>OU898282.1:49297301-51697301 GCA_918026665.1 Diabrotica balteata
AGATTATTTTCTCCTCTGTTGTTACTAATGCCCAAGCCAAATGACCCGACAATATCGCTTCAATTTGGTTCATTTTCAGTCTTTCGAAAAAACTGAAATTAAAGTCTCCGTGAGATTTTCTTCAAGATGTTTTCTATGTAGTTGTAAATGTCGCCAATGTCTTCATCTGAGGCATCTGTTGTAGGCATATATACCTAAATGACATGGAAATTTTCTTGTTTTGCTTCTAATGTTATTTTTACTAGTCTATCGTTTATTGTTTCATATTACCTGATATATTTCGATATTCTATTGTTTATAAGTATGGCTACTCCATTGTATCCTGAATTTGTAGATCCTGATATGTAGATAGAGTGATTTTTCATTATTAAATGTCCTTGATCTTTTCAGTGTGTTTTTCCTACACCACATATGTTTATATTTTTCTTTAGTAACTCTCTCTCCACTATGTGAAGTTTTCAGTTCGGAGAAGACCTCTGAGGTTCCACGTCCCTATACTCATCTATTTTTTACTTTAAAGCTTCTGTGTTTTACTTTTTCTTCCAGTCGCCCATTTATCACGAGTGGCCTGGTTGCTTACGCGGTCGTGCCCGATGACTCATTTCACCCTGTCTTTGTTCTTTTATCAAGCTTTGGCAAAATTTATTTGTTTCTTCAGGATATAGTATCAGTAAATACAATGAAATTAGAATTAAAAAACGTTGTATAAAACTAATATAAAAATTTACAACATGAGGTTAATCCATTAAATTTTTAAATTCACAAAACATTAAAACTTAACTTATGTAATTAAATAAATTTGACATAAATCAAACATCAAAATAATAATCATTGTCATGAATATCTACAAAATTAAATAAAAGTAAAATATTGTACTTAAATAAATTTTTTGAAAGCTTGATAAAAGAACAAAGAGTTGTTTTACTTATCCTGTCGTATTAATGACTGCAACCTCAAAATAAAACTTTATTTTACATAACGTGTCAGTCAATAATACCTAACTACTTTATATATATATATATATATATCTATATATATATATATATATATATATATATATATATATATATATATATTATATATATATACAATGAGTAAGTTCCAAAAAAAATAAATCTTTTGGTCACGAGGATATCGGTCAAAGGAGAAATAATAGAAGGAAATCACAGTTCCAGTCCTATATTTGAAGACGTTTCGCTCATTGTATTTACAAGCTTCATCAGTTCAATCTAAAAGAATACAATGATGGTAGACAAGAATATAAAACATGGAAAAATAACTTACGAATGGTGAGTGAAGAATGTTAAAATGTAAAACAAACACACCATTCTCTTAGTAACCGTGGTCAAAATATTAAAGTTGAAATAGTAGCTTAAATGTTCATATGCAGTAGCATTCATGTGTAACCATAAGAGAAAGTTTACTTTAAAAGTGACATTTTTACCTATCAAAATTTTTCAAATGCGTGTGAAAGCTTGAGCCTTTCTTTATATGTAAAAAATCCCCGTTTGCTTTTTTTGGACCCAGCATAATTATGAGAATGTTCAATTTTTTTGCTGACCCTGTATTACAAAATTATTATGCAACAACTATTAAATCTATCTTAAGAAAATTCAGCATACGTTTTAAAGTTATGTATGCGATGTCAAAAAAAAACTCAATTTTTTGCACTTTTTTTTCCAATTATTGCTATTTTTTAAACAATAAAAATAAAATTTTAAATTTCTAGCTAGCCAATTTTTATGTAAAAATAAAAAGCAAAACTTTTTTTACGCAAAAGAACAACTTTTCGATTTTTTTCCGATTTTGTTAAAAAAAATTAAGCACAACATTTGTAACTGGCAATCACCGTGATTAATAATATAAGGTACCTAGATATTAAATTGATTCCAGTAAAAATAAGACTCCAATGGAAAATGTCCATAATTGTTTACTATTCGGCGGATCCCGCCTGGACTATGTATGATTCTTCCACTGTAAAAAAGTTTTATTTCATTTTCAAAATACGAATGGAATTGAGAAATGCAAAATCAACAATATCATATAAAATATGTAAACATTTAGACTGCATTGGAAGAAATTACGATTAAGTGTGGTAAACGGCAAACAGAATACGCTGTGGAAAGCCACAGTGCCACAGTGGAACAAGTAAGTAAATATTTATAATATATAACAAGCAAGTTTTCTACAGCTGGCGCCGCTTCTCGCATCATAATTTCCAGCGTTTTCTGTCGAAACAATCTTCAGTTGTTAGATCTCTGGCGGTCATTGCATCGTCGACATCGTCTCTCCAGGATCGTCTTGATCTAAGTCGTTTTCTTCTAGTTGACGGAGTTCATTCTTCTATTTTTTTGGCCATCTATTTTCAGGCATTCTCTGAAGTTGTCCATACCAGTTAATTCTTTTGGCTTCGATTGTGTCTATTATGTCTAGATCGATTTTCATTTCTCTCCGAATATCTACGTTTCTCACCCTATCATGTCTAGTGAGCTGGCAACATCGTCTCCAGTAGTTCATTTCCATGGCCTTAATTTTTTATTGGTTTCTTTGGTTTATTTCTCAGATTTCGGCACCGTAAAGCCCAATACTTTCTATTATTTTTTTATAAATTCTTCTTTTATTTTCTTTTATTATTTTTTTATTCCATAATAGTCCGTGTAGCTGTCTGGTGGCTAATCTTGCTTGGCCAATCCTGGGTAAGTAAGTAAATATTTAGATCTGATTTTTATATTAATCAAATCATAAAATAATTTATTGATGTAATCACCAAACTCTTTTTTTTTTGTAATGCCTTTCGATATTATCGAATGTTAACAAATATTCTAACAAAGGAAGAGGGTACAGAATGGGAAACAAAGAAATAAAAATACTCTGTTACGCAGACGACGCAATATTGATAACCCTGAATAATGAACATAGTTTGCAAAGACTGGTCCACAGTTTTAACATAAGAACAAAAATCTCATCTCAGAAAACTAAAACAATATTAGTCAGCAAAGAACCAACCAGATGTAAATTGGAATAAATGGAAATAAAATACCTGGGAATTAGACTGTCTAGCTATGTAGACTTGTACAAGGAAGTATGGGTTCAAGTACAAAAAGCAATTAGACTGGCAGGATGGCAACAATGGCTAAAAGAACAATGCGCAGAAATAGGAGAATACCAGAAAAGACATGATAGTTTTAACACACATAAAAAAATTAAAGAATTAACTCGCAACAATAGAACAAGAAAACTGGGAATACTGAAAGATGTACATGGGAAACAAACGTGTTGAATACTAACGACAAATTAAAGAGATGGACAGAATACATCAATGAACTATTCAAAGACATTCGAACAGAACAGATGAAGATATGGTTTGTTATAAGTAGAACAGGATATGGTTTTAAAGATATTAAAAGAGGAAATTAAAATGGCATTAAAAAACAGCAAAAATGGTAAAGCATTAGGTCCAGACGAAATCCCTATAGAAATCTTAAAATGCATGAATGATGAAACCTTAGACATTATAGCAGACTTATTCACCTCAGTATACAAAACAGGACACATACCGAAACAATGGTTACTCTCCACCTTTTGTGCTATCCCTAAAAATACAAATGGTAAATATTGCAGTGAATACAGAACGATATCACTAATAAGTCACATTCTCAAATTATTCCTGAAAATAATACATGGTCCTATAAATAAAAAACTGGAAGAAGGAATAGATGATAGTCAGTTTGGGCTCAGAAACGGACTAGGAACCAGAGAAGCGTTATTTGCTTTTAATGTGTTAGCTGAAAGATGCATGGATATGAATGTTGATGTGCATGTTTGTGACGTTGATTTTAAAAAAACATTTGACAAAGTAAGACATGAAAAATTAGTCCAAATACTAAAGACAAAAAACATAGACCACAGGGACTTACGAATAATAATAAACCTCTACTGGAATCAAAGAGCACAAATCGTAATAGATAACGTCCAGAAATTGAAATCAGGAGAGGAGTTAGGCAGGGATGTATTATGTCCCTATTACTATTTAATGCATATAGTGAAGCCATTTTTGAAGAAACATTACTATCTCAAAGTGAAGGAATAATAATTAACGGAAGATCTATTAACAACATAAGATATTCAGATGACACCGTGATTATGACAAGCTGCTGAACAACACCAATTACTGCTAAACAAAACAAAAAGTTTCTGTGAACAATATGAACTAAAACTGAATTTAAAAAAGACCAAATACATGATAATCACAAAGAAAACAAATATACCAACAAACATACATTTGGGAAATGTACCGATAGAAAGGGTTGATAAATACAAATACCTAGGAACCTGGATTTCAGACAATAATGATCAAACAACCGAAATAAGAGCTAGGATAGAAATAGCAAGAAATATGTTTGTAAAAATGAAAACAATTCTCTGCAACAAAGATCTTAGATTAGAACTGAGAGTAAGAGCACTGAGATGCTACGTGTTTTTGATACTGCAATATGGACTTGAAAGCTGGACATTGAAGCAAGAACACATAAATAAGTTACAGTCCTTTAAAATGTGGTGTTACAGGAGGATGCTTAGAATAGCATGGACTCAGAAGAAAACTAATACGGAAGTATTGAGAGAAATGGGCAAAGAATGTGAAATAATAAACACGATAAAAATAAGAAAGTTACAATATCTGGGACACGTAATGAGGGGACAGCGATATGAACTGCTGAGGCTAATAATACAGGGAAAGATAAGAGGAGGAAGGAGTATAGGAAAAAGGAGAGTGTCATGGTTGAAGAATTTAAGGGACTGGTTTAAATGCAGTTCTATAGAACTCTTTAGAGCAGCAGTAGATAAGATAAAGAGATAGTGATGATTATATCCAACCTCCGATTAGGAAACGGCACTTAAAAAGAAGCAGTGTAAGACCAATAATGAAATATGACTCAAACAAGACCCGACACAGCTACAACGCAAAGGCTACTGGAAAAGGCAGAGATGAGACTACTTAGAAGAAATACAGGAAATACTCTGAGAGATCGAAAGAGAAGTGAAGACATTAAAGGAAAATGTAACGTGTAATGTATAAATGAATGGACAGAAAAAACGAATGGAATGGCCACATAAGCAGAATGTAGGAGACCCGTGTCGTCAAAATAGCAAAAGATAAGTCACCAATCAGCAGAAGTATCGAACGACCGCGCAAAAGATGGAGTTACAATCTTTCATAGAAATATTATTAATCCGCAAATGAACAAGCAGAATTGCTTATAAAGAGGAAGAAGAAGATAAAAAAGAACAAATATTCTGGCAATTTTAATATTATTTGTTGCTGCTCGTAGTAGTTCCGTGGTGGAAGTTTCAAACCACATTCTCAAGTTCTTTAGCCAGGATATGCATCTTCTGTCGACATCTCTCCTACCCTAAACTTATTTCTTATTTCTCATTACGTGACCCAAATATTCCAATTTTTTATGTTTTACTTATGTTTGATATATATACTTAGTGACATTAGAAGTGTTACATCAGAAGAAATAATTTCTTAAACTTAATTTTTTGGCAACATGATAACGCTGAGAAGAATTTTTAATAACAAGTAATCAAAAAATAATAATTATGTGTTTGGCGACCTCGTAGCTGACTGCACTCCTGTATACGTTTAGGCATTGACAAAATAAGATGATCGATGTCTACCTGTATGCACCTCGTTCCAAGTTACTTGAAATTCATGTATTAACTATTCCAGAGTCTGTAAATAATGGTACAAAGTGGACAGTCTCTTTCCCTTCATATCCCATACAGGTTCGATAGGATTAAAATCCGGAGCACATAGCGGCCACGGCAAAACATTAACTCCAGCTTCTTGGACAAGGTCCATAGTTTGACGAGCAATATAGGGATGCATGTTGTCTTGCTGAAAAAGGATGTCTCGACGGCCATCGAAATAAGGCAGTAAAGTGATTTGTCAGATGTCATCAACATAACGCGCAACTGTCATATCGCCTCGAATAAACACAAGTGGTAATGGGCTACCATAGGTAATAGCCCCCCAAACCATTACTCCAACCGTTCTGTGTACATGCCTCTCAACAGCAAACCCGATATCTCGTCGCTCTCCATGGTGGAGTGTCACCATCCTAAGACCGTCATGCATTCCTAAACATCGCGATTTATCGCTGAATGCTACATTATGCCAATTTGCCACCCAATACTGCCATTCTCTGCACCAATTCAAACGTTGATGATAGGGGTCTGCAGTCAAAGGAACCACTAGTCGTGGGCGGAATGAAACCAGTCCAAAGGCTCGAATGTGACGGTATAGTCTACGCCTATTAACAGGTCTACCTAATACTTCAAACCATTGGTCAGCAATTTGACGCTTAGCAGCAAAACGGTCTCGCAGAGCCACTAATCTAAGGTGCCTATCTTGACGCTATGTGGTACGCCTCGGTTGACCAGTTGATCTTCTTTGTATTCCTCTACCTTCGTTTGTCCACACACGACAGACACGCATAACCGTCATTGCCTTGCAATTAACGCAACGGCCAATTTCGCGATATGACAAACCCATATCTCGATACGCAATAATTCTACCCCTGTCATAATCGATAACATGGTGGTAATTTTAGTGTCTTCGAACTCGAGGCATTTTCTTACACTGAATATAATTAGACTGAAAAAAAAAACGGATTTGGCAGTCCAGTGGCATTGCCGGTAGAAGTTATACTTCTATGCACGCGTTCGCGTTCGCCGTTAAAAATTTATATGGGAGTCAATCTGCACAATCATTACATATGTCATGCTATAGGTAAGAGAGAACAGAAAGAGAAAAAGAATTAGTTATATAGGTATATGGTGCATCGTTTGCTGTATATAAGCATTTGACCTGTAATAGGAGTATAGTAAATGAAGGATTGTATCAATATTTTAATAAAAATATTTTCATATATGTATAAAAGGAGTTGAATGCAAAATAAAATTTACACATGCTCTGCAGTAAAATTCATTGTTAATTTTGTTATTTATATAAAAATTGCAATACAATAAATACACTGCAACATAATTTAATATAATACTACAATATAAAGTAAAATGTAATATTCATAAGTATTGAAAACTTACAGCCAATATACATAACTTACTTTACGAAAATAAAAATAAAAACCCAACAACTCGGATTATGTTGTAAATTTTCATTTAATTTTAAAATTTAGCATTTTTGCGTATATTACATATATTTAATATAATTAACGTGAGGTTTTTAAATATTTTAAAAACAAAAAAAAGGAAATTTATAATTAGGATTCGAACTCACAACCACCAGCGTATGAACCAAACACGTAAAGGATTTGTCAATTGAACATAACACTAACGGATTTCAAAATTGACAGTTCTCGGTCAAATAGTTATTATTTTGAAATACAAAAGCCTAAAATAATTATAAACGTTTAATAAATAATACAAAACATATCACATAAATAATAATATTAATACATATTATAGTCGATCGGATAGGCAAGCGGGCTGGTCGGCTGGCTTCTCCTTCGCTTCAATGCGAGAGATGTCAGTTCAATCCCCAGCTCGGTGTACAGAAAATAAAAAGGCTAACACAGCAGTTGAAAATTCTAAACGAATCTGCGGCTTAGTCTAGAATATGCTGGTATCTGATCGGCCTATGGTGGAGTAGTACGGCAAGAGATAAGGGCTTGTGGTTCGGTATATATATATATATATATATATATATATATATATATATATATATATATATATATATATATATAATATATATATATATATATATATATATATATATATACTTCTTGGAGGGTAACTTTCGGAAAGCGTCAAAACAAGAATCAGCTAGAGATGGTATAAGCCAGCTTGGTGTAGAACTTTATTCTAAATGTGAAATTTTCGGTGATATGTTGTCACCTTCATCAGCACATTGAAAATGTTCAGTTGGTCCTAGTTGTAAAGAACACTGTCACAAACATGTTAAAAATATTAAAAAATACATTTAAAATTTTGAATAAAAACATTACACACACAACAAGGTAGTTTTTCAAATACAAACACAACAAAAAGTCTCTGAGACTTTCTGAGGGACCTCTCATGGGATGACAGGAATGGTAGTTAAGGAACCTATTAGAGGCCATTGATTTTCTATACCAACTTGTGGTTAGGGTGTTGTCTCCCATTCTGATGACACGCATGTCAAGGAAGGGTATACTATTGGTGGTAGTGTCCTCAAGTTCAACAGTGAACTGTAAATGAGGATCAAACTCATTAAAGTGGGATAGGGTACCCTGAACCTTGTCAGGTGGTAGGGCTAATAATAAATCATCCACATACCTTTTAATAAAAGGGATTTGAAAATCCAAAAGACCTAAACGGTCAGAAACCAAATCATCCAATACGAAGTTAACTAGGATGGGAGAGATTGAGGAACCCATAGGTGTACCAAATGTTTGAAGGTAAAATTTGTCATCAAAGACCAAAAATTAGTGTCAAAAACAAGTTGCAACAGTTCTGCAAATATATCCCAAGACACCGGGCAGTTAGGTTTAATAGAATTCCAATGATTTTTTAAGGAAGTGATTACACTGGACAGAGGTAAGTTAGTGAAAAGAGATACCACATCAAAAATTACTAAAATGTAACCTTGAGGTAGTTGAAAATTGTTAATAAATTCACTAAAGTTGAAAGAATCAACAATATTAAAGTCACTGTTGTAATTATATGATTTAGATAAGATGTCTGTTAGAAATTTAGCTATTTTTATATTAGGTGAATTAATAGATGACACAATAGGTCTCATGCTCAACGTAGGTTTATGTATTTTTGGTAAACAATAGAATCTTGGAGCATATCCATCATAATTATGTAAAGATTTAGCTAAAGGTTGATCTATAATCTTAATATTTTTTAAATGTGTTATGAATTTATTTATTTTATTTGTGAATTTAGAACAAGGATTAGAAGAAAGTGGTTGATAGTATCTATCATCATCTAACAGTGATTTACTCAAACTGAAATATTGATCTTTGTCCATAAGGACAGTAGCATTACTTTGTCACTCGTAAGAACGAGAAGATTAGGGTGGGTTTTTAAAAACGATACCGTCTCCCTGTAAATCTTATCTAACTCTGATAAGGGTTGCCTAGGGCGTTTAGTGAAATTCAACAAGATGTTGTTGGAAGAAGACCTAAGAGATAAAAGGTCGGAATTGTCCGCATGAGACAAAATATTCTCAACATCTGCTAAGATTCTACTAATTGAGTAGTCCTTGAACGAAGGTTGAAGGCCAAATTTAGGACCCAAAGATAACAGCTTTAGTATGTCAGGCGGAACCTATATACATATATACTTATACATTATGTATACTGATAAAGCTGATAGAGGCCGCCACATATGCCATATATGTGGCATATATTTGCACTTAACTTTTTTGCTCCTCAAGTTATGGGTATTTTTATTAAAAAATATTAAAGATACATTATTTTAACAAAAAAAAGTATACTTCTTAATATCCTCAAAACTCAACAGTTTTCGAGATAATCGCATTTTAGAAATCAACTACATAATTCTGATTTATATCAATTACTTCAGGCAACGAAAGAAAATTAAAGAACAACATCAATACTTCTGAATTTTGGTATAAAATACCTTTAATAAAGTTAGTAGTTAACGAATTATTAAATATGTATATATATATATAATATATATATATATATATATATATATATATATATATCAGCAGGATAAAATAACAGGATTTGATAAATAACAAAATAATTGGATTTTACATAAATTATTTTACGTTTTGTATTAAACTAAAGGCATAATCAAAACATTTTATCTACAAAAATAACAAAGTTAAGAAATAGTTAAACTAAATAACGTTGAACTTTTTGTCAAAGTAAGTGTTCAATATGTCCACCATTTTATTTAATTCATTTGTCAATACATTCCATAAAATATCGTCTCATATTAAATAGCATCATTGGTAAAGAAACTGCTGCAGTATTTATTATAAGTGTTATAAGTATAATATTAAGTAATTTTTTGAAATTTTTATGAATTAAATAATTATATTAATATCTCACCACAATAATATTACTACCACGAACAATCCAACGTTCAGAAAAGTTGTTTTTAAACACTGTCTCACTCCGCTTTCTCTGTAACGTAATGGTGTACCATCTTGTAGAAACCAAAATAGTTCGCCTTAAGTTTGATGACAATTCTTTGAATAAAATCATTTTAAAAAAAATGTAAATAAATCTCGACATTCAAATTGCAAAGTAATGCGCATGTCCGTAAAAATAATTACCAATGATTCCAAACCATAGGACATGCATTTTAAATATGAATTTTGAATGATATTTTACAAATATGCGAGTTACCTTGCAATTTGGATGGTTAGATTTATTTAGATTTTTTATAAAATGATTTTATTGATTTATTGGAAGAATTGTCATCAAACATAAGGCTAAATATTTGGTTTATGCAAGATGGTACACCAATACATTACAGAGAAGGGGGAGTGAGAGTATTTAAAAAAAACTTTCCTTAACGTTGGATTGTTTGTGATAGTCATATTCCTTGGTTATGTGGTAAGATATTAATATAATTATTTAATTCATAAAAATCCCAAAAAAATCCCCAATACCTATTGTTATACTTATAATAAGTACTGCAGGTGTTTCTTTAGAACCAATAATGCTATTTAATATGAGACAATATTTTATGGAATGTATTAACAAATGAATTAAAGAAAATGGTGGACATATTGAACACTTACTTTGACAACAAATTTAATGTTATTTAGTTTAACAATTTCTTAATTTGGTTTGTAAATAAAATGTTTTGATTATGACTAATTTAATACAAAACGTAAAATGTTTGATGTAAAATCCAATTATTCTGTTATTTTATCGAACTCTATTATTAATTATCCTGCTGATATATTTATTTTATTTAATATTTCGTTAACTATTAACTTTATTAAAGGTATTTTATAACAAAATTTAGAAGTATTGATGTTTTTATCTATTTTTCTTTCATTGCCTGGAGTAATTGCGTTAAATCAGAATTATGTAGTTGATTTGTAAAATGCGATTATCTCGAAAACTGTTAAGTTTTAAAGTTATTAACAAGTATACCTTTCCTTTGTTAAAATAATGTATCTTTAATATTTTTTATCAAAAATACCGGTAACTTGAAGAACAAAAAAGTTGAGTGCAAATGTATGCCACGTATATGGTACATGTGGCGCCCTCTATTGGCTATATCAAAGTATGCATTAAATTATAATTCCTAATATTGAATAGTACCCAGTTGTAAATTTTTATACATAAATGTTTACAAACATGAAAGTTATAGCGAAAAATAAAATTTTAAATTTTCACTTCAACACCCTGTATCTTTTTTAATATGAACATTTTATCAAAGCAAGTTGACTTTAATCGTAATATTTTAAAGTGTAAAATCTGCGGTTTCTTTTTGTACAATTACTTAAGGACCACCCTGTATACCTATATATAATATTAAATATATATACAAAAGGAACATTTTTATTCTCGAGAGAGGAAGAGAGAGAAAATATATCTTCTGTCTCTCTCTCTTACTCATTATCTTACATATGTAATGTTTTTACATATTCACTCTCATGCAAATTTCCAACGCCGACCGTGCGTATAGAAGTATAACTTCAAAAATAACTAAACACTTCTATACGAACCGGTTTTTACAAATCTGTCTCTTCACAAAAAAATTTAAAGATACAACTTTATCTTTACAAAAAGTAGAAAAGATAAAACACTGGTATGGTTATTATAGCATGTTTTAAATATAGCCATTCTGTTACCAAAAAATTAAAAGTTCAAAAAACTATTCCTTCTGGGTTTAACACGTTATATTAATTATATAAATTATTTTATCCATCCATGAAGTTTTTAGAATTCTTCTGTAAGCCCCCATCTTGATTACTTCCAGCCTCTTTACTGTTTCCTCAGTTAAGGTCCAAGACTCTACTCCGTATAGTAGGATGGAGAATATTCAGCATATATTCAACAATATTAAAAAGCATCATCTACTAAAATCAACAACTTTTAAACTAATCTTTTTTGTAAACGATTTCCGGAGTGGAAATGGAAACGTCAACCAATAGTTAGTTAAAAATATAATTTTAATTACAATCAATTGTGACTTAATCCCATATAAACATAATATTTAAATTATTTTCTTATTGATAATGAGATAAGCATGCGAAATCTGTTTTACCCCGAAGTTTAAATTTTATATATTAATATTATTTATTTTCTGTTTTATTGCGTTTTCAGACATTAATATTATTTATTATTAATATATTGCTCACCAGCAACTAAATTCATCTTAGCCACCCTTAAAAGTCCAATATCGTTTTCAATTGTGTTACGATTAAACTCAGGATGGGGAATAATTTCTTCTATCGCCAAATTTTGAATAGGATCCGTATTACATTTCTCTCTTCCATATACGTCGTTAACACAGTCTATTCTACTACTGGTATTATATTCTCCCACTCTTACGTCTAACCTAAAAATTAAATATAAAATTATTCTTAAAATTTAAAGTTTAAATGGGAGATTATCAGTGGTTGGCTATATTATGAGCCATAGTTAAAAAAGAAAACGCAATGAAGTTAAAACTTCCTTTGTAAAATGTTATAGAAATTTTATTAAAATTTAAAAATTATCTAAAATGGATTTTATAAATTTTCAGAACCTTTTTGATACTATCCGATCATCTTTAGTACAAAAACTTACCTGCAAATAAGTATATCCACCAAGTTTATAGACGTAATAATAACCACATTTTTATTTTATCAGACTAAATTGTACCCTTTTGTTTTCATTTTTAAGTGAGTATACTTATTTGTGGGTTTTTCACTGATGATGATCTGAGAGGATCGAAAACGTTCTGAAACAGAATGTAATTCAACGCCTTAATAAATGCTGTAATGAATAAACACTAAGGATGAACTTGAAAAAGACTAAACGCATGATCGTGACTTAATCAGCAAATGCAAACATCCAATTGACTGTTGAAGATACTGCAAATGAGAGTGTGAATACCTACAAATACTAAGAAACATGGATAATATCAATTGTAGACAAAATCAAAGAAATTAAGACACGTATTAAAATAGCACGTGAATCATTTATTAAACTTAAAAAGTTTCTATGTTGTCGGGTTATAAGGTTAGAACTACGCCTGAAAATGCTTTCTTTATGGGTTAGAAGCATACACATTGAAACAAGTGCATCTGAATAATTTGGCCGCCTATAAACTTTGTTGTAAGCATTTTATGAATATCATGACTGTCAAACGCAGTTAAGTACTAGAAGAATTCTTCTTCTAGTGCCATCTCCACTAATAAAGGTTGGCTATAACCATGGCAAATTCGTTTATTTTCTACTTTTCTTAAGAGCGACTGCGTGTTTAACCTGGTCCAGTCGCGAATGTTTTTCAGCTAGGATATTTGTCGTCTACCAGGACCCCTTTTTCCTTATATTTTACCCATCAACTCCAACTGCAAGAACTCATACTTATCATTTTTTAGTATGTGCCCCAAATATGCTGTCTTTCGCCTTTTAATGGTAGTCAAAAGTTCTCTGTCTCTTTCCATTCTGTGTAACGCCATTTCGTTCGTAATAGGATCGGTCCATGATATCTGCAAAATTCTCCTAAAAAGTCACATCTCAAAAGCTTTCAGTTTTCTTATTAAGTCAACATTAACAGTCCAGACTTCGACACCATAAAGAAGAATAGAGTGGATATAACATTTTACTATCCGATATCGGATTTGCAGATTGAGTCTTTGGTTACTCAGAAATTTCCTCATCTTCAAAAAGGCTGCTCTTGACTGCTCTATTATTGAGCGAATGTCTAATTTTGGATTCAGATCTTCCGTAAACCAGACTCCTAAGTATTTCATTTTGTCCACTTGCTAAATATTTTCATTTTTTATATGGATCCTTGTAATGAATTTGCCCCTGGTTTTTGTTTTCTTTATATTTATTGTTTATTGATTTTCCAGTATCACCAATTGTGTTTAGTAATGTCTGCAGGCCTGTATCACTTTCAGCAATAATGACATTATCACCAGTTATCTTGATCCCTTTTGTTTTCAAGTGCTTGCGTGAATAACTCTTCGGAATGTATATTAAATAGTAATGGTGACAGTACACAGCCCTATCTCACTCCTCTACTTATTTGTTGCGCATCTGTATTATTTTCAACAAATGTTACCACAGCCTGTTGGTTCCAATAGAGATTTCTCACTATGTTAATGTCATTTTTGTCGAATCCTTTTTTCTTTAGACATTCCAGGAGAATGTTATGTTTAACGTTGTCGAAAGCTTTCTTATAGTCTATAAACACAACTAAAAGATCTTTTTGTTGGTCTCGACATTTTTGGGCAAGAGTTGTAAAACTATATAGAGCTTCCACTGTTCCGAAGTCGTTACGAAAACCAAACTGTTTATTACCCATACCCGCTTCGCACTTTCTGAATATTCCTGCATGTGTAATCTTTAAAAAAAAATTAATAAGTGTGACCTTA
The DNA here is from genome assembly GCA_918026665.1 of Diabrotica balteata. Taxonomy (NCBI): domain Eukaryota; kingdom Metazoa; phylum Arthropoda; class Insecta; order Coleoptera; family Chrysomelidae; genus Diabrotica; species Diabrotica balteata. Next base: position 49,311,898 of record OU898282.1, read on the forward strand.
AGCTGATTAGTCTATGGTCATTACAGTGTTTGGGGTTCTTGATTTTTGGTAGCGGATCAAAGGTCGATAGCAGCCATTCTGTAGGTATCTCACCAGATTTGTATATGTTGTTATTGCCCTTATATTGTTTTCGTCTATAAGTTTAATCCACTCGATATGAAGTTTATCTGGACAAGGGACTCTGCCAGATTTTTAGTTGTTTATAGCATGTTGGCAGATTTTAATATTATTGGAGCTTCCTCGTTATCAATTTGTGTTGGTTATGTTCTTGTGTCCATGAAAAGATCTTTAATATATTTAGTCCATACTGGTTTTATATCAATTAGGTTATTATTGGAATCAATCAGCGGTACTCCGAATAGATGGAGAATATACAGAACAGGTCAAAATCTTAAGAGAAGTGAGACAGGAGTGCATAATTTCACTACTGATATTCAATCTGTACTCGGAGCACATTTTTGAAGAGGCCCTAAAAGATATTGATGAAGGCATCTCAATAAATGGAGTCAAGCTTAATAACCTGTGGTATGCAGATGATACAATAGTGTTTTCCAATACCATAGAAGGGCTGCAAAACTTAATGAACAAAATAACAGAAACAAGTAGAACCTATGGACTGGATATAAATACCAGCAAAACCAAGCTAATGATCATCAGCAAGCAAAACATAACTGGAGCAAATCTGTATGTGAACCAAATGAGAATTGAACGTGTCTCACAATACAATTATTTGGGAACTATAATCAATGAGTCGTGGGACAATATCCAACAGATTAAATGTCGCATCGGAAAGGCCAAAAGTGCATTCTTGGCTATAAGCTCTGTGTTCAAAAGCCATGACCTCACCCTGAAAGCAAAAATAAGGCTCCTTAAATGTTACGTATACTCAGTGCTTCTGTATGGTGTAGAAACGTGGACATTGAAGGCGGAAACTCTATCAAAACTTCAGGCGTTTGAATTATGGTTATACAGAAGAATCCTGAAGATACCATGGACAGACAAAGTCACCAATGAAGAAGTACTGCGGAGGATGAACACAACCACGGATTTGGTCAACATTGTGAAAAGCCGTAAGCTGGAGTACTTGGGACTCTAGAATAAGAATAGATCTAGAAGAGTCTAGAAGAAGAATATTCTGGCTTGCTAACCTGAAAGCATGGTATAGAAAGACCTCAACACAGCCATTTCGTATAGCAACCAACAAAATCATCATAGCCAGAATGATCGCCCACGTTCGGAACGGACAGGCACCCTAAGAAGAAGAGGTTATTACTAGGTTTATTATTTCTGTCAATTTATGTTAGATGTATTTGTTCGTAATTTTCCAGATAATTCTTTCACTTTTTTATTTAAATTATGATGATAATATTTTCCTGCAATTCTTCCACTTCGATGTATGTTTTCATCATTCACTTTTCCTTAGCCTCTTTTATTTTGTTTCTTATTAATTTATGTTTTGCTCTGTACTTATTTGGATTTTTTTCTATATTTTCTTCTTTGTTCTATGATTTCCAGTATTTCTTGAGTCATCCAAAGTTTTCGAATTTCTGTTTTCTTTTGGAAAGTTTCTTTCTGTGTTTTTATAACAGAATCTCTGATTTTGCTCCACATGATGTTCACATTCTCAGTGTTTTTTATTTCTGATGTTAATTTCTTCATTTTTTGATTGATACAAGTTGAAGCTTCAGCACGGATTTTATTTATCTTGAGCAACTGAGACAAGGAGGTTATGGTCTGAGGTGATATATGTTCCAGGAAAGTCTTAACGCTTACAATGGAATTTATAAATCTTAGATTGGTTAGAATAAAGTCGATCTGATTTCTAATGCAATTTTGTTCATTTTCGGTTGGTGACCCCCAGGTATACAGTCTACGGGGTGGTAATCGAAACCATATGTTCATAATTGCCAGGATTTCTTCTTGAAGAAGAATAGGAAATAATATGAATATAGAAGAAGAATATACAAGAAGAATAGGAAATAATATTGACTATCAAAAGAAGAAAACTTAAGTACTTACAACATGTAATGAAAGGGCAAATATACTCATTATTGCAACTTATTATGCAAGGCAAAATTAGAGAAAAGCAAAATGTGGAAAGACGAAGAATACCGTCTCTTAAGAACTTGAGGAATAATTTGAAGGTAGTAATGCAGAACTATTTAGAGCGGCAGTCAACAAGATCCGCATAGCCATGATGATTTTTAACCTTCGATAGAAGATGGAACTATAAGAAGAAGAAAAAAGTATAAATCCCTATAGATAGAGAATTTAGCATAGGAAATAATAGTAATTTTCCAAGATTGATGCTGTTAGGCTTGGCAGATTCGTACAGAATAGTACGCTTTGCTCATATGTCATAAAAATACGACAATCTTGAAAAATACAATGTAAGTAGGATTGACAAAGTTAAAAATTAACTTAAATTATTTATTATTATTTGTGTTTTATAAACAATAACCATTTGTTTTGAGTTATTTTTGTAAATTCATTGATACTAATTTTGTGGATAGTTTTACAAGAATTGCTAAATAGTCAAATTTAATTTCAGATATTCATGAGCTTCCTATCGAGATTAACCATAAGTTTTATGTAGCTAAAGCGTGACAGCTAATGAAGTATTGTAAAATATGCCTAGAACAAAAAAGTTCATTCAAAACTATATGCATGCAATGCAACTTCTTCTTCAGTTTGTTGCTTTACAGGGTGATTTTAAGCATGCAACAGTATTTCTTATCTCAGCTTATTACTGAAATATTAAACAGTTAAATATATAATGACAGTCCCTTTTATGTCAGAAAACTCATTTTGTTTCAAGCTTTTGAAAAGAAAAGGGAATGAAAGGAAATTAAAACTTTGAACCTTAAAAAACTCAAACAACTCATTGAGACTAAACCTCAGGTGTCTGTGTGTATTAACTTTTAATATAATACTTTTTTGTAAAATTAGTTTGGTTTATTGGTTTGTAGCCCAGCCTGGTTAAAAAAAGGTCGAAAAATGTTTCACAGATATTTGAAGTTTTTAAGACATAGGTGGGGGTTACTAGATGACGAATAGATGAAAAGATGCTCCTATTTTTACCTTGCGTCATTTTTAAAAAATAATTTATGGTCACAATTTGATTTTTTGTCTATGAGTTTTTTCCCTTATATTTTACATAAACAATAGTTATATATTGTTTTATCTTTATTTTCCCGCTTTTTCAATTAAAATTGATAAATAATTTACGGAGATATTTGCAAAAAGCAGTTTTTTTGCACCAATTTATAAATTTTATTAATTTTTTAATTAACAAAATAAAATGTTATTAATACAGTTAAACATCAAGGAATTACCGTCTTTTAAATTTGTGCGAAATTTTCCCCCGATCGGTCAAATAGTTTTAAAGTTATTTAATTTGTTTATCCCTGAGGCTAGTTATTTAAACTGTTGAACTTTGCCCTATGCATGATGCTAGACACCTTTAGCAAATTTCATAGGATTCTTTATACTTAATCTATATACACCTATACACATAGACTTAATCTATATCAGAAGTTAAATGCATATTGTGTTTTCATCGAAATTATTTACAAAATAAACGTTTGAAAAAGGGACATTTCATTATATTGAATGAAATATTTGAAATAACAAATCACACTCAATTTTCTCTTTTTTCTTTTAATTCCTGTAATCTATTAAAATAAACATTATAGTTTTCAGGGACTTTCTGCCCTCGGTAATAATGTAATCTTTTATTCAATGTAATTTTTTAAAAAATACTTATTAGTTTTCTCGAGATTCGAAAAAAAAAAAAATGCATTTAATAAGAATTGGACCAAGATTTTGCGCCTATCCTCTTGACACCTTGACTGCGTCACGTATCCCCAGGGGCATGTGCGTAACTTTTCAAGTGTGCTGTAGCAAAATTGGTCAAAACGCTGCCTCGTGCGGTAGCGATAAAAATGGTATTTGTATATCGTTTTAAGTGTAACAAATAGCCATCGATAACAAATTTTTAATTCTTGCTACTGATAACTGTAATATGAGACATGCCCCCAGAGACACGTGCCGCCATAAACAAAATTTATTATTACCATGCGTCACAGAACCCGAGAGGCATGTGTCATTCTTTTCAACTTGTCGGTGCCTGTCGCTGTATTATATATATTCAGTTTATTAGAGTTCATTAAAGTGTGAGCAGTACTTGTGAAAATGTCGAAAAGTTGATAGAAGTTGCAAATGAGCAAACAATTAGTGATTGTAAAAACTTTGGAGAGAGTTCTGAAACGAATACTATGTTAAATGAATTAAATGATAATACAGGGTTCATTGAAAGTTATGAAAATTCTAATAATGAAAATGAACAAGAGTTAATACAGACAGAAATAGTAGAACACGAAATGGAGAATGAGCAGGGTGATGAACACGATATGGAGACCGAGCAGATAGCAACTCAATTTTCATCTGATACTGACAGTATCGAAGATCCCTATGACAGTGACGATTCATTACTAGATAAAAGTTATTTACCTAAATCTTCATCATCCTCCGATCGTCTATTGATAGTGATGGCGAAATTATTGCGATTTAGAAGAAGATGTAGATGTTGACGATTTTATAGTAAGAAAGAATACATTAGTTGATATTAAACCACGTGCAGTACAGAAACCAATAGATGTTTTTAATCATTTTATAACAGATGAAATATTGGATATCATCGTTAATGAAACCAACAATTATGTTGTTCAACAATTAAGTATGCAACACTCAAGAAAATCCAGATTAAATTCATGGACAGCCACGAACAAAACTGAAATAAAAGCCTTCCTAGAGGTAATAATCGCAATGAGTCTCACTCAGGTACCACATATAAATTTATATTTGTCCAAAGATGATATTTTTTATAATAAATTTATTGCAAAAGTTTTAACTCGAGACCGCTTTTTGCTTTTATTGAAACTTCTTCATTTTGAAAATAATGAGACATCTGATACAACTAATAGATTATACAAAATAGAAAATTTAGTTACAAAGCTGATTCAAAATTTTCAAAGAATAATGGAGCCTGGCAACATTCTCATTATAGATGAATCTATGGTACCTTTTAGAGGGAGACTCCATTTTTGTCAGTACATCCCTAACAAGACTCATAAATATGGAGTGAAATTGTACAAACTCTGTTCACCTGAAGGCTTTACTTTCAATATAAATATTTACACAGGGAAAAATGAACAACAACCAGTTAATGTGGCACACTCTGAAGCAGTTGTTCTAAAATTACTTCAGTGTATCACAAATAAAGCTGGCAAAATATTATTCGCTGATAATTTTTATTCAGGAATTCCTCTTGTTAAAAGATTGTTAGCAGAAAATATAATGTACTGTGGAACTCTGAGAGGAAACAAAAGGAATACCAAATATTTTTAACCAGTCCAAAACGATGAAGCGAAGAGAAGTTATTGAAAAAAAGAAAGATGGACTAAGAATTATTAAGTGGATGTAAAAGAGACCTGTGTTAATAATTTCAAGTGTACCAGCCCATAGTAAGAAGTTGATTCCAACAGGAAACCAGAATAGGCAAAAAGAGGAAATTGTGAAACCGAAATGTATAATTGATTACAACTCTGCAAAGAAAGGCGTAGACTATTCGGATCACGTCGAAGCTTGAAATGGTACGGTAAGAAATAAAATAGGTTTTAATTTTAATATCTCTTTGTTTTAATATTCATTATTTTAGAAAAGTAGTATTTGAGATGATACTTGGAACAGCTATTGTTAATAGCTTAATTATATTCAATATGTGCTCTAAAACAAAAATGAGCATTACAGAATTTGGACGTCAGTTGGCATATAATTTAGTACAATCACTTGAAGAAAAACCACTTCTAAAAAAAAGAGTGCATACTTTTACCAAACCTGAAGGACCTAGAAGAAAACGGCGAAAGCCATGTAGAATTTGTCGTCAAGTATTAAAATCTTCAGATTTAAGTTACCGTGAAGTAGATAAAAAAGTTCGTAGGATTATAACTTTTTGTTCCGATTGCCCTGGTCAACCTGGCTACTGTTTGTCTTGTTTTAACAAGGCACATAAATAAATAGAAGAAGCAGAAACTACCAGTTAATTTTAAAATGCGTTTATTCTTTTTATTTTAATATAAAATATTTGGTTTTTACAAACATCTTTTTATCCAATTGCCTTCAAGAGAACATTTATTTTGCTGTCTGTGCTACGCGAGACGTTGGCGGCATGTCCTGTTTAAGAGGAAAGTAGATTAATACTTCTATAATAGTTTCATGTATAAAGTATATGCAAAAGTTATACTTCTGTGTACTAGAAGGCATGAAGGACCTATATGCACGCACATGTCACATGCGGCATGTGACGCATGGACAGAATAAACCATAACGTATCTCGGGGGGCATGTGAAGCAAGAACTAGTATATTAAGTATTTAACCACAGCAGTCAAGGTGTAAAAGATAGTTTCACCTGATTGTAGAAGCTCACCGGCGGATATGAAGGTGTCCTGGTTCGAAATTCTTAATACAAATAGCTTGAGCAGATATAGCATCAGAATTTACAATATACACAAGGATATTATAAAAAACTTCAATTTTTATTTTGACTTGAGCAGTTATTAACCCAAAGGACAAAATATTCGATATACCTGTACGTAAAAAAAAAGATTATATGAGCTAATTATTTCTTCTTGTCCCCGTTCAGTAATACCGTCATACCAGAGGCATGCAAAAGTTGTTTGTTTTTTTCTTTACCCAGGGGTGCAAAACTTTCATTCTTCTTCTTCTTTGTGCGACTAGGATTACTCCTGTTTGTCTGCCTCTTATTCTGTTTCAGTAGTTGTTGACTATACATTATCTTTCCACCTTTTTGGCGGCCTTCTAACTAGCCTTCTACTATAAAGTTTGTTGTTTTTACAGATGTTCACTAATCTATCTGATCCCATTCGGTTTACATGTTCATTCCAGTTTTTTTCTTGTTTTTATCCACCTGTTAATATTTTGAATTTTGCATTGTTCACGTATGCTTCTGTTGGTTTGTCTGTCTCTTAATAATATGCCCGCTATTGATCTTAATACTTTCATTTCGATATTGTTGATCTGTTGTTTCGTCTTTCTTGTATCGGTCCTTGTCTCCGCTGCATATGTTAGTATTGATCTTACTGTTGTCTTGTATACTTTTATTTTGATTTCCGTGGTCAGATATTTGTTTCTCCATATGGTTTCTCGGAGGCAACCACTTACTCTTGCCTCTTTTGATGCTTGCCTTGTGGTCTCTGTTCTTATATCCCTGTCACTAGTAATCTCTACTCCTAGGTAATTGAATTCCTTCTTACTTCGTGAATTATTTGATTCATTACCATATTAAATCACAATGGACTGAAAGAGTCTCCTTGGCGGATTCCTCCTTTTAGTTCTATGAATTCTGTTTTACCTGTTGGCATTATAACTCTGGTCTTGTTGTTCTTGTTAATTTCATTAATTGTCCTTATTATCTGATGGTCTATTTGCTCAGCTTGTAATAAATTTAAGATGTCATTTCGCTTCACCCTGTCAAAAGCACTTTTTAAATCTACAAAGTACATGTATGGTGGTTTTCATATTCAATAGACTTCTCTATTATTTGTCTGATAATAAAAATTGCGTCTGTTGTGCTGCAGTTCTTCCGGAAGAACTTTTCCTCGATTTTATCTTTTATGACTGCCGTTAACAATTTTAATGTACTATTCATCAGACTAATACCTCTATAGGTTTCAGGATTTCTTGAGTGTTCCTTTTTAAGTATCTTTAGCAGGAGACTTTTCTTTCATTCCGCTGGTACTACTGTATTTATTATATCGACGAATAGTTTTAGGAGCCATTTGGGTAGTGTTGTTCCTCCATATTTTAGCAGTTCATTGTTTATCTTATCAGGACCAGGTGCTTTTCTGTTTTTTTAATTTTTTTATTCGTTTTTGTAGCTCTTCTTCTGATATTAGTACTCTATCGTGGGTTTCGTTAATGATTATTTCTCTTTTCTCTTTCTCTCCTTCTCCATATAATTTCATGAAATGCTAAGTCCATTGTTTTTCCGTAATGTTATCAATGCGTACAAATTCATTCATTTCTGTTTTTTGTCTTCTTATCATCTTCCACTCCTTTTTCTGGGATGCATAGAGGTCGTATTCCATACCTTTAGTAAATTTCTCACTGTGTTATTTTTTAATGTTATCTATTTCTTGGTTTACTCTTCACTACGTCTTCACTCCTTTGTATGTTAGGAAAGCTTGTTTCTTTTCATTTGCTAGTGCTTTCACCCTTTCGTCGTACCATGGAGTTTTGTATTCCCGCTTATTTCTGTTAATTTTTCTTTTACCTAAGGCTTTTTCCGCTGCTTGTAGGATACATTTTGTAATAATTTTCCAGGTTTCTTCTATATTCTTTTTAGTCTCTAGGGCATGGCAATTTAGCTTTTCTGTTAGTCTGTTTTTATACAAGTTTTGTGTCCCTCCTTCTAAGCTTTCTTTGTTTAACTTTTTTTTACTTACTTACTGTATTTCGCTTTACGTGGTGATTGCTATATTTATTTTTCCTAGTACCAGGTCATGGTCGGATCCTACATTGGTATTCTTGAGGTTTATTTGTCTGTTTGTTATAATGTAGTCAATCATAGAGTTACGTCCTCTTGTATCTGACCAGGTGATCTTATGTTGTATTGGGCGGTCAAAGTATGTGTTGTTAATTCGGTTATTCATTAAACAAAGTTCTAGAAGTCTTTATCCGTTGTCGTTGAGCGTTACTTCGTTAAATTTTTGTGTAACTCCTGCCACAGATATGTTGCCTACTCTGGCGTTTAGGTCCCCGAGAATTATTATTTTACTACCGGCTATTGTGGTGTTCAGTAGATCTTGGAGATGTCCATGAAATGCATCTTTGTCTTCCTTTCATTGAATGTCGATATTTTTTGGGAAAATATTGCTTTCTTAAACATATTGACATAGTAACACATAGTAACATTATGACTTTTTGTAAATCAACATAGACTTAAGGGTCGTTGATGTATCTGGTTCATTTTTAACCAAGCGGTAATATTCTCTTGAATCTCTAGCACGTTGAATGTGTTCTTTTCAGCTATATGCGTATCCAAGTATACAGAAGATATTTTGCTTTTACAAGCAGCCTTCACACGTTCATCTTTTTTTAGAGCAGATAGGAGTAGACGATTGAAACACATTTTGTATGAAAAATGCTTTCTCTAATCGCGCCAATTAAGTATCAAAAACAACGCGAATGTATTGCTTAGAATAAACACAGTAACTGCAGGCTCCGTCCAGTATATGCGGGGTTTTAACAAGTAATGTTGTAGTTGCGGGGTTCTTCCATAGTTCCATGTAAGTTTTCGTACATGCTAGGTTTAGTATTTCTTTTAGAATCTATATTTGTGATTCTCGCGCACACAGACCACTCGCTAAATGTGTATAAATATGTGTCAAATATTGTCAATATTGAAGACTAAGTTTAAAAAAGGGGTGCATCACTGGACTCTTACATGCATGGCATACTTAAATTGTCAGTCCTATTACTTATTGTGTATTATCTACCTAAATATTTAATTTAACATTGTATATATTTATTGTAATAACAGTGGGGTAAATAAAATAAAGAGCAGAACATGTAGAAATGGGAGGACATTTTACAGTAAAACAATAAAACCTATTTACGTATAGACGATATATAGAAATATTACATTGCTTGCAATAGAAAGATCCGTATTGTGTTACAACTGATAATTATTTTTTATTTATGGACTATGAGTGTTCCAATAAATTTTATTAAAACTTTCTAAACTACATACACTTCAGAAATGTACGGTGCTTCTGTATAACTTTACTTTATATTATATGTGTATATTTGGATTTTGAATAATTTTGGAAATACTCTACAATAAAAATCCACTAGGAAACTAAGTTCCTGTAGCTGGCTGTATACCATATATCACAAAAAAATTATTTCAAATCCTTTATAAAAGGTATATAATAAAATGCCCTAACGGGCTATCACAATTATATTACAAAACGTTTTCGGATTGTTAAATCAGTGTAAACGAGGTATACATGCTATGAGCCACCAAAATATATGGCTCAAAACCCTTTAAATGATATGGTGACCTATGTACCTATGTAGGGTCATACGTCGCCATGTTACCAATTTTAACGATAACTTAAACATCATAATTTGTAACCATATACAATGAAAAATAACTGTAAATTTATATCATTTAAAGGGTTTTGACCCATATATTTTGGTGGCTCATAGCATGTATACCTCGCTTACACTGATGATGGATTTAACAATCCGAAAACGTTTTGTAATATAATTGTGATAGCCCATTTGGGCATTTTATTATATAACTCTACAATAGTGATTGGAACTACTTACAGTGGTGTCTGTAAATGTGTTATGCAATGAGCGGCTGTCAGGATATATCTATTATTAATGATAGTTCCACCACACCTAAACTCTGCATGTTCGCCTGTAAAAAAATTAATAATTAATATATTAATAATGTGTAATAAATTTTAATGCTAATACTCAAATATCAGTATTTTGTGAATATTTTATTATGTTAATTATTTCATCACGAATAATAAAACAATATACTAAATATCTAATACAGTAAAATATCAGAGTAGCAACTTAATTTAAAATAAGAAATGTTTGTTACTAACGTAACTTTGTAGACATAACAATTATATTATGTGACAGAATATACAGTACTGTAGTAAATTCGCTAATCTCAGTCTCAACTGTCTAGTGAATTTAGTAATTATATTTTTATGAGAAATAATTTACTCCTAGTTTAAAGAAAAAAAATACATTTTTATTTTTATTTCACATAGACAGTTAAAACAAAAATAGCTAATTTTATCAACAAACCTTAGATTGAATATTTTAACAACATAAACAAAATTTAAATCTATGTTTATGTACCAAATGGAAAAAAGATGCACTAACTGCCATATGTCGAAATTAATTTCCAAACTTTTCTGAATTATTAATTAGTTATTTGAAATGAGGTTGAATGCTCGAATAAATGAACTTTGAAAAATAAGGCTATTATCGAGCACAAGTTAATTAAATCTAGCCCAAGTATCTTCAGGGGCATTTCGTCAAATATAAACTATCCGGCAAGCGTAAAATGTGGAAACATTAATAATGACATAAAATTGTACAAAACACTACACTAAAACGAGGACAAACAAACAAACAAACAACAAACGAGGACAAACGAAGACAACTGTTTGTCAACCTCAGTTAAATAATTTCTATATTAACAAATTTATCTTACCTACTCTATATCTTAGTAAAGCCATCCAAGGGAATTCATTTAAATCAGCATTTTGACCATTTCTAATCTTATTTTGTAGGTCTAGTTGACCACAGTTAGGGGGTATCAAAAATAGGTTTCTATGATTCGATACATCTGGTGGTGGTTCTGGCGTCGAACCATCTTTGATTATTATAGGCCCTTGTGGACAGCAAACATGGGCTATGTTGTCGGCAAAGCTGGAAAAGAGTATCATATAAACACAAAAAATGAATTAAGTATAAAATTTGTTCGTAAAATAAGTATTATAAGTCTTGTGTAGTCTTTATCTCGTTCTTCTAGTTGTTTACGTAACTGTTTTACTGATAGTCCTGCAATCCGCATGTTTTATTCAACAACACTTTTCAAAAGTTCCAAAGTCTTTTTCAAAAGTCACTGCCAAATTTCTTTTAAATAAATAAATTACGTCACACCGTAACATCACTGTAGCATTTTAGCAATAAAACGAGCAGTTCTAATTTATATAAATATATTTAAGTGACGGATTCGACCGTTACTTAATAGAAATTCATTTTATATAACAATAAAACACTAAAAACTTTGTTTTCAAAACTTCCACAAAACTTATTATAACATTTTATCTCTACAGCTGTTTCGGCAGAGTGCTTTTCACAAGTGGTCTATTTTTGGATGTGTTTACAATTTTTAGTCTTCAACGAAATAGGTTGAGGAAGGGAGAACTGTTTGTCTCAAGTTGGTCATTCAGAAACATATATGTATTTTTTAAATTGTTAGTCATTTATGATTTTCGGAATAGCTTCTTTAGAGCTGTGCTCTATGCTCTAGTCAGGTAACTCTGATATTGATTAGAGTTATTTTGTCATCAATCTTGGTAAGCTTTTCCAATATCATTTTTAATGTAATTTCAGTTTCTTTTTCTTGTTGCGATGGTGCATGTCTCCTTGCATTCTTTGTTACATCGCTTTAACTTCTATTTTCATTGACCTCTACCGGTTTTAGTTTTTTGCTTTCAATAACTCTATAGTGCACTTTTATAGCATTGTCTTTGTTTGTTCTTATTGTTTGTAATTTTTAAGCTACATAACATCCGCAATAGTTTGCAGGATGGCTTTCTCCACAATGAACACATTTTGGTTTATCTTTCGGTGATTTTGGTCAATCTTTAGTAAGGTGTTTAAAAATACATTTTACACATCTTGGCTATTTTTTACAGTATTTCCACGTATGTCCGTAATCCTGGCATCTTTTACATTGCGGCACTACTCTGGAACTCTTTAATGGCTTGATTTCAACTTCCGTGCTAAGTATTTCTGTTATGCCCTCTTAAATTCTTTTTATATTTTCATGCTGTCTAAATGTTAGGACATATCTAGTTGTTTTTTAGTTTTCCATTTGAATCATGAATCTGTTGCTTGTGTGAGTCCATTTCAAATAGGTAAAAGAAATAATAAATAAGACTTAGTCACAATCAATTTAATTTAAGTATCCAGACGACCGGTTTCGCTTTCTACAATATGCAAAGCATCTTCAGGTCTCGATACAAAGTTAAAATAAATGCTGAAATAATAAACCCATATTAGGGTGTTGTCTAATAAAGATAAACAAAGATAGATGATATAAATTACAGGAATTATGCCAATATTACATGTCTGTGGTTTTTCAAATTGGTATAAAATAGTCTATTAATTTGTAATAAATTAGTAAATGAACAAATAAATAAAACATTACTTACATGCCGGTAATCTATTAATTTTGATGGTTGCAAGAATATGGTTCAATTTATACTGTATTGTTGAATGGAGTCAAGACACTACCTAATTGTGATTTTAAACGAAATTCATTATTCAGTCACAATAATCTGACTGAAGAAAGGTAGTTTTTTATACCCAACAAAAAGAAGAAGTAATTAAGACAGGTGCCGTATTTATTAGTGACAGTCGATATGACACATGACTTAATTAACAATTGTCTTGTCAAAAATAATACCGGCCACATGGTGATTAAAATATAACAAATTTAATAATTATTTAATTTAAGCTTTGTTTGCCGTCTTCCTCTAAGTAGGAGATGCGTTTTGGTTTGTATTTGGAAAACAATGTGTAGTTCCACATCTGCAATAATTTACACTAAGAAATAGTGTCAACGTTAAGGTAATATTAAAAATAACATCTTTAATTACGATGATTGTAAAGAATGTTTTTCTATTACAGCAAGTTCTGATGAAGCCCAAAATTATGTGGCGAAAGCTTGACTACTAATAAAAGACACTCACTTTGAAGCACCTGTTTTTTATTGCTTCCTTAGTATTGGGTCGTTCCCGGTTACCTTCAACTGTCTGTTGTTTACCAGTAACCCGTTACTGTCCTTGATATATATATATATATATATATATATATATATATATATATATATATATATATATATATATATCTTTGTTTATCTTTATTAGACAACACCTGAAGATGCTTTGTATATTGTACAAAGCGAAACTGGTCGTCTGAATAGTTAAATTGATTGTGAGTAAGTCTTATTTATTATTTTTTTACCTATTTTCCATTTGAATTTCTTGTCAGCTTCAATGTCTGTACTATTTTCTCTGGTGGCCAAGTGTGACACAATTTCTTAACAACAACTCTTATTGGCAATTATATGGATTTAAATATGTATTTATCATCTATTGATTAGGTAAAATGTCTAGGTAATATTAGCATAAATGATGCAGTTTGGTTGTTCTATGAGCTTCTATGTACTAGTATTGCTTATTTTATATCTTAAACAAATATAACCCTTCTACTTTTCCTATTAACAATTATCTAAAACGTTGTCAGTTGGATTAAGAATGTAACGTACCTCCAGATATCTGTTTTTTAAGTCTAATATTCCACAAAATAATAATTTTAATTAAATAGATTAGACAATTGTACGCAACTGATGGAAATACTTGAAATTTTAATAATAGTTCAGTGTCTGGCAAAATTGTTTAAAGTGTTGCCGCTTTTTTAGAGTAAGAATTTTGTTTATGTTTTGATTTCTTACACAATGTGATCATAATATATTATATATTAATAAATTGTATTTATAAAAATACATATTAAATTTAGATTAATATCTTTAAAAACTAATTATTGTTGTGTATTATGATTGTCCTATGACAAAACAACTAAATAGTCGGTAGTAAGCTGATAAGCTTTCATATAAGATAAATTATTTTAAACAAGAAATAATGGCGGGACGAGTATTTTAGTGTGTTGCAGTAGTCTCAAAGCTAAGTGTTTTACTGATAATATAGTAGTTTGACAAATAGTTGGAATTTTAAAAATTCCTCACTTACTATTCTGATCTTTGCCAACGCTGTGGGGTTCTGACGTCGAAAATCTTGAATGACGTGCAATCATTTTTATATGAAAAATTCTATAGTTAATTATTATATTAATTATGTCAAGTATCATAACTATGTAAAATAATCAAATAAAATATATCAGATGAAATATTTAAATATATCACAATATCGATAAATGTATATAAATAAAATACTGAAACATGAGAACTAGACAAATGTCCTCTCTATTCAATGTATTAACTGTAAAAATAAAACAAAACATTCTGATTAAACATGTTTAATATGACCGACTGTACTAACATTATTAATTAAAATTAAATATGTAACCAAAAAACATGATATTAATATCATCATACAGCCTTCTGCGTCTAAAGTTGGACATAGGCATCCCCTAATTTCTTACAGTTCTGTCGGTCTTGAGGTTTCTGCGGCCAACTCCCAGTGATTCTTTTGACGTCGTCTGTTCATCGTGTAGGCGGTCTACATCTGCTTCTTCTGTCAGCTTGTAACCTCCAAACTATAATTTTTTGCGTCCACCGCCTGTCATTCATTCTGGCCATATGGCCCGCCCAGCTCCACTTCAGCATTGCTATACACTTTATGACATCTGTGACGCCTGTTTGTCTTCTTATTTCTTTATATCTAACTTTTTCTCGGAGAGTCAGTTCAAGTAGCGAGCGTTCCATTCGTCTTTGGGCTACTGTTAGTTTGGTTGCTACAGCCTGGGTTATAGAAAGTATTTCAGTGCCGTAAGTCATAACTGGAAGCACACATTGGTCGAACGTCTTATTTTTTAAATAATTTGGTATGTTGCTCTTGAAGATGTTTGATAGAGCTCCATATGCGGCTCATGCTATAGTGATTCTTCTTTGCAGTCCAGCAGTTTGATTGTCCCTAGAAATTTAGATTTCATGACGCAGTATTTATATTTATGAACTTTCTAAGATTTATGTTCAAACCAACTTCTTTACAGCATCTCACTTAGTAAGCATAGCTTCAATATCTTTTAAGTCATCCGTTATCAGAACAATGTCATCCGCAAATCGTAGGTGTAGAGCATTTCGCCGTCGACATTAATTCTTTTGACTTCCCACTCCAATTTTTTAAAAGCATATTTGAGAACTGCCATAAAGAGTTTGGGAGGTAACGTGTCCCGCTTTCTGATTCCTCGAATAATTTTTATACAATTTGTATCTGTGTATAGTCTTCCGGTCATGGTTCCATTATTGTATATATTCGCGACCAGTTTGGAGTACCGATAATCTATGCGACTGTCTTCGATGCTTCTTGCATCGAATGCTTTGCGAAAGTCTACAAAAGCTGGGACCAATGGTCCTATTTGATGGATTTTTCTATAATCCCTTTTATACAGTGGATGTGATTGTTGGTGCCAAAGTTTTACCTAAAACTTTCCTGTTCCCTAGGTTGGTAAAAATTTGGTTTCCAGTCTATTTGTTATTATTATTGTGCATAACTTGTAGAGGTGGTTTAACAGGCTTCTGGGTCGGTAATTCTCGAGGTCTGCTGGATCGCCCTTTTTGTGTAATAAAATGGTAGGTGCACTATATCATCTTGTAGGTATTACTTTTTGGTGCAGACATAAGTTAAACAATTTCTTTATTTTCTCTAAAAGTCCGTCCCCTGCAATCTTTACGACTTCTATAACAATATTATATTTTTCTAGAACCCTATTTATTTTCATTTTGTTAGTGCATTCCTAATTTCGTCTGTTGATATATCAGGCATCAATTCCAATCCTTGGTTGTATCTATATCCAGTCTCTCGTTCTATTTGTAACTTAAGACAGAACTGCGCTTCATCATTATACAACCTTCTGCGTCCAAAGTTAGACATATGCCTCCCCTAATTTCTTCCTTTTCTGTCGGTTTTAGCTTTTAGCAGCAAATTCCTGGCGATTCTTGTGAGCTTGTATGTCCATCGTGTAGGTGGTGTACCTTTCCTTCTTCTGTCAGCTCGTGGTCTCCAAACTGTAATTTTTTGGGTCCACCGCCCGTCTTATTATTACCTCATATTGAGGGATATATACTCATATTACCTCAGATTGAGCTTTAAAACAAATCAAATGAACGTTGACCGTCTATGCAGCCAATTCCTGAATACACTAAGAATTCCATATTTAACTGGGGAGAACTGATCTCTAAGTCGTAATAGAAATCGATTCTCAATGGATTAACCTGGTACTAGACTTGGAGTATACTAAGAATTACATCGGACATTGTATTGACTGTGGACCAACACGGAGATATACTTAAGAAGAATTACTGTTTACTATACTAAACAGCGGACTAAACGTTGGATTATCTTTGACCAACCTTGTAATATACTGAAGATCCGCTTTGGACCCACATGGCACAATAATTAAATGAGAAAATAACAATGTCAAATAAGCGAAATAATAAAAAGATTCTAAAATGACTATATACTTCAATTGCTTAGTGAAAAATAAATTTAGATCATAAAATATTTTTCTTTATAAAAAAAATTTAAAGAGGAAAATGAAGTTACTTTGCATATGGTCAAAGTTAGACGGAACCGTTAGGCTGATGAAATGAACTTTATCTAACAGCACATCTTTCGGTCGGACCTTCTAAGAGACAATAAAAAGCTCAAACAGATCGACGGCATTTTTTTAAGAAATCATATTCTATATTTGCAAAGAAAAAGGTGTCCTGACTAAATTAGCAGCGTTTGTATAAACAATTGCACTAAGGGCAATAAATACTGAAACGTACCGTTCGTTACTTGGAGTATTACAGCGGTAACTTACCTAACGTATATTAGATTTACAACACAATAATATCCAGAGGAAGAACCGCCGAATATATAGGTAATGCTTTTTATGGCTGCTTTTATCAACTTTTAGAACAATTTTTCTCAACAAAATAGGCACATTTCCGAAAAATATTTTATCTGGAAAAGGAGATTTCAGACCTTATCGAAGCACTACATATGACGTTCTCATTCTGACTACACGTATCGAAGCGGGCTTTCAAAAACAACAAAAGACAACCGTGGAGCAAACAGCCACCTGCGATACAGTAGCTAGAAAGTTTAGATGTGCTGATGATCCAGCCTTAGATATAAAATATAGAAGTTAAAACAATTTAAAGCTACCTAAAATATGCTAACGAATGACCCTCAACAAATTATAAAAATATTTTACCAAGAGGCGGTTGTACCAAACCTGAATAAAATTGAAATCAGCTACTTCTACAGTAACAGCAATAAGGTAAACTACAAATTAGGGATCTAAATGAATAACAACAAATTTCTATCCTATCAGCAGTATCCAAAATATCTCTTAGTCTAAAACATAAGGGGGTAGTTTTAAACAAAACTATATCATTTAAAAAGCATTTTGAACCAACAGCTAAAAAAAAAGTTAAGTGAAATAATTCGGTGAATGTGTTAAACTAGTTGAGGAGCATAAATAAGATTATTGCAAATATCTATAATTAGTGTGGTGTAGTCTGTGGCTAAGTACTTTGCACCGGTATTGATTAAAGCGCACATACAAAGAAAATGGGCACTCAATCGAATTTGATCCAGGAAATCACCAATGCTATTAGTACAACAGCTGACTGCAAATAATCAACATCAACTTCGAATGGCAGACGCTCTGGACTTAGAGAGCTCCAGCCGATATACGAAATGTAATTGACCTAGTAGCCAAACCTGATGACTTTAACCAACCATTGCATATCTAGAAGAACTTGAACCTTAGCAGAACGAAATATAATGCGTATATGTATGCCTCCATAAATGGGAAAAATGACTCAGCCAAGGTTGCCACTACGGCAATTTAAACCAAACCATTGATCGCATAGTGATAGCACGTTAACTAAGCCCATCAGAGAGATTTGAAGGACTTTTTTCCATACCACCAGTGGCGAATCTAGACATTTGCCTTAAGAGGGGAACTTCCAATGAAATATCAAAGACATAACAAAGATAAACCCAAACTACTCAAAAGACGTAACGAATAGGTTTTCTTTAATTTTGGACCTTTGGGGGGGGGGGGGTTTCCTGTTCTGATTCCTTTTTTTTAAACGTGTACATGTTTACATACTTGTTTGCAACCCATACATTATCATACCTTATTACTGACTCATTTTTATATATAAGGTAAAGTTAACATGCATCATACCGTGCGCCACATAAAATCAAGCAAGGGACAATCTTAGATATCTATTCACAATAAATTATTAAAAATTCGTTTATTTTTAACAAAACCAAGTTTCTACCTATTCTGAACAGAAATTGTTCACGCAATAAGTACAACGCTGGATTGTACCGTCTAAAAATTTGAAAAATTTGCTAGGAAGGATTGTATAATATTGAAAATATAGTATTCGAAAATATGGTTCCTAACTACACTGTATCTAACAAAATTAAGATCTTCTTATTTCTTGTATGTAGGCTTTAAAGCCTGTTTCTTTTTAATATTAGCCTCCTAAATTATTTAAATTATCGCACCCTTTTTTTTTTGGTCTCCTAATACTTCTTCGTCCGTTTGATATCATCTCGTGCTATTCATACTATACTTCCTCTGCCATTCTACTAATGTCTTCGTTCCACTCCTGTTTCCGTTTTGTTACCCATCCATTTATGTCTTTTATATTGCATGTTTCTTATGTTTTCGCTTCTCTTCCTATCCAACAGACTTCCTGATTCGTCGGAGTATTTTCATCTCTGTTGTTTCTAGTAGTCGTCTCGTTATAGATGTGTCAGATCTTGTCTCCACCGCATATGTCAATATGGGTCTAATTGCTGCTTTATAGATTCTTGTTTTTGTGTCTTGTCTTAGGTTTGTTCTTTCAGATTGTGTCATTAGAAGATCCCGCTGCTTTACTTGCTTTTAATTCTTGTTGTCTTACGTCTTCTTCAACATATCCGTAACTAGTTATATATATTCTCAGATATCTAAACCTTGCTTCCTGCTTTATTATTTTCCCACCCATTTTGATTTTACATCGTAATGGACATTTAGATATTATCATACATTTGGTTTTTTCTGTTGATATTATCATATTGTATTCCTTGGCTGTTGTATTAAAGATATGTGTTAATCTTTGGAGCTCGTCTTCTGTATCAGCAATTAATGCGGCGTCGTCTGCATAACATAATATTTTAATTTATTTGTTTCCCATTCTGTAACCACGACCTTTACGTACTGCTTGTATTATTTCGTTCATTATTATATTAAAGAGAAGTGGGCTTAACGAGTCACTCTGTCTGACTTCTCTTTGTACTGGTATACACTTCCAGTTTTCCATTTACTTTTGCCTTTATTCAATTATGTAAGTAAACATATTCCATGGTTTGTATAGTATTGATTTGTATGTTTTTTTTACACTTCGATCGCGATCGAAAGTATTTGTGAGGTCTATAAAACATAGATATGCTGGTTTATTTTATTTTACTCGATGGCCTTTTCTGTGATTTTCTTAGTACAAATACTGCGTCTACGCGGGATCTTCCGAATCTTACTGCCTGTTGTTCATCTGACAAAGTTGTTAGTTTATTGATTTTATTGATTAGGACTTTTGTGGTAAGTAAGCTTAAGTGCTTAAAGACAGTGTTTTTTGAAAGACCAGATGGTAGAAGATCAGTAGGCCAAGCGAGAAAAATATGGAAGGACGATATTGAAGCCGATTTATCTAGAATTGGGGTAAAACAATGGCAAATAGAAGCACAAGATCGTAGAGGATGGAGGGCGATAGTGGATGTGGGGAAGACTCACCCCGAGTTGTAAAAGCAAGTTAAGAAGAAGACGAAGCTTAAGTACGGTGTTCTCAGTAGATTTATACCTCTATAATTGCTGTGGTCCTCTTGATCTCCTTTCGTGAACATTTTTAGCATTATGCTGTTTCTCCATGCTTCTGGTATCTTGCAGTACAATATAAGCTTTTGTGTACGTTTTGTTATCTTTAGAGTTATACTTTCTCCTCCGTGTTTTAGAAGCTCGTTGATTATTCCGTCTGATCCTGCTGACCTTATATTTTTGAGTAAATGTATGGCTATCTCTACTTCTTGAAAACCAATTTCTATTTCGTGTCCTAATTGAGGTACAGTTGCGGTCACGGAATAGTTTTACAGGTTCACGTATCTAGGAGCCCATTTTTTAAATTTTTACTTCGTTTAAACGCACCTTTTACATCAAAGTGACGTTGCCAGTGGTGTACTAGCTAGAATAGGTAGATTAAAATTAAAATATCAAAATATTTTACAAAATGAAAAATATAGAAAACAGTTTTTTGAATAAAATGGATTATTATCTTAATAACGAAAATAAAGAAGTCTTTTTTTTAATATGCATTTTATTTTAAATCTATTTTATATTAAATAACGATAAACAATGATAAATAATAATTAATATTTGGTGGAGGCCCCATTCTTGTCAATACAATTTTGCAGTCTTCTGTTCATAGATAGCACCAATCCCCTCATGTTATAGTTAACAAGCTCTTCCCATGCCTGCTCAATTGCTTCCCATAATTCAATTCTATTCCGTGGTCTAAGGTTTCTTTCATTTAGTTTCTTTGTTAACTCTGCCCACACATTTTCGACATGGTTAAAGTCTGCACTACGGGAAGGCCACGGAAGAACATTAACATCAGTTTCTTCTAGCCATTCTCGAACAATTCTACTCGTATGCACCGGGCAATTGTCATGTTGGAAGATAAAGTCGTTGTTGGGGAATCTCTGGATCACCGATGGCAACATTGTGTGCTCAATAATATGTTTGTAATATAATCCTGTTAACTTCTCCTCTACATGATAACAAACGCCCGGGCCTTCGGCACTTATCCATCCCCATACGTTGACAGAGAATCCTCCACTATTTCTTAAATGATGCGTATACTGTTCATCATACCTATGATTTCTCGGCCTATAAACTCTTATTCGACCATTATTATACGACTGAAATACTTTTTCATCGGAAAATACAACCCTAGACCAAAAATTCTCATCGCGGTTTATAAATTCATTACAAAATTCAACTCGTCTCCTCTTGTGATCCTCAGTCAAAAAAGGTTTCCGTGCAGCTACACAATTTAGCAGTCCACTTGCTTTAATTCTTCGACGTGCAGTGCGAATACTGCCTGGAAACGCTGCCTCTTCTCTTGCCTTTTGAGCTGTGGCAAAAGGAGATTCTCTCAAATAATCTACTAACATCTCATCCTGTTGATCTGTGGAAATCTTCTGCCCTCCTGAACCGCCCAATCGTGCTATAGAGTGAAAATTATCCCATCTTTGTTTAATCTTCCATATGCACATATGACTCACGTTCAAATCAGCAGCAACTTGCCTTAGTGACCAACCTTCTTCGAGTTTGGCAATTGCTCTTGCTTTTTGCGCATAATTCAAATGTATTCTAACCATTTTGGAAGAGTTTAATATACTTTTATTTTATTGTTGAACACTCGCGAAAGCATTGACGTTTTGAAATTTTTTGACTTTGACATTTATCAAATCCGTACGACACTGCAATTTTACAGTATTACAATATAAAAAGTAAGGTGTAAACTATTCCGTGACCGCAACTGTACGTTTATTGTGTTGATTATTATTCACTGTTATTGTATTCCTTCAACTATGCCATTTTTTCCGTTGGTTTCTTATAAATCTCCACATTAGTTTTTGTGTATTGTAGCTTCTCATCCACTTATCATCATTTTTCTAAACTGTTCCAAGTGTTCATTTTTTGTTCTTACCAACTGCTCTTCTAAAGGTGACTCAAGATTTCTGAAGTATTTGATATTTTGTACTTCGTGAAGGACTTTTGTTTCTCTTGTTGCTTTTCTAAATCATGGTGTTTTGTTGTTATTTCTTTTATTCAGTATGACTTTACGTTTTCCTAGAGCTTATTTTACGGCTTCTTTGCCGTTCCACAGTGCTCCTACATTGAATTTTTCCTCGGTGATTGTAGAAAATGTTTTGGTGTTATTTTCATTTTTATTTTTGCTAGTACTAGTTTGTGTTCACTTTCTGCGTCTGCTGAGTTTAAAGTTTGGATATCTAGAATCTACTTTGAGTGGATTTTTCTATTAGTGACTATAAAATTAATCATAAATTTGTGCCCCCTGGAGTTTTCAAATGTATATTTATACTGAAGGAGCTTATGGTCAAAAAATGTATTATTGATTTTCAGTTCATTAAAAGCACAGAGATTAGCCATGAGTTCTCCATTTGCATTGACATTGTTTTCATTAAATCTTTGTTTTACTCCTGAAACTATTTAATTTCCGATTCTTGCATTAAAGTCACCTATAAGAATTAAGGGTTCTTCATGAGGTATTACATTCAGGATGGTTTACAATTATCTCTTTGGCCTTTATAGTCTTTTTGGCCTTTACCGTTCTTCTTGGTTTCTTGGATTGCACAAATGTCTATGTTTTTATTTATCAGTTCTGTCTGTCTGTCTATGTAAATATCTACAGATTGAACCAAATTAAAACGGAACATACAATTTAATACATGTCTGTTTGAACTGCATTTGAAATAGTGGACCAATATAAAACTTGGACAAAAATAAATCCATACCTGGGTATAGACATTGTATAAAATATCGTTCAACTATCTGTCTCGCAACAAAGTTGTTTGCGAGACGGGTTTGTCTAAGGAGGCGATAATAGTTCAGGAAATGAAGTTCGAAAAAAATAAAACCTCGCAATTTTTTCGTCCTGTGCATGTATCCAGTTGAAATTTTAGCAGAAGGTAGGTAATAGCCCAAGGATCAAAATCTATATCGAACCGAAGTGCGCTGAAGGGTTTTAGGGGTGAAAACTACCCCTAATTGTCAAAAATTATAAAATAACATATTAAACCTGAATATGGGTAAGATTTGGTTTGAATTAGTTAAATAATGATTAGTTTATACTTTTGAATAGAGTTCCATCATATTTCAACCCTTAAAAAGCAGCCCTTGTTAGAGATTAATGTAAAAAATTACTAATTCTAAAAAAATGATTTCGCCTTGGATCGATTTGGATAAAAATTTGGATTTAAGCTCAATTCACCCGCTGCTTTGTAGTTTATGTCATGTCAACGAACCCTGATTGTTCTTAGGGGTGAAAACTACCCCTAATTGTCAAAAATTATAAAATAACATATTAAACCTGAATATGGGTAAAATTTGGTTTGAATTAATTAAATAATGATAGTTTCGTGCTTTTGAATAAAGTTCCATCATATTTCAACCCTTAAAAAGTGACCCTTATTAGAGATTAATATAAAAAAATTAGTAATGCGAAGAAAATGATTTCACCTTCGAACGATTTGAATAAAATTTGGAATTAAGCTCAACTTACCCTCTGCTTTATAGTTTATGTCATGCCGATGAACCCTGATTGTTCTTAGGGGTGAAAACTACCCCTAATTTTCAAAAATTGTAAAATAATATTACAAATCTTAAGATGAGTGAAATTTGGGATTGGATTAGTTAAATAGTGGGTTTTTTTATACTTTAAAATACAAATTCATACATTTTCAACCCTTAAAAATCAATTGTTAGGTGAAAACAATTTTTTGCCAAAATTTTGCAACTTTTCAACTTTTGAAAATCATCCTTTACAACATTGCAGTTTTTATAAACTAATTTATAAGATATAAATTGAAAAAAGTAGAATTAAATACAAAAAAAAATTATCAACATAGAAAGGCACCATATATTCTTATACATTTACATAAATAGTTGAAAATATTTACATTTATAGGTAAAACAATTATAATATTAATTTTATTCGTCATCAATTACATCTTCATCGTGATCTATGTCATCCTCATCTTCTTCAATTATTGGTGGACTGTTATTGCACCCTTCACCTGAGCACCCAGAACAAGTAGAGTTACAGTATAAACCAACTTTTCTGCACCCATATGAAACGCCGCATTCTTTTTTGCATTGGCAAAAAATAATTTTCAAAAATTTATTGGGTGCAGGTTGTTTGTTCATGCGTACGGGTAATAACAAACCATCTTTGGAATACCATCCCCAATCTGTTGCTCTGATATTTTCATTGCCAAGCCATAGATATATGAGCAGATGTTTTATTCTGTTGTATGGGATTTCAAAATAAGTACGCTTAAAATTTCGAATGTATAACGCCCCACTAGCTAATATACCGGTTTTGTATATATAGTTCGATATAGATTTTGATCCCTAGGCTATTACCTACCTTCTTTTAAATTTCAAGTCAATCCACGCCGCACGAAAAAATTGCGAGGTGAAATGCAACATTTCCTGGACTATAACTGGTTTGACAGCATAATAAAATCGTAGATTTATGTGTAGCTTTCAATTTTTATGAGTTCAGAATCCAGCAGCCCGCTGAAGTATGGGATTTTTTATAATATAATTATTTGACAATCTTTTGTTGGCCAACAAGCTACAGCAGAATTGAGCCGAAATACATTATATTCCTATGTTCCGAATTTATTTCGTTCAATCTGTATGTTGCTAATCTTATTGTGGGCTTTTTGTTCCTTCTCGATTTTCTTTTCTTTGCGTGGTTCATAATCTTAGGTTCCGTCTGGTTCTTAGGCTTTATATCGGTTATTTGAGCCTTGTTTTCTTTACAATGGGTGGTAGGATGCTAACCTATGCTTAACTTTCCTCTTTTATCCGGGCTTGGCACCATCTGTGGGCATTAACGTGGCTTCTGAGCTACTTATTGCACCCAGTCCTCGTGCTCGTTACCCACAGGCAGAGTTCATAATTAAAATATTAGAGCGAAACATACAGTACTTAGGCGAGGCAATGAAGCACTATAAAGCACTAAACCGCAAGATGAATCGCTATCCAACATTTTAAATTCCATTCAGGAAAGTATCAGAAAAGTTTGTAAATAAAATTCACGTTGGAAAAATGGAAATTTTGGACACAAGGATGAATAACAGCTGCTAAAGTCAATGAAGGTTTTTGCAAATTTATGAGCTTTTACATATAATGTCCCAGAAGTATTTATTTGGATAAGACTGTCGACTGATACTGTAGGTACCGGGTGGGTACTTTTCACGATCCCGGTGGAAACAGACCTACTTCAGGGATTAGCGACCCTGCCCACGCTAGCTGATGATATTCCACCATCCTACACCGTGGAATCTCATGTTCCATAACCTTTATCCTACACCCTCCATAGTTATCCCTGGTGAAGGGCAGCAGCGATCACCAGTACCAACGCAAGGTGCAAAAGAAATTATCTTGGACCGGCTTGTTATTGGAATTCTACAGACATGACTAGGACAGTTTAAATGGCTGTGGTACTGCGGTGTTGAAAGTAACGGGATACTACAAGACTACCTTTTCCCCAGGATAACTCATCTCATTATGGCAGAACAAAACAAAACAATGGCCCTCAGTCCTGGGGAGGCCTTAGATGGCCAGAGGGTGCGAAGAATCTCCCGGTGTCAAATAGATGATATCCAACGAATTTCAACATGGAATGTTAATAGTCTTTACTAACCAGGAAAACTACACAACCTTATAAAGGAAATGAATCGGCTGAAAATAAATATAATGGGAGTCAGTGAAGTCCAATGTACTGGATCTGGACAGTTTACGAAAGATAAGATTACTATGTATTACTCGTGTAGTGACCCAACAGATAGACATCACCGACATGGAGTGGCTATTGCTCTTGACAGGAAGACCAATAAATCGGTGACAGATTTTGTTCCAATTTCCGAACGAGTCATGTTGATCAAAATCACAGGCAAACCAGTAAACATAAATGTGACACAAGCATATGCACCAATAGCAGATAAGTCAGAAGAAGAAATATCTAAGTTCTATAAAGATCTGGAAAAAGCAATAAGACTAACAAAGAAAGAGGACATAAAGATAATAATGGGCGAATTTAATGCCAAGGTGGGTAAAGGAAGAAATGAAAAAATAATTGGAGAGTACGGCCTTGGAGTTAGAAATGAAAGAGGCGACCTGCTGTGTGAATTCTGCCAGAAGAACGATTTTGTCGTCATGAACACATGGTTTCAGCTCCCACCTCGTAAGTTATATACTTAGAGATCACCAGGAGACGGTCCAAACCAAATAATTAGAAATCAAATTGACTACGTCCTAATAAACAGATTTCATAAACAGGTGCTGATATTGCATCCGACCACAATCAGAGGCACAAAGTGAGGCAATTTTATATTTGAACACCTTAATACAAAACTGCTTAGATCAACTAAAAGATGTCTACCTCACCTTCATCGACTACGAGAAGGCATTTGACAATGTTAAACATGATATCATGATGGAACTACTACATAGGGCCAACATTGACCAGAAGGAGATCAGAATTATTCAGAATCTATATTGGAACTAAATGGCAAAGTTGAGAATTGATCAAGAGCAATATACGGAGAATTTGAAATCCGGAAAGGTGTCCGCCAAGGCTGCATACTCTCTCCGATGCTTTTTAATTTATATGTTGAAAATATATTTGCGGAAGCATTAGAAGACACGGAATTAGGCATTAAGGTGAACGGTATACCAATTAGCAACCTACGCTATGCGGACGACACAGTGATTATAACTGATAATTTGGAAGACCAGCAGTTACTACTTGATAGGGTAAATAGCATAGGTAAAAAATATGGCCTCAATCAACATTTTAAAAACGAAATATATGGTGATTGGCAGAAACCCTCCAGAAAACCCGATAATATGCATAGGTGACGATCGTATAAAACGCGTAAGAACTTTTAACTACCTTGGCACCACAATCAATGACCAATCGGATCCACAACACGAGATAAAAACCCGAATACAAATGGCAAGACAAGCTTTTGTGAAATTCAGACCGCTCCTATGTAATCAAAACCTAAATTTCGAAATACGCTACAGAATGGTCAAGTGCTATATATGGTCCATCTTGCTTTATGGCATGGAAACGTGGACTTTGAAAAAAACATCTATCAAAAAACTTGAAGCATTTGAAATGTGGTCATTGAGAAGAATGATGTACAGTTGCGGTCACGGAATAGTTTACACCTTACTTTTTATATTGTAATACTGTAAAATTGCAGTGTCGTACGGATTTGATAAATGTCAAAGTCAAAAAATTTCAAAACGTCAATGCTTTCGCGAGTGTTGAACAATAAAATAAAAGTATATTAAACTCTTCCAAAATGGTTAGAATACATTTGAATTATGCGCAAAAAGCAAGAGCAATTGCCAAACTCGAAGAAGGTTGGTCACTAAGGCAAGTTGCTGCTGATTTGAACGTGAGTCATATGTGCATATGGAAGATTAAACAAAGATGGGATAATTTTCACTCTATAGCACGGTTGGGCGGTTCAGGAGGGCAGAAGATTTCCACAGATCAACAGGATGAGATGTTAGTAGATTATTTGAGAGAATCTCCTTTTGCCACAGCTCAAAAGGCAAGAGAAGAGGCAGCGTTTCCAGGCAGTATTCGCACTGCACGTCGAAGAATTAAAGCAAGTGGACTGCTAAATTGTGTAGCTGCACGGAAACCTTTTTTGACTGAGGATCACAAGAGGAGACGAGTTGAATTTTGTAATGAATTTATAAACCGCGATGAGAATTTTTGGTCTAGGGTTGTATTTTCCGATGAAAAAGTATTTCAGTCGTATAATAATGGTCGAATAAGAGTTTATAGGCCATGAAATCATAGGTATGATGAACAGTATACGCATCATTTAAGAAATAGTGGAGGATTCTCTGTCAACGTATGGGGATGGATAAGTGCCGAAGGCCCGTGCGTATGTTATCATGTAGAGGAGAAGTTAACAGGATTATATTACAAACATATTATTGAGCACACAATGTTGCCATCGGTGATCCAGAGATTCCCCAACAACGACTTTATCTTCCAACATGACAATTGCCCGGTGCATACGAGTAGAATTGTTCGAGAATGGCTAGAAGAAACTGATGTTAATGTTCTTCCGTGGCCTTCCCGTAGTGCAGACTTTAACCCTGTCGAAAATGTGTGGGCAGAGTTAACAAAGAAACTAAATGAAAGAAACCTTAGACCACGGAATAGAATTGAATTATGGGAAGCAATTGGGTAGGCATGGGAAGAGCTTGTTAACTATAACATGAGGGGATTGGTGCTATTTATGAACAGAAGACTGCAAAATTGTATTGACAAGAATGGGGCTTCCACCAAATATTAATTATTATTTATCATTGTTTATCGTTATTTAATATAAAATAGATTTAAAATAAAATGCATATTAAAAAAAAGACTTCTTTATTTTCGTTATTAAGATCATAATCCATTTTATTCAAAAAACTGTTTTCTATATTTTTCATTTTGTAAAATATTTTGATATTTTAATTTTAATCTACCTATTCTAGCTAGTACACCACTGGCAACGTCACTTTGACGTAAAAGGTGCGTTTTAAACGAAGAAAAAATTTAAAAAATGGGCTTCTAGATACGTGAACCTGTAAACTATTCCGTGACCGCAACTGTACATACCTTGGGTGGATAGAGTTCGAAACGATGACGTCCTTAAGAGAGCCGGCGTGGAAAGAGAACTCTTTGAATTAATTAAAAAACGCTAGATTGGTTACCTTGGGCACGTATTGAGAGGAGCAAAATATGAAATATCACAGTTAATCCTACAAGGGAAGATCGAAGGTAGAAGAGGAGCCGGCCGCAAACAATTATCCTAGTTAAGGAATATTAAAGAATGGTCAGGAATACACAACACAGGCGAGCTGTGTCACGCCGCCAAGAACAGAATTCTAGTAATGAGATAGTCACCTACGCACTTTGGTGTATGACATGTTAAGAAGAAGAAGTCGGCTGATTTAGAATAAAATTCACATGGAACTCCAGGAGACCAGGTACACTCTGGACATCAGGTAGTTCTAGGATTATCGTCGCTATATTCGTGTTCAGAGACCTCGAAATCCCCGAGTAATCACTGTCCATTGATTTAGACAAAAAATAACATCAAAATATATAAAACAAGGTTCACATTGGACATAAGGTAGCTCAAGGAGCATCGTTGTTATCATTGTGTTCAGCGAAAACTGAACTCATTCCTTTTACTATGTTTCGAGTACCAATTTTTTTTGTTTTTTATGTACTTTGGAAATGCATTTTCCTTGTGCCCAAAATAAAATTTTTATTTAACCACCATGAATTTTGTTCACAAACTTTCCTGGCACTTTCCCGAATCGAATGCAAAAAGCTTCGTTGAATTGCATAACTACCAACATTACACGTACTACCGAAAATACTTAGGAGTACAATATTTATGCAACTAAAATGGTAAAAGTTGTTTCACGAGACGTAATATTATGGTCAGTTGCAGAAGTAAACTATACAATACCTGCTTACCCGCAGTAATATGCGTTTATTTGTTTACTAACGCTTGGAGGCAATGGTCTTTTTGCACTTCGTAGAACATCTAGCACTGCTTTACATTGATTAGCAGGTATACAGTTAGCAGTCTCACCAGTTGGAGTCAAGCAAGCATCCCCAAATCCTGAAAAAATATAAAATATTTTTTAAAGACGACATGTCTTAGAAATTATTAAATTTATAACTATGAATTTTGACGTTTGTCAAAACAATAACATAAATCTTGATACAAAATTAAAAGTCATATTTAGTTTACATGAAATCTACAAACTTCGACTCAGAAAGCAAATGCACCAATCGATGTTAGTCATATATCGATTTTTCGAATTTCTTACAATTCATACATACTAAAAGATACGTAGTAAATAATAGGTTTGTTCTAGCAAACAGACAAACTAGTCAGAAACTGTCAGAAAACAGTTGGTCAGCGAGAGAAAATAATACAGTCACCAGTGCTATATCCCCTCTACTCGCACTGGTCCACTATTCGCTGATGGTTTCAAACCATTTGAAACTGATGCTAGAACAAACCTAATATTCTTCCAGGCACTGTATTTCTCTATTTTGCTGTCTCTCAATATATCCCTATGTTGGATGTCACAAACTAAATCGCCCTCAATTTCTTCTTTACTCCGGTTTTTCTTAAATCACTAGTCTCTCCATATTATCGGCACTTGTTATAAGTCCAAAAAATGTTGATATTTTTAAAAATACGGAACTAAAGAGACGCTGTGTATTGTTAATCTCCGCAAGAACAAATGAATTTGTTCTTCTGGCTGCCTAAGGAATTTCGATGTGTTCCGATAGATTTCCGCGGTTAGTATAATTAAACCTAGTGTTAAGATTAATACTATTAGCAGAATTAATATTAAACTCAAAAGTCTTTTGGGTTGAACCGCGTCGACTATCAATGCATTACTGCCACCGGGAACAGAACGCGTTCACGCGATGGTGACGTGGTTTCTGTGGAGGTTAGCGTGATGATTGGCGTGAACCTTTCTGACAGTAGGATTAAGATTCGAGGGTGGAGAGGACGACAGGAAACATGTATTAGATAGTTGCTATGGAGTATTGTTCCAAATGGCCAGAAGTAGTTGCTATACCCAACCAAGAATCAATCGCAATTAGTGAGGCCTTACTTAAAAATATTGTTTTCCTACATGAGGTTCCGCTACGCAACTTCGAATCGAAAGTTCGGAAGACCGTGATAGCTTTGCTAGGAATTAAGATAACTAGAACGACACTGCATCATCCTCAGTCTAATGGCATGGTAGAAAGAAATAACAGGACCATCAACAACTATCCCTGTTTGTACATGAAAATCAGAGAGATTGGGACAAAATGATGCATCTGTTAGTATACGGAAGCTCCCAACATGAAAAAACTGATTACATTTGAGCAATGTTATTGACTGGTCGAGAGATAAAGCTGCCCAGCTACCAGATGGAAAGGCGTTATAGCTCCCCGGGTATGTCAGCGGTTATAAGATCGATTGGTTTCAACGAACTCGCCTGATCAGTTTAGAAAACTAAAAACAAAACCACCTCAATTAAAAAGATCGCATGTTGTATGTAAAATTCCTTGCTCGAATTACGATGGGGATATATTGGACAAACCAGTCAACTACTTAACTCAAAAACACGTTAAAGAAAATTAAATAAAATTAACTAAAATTAAATGAAATTAAATAAAATTAAATATTATTAAATAAAATTAAATAAAATAAATAAAATTAAATAAAATTAAATAAAATTAAATAAAATTTAATAAAATTAAATTAAATTAAATAAAATTAAATAAAATTATATAAAATTAAATGTAATTAAATAAAATTAAATAAAATTAAATAAAATTAAATAAAATTAAATAAAATTAAATAAAATTAAATAAAATTAAATAAAATTAAATAAAATTAAACAAAATTAAATAAAATTAAATAAAATTAAATAAAATTAAATTAAATTAAATTAAATTAAATTAAATTAAATTAAATAAAATTAAATAAAATTAAATAAAATTAAATAAAATTAAATAAAATTAAATAAAATTAAATAAAATAAATAAAATTAAATAAAATTAAATAAAATTAAATAAAATTAAATAAAATTAAATAAAATTAACTTAAAGTTATTAAAATTTAAAAAATTAAATAAAATTAAATAAAATTAAACAAAAAAATTGTAAAAAATTATATTTTGTTTTTTGTTTAAAAAATAGTGTTTAATTTATTAATGTATTTAAAATATTGTATTTTGAGGATTTTCGAAGTTGAAATTGAAACGTCAATAAAATTATATTGAACTTAAATTGTGGCCTATTCCAATAAAAATAGTAAAAAGTATTGAGATTTGTCGGCACCCCTCAATTGCCATGCTTTTCTTATATGCAAATTGAAGTTGTCAGGTCGCTGCTCCAGTTTCTTAGCTTCTAAACAGGTTTCTTGTAGCTATCGGTGTTTTGCTACTTTAATTCTTGTTTTTACGGATTTATTTATGTAGTTTATTGTTTATATATAATATTATTTATGTATATATTTCTTTATATAGTTTTTTCTCTTTTTGACAAGATGTCTTGTATCATCCAGTCATTTTTAACTGTTCGTTGTCATAAAAAATTTTCTCGAATGCAGTTATTATTGTTGTTTCCATTTGTTCCCATCAACGTTGTTGGTATCTTCTGGTCTTATTTAGAGTGCCTGAGTCTTGGAGTGCGTCTAGTAATATTTTGGAGGTTTTCTGATTTTTACAAACTCTCTTTAGCCTGACTGTGATTGTAGAGCACAGTAGAGTATGATCTGATCGAATATCGGCACATGGGTAAGTCTTGACCGATGTTATGCAGTTTTTAAATCGTTCATTGACTGTTATATAACCAATTTGTTTTCTTACAATATTGTCTCCTCGATTACTTGGAGAGTTTTAAGTATATAATGTATATAGTGTCTACTTTGATAGACAAAACCAATACTTAAGGTGCCTTCTTACATCCTTTCTGTATTTTTAAAGGTGTCAAAAAACAACAAATTTGGCAAAAATTAATGCCCGCAGGAGCGGCTATCGAAATGAGAAAGGAATCAGCCTACATTGATGAAAATATATTCATGAAGTGGTTTCGAGATCACTTTTTACCACGAAAACCACCGGGCAAGTGTTTGTTACTTTTAGATGGTCATGGCTCACATACGAACTCTCCCGATATTTTGACATGTGCTTCCAATAATGATGTTGTACTTCTATGTCTACCAAGCCACACCACGCAATATTTACAACCACTCGACAGGTTCTTTTTTAAACCCTTAAAGGCCCACTACAGACACGCAGCAAGCGAGTGGGGAAACGCTAATCCTGGAAAGAAATTGGAGAGGCGTCATTTCGGAGAACTGCTTGCTTAAGCTGGGTCAAAATCTGCAACTGTGCAGACAGGTATTACAGGATTCAGGGCATGTGGAGTCTACCATTTTAAACCTTCAGCTATTCCCGAAGACGCATTTCTCGCAAGGACAGACTATAATTCCGCACCATCTGACCAAGAATCAAATGATGAAGATGAAATTCCTGTCCCATCAACCAGTTCTTATCCTTCTCCTGTCACTGATCCTTCCACTGTCACTGATCCTTCCGCTGTCACTGATGCAACACTTGAAGAAGCATTTGCAAACCAAGACGTAGCCACTAAGAATTTTTTAATGGGTAAAGAAGATTTGACCACACCATCGACCTCTAAAGAAGTCACTACAATCATCGTCACGCCCATAAAAGATAACTTGCCGTGTTTGCGGGGGAAGTCAACTCCAACAAAACTCCTTCTCGAGGTTTCCCCAATTCCCACACCTATTTCAAGGAAGCCATCTTCAAGAAAACAGTCAGCTCAGGTATTAACCTCGCCAGAAGTAATAGCTGACAAAACCAAGAAACGCTTGGCTCTTGTTGAGAGAAAAAAAAAGATAAAGAAAAGAATCTAACTAAAGGGAAGAAAACTGAAAATTGTAATAAAAAAAAGAATGCAAATGTAAGAGGTTATGAAAAGAAAAAAAAAATATGCTCGAAAAGACAGTTCTTCATCTGAGTCTGACTTTGTTTTAAGTTCAAGTGAGGACGAGTCGGTGCACGACAGTGATGTTTGTGTAGAGTGTTATGAAAATTATAACACAACAACATCTAACGCAGATTGGCTTGAGTGCATCAAGTGTGCTAGATGGATGCATGAAACCTGCACATTGTATGAAGTAAGGTGTAATATGTGTGGCCGTGCAGAATTGAAAAAACAAATTTAAACTAAGAAATAAATTGTAAGTGTTTTATTTTTATAAAAATTTACGTGTAGACTGTTTTTTTATGTTAATTTCTATAAGCCATCTCTCCCTACCCTTTTGCGGCATCTTACTCACCCAGGTGGGTAAGATGGTCAAAGTAAGTTTCTTTAGTTTTCCGATAATACACAAAAAACCCTTTTACACAACATTTATTAACATGGGATATACGTTGAAGTAATGATCAACGAATAACCTGGAGATTAGAATTTTTTTTTAGTTAAACCTATGTTTATTTTTTTATTGTGAGAAGAAAGGTGCGGCATCTCACCCAGTTTTACCTTAATATTGAAAGTACTTTCTGATCCCACCTTTGCATTGAGGTATCCCATAATAAGAGTAAGTTCATGTTTTTTTTTGTCATAGCTAAGGCTACTGATACAAGTTGGTAAAATGTTTCTATAACGGTATTTTCTTTGTCTGCAGTTGGTGCGTATACTTGTATTGCAACTGGAATATATATACTGGAAATGCAGCTAATTCAATTAGCATTACTCAAACTGATAATGGGACAAATATTTTTTCAAATTTTGCAAGCGACTTCTTAGCTTCTGGATAGCTGGAAAATTTCTAAATTATCAATATTTTTAGGATAATCTTGTTCTTCTGAATCGTCTGAATCAAGCTCCAAAATATCTTTTGCTAAGTTCCACTCACTTCCACTATCTTCAAAAGGTTCTTGCTCACTATCTTTGCCATTCATTATATGCTGAATTTCATCGTTTATTTCATTCGCTATTAAAGGCTTTCTGAAAGAGTGCTATTATTTTATTTAAATATTTAATTTTTTTTAATTTAAGTATTTATTTATTAAATAAAATAATGTTTACTACAAATATAAAAAAGAATTAGGTAATGACTTCCCAAAAACCTCACCGGCGGCGTCCAAATAAACTTGATAGACACAAACTAACGTAGAAACTGGCCTGTCCTAAAATTTACATTTTTCCAAAAATCTTATACGTAAATACCATGGAACAATGAACACAAGGTATAATACATAATGTTCCAAAATTGGTTCGCCTAGCGCGAGTCAAGAACACTTCTTCACGCTTCATTTGAATGAAGTTGTATAGGACACACTTAATTTTAAGTTTTTTTATATTATTTGCCTAATTTAATTGTAGTAATTATAGAGATGATAAAATTATGTTATTATAATAGTTAACCATAAATAATACTTTGAAGTTAATTTAATATTATTGATTTTTGGTACAGTTATTTTTTTTACATAGATATCCTTTACAAAACAAGTTTTAATTATCTTTTATTACACATTGGTACAGATTGATTAACTTATACTCCAGAGTTCGATATTTCAGATGTTTAAAAAATACAAAAAACGTGGTATCTACATAAAAAAGGGTCGAGTACAGCTAAAAATTTTAAAATTATTTTCAAATGTACAAGCTATTCCCACTTCTTAATTTGTTAATGATCACTTTCTTATGTAGGTACATAAAATTTATACGTATATACTGAACTAAACACAAAATCAAAATAAATAATAATAAAGTCAACTTTAGATCAGATGAGCTAGCTGGCCATCGAATATGAGTGTAGTCAGGTCACACAATATTGCACAATGTTTTAAATTATATCGTTTGTAATTTTCACATATAAAATTATCTTGGTAATGTTTAATAATGATAACAATATGTAAGCACTACAAGCCTAGTGGGCCCATGGCTGATGTACTATTCTTTGTCACTCCCTTTTGTTTCCCAGTTAGTTTCCTTAAGACTTTTCATATGTTCTTTAACTTCGTTGCTCCATCTTAAACTTGGTCTTTGTCTTCGCCTTTTGCCTGTCAATGCACTAGGTAGTACCATTCTGGAAATTCTAGATGGAATCATTATGACCCAACAATCTAAGCCTTTGAACTTTAATGACCGCTAATATGTTGCCACAAGATTTTGTGCTCCCAAACTAATAAAAACTCCTGGTGTTTTTTTTTGTTGTGACCCATTTTTCAGAAGAATACATCACTATTGGCCTTTTTGCTCTTCGAGATATATTTTTGCTTCTTAACAACCCATTGAGAGCATGTACAGCGTGGTTGCCAGACATAATTCTTTTCTGTATTTCTTTCTCACAGTTAGGTTCTCTTGTGAAGACATTTCCTAAGTTCTCAAATCTTTTAACGTCTTCGAATTTATATTGTGTTACATTTGCTGTTATCATTGTTATGAATTGCTTTCGAACGAATTTCTTATTTGTGCATTCAATATACTTTGTTTTTGCTTTATTTATATACCTACATTAGCTTCTCTTTCAGTTCATGAATGTTTCGATCAGCTATATTTTGCTTCTAGTCAAGATTGCCAATTCGTTCGCAAATGCTAAGCAGTGATGTTTTTTGTGGTAGATCAGACCTGTTTTATTAATGTTTGCTTCCTGTATAACCTTTTCTGATATGCTAAACATTTTAGATGATAATAGACCTATTTCTGTTATACTATTGTTTATCTTGACTTTGTTCGGTATCCTTTGACACCTTTGAATTAATGGTGTTGTTGTAATATATTAATAGAACAAAGTGCAAAATTTAAAAAGTATAAGATAAATAGATTTATTCATGTAAATTTCTACATTATTACATTCGTCAAACATAAAAAATCATCGAGTTAGAATCTATGGAGAAACTATGAGCATATTAACGTATGTATTAAAAACGGCGTAGGTAGGCGTGACTAACGATAATACCAATATGGTGGTGACATTAGGGCCAGACTCAATAATGTTAAAACTAGTATACAAATATGACTAGTTATTCAGAAGTTTTAATCATAATCTAAAAAAGTGCGAAAAATTTTAATAAACTATGATTTATTTATCCCGCGGTAAACACTAAAAACACGATATATTATACATAAAGATAAATTAATACAATCAAATACTATTAATTTATTCTATAAAGTACGGGCCATTACTTTGTTTACATATTTGTATACTAACCTGTGGAACGATATTCCTGAAGATTTTTTATTAACATTGCTTCTGCTACTGCAACTACGTCGAGAACAAGAAACCGTTACACAATATATTACAGTTTCTATAAAAGTATTATAAAACTGAAAATATTCGAAAAACAACAAATGTAAACAAAGATATACGATCTGTCAAAAGTTTCAAAACGATATTAACAATATGGCCGAAGTGAGGTCGTTTTTAGTCACGTGATGCCCTCTCCATAGATTCTAACTCGATGTAAAAAATACAACACATGAGACAGATACTCATTAATACCACAGAAACTGTAATAAATCAAGAGTTATTTACCACTATGTTTAAAATATTTAAAAGATAACTATTTATATCGTATGAGTATAGAATAGAATAAACTACAAAGACAAAGAAAAAATTCAGAACATAACAATAATTAAAATTTATTGAAATTACAAAATCGCCAATATCACAAAATAAAATAAAAAATTAATTTGATATAAGGTTGAATGCTCGAATAAATGAACTTTGAAAAATTAAAGGCAAATATCGAGCACAATTTTATTAATCAAATCTTGCCCAAGTACTTTCGCTTTCTACAGCATGATCAGGGGCATTTCGTCAAATTTGGGCTATTCAGCAAGCGCAGAATGTAATAAACATGAAATTAAACATAAATTGTACATAACACTACACTAAGACAAGGACAAACAGTTTAAAATTATTTAAAACATTATTCTACGCTACAGTCTTGTCCGCAAGAGGAGAGAGAATGGTATTTAACGGAAATGTTAAGGTGTCATGTGACATAAATATGTCACAAGACAAGACATATGTCACGACAAGAACACATAAAGGCCGCAAAAACGTCACGAGAGTACAAAAATTTGAATCGTAACATGGTTAATCGGCGTTTTTATGCCTGTGATGTATGGAAAATAGTAAAGATAGTTATGAAGTAAAGATTTTTAGTGGATTATAATACCTAATTATGGAAAACTGTTAATATGTAGGTAGTTTGGTACTTAAAATAATTAATCAGAACAGGTTGTTCACGTTTGTCCAACGGTTAATGCAGAATTTACGTAAATCTAGGATTTCAATCTTCATTTTACACTTAAAATTTTTCGCGTATACTGAATTTCCATCAATACTGTATTAACTATTGAATAAATTACCGGCCCTTAGAGGTCAGCTAGGATTATACGAATTAGAATTACTTGTAAAATTTATTGTAAGAATTTAAATAAAAGGTAATCAATTTTAATTGGTAAATAACTTAACTAGTTTATTGTATTTCCAATAGATATAAATATACACTACATTAATGTCTTTATCTTGTTTTCTTTTGGCACTGGTCAACTGGCTTTTGAAGCATTTATTAAAATACTCAATCCGCATGAATATCCTTTGTCTGCAATACATTTTTATGAGACAAAGGGGTATATCCGAACAATGACTGGAAACATACTCTGCAGTTCGATGTATTTTCTTACCCCGATTTGGGTTTTCACCATGAAAATTTTGGAAATATTTTTTCATCGTCATTACTTAGTATACCCATTACTCGGTCTACTCATAAATGCGATGATGCATTTATGAGTCCACCAAATGATAGTTTTACCCAGGATGGTGCAGAATAATTGTGAATATTTATATTTTGTTCCTTATAGGTATGTCTCTTTAAATTTGGGAATTGATTTTTATATTTAAATGCTATGAAACCAGCAATATGTACCAACCTATTTATTTCGGTTTCTTTTTTTTATATTGGCTAGTTGTGACATGTCTGAACTACTGCTACTTTGACTTTGCAGTTTCACGAACATGTGTCTACAGTTGTGGGTACTTCAGGTGGCAACTTATTTATCTTTGCTTGTGGAAAAGCTTTTGCAACGATATATTCTTCTTTTTCTTGACATAATGAGAAACGTTAGTAGTTCTTTACATCATACCTGGATTTTTTCCTAGTATTTTTCTTGTTTCTAGTTTCCAAAGTCCTTGATTGCGCCCCCTGCAATCAGGCACACGTGCAACCACATTATATTTTACATTGTGCAACTCAGTAATTATGGTAGATAAAATATTGTCAGTCATACTTGTATCAAAGCGAATATAAAATGGTTGCTTCCATTTATCAAAAAGTCCTCTTGCCATCACTACTTGCATGTACATATGAGGACCATCCTCTTTTTGGTCATATTCATACTGGACAAAGACTTTCATTTTATTATATGACAAGACGGTTACTCTTTGTAGTTCAGGTTTTGATTTTCCAGCAATATACATTACCTTAAGTAGATCTTGTAGGAGACCAGATCTAAAATTAATGTGTGTAGGACATTAAAAAGTGCTACAGGGGAAGATATTACAACGCCACAGGAACAAGTCAAAAGATGGCATGAATATTTTAGCGAATCTCTAAGTGCAGTCCCAACACCAATAGAAGACGCAGAAAACCTAATACCCAATATCCAACTAAGAATTAACATCAACGAACCAACAACGCAAGAAATAGAAATGGCCATAGAAAAACTGAAAGCACACAAAGCAGTCGGCCCTGACAATATTTCACCAGAGTTGTTAAAAGCTTGCCCAGGTACAGTGGCAGAGCTAATCCAACCACTCTTGAAAAGGGCTTGGAGAGAGGAAAAGTTCCCCAAAGAATGGAAAACGGGATTAATAATAAAGATACCAAAAAAGGGTGACAGAAGATATTGCGAAAACTGGAGAGGAATCACACTTCTGAATACTATAAATAAATTAACAGCAATAATTATAAACAACCGACTATCAAACAGTGTAGAACCAATGTTGAGGAAGGAACAAGCCGGTTTCAGACCAAACAGATCATGCCTGGACCAAATTAACACACTAAGAATAATTGTAGAACAGTCACAGGAATTCAACTCTCCTCTCTATGTGTACTTTGTGGACTTCAAGAGAGCTTTTGACATGCTCACACATACGGCCATATGGAAAGCACTGCAGGAAATAGGAATACCAGAAAAAATAGTAAATCTCATCAAAGAACTCTACAGTGACACAGAAAGCAAAATCCTAGACAACGGCAAAACATCTGACCCAATAGCTATGCTAAACAGAGTAAAGCAAGGCTGTGTTTTATCCCCCATACTATTTAACATTGTACTGGTCTCCGTACTAACAAAGGTAAACTCTAATAGAGGAATTTACTGGGGATTAACAAACAGACTGGAAGACCTAGATTACGCTGATGATATATGCCTCCTAGCACATACAAAACAGGACATGCAACTCCAAGTAAACAAAGTACAAGAAGAATCAAAGAAGGTTGGTCTAGAAATAAACATCAACAAAACCAAAGAAATGCGATTTGGTACCAGAAACAACCAACCTATTATGATCAACGACCAGAAAATTGA
Organism: Diabrotica balteata; assembly: GCA_918026665.1. Taxonomy (NCBI): domain Eukaryota; kingdom Metazoa; phylum Arthropoda; class Insecta; order Coleoptera; family Chrysomelidae; genus Diabrotica; species Diabrotica balteata. The sequence goes on from OU898282.1 coordinate 49,352,598, forward strand.
GAGAGTAGCGGAATTTGTATATCTGGGCAGCACAATTGACTGTAATGGGGGTACAGAGCGTGATGTACATGAAAGAATAAATAAGGCTCGCAACGCCTACAACATGCTTAACAACATATGGAAATCCAGGATTTACCCAACTAAAACGAAATTAAAAATCTTCAACACAAATGTAAAAGCTGTATTACTGTATGGCTGCGAAAGGTGAAAGATATCAGCACCCATAGTACACCAATTACAAGTTTTCATCAATAGAGCGTTACGAAAAATCCTTTGTATATTTTGGCCTAACCGAATCTCCAATGAAAATTTATGGAACCAAAGCAACCAAGAAAATGTCATAAAGCAAATAAGGTGAAGAAAATGGAGATGGCTGGGCCACACACTCCGTAGACCGCCAAATGACAATGACAGGACAGCGCTGGATTGGAATCCCCAAGGCCACAGAAAGTAGGCAGACCTAAGGGAACTTGGAGAAGGACAGTACTGGACGAAGGGAGAAAAATGGGAAAATCCTGGCTTGAAATCAAAGCACTAGCCAGAAATAGATTCCGCTGAAGACACTTTGTGGAAGCCCTATGTTCCTCTTAGGAATCTTGGGACTATATATAGACCATTTTGGTAAAGTTAATATTCAAGGTAACATTAGAAAAAGCCGCGAAGACAATGGGACTGCAGGTTAATGTATCCAAAACAACATACATGAAGGTCAAGAACAGCACACAAATAGCGGCACCACAAGATCTGGTGACAGAAGCACACACATTCGAAGAAGTCTCGGATTTTATATATCTTGGAACACAACTAAATAACAGCAACCTAGTAAGCGTAGAAATTAAGAGAAGAATATACCTGGCGACCACAGCTTACTTTGGACTAAAGCAGTTCTTAACATCATACATAATTAGCAGAAAAACCAAGATACTAATATATGAAACTCTTATTAAACCTGTCCTGACATACGCGTCAGAGACATGGACTATGGTAAAAAGCGACGAAGAACTGTTAGGCTGCTTTGAAAGACGAATACTTAGATACATATACGGAGGAGTACAAGAAAGCGGGATATGGTACAGGCGCTACAATTTTGAGTTGTATCAATGCTATAAAAAATGCAACATCGTCCGGTCTATTAAAATTAACAGACTAAGGTGGCTAGGACACCATGAAAGAATGGACACTGGAGACCCCCAAAGACAGATATTCTATCAAAAGCCAGTAGGAACCAGGAAGAGAGGTAGGCCAAGATCTAGATTCAAAACTCAAGTCGAAGATGACTTGAGGAATCTTGGGGTCAGAAATTGAAAAGCCAGGGCGAAAGATAGGGTGGAATGGAGACTAATTCTTGAACAGACCAAGTCCCACCCAGGGTTGTAGAGCCAAAAATGATGATGAATATTCGAGGTAATGGGTATTTAAGTGTATTTTTTAGATGTGGTTAACATCTTTTACTAAAATATCTTAGTGTGAAAACTTTTGAAATTTCTTCTATCGTCCAAAATGCGCTCTTTTTATTTTTCACAATAATTTAAATTTCGTTTTTACTACAAATGTGACCAAAGTGTTTTAAAATCGTTTGCTTGCTATCAATGTCTTTTTCTTTGATTATTTTATTTAATTCTACAATGCTCGTTCTGGTAGTAAACAAATCTTGTTCATTTTCTCCTAATGTCTCTTTTAGTTTTTTGTTGCTTTACAAATAACTTCTCGTATTTTTATTTTAAAATATTTTCCTCTGATTCTTTATTTGTACTAGATACATCAGACAAATAAATGGTTACAAGATTAGTTTTTTTCCTTTTATTTGAATGCACCTTTACTAAGTCTTCAATGATAGCTGTTTGTGTTTACATTGATACTCTTTTATCTCTTCTTGCTGTATGTTTATATTCTGTTTGTTTTGAAACATCTTGAGAGTTTAAGTTTTGACTTGGAATTGCTAAAAAATAGTGTGATGATAATAAACAGAATAATATTAAGTCAACAACACTTACCCCCATCCTTTAATTTCATCTTAGGCCTAGTTCCCATTCTTCGAGCATACATGTCATCCACAAAATCATCCTTCTTGAACTAATTACTACATACTCTAGCAATGTTTATAGCTGTTTAATGATCAGATGATGTAGCGTGTAAAATGCTGTTTAATGATCAGAATCAGCCGACTTCTTGTTTTTATAAAAATTATTTTTACATGTATAAGTTTTTGTATTAGTTGCCACACTACTGCCTGTGCCTGACATTCTAAAATTTCATTAACATTATTATTACGTTTATATATATATATATATATATATATATATATATTTAATTAATAACCCTTCTACCCTAAGGTGTTGGGTGAGGATTATTACGTTAATACACAATGAAATTTTAAAGTTTTAACCTACCTTATAAAAAGGTATTCTTATGTAAGGTACTTTACAATACGTTCGAGTGTACAACTACAATAAATGACTTTTTTTCGATTATTCAAAATAAGTGTTTACAGGAAACAACAAAATTTCAAATATAAAAATATAAAGTAAATTAAGATATCAAAGAAACGATATATAATAAAGAAATTAATACACTCAAAAATCATTACCACGAACAAACTTTGGTAAATGGGCTTGTATTCTTGTGTACTCTGGTGACGTAAGTTAAGTATTTAACTCTCCTCACTCCAATCGGAGTAGACAAACGTAGTAAGGTAAGTCTACGACGTTGCGTCGGTCCGATACCGGACCGACGCAACTACTGAGAGTATTAGCACCTTACTGAGTACGTGATTGCACCCGAATTGCGACGAAAATAGAGGAGAGTCGTTAAATGTATGAGTGTCCATCTTTCTAGGGTAAACATCTAAATTTAGTTTTGTTAATATAACTAGTTGTTCTGACGTTTTGAAAAGATTTCTACACTAATATAAAAAAACCAACATTTACATAACCAGCATTTTATTTATGGTTTTTATAACCTTCAATTTACGTTTGAGATGTTAATTAATTTAAGAACCAAGTTCAAGAAAAAGTAAAAATTACTAGCAGAGACAAAGCGGGACCAAAAGAATACATGTTATGCAGAAAGTGCCAGGAATTCATTGATATAATCGATGATGATAAATAAATAAGCCGGTTTAAACTCGATCTCTACTCGCCTTTAAATATTTTTATTTTTTATAATTAATGATGTAATATTGGGATGTAATATCAAGATATGAATAGTATAATTAATGGCTAAATATGTGTGCTTAACCTATGATTTTATGAATATTTTGAGGAAATAAAATAAAATAAATTCGATAATAAATAACTTCTTACGGTCTTGTTCTAAACAAATGCTTGGGCATGTCAATTGATATTTTTTCAGTTACGCATTGTTTACAATAAACACTTTTCATACAGAGTGTATCGTGTAACAGTGGCTAATATATACTTTCTTATTTTAAATACAACACCCTATATATTATTAAATTTTTAAATTTCTTAGAATATTCTAGACATATCTGATCTCAATGTGTAATGTCCTCTACCTATTTTTAACTGTTCGGGTATCTTCAATTTAGTTAATTTAATATTGAATTGCTTTGGGGTTTTATAAAGTACATAATATAAAATAACCTTATGTATTTAATTCTTTTCATTTAATTTTTCTACATTCATCGCTCTATATATATATATATATATATATATATATATATATATATATATATATATATATATATATATATATATATATATATATATATATATATATATATATATATATATATATATATATATATATATATATATATATATATTGTGTTAATCACAGCTGATTCAGTTAGAAAACAGAGAGCAGATGTCGCATGTAGTCTACAGCATTCCATGCAAAAACTGCAATAAAAAATACATAGGCCACACAGAAAGGCATCTAAAAAATCGCATAATTTCACGTAAAAGCGACTGCAGACTGCATCATGACCGTTGCTCATTAGCGCTTCATGTAGTAAATGAAGGACATCAGATGGACTTTGAGTCAGTACAGGTTCTAGAAAGAGAAACCAATTACAAGAAACGTCTTTTTCTAGAAGTGGCTTGTATAGCACAAACAGAAAACAACATAAATAAAAAACAGACATTAACCACCTCAGTGAAATCTACTCCTTTCTTCTAGCAGTAGACAAACAACATATGAAATTCAATAATTCAATAGTTTCCATTTTAGAATAAATTTGACTCCAGTGTATCACATAGTTTAACAATAGACTCTTAAAGTAAAATATCATACAGCACTTTATCAATTTATAATAATTAACATTTCATATCAAAACTTAAATACAACAGTACTTTATTAATCTTTAACCTTTACAAAATAGCTAGGTCTTGGAATCAACCAAGATCTATTTATTACACTCTTGTTACCCTGATCTTTAATCATGTTAACAATTTTAAAAATTTTTGCTTAAAATATCTCCTACCTTAGATTCTATTCTAATACAGGTACAGACAACCAATAAGGCAAGGGCCAATAAAGTCTCCCCTCTACTTTGACCATCTAAGAGAGAAGAAGACTTTAGAGGTTAGTGTCCTCCAACCAACAATCAACCATGTTGTTTCACTTTACATGACACTCTTTACAGGTTAATAAGAAATAAGAATATATAAGATGTATAACTCTCGAGAGAGGACATTCGGTCCTACACACAATTAGTTAAAATTGTGCATTGTCTTTGTACCAGTCTTAGTAAATTTTACATTACATGTTTTTTTTCTTTTTCTTTTTGTGAGAAAAAAACTTATACAATTTTTTTCACAAAATTTTATAAATTTGACCAGCTTTTACGGCACCATTCTCAAAATCGTAAGTAAGATCAACGTATTTATAACAGATTGTCAATTTTCATGTAAACTAATTGTAGCTTATCCCTCATGATGTTATGCTTATCCCTGTTTTTACCCAAAGAGTCTAACTTAAATCATAGCCCTGCATCTAGTTCTATAAACCAAGAGTTATGCAAGAAGCCATAGAAATAGAAAAAATGCCTCAATAAAAATTGTCTCATTAAAAGAGATGACGACATACGGTTACGTTCGACTTGGAGACCTCTCATAAAGAAAATATCGTCTGCTCCAACCGTCAATCAAAATACTACTGTCAGAAATGTTCGCGCTAACCCCCGCTCCAATTCCCACGGTAACCCCCACGCCAACCTACGCCCAAGCGATGTCACCATCGACGGTATAAATGACCCGTCCTCTAAGCACCAGTAATGCATTGAATAGTGATCAGTGTAGTGGTGTCTGGGGCTCGGAAGACTAAGTCCTCGGAAGCCCTGAAGAAGACATCGAAAAGGATGTCGAAAGCTCGGTGCAATAATAATCGACGCAGGGAGACTGTTAGTTACCCCACCCCTAACTGAACATTGGTGGTATAACCCTAACCTAGCATATATCATTCAACTGGAGAAAATGCCTAGCTACTACAATCGGAGTAAACTGAGGCTGGTTCAGAAGATATAGCCAGCAGCCCTGACACTGGTCTCGGGTGTAAGTGGACCATAACGTTTTCACCTTAAACTCAGCTATCAGAAATGCTATGACTATCGCACAAACTGGACGGGCTAACGGACAACGACCAAAGCTACGTAATAAGTACTTAATAATGGAATTGCGATTGGTAACCTGGAATGACCAAACCATGCTGCAGTCAATCAAAATGCAATTGTATATTTATAAAGCATAAGAAAGAAAAACAGTACCAACAGAAAATAAAGTTAATATTAAATGAAAAATGAGAAGAAGATAACATCGAAGACGAATGATATATTAACCTAACAACCATTTCTAATACAGCGAAGAAAACAGTAGGTTAAACAAAACAACACGAGGAATGGTATGACCAGGATTCCCAACAACTAATAAATAACAAAAATACAGCTAGGTAGAAATGTCTACAGAGGAATTCCCGATTGAATAGAAGGATATATGAAGAACTAAGAAGGAATGCAAGGAGAATATGTATAAGAAAATAGATAGAAATGATAAATAGAAAAATAAAACAAATTAAATACTTCAATAACAGAAAAAAGACTAGGAAATTTTACAAGAAAACCAAGCGAACACTCAAAGACACATGACAAGAACAATAGTGTGCAAGACCATAAACGAATCAATTATCAGCGAGAAAGAGGAACCAATTAAAGGGTGGAAGGAGCATTTTCAAGAGTTCTTAAACCCAAAAAACAACAAAACCAAAAAGAAGAAATAATTTATCACACAGCAGAACAACTAGTTGAGAAACCAACAAACATTGAAAGAAACTATCTATCTATCTCTATCTATATAGCCCTTGCTGGCCAATTTTGGACATGGGCCTCCTCTTCATTCTTCCACGTCTTTCTATTGTAGGCAATTTGTATTCACTTCGGGCCTGCGTGTTTCTTCAAGTCATCTGACCATCTCATTTGTGGTCTTCTTCTTTTTTGTTTGTAACTATATGGTCTCCAGTGTATAATCATCTTATTCCATCTGTCTTCTTTCTGTCTTATGGTATGTCCAGCAAACTTCCACTTAAGTTTTGCTATCTGCGTTGATATATCGGTCACTTTTGTTTTGTTGCGGACCCAAGTATTCCTCTTTGGGTCTTTGCAATTTTTCCATGTATTCGTTTATAAACGTTTAAGTTTGAGAACCGTATGTGACAACAGGAAGTATACATTGGTTGAAGACTCTTCTTTTTAAATATTGAAGTATTTTCTATTTTTTAGTATATAGGAAAGTTTTCCGAAGGATACCCAAGCCAACCGTATCCTTCTATTTATTTCTCCGGTCTGATTTTCTTTATTTAATTTAATTAGTTGTCCCAAATATACATATTATTTTACAGTTGTTTATGCAATTTTAATTATTAATTCTTCTGGTTGATTGGTCTTAATTTTCATTTTATTATAATTCATTTGTAGACCTATTTTTGTTGATTCGCTATTTAATTCATCCATAATATTTTGTAATTGGCCATTTATGTTAGTACCTCGTTTTTCCCATTGTACTTTCCTCATAACGTCTGCCAAAGCTTGATTGAATAGTTTGAGTCACCCCACCTGACTCCTCGCCGTATCTTAATAGGCTCCATTTGTTCAACTATTTTAATGGGTGTTGTTGCTTGATCATATATATTGGAAATTAAGTCCGTATATTAACCCCCTCTGATAGAAAATAATTTCTATCCTTGTGTGATCGGTACTCACCGGAGGGACCGCAGACGTTCGGATACAATTAGCGTCTCTTAGCAAAGACAATGACGTCGACTTTGCTAAGTATCAAGACAATTACTCTACACACACAAACACACACACACACACACACACACACACACACACACACACTACATTAATAAACTTATCTTGATTGAGACTGGCTCAATGACAATTGTCCAAGCCAAAACATACACAAAAAAGTCCGTATATCTATAGTTTATTCTCCCAATTTGTAAAGAGTTGTTTACTGCTTAATATTCTACCTTATCGAATGCTTTTTCAAAGTCTACAAATGCCATATACATTGGGATTTATTATTCGTTGGCCTTTTCAATTAATATTTTTATCGTATGCAGATGGTCGCTTTACTTTTCTAAAACCGGCTTGCTCTCTTGACTGGTAATTATCTAACTTAGTTGTTAATCTGTTTGTTAGTAGATTGGTTAACAGTTTGTACATTGCGTTAGGTAGCGTTATGGTTCTATAGTTTTTCAGATTTTTCTATCGCCTTTCGTAAATGGTAATAGTGTTATTGCCTCATTTCATATGGTGGGTATTTGTTTTGTGTTCAATTTTTTATTCATTAGTACATAAAGAACTTCCACTGTAGTTCCCCCCCTTTTTTTTGGTATTTCCACAGTTATTCCATCTTTCCCAGAAGATTTGTTATTCTTTATTTCTTTTAGTACCTTTTTTATTTCATTTTTACTGATTTCTGGTTGTAGGTTAGAGTTAACGTTCTTTATTTTCAGTTGTAACTGATTACGAATTTCTTGGGTTGGTTTTTGTTCTGTTTTATAAAGATTTGTATAATATTCGTGCGTAGTCTGTAAAATTTCTTTTATATTGTTGGTCTCCACTCCTTGTTTGTTCTTTATGCTAATAATTTGTATGTTTCCCAGGTTCTACTTTAAGCACTTCATGTTTCATTTTTTTTTAATTGTTTTTTTCTATTTTTTCTTCCTGTACTCCCCGTTTACACTCCTTGATATTTTTTCTAATAGTTTCGTTTATTTCTTTGTATTCCATTTTATTTCTGTCCCCTTGTTCTAGTAATGTTCTTCTTGTGTTCATAAGAATCACTGTTTCCTGGTATATGAAAATTTCTTTTTTTGTTGTCTGTGCTATTTTTTCCACGTTCATTAAAGTTTCAGTAAATATCATGTTTATTTCATCGATATGTTTGTGTTCTATATCTTCCTTGGTCGGCAATGTTTCCTTTATTCTCTCTTCGTACGTCTGTTTTTCTTCTTTTAGTTTTTCCATGTCTAATTTCTGATTTTTTCCATTTTATTTCTTGTTTCAAATCTACCATAAATGATCAGCTTGGCTCGGATTTGTCTATGGTCGCTACCAGTCGAGAAGCGATTTAAGGCTGTTACGTCTTTAACCATGGATTAACGCAAAAATCTATGGTTAAAGAAAGAAACTATATACGTAATAAAACATCTGAAAAATAACAAAACTATTGGTACAGATAGAATACTTGCAGAACTGATAAATATTGATGAGCATTTGCTATGGAAACGTATCCATAAACTAATCTGCCATATACGGACACTAGAAGTCATCCCAGATGATTGGGAGATGGGAAATATAATATTATAAGAATTCTATGTATAAGTGGGAAAACAAACAACACTGCGTAAATTATAGGGGTATAATAGTGTTAAATGTCGCCTACAGGATATTATTAGAAATTATGTATAGCCGCCCTGGAAGAAATAATTGGTGAATACCAATGTGGTTTTAGACCAAAGAGGTATAGATAAATGACTATAAGACATAATATTAAGAGGAATGCATGAAAAATGTGATGAATATAACATACCAATTTACAATTTGTATATTGATTTCCAGCAGGTGTTTGATGGGTAGATTGGCAAAAAAATGTTAAAACAACTATTCATGTTAGGAGTACCAAAAAAGTTAATTTAACTTATACAAATGACTTTGGAGGGTTCCAAGGCTATGATAAGAATATATGGAGATATGAATGAGGCATTTAATACTGAAAATAAAGTTAAGCAAGGTGATGTCTTATCAACAACACTTTTTAGTCAAACTTTGGAATTTATTATCGAAAAATTAGCAATGAACGGCTGTATTATTACAAGATTTACTCAAGTATGAGTATATGTGGATGATGTTGCCATAATAAGCCGCAATAGAAGAGTAATAAGAAAAAAACCTATATAGTTGAAACGTGAAGCCGCTGCATTTTCTCTAGATATAAATGAAAGGAAAACAAAATATATGGAGTGCACGAAGGCGAATCGATATGAGAATTTAAAGGTAGACAACCATACCTACGAATATGCCTCCAACTTTCCCTACCTAGGCTCAATAATAAATGACAGTAACTCTGCCTGGGGGTTATGAGCACGATGACTGGGTGGATTGAGTAGCTCAGAAGCCGCGTTCATGCCCACAGCCGGTCCCAAGCCCGTTTAAAAGAGGAGGGTTAATAGTTCAGAATAGCATTCCACTCATTTTAAAAGAAAACAAGGCTGAAAGAACCGATATGAAGCCTCGAAACCAGATGGAACCTAAGATGACGAACCACGCAAAGAAAAGGAAAGCAAAGCCCATAATCAGATTAGGAACATGGAACATTACTTATTTTAACAAAAAAGACCAAAAGAAAATAGAAGAAGTGATAAATAAAACCATAGATATTTGTGCAATCCAAGAAACCAAGAAGAACGGTAAAGGCCTAAGAGAATATAACCAATATTTCCTAGCATACAGTGAAGTGAAGAAAGAAGAACGAGCAAGATCAGGCGTAGGTATACTTGTCCATAAAAAATTTAAAGGCAACATATGAACATCACAAAAAATTTAATGTCATATCTATCTATAGCCCCAAGGACGGCAAACCTAAGGAGAAACGAGAGGCATTCTACGAACAATTGCAAACCATCCTGTATGCAATACCTCATAAAGAGCCCTTAATTATTATGGGTGACTTTAATGCACGAATTAAAAATAAAATAGTTTCAGAAGTAAAACAAAGATTTAATGAAAACCATGTCAACGCAAATGGAGAACTCATGGCTAATCTCTCTACTTTTAACGAACTAAGAATCAATAATACATTTTTCGACCATAAGCTCCAGTATAAATACACATTTAAAAACTCAAGGGGCATAAATCTATGATTGATTTTATAGTCACTAATAGAAAAATCAGCAGACGTAGGGAGTAAACACAAACTAGTACTAGCAAAGATAAGAATGAAAATAACACCAAAACAAAATTTTCTACAGGAAATCACCGAGGAAAAATTTAATGTAGAATCACTGTGGAAAGACTCTACAAGAGAAATGTACCAAAGGAGGCTAGCACAGAAGATACAGCTGGAACAAATAGACGACATCGAAGATATAAACACGAGCTGGGAAAAAGTTAAAAACAACATTGAAGAAGCAGCAACAGAAGCTCTACGAACACGTAAAGTCATACCGAACAAATGAAACAATAACAATACACCATGGCTCAGAAAAGAAATAAAAGAGAAATGTAACGAAAAACGAGAGACCTACACGAAGTACAAAATATCAAGTAAGCCAGAATCCAAGACAACTACAGAAGAATACGAAATGTAACAAAGCAGTTGGTAAAAAAATTAACACTAGGAACAGTTTACCAAAAGGATGAAAAGCAACTTCTACGGTACACAAAAACAAATATGGAGATTCATAAGAAACCAACGGAAAGAAATGACAGAATTAAAGGAATACAATAACATACCAGCAAATGGATGGGAAAGGTACCTGACGGAACTGTTTAAAGCAAAGGAAAATAATAACCAACACAATAACGTACCTGAATTAAGACAAGAAATAGAACTCAGTTTTCATGAAGTAGAAATAGCCATAAATTCACTCAAAAATAGAAGGTCACCAGAACTAGATGAAATAAATAACGAGCTTTTAAAACACGGAGGAGAAAGTATAACCCTAGAGATGCCAAAACTTAAACAAAAACTAATAATAGATTGCAAGATACCAGATGCATGGAGAAACAGCATAATGATACCAAGAAAGGAGATAAAGAAGACTCTAACAATTTTAGAAGTACAAATCTACTAAACACGGCACTTAAGCTTACTACTAAAGGCCTAGCCAACAAAATCAATAAAGTAGCAACTTTATCAGATAAACAATAAGGATTCAGGTCCGGAAAATCCTGCGTAGACGCCGTATTTGTACTAAGACAAATTACAGAAAAGGCCATCGAGTACAATAAACCAGCATAGTTATGTTTTATAGACCTGCCAAAGGTTTTCGATCAAAAGTGGAAGACGTCTTACACCTACCGTATAAAAGAAATATACCAATCAATATTATACAAACCATCGAAAATATTTACATACTTTTATAAAGAATAGAGGCAAAGATAAATGGAAAACTAACACAGTGTATACCAGTACAAAGCTGAGTCAGACAGGGTGACTCGTTAAGACCACTTCTCTTTAATATAATAATGGACAAAATAATACAAGCAGTACGTAAAGGTCATGGCTACAGAATAAAAAATAAAGAAATCCAAATATTATGTTATGCAGACGACACCGCATTAATCGCCGAAACAGAAGACAAGCTCCAAAGTTTGACACAGATCTTCAATACAACAACCAAGAAATACAATATGATAATATCAGTAGAAAAAACCAAACGTATGATACCATCTAAATACCCACTACGGTGTAAAATCAAACTTTATGGGAAAATATTAAAGCAGGAAGCAATGTTTAGATATCTGGAAATAGATATAACTAGTTACGGAGATGTTAAAGAAGAAGTATAACAACAAAGCTTAAAAGCAAATAAAGCGGCGGGATCTTTTAATGACACAATATGGAAGAACAAACACCTAAGATAAGATACAAAAACAAGAATCTATAAAACGAGCAATTAGACCTATATTAACATACACCGCGGAGACAAGACCTGACATATCTAAAACGAGACAACTGCTTAAAACAACAGAGATGAAAATACTCTGACGAATATCAGGGAAAAGTCTGTTGGATAGGGAGAGAATCGAAAACAAAAGAAGAGCATGCAATATAGAAGACATAAATGAATGGGCGACAAAACGAAAACGGGGTGGAACAAATACATCAGTAGAATGGGAGAGGATAGAATAGTACGCATAGCACGAGATAGGTCACCAAATGGACGAAGAAGTATTGGCAGACCAAGAAAAAGAGGATGGCTCTAAAAACTAGGGTTATTAACTTGTCACACATCGAGTTCAGGGACAAGGGACTAAAAAAGTTGAGATCTATACTACAAGAGAATTCCTATCCCATAGGGTTTTTAAATAAACTCATTTTCGGTTCTCCTTTTCCTTCGCAAGTTTCTGACAACCAAAATTTTTATAATAATAAGATCCGACAATTGACATTGACACACAACACATCAATGTTACCATCTAAAAGTAATTATGGTTGCCTACCCTACATTCCAGTTCTGACACCTAAGCTAATGAACATCTTCAAACATGTTAGTGGCTTAAAAATTACAACAAAAATGTAAAAACGTTATGGAAGCTATACATAAAAACAAAAGATCCTTTCACAATACAGGAGTCATCGAATGTTGTTTATTCTATACCGTGTACTAATTGTAATAACATATATATAGGAGAATCCTCGCGTCATTTTCACAGCAGGGTAATCTCACATCGTAGTGATATAAAAATCAAAAAACTCATTGGTGTGTTGACAGTACATGTATTAACTTTGAAACATGGATTTAATTTCGAGGATTCCTGTATTTTGGCAAAGGAAAAGAACCATTCAAAGCGTGTTTTTTTGGAAATGTGTTTCATAAAATCTAGTACATCTTGCGTCAATAAAAAGTCTGACATAGATAAATTGAGCAACATTTGTTGTTATTTACTGGAAAAACATCAAAAATAAGACAGGCCATTCACGTTCCGACTTTTAGTCCGACTAGTGGTTCAACTTCTTCAGTTGGATCTGAAATCGGAGCGTAAGTAGGCTAGTTGGATTGGTTGGACAACTAGTGGTACGAGTCGGAACATCTAGTGGGACGACTTGAAGGTCCGACTTCCGACTGGCGACGAAGTCAGAGCGTAAATGGTGAAGTTGGAAATCGGATCACAGGTCGGATCAAAAATTTCCTCAGTCAGTTGACCTTTGGCACCTCTGTTATGAGATTTCTATGAAATACTTTACGCAAAGATCTCTAGTTCGCAAATATTTAATAGAAAATAAACTTTCAATTGTACAAAAATTACCTTTTTGTTAGGGCAAATCATTTTCTTTTCTGTAGATCTATTTCGGACATTCCAATACAGGTACAATTTCCAAACTCTGGATTAGCTACGGAAGAATTATCAACAAACAATGAAAATTAAATCATAGTTGTACTGTAATTAGACGTAACTATTTCTTTATATTTTTCTAAAGTTGTTTTCTTGTGGTATCTTATCCAAATTTACTATTTTGATTGGAAATATGCCGGAATATTAGTTGAAAATTAAGTTTATTTGACGTTGAACTAAAGTTGGACCGCTAGTTGGATAGCAAGTCGGGGCGTGAATGGAGACAAATATCCAACTAGTAGTCCTACTAAGTCGGCCTGCTTAAAATAAATATTTACCTGTATATAAATTACACCTGTATGTATAATATGTTGCATACCATTAAGATTTAAGGTTTAAAAATTAAAAAGTATAATCACCCAAGATGGGCCTGTAGTATTTCTTGAAAAGAAATATGACATCAAGTACAGCTAATTACATTTTTATTAGAGGAAGTGGTCCGAATATGAGCCCCCCATTTGTTTTTTTTGTATAAATTTTTGAAAGTTACGAATAAATATCCAGTAAATTACACACTACAAGCTTAAAGGTTTACCTTATGGTATATTAAAAAGGCATTATCAAAAAAATTAAATTTAGGTGGAATTTGTGTCAACACTTAAATTATGTACAGATCTACTTTTGGATTAGACTGCGTGGAATATGGGCCCCCTAGTAAAATAATTGATAGGTATCTAACAATTTGAAAAAACATATATTTTTCAAATAAAAAAAACTGAAAATGAAAATGAAAATACATTTCAACTTAAAAACCACATATTACACGCAAAAGTCACAAATATATGCATCTTTTTCGGCACCTGAACATTGTTCGTGAGCCCATTGATTGCACATGAAGCATTGAATCCATAACTCTCCTCTCTGGTCATCGGAAAAGCGACCATCACAAAATAGGCATACTGCATCACAGCCGTCAGGAACAGATTTGCCAATTTCGTCGATATCCATATCTTCATCGTCTGGGACAAACTCGTGACTTTCATCCTCAGAGTCGCTGACTTTATTGTCTTTTGCTTGCTGTCTTTTTTTGTTAGTTGTCTTCTTTGCTTTTGATTTTGAAAAGACTTGTCGTTTGGTGCTTGCTTTCTTAGGCGTGTTGGTGCAGGATTTCTCTAACTCATCCTTGTAGGGGGAAGAGGTGATCACTTGCGATTTAGTTGATTTTCTTCCCCGAGTGGTATTTTTCTTTGTGACGGAAGGTACAGGTGAAATGTCAAATGGTGAGACCAATTTAACGGAATTTTCCATTCCTGGAACAGATGGTCTAGAGAAATTGGAATTTGACGGCGAAGATGTTGCCTGTGATTGTAATTTAGCTGTATCTTACCAAAAAGAACATCCTGGCTGAGGTTCTGGGGTACCATGCTGGGGTCTGTTGTGACAGGCCGCGCTTGAGGCGAGGCTTGAGACAAAATGTTGCAGTTTTTCTCAGCCTGAATTCGTTCAGATATAAAATCTGCTTCAGAAAAAATGTGACGGTTGAACGGATATATTCCCGTCGCCCTAAAACCACTAGCAGCTATTTCGGCACACTGTGATTTTAAAAAGGCTTTACCTAAAAGTTCTGCCAAGTCAAACTGTGTGAGGGCTCGTTGGTTAACACGAAGCCAATTTCTAATTTCCTCACTGTAATAAGCCTTGAAACTTCCCATGAATGTTTTATCAAGGGGTTGTAATTTATGAGTTGAGTGAGGCGGCAAAGAGATAATGGAAATATGATTTTCACGAGCTAGTCGAATAACTTCTAAGTTTCGTGTGTGGCTATAATGGCCATCTAACACTAGCAGAACTGGACATTCTTTTGTTGGTTTAACAAAATTTATGAAATGCCTCATCCAATCGGAAAACAAATTCTGTTGCACCCACCCACTTGGATGTACTGCGTAGATTGAACCTGGAGGAGCCCCTCGCATCAGCTGTTCGTTGCGATTTTTTCTCGGGAAAATTAACATGGGCGGTACAAATTGACCTCCAGCGCTCATTGCAGCTATAAACGTAACTAGTGAACCCCGTTCGGCTGAGGTAATTGAAGCAATTTGCCGTTTTCCTTTTCTTCCCACCACTGATGCCACCTTACTTTGAACAACTGTAAGCCCAGTCTCATCTACATTGTAAATTTGGTGAGGCGAAAATTTATTTTTTGAGTATTCACTCTGCAAATTGTCAAAAAATTGCTCCACATTTTCCTTATTGAAGCCTAATGCTCTAGCGAAGGAAGTTCCTGTTGGTCTTCGAATAGAAAGTACATTTTTGTGACGTAGTAAAAATGCATCCAACCAGCTTCTCCCCGCCACACCATTTTTAAATGGATGAGCTATTCCATTACGAACAGCTAAGACATATGCCATTTTTCTAATGTCCTTTCTTGTGAGACCATAGTAAGTAGCTTCCATGGACAAAACATATTGGACAAGTTCTTCCTCCAGTTCTTTTCCTAATGTTGTCTTTCTTCCTAGTTGAGTTTTAACTACGTCACTAATATTTAAATTACCTTCCTTTTGTTTTTTTAACAGTCTTTGAAGTGTAGATCGTGGCACGCTGAACTGTTTGCTTGCAGTTTTAAGACCCATTATTTTGTTATTAACACTGTCCATAGCCTTAACCATATCTTCACGTCTCCATGTTTGTCTTAAGTTCTTTGAAAAAAACTTCGGTTTGCTTCGTGGCATAATGAACTGCAAAAAAAAACACTTTATTAAGACTTGGTCCGAATATGAGCTCTGTCCCATAATAGGACCACGGTAGGGGCCCATATTAACAACATTCCACCTGATTATTTAAAAGCATTCAATTTCTTCTCAATTCATTATTAGGTTAGTTTTTATGATGGAATATCAAATACTGATCACTTTTCTAACATACTAACACATCAACTCTCCAGTTTCAAACATAAACGTTGATAAATAGCACAAAAACACTTACCGTAAAATATTTGTTGAACTACACAAATAAACTTATGTCACCTGTTAGTACAGAGATATACACGAGACTGCGTGCATAAACAGAAAAATGTTTGGGGGTCTAGTAGAAGTATTTTAGTACGAAATTCATAGATGTCGCGACGTGCTCTAGTTGAAATATATTGGGGGCCCATAATAAGTGCAGGGCTCATATTCGGACCACTTCCTCTACAGGGTTTTTACTTTCTGTTCTCTATGCATGCGAGTTAAAACACACAAGTAAAAGATGCCGTAAACTAAGTTTTACTATCTTTACCCAAATTTTAAAAATTTTATAATCTATTTTGTCCATGATTTTATATTTTAATGTGTGTTATCAATGTTGAGTGCCAATGCTTTTATAAATAATCTCAACGACTAGTAAGTTACACTGAAGAATTGTGATATTTTTTAAATATTTACATATTTGTCTTATTACAGTGTCTTTGTCGTTCACCCGATTTGCAAAGAAAGACCTATTGACTTCTTGTTACTTCGTATAGATGTCGCTGGCATGTTATTGTTATTAAAATGGCCAAATACTAGACTGCATTTTTTTTTAGTTTGAACTTCCGCAAGTGTTCCTGATGAGGAGTTGAATAACTCGAAACACGTGTAGAACAATGGTGGAATTCGAATTGAAATGAAATGCAATATTTTACTTTCATTTAAACGTCTTTTCTCTACGTAAAATAATATAATAGTATAATATTTCAAAAGATTTACGCAACCACATCCAACACGGATGCTAGCCATAAACCAAAACAGTAATGTGAATGAAGAAGTAGATTTTATTACAAAACTGATAATAGATTCAGCAGATAAAAATATTGGAAAAATTAACTTCGCCAGTATATTCCATCCAGTTCCTTGGTGAAACCAAGAATGCAAACAAGCAATTCAACAATCCAAAAAAAGCGTTTAATAAATTCAAACGACAGAACAATGAACAAAACTCCTTAGAGTTCAAACGACTACGAGCTATAGCCAGATATACTATCAAATAAGCAAAGCGCGAATCTTGGATAACATACGTTTCAACAATTGACAGTTCTACTCCAATGACAACTGTTTGGAAAAAAGTAAAAAGACTATCTGATACAAAATCACACAAATCGATAAATCTGTTAGAGCAAAATAATGTAATATATAAATCTCAAAAGGAAATATCAAGTATACTGGCATTAGGTTATGAAAAAAACTCAAGCGATGCATACTATTCACCAAATTTCTTAAAGAACAAAATATATGAAGAAAAATGTACCATAGACTATGAAGATCAAAATAACAGCGAAATAAACTTTCCAATATCGATGGATGAATTAGAAACGGTAATGAAAAAGTGTAAGAACTCGTGCCCTGGGCCAGATAATATACCCACTATTTTTCTAAAAACCTCACCTACCCATCTAAAGAATACTTACTTAGCATGTTCAACCTAATTTTCTCGAAAAATGTATTTCCAGAATCCTGGAGAAATTCAATAATAATTCCTATTAATAAACAAAGTAAATCAAAATCAGATCCCGACACATATAGGCCAATATCTCTTACTTGTAGTATGTGCAAAATGCTAGAGAAAATAATAAATAACAAACTTATATGGTATCTGGAATCAAAGAAACTAATTATACTAGAACAAAGTGGCTCCCGAAAGCGTCGTTCTACTGTAGAAAAACCTTATTGATGTAGAATCGGAAATACATGAGGCTTTCGCAAATCAAACAACACTGTATTGTAATATTTTTCGACATTAGTAAAACCTACGATTCAGTATGGAAATATTCAATTTTAAAAACGCTTAGCGAATGGAAAATAAGCGGTAATATACTCAAATACATATCAAACTTATTAAAAAATAGACAATTTCAGGTCAGAGTAGATGGCGTATATTCCTCAACAAAAAATCAAGAAAATGGTATACCACAGGGCTCGAACCTTAGCACTACTCTGTTTCTTATAGTTACGAATTCTATTACCGCAAAAATTAAACATACTGTAACAGCAAGGCTGTATGCAGATGATTTAGTTATACTTTGTAGAGAAAAGAACCTAACAACCATCCATAACCATGTCCAAAAAGCCATAAATCATATTGAAGAATGGTCATTCATAAGTGGTCTTCAGTTCAATACTCTCAAAACCAAAGCAGTATGTTTTACGAAAAGTCACCAAATACAACCTAAGAACTTATATTTAAATGGAGAACAGCTTAAATATGTAGACGAAGTTAGATTTCTTGGTATGATCTTTGACCAAAAACTAACTTGGAAGAAACATCTAGAATATTTAAAAAAGACATGTCAGCCTGGAATAAATTTGTTACGATTACTCGCAAACAAAAATAGGGCGCCGACTCTTCTACATTACTACATATCTACAAGGCTCTAGTACGCTCCAAACTGTACTACGGCTCAACTGTTTATAACTCCTCCAAAAAACATACTTTAAGTCCAGTACAAACTCTATACTGGGAAACTGGAGAGATTCCACTCTCATTTAGAAGACAATATCTAAGTCTTTCTTATGCCGCGGCAGTATCGTCTAATCAAGATAATCCTGTTATACACAACGTATTCGCTGACCGCTTCAAAAGTTATTTCCAAACTTCAAATCGAACTGATCACCCTTTCTATTTCCGTCTACATACCTACTTGTTAAGAATGGGTATCCATTTCCAGACACCTACGATATCTCCTCAATTCGAACCCCTCTTCCTTGGACAATTCAACTTCCCTCTACTGACACCAGCTTATTGCGCCTACACAAGTCAGAAACACCAGCAAGTCAAATTATTCAAGAATTTTTAAAAATATTAAGCAAATATGGTAGCTGTTTCAAAGTTTACACCGATGCCTCCAAAAACGAAGACGAAACTGGGGCAGAAATCTACTCTTCAGAGTATACAGAAGCATACAAATTACCTTCATATACAACAACGTTCTCAGCTGAACTGTATGCGATACTAAAAGCACTAGTTCTGGTAGTTAACAAAAATAAAAAGAGAAATATCTTTATTATAGATTCTCTTAGCTCAATAATGGCATTAAACCAACTCTACTGTAATCATCCACTACTTCTTCTCATTAAAAAGGAACTAAAACATGCAGAGAATATGAACATTAAAGTTAATTTTATATGGGTACCGTCACATACAGGAATCGAAAGAAACGAGATTGTAGATAAAATAGCAAAAAATGCATATACTAACTCAAATGCAGAAGAGAATACGAAATGTTTTCACACCGATTTGAAAGCATTCTTTAAAGAAAAGATTAATTCAATATGGCAAGATACATGGAAGAACTCTCCAACCAAGCTGTACGAAGTTGATAAGAATCATAAAAAATTCCCAAAATTCAACAATAGAAGACAAAAAGTAACTTTCACTCGCCTCCGGATTGGCCATACTCGGTTAACACACAACTACCTACTAAAACGTACTGATAAACCTGTGTGTGCCATGTGTAAAAGTGTTTTAACGATAAAACATTGTTTTATTGCAGTGCCCCAAGTACGATCTACAACGCAAAATATATAACATTCCTTCAACATTAAACAGTGCTCTTGGAAAAGACAGTAATACTAAAAATATTTTCGCCTTTGTCAAAGACTGCTAGCTATCAAAAATCTAATATTTTACTGTGTATAGATCTAGGTTTATTTCTATTTATGTATTGCTATAGTTAATATTCTATTGTTAAGTTCTAACTTTGTATCACAACCCATACACGCTAATAACCCTGCGTGGTTAATGCGTCATATAAGGAAAAAAAATTACGCGTTTAGTACAATTAAACCTAAAGCTAAGAGTAAACTATTACAAGAATTAATATTAAACTCAACAGGCTTCCGAGTTGAACCGTGCCGATTATCACTGCGCAGTAATATATAACATTACAATATGTAATATAATAAGTAATATAGATATTCGGAAGTCCCTTGAGTTTAATATTAGTTCTTGTAACACTATTAATCTTGTAATACTATGAAATGTGTCTCAATTGACGTTTTTGTAAAGTTTCTGTTTATGGCCAAAAGCAGTATTCCAAACTGAAAGGAAAGATTGCAGATATATTTTTTTCAAAATACAAAATTTAAATTGAATTTTGTTTTTTAAAAACGATTTCCGGTTGGAAGTAGAAATCAAAATATCAAAATAAAGTAATTTTTTAACTGAAATTTTGGTTAATTACTATTAAAGATAGTAAATATCGTAGAGCAGTCACGAAGGAATAATTTTGCATCTTATTAAAGAAAAACATCCAATCTATGATTTTGAAACGTATTTAAAGTAATTAAGAATGATATTTTTGTACTCACCTTGAGATTTAACAACCACCAACAAACACAAGATAAATAATAAGAAATTCCTAAATAAAGTCATTGTACTAGATACCATTGCAAAGAAATAGGTAGACTTTATACGACTAAACGGTTGTATGTACTATCCACTTCCAATAACCGAAGATGAGATACTAACTTTTATATTAATAATTTTTGTGTTGTCTGTCGAAAGACGAGCTTGTACTTGAATATATGCTAATGACGTATAATACAAGTCTTTATTAAAACTAAAATAAGTTAATAATCCTGATGATTAAATAACCTGGTGGTTTGACTACAATAAAAATAATTTAAGGGATAGAGTGAAGAAATGTGAAGAGTGAAGAAATATTTTGTAAACATATTCATAAAATTCTATGAGAGTACAAAGAATAATTATATTGTAGAAAATTCAATGAATATTAATGAAAATAATACTCATTCGTGGTCAAATATTTATGATTAAAAAAATAAATAAATATAAATAATATTTCTTAATTTGACTATTATCGATACCTCACTAATAAATTTAATTGATAAAGCCTTGATAAAGGTATTAGACAAGGTGATACTAATACTATTTCACCAAAGCTTTTTACCTTAGCATTTGAAAATGTATTCAAACAGCTTGACTGGGAGGAAAAAGGTCTGAATATTGATGGTGTACGTTTGAGTCATTTGAGGTTTGCGGATGACATAGTATTATTTAGTACAGATATCAAGGAACTGAAGCAAATGTTGAAGGAATTGAACCAGCAGTCAAATAAAATAGGTCTCAAAATGAACCTTCAGAAAACAAAAATAATGAGTGATTTACAAACTAATCTTGTTATTGATAACGTCAGTCTTGAAAATGTAGATCACTATATATATCTTGGACATACCATTAAAATCGGCAAAGAAAATCAAATAGCCGAAATAAAAAGACGCATACAACTGTCTTGGGGAGCTTTCGGCAAATTAAGCTTTATTTTGAAGAATAAAGATATACCAATGTGTCTAAAACGTAGAGTTTATGACAAATGTATCTTGCCTGTAACTACATATGGACTGGAGACCATGGCCTTCACAAAGAAAACCTTAGAGCAGCTCAGCAAAACCCAAAGAGCAATGGAGAGGGCCATGATAGGGATTAGTTTGAGAGACAGGATTCGAAATAACGTCATGCGTGAAAGAACAAAAATTACTGATGTCTCAGAACGTATTGCAAGGCTCAAGTGGCAATGGGTCGGACACGTTGCCCGAGATAATCCCGAAAAATGGACACAAAGATTAACAAACTGGAGACCCAGAGAGAACAGGCGAGGAGTAGGCAGACCGCAGAAGAGGTGGACAGACGATATCAAACAAGTCGCGGGCAAGCAGTGGATGAGAATTGCCAAAAGTAGAAATCGATGGAAGCAAATGAAAGAGACCTATGTCCAGCAGTGGACGAACACAGGCTGAAGAAGAAGAAGAACAAGACTAATAAATTGTGTTTTATAAATACCTGGAGAGGTTATTTTGTGCCTATATTTATTTATCGATTCTATTATTTCTGTAAGTTTTAATTTTGGATATTTTATCCTTTACTGCCTTATGGTCATTCAAGTGAAACTTTTTTAAAACATTTTTGAAACTTTTTTTGTACTATTACATAATATATGCTATACACAGCAGCAATTATTGATATTCAGTACTAGTTCAATTTTTCCACATGTGAAAAATCATGTCATTTTTCGCTGTGTTACTAACTATCATTCTACCACACTTTTGCAATCATTACATTAGTCCAACCCTTGATAATACTTTATACTTCCATTTCCAATTATTATGCTTATGTCTTCTTCTTCTTCTTCTTCAAGTTCCACTCCTATCGGAGATTGGAAATCATTCTGGCAATTACAATTTTATTGGTTACGCGCCTGAATAGTTCAATTGAATTGTGTACAAGAATGCTATTAGTAGAATCATTTGAAATAGTCTACCTCTATTCTTTACCACACGTATTCGTTACCCACACCTGTTTCACCATACTTCGCTCGCTACCGTTATATGAGGTACGTCGAAATAAGCTTTTTCGTTACACTGCTCCCCTCTTATATCTGAGCGTTCCGCTCAGCAACTTATATGTAGGCCATCGATGGCGAAATCTACAGGGCTCGTCAGTTCTGCATAAACTTCTTAAGAAGAAATAACAGTCTACTGTCTTTGATGGGTACAACCAATTCGTACACCCATTTCTCGCAAGATCACTTCAATCATGCTTCTTACAATCTTTCAATCCAAACCCTACAATGCGTGGCCTATTTTTGGTATAGCTAAATGTTTGATGTCAAAATTGTACACGATTTTTTAAATTAGTTAGGGCATGCCATATATTCTCGTAGCTTGCCTTGTCTGCATAAGACTTGTTATTAAATACGGAAGAGATTTCTTTAGTCATCTCGACGTCTTGGGTAACACAGTGGGCTAGAGAGACGTTTTCCGAAATAATAAAAAAATCCGCCAAATGTATCATTAATTTTTCTAGAAGTTTCTTCAATTTTTGTTAAAACTGACTGAAAATGAAATGTCTCTGAGTCATCTCCATTCTTATTGAGAACATCCGTCCGCCGTTCTGGAGGATTTTTTTGAACTCGCAGCAGTTTTAATCCTGTCCTTCTAGTTGTTTACGTAACTGTTTTCCTGATAGTGTTAGAACTCGTATCTTTAGACAGGAATACACTTACTTTCCAAATATTCTTTGTTATAAGAATCACTACCGAACTACAAGGATGTTCCCGACGAACAATAGTTTTCAATAGTTGAAATGTCTTCTACGTCACTACTTAATTTTTAAATTAATATATTACCCCACACTTGACACCACTGCAACGTGTTTAGAATAAAACAAGCAATTCTAATTTATTTAAGACTATTTATTTTAAAACTTACACTACGATAATATCTTATAATTAAACTTAGAAAACAATAACTAAGATAAGTGACAGCGCTTTTTATATAGGAATACTAATACTAGAATCTTTATATTTCAAACCAACGCTTTAATCTGAGTCAAATATTAGTCCTTAGAACATCAGACACTCCGTTATCTTGGAAAATCCAATTACCATTTTAAGCAAAAACAAAAGTGAAGTGTAAAACACAAAAATAGTCACAGACTATCAGGCCATCAAAATTTGCAAATTTAAGAATGCTTTCCATTCTCATATTAACTGCATTAAGAAGGATACTTTGGAACTATCGATAAATCTGTATCCTTTGACTCCACCAAGAGTTAGATTAACCAACAACTCGAACAGTCAATACCTTCTAGAAAGATTAAGGGAACCGGATATGTTACAAGCCATTAAACTACATCTTGTTTTTCTACACGACCAACCTGCTTCAGAATGTTACGAAGGATTCACCAACACAAGCGTTAAACTCTTTTTGGCTTTCGAAGGACTTCCCACTAAGACTGAAGATCTACGAAAAATCCTTCTAGAATTCAACGATGCCTATGGAATTGGTCCAACTGAGGAGGAAGCTAATATTGCTGCTTTTTACTTCGGAAAAGATTATTTACCACTACAAATTTCTTTGATGTAAATTCAGTTTTATCCCAGATAAACTGGCAATCTATTTTTTCCTAATCACTCTGATCCATCGTCAATGTGGGACTCTTTTCTTCATACTGCTATTACAACAATTTCTGATCATACAACCGAACGGCAGGTATATAGAAATCGACTAAAACCTTGGATTAACCTCTCAGCTACTCATTTAATTCGACATAAGCGAAAGCTTTGGCGAAGATATAAACTCACTGGTTCCCCTGATGATTTTCTCGCCCACCGTAATTTTTCTAACCGAGTCAAACAATCTTTGCTAAAGTTAAGAACAGAATTTGAGGAATCTATCATTGCAAGTGGTAATAGTAAAAAAGTTTATCGGTACATTCGTACATCTTTATCTTCTAAAGTCTCCATACCATTGCTTCAAAAAGCTGATGGGTCTTTATGTTCTTCGAATAACGAATCTTCGGAATGTTTATCGTTATTCTTTTCTCAAGTTTTTACAGATGAATCTAACGATACCATTCCTCAAATAATGTGCCCTCGTTTGTCTAAAACTCTTGACAATATATCTTTCATACCGGATGAAATTAAATATCATTTAAGGAAACTGCGAAATAATTCATCACCTGAATTAGACGGACTCACCTCTTTTTTCCTCAAACAATGTGCAGATTCTGTAGCCATCCCTATATCTCTCATAATGACTGCTTCTTTTAATCAAGGTTCCCTCCCCTCGTCCTGGAAATTGGCTTCAGTTACTCCTGTATTCAAGAAAGGTAATAAACTTGATTGCAATAATTATCGTCCAATCAGCCTAGTTCCTATTGTCAGCAAGGTCATGGAATCGATTATTTCGGAAGCTATGTCCGAGTTCCTTCTTCAAGAAAATGTCATCCCTCACCAACAGCATGGATTTATCAAAGGTCGTTCAACGATCACAAACTTACTTCATTATGTAAATGATTGGTCATTATCTTTAAACAATCGGAATCCTGTCGATGTAGTTTACTTAGACTTCTCCAAAGCTTTCGATCGTGTTCCAAAACGTCGATTACTAGCTAAATTGGATCACTATGGTATCCGCGGAAAATTAAACAATTGGATACAAGATTTTCTATCCGACAGATACTTCAGGGTTCGTGTTGGGGAAGACCACTCATTAGATAAGCCAGTCAAGAGTGGAGTTCCACAAGGATCAGTACTTGGACCGCTACTTTTTTGTGTCTACACTAGTGATCTTCCGCTCATTGTATCCAGTAAGGTTTCCATTTACGCTGATGACACTAAGTTATATGTGAATCCAACTATTAACCAACATATTCTTCAACAAGATCTTGACGCAATATTCCAATGGTCCTCAGAATGGTTACTTCCGCTTAACATTGAAAAATGCGTTGTTTTACATATCGGCAAAAATAACCCATCACTTCCGTACTTTATTAATGGACATCCTTTAAACTCTGTAACCTCACACAACGATCTCAGAGTGATAATTAATAGTGACTTAAATTGGTCTGATCACATAGTGTCGGTGTGTAAACGTGCTAACTCGAAACTGTTTTTGATTCGTAAGTATTTTGCACGCATATCTCTAACCTCTTTTAGTAAACTTTACTCAATATACGTTAGACCTATTCTTGAGTTTGCCGGACCAGTGTGGAATCCAGATCTTAGTCGCGATAAAATTCTACTTGAAAACGTTCAGCGTAAAGCCACAAGACTGGCATATGGCCGTGTAAGACCTAACTATGAAGATAGACTATTCATGGCTCATCTTACGACATTCGAGCAGCGACGTCTTCGAGGTGACCTAATTATGTCCTTCCGTATTTTAAAACATAATTTTGGGAACCTAAACAATATATTTACTTTGAATGCAGACGATAGATTAAGAGGCCATCAATACAAATTAAAGAGGGAACAAACTACTGCAAGGTCCAGGGCGAACTTCTTGCCAAACAGAATCTTTAATATATGGAACAATTTGGATCAAAACACCATATCGGCAGCTAGTGTTAACATCTTTAAAAATAAACTTGACAGCACTTTATTTTTTTTATAGGATAGGATATTTTTTCTCGGACAGCATTATTTATTTATTTATTTATTGTGTCACAATTCAATTTTCGTTAATTGTTTAACTACTTAACTTTATAATTAGTATTAGTTTTATAAGGATCTATTTTATTTTTGTTTATTTTTGCTTTTTGGGCATAATAGGAGCTCGCTCCTCTGCCCTTATTTGTTATATAATAATAATAATAATAATAAAAAGCAAGGGAAAATCATCAAAACTACTATTCCGTTGCCTCTGCAAAACGAAATTTTTAAATAATATTACGTGTTCTGAGGGACTAGAAACCTCAAATTATTTTATTGATGACAACTTTACTGGTTCTGATTATTATTCGTTCTGAACCGAGCATTGGCTTGAAGTCGTGAAGTCAACGAGCCTTTTTTGTAGAAAAATATGCCACAGTTGCTAGGTAAGATCGTCCAAGTTTTGCTCATGGTAGCACGCTAATTATTTCTACAAATAATGATTTCTCTTCTATAACAAAACTATTTCTGTTGAATGCATCCTTTTTTAAGCTTTCATTGGTTTAATCCTAATCTTAATCTACACATTCTTTGCATTTATAGATCACCTGACTATTCCACGAAACTATTTTTTCAGCTAAATTTTTTACATGACCTGTCCAATAAGAGCAGAAAGATTTTATCTTCTTCTTTAAGTGCCGTTTCCCAATCGGCGGTTCGATATCATCATCACTATCTTTGCTTTATTTACTGCTGCTCTGAAGAGTTCTATAGAACTGCATTTAAACCAGTCCCTTAAATTTGTCAACCACGACACTCTCCTTCTTTCTATACTCCTTCCTTCTCTTATCTTTCACTGTATTATGGGCCATAGCAGTTTATATCTGTCCCCTCATTACGTGTCCCAGATATTGTAACTTTCATATTTTTATTGTGTTTATTATTTCGCAGTCTTTGCCCATTTCTCGCAATACTTCCATGGTAATTTTCTTCTGTGTTCATGCTATTCTAAGTATCCTCCTGTAACACCACATTTTCAAGGACTGAAACTTATTTATGTGTTCTTGCTTCAATGTCCAGCTTTTATGTCCAGATTGCAGTATCGAAAACACGTAGCATCTCAGTGCTCTTACTCTCAGTTCTAATCTAAGGTCTTATTGCAGAGAATTGTGTTCATTTTTACAAACGCATTTCTTCCTATTTCTATCCTGGCTCTTATTTTGGTTGTTTGATCATTATTGTCTGAAATCCAGATTCCTAGGTATTTGTATTTAGCAACTTCTTTTATCGGTACATTTCCCAAATGTATGTTTGTTGGTATATTTGTTTTCTTGGTTATTATCATGTATTTGGTCTTTTTAGATTAATTTTTAGTCCATATTTTTTTCAGAAACTGTTTGTTTTGTTTAGCAGTAATTGGAGTTGTTCAGCCGAGCTTGCCATAATCACGGTGGTATCTGCATAACTTATGTTGTTAATAAATCTTCCGTTAATAATTATTCCTTCATTTTGAGATAAAAATTATTTTTCAAAACTGGCTTCACTATATACATTAAATAGTAATGGGGACATAATACATCCCTGCCTAACTCCTCTCCTCATTTCAATTTCTGGACTGGGTTCGTTATCTATTACGATTTGTGTTCTTTGATTTCAGTAGAGGTTTGTTATTATTGGTAAGTCCCTAAGGTATATGTTTTTTGTCTTTAGAATTTGGACTAATTTTTCCTGTCCTACCTTGTCAAATGCGTTTTTTTAAAATCAACGTAACAAACATGCAAATCAACATTTATATTCATGCATCCTTGTGCTAACACTTTAAAAGCAAATTACAAAAAATAAAAAAAATAAAAAAAAATTAAAAGCAAATCACTTCTTGGTTACTTAGTCCGTTTCTGAACCCAAACTGACTATCATCTATTCCTTCTTTCAGTTTTGTACTTATACGACCATGTATTATTTTCAAGAATAATATTTGAGAATATGACTTATTAGTGATATTGTTCTGTATTCACTACAATGTTACAAGCTTTTGTATTTTTAGGGATAGCACAAAAGGTGGAAAGTAACCATTGTTTTGTTACCTGTCCTGTTTTATATACTGAGTTAAATAAGTCTACTATAATATCTAAGGTTTCATCATTTATGTATTTGAAGATTTCTATAGGGATTTGGTCTGGACCTACTGCTTTACCATTTTTGCTGTTTTTTAATGCCATTTTAATTATATCTTTTAATATCTTTAAAACCATATCCTCTTCTACTTCTATCTTCATCTGCTATGTTCTATTGTCTTTGAACTGTTCATTTATGCGATCACTTAAATATTAATAATGCTTTTGCTTGTGCTACCCAATTATCCTTGGTCAATATATTCGAATCGTATTTCGAATTATCGGGGTTTCACAATTCCCGTTAATTCTCCTTCGCAATTGTGTGCATTAAATGATGATATTCTTAATAAACTGCAACCCTCTGGTTGACGTATACTTACTAGCGAGGTTCTCACGCCTATTTAAAAATAAACGGAATTATTGGAGCCCAGCTATTTTATCTTTGATCCAATTCGCTGGAACTGGAATATTGCCATATCATATGCTGGTTTTTAATTGCCATATCATATGCTACTACCATTAGTGCTTCAATGGTTGTTAATCCGTAGCTCATTTTGCTACAAGTTTTGATATAGTCACACAGGGAAATTTCCTGTTTCTTTAAAAACATATGTCGTACAGCATAATTGGGTTCCATTCGGTCATCATCTAGATTAGTACGTTTTTTGCGACATATCTTTGTAATGTCTGAAATTTTACTTCGTTTTACTCTACTCTGTAGGCAACAATTCTTAATGATTTTCTGTCCAAATCATCTTGTACGGCACAGTACATGTAGTATAAACACTTCGTACAAATTTTAGTAGTACACAATAGGGCAGTCTCACTGTGTACTATCACCCGGTGTCTCATTGTGTACCAAGTAGCATTGTTATAAACAAATGCAAATAATCATATCTAATTTTTAGTTTTGAGACACGAGTATTTGAGGTTAGACTAATTTAACTGTGGTATTTCAAGCATACACTTACAAATTGATACAAATCAACAATTAGTTTTAATAATAAGTCAACAAAACTTTATAAAAAGTAACTTTTTACCTTAATTAAACAGTTTAGCTCTGTAAGTTTTACAAGGTCACGAATGAAATGGTAGTATTTCGACTGACGCTGTAATATGCCATTTCTGAAATAATGTTGGTTGCAGAATTGAAACTAATCGGTAAATTTAAAACAAAATTAGAATGTCTTATTGTGTACCATGTCTCATTGTGTACTAATCTCCCGTACAGTTAAACTAGTTTAATAATAATAATGAAATCCCTAAATTTAAGTAATTACAACACTAGATTTTTTCAAATAATAAATACGCCAACTCTAACCCTTTCAGTACCGCTTTCTTTTTTAGCAAACGAAAACATATTTTTTTGGTTTAAAATGTACTTAAAACAGTTCATATAACACTTTTTGGACATTAAAAAAATATAACATGTATCTATATATAAAATTATTATGGGTTCATTTATATTCAAAAGTACTTAACAAATCTAAAAAGCTATGGTATACAAAACGTGAAAAAGCAATTTCGTTCCTTTTGAAGGCACAACTGGACAGTGCACTTCTGCGTTTCAATCTTGATTTTCCTGTACAACCAGGATTTTTGCATCTTAAAGGTAAAGGTAGCTGTGGGTGCTCTGGAAAATGCCCAATATTATCAAATTGCACCTCAGTAAAAGGTCGATTTTTAATGTTTTGGCGTTTTGCAGCTACTACTGGACTAGATATATTGCTTGAAGGTCTTCCTCGTTTTCGGATATTGACAGAGTTGACTTTTATGAAGGCTTCACCAACTTTCATCTTAAAGTGAAGGTCCATGATATCTTTTTGTGGAATTTTCAAAGTATGTATGTCTCGTTTATACTCTAACCAGAGTTTATTAGGGCTATGTCCACTGCATGAAATATTAGTCAAACAGTTCAATGTTTGCAACGATTTTTTGTTTTGTAAAACTCCATAAGAGCATCTGTTTTATCTATGCTATCCATGGATTTACTATACTTTTGTATAACTTCGGGTCGACTTACGAGTCTTACAATACAACATTTTGTTTTCTATTTCAACGTTTTACAACATCTTCTGTACCAACCCAACGAAGTTGGATACCAGTATCACTGGCTTGTTATCCAACGATCTGGTTACTACAATTCCATCAGAAGAGGTTAATGTTTTCCGTTGATCCTCACTCGTTTTTTGAAGAATCTTTTACACCAGGTAGAGGTAGTTTAGACAATCTGTTGATCCTCGCAGTATCAGTAACAAGTATTAATTTTTAATTGAGAATTTGTAAAAGGTTAAAGCTCGTAAAATAATTGTCACAGTACAGTGCATGTTTATTAGGTTCAAGTACTTTTAATAATTGCAATATGATAGGTGCACTCTGTCCATATTTCAAATAAGAAGTTCTATTTCTGTGGCACTACCTTGATAGATTAGAAAATTGTAAATCAATCCACTTTTACCACCTAATAAATACAGTTTTACTTTCGATGGATTGGGTTTGTTTCTGATGTATTGCTTTATAGACAATCTCCCTTTGAAGAGCATACTTTGTTCGTCTATGCAAACATTTGTTTCTATCTACAGTTTTCTACATCTCTTTAGGATTTAAATACTGGTCGAACTTTCCAAAGTGTGTCGTTGCTCTGTCTGGGTTCCAGATTGCCCACACAATGTAAGTGAGTGCGAAGTTTAAGAAACCATATCAATGTTATTATGTCTGAAAAAATATCAATTTTTAAAGATTTGTCCCAATACATTCGCAGTATTGGAAATTTTAGACAGTTCTATTGGAATACCAAGACCAAAAAAATGATTTTATTTTTTGCAAGTTACATGGTACAAATTTCTCAATTCCAGTTTTCAAAGCATACATATTCATGTATTTAACGATATTTTCATATAAACTTTAGGCAAATATCTCAGAAAATATGTAACTGCATATTTTTAGAACAGTTTTTATTGGACACCCGGGTTATTGTATTACATAATGAACATTCTGTAACTATTTTACATATTTTTTTAGAATGCTGAAATTATCATAGTTACCATCGTTTTGCCTGTTTGTCATCCTCCTCCTTTTCTTTCTCATTATCTTTCTCATTTTTCCATTCGGTTTGATTTTCTGAGACATCATCTATCATATGGCCAATTGTTCGTCTTACTTGTATTTATTCTTCGCAGTCAACCGCATTTATTCTTCGCAGTATACGTCAACCAGCGGGTTGCAGTTTATCAAGAATATCATCATTTAATCCACACAATGTCAACAAGTTGTTCGACAATTTACATGCCGTTTATTCTAGATATCTATCAGCTGTGTCTAATATCAGGGTATATAACCTTAATCAGCCTAGTACAACAACGGTGCAGAAACCTAAGAAAGTCGTAGCGGAGAAAGGTGTAAAACAGCTGAATAGTTGTACTACCGGTAAAAGGGGTATTCTTATTACTACATGTGTAATTGTATGTACGAACGGTAGGTTTCTGTCTCCTGTTTTGGTTTTTTCAAGGAAATATTATAAGGAGTATATGACACAAGGAGCTCCAGCTGACACACTGGTTTGGCAAATCCAAGTGGATGGATAAATAGTGAAGCTGTTTGTCGACGTCATCAAGTCATCAAGTATACGACAATCATGAGACTCACGTAACATATCAAGTTGTTCAACTAGCAAAGGATAATAGTGTAATCATACTAGACTCGTGGTTGCTAAATCATCCTGGTAAACCTATTTCAATATACCAGATAGCACAATGTGTTGGAGAGGCACATATGAAAGCATTAACACCTACTAACATTCTGTCAGGTTTTACTGAAACGGTAATTTTCCCCTTAATAGAGACATTTTTTTGAAGCTGACTTCATTGGCAGTTCTGTGACTAATAGACCAAATGAAACTAAACAGACAAATCCACAACCAGAGTTAATAGAAATGTGTAGTGTGCTTTCCAATCAAGTTATATATTCTCAACGAAGATACCCCAAAATCAAGAAGTATTCCCACGAAGGACACCTGAAAAACCGATAATGTCTCAAAACTCCAAGTCAATAGTATCATTTGCGAATTTAAATTCTTTCATCTCCTCTCATGAGTTTAAAGGATTTTCAAAAGCAGAAAAAAGAAAAAGTGCGAAGGCAAGGATAAATAAAGAGAGTGCAATTTTAACTAACACACCTGACTTGGATCAGTTAAAACTGCAAGCAACAACAATAAAAATACTCCTGGGAATAACAAACGAATTAGGTCAATTTAAATAAGGTAAGCGGATCAGCACCAAAGCAGAAAAATAATAAACGAAGTAATAGCACTTCATCCGAGGAGAGTGAAGAACCAATCAATTACGATGATTCTTTTGCCGATGAATGTAAAAATTTACAGTTGGAATTCGATTATGACATCGATGCTAGTACAGAAATTTCCATTGATAGTTTTGTATTAGTGAAATTTGAAAACAATATATTTTATGTTGCTAAACTTCTCAAGACATTAGACAATAATAAATTACAAGTGTCATTTTAAAGAAAACGTGGTAAGCTTCAAGGCTGCTTTATTTTCCCTTTAGTTGAAGACATTGCTGCAGTAGCAAGGTCAGAAGTTGGATCAATTCTACCAAAACCAAAAACTGTAGATCAAAAAAACATATTATTTCAAATTTGATGTAAAGTTTGACAGAATTAAGATCCGTTAAAATATTCCTTCATTGCAGTTTTTTTCTTGTACCTATAAAATTGCTATTTTCAATAATAAAAACTACACCATATGTATTTACCATAACAAATTATTATGTAATAATACATAATACATTGTGTACTACCACTTGACTCATTGTGTACCACCAATGGTACACAATGGGACAGACTGGTTAACTCAGTTTGTAGACAAATTCAAATATGTCAATATCAGAAATAATGGAAATAATGTGTTTTTTGTCTCATTGTGTACTACCCTCCCCTACATATAGGTGAAAGGTAACGTAGGCTATGTTTACTTCGTATCTGTAAATATTTAAATTAAGCAGGTATTAAATTGAGTTGCATATATTATTTCTTTTATTAATACATTTTTTTATTTAGAAATTGAACAACCCTTACAGCAGTATAACTTTGGAAAGTATTGGTTGATACCTTCCTGGTACCCATACATTCATGAGAGCAATTTACTGACTACATTTTGCATATTCTCACCATGACCAATTCCTTCATTGAGTTTCAAGTGGTCATCCTCGAACATAGCCTGCTAGCCAACTTTCAATTTTGTTACATTTATAAATTACTATTTTGATATATTTACTTATTTTTATTATATTGTTTCATTCCAGGACCTTTATAGTTTCCACATGAATTACCACATTACATAACAATGTCTTGTTACATTACCACACTCCCATACTTTTTGTTACTATTTACCCAGCTGAAAGCGGCTGAGCCCTGGTAAAAGCTGGAATTCAGGTTCATAATTATGGACTCGGATAGCCAATCAACTCTGAAAGCTTTGATAAATCCCATATATTCTTAGCTAAGAGATCATTTGTATTTAATGAACCGGCCGCTTGATAAATTAATAATAATTATGTCGTAAAAGAGTCCTAACTTTTAAATTAAAAAAGTTTAATGTAAGAGATTTGCTTAAAGAAATATATCTAAATACAAACTATAAAAATAAAGACTATATTTTTGTTTTAAATATCGTCTAATAATGTATTTACCCTTAGTTTACATTTATAATATAAAAAAAAAATAAAAAGAACTACAATATTCTTATTAATTACAATAAAATATATCACATTTTTTGCCTTACCAGCTATTTTAATTCTTACAATGAACCAGTACGGTTTTAGCATGTTGTTTATAACTACAACAAATGATTCAATCCTTGCACAATAATTAAATAAATCTATATTAAATTAGCGTCTAATATTATCTAATATCCAATCCATATAATGAGCTACCCTAGTATAAACTCCTGGGAAACCTTCCAAGCCACACTCACGGGGTCCAAAAGATACAACACCATGTTGGATGTAACGAGCGGAATCTCCAATCAATCTGGCAACCTGAAGTGGTCCTCCACTATCACCGGGACAAGCGTCTTGTTTATTTTTACCTCCAGCACAAATTTGCTTGTAGGTTAAGCGCGCTTTAGTACTTTGACCTTTGTATGCATCTCTACAACGATTTAAGGGAACTACAGGTATATCAACTTTTTGAAGTACATCCGTTCTTATTTCTGAAAATAAATATATCAATAATTTATTCTCAATAATTATATATATATATAGAAAAGCCTTATGGGAAAGAAAAGAGGGAATAAGAATTGGTGGAGAAATCATAAACACCATGAGATTTGCAGATGACACGGTAATTATGGCTGAGAGTATAGAAGATCTACAAACTTTACTAGATGCAATAAATAGTGAATGCATTCAAATGGGACTTGACATCAACACAGATAAGACCAAATTTATGATAGTATCAAGGAGTCCAATAAATAATGAACAACTAACTCTTGGTGGACAGCAAATAGAGAGAGTGACAAAATATAAATATCTGGGAGCTTACATCAACACAGAATTAGATCCAGACCAAGAGATCTGGGTACGAATAGAAATGGCAAGGGCAGCGTTTTTAAAATTCAAACAATTGTTCTGTGACAAAAATCTGAATATTGCGCTGAGACTGAGGTTTGTTGAATGTTACGTCTGGTCGCAACTATTGTACAGGGTAGAAACATGGACACTAAAAGCGCAAATAGTTAAAAAGATTAAAGCCTTTCAACTTTGGATATACCGGAGAATGTTGAGAATCCCATGGACTGCCAGGGTCACCAATGAGGAAGTGCTGAGAAGAATGGGTCGAGTCAAAAAATTGTTGAGAACTATAAAAGTACGCAAGACTGCATACCTTGGACACATACTAAGAAATAATAAATATAGTCTTCTGCAGGTCATCATGCAGGGTAGAGTCGATGGCAAAAAGGGAATAGGCAGAAAGAGGAACTCATGGCTGCGAAATATTCGAGACTGGACAAACATGACTGTAGACGAATTATTCCACGTTGCAAAAGACAGAGAAGCTTTTAAAAATGTGGTCGCCAACCTCCGTTAATGGGGACGGCATAGGAAGAAGAAGATATATATATATATATATATATATATATATATATATATATATATATTGTTGTTGAATAATTTTATTTTTAATAAAAACCATTATTTTGACGACGTTTCGGCAGCAAGGTAGCACTTGCCATTATCAAGTCAGGTAGTACCACGTTTTGGTGATGCTTAAAGTTAGATGCTTGAAGTTAACTTCAAGCTTCCAACGTCTTTTAGTTATGATATTTAATTGTTTCGGCATTTTAATCTAACTTTTCCAGGATACCTGTAGATGACCAGAAAAGTGTAGTGGTCGAAAGCGTTAGTCCTAAGCTAATGAAATAGATTGAAAGTAAGTCTATTATTTATTTCTACAAACCTGTTTGAAATGGACTCGCATTTGCAACCATTTCGTTAACATAATTATCTCTTGAATAAGTGTAAGCATGCATTTAATATATTTTAAAACTAACCTGCCCAAGAGTCTGTATATCCCCATCCAGTAACTGTTACTCTACGAAATTCATCCAATCGATGCTCACCAAGAGGCAAACAAACGGGTCTAGCATTTTCTAAAATAAAATTAATATTAATGTTTCAATGTAACAAAACAATCAAGTTTAAAATCATACGGTATCATTGTATTTTACTGTATCATTCTTTTGTAAAGTAGTTTTATTTAATTATTAAAATAGGAATGGAAATACGAAATGCAAAATCAGTAATATTATATAAACCATCTATTTCAGACAGTATTATATAAGAAATGGCGATAAGGTGTGGTAACCGGCACACATAATATGCTGTGTGAAGCTAGATAAGTAAATTAATAATCTGACCAATTTTCATGTTAATCTATTCATGAAATAATTTATTTATGTAATTACAGAAATTCTTCTTCTAGTGTGTATCCATTATCAAATGTTAGAAATAATTTTAGCAATTATAATTTTATTTGTTGCTGCTCAAAATAATCTCGTGCTGGATGTTGTATTTCACGTTTTTAAGTTCCTTACCCAGGATATTCTTTTTCTGACGATGTCTTTTTTCTCGGAACTTTTCCTTGCAGAAATATTTTAATAATTTATATTTGCTTACTTTTCTTATTCTGTGACCCAAATATTGTAAATTTCTACATTGTAGTGTTTTCATTTTTTCTCCTTTATTGAATTTTTAGAGTACTCCGATATTTGTCACCGAGTGACTGCCAGGATAAGCGATCCCCCGTTTATTGGCCAACACCTTCGGGTGGAGGATCTAGTAAATGGTCGGGCACCCCTTTGTCCTGGAATTAAGAAACTGGCTTCAAAGGCGGAAGCGTGGATACCGTGGAATCGTCAACGGCATAGAGATGAGGAAGAAAGATTGGGAGAAGACACCTCATTAAAGATCCGGATAAGTCCTAGTAGAATCAAATGGCTACGCTTGCAGCGAAATTCAGTTCCGGTGTAAGCTCCTTAATCAGATCTCCGGGAGGAGCAGTTACAAGTAGAACAAAAAGATTAAAATGCAAATGAAATATCAGAAAAGGCACATTAAACGTGAAAACCATGGCACAGGAAGGTAAAGGAGGGTAAAATCCATAAATCAATATAAATCCATTATATTGACAAAAAAAGTGGCAAGTTCTGTTGACAACTTCATCCCAATGTGCAAGAGCAAGAGTGATGCTCATACAACTAAAAGTTAGACCAATCGACATCAATATAGTTTAAGTGTATACACCTACTACAGACGGAACAGAAGAAGAGATACAAGAACTACATCATAGCATTAATCAAGTCGTGAAAAGGTTGAAAAAGCAAGACCTAACAATTGTCATGGTTGACTTCAAAGCTGGGGCCAGCAAAACATCTACTGCAGTTGGACCATTTGGTCTAGGAAACCGCAACGACCGGAGAGATACTTTGGAGATTTTTGCGAAAAATCTCCAACGTATCTCTCCGGTCGTTAAGACGACCGGAGAGACGTTGGATACGATACGAGTCGTTGTAACGAGAAGAAAATCAATTATTAATAATGAACACCTGGTTTAAGCTACACTTAAGGAAACAGTACACCTGAAAATCTCCACAGCAAGGATTGTAAAAATTCAGATTGATTACATGCTAATAAATAAGAGGTATAGAAACAGCTATACATCTGTCAGAACATACTCGGGGGAGACATAAATTCCGATCATGTACCAGTTGTAGGTAATTTTAAAAATAGAATGAAGAAGGTTACAAGTTAGTCGATGAAGAAGTATGAAGTATGATACAAGAAACAGTGAAAGAAATCAAAGAACAACACCTGATGAAATACTTGAACTTATGAATCAAAGAAAAAAACAAAGAACATCTCCAAGAATATAAGGGAATGCATACCGTCATCAGACGAAAAATAAGAGAAGCCAAAGAGAAATGAGAGAACAAAAACAGAACAACGTCAAGAAATAGAGAAGTATCAGAGTCGATATGATTTTGATGAACTTAAATGTTCATCGTATGTACACTTTTTTAACATATATATATATATATATATATATATATATATATATATATATATATATATATATATATATATATATATATATATATTGTTGTACTTTTGAATGTCCATAAGCAATAAAAAACCGATATACAAATTTCATTACTTAAATAAAAATTAAAATTATTGATATTTCATAAAGACACGGGCATATAAATTTTCAAACATCCTGTATAAGACAAAATATGTATTTTAAGTTGTTCGAAGAATTGTTCATTAGGCCTCAGAGACAAGACTTTCAAATATTATCGATAAGAAATTTAAATAAGTCGGTTATTGTGGAATGGATTTACCCGTAATAAAAGTGTATATAGAAAGTGTTTAAACAATAGAAAGGGATGTGCGGTGGTTTTTCCCCCCGAAAGATTATATCGGTAAAAGTTTATTAACAAAAGACATTGAATTGAGAAACAGGTATCGTTTGTAGCTATTAGTAAGAAATATTTGTAAAGCAGATAGATTTAGCTAGAATAATTAAAGAATGTTGTTTTCTGGAATTACCCGAATGACGTTTTATAGAGAGAGTTGGTTGGTAACGATATACGTGACAGAGGTAGAAGATTTTTATTGGTCAATTTTTGAATGCAAGGAGGGAGTTGGTTTTAGCTATGAGATAGGAGAGAGGAAAGGAGTTAGTCAGTTTTCGTCGCCCAAGAAGGAAGGAGCTTTGTGGTTTGTGTTTGTTTGAAGTCCCGAAGACGTAATTTACCGGTGTGTTTATTTGCTGTGTAAAAGCTGATCAGTGTGAGGAACGGGGTACAGAGAGATAGAAAAACCAAAGGGTATAAGAATATTAATATCAGACGAAGCCGGAAACATTTGAAGTTATAAACAGGCGCGGAGATTGGTTCAAAAGGAGGCTGCATAGAATTACACGAGTTGTTGGGTTGCAGATACAAGGACAGATAGGAGAAAGGTGTACGTCTTCTGGACCAAAATAGGAGCAGAAGCAGAGAAAGGTTTTTTTTTATGGCGTGGCCATAGAATTGCAACGGCAGATAACGAAAGGTCAGTCAATTTTCATTAGAGCAGGAGTGTGGTTTTCATTTATTAATTAAATAAATTGAATAAATAATAGAGACAGTTAATTTTGCGATCATTTAAAAAAAAAATTATAAAGAGAGCTTAGTTATAACACATATTAAAAATCAATGTAAAATAACATTTGGGTCCATGATAGAAAACAACTTCTCATATATTTAAAGTATTGTATTGCAAATATTACAGGATTGATTGTTATATAAAATTTCAATAAAATAAAGGACATCTCACATATACTTCAGGTGAAATTCTGTGTATTTTATTCAGGTCATATTACCTATCCCAATTAGGAAGCCAATTGGAAAATATTTTGAATCCACGATCAAAGGTAAATAGTACAAGTTAAATAGCCTGAGATTGTAATTAATTAATGCTGATTTATTGTGATTAATTGGAGATTAGATCATTTAATAAATATAGACAGGATCTTTTCTAAATAAGCAATAGAATACAATTTAAATAGCATAACAAAATGGCCCCCAACGTGTAAAGCTTTGAAAAATATTTCTAGTTGGCAAATTTGAAAGGATAGGAGTAGACGAGCAGATATTTGAAAGTTTATATGCCGTGGATAAAGTGAAATATTATGTAAAATTTGAGGACACTGAAGATTTATATTTTTTTTTAAGATACAATTTACCATAATTAATTTATTCTTGATATTGACAATTTAGAGGTTACCATAATTGATTTATTTGTGTGATATTTACATTTGATAATTTTACCATACTTGATTTATTTGATTGATTTTGACATTTGATATTTTACCATTTGATTTATTTGTGGGATATTGAAATTTGATACTCGTACTCAAGAGTTATTACATTTGAACAAGAAAAGTCCCGTTTGTTGCAACAGACCAGTAGAATTTTATATTTGGCGGGGACAAAAACAACATGTCGACCACAAGGAGTCAAAGCAAAATGTAAGAAAGGAAGGAGGATAACAGAGAAGAGGAAACAATGTTTGAAGAAGGATCGGATAATGAAGGAAATGTTACAATAATAGAGGAAAGAAAAGAAACAGGGATGTTAGAAAAATTATTAGCAATGATGCAATTACAGACACAACAAATACAAGAAAACCAAAAAGAAACATCACTAAAAATCGAAGAAAACCAACGGAAAACAAGACAAGCAATAGAACAGAAATTAGAAGAAAATGATAGAAAAATGGAAAAGCGTTTGGACAAATATGAAAATGAAGTAAAAGTCTGTTTAGAAAAAGTTAGTGAAACAGAGAGGAAACTAGAGATGCAGAGAGAAGAAATGGAAACTAAAATGAAGGATATTCAGAGTATGCAAGAAAGGGAATTAGAACAGATAGAAATAAAATTTGAAAATGCGCTACAAGAAGACCGGAAAGAAACGGAAAGGAGATTTAAACAAATTGCAGAGATGGAGATAAGAGGAATAGAAAGAAAGGAAGTTATCGTACATAGCACAGAAGACGTAAAAGTACGATTTGGCGGAGATATAAGGAAACTACACCCAGTGCCTTTTATAAATATCCTAAAGGAAAAAGTCAAATACATAGGACCGTTTGCAACAGCAAAGGAAACCATCAGAAACCATCTCAAAGAAGAGGCAAATCTTTGGTTTGTCAGCAAGGAAGAAGAATTTGACAATTGGCAAGATTTTGAGAGAAGATTCTTAAATTATTTCTGGGGAAAAATCCAGCAACTACAAGTAAATAAAGAGTTACAAAATGGAAAATACCATGAGAGGATGGGCGTATCAGAAAATATGTACGCATTACAACTCTATAATAATGCAAAACATTTGCAATATAATTATTCATCAGAACAATTGGTAGAGTTGATATCGCGACACTTTGAAGATACCTTGGAAGACCACATAAATCTCCAAAATTACAAGGACATTGACAGCTTATGTAAATTTTTGCAAATGAGAGAATCACGTAGGCATGAAAGAAGAGAAAGAAGACCGCAAGAAAATTATAGACAAAGAGAAAACCAAGAATATAGAGATAGAGGTCAAAATTTTAGAAGAGATTATACAAGACGAGAATTCATACCTAGACAGGGATACGAAAATAGACCGAACGTAAGAGAGAATTATGAACCCAGAACCCAGAGATGGAATGAAAACAGGGATCGGGAAAATCAGAGTAGAAATAACCGCCCATACCAAGGAAACAGATACAATAACCCACGAAATGAACAGGAATCTCGCGGTAACCGATACGGGAATGAGAGACCAAAAGAGAACAGAAGAGAAATAAATAATATGCAAAGAGAAGAAAATGAATATGAGAGAGAAGATGACGGGCGAGAAAACACAGAAGAACAACAGGCGTTTTTTCAAGAAGGCGCTCACTAAAAACGAAGAAACAAACAGGAATTTTTTTGTCACCCCAAGGAATTTATTCTTGACGGCTACAGGAAGACACATGTTTAGGGAGGAACTTCAACTCAAAAGTAGAGAACGTGAAGTAAATAGCTGGGAAGATCTGGCAAATGTTTTGACAGAAATAGCTGAAGATAAACTCGGTAAAAAAGAGAAACATAGAAAAGAATGGATATCAGATGAAACTTGGAATCTTATCGAAGAAAGAAAACAGCAAAAAAAAGATATTCTGCAAGCAAGAACTGTAGAAGAAAGAGCGAACCGACAACAAGAATATGAAACAATAAATAAAGCAGTTAAAAGAAATGCAAGAAGAGACAAAAGAAGATGGACTGAAGAACTGGCAAAACAAGCCGAAATAGCTGCACAACACAATAGAACTAGAGAGCTATACCAAATTACCAGACGTCTAACAAAAAGTGGGCCCAACTGTTCAAACGTCGTAAGATCCAAGACAGGAGAACTACTTACCACAACAAATGACCAAATAGAGAGATGGAAAGAGCATTTTCAGGAGATGCTAGGCACGCCCAGGGATAACGCAGATGAAATTGTCGAAAATCCACAGAATATAGACTTGCGTATATCTTGCGACGCCCCTTCCAAAACAGAGATAATAACAGCTATCAAATCTCTGAAAAATAACAAGTCTCCGGGAATCGATAACATTGCTGCCGAAATGCTTAAAACTGATCCGCATCTAACTGCTGAACTTCTGCTCCCCATAATCCGAGAGGTGTGGGAAACAAACCGCATTCCAGCGGGCTGGAAAAAAGGCATCATTACTAAGCTTCCAAAAAAGGGCAACCTCACACTATGCAAAAATTGGAGAGGAATAACCTTGCTTACCGCCATAAATAAAATCTTCACGACCATCATACTTAAAAGATTAACAAACAAGGTTGAATTTCGAGCTAATCAAGTAGGCTTTAGACCAGAATCCTCCTGCATAGACCACATTAATACTGTGAGGCTAATAATGGAACAATCGGTTGAATGGAACACACCCCTATACATGGTTTTTGTTGATTTCGAGCGTGCTTTTGACAGCTTATCTCATGATGCAATATGGAAAATTTTAGAGCTAAGAAACATCCCGCATAAAATAATCTCCATTATAAAGTTACTGTACACTGAAGCGAAATGCAGCGTGACACACAATGGGATCAACAGTGACGAATTTGACGTACTTACTGGAGTCAGACAGGGATGCGTGCTTTCTCCGTTTCTTTTTAACATAGCTCTAGACTATGTTCTCTCCAAACTAGACTCTGACACAAGAGGGATACAATGGACGTTAACCACACGCCTAAGCGATCTAGAATACGCCGACGATATCTGCCTGTTAGGACAAAGGTTCCAAGATGTGGCTGACCAATTGGAAACACTTTCCACTGAAGCCAATAAAATAGGTTTGAAAATCAATATTGGTAAAACCAAATCCATGAGAGTAAATGCAAGAAACAACACGCTATTCACCATTAATAACATGCAGATTGAAAATGTGGAAAACTTTACGTATCTTGGAAGTGTCATAACAGAAAGCGGAGGTACAGAAGACGATATTCGTATGAGGATACGAAAAGCGCAACAAGCTTTCAGCATGCTCAACCCTGTTTGGAGGTCTGGAGAATACACTACGAGGACAAAGATCCGCATATTCCAGTCAAATGTCATGTCTGTACTACTTTACGGATGTGAAACCTGGAAAGCGACAAAAACCCTTACAGACAAACTGCAGGTCTTTGTTAATAAATGTCTACGAAGAATTGTTCGTATTTTCTGGCCTAACATCATCAGAAACGAAGACTTACTACACCTGACCAAACAAAAGAGGGTAGTAAATGAAATAAAGTCCAGAAAGTGGGGTTGGATCGGTCACACACTCCGAAAAAATAACTCCAGTATTGCAAAGACTGCCCTAGAGTGGAATCCCCAAGGAAAACGAAAAAAAGGTCGCCCAGTACAAACTTGGAGAAGATCCATCATGGACGAGATAAGAAAACAAGGAAAGTCTTGGAATGAGGTGAAGGCCTTAGCGCAAAATAGAACCCGATGGCGCGTTTTCACTGAAGCTCTATGCTCCACTTAGGAGTTCAAGAACCTTATATACAAGGAATTTATTAAACTGGCAGGAAACAATGAAAAAAAAATGGAGTTAATTTAAAATTTGTGGATGGATTTATAAATGAGAAACCAATTAAAATTATGATAGACACAGGCTCTGAAATAACACTGGTCAACAGAAAATTAATCGAAGAAGTAAATTTAACAAGTCTAATTTATAAAATACCTAGGGTGAATTTAGTGGGCGCAAATAAACGGACATTGGCAACAATAAATGAAGGTATACGAGTAATGGTACGATTGAAAAAAAATATGTGTGCACTTCAATGTGTAATAATGCCGAATATGTCACATGACATGATTGTAGGCGTTGACGAATTAACGGAAAAACATGTAGTGATCGACTTCAAAACCAATACGATGAAAATAACAAAGGAAAAAGAAGAAGAACAGGATAAGGAACAAGAGAAACAAATTACGGACGAATCAGAGAAAGAACAAACGGTGGAAATGAACCTGGTGACGAAGAAAGGAAAAGGAAGAAAGAGGGGAAAAGGTCAGAAAAAGATCAAAGAAAAAAAAACCTGGGATTCCTCAAAAGATGAGACGAGCTTAGGAGAAGAAGATGGGAAGATTTTGACAAGAAATGAAAGCAAAACTTGGGATTCCTCAAAAGAA
Source organism: Diabrotica balteata (assembly GCA_918026665.1). Classification (NCBI taxonomy): domain Eukaryota; kingdom Metazoa; phylum Arthropoda; class Insecta; order Coleoptera; family Chrysomelidae; genus Diabrotica; species Diabrotica balteata. The sequence goes on from OU898282.1 coordinate 49,396,919, forward strand.
GAGACGAGCCCAACAGAAGAAGAAACAAAGGAAATGAAAGAAAAGGAAAAGGATTCAGTTGAAAAGAACATATGGGATTCCTCAAAAGAAGAGACGAGCCCAACAGAAAAAAAAAAACAAAGGAAAATGAAGAGGACACAATGGAGACAGTGGTGTTTGAAGAAGACACGGAGTACACGGTGAATATGTGCGAAGAATTTGATGGGAGAGACAAAAAATTGATATGTGGAGAAGGCAAAGAAAATGATTTGCGTCTAATTTTAAGAGACTACGAAACGCTGATAAATGAGGAAAACCGAGTGGCCACAAAATACGAGCACTCATTTGAGGTGAAAAACTTGGGAAATTTTCGATCGAAGACTTATCCAATTCCTTATAAGTATCGGCAAGAAGTAAAGCAAGAAATCAAAAAAATGTTGGAAGATCAAATCATTGAGAGATGTGACTCACCCTATATTAACCCAATTGTGAAAGAGAATAGACGGAAAGGAATTATATTTAGTGACACCGACATTGGCAGAAAAAATCATAAAGAAGCTACACGAGGAAAATGGACATATTGGCAGTAGAAAGGTATGGCTTGTGTTTAGGGAAAACTACATCAGTCGACAAGATTACCGCATTGCAAAAGAGATCACACAGAAATGCGAAGTATGCCAGAAATACAAGAGCAGGAATTTTAAAAACGAAAATATTGCAAAGAGCATTGTATCCCGGAACAACCTGGACATTATAGCCATCGACATGTTAAGCGATCTAATTGTGACCACCCAAAGGAACAAGCATATTCTGGTGATGGTGGATGTGTTCTCAAAATACGTGAAATTATATAGTTGCCGCACCACAAAAGGGGAAGAAATATTGAGAAAAATAGACAATTTCATCGCTACGGTAGGAACCCCAAGAAAAATTTTACTAGACAATGCAACGTACTTCCGAAATGATCGTTTCAAGGGACAGCTTAGAGAACGGGGAATCGAGACGAACTTTGTAAGCATCAGGCATCCCCAAAGTAATCCTTCTGAGCGATTTATACAAGAGGTAACGAAATTTCTTCGCATTGCAACGGATGGTCAACATCGGCGATGGGACAGAAAATTGGGAGAAATAGAGATGTACCTAAATTCCATGCCAAGTACAGTAACGAAAGAAACACCAGAATACATCATGAAAGGCGTCATGCCGATAAGACCGTGGGAAGATCCAGAACAAAGAGAGTATCGACAGGTTATAGAAACGGTTCAGAGGAGATTAAGAAGAAGCAATGAGAAATACATCCAGAGACAGGGTCATAATAGGAAACGAAGACCAGTAACTTTCCAAAAGGGTGATAAAGTAATGGTAAGAGCATTAAGAGTGTCAAATCTTCAGAGCGGTATTTGCGCAAAATTGATGCCTGTTTTCGAAGGGCCATACATAGTAAACAACGAAGATGGAGTAAACAGCTATGAGTTGAAACATATGGATTCTAAAAAGATCAGAGGTATTTATAATATCCATGATGTATATAAATATCACGAATGAAGATTTAAATTTGTATAAAGTAGATAGTAGGATAGGATAATACGTAGCATAAGTACAGCTAGCATACAGGAAGGGCGTTTTAGTTTGCCTCGAGAAAATTTAGTGCATAGATTGATAAATTTTATCGATTACAAAGGCGGGGATTTGTTGTACTTTTGAATGTCCATAAGCAATAAAAAACCGATATACAAATTTCATTACTTAAATAAAAATTAAAATTATTGATATTTCATAAAGACACGGGCATATAAATTTTCAAACATCCTGTATAAGACAAAATATGTATTTTAAGTTGTTCGAAGAATTGTTCATTAGGCCTCAGAGACAAGACTTTCAAATATTATCGATAAGAAATTTAAATAAGTCGGTTATTGTGGAATGGATTTACCCGTAATAAAAGTGTATATAGAAAGTGTTTAAACAATAGAAAGGGATGTGCGGTGGTTTTTCCCCCCGAAAGATTATATCGGTAAAAGTTTATTAACAAAAGACATTGAATTGAGAAACAGGTATCGTTTGTAGCTATTAGTAAGAAATATTTGTAAAGCAGATAGATTTAGCTAGAATAATTAAAGAATGTTGTTTTCTGGAATTACCCGAATGACGTTTTATAGAGAGAGTTGGTTGGTAACGATATACGTGACAGAGGTAGAAGATTTTTATTGGTCAATTTTTGAATGCAAGGAGGGAGTTGGTTTTAGCTATGAGATAGGAGAGAGGAAAGGAGTTAGTCAGTTTTCGTCGCCCAAGAAGGAAGGAGCTTTGTGGTTTGTGTTTGTTTGAAGTCCCGAAGACGTAATTTACCGGGTGTGTTTATTTGCTGTGTAAAAGCTGATCAGTGTGAGGAACGGGGTACAGAGAGATAGAAAAACCAAAGGGTATAAGAATATTAATATCAGACGAAGCCGGAAACATTTGAAGTTATAAACAGGCGCGGAGATTGGTTCAAAAGGAGGCTGCATAGAATTACACGAGTTGTTGGGTTGCAGATACAAGGACAGATAGGAGAAAGGTGTACGTCTTCTGGACCAAAATAGGAGCAGAAGCAGAGAAAGGTTTTTTTTTATGGCGTGGCCATAGAATTGCAACGGCAGATAACGAAAGGTCAGTCAATTTTCATTAGAGCAGGAGTGTGGTTTTCATTTATTAATTAAATAAATTGAATAAATAATAGAGACAGTTAATTTTGCGATCATTTAAAAAAAAAATTATAAAGAGAGCTTAGTTATAACACATATTAAAAATCAATGTAAAATAACATTTGGGTCCATGATAGAAAACAACTTCTCATATATTTAAAGTATTGTATTGCAAATATTACAGGATTGATTGTTATATAAAATTTCAATAAAATAAAGGACATCTCACATATACTTCAGGTGAAATTCTGTGTATTTTATTCAGGTCATATTACCTATCCCAATTAGGAAACCAATTGGAAAATATTTTGAATCCACGATCAAAGGTAAATAGTACAAGTTAAATAGCCTGAGATTGTAATTAATTAATGCTGATTTATTGTGATTAATTGGAGATTAGATCATTTAATAAATATAGACTGGATCTTTTCTAAATAAGCAATAGAATACAATTTAAATAGCATAACAATATATATATATATATATATATATATATATATATATATATATATATATATATATATATAGATCAGGCTTTGAAAAAATGGTATAGAAAATGCGGAACATTGGGCATACCAGTACAAGAGACATTCACTACTTTTCGCTGATGATCAAGTTCTTTTTGCACAAGACAGGGAGGATATGGAAATTCGAAATTAGTTTAAGGATTTTAAAAATAAATTACAGGATTCCCAGGAAACAACTATGGGAAGCAATGAAAAGAATGCGCGTTAGAGAGAAATGGGTGAATATAACATAAAGACTGTATAAAGAAACACAAGTGCAAATAAAGTTAGGTAATGAAATAACAAAAACAATCACCGCAATAAAAGGCCTCAAACAGGGATGTGGTCTCTCACCTACACTTTTTAACATATATATATATATATATATATATATATATATATATATATATATATATATATATATATATATATATATATATATATATATAGATCAGGCTTTGAAAAGATGGTATAAGAAATGCGGAACATTGGGCATACCAGTACAAGAGAATATATTACATTCACTACTTTTCGCAGAGGAGAAGTCATTTTTGTGCACAAGACAGGGAGGATATGGAATTTATGATAAGGAAATTAAAGGAAGAATAAGAACTTTGGGGACTCCAGATAAATATGTGCAAGACCGAATACTTATGTATTGAACACGAGGTTGCAGATTTGAACGTAAGTTTAGAAGAAGAGACTATTATGAGTTGTAAGACTTTTAAGCATTTAGGGTCAATGATTAGCCGAGATGGTACTTATATGAAAGATATAGACATGAAAATAGCACGGGGAAAACAAGCCACAAGAGCACTTCATGGAGTGACATGGAACATCACTCTAACCAAAGAAAACAAAAAGAGGATCTTTCAAAGCATAGTGATGAATATTATCCTATATGGAGCGGAAGTTTGGCCAATGACAACAATAATACGAAATAAAATAAGAAAACTTGAACTGGACTTTATGAGAAGATGTCTAAAAATCACAAGAGCGGATAGAATAAGAACGGAGGAAATATGGAACAGAATGGAAGTAGAATGCTCAATTACAAAAAAGTTGGAAAACGGAGCCCTGTAGTGGTACAAGCATGTACAAAGAATGCCAGAGCATAGGTGGCCGAAAAGAATATTAAACTGGGACCCGCCGGAAAAAAGGCGGAGAGAAAGTCATCTCTGTTACAAGATGAAAAACGTACGTCGGAAATGCTATGATAGATAGAGACTTCAGAGGTGACTGGGGAATAGAGTACTGTGGAGGACGAAAACGGCGAATTCATAATGCGAAAAGCCGAAGAAGAAGAAAAAGAAAAAGAAATTACTTTCTAGATTTGTTATGCTCAAAACAAGAAGCATAAGTCAAGATATAATTAACGCAATGAAACAACGCTGAAAAAAAGAAAAATAAGCGTCATTTGAAAAAAAAGCTCGAAAGAAACGTCGCCTAGAAGAAAAGAAACCTGAAGAGAGACGTAGTCAAGAACGTTGCGTCATCAGGAAGAAAGAAAGTTGCTCGTGAGTTTTTAAAATAAAGGCCTCTTAAAAATATATAGACCTAAAAAGTGAGTGAGAAAGATATGAAAAAAGAAATTAAAGAGAAAACAGTAAACATGTTTAAAGAATTTGAAATTACAAGACGTCTACTACCGAAAATATATGATGAGGTAACACTTGAAAATATCCGCCTAGAAATTGAAAAGACCAACAACATGAAAGTTGAATTGTTGGTGAGAAGTGATTTGCTCCCCTGTCCACCAAATAGTTAAGATTCCTAAGTGGTATAGGGGCGGTATTTTTCCAAATACAGCAGGGTGAGGAACACGCTATTATATACTTCAACAAAATTGTGGGAGAAGCAAAAAGAAACTACTATATTACCGGCAAAGAGTTATTAGTAGTCGCCAAAGCAGTGGAATATTACCATTCGTTCCTCTATGGCAGAAGATTCTTAATAAGAACCGACCATTCCACCTTCCAATGGCTTCATAATAGCACTTGTATCCTAAATAGGACATCTTTTATTCCCAGATCTTTCATAAAACCAAATTGTGTTCGAATTGATCTCATAAATATATATACAAATTCTTTTTTCCCGCAGCCCAAATTTTATTCATTGGTACTATTTATTATTCTTATATTACTCACCAGCATTTAAATTCATCTTCGCCACTCTTAAAAGTCCAATATCGTTTGCAATTACGTTAGGATTAAATTCAGGATGAGGAATAACTTCTTCTATCGCCAAATTTTGAATAGGATCTTTAATACATTTTGTTCTTCCGTTTTGGTCTTTAATACAGTCTATTCTACTACTGGTATTATATTCTCCCACTCTTACATCCAATCTAAAAAGCAAATAAAACAATAATCTTCAAGTATTGTAGCATTTTATTTTGTAATATTGATTCGGCTCCGGCGCAGCGTAGGGGTTTTAAAATAAGCTTTTTTACTAATCGAAGCAAGTTGTCTTGGCAGTTTATTTATTTATAAAAATAGACTAGTTCCACACTACTACCTGAAAGACAAAAGGGCAAATCAAGTTATTTCAATTTAAAAATTTTGAGAAACGACAAGAGTGACAGATTGGGAGGGAGAGGGAGAGAGAAAAAGTGGTCAGAACTTCTGCAAAATGAATTATCATTGAATAAATCGTAGACGTAAGGTAAAAGTAGTGGTAAAGAGTTAAATTTCTGGTTGCAAGTTGATAACACTCTAAATTTGAAGAGAAAATAAGTTTATGTGGTTAGCAGCATTGAGAGTCAGATTTATTGCAACAATAACACGTTTTGTTTTAAGTAGATATTTCGTCATCTTCCAAACTTTACATGTAAGTATTATAGCGTATAAAGTTATGTTCTTGATTTGTACTATTTCTTTAGTGTTATATACCTATTAAAAGTATAACTTAAGAATGTATAAATAACATACTTTTCCATTTTCAGAATGTTATTTGAGACTATGTCAAATATTTACGATATGTGGGGTGAATATAAACATAGTAGACAGCTATTTCTATTCACACCACAAATTCAAAACCCCTTATTTTTTTGTTTTATTGGTGGTAAATAGAAATGAAACATGATAATAATTTAGGATACCTATTATACTTGACAAAATATCTGATATACTTGTTTACTTTCAGCATGCCAAGGAATTACAAATCTGTGAAACCGAAGACAATACAAGATCCAGAGGTTCTTAAGAAAGCCGTAGCAGAGATCAGCCTCAGGAAAGCAGAGAGTACATATGGCATCAACTATAGTGTCTTTATTGACGTTTAGAACGGGTGATCAACTAAAAATGGGAGGACTGCTTTGACTGGAGAGAAGGAAAAAAGTATGGGGCTATCCGATTAAGTCGTTTACTCTAAGACTTTTATATAAAGATTCGCTTGACCGCCAAGGCAAGACCATAAAGCAGGGGTGGCCCACTCGTCGATCGCGGTCCCTAGGTCAGTCGATCGTGAACAAGGAAAAAAATATCGGAAAAATAAAATAAATGTTACAATTATTGGAGTGCTAGCAATCTTGCATCGATCATTGCGAGCGAGTTATGAAGTCTTATCTGTACATAATACTATAAATATTATAGTATATGTACTATATAGTGACTAGAAATGGGTAGCCGCTTTCTTTCTCCTTTCTTTCTGCTATTTTTATCCCGCTAGTGTAAGAGCGAATCACATCATGGTAAATCATGGTAAAAGAAAATTGTTGCTGCTTAATCTGCAATACATCAGTAGCAATACCGAAAAAAGGAAATTTAGAGCGTCACTTCAACACAATGGATGGTAAATACCAATCAGTTTCCACCTCAGAGTAAAGTGAAAAAGAATAAACTTCAAGCATTAGAATCTCTTTTGACTGCCCAGGAAAAGCCGAATGAACCGTCGAACCGGCTGTAACTGAAGCTTCATTCTTAGTTTGTTATGAAATTGCGCAAGTATAAGCCGTTTTCTGATGAAGAGTATGTAAAAGAATATTCGAAGATTTTTCAGAATTACTGTTTGTTAATTTCAAAAATAAAAACGAAACAAAAAAGTATACATGATCTGCAGCTGTCAAGAAATACTGTGATGCATCGTACAGAATTGTTGAGTAAACATCTTAATGAACCACTGCAAAGAGATCTACTCCGGTGCGTTGCTTTTTCATTACAGCTTGATGAGTCGACGGATGTCATGGATACTGCACAATTACTTATTTTTATTCGGGTGGTCTTTGATGATTTCTCAACAAGAGAAGAGTTTATTTATTTAGTTCATTGATTTATTCACGGAATTCAAACATTGTCAGTAAGAATAATTTACCTTTATTTAAGCTTGTTTCAATAACAACAAATGATTGGTGTTAGTAATGGATTTATATCACTATGTCACAAAGATGAAGATTTCCTGGACTTCATTAATTATTTTTGCTTTTTTCATCAACAGGTCTTGACCAGTAAAAGTTTTAACACAAAAGACGTGATGGATATTGCATTTAAAATTGGCAATTCAATAAGAGGCAAATCTCAGCAAAGACGGCTGTTTAAGTAACAACTGGATGACAAAGAACCAGATTTAATCTTACACGACGACGTAAAGTGGCTAAGGTGCAGCAAGTTTTTGTAACGGTTTCGAGATTTGTTAAATGACATTATTAAATTTCTTGAAGAAAAGGTTGATGATCGTCAGCAATTATGTGACTTCGACTGGCAATGTGATTTGGCATTTCTAGCAGATTTCACTGGTAAACTGAGCACATTGAATCTAGAACTGCACGGCATTTAATTACAAACAAAACATTATCAGAAATGGGTAGTTCTATTGCATGATTCAAACTTTAAGCAGTATGTTTGATAGTTGATATTGTAACGAGAAGTTTTCTAAGATTTACAAACAATAAATATCACATGGAAAAACACCCTGCCTATGTTTTCAAGCCATAGAAGTATACAGCAGAAATTTAGTCAGTGGTGTTATTGTGATATCCGTTTTAGAGATTTCAATAAAATTGAAAAGTTGGTCGAATTTATCAATTATTCATTCAATGATACTGTTCATAACACCTTTGCAATATCCAAACAATTTGCAGAGATATTAAAAATAGAACAACTTTTTCTTAAAAATGAAATAATTGCTATGCGCTGCGATGTATTTTTGAAATCGAGATGAGGTTCACATCTAGATTTCTGGCCATTGATGTGCAATGAGAAATATCCAAATTAAAAAAAATATGCTAGTCAACTGCTGTCATGGTTTGGTTCAACCTATTTATGTGTCTCAGCGTTTTCGTTTGAAAACAAACGAAGAGTAAGCAGTGTTTCAGCTTGACTAATGCTTATAAGTTGGATTCTTAAAGGTTGGTCATTTCCAACTTCGGGCCAGACCTTAAGAACCTAGCAAAATATGTTCAAACGCAATTCTTACTTGAAAAAATAAATAAATAAGAATTATTACTTTTGTTTAGTATTCGTATTACTAATACACACTGCCGAACAATAAAACTAATCCATCCAGAATTTTAGCGTTCAAAGCCAAATCGGTTATACTCACATACAAAATTTTTTTAGATCTCGAAAGCAGAGTCCTTCAGAATCAGTTATTGATTTTCTGAAATATAGTGAGGGACTCTGAGATATGCAGCTCACTTTTGACATTAAAATTCTGTATTAAACGTTTTATTGCCCGCCAGTATAGTTAAAAAATTCTTAATCGGTAGATCGCAAAGAATTAGAAAGGCAGCCAGTATAGTTAAACAATTCCTAGTCGGTCGATAGCAAAGAATTAAAAAGGCGGACAGTGGATTTAGAGTCCGATTAAGTTTACAATTTACCTGGTCGAGAGTTTGTCTACTCTTTCTTAAAAAGACAGCACGCTAGCTTGTCATTCCAATTGTGTCAAAACATAAAATGAGCCAGAGCAGCCATTTCTTTGGAAACAACTAATGAATACTTTGATATACATGGAGTGGAACTCTTTAACATTCCTCCATCGAATATAATCAATTATGACAAAACTAACTTATATGATGATCCAGGAAGAAGCAAAATAATAGCTAGACAAGGATGTAAATATCCTGAAAGGGTGATGACTTCTACTAAAAGCTCCATCTCAGTGATGTTTTCTGCTACTGCTAGAGATTTTAAAAAGACTGATTTTCATTATTTCCATTTGAGGATTATGAAAATTTTATCAAATATATGTCATCAGTAGCAGACACATCAATTCCTTGGACCTCCTCTCATAACAATAAATATCACATTCCATGGTGGGATAATTTATGTGCTCATATAATACAAAAGAGAGTTTCAGCTATTAATACATTTAAAAATTCTCCTAGTGTTGAAAGCTATATAGAGGCTAAAAAATTCTAAAATTTCTAAAATTAAAGCGAAAAATAAGCTCTAAATCCTTTTGTAGTAAACTAAATAGAAATACTTCCCTTAAAGATATTTGGAATAAAATTAACAAGATTTCTGGTAGTAAATTGTCTGTTTTACCTCAGGGCTCCCCTCTAAGTCAATTATGTTATTTATTCTGTATTCCCTATCTTTGTATGATATTATTCCCAATGATTCTAATCTGATACAGTATGCAGATGATTTGGTTATTTTGGTTAGTGGGGCTGATCTATTTAAATTAATTAATTCTTTGAACTTATTAATGGAAAGGATGGATCTCTAGTTATTAGAACACAATTTTAAGCTATCTTAAAATAGGTAAGTCCTCAGCAATTATAGTTCTAAAAGCGAATCGTAAAGTTAATCCTCCGAACGTAAGAATTAGAGGTCATGCAATTAAATGAGTGGATACAGTGAAATATTTAGGGGTAATTATTATTATATTAGGGGGGTTTGATACAGAGAAATTTAGATTATGGATTTTAAATATTATCAGATTGTCCTAAGGTGCTAATCAACAGGTTAGATAAATTACAATATAAGAGTATTTGTACCATAACAAGATCTTTGAGATCTACCCCTATTCACGCATTGTTGGGTGAAAGTGGTCAAATTCTTCTCAAGTGCAGATGGGAATGGCTTAATTATAAATTTTTTCTAAAAAATCTTATGCTAATTAATAATCCAATAATTTCTGCCTTGAATCAATTTCAGATATCAATGCAATCAAATCACATTTACTGGAATAAAAAAAGTATTCCCTTCCCCTCTTGGTTCTCATCATAAATAAATTCCAGGATACCCCAAATTCATTTTTTAGTGACTTATTTCCGTGCCACAATTTTGAATTAGAATATTAATTAACTTATTTCCCTATTATAGGAACGTGCAATTTAATAAAGGTGATGAGCATGCATTCATTCAATTTCAACGAAACTCACTTGACAATCCCCTTTACACTGTAATCTTTACAGATGGGTTAGTTGATAGTAAGGGCTCAGCAGGATTTGGTGTTTTTTGTCATGACTTTAAATACTCATACTTAAGTAAACTCCCTACTCAGACTCAAGGTTGTACTCAGAGATTATTGCAATTAACCATTCGGTTCAATTTATTTTGGAGAAGGATATCAAGAGGGCCTTAATCTTGTCTGATTCTAGAAGTGCTATCCAAAAGACAGCAAAAACATCGTACTCAATGGAAACTGAACATACCTCTACCATGACCAAAAGGGCATTTATAGATGCCAATCAACAGAACATCAGTATTATTCTAGCATGAATTCCAGGACATTGAGATATTAAGGACAATTGTGTTGCAGAAAAATTGGCAAACATAGGAAGATCACTAAAAATGCCAACCAAAGTTAAATTGTATTATTCAAACTATTTATTTCATATTAACAAGCTAATTTGGACTCGACGGGCACAAAAATGAAATTCAAATAGATCAAAAGGATCGTTTTGTAGTAAAATAGTCAATAAATGGAACAAACCACCATAGTTCAGTCAATTTCCTTATAAAGACAGAAGGAATATCACCATGGTAATTAGGATGAGAACAGAACATTGTTCCACTCCAGTTCATTCATACTGTGAATGTGGTCAAATTAGATCTCTGAATCATATTATCCTAGAGTTTCCAATAAACGTTTCTCTAAATTTTGACCTCTACAAAGAATTGGTTAAAACAAAACTACAAACTTCTATAGAGATTTGCTCTCTCCTATCTAACCTTCATCCTCAATAACTAAATTTGTTGATTACTTTTCTTAATCTAGCCAAAATCAACATATAATATATATATATATATATATATATATATATATATATATATATATATATATATATATATATATATATATATATATTCCTTTCTTATTTTCTACTATAACAAAACCTTACAAATTCCTCTTTTTTTTAGATCTGGGTTCTCTGACTATCATCCGTTTCCCATACCATTTCTGGTATGTGTTCAACTTGGTTGCCACCCCCAAATATTGTCTTTATTATACTAACTGTTTGGCCCAAGAAGAAGAAGTTTAAACACAGTGTTCATTTAATATAAAATAAATTCAATTTAGTGTTATATGGGGATATTCGATTATATTATTCTAGCAAATTATTCGCTGGGATATTATCCAATAAGAGAAGAAGAAGAAGAATAAGAAAAAGTTGTTTTTTTTTTGAGTAATTCACGGTGTTTATAATAATTTTAAAGGTAAAAATAATGTCTTCTGGTACAGAAAGTGTCAGTGATCTTTTTGATGACACCCATAAATCCAGTGACAAAGATTATACGCCAATTAAAATAAACATAACCACAAAATTCAGAGCATTACAAAATATACTGATTTCGATGAGACCTTTAGCTCTAATGGAGAAAATTAAGAAGCCGTCCCTAATATTTCGGAAGGAATGAAAAAAGAATCATCATTTAGTTACAAGGTAATATTATTGGTTGAAATATGAAATATAAAATTGTTCGAGCTTAAGCTTTTACCAAGTTTTTAAAATGTTGTTTTATGGTACCAAGTTCGCTGCGATAGGACGGCACGGAAATTTTGCAAAAAAGGATTTCTTTCATTATATGGTATTTCGAAAGAAAGACCTGAACGTTTACAGAATTACTTATATATAGGACATGAAACTCCGGTCGGCACTGATAATAAGATACGTGAGCATGTACTTAGTTACACAAGATACAAATGACATTAGGGTAGATCGGGGGAATCCCGACACCTTAACGCAATTTGAATTTTCAGATTTATTATATATTAGTTAGGTTTTAGATGAAAATATCTACACTATAATTGAAATTTTTCGCAACCATTATGTATGTAATATTGGTAAAACAATGTCATTTACGTATTTAAAACAATGTTTCCCTGCAGAGTGTCGGTATTTCCCCGATCACCAGGGTAATTTCGACAGACGTTTGGAGTAATGCCCACAGTAGTAATAATAAGAAAATAATGAGACAACTGATGGTATCGCTTTATACGAAAACATTAAATACTTGAACGAAAACAACATTATGACATACAAATACATTATTAAATATATTAAAAATCAAAAGTTGTTTCTACAACAAAGAACTTAGTTCGTAGAACAAAAGACACACTGATAGTTTTCAGGGCAATCATACCCACCGCACATGCGCCCACTGTCCACAAAACACTCATATGTACAATAGTTCAGTTTTTACCCCAAACTCACAACAAACCAAACACATTTTAGTTTTTTCGGAAAATAATTCAAAGAAACTGTAAATTCGTTGTCATCATATATTTTTGATTCATCTATATCTTTTCCGGAAGACGATTCTTCAAAATTAATTTGTCTTCGACACCTTCTTTGTTTATTTGTAGCTTCGTGTTTTAATGTACCCAATTTTATTTGGAATATATTTTTAACTTTTAATTAAAACTTTCACTTACTTTTTTCACTCGTCTCAACATTTTTTAGTTTAAGATTAGGGTTGACCTTCGGATCCTATATAACTTTTTTTAGTCTACGCTTGGCTTTTAAGTCTCTAATTTCTTTTTCTTCTTTGTGTTTTCCGAAACCGTTTTCAAAGAAGTGCCAGTCATAATTACTAAGTGTTGTTTTCTGTAATTTTTTTGTTGGTTTATCATTATTAAATGATTTTGAAAGAGGTGATACTGATTTCAAAATATCTTTAAAATGAGACAGATTCTCAGAGGATTTTGGACAAGAATTTGGTACAACATTCGTTTTTGAACTACCAGGTAATGGATTTTCATAAATCCCATTTAAATCAAAGCTGGTTGTTGTCTTGGTTTCAAATTTCTGTACGGTATCTTTTGGATTATGTTTTAAAATATGACAAGTTTTGACACAAGTTTCGTTAGCGCTTGCAAGCTCCCCAGTGACAGTGATATTATGATTGTGTTCAAGAAGAGTTGCACCAAGTGCTGATTCAGAAACATTTTCACAGTCAACGATGATAGGAGTTTAAGTATCTTGTTCAGTGACAAAGTCTATATCAGTATTAAAAATTATCAAAATTTACTGTTTGTATTTTGAGAACGATTTCCGAAGTGGAAATTGAAACGTCAATAAACGTATTTTTATCTTTAATTGTGGCTTATTCCCAGTTAAATAGTAAATAATTTCCTTTATCCATCATTGAGACTTTTGAAATCTCCTAAAGCTCTGGAGGGATTAGGAAATGCCGAAAGGTCTTAATTCCAATGAAAGAAAAAAAATAAATCTGTAACCTCCACGTGATAGAAGATGGGCAACATCTATCTATAGATGGCCAATGCATGTAGGGACCGAGTGATTGCCGGTATAAGCAATCTCTCACTAATTATGATTAGTGATTAGTATTAAAATTATGTTTTATTTTTAACTTTTCAGCAAGATCATACGCAAGCCTCCATAAGTCTGTCAAACTAATGACATAAAACTGGTTTGATAGGTGTCTGATGTGATCAGCTAATATAGCTTCTTGTTCTGCTAAAAAGTAGGTACGACTTCCTTCCCAACACTGGTTTTTTGGTAGAATTAGATTTTAGACGGTCGTGAAACGTAATTCTTAAAATATTTAAAGGTCGATTCAGACACATTAGTCACGTCTCGTCACAGTCCTGGCGCCGAACCGAACAATCTGTCATACAAAATATTCTTTAATAGAAATATGGCGCCGGCATTCACATTCATTAGGCGACGAACAGTTTCCCAGCTGTCAGATAATTAATAGTTCTCTGGTTCCCTGTCCGTTGTTCTTTTTCTCGATTTGCCATCTAAAACACATCAAAAGCAACGTCTTTGGTTGCTGTCGATATTTTCCCTCATGGGTGTGTGGGGCGGCATATGCTGGCATTATCCCTGTAGGCCAAAATGGCGGTTACACAATTCTACAGACTTAACTGACTGTTAAAATGAAATATGAACCATATTAAAATTATCTTTATAATTTGCACTTTCTATTTATCTAAATGTTTTTATAATAATATAGTTTGTTATAGGGTTGCCTCATTTGTAGAGAAGTCAATAATTAGATCAAAAACCAATAAAACATATATCAATTCAGAATAAAATAACTAGTTTGCTTGGATGTCAGAAACTAACTGAGCGCTAACTGTGGTGTCACTCGCTAAGTAGCAACACTATATAGTGACGTATTCAACTAAAAATAAAACCAAAACCCACTGTGTCGGTATTGCCCCGTATGTGGGGATTCCTCCGGTCTACCCTACAATTTGACAGATAACTTGCAGCACTATTACCTCTCCCTCTTTTAAATATTGCAAAAATGCACAATGACTTCTACAAAATGAAAATATGAAATCGATTGTAAAGTATGAATATTATATAGAAAATTTTGTTACAGAGAACTTTAAACTATTCTTCGGTAAACCAAAGTCAGATACCTGTCAGAAGTGATAAGTTACAAAATCAAATTAATGCGCCGATAACGATGATCAAAAAAGAGCATTGGAAACAGAGAAAACGTGCATTTACAAAAGCTGAAACTTTTTATCAAGACATGAAAGATAAAACAGATTTATATAAAAATGATTTACAAGTAAAACTTCCAACATTCGTTTTTCAGCAAAATTTGCCGCTTCCAGTGTCCTCGAGTAGTAAGTTTTCTACAAAATTCAACTTTGGGCATACAATTTTTGTATTGATGTGGGAAGGTCTGGAAAAACTTATGTTTATTTGTCCTAGATATTGTTACCCATTTGCACACAGCTTTTGTGATAGGTCATTTCATGATTACAAACTTGTTTATGAAAAGACAAAAGATCGCATTACGTTACGCTGGTAATTACTTTTGATTTATGAATTATGAGTGTTCCGATTATTTTTATTGAAGCTTTCTGAAGTAAACTTTGTGTCTGCTGCATCTATGTATACATTTTATTAAGTGGCGACTCGTTTTGATACAGTTTAGAAATTCTACGCAATAGTTATTGGAATTACTTACAGTGGTGCCTCTAAACGTGTTAGGCAATGGGCAGCGGTAAGTATATATCTATTATTAATGATAGTTCCACCGCACTTAAACTCTGCACCTGTCTCTGTAAAAAAATAACAAAAATTAATAATATGACCGTAATTAAATTTTAATGCTAAGATTCTAATATCAAGTATTTTGTGATTATTTTATTATGTTAATTATTTGATTACAAATAAAAAAAAACAATATATTAAATAACCAATACAGTAGAAATATCAAAGTAGCAAAATAAATTAAAATAAGAGATTTTCGTTACTTAAATCACTTTGTGATGCCAACGAATGAGCCAGAATATTCAGTACTGGCTAGTATCCAATTATCGAGATGATAATATGTAATAGATAATATAGATACACTAGTGTTCATAACGATTACGCACATTTTGAAATATGTTCTGAACATGCTCGAGTCCTAAAAAAGGAGACGATCTTCTGATGTAATTCAGCTATAGTTTTGGGTAAATTGACAAATGACAGAAATCCATATCGTTCAAAGTTGACTCCCATGGAATAAAAATCGAGTTCTTTCAACAAAACTGTATAATGTCTTCTTCTTAACGTGCCCTATCAAGTCCCCTTGACGTTGGCGATTAACATAGCGAAACTGTCTCTGTCTCGAGCTATTTTAAAGAGTTGCTCAGCTTTCTCTATTCCTGTCCACCCCCTGATATTATTCAACCAAGAGGCCTGCTTTTTACCAATTCCTCTGCGTCCTTCGATTTTACCCATCGTACCGATCATACCCAAAGTTGAAGAATATTATATCGGTCTCCCCTTACTACGTGTCCAAAATAGGCCGTCTTTCTACATTTGATGTTATCAAGCAGCTCGCGAGCAGCATTTGCTCTTTCAAGGATTGCCACATTTGTCAGCATAGCCGTCCATGGAATTTTTAGTATACGTCTGTGCAGCCACATTTAAAATGCCTTCAGATGATTAATGGTGGATATTTTTAATGTCCATGCTTCGATACCGTATAAAAGGACTGACTAAATGTAGCATTTAACCATGCGCTTTCGAAGTTGAAGTTGCAAGTTATCATTACAGCAGAATGACCTCATTTTTAAAAATGTCGTGCGGGCTATCTCGATTCTACATTTTATCTCTTAATCTGGATCTAGTTGTTCAGTAATATGGCAACCAAGATAATTAAAACTGGACACTCTTTGAATTATATGACCATCAACATATAATCGTGCATCTTGATGTGCTAAACGGCTAAACACCATGTGTTTTGTTTTTGAACAGTTTATGTTTATAGCCAAACTCTCTTTCCACTGTATCAATGGCATTTAAAAGGCATTGTAATCCATTCATGTCATCACTTAAAATAATTGTATCGTCTGCATATCTGATTGTATTTATCAGAATTCCATTAACTTTCACGCCCCATTCCAAATTATGCCGCGCTTCTTTAAATATTCTATCTGAATATAAATTAAATAACAGTGGGGACAGTATACAACCCTGTCTAACACCTCTTTGTATTTTACATATTTCTGTTGATTTTCCGTTTATACAAGCTGTCTATGCATCGTATGTCTTGACTATCAACTCTCGTTAAAATACTGTGAGAAGAAAATATGATGTATTGTGGGACCCTAAAATGAAACAGAAAACAATAGCAACTATTTTTAAGCAGTCCATAACGATGAATGAAACATAGATAATTAGAAAAAACAAAGATGTAAGAAGAATAATTAAGTAGATTGATAAGAGATTTGTGTTAATGATTTTAAGTGTTTCAGACATAGTAATATGTTTATTCCTACAGGAATGAGCATTACAGAATTTATATGTTAATTAGCTTATAATTTAATACAACTACTAAAAGATATTGATGGAATCGAATAATTCAGGTAAGAATTCATATTTCTTGAAATATTTAAAGAATGTTTACTGTTATCTTATATTATTTTTACAAAATGAAAGTCAAGCTGTTTTGTAGTAAAATTCCTGTTTAATTTTTATGTTTATAAGACATTAAGTTATAATATCGCCCCAGATCCGGTAATCCTGTTTATTTTATAGTTTATATACTGCATATGTGGCTGTTGCCTGTTTGGTTAATTAATACCGTACGATTTAGCTGCGGATAGCTGCGGATAATCGAAATACAGAGGTTTTTGTTTATTTTTTATATAGATGACGTCACAAAAATTAAAGTACTTAATTGTATTAAATGTAATAAGTTACCATTTTCTTTGTTTTAGCTGAATCTGATGCATCTGGCGTAAATAGTGACCTCTAAATATCTTTACGACCAAATAAAGCTTCAAGATTTGCCTAATTTAGATGATGACTTACTAGCTGTCATGGTGACACATTTGACAATTTAACCAGTTTAAAGCAAAGATTTCGGCATTTTAAAACGGTCATGAAAGAGAAGTGGTTATAAAAAGAAGCTTTATTTCTACAAACAATGATTTGATGACTCCAGTGAAAGAACAAAAAGAAGAAAAACAGAAGAAAGACGTTCTTTGCTTGAAGGGGAAGTTATCGTTCATGCAACACAATCAACATTACAGGCTCGAGGAAAACTAAATGCTTCAAAAATTGTTAAAATTAAAAAGAGATTACAAACTCTCTAACTCGTGCAGATAAATGTAGAGATTCGTTCAGGAAATTAAATAAAGAAGACATTACTGCTCTTATACCGTTGCAAGTCCTTGCAATGTTTGTTGAAGCTGATTTAACCAAACGACAGTATGAAATGACTTATTGTTAAAGGAAAAAAAACAATGCTACCTGCCAATGGATTGCATAAAGGATTCAAGTACTTGCGCAAAAAGCAGTTTACAAAGTTTAATAGATAACACCGTTCACCGCTTAGGCTAGGCGCACACACATCGAATTTAAACGGTCGATAAAAAATCGATCGAACTTTTGTCGATGATACACGATATTTATTCGATGACGTGTTTTAATCCATAAAGGTTTGTTAGGTGGAGTACACAAAATCACAATGAGCAATACAGAAAACAAAAGGTCGATGTGTGTGCGCGCGTTCATTTGGTAGTATACGTCTTGGAACGACGGCAACGACCACGGCAGCCGTCCATGCAGTGACATTCATAGATCGCCACACGACATCGATGCCGTGCCGTTTGGCGATCAATGTGTGTGCACGCTCACGTTTGTTTCTTCGCTCCACCAAAGGAATTTTTTCGATCGAACTTTTATCGACCATCCAAATTCGATGTGTGTGCGCCTAGCCTTATCAGTGAGGTTAGAAGAAATCTTTTGTTCTCTAAATGACAATAAAAGGAAGTCTTTAAAAAATATTTATAAATGGGGTTGTGACGGATGTCAAGAAGTCAGATACAAACAGAAATTTAACGATACCGTCCTCGCCTAGATATGGTAGACCTATACGATTCACGAGTAGCTTTGTTAAAAAAAAAACAGTTGGTGTAACAAACGAAGAGATTAGTTACGTTAAAAAATCTGCCAAGAACTTAAAACGTACTGAAGTTGTTTTGAACGGTAACACATTCATATTTGATTATGTTTTTAAGTTTAAAGATGACCATGATTAATGGCAAGGCTTGTAATACTGCAACTAATACAAAATCTACAAGTCGGTGTTATATATGCGGAGCGATATTAAAATACTTTAACAAAAGGAGATAGAAGGGCTCACAAAAAAATATATTCGGCAAAGATTTAGAAAAGAAACTGGATTGTTAATCGACATGCCAAAAACCAATTTCGGAAACACTAATAAAGGAAATACTGGCCGAAGATTTTTTTAAAATTTTCAACTAGCTGCCCATATAACAAAAGTTAATTTTAAATTCATATAGAAATTAAAGATTCTAGTGGAAACAATTGCAAGCGGTCATTAAATTGAAGTCCAACAACCTAATGATTATCCCAAAGCAACGGCGAAACTGTATGTCGATCTGTATGGATGACACCCTATGACACCGACCGTGCATAAAATATTAGTTCACGGTGCGGAAATAATCGAAAATGCCTTATTACCCATAGGCCGGCTGTCGGAAGATGCAGCAAAAACTAAGAATAAGCATTTTCGATTATACCGCGAGAACTAGGCACTGTTCTCTATTATATATATTATATTCAATAGTTTTACTTTTGTGTACCAGAGTACTACACTTATTTGTTTTTAATTTTTATTAAATTTCTATATTAATAAATGTATCTTACTTGTTCTATATCTTAGTAAAGCCATCCAAGGGAATTCGTTTAAATCAGCATTTTGGCCATTTCTAATCTTAAAACTTAGGTCTAGGTAACCGCAGTCAGGCGGTAGCAAATTTAAGTTTCTATGATTCGATACATCTGGTGGGTCTTGTTGCACTTCTAGGGTCGAACCATCTTGGACTATTATAGGTCCTTGTGGACAGCAAACATTGGCTATGTTATAGGCAAAGCTGTAAAAATAGCATATTTAAACATACAAAAGGAGTTAGAATACAAAACTTCTTCATAAATTTATAATTATTGCTCTATTCCTTTTTTTATAAATTTGAGTTACAAATAAAATCTTGCTTTTGAAATATTAAGGACGAAGAGGTAAAGAAAGCATTAAGGATTATAAAAAATAGAAAATCACCATGAGAGGACACAATACCGAACAAACTTCTAAAGTACGGAGAACCAGATCTAACCAAACAACTATTAAAACTAATCAAAAAATAATAGAACAAAACAAAATTCCTCAAGAATTGAGATCAAACATCTTAATACCTCCTTCACAAAGGAAGATAAATCGGACACAGAAAATTACAGAGAAATTAAATTATTAAACACAACGCTAAAATTAACAACCAAAGTGATAACAAATAAATTAAATTAAATAATGATAACACTAGCAGAAGAACAACAAGGTTTTAGGTCGGGAAGATCATGCACCGACGCTATATTTATAATGAGGTAAGTGCGAAAGAAATCAATAGAATACAACAAACTGGCATATCTATGTTTCGTGGACCTTACAAAGGCATTTGACCGGGTCAAATTGAAAAACGTAATCCACTTACTGTACGCAAGAGGGATACCCTGGGAATAATCAAAACTATAGAAAACATCTACCAAAACAACACAATAAAAGTAAAAGTAGAAGAAGAACTACCGACCCTATTGAAGTTGGTAATGGGGCAAGACAGGGAGATTCATTGAGTGGTCTATTATTTAACCTGCTTATGGATGAAATCTTGAGTACGTGGCACGTGGCTTGAATACCTCGGCCACGTGATGCGGAACGAAGAAAAATATCAAATTCTTCATCTCGTTATGCAGGGTAAAGTATTTGGCAGAAGAGGACCGGGACGCCGTCGTATCTCGTGGTTGAAAAATCTCCGACAATGGTTTGGGATGACCTCAGCGGAGCTGTTTCGCAGAGCAGTCAACAAAACCATGATAGCCTTGATGATCGCCAACATCCGGACCGGATAAGGCACTGAAGAAGACGATGGATAAAATAATAAAAAAAGTAAGAACTAAAAAAGAAAAACAACTTAAAATAATCTGCTATTCAGACGACGCAATACTACTCTCTCAAAGTGAAGATGATTTACAACGTATGCTGCACCAATTTAATGTAACCGCCGGAAAATTTAACATGTTTATTTCCCCAAAAAAGACAAAATGCCTGTTTACAACAGCAAATTTACTAAGATGTAAATTGGAGCTGAAAGATCAAATAATAGAACGAGTGATGGAGTTTAAATATCTAGGCATCACATTATCTAGCTACAGATAGCTCGAAACCCAAGTGGAAGATCAAGTGAATGGAGCAATTAGAGCCGCAGGCTGCCTAAATGAAACAATATGGAGAAAAAAAAATATGGGGAAAGAAACGAAAGGCAGAATTTACAAAATCTTACCAATAATGACATACGCGGCAGAAACAAGACCTGGTACAGAGAGGACAAAAAGGATTTTAGGAACACCAGAGATGAAAACACTTAGAAAAATTGATGGTAAGAAACTATGGGACAGAGCTATAAGTACAGATATACGACGTAGATGCAAGGTGGAGAACATCAAGAACTGGGTAAGAAATAGAAGAGTAAATGGAACGATCATATAAGCCGAATGACAACAAATAGTGTAGTAAAGACAGCAAGAGACGGTTCCCTAATATGTAGAAAGATGATCAGTAGGAAGACCACGAAAACGATGGAACGACAACTTACTGGAGACGCATTGAAAAACAGACAGAGTCATGTCTATATAAAAAAGAAGAAGAAGAAGAAGAAACATGAATAGGTTAACAACCCATATAACAACAGAATATTCTGTCCTTGTGACAAAGACATCTGCACGTAAATTATAAGTTACGCAACGTAGAATGAAAAGATCGTTGTTTGACATAACGTTGAGAAATAGAGTGAGAAACAAAGAAATTCGTAGAAGAAGAATGTCATAAAACACATTGCTAACATTTGATGAAATTGAGCAGATTGCTAGAGAGAAACATAATATATTGACCAAAAAAATCTTGGAATGGAAAAGAGGATATGTACTAACTGTATTGCTACGTGAACGATTATATACTGATGGTGATTATGTATACCATATATGTAAAATCTATATACACACAAACTTTGAAATCACGTCTTCGTGAATACGGATAGATTCGTAACCTCTTGAAGAATTTTTACAATCCCGTGCATCTAGAATTAGAAGAGACCTAGCGAAAGAGACTAGAGCCCAGGAGTTTCCAGAACCTTCCCGAGTACTGCTTTCTTTTCCATTCATCATAAGCTATAAAGCAGTCAGTCGGCGTCCCTGGTAACATTACTAAATAACGAACAATGCTTCCAGCACCAAGCGGGAATGAGAATGAGCTCAAGATGAACGACTCTTATCAAACACGGTTCTTTTCAGAGCTACTTCTTATGATAATCTTCATAATACTTCTTATGAATTGCTGATGACAATAAAAAAAAACATAGTTTACCATATGTATAAAACCTTTAAATACATATTCTGCGTCCAGGAAACTCATCGCGACCAGAAGGCAGAGACGACACGGCAGCGTTATTTTTTTAAAAAGAGGCCTGACTGTCAAAATAACCGACAGCACAAACCAGGACGGCGCAGAAATCCTCTCCGTCGGAGTCGACAATTGCACAGTCATCTCTGTGTACCTCTAGGAACGAGATTTGTTTCATCCGTCAAAAAACTTTTAATCCGCCATTCCGCACTTAGTCGTAGGTGACTTTAACAGCCATCACACAGCATATAGATATGTAGAAAGGGACAATTGCGGGCGGGCCATTGAAGAATAAGGGAAATGGCCTTCGCAAGTGCCTATCCTACGATCCTATCCCAAATACACTGCATTACCCAGTCAGTCGTAATGTAGACGTAGTA
Source organism: Diabrotica balteata (assembly GCA_918026665.1). NCBI lineage: Eukaryota > Metazoa > Arthropoda > Insecta > Coleoptera > Chrysomelidae > Diabrotica > Diabrotica balteata. The sequence continues at coordinate 49,419,817 of OU898282.1, forward strand.
GAAAAAAAACGTACACGATAGAAGTCACGTTTTGAAGTAGGTTCAATTTTAAAAAACCAAATTAGACAGATATGCTTCCGAGATAGACCGCGCACTGGAGATCTCGAATCTATCCCAGAAAATTACGATGCTTTTATCGAAATAGTTCAAAAATCCGCCCGAAGACATATTCCTAGGGCCTGTAGGCAACGACACATCCGGGTTTTAATAACGATGGTCGCACTTACTAAATACATATTAGCGACTATTCGGAACCGACGCCTTCAGTTAGGAAACCATAGGATTCGGAGAAGATCTTATGAACACCGTAATTGATAGCAGGCAGCGAAAATAAATATATACGCTGGAGCAAATAAATATAACATACAGCAATGAGATCGCGTGGAACCTAGTCAAGATACTAAACTGTGAAATATAAAGTTGTGACAACCTCTAGTCTAATTACACTGGACCAAATCGCCCAACAACTACAAGTCAATAGGAAACCCAACCGGAGATCCCGCCCGGAAAGATAAAAAATGCTGTACAGTAACAAGATCTTACAAAGGTAGACCACCAAGAGGATTACTAGAGATGAGACGAATGGACAACATTAAAAGAATATTGATAAAATGAAAGGCAGATATCGAGCACAGTTTTAATAATTAAATCTTGCCCAAGTAGTTTCGCTTCCTAGAGCATCTTTAGGGGCATCTGAAATAAGCCAAGAGACGTTTTTTTTTAATAAAGAAATTAATTAACTTCGATAAAAACTCGAAGTTATTGGATGATAAAAGTTTTTTTGTGATTAACGTTTTAGACTTACTTCGTTAATTTTGGGCTATCCAACAATCTCAGAATGTCATAAACATAAAATTATACATAACACTACACTAAATAAGGACAAAAAAATAGACGAAGCTACATTCTGGTCGGCAACAGGAGAGATAATGGCTCCCGGTATTAACGGAAATGTTAAGGTGACATGTGACATATGACAGCTTGGATGGGCAGTCACAATCATGGAGATGTGATCTGCACATTTCAAAATTCTATGTAACTAAGCATTGACCAAAGGTCCAACTGATACTACTATAGGAAATCAACTGATGAAATATGACATATAGAATATTTTAATTAGATTGCATAATCCAGATCTCACACTTAAATCTGTCTATAATAATTAGGGTGTTAGTTTGTGAGCAACTGAAGTGGAGATTAAGTATGAATACAAGAAATAGACTAAACAATCTATTAAACAGTGGGTGGTTGACTACAATAAAAGGATCTATCAGGTACTATCAATACTGTACTCCAAAAAATACTCTATGGATACTATGTTTACATTACATTTACATTTTACATTTACAATTTACATTTACATTTTATGAGATGTAACATTATGGTCAATTTCAAAATAAACTTGTACCTGCTTACCTACAGTAATATGCGTTTAATTGTTTAGTAACGCTTGGAGTCAATGGTCTTTTTACGGTTCGTAGAGCATCTATCATCGGTCTACATTGCCTAACGGGTATACAGTTACCAGTTTCTCCAGTTGGAGTCCGACAAGCTTGATTAGCATTATCCCAACCTAAAATTTTAAAATATTTTTTGAAAAAAAAATGTAATATATTAGAAATAATTTGGAAACTATGAATTTTGATATTCATAGAAACAGAAAAAAATACTGTAGGTAATAATATGATATATTTTTATGTTTATGGATGACAGTAATTGCCAATGTTACTATAAAATAAAAGAAATTGGACTTCGTAAGTGCCAGGGTATCACCAAAATCACCGAAAGTAGAACTGGAAGTATATATATGAACTCTTCTTGTAACTTTGTGTGAATTGATATATGATTTCACTAGTTTTGAGTTATTTTTGTCAAATTTCCGGTCATAACTTTTTAACCGGAGATGACATCACAACTGAAACAAAATATTCGAGATCGACTTTTCAATGCGCGTCTGATGATATAATATGCACTAAATCTGGGACAACAATGTGACATTTCTTCTTCTTCTTGTTCTTTTTTTGGGCTATGTACTATGTACAATACGAAATTACCCCAGGTGAGTAAAGTTATACACTCAGAATCTCACACTGAGCAATCAGTCAGCCTCATGGATTCTGGGGGAGACAAATATTCGACTGAATCTAATAAGAAAAACTACCCACCATTGCTTCGTATAGCCACTTACAATATAAGAACTATGAGGACCCAAGAACACCTTGACGAACTAGAACAAGAGCTCTCAAATATCAAATGGGATATAATTGGACTGTGCGAAACTCGCTTACCAGGAAAAGCATGTACCATCTTAAAATCTGGTCACAAACTATACCAGAAAAACTCCGTAGAAAATCATCACATAGGCGTGTAGCGTTCCTAGTAAACAAACGAACTCCCTATAAAATAACGAAGTACTGTGCTGTATCAAACAGAGTCATATATCTTGTCATCGCTTTAAACAGCAGATACAGCTTACAGTTAATACATAGATATGCACCGACAAGAAACTCAACAGACGAGGAAGCTGAATCATTCTACGAGGATCTGACAACAGCAAGGAACCAAGAAAAATCACATTTCGTAATAATCACAGGAGATTTTAATGCAAAAATTGGTACAAAAGAAGACGGCGACACACAATATATCGGTCGCTTTGGGCTGGACAACAGGAATGAAAGGGTGAGATGTTGTACAACTACTTAAACAACGAAAATTTATTTTGTCTCAACACTTTCTTTAAAAAATCTAAACAACGTAAATGGACATGGATCAGCCCAGACAAGAAAACTAAGAACGAAATAGACTACATACTCTCCAATAACAAAAACATCTGCACCGACGTGACAGTACTAAACAAATTCTATACCAGGAGTGACCATAGATTGGTTAGAGCGAACATTAAAATACAGACGAGAGTAGAACGAAGCAAACTTATTAAACGAGAACGATACCCAACCACCGATGTCCTGTCTCAAAAACAAACGGAATACCAAAAACAACTAAGCACAAGACTAAAATCAATAGAGACACTGAAACAATTGGATATAAACGGACTAGCCACTAAAATAAAAGTAACTGTAACAACATCGGTTAAGAAAATATGCTCAAACACGAAAACAGCCAAAACATCTAAACTCCAACCTAATACAATTAAACTACTCCAAGAAAGACGAAACAGAACAGATCGAACTTCGGACAGCTTTAAAAGTTTAAACAAAAATGTGAAGAAAGAAATCAGGAACGATCATAGAAACTATAATACCAATCTAATAAAAAATATAATACAAGATAACTGCAACATGAAAGTACTCAAAGCAAAAAACTCAAGCGGCACAACAAAAATCATAGAAATAAAAAATGAGAAAAACGTCACCGTCAGAGACAGAAAGGAAATAAACGAGGCCATTGAAAAATTCTACACTAAACTATACTCGGTAAATACACAACCACAACAAGGACGTACTCAACGAACTATAATTAACACCGGCTCAGAAGAAACACCGGACATAACCGACTATGAAATAAAAATGGCCCTAAATCAACTTAAAACGAATAAATGTCCGGGAGAGGATAAGATTACAGTTGAAATGTTGAAAATTGGTGGCAGAAAAATGGAACAGGTATTAAATGTTTTATTTAATAAAGTAATTGATGAAGGAAAGATTCCTCAAGAATGGTACAACTCCGAGGTCATTTTATTATTTAAGAAAGGAAACAGAGCAAACATCGAGAATTACTGACCAATATCCTTGCTATCACATCTGTATAAATTACTAACAAAAATCATAACCAACCGCCTAATACATAAGCTCGATTTCTATCAACCTATCGAGCAGGCTGGATTCAGAAAACATTTTAATACCATAGACCACTTGCACACCGTAAGAACACTGATAGAAAATTGCACCGAGTATAATGTTCCAATTCATATGGCGTTCGTCGATTTTCACAAAGCATTCGATTCCATGGAATTATGGGCAGTGCTTGAATCTCTAGAAAATGCATGCATAGATTCAAGATGCATAAACATAATTAAAAACATATATGAAAATGCCACCATGCATATAAAGCTGGACGAAAGCACAAAAACTAATCCCATAAGACTACAACGGGGAGTAAGACAAGGAGACACCATCTCTCCCAAACTATTTAACCTTGCTCTAGAAGATATTTTTAAGAAACTGGAATGGAACAATAAGGGTATCAACGTCGACGGATCATACTTAAACCATTTGAGATTCGCAGATGACATAGTTTTAATAGCCGATAATATCCAAGAACTAAATGATATGTTACAACAATTAAATGCAGTTTCAGGAGCGGTAGGCTTAAAAATGAATTACAGCAAAACAAAAATACTGAGCCGAGACCAGACAAATATAACAATACAAAATCATACCATAGAAAATGTGGAATATTATGTATATCTAGGTCATGTTATCAAACTAGGAAAATCAAATCAAGATGCTGAAATTAAAAGAAGAACACAACTGGCTTGGGGCGCTTTCGGCAAACTAGCACATATCTTGAAAAACACCTCCATTCCTATAAACTTAAAGAAAAAGGTGTATAACACATGCATACTACCTGTTTGTACCTACGGCTTGGAGACAGTAGCACTTATCAAAAAATCTGCCAAAAAATTAGAAACAACGCAAAGAGCAATGGAACGAATCATGCTTGGAATATCACTAAGAGACAAGATTAGAAACACCGAGATACGACGTAGAACGAAGATTAGGGATATTGTGGAAGAAATTACAAAAATGAAATGGCGCTGGGCAGGTCACGTAGCCCGATATAATGACAACGGGTGGACACGGAGAATTCTAGAATGGAGACCAAGGACGAAAACAAGAAGCATGGGAAGACCTCAAAAAAGATGGGTAGATGACATAAGAGCAGTGGCAGGCAAACAGTGGATTCGATTGGCACAAGATAGAGAAAGATGGAAGCAATTGGGAGAGACCTACATTCAGGGGTGGATGGAAAATGGTTGACAAAGAAGAAGAAGACAATGTGACATTTAAAGTTACAACCTTTTAATTTGACGTGATATAAAAAGTTTATCTGTTTCCCGTCTGGTTACGGGCGTCAACAGGACTTCCGGTGGCAACTCTGGATTAGGAAGTCCGAGGTCAAACTTCTCACCATTAAAACGATTTTGGGTGATTTCATTGGATACCTCATTTGTCATTATATCTGTTATAATAACAGATGCGATGTGTTGACGTACGGACAGACAAATATATATAATTCAAAATTTTCACTTTTAAATGTTGTTGAAAACGGATGAAATCAACAAAAATATATGCCGAAATTGCTCACTAATTTTACAACACATTTCCGGATTTAACGACGATAATCCAAAAAACAATAAGTGGAGTGTTATGACTTTGGACATAAATCATTGATAAACAATGACCTTAGAATAAACTAACTAATGATTCTAAATTGAAAGCATACTTAATTTACAGCACATTTACATACTTCCAGTAAAAAAGCAACTGGAACATTCGATGTTAGTCGATTCCTTTTCTCTTCCCTTCCTCTTCTTGGTTTTATTATTGTTACACTTATTAGTATAACATCATGATTTACAATATTGTATTTAAGTATGTATATAATTTCTTTAGTTTATTTGTTAGCTGATCTCCTTGTCACCATTTGAGGTTGAAAAAATTAATCCTTTATAAAAGGTATATAATTTAAAACCCCAATCGGGTTATATCACAAAACGTTTTCGGCATCTACGTTCCATCATCAGTGTCTAGGTGTACATGTATTGAACCACTAAATAAATGGGTAAAAACCTGTAAAAAGTTATATGTTTAAATTTAGTTATATATTAATAATTTGATCTTATATATTAAGATGTTAAAGTTACCAGTGGATTTGGTAACGTACGACTCACATAAAGTTGCTAGTCCTGAGACAAAGTGTCTACAAAGACTTGATGATAGTAACCTACAAAACCTATAAACCTTTGACCGATTTCAATAACTTCTCCTTTTCGATGGCTTCTCTCTTCGCTAATTTGACCTTCTCCAACATTTTGCTTTCCTCTTTATCTTTACGTTGCTTTTCTTCCATTACTCTCATTTCTTCCGTTTTCTTCAACTCAAACAATGCTATCTTTTTCCGAAGAATAAGCAATTTCCTGTATTACTCTTCTGCGACAATATCAGCTTTGAACACGTCCCTGTCTTTATCTTTGTCTTTGACTTTTGCATGTTTAGCAGGGACCTCGGGCGTTCTTGATCGGGATTTATTAGATTTATCTTTACTCCTGACTTCCTTTCAGTCCCGTTTCCGTTAAGAGAGGATTTAGACAAGGCGACGTAATCTCTCTAAAGGTTGTTAATCTAGCCCTAAAAGACGTCCTTAAAACTGCAAATTGGCATCAGCTTATTGGCAACAAGGAACTTGCAGACAGCCCCCAATACGTCTAAAAATGCATATGACAAAAACAAAAACAATGACAAATAATGAGATAGAATAACTTTAGGAATATATCTACCTAGGCCAAATTCCTAGACCAGAAATGACTAGAAGAGCATTACTGGTATGGGTAGGATTTGGAAAATTTAGTTGGATTCTTAAGAACCGCAAATACTTCAGTACTTGGGGAGCAAAGTTTTCAACCAGTGCATCCTTCCTTTCACCACGTATGGATGTCAAACCTGGACCCTAACCAAGGCATATATAAGGAAACTATCCACAACCGATAGGGAAATGGAAAGAACAATGCTAGGTATACGACTGTCAGATAAAAAACAAAAGTCGAAAATATCATAAGAAAAATTGGATGTAGTTCTGCATAAAGGAACCAACCCACATTTTGGCAGTTTTGAGATAATGAAGTTTTCGATTATAAAAATTAGTGTTCTATAAAATGCAAAATAGAACCAACCTATTTATGTGCATAGTCACGCCATCTGTGGGATAGTACCCTTATGCATACAGTAAAACGCGGTTACAGAATTCTGGATAAAGGAACCCAAAGGGTTGGTTCCTTTATGCAAATTTCATACCTAGTTATTCTATTGTTGGTTCCGGTTGTGTTTACATAAACCGTTATCTTTTAGTTACATTTTAAGTGTTAACGAGTGATATCGTTGTCTGTGTCCAGAGGACGATATATGGTGCAGCTAACACAAAAAGAAAACAAAGATGAGGTATGTAATAAGAAGTATTAAAAGCGTGCAAAAATAAATTTGTTTAGATTAAGTAAAAATTTGAAACCTAACCTCAATACTTTTTAGGAACCTACCATTGACGGTGATAATCTGTTACAAGATTCGGGTGATTTTTCAGAAGACACCGATGATAGCAGTGCTGATGCGAATTATGTACCCTCTTCATCAGATACAGAAGATGAAAATGCCTCGTTGGAAGATGTAGTTAGCAATCAAAGTACTTCTACAGTCAGACGGCCAAAGGGTCGAAAACGCAAATATAACAATCAAACACGTGATAGCAGGAAAAAGTTCAAGAGCACCAACAAACCTTACGTAAATTATAGAGGTATCTATGTTAATTCCAAAGAATTGGAAAACTACGTGTGCAAGTGTAAGAATAGGTGCAGTGAGATGGTTTCTGTGAAAGAACGAGAAAAACTGTTTAAGAAATACTGGGAATTAGGATCATATGATTCCCAAACAACTTATTTAGGTACACTAATCAGCGAGGAACCAGTCAAGCGTCATTATGGAGTTAGTTCTGATGATCGGGCGAAACAATTTACTCGAGTATATAAAATACGTAGTATTAAGGTTTGCCGGGACATGTTTTTTAAAACGCTCCAAATATCTACAAAACGTGTTAATACCGCTCCCGTAAAGATTAAGTCGGACAGTATAGTTGATAAGAGAGGAGCGTATGGTGGTTATAATAAACTTAGCATTACACGTTTCAACGAAGTTATTGACCACATAAAAAGACTTCCAAAATATAAGTCCCATTACAGACGGGAAGAAATGCAAGATGCTGAGTATTTAGAAAGCCACATAACTATTGAGAAAATGTATTCTTTGTATTCAGAAGAAGTGGAAAATCCAGTCAGCTATAAAAAGTATAAAAAAAAATTTTATTCAAATTTTAATCTACGGCGTAAGCCGTTAAAAAAGGACACCTGTAATCTATGTGACAAACTAAATGCTGCTGTAAAATGTGCTAAGAGTAGCGATGATAAAGAAAAGTTTTTGCAGGAGCATAAAATACATTTAACTAATCAGGAAGAAGCAAGAAACAGAATGAACAAAGACATGCAACAGGCAAAAATCGATGACAGTTTAGCAGTCCTTACGCTTGACATGGAAAAAACATTACCTTTGCCAAAAATTCCCACGAATATAGTTTTCTATAAGAGACAGATATGGTTTTATAATACTGGTATCCATTCATGCAAATTCAATAAAGGATATTGTTATACATGGTTAGAAGGCAAAGCTGGTAGAGGAGCTCAGGAGGTAGGGTCTTGTTTGCTCAAGCACATTGCGCGACATGTTCCTGAATCCACAAAACATCTCATACTTTGGTCAGATTCTTGTGGTGGCCATAACCGAAATATAAAAATTGTACTAATGTTAAAGGCTGCATTGGAAAATCATTTGACATTAGAAGATATTTCATTAAGGTTTTTGGTTTCCGGGCATAGTTTTTTAAAAAACGACAGCGATTTTTCAGACATAGAAAAGGCATTAAAGTTACAGCAAAGAATCTGCAGTGAAGACGATTACATAAATATCATAAAAAGCTGTCGTAAAAAAATCCCTTACAGATTACGAGAATGAAAACGGAACATTTTTTTGGGACCAAAGATACAGAAAAGCTTATCTCCAACCGCAAAGTAGATACGTCTGGAGAAAAAATTAATTGGCTTTATTTGAGAGAAATAAAAATTTATAAAGAAAAACCATTTGAATTATTTATGTCAAAAACACACAGGGAAGACTATGTTCAAGTAGACATTTCAAAAAAATCAAAAGGCAGACCTTCTTTAGATAACACAAAGAATATCTTTTCGCCATCGCTAACTCAACTGTGGCCTCCGGGCAAATCAATATCGCCCAAAAAGCTTGAAGACATCTCATCTTTACTACATCTTATTCCTGAAGACGTTAAGCACCACTATACTACTCTGACAAGTGATAGTAATGTTGAAGATTATCTTGATGGTTACGACGCTAATTTAGATTTTGAATTTGACGGATAATACATGTTGATTTGATAAATAAAATATTTTGCCTTCTAAAGTGTTACTTTTTATCCATATTAAATATATATATATATATCAGAGTGGTTCCAATATTCAAATTTTATAATCCAGGTATTCACATTATATAAAAAAGAACCAAGCCACATAACAAAAACAAAATAACATTTTTTATAATATGGTCATTAAATTATCTTAGATTTACACCAATAGATTAGTTTTATCCATAAATAAACGCTTAAATAATTCAAACTGCCCTACTATATTTTTTGCAATTTAAATACATAAAACCTGTCATAGCTAATTTTCATATATTTTGGGTTGGTTCTTTTATGCATAACTACATCCAATTGCAAAATGCAAATGGAGCTTTACAGGTCACACTCCTAGACAAAAGTCCCCACAATACAATATTGGAGACCTAACAAAAGTAGACGACCATGAGGAAGACAACAGATAAGATGGGTAGATGACATAAAAAGAATAACAAGAACATATTAGAAGTATGTTGCTCAGGATAGATATCGATTGTATATTTGGGAGAGGCCTATGTTCAAAAATGGACTATGGAAGGCAAAGAAGATTGATCTTATTTTTGGCATTTTTTAAAATTGCACCAGTGCTAATCACTGCTTGTAATATAGCCGGTGGTTTTATAGTAGCTTTTCTACTTTCTCTGGTTTGGATTTCTTCGTTATGCTCTCCTCGTTTTTGTCGTTTTTCTTGTGATGTAGATGGCTCACTTGCGTCCATTGATTCTTCACTTGCTTTTTATGGAAAGTCTTCACTTTATTTTTTCTACTCGCTTGTCGGTTAGTCGACTGCTACGCTCATGTTTCCTTATTTTTCTTTATAGGTTTGTTAACCGTCTGTGTTGGTTACAAAACTTTTGTTTCTTGAGTTTTTTCTTTATTCTCCATTATTACTTATGTGTCAATATTTTAGTTGTGTTATTCAACTTTGTGGTACTTTTCTCTTTCGTTAGTAGTAAGTTTTGTTCTTGAGTCATTATACCTCAGTTAAATTATGATTCAATCTGAAAATGGCTGTACATATCTCGAAAACTAAGTTTCTCCCCGTGAGTCAATATATCAAGCAATAAGGTGGTGTCATTTTTTATTCTAAATACAAAAGTGACTATTATGTGTATAAATTAAATTGTTTATTATTTACTTCATTGACGCTACATTATTTATTTATTTGTTTACAATTTTAATTATCCCATTAAAAAATCATAAACAATTTTTGTATTTAAAAATACTGATATAAACAAATTAAAAATAGAATTAAGAAATATTCTACAACAATAAAGCATTAATCGGTAAAGCGGAATATTTGTATATTCAAAAACATATTTTTGGCTAATTTATAAGCAGCTTTATTAATAGTATATGCCTGACGCATATAGTTTATGACGTAAGGAAATTTTAGGCCATAAACATACAAGGTATTATTTTAATAAATGAGAAATCTCAAAGTTGTCTTTTTAAAATTTAAATTAATAATATAACGGTATTCCCGAGAAATCTTAAAAAATCATCTAATTAATTTTATTTAATGCAATTTTGTGTCCAGTATGGCATATGTAAAAATGAACCTAATTCAGATTTATTCGACAACTGTTGACAAAAATGAAAAAAAAAAAATAGAAAACTTTTATAGCGAACTTCAAAAACATTACATCTCACAGCATCTAGTGGAGGAGAAACGACAGAGAAGATCGCCTAATAGAATTTTGTCAGGAGCATAATGTTATAGCCGCAAATACATTTTTTAAATTACCTAAGCAACGCCTTTATACATGGAAATCACCAGCTGATAAAGACAACAAAATTTTCAGAAATCAAATTAACTACATCCCAATAAAACACAGATATCGAAACTCAATTCAGGTAGTAAAGGCATATCCAGGAGCAGACGTATCCTCTGATCACAGTCTTCTTATTGATAGGTTTCAACTTCAACTAAAAAAGACGCAAAAAAGCCGCAACAACAATAAACTTAACATACAGAAACAAAAGAAAATCTGAAATACGAAATCAACACAAATCTAGATAGAAACCCAAGAAATAATTGCAACGTAGAGCAGCAGTGGCAATTCTTCCAAACCTCTATATTGGAGCCAAGTAAGAAAGTACTTACAACAACCAAAAAAAAATTTGGTCGAGTAAAATATAGAGTTGATGAATAAAAGGAGAAAAAACAAAACTATCAATACGATCCGATATAAACAGCTTTAAAACCAAATAAAAAGAAAAATTAGGGAGGCTAAAGAAACATACTTCTCTAAAAAATGTAAAGAAATAGAAGAACTGCAAAATATATATAACAACAAGAACTAGCCAGAGTGGGAAATAGAAGAACCTTAAATATATTGCTCGACAAAAATGGAAATATTGTATTGGAAACAGAACAAAAACTACGACGATGGAAAAAGTACATCGAGGAATTATTTCCTGACCAGAGAGAAGGTAGTACATCTGTAGATAGCCAAACGGGAGATGTAGGCCCAAACATAACCAAATCAAAGGTTAGTCAGACATTAAACTCAATGAAAACCAATAAATCTGCTGGTCCAGATGAATTACCAAGCAAGCCATTAAAGTTGGTCAACGAGAAAAACCTGGACATAATAGTAAAACTGTATAAGGCTATCTATACTACGGAAATCATCCCTAGAGAAATGTTGACATCAGCATTTGTGTGTTTGCCAAAGAAAGTAAATGCCAAAGAGTGCAGTGACTATCGAACCATAAGCTTAATGTTACACATCTTAAAAATTCTGTTGAAAATTATCCACGCCCGAATTCACTGTAAACTGGAGCTGGATATTAATGACACACAATATGGGTTCCGCAATAGTATGGGTACCAGAGAGGCATTATTCTCCTTCAACGTGCTGACACAGAGATTTTTGGATGTTAACCGTCCTCTTTACGTCTGTTTTATAGACTACAATAAAGCGTTTGATAAAGTAGAATATGACCGACTCATGGAAATTCTAAAAAATAAAAACCTAGATGAAAGAGATTTAAGGCTAATAACAAACCTTTAATACAATGAGCGAGCAATATTTCAAATTGAAAAAGAGACATCTGAAGAAATGGAAATAAAGAGAGGAGTCAGGCAAGGCTGCATACTATCACCTATATTATTTAACGCTTATTCTGAAGAGGTAATTCGAGAAACTCTAAAGATGAAACAGTCGGCAAAAGAGTAAATGAAGTCTTAGTTAACAACATTAGATATGCAGATGATACACTAATAATAGCCGATAGTTTACAATACCTGGAAAGACTCATAAGTAAAATAATAATGTTTAGTAGGGAGTACCGACTCTCGCTCAATATCAAAAAGAAGAAGTTTATGAAAATTTGTAAAAACAACCACAATACTAACGAAATCTTGAAAGTAGAGGGCCAGCAGATCGAAAGAGTAAAAAAGTACACTTACCTAGGAACACTTATAACAGAAAATAATGACTACACATGAAAAGTACACCTAACAAAATGTTACGTATACAGTGTACTACTACTGGAGTGGAATCATACTAATACTATGGGGTGGAATCAAAGACGTTAAATCTAGACACAATGAGACGACTTAACGCCTTTGAAATGTGGACCTCTAGAAGAATTATGAGGGTTTCCTGGGTAGATAAAGTTACGAACAATGAAGTACTGAGAAGAATAGGTAAAGAGAAGGAAGTTGAACTTACAATTAAAGAAAGAAAGCTACAGTATCTAGAACATGTGATGCGGGACAAGAAGTATAGATGGCAGAACAAGCATCGGAAGAAGACGAATTTCATGGCTTAAGAGCCTGAGAGAATGGTTTGGATGCAGCTCAAAACAACTATTTAGAGCTACTGCCCCAAAAATTAAAATAGCTATGATGATTGCCAACCTCCGTAGCTGAGATGGCACCTGAAGAAGAAGATCGACCAGGTAAGAGGTATTAGTTTTAAATCTAAAATTCTTATTAGCTTGTTAGCTTTAACTCATTACTGTTGACTGTACAAAGAACATAGACTTACCTTTTGGTATATTTGTATATCTAATCGTAGTCAGTGGAGTAGATTGGTAGCGTTGACCGTCGCGACGCCATCCGAGGCGCAAAACGAAAGGACGTCCCGTGCATACTGTACACTGTCTCGGTAGGAAGTGTCTTTGAGATGGTCAGAAAGAACCTTCTGAGCGTTAGGTGGTTCATGGGACAAGTGCATCCCATAAATCAACCCTACTGTAGGGCGCTTCTGAATAGCGACAATACACGTTTTGTATGTATTGGCGACACAAAAATAACAGAAAAAAAAGTCAAATTCTCTGAACTTAAAACAATAAATGAACTGGACAGTTTAACAATGCGATTTTACTGAATAACAAGAAATAATATATTTTAAAGCAAATAAGTTAGAATATACCATTAAATTAGATCTAATTAGAGTGCTGAAGAAGAAAGTGAAAAAAAATTTAAAATATGAAAATAAATACTACAGACTTTCTTAAAGAGTCATATTGGATTTATTTTTAAGTTACCGCCTATAATAGGAAGAAGTAGAGACCGACCGCGAATTAGGTGGTTAAATGGAATTGAGAACGATTTAGGAATACTGAAAATAAGAAGATGGCAAAACGTCGCCAAAAACAGAATGGCGACCAAACCAGAGAACATACGAACACAGAGAAGCGACACGAGGCCCGGAATTCGTGTCTCTTTTCTGTATACGCATGACCCAAATAAGGTGCTTTACTGTCAAAAACACGTGCGTTTTCTTCAACTTTAAGTTGCTTACGATAGTCCGTAGGCATCTGTGGTAAACTCTCGACTATACAAGTCTGATACAAGTGCATTTGACCATTTATCTAATTATTTAGTAGTTAAAAGTTTATAGTTATATTTTATAGTTATAGTTAAAATATATAAGTTAAATATATAAGTTTATAGTTATAGTTTATAGTTAAAAGTTTAATTTATAAGTATTTAAAATGTCTTCTGGTTATTGTTGTGCGTTTCGCGGATGTTCATCTGTGACAGGAAAAGGAATAAGTTTATTTAGATCTCCTAAGAATAATAACAGGTAATAACTATTGCTTTGTAATTATTATTAGTTATTACATAATAGTATTAATTTGACTTTGAGTAAGCCGACACCGACGTGTCCGCCCGAGCTCTCGTAAAGTGAAGCAATAAAAAAATAAATTTTGGTTTGCCAAGGGATAGTTCAGAATAAAAACCAGAGAACTACGAACACACATTAAATTTATTGTCTCCGAAGGCTCAGGTCAAAAAATCAACACAGATGTTGGCCTACTGCTGTGAAAGCGCTCGCAGACAACAATACGAATATAGTATTTTTAGGAAATAAAAATATATAGAGGGTTTTATACACGAGAATATTTGATTTAAACGAAACAAAGAAATTCCTAAAATGCTCAAACTAAAAATTGTTGGAAACATAATTAGATCGAAAATTGGGAAAATCTTAAAATTATAACAGAACAAGACTTCAAAATAAAAACATGATTGCAAATAAACAAACTTACATTAACATAACTTCAAATATTTGCTGTCTTTTTCACCAAACAAACTTACATTAAATTATGAAAAAACTAAATGCTCATCTACTCTTTGCTATATACAAAAATTGTCTGTCAATGTTTAATTCGTTAAATATAAATAACAAAGATCAAATATATGGATCGGAGTACACAACATATTTAGGGAATAAATATTTAAATGGGAATTACAAATAAAAAATATTAAAATTTTATTTATTGTATATCTCAATATTTAGTGACAATTTTGAGACTTAATTAGGAGAAAACTGTAAATTTATTAATATGAGATATTGACAAAAGTTAAATACTTCATTACTTACAATACACTTAGAATATACTAATACTCTTATAGTTGTAAGTAATGAAGTATTATTTATAAATACAAAAAATTCTTTGTTTAAAATTTGTTCTGTTAAAAATTTGTAGTGCCAAAATGTGGATAGAAGCTTGCAGGCGAGAAGATTTATTGTTAAAAATGGATATACTTTATAATAGTTATAGGATTTGTGAACTACATTGTGAAGATAATCTTATTGTAAAAAAAAAATAATATAATAAATAATATAATAAAAAATAAATTATATCTTGTATCAACACAAGCCAAAAAGAATCGGTGTATTATTGTATTATCAACGTCAACATCAGAATAAACAAAAAAGTATTTTCATCTATGGTTCCATCAATACGATTTTCACCATTACTTTGCGTTGTGCGATGTATTTGCAACCTTTTGTAAATCAAAAATAATTACACCATTTAGAATGTCAACAAAAGCCGGCCCTGCATGTAATTATTTTTTCAGTGCAATATTTCATATTTATTGAAAGTCAACATAAATGCTCAATTTTATTTAAGAATTTATATTGTGTAGTATGCCCACTGACTATTAAAAAATAAGGTGCTTTCCTGTCATTTTCACTCGTTGGCGGCTTGCCCACGCAAGATCAAAGGAGTGTCGCTTCTCTGCGTTCGTAGTTCTCTGACCAAACTTTAGAGCATTTCAGGATCCACAGAAGATTGTCGAGCCAAAGATGATGATGAGGATAAATTTTTGTGATAAGCCTTTTATGTATGGTATTTTTGTTCTTTATGAATCGCTTTTTGTAAGTGTTTCAGGATGTTTTTAAATGTTTCCTTATTTAATTTCGTCGATTCTTTTGAAATTCTTTATGTAACAATTGATAGTCATTTTTTATTAGAAAAGATGTAAACAAAGCTTTATTTTAAGTGGACTTTTACTTTCTAAATTGGAAAAATGTCAATTTTTAAATATTAAACAAAAAAAACTATTATATAAATATGGTCACAATTTTTTATATTAACTGTTAAGACGAATTCGAGATATAAAAAAAAAATTTAACACAAAATTTTATTGTTGTTCACCACCATAGAGGGTCTTTTCCAAAAAATGCATTTTAATGTGAGGGACACGTTTCTACTCCGCTTTAACAATTTTTTTTTAATTTCAATATTGCGACCAACCAATTTTTCGACCAACTCATGCTATTTCACCTATTTTTATTTTTATAATTTTTGATAAATTTTTATATTATGAAACGAGAAAGCAGTTGTCCAGTTGCAGGTGCACATGTGAAGCTGAGCGCGGTGTTGTGGAACAACCAGTTTTAGATTAGGTGCGTAACGTTATAAATACAGCTTATAACAGTTTATATTTCAAATTTCTTAATAACATTTTAGGACAGTATTTCTATGATACTAAGGAATATTTTCACGTAAAAAAAAATCGATTTTTTGAAAATTTCCAACGTAATCTAGTCCAGGCCGACATGGTTGGCCTAATATTGTAATAATGACAATTGTTCCGTCTTTGTAATATTTCCATATTTAATTCTATTTCCATTTATCTTCTAATCTTCTATCTAGTTTAAGTTATATTTATTATTATTTATAATATTTCCAAGTTGTATTCGAACTAAGATGTAAACAAAGCTTTATTTTAAGTGGACTTTTACTTTCTAAATTGGAAAAATGTCAATTTTTAAATATTAAACAAAAAAAACTATTATATAAATATGGTCACAATTTTTTATATTAACTGTTAAGACGAATTCGAGATATAAAAAAAAAATTTAACACAAAATTTTATTGTTGTTCACCACCATAGAGGGTCTTTTCCAAAAAATGCATTTTAATGTGAGGGACACGTTTCTACTCCGCTTTAACAATTTTTTTTTAATTTCAATATTGCGACCAACCAATTTTTCGACCAACTCATGCTATTTCACCTATTTTTATTTTTATAATTTTTGATAAATTTTTATATTATGAAACGAGAAAGCAGTTGTCCAGTTGCAGGTGCACATGTGAAGCTGAGCGCGGTGTTGTGGAACAACCAGTTTTAGATTAGGTGCGTAACGTTATAAATACAGCTTATAACAGTTTATATTTCAAATTTCTTAATAACATTTTAGGACAGTATTTCTATGATACTAAGGAATATTTTCACGTAAAAAAAAATCGATTTTTTGAAAATTTCCAACGTAATCTAGTCCAGGCCGACATGGTTGGCCTAATATTGTAATAATGACAATTGTTCCGTCTTTGTAATATTTCCATATTTAATTCTATTTCCATTTATCTTCTAATCTTCTATCTAGTTTAAGTTATATTTATTATTATTTATAATATTTCCAAGTTGTATTCGAACTATTTATTCTCGCAATGAGAATGTCGACATCAAGTCATTGCCTATTACTTCTTTTTTGATGGAAAAAGGTAGATAGTAATAAAACACAGTATTTGTCGAAGACAGCCATAACTCTTGTACAGCAAAAGAAGTCTGCTTTTCTTGAGGCTACAAGCCCATGAAGAGAAATGAATAGAATATATTTCGAATTTCTTAATAAAATTTTAGGACAGTATTTCTATGATACTAAGGAATATTTTCACGTAAAAAAACAAAACAAAATCAATTTTTCGAAAATTTATAATGTAAATTATTTTTCTTTTCTATTGTAAATTTGATCGATTCCTCTTTACAGTTGATATGCAATATGGTATACAATATGGTGTATTCTTCTTCACCATATTATGGTAACATCAATACTTTTTCATGGATTGATTTTAGGATTTTTTTAAAACTAATTTCCGAATTGAAATCGCAACGTAAAAAGTAATAATTTATAATTTATTTTAGTTTATTCCCATGTATAAAATATTCAGTGAAAAACATGCCACAAGAAAATAGTTTCCAAACAACTATCAATGTGTTTAAATCATTCCACGATTACTTTGACTCATTGAACATTAATAGTTTTACATTATTCATGACATCTGATTATTTTTCTTTTTCAAGCATTAACAGCGTTTTTGCTAACCATGCTAATATTCATTGATATTTTATGCTTTTTGAGTATTAAGAATTCTTTTTCGAGTGGCATGTCGTCGGAATTATCGATTAACTTTTAAAAATATCACAGGTTGTTAGCCTGAGTGAAATAACTAACTAAAGCAACCAACACCTGGAATAGAAGTAGGCGGTTGCTCAACTTGAATGCTTTTCAATTTGTTGGGTCTAAAAATTGAAAGACTAAACTATTATACACCTAAGCCTGTCTAAGTTCGTTAAAAAAGGTAACTGTATTGTATTTTGTAAATTTCAAATGTAGAACTCGCAGGAACAAAGATTTGAAAAAAAGACATGTCTAGAATCGGAAAACCTGACCACATAAACAGTATAAGGCTTCAATCTCTTATAATTTATTATTATTTGATATTTTTACATTAAAGATCAGGTTATCCACTGATTGATCTTTAGTAGTATTGGGAAGAAGTACAGGATAAAAGTTGGAGTAGAAATATGTTCCAGAAATAAGTGGAAAATGACAAAATACTAGAGAGGTTCAGAGGGAACACAATAAACGATGTCGGGGAACAGCTGATAAAAATCTGATAACACTGTAAGCAAGAAATCTCAAAAACGATTTTACTGGCACCAGGAATTACAAAGTTAAACATAAGAAAAATTTGCAAACACTTTTAAGATAAGTCTACTACTACTACTATCGGTTAACAGCGTTCTCTGACGCTTTCCGACTCCTAACTGCCATTCTTCTCTATTTAACCATAGGCCTGGAGGGATTTCTCTTTCCTCTAGTTCTTTTTCAATTTCCTCTTTCCAGCTTCTTCTCAGCATTCCTCTTTTCCTTTTCCCTTATGGTGTACACGTCAAAATCTGTTTCGGAATCCTGTCATATAGCATTCTCTGTACATGGCCGTACCATATTAACTGTTTTGTTTTTATCTCATCAACTATTGTATGCTTGACTCCCATCATTTCTCGCATTCTCTCATTTGGTATCCGGCCTCTTCTTGATTTGCCTGCTGCTCTTCTGCAGAAGTTTATTTCTGTTCCTAGTAACTGTTTCTCTGTTCTTTGTTTCATTGGCCAAACTTTACTGCCATATATGAATAAACTTTGAAGTGTGGTGTTGTATGTGAGTTGTTTGTTCGCTTTATGTAAATTGTTTTGTCCCACAGAATGCCGTTCATCATGGATATGGCTTTTCTACCCTTTATGTTTCTGTCTTTTATAGCAGCATCAAGTGTTCCATCTTGAGTTATCTTCATACCCAGGTACTTGTATTCATCACAGTGTCTAATTTCTACATCATCGTCTAATATAATGGACTGTTGTGTCCCTCCAATACACATGGCTTCAGTTTTCTTAATGTTGACTTCGAGACCCCATTTGTTATATTCTTCTATTAGCTTCTGAGTCATGTAACTCAAGTCATCATGATCCTGAGCAATCAATATTTGGTCATCAGCGAAACATAAGGTGTACAGTGTAGTTTCGTCATTGAGAGAGATTCTTATGCCATTACATTTTCTTTTCTACAGCTTGAGTGCTTGTTCCAGATAAATTTTGAAAAGCGTAGGCGAAATACAGCAGCCCTGTTTTTTTTCAAAACACCGGTATTTTCAAAACTACCGTTTCAAATTTTTGGTCTAATTGGTTTTTACGCAGTAGCTTTACACTCTCATGGTTTAAACTGTCTAGGTTGTACAGTACCTGTTTTATTAATTGATTTGACTCGATGTGCTCTTTTTCGTTTTCATATTTAGAAAAATAAGGCTATTATCGAGCACAAGTTTAATTAAATCTTGCCCAAGTACTTTGGCTTAAAATAGCATCTTCAGAGACATTTCGTCAAATGTGAGCTATCCAGCAAGCGTAGAATGTGAAAAACATAAGTAATAACATAAAATTGTTCAAAACACTACACTAAAACAAGGACAAACAGTTTAAAATTACTTAAAAGATTCTACGCACTACATTCTTTGTCAGTATCAGGAGGGTATTCTCCCTCCTGAGAAAAAGGACTTTCGGCCCTCGGCAATAATGTAATCTTTCATTCTGCGTTTAAATTTTTTAAAAATATTTGTTAGTTTTCTTAGGTTTTGAAGAAAATGAATGCATTTAAAAAGCATTGGCCCGAAATTTTGCGCCTACGCTTTCATTTTTACATCTCTCCCTGGAATACACAATAGCTTACTGTTAACTAGAAAATTTCTTTAACGACTATCTCATTCCTAATTCATTTTATGAAAAGTAATAGTAAATAAGTAATAGTAAAAAATTAAACATTTTAAATGACCGTTTTCTTATTAAATCTACTTTGTTTCGATTAAGACGGTTAGCCATTTTGACATAAACTAAGTCACGAATTTTAAATTCATATCTACACCTCCTTCATCCTGCCAACTCAGACTTTATTATTATTGTGATCACCCTGTAAATTTTAAGCCAAAATTCTGATCTGAGCCAAATCTTGGGGTTCTTCAACATCTGGAGTCTAAATTAATTATTGTTCTCCCGTATGCAGAAAGAGTGGAGAGAATTTAGTTACAGTATGTGTTGTCCGGTTATATTCGTCTGTGCATTTAATTGCAATTTTGGACCATGGATGTCGTGGTTTCTCGTTAATCTTATAGCGCATGCGATTTACCAGTGTTTGGCTGAGGTGCTCATTTAATTCACAAAAGTTATGCTATAGCTTAACTTAATGGCTGTATAACAATCAGCAAAGAGAACTGATAAGCTGACAACCTGTGAAGGAAAACGGAATCTTCAGACGTCGATACAACAACGAGCTTTATTAACTTTATAAGGAAGCACCTCTGTCAGACTTCATTAGAATACAAAGATTGCAATGGGTCGGACATGTGATAGGAATGGGAGAGGATAGGCAACCAAAAAGAGCGCTGAATGCTACAATGCAGAGAAAGAGACCGGTTGGAAAGCCAAGAAAGCGCTGAGAAGACACGGTAAACAGCGACGCACAAGACTTTTTAGGAGTCCGTGTATGGAGAAGATCAGCCACAGACAAGCAAGGGTGAAGGTAAAAAATAAAGAAGACTAGGACTCAATTTGGGCTGTAGTGCAGTAGAAAAAGAAGAAGAAGAAAAACTTTCACCTCATTCTTCTCAAAAATAGGACGTAAGAAGCTAATTAACTCTTAAGCTTGTTGGCCTTTAGAAGGACGTGTATATGCAAACCTAGAGACATAATCTTCAAAAGATGAAGATAACGTTTTAGTGAGTTGTTTCTTGCAATCCCACCAATAGTGTCAAGCAAAATGATTTTATACGGTTCTTTGTCATAAATGACCAATGTCTCGGCTTCTTCTTGATTTGTTTTTTTTTGCAAATATCACATTGGTTACAAAATTCTGCTATAACTGCATCCATTTGTTTAAAATAATAAAAAAGTCGTATCTTTGCTATCGTATGACAAATCCAATGTGACCATAATCACCCTGTGAATGGCAACTTAATCAGTCCACAAAGAACTAATAAAACTTAAGTTTCATTTTAAAAATATTTACAAGTTTACAAGCTAAATTAGCTTCCAGATGCACGGCGGACCACTCTTAACAGGAATAGTTGGTGGTTTTTTTAACGGTAATATAGAATATGGATGAAAAAATAACTAACAATTTTTATATATTATATGTGGGTCAATTCTTTGAGTAACATATCCCATTTGGTCAGTAATTCAGTGTAGATAATTAGATTATGTTTTAATCCAATTCGACTACAGTGACTACAGACTACAATAAAGTGTTTACACCTTTTGGACTAATGATTTTTATCGACCGGAAAAATGGATGATAGAAAACCCACTGGATCGAGGAGTTACGGTAAAATCAACAAAATCACCATTCTTGTGAAGGCATCTGTGACTGTAATAGTGGGAAGGAAAAAAAAATATAATCTCTACAAAGAGATCATTTAAGAGCTAATAATTTGCTAGTGGAAGGATCCATACCAATTACTACAATAGCCGGAGAATCAATAGAATAGTTCTCAAAAAATCGAATGTATTGGAAGAATACTTATGCAAAGACAATTTTGCTGAAGTCAATAGCGCCTTAAGTTGATTGAATACTTATTGATTGTTTCGTTGATTAAATTTTATCTTAATTACTATTTTCAGTAGTAATAAGCCACAATATAAGTTTAAAATACGTTTATTATTTTTAACCTTTCAATTTCCACTTTGAAAATCATTCTCATAATACAAACATTAACAAATTACTTTCAATTCTCGAGAAGAAGCTCGAAGATCGTGTTTAATAAGTGCTAAAGTGCACGCTTTATCTCATTTGGTAATATTTGAAGTACGAACAGTTTTAACTTAGTCCTTAGACTGACAGAATACATAACAGCTGGATTTAACGAAAAACAGGACACAGGAGCAGCGTTCCTGGATGTAAGCAAAGCCTTCGACAGAGTCTGACATAAAGGCCTAATATACAAAATAAGAGGCTGCGGATACAGTGAGGCCATGACGAGACCGATCTCGTACTTGAGCAACCAAAGCTGGAGGGTACGAATAGGACAAGTACTATCCGAGCATGGAGCTCCGGAGGCTAGAGTGCCACAAGGAGCAAACTTGTCACTCCTACTGTACACAATATACACCGCAGATATTCCAAGAATACCAGGAACACTACTCAGCCTTTATGCAGATGACGCAGCGATTGCGGCAAAACAGAAAAACTTAAAAGTAGTGGTCAACAATCTACAGACACCATTTAATAACATTGAAGAATGATGTATTAAATGAAAAATAGCAGTAAATTCAGAAAATACACAAGCAATCATATTCAAAAAGAAAGGAGAAACTCCAGAGGAACAGCTGTTAGTGATAATCCGATCGAATGAAAAAGATGAGCGAAACACCTAGGAGTCACTATGGACCAAGGCCTAACCTTCACGCAACACGTGGAAACAACCATCCAAAAAACAGCAACAGTCACAGAAACAATAAGGGGTCTTACAGGTATAAAAAGCAAAGTGCGCATAAATGAGAAAATGAGACATAAACAGCATCATACTTCCAATAATCACATATGCATCTCTCGCATGGGAAACATAAGCAATTCAAATAAAAAGTAAATACAAGCAGTTCACAATAACATCCTCAGAGAAGCGGCAAATATACCTAGATACGTCGCTAAACGCTTTCTGTTTAGAGAACTGCAACAAGTAAGGGTGGTAGATAAAATGGTAGAAAAAGTTAGAATTAGGTTTGCAGAATTAGATAATCACCCAAGCCAGATGCTGCAAGAGATAATAAGATATGATGCGTTCCATTGATGGAAGCACAAAGAACCAAAACAGCAAATCCTGGAAAACACATAAAGTCTAGATAATTTGTAGCTCTACCAACAGAAGAAGCCCCAGCACGCAGCACTTTAAATTTTATTAATTGATGTTTATTTTCAGGACAATCTCCAAAAAAAATCATACAATTAAATAAATAAAGGCTATGGCCAACAAAAAAATTAATAAATACTAACTAAAAGGCGACAGTCATCCAAAAAAATTAACAAAACACCAAAGCCTGGGCACGAAGGGCCCACATCCTCGGACACCGAGTCACCGAACTGGTTGTAGCCCGGAGCGGAGACTCGAGGCCCGAGCAAGCAATTTCAGTTTGATGATACATCACTAGAGAAAGCAGGAAAGAGAGCGCGTCATGATAGCCTGCATTGATCGGCTTAGGATATCGTGTTGGAGTTCTTGTACCCAGGACTTCCACACGAAAAGCATTTGGCTGATCACGCATCAGAGTGCTATAGGGGAGAAAGAGATGGCCTGGAGCATTGGAGCGCTGTCAACTAACTCCTGTTTTTATCTCAAGTTAATACACCTCGCTCCAACGAATTGTTACACCCAAACGTAATTCTTAGGGGTGAACATGTCTCACCGGCTGGGTTTACTCAAATTACTTGCTTGCAGTTTTAACTTTTGTTTCAACATTTCCCAAGTTTTAAATTGAAATTATATTTCTCACTGATCCTTGAAGAATACATAAATTTTGAGCAATTTGTTGTCCAGAAAAATCTTTGTTACAGGCCGCAGTTATGGAATTTTCTAAATCTTTAGATAAACACGTTCAATGAAACATTTCGACAACTATGTCATAAATTATTTTTTTTAAGCACATTTGATACTATAATTAATAATAACTATTAAAAAATAAAAAGTATGTATCACAAATTAGGTGATGATCTAACTAATTTGGGCCAGACATTACTTCTTCTTTTTGTTTATTTTATAATTACTGTAGTTCATAAAAGTATTAGATATTGTTGATTAATTGGCAAAACCACAGTGTATCAAATAAAATTAATCTTGTTCGTTTTATTTATAATAGTTAAATAAATTCTAATTCTGAAAAATAAAATTGCGTTGCGTGTTGGTTTTGGTCCAATTCATATGTGTCTGGGTTTGTGGTTTCTATCTATGAGTATGTCTTAAAAAATAAAAACCGAAAAAATTTTAATAAACACATGTCGATATAGGTATTCCCCTATTTTACGGAAACTTATACCGAAAATCATTATACCGAGAAGTGGTATTTCCACACCTTTCTAAATGTATTACTAACGAAGTATGACTGATTATGACAAATACTATATTTTACTGTTTATAATAAAGCTGAACAAGTATTCCTATAATTCATTTGATTTTTTGAGAAATATTTCTATCTAGTTTTATCTAAAACTAAACCTATCAATAATCAATAAAATAATTTTATTTGTAAAATACTTTTTATTTTTATCTAGGTGAAATATTAAGACCATTAAAGATAAGAGTAAGTAAACATCAATCTTATATAAAAAATAGAAAATTTGATAGATCTCAACTCTGTAAACATTCATGGGAAAATAAACATAGGGTTCAATGGAAATATTCAAGTATAGGCGTCAAAGAAATAGATGGCAAAAAAAGAAAAATCAAAGAAGCAGCTCTGATTATGCTAAATGAGATCAATTGCGTCGCAAATTCCTTGGCAGAGTGCAGTTGAGTCAGTTTACCCATATTGAAAGAGGAAATTAATAAACAGAAAATACCCCTATTAGTAAGTCAGTAACATATCAAGAATACATTATTTGTTTTTGAAAAAACATACAAATAATATCAGAATTTGGTGTATTGAGAGTAAACTAAATATAAGACCAAATACTTACCATGTCGAGATAGTAGCATGAGGTTTCTTTCTCATGATTTACTATATAATCGCTAACGTTAGAATTTTACTATTACGATTGTTTTTGAAAACGGATCACATGCTGTGATTTTTTTTTGACAGGTATTTTTAAGTTAAAGTTGATTTCATGTAAACGAATGACCTATTTTACAATAAAGTCGACACTTTAATGCAACATAACAATATTGGCAATATCATTTTAAAATAGTCTACTTTAAAATGTATAATATATGTCTAAATTCCCATTATGAATTAGTCGCATAAAATAAAATTTGTTTAATGTAGTAACGTTTGTATTTTGAGAATGATTTCCGAAGTGGAAATCGAAACGTCAACAATAAACTTATTTTAAACTTATATTGTGGCTTATTCCCAACGACAATAGTAATTGCGATAAAATGTACTCAACGAAACAATTAATAAATATCCAATCAACTTAATGCGCTATTGACTTCAGCAAAATTGTCTTTGCATAAGTATTCTTCTAATTTATTGGATTTGTTGGGAACTACTACTATTGATTCTCCGGCTATTCTAGTAATAATTGGTATGGATCCTTCCGCTAACAAATTATAATGGTCTCGTTGTTTATGTTTATATTTTTTTTTCCTCCCCTCCATTACAATCGAAGAGGCCATCACAAGAAGGGTGATTTTGTCGATTTTACCGAAATGTTCGATCGAGTTGGTTTTTTATCACCTGTTTTTCTGGTCGACAAAAATTATTAGTCCAAAAGTGTAGACACCTTAATGTAGTCTGTAGTCACTGTAGTCTGATTAGATAAGAATATAATCTAATTAAATATACTGCGTTACTGACTAAACGGGATATGTTACTCAAATAATTCACCCACATATATAATATAAAAATTATTACTTTTTTCATTTATAGTCTGTATTCCCGTTAAAAATCCACTAACCATTCCTGTTAGAAGTTATCCGCTATGCTTCTAGAAGCGGATTTAGCTTGTAAACTTGTAAATATTTTTAAAAATAAAACTTAATTTTGAAGTCTTGATTCTGAATTGTAAGATACAGAAAATGGAACAAAACCTCCAAAGCAACGATCTAAGGGAGGCATATAAATATCTTCGACAACTAAGAGAAGGATACAAACCCCGAACAAGTCTGTGCAGAAACCAAACAGATAAGATAATTAGTGAACCAACGCAAATAAAATTAATTTGGAAAAGCCATTTCCAAGCTCTGCTAGGAGCACAAGGAAGCTCACGATCTTCGGATTTGCGGCACATCGAGGAAGGAGACGAAGAAATAAGCAGCCCGACTCTTAAAGAAGTCAAACAAGCAATACAGGCGCAAAGAAACAACAAAGCGCCGGGATTTGACGATGTCCCTTCCGAACTGGATAAATTAGGTGGCGAACATCTAACAACGCAGGTGCACGCGCTCATATCTAAGGTATAGAGGGAAGAAAAAATTCCTAGCGATTGGAAAAATGGGATTATCTGCCCAATCTACAAAAAAGGGGACAAACTTAAATGTGAAAATTACCGCGGCATAACCCTCCTGTGTTCGGCCTACAAAATGTTTACATCCATCCTGAATAGGCGACCGAAAATATTATCGGCGAATACCAGACCGGTTTTCGACAAGGCAGGTCGACAATAGATCAGCTTTTTACAGTAAAGCAAATCCTTAATAAAGCTTGGGAACACGATATTGATGTTCACAATATATTTGTCGACTTCAAACAGGCTTATGACTCCATAAATAGAAGCCGGTTATATAACATCATGGAAAGCTTCAATATTCCCTCGAAATATATCCGACTAGTAAAAGCAACGATGAACTCCACAATAGCAACTCTACGCATACAGTACAAATTAACTGACAGCTTCGAAATAGTTCAAGGGCTGAAACAAGGTGATGGACTAGCTCCAACACTGTTCAATCTGGCCCTTGAATATGTCATCAGAAAGCTGAATGTCGGAAGAGCCAATCTCCTAACAAACAAATCTGTCCAGCTCGCCGCATATGCGGATGACATTAACCTCATGTCCCGCAGAGTGGATGATGCAGCAGAAATATATTCGCAGCTGAAAAAAACGGCCAAGGAGATTGGACTTGAAATAAATACACAGAAGACAAAAATACTAACACAGACGCGGACAAAGCGAACAAGAAATCAAATCAAAGTAGAGGATGACATTGAAACAGTGAAGAGTTTTACTTATCTGAACTCGAAATGAATACGAAGGGAACAGAAGAGGCCGAAATTCAGAAGAGAATAATGAAGGGAAATAAAGCCTATTTTTCCCTGATTAACATATTCCGCTCCAAGACGGTACATCGAAAATCGAAACTTAAGGTCTATAAAACTATCATCAGACCGATAGTATGCTATGGATGCGAGACATGGCTTTTGACAGAAAGCACTAAACGAAGACTAGAGGTTTTCGAGAGAAAAATCCTAAGGAAGATTTTTGGACCCATCACTCAAAATGGGATGTGGAGATCTAGATATAACCATGAACTCTACCAACTGTTCAAAGAAGCACCTATTGCAGAGTTCGCTAGAGTACAAAGACTTCGATGGGCTGGTCATGTGGTACGGATGGATGCCGACAGATTGCCGAGAAAGGCCTTGGATGGTAAAATGCAGGGCAGAAGACCAAAGGGAAGACCAGATAATAGATGGGAGAACGAAGTCACAGCAGACGCGCACAACTTATTGAACGTCAGGGCTTGGAGACGAGTGGCGCGGGATCGCCTTTGTTGAAGGCAGAAGTTACAGGAGGCCAAGGCTCAATTTGGGCTGTAGCGCCATTGGAAGAAGAAGAAGATTCTGAAGTCGCCATCCACTGAGTGAATATATTATTTTTATTATTTTAAATTTTATTACTAATATATAGAACAAAAAAAACTAAAGTGGTATGAACATGTAAGAAGAACTAGACAGTAGATAAAGAGAATAACCGAATGGAGCCCCATAGAAAGCAGGAAAAGAGGACGACATCGAAGATCCTGGAGGAACGAAGTAGACGACGCCATGAGTAAGAGAGGCCTAAACGATGGAGAATGAGACAACAGAGAGAGATGGAAACGTTTAAGCGAGGGAAGGCAGTGAATACTGTAGAATCCCTGAATAAATATATATATATATATATAATATATATATATATATATATATATATATATATATTATTTTAAAAATATGGATGTAGTTGTAGCATAATTTCGTAACCAATGTGATATTTGCAAGAAAAAACGAAAAAAGACACAAAGAAACGAGACATTGGTCGTTTATGACAACGAACCATATGAAATCATTTCGCTTGACACTAGTGGTGGATTTGCAGGAAACAACTCACCTAAACGTTATCTTCATCTTCTGCAAATTATTTTATTAGGTTTGCATATATATATATATATATATATATATATATATATATATATATATATATATATATATATATGTGCTTCTAAAGGTCGACAAGCTAAACATCCACTTAGGTTCTTACGTTCTATTTATGAGAAGAATAAGGTGTAAATTTTCCTTGCTAGTTTAAAAAAAAAGGTTAATCTTTATAAAAAGTTCTGTAAGATCTAGTATACCAGATTTGACGAAAAATATAAATGTCACTTAAAAGTAAAGTCTCTCTCTCTTTCGTCTCCTTCCACAGAGATTACATTTTTTTTGCATCTTGAATCCTTCTCATTCCATATCGTCTGCGGTCGCGGGAAGTGTGTTTCAGTCGTTTTTATTTTATCATACCTCTGTACTATCCACGGCTCAGTTTGTAGCTCGCGATAAATAAATGTTATTTTCAGGAGGACAAAACTAAGATAATCCTGTGAGGTAATCTGCTCGCAATTTTTCCGATATTAGTCCACATTTGACCGTCTAGAGTAAATCTTTTAAGATAATATATGTCATTTGCAGACTTAAGAAAAAAATTAAGAGACGATATTGGTGCACTGTTATGTGCTATATTTTAAGTTCTACTACACTGTTAAAATTTGTAACTTTCTTCGGTAACAATGATAATTATAAGTGTTTTAAATGAAAAACAATAAAATAACTATATTTTTCATTTACTGTGTTTTTTAGAGAACTTAATCAGACAATAATAAAAAGAATAAGACAAGATATCAGGAACAACAATACCAAAAAAGATCAGAAATATACAAAAGAACAAGAGCATGAAAGTGATCAAAACTCTAAATAGCAAAGGTCAACAACAAATACACCAGATAAAAGATAAAAATGAAACCACTATAAACGACAACAACCAGATAATAAATATTGTTAAATATAACTAAATAGACTTATACTCATCCAAGCACCAAAACCTAAAAAAAACACGATATGTAATGAAGAATACTAAATTTAGGACCTAAAACATCACCAGAAATTATTAAAGAGGAAGTTAAATATAACATATTAAAAATAAAAAAACTTCTGGAGACGACAAACTCGCAAAAGAAATAACAACAGCTGGAGGTGAAACTACTTTGGAGGCAAATAAAATCTTAATGGACAGGTATCTCTTTAGGGATGCTTTTCCAACCTCTTGGCAAAACCCGCAGGTAGGTACTTTTACTATACAAGAAATGAGACAAACACAAACTCAAAAATTACAGACCAATAAGCCTGTTAACACATCCGTATAAACTGCTTACCAAAAAAAATACCAACATACTATCAAAAAAGTTCGATAGTTACCAGCCTATTGAACAAGCGATATTTTGCAAAGGTTATAGTACCGTAGAACGTCTACAGATAATACCGACACTTATCACAAAGTGTAACGAATATAATGAACCTCTTCATTTGAAATTTGTGAAATATAATAAGGCATTCGATTCCATAGAACTCTGGGTCGTATTAGAAGGAATGAATAACGTAAAAATTGATTCCAGGTATAAAATACTCATAAATTACATATACGGCAATGCAACCACGCAAATAAACGTAACAGAATATCTAACAACAAGTAAAATTAGAACGGAAAGAGAAGTTAGACAGGGGAACACTTATCTCTCCAAAATAATTTACTCTTGCATTAGAAGATGTGTTTATGAAGTTAATTGGAAACACCACGAAATTAAGATCGACGGCAGATTGAAGTTACCCAAGATTTGCTGATGACGTAGTACCTATAAGGAACAATACAGAGAAACTACTCTACATGCTAAAGGAGCTTAAACAATAATGTGCGACAATCGGTTTAAAAATAATTTAAATTAAAAAAAATAATATTAAATCAAAATATCACAATATTCTTAGATGAAAGTGAGATGGAAATTGCTAAGAGTATATATCTAGGTCACACAATTAAAATATGCAAACAGAATCAAACGGTAGAGATAACTAGAAAAATGCGAATGACTTGGCAGCTGTAGCAAGACTTAGTGTTGTGTTGAAAAACAAAACGATATCAATAAATTTAAAAACAGAAATGAGTATTCAACAGTTGTATTCTACCAATTATGGTCTATGGATTGGAGCCAATACCACTTACAGACCGACCGTGATCAGCCAATAGATTAAGAACAACACAGACGGTCATCGAACGAGCTATGTTAGGAGTTTCTCTGAATGTAAATATACGAAATGAGGACGTTCCAAGCAGGAAGAAGGTGGAAAATATAATTAGAAGAATTGCGCAAATAAAATGGAGCTGGGTAGGACACGTGGAAAAAAGACAAAACTGTACAGAAAAATTTGTAAATTGAAGACTACAGGAGCATAGTGGTAGTAGATGAAGACCACAAAAACGTTGGCTAGAAGACATCAAAGCAAAAGTGGGGGGGACAAACTTGCACCAAATAGCACAAAACAGAGAGGACTCGAGAGCTCATGAGTAGGCGTTTGTCCAGCAGTGAATGTATATATGCTAAAAAAGAAGAAAAGATATGCCTGGAGCAGTTTAGTAACGAATTACTGTTCTGAAAATTTGGCCTGTATTGATCAAGATGAATTTATTCGCACGCGATAATTTCTTGTACACTGTTGGCACGTCAATTTTTTTTATCATTTAGCAGAGAAAGGGTTAGTCTACAAAAATTTAATGTATGTACTGACAGAAATTTAATTCAGCGAAAAGCTTGTTGATTTTAAACATTTGTGGATTTTGTTTCATAAACAGTTTTCTAATACTTTTAAAACTGAAATAGACAAGACGAAAAACTCGTTCGGAAAAACATTCTTATGAAATTTTTTGCCTATTCCCTTTAATGAGATACCCCAAGATTCAAGTGGTCGCCCACACGAAAACTTGTTCAAATATATTTAAACAGTTTTTTACAAATTGTAGCAATGAATTTTTTCAGTCCAAATTTTTTTTTTAATTTGTTGGACCATTCTGAACAAAATAGGTCTACAAGGAACAAAATTTGGTACACTCATTTGGCACTTATTTGTATAATGAGAATTTAAACCATCAAAAACTTGTGATGGACCAACAAATTCAAAAAAAAATTGTGCAGGCCGAAAAAATTTATTATTAAAAAAATTATTGACAAAAATTTGAACAACTTTTCGCCAGGACCACCTCTTGAACCTTATTTGGGATATCTCATGATCTCATAATCTCATAAGTTATTATGCAAAAAACATTTATGGGAATATTTTTCCGAACGAATCCAAGCTTTCCGCCTTGTATAAAAGTGAATTTAAAATTACTACTGAGAAATATAATAACTAAAATTTGTCTCACCTGACGTTTTGGAAGCAAGCGTCTGTGTGTATATGGCCAAAGCACTGTTTCAAATTAAAAGGAAAGATTGCTTATATTAATTAGTTAACTATTACTACAAAGAGTAAACAACGTAGAGCAGTATTTTGAAAAATGTTAAGTCTATTTAAAAGAATATTCATAGCACAACCATATAAAAGGCAATCAGTCTGATATACGGAACATAAATATGATCCATAGAATAATAAGCTTTCACAACCGGTAGTTTTTAATGGTAGGTATAGTATTTTCAAGTTTTATAGCCAATAATCGGGAATTATTTCTGCCTGGAGTTTTGTCAACGAACGAAAAAAACAGTATCAAAGACGATCCATTTCGTGCAGGCGCAGACGAAATATCAGGAAGAAATCATTTAGCCACTTTAAGAGGTCTCTTGATTTATCAAAGTATCTATATATTAAAACTTATTTAAAATAATTAAGAAATTTAAGAAATTTTTATACTCACCTTGGGATTTAACAACCACCAAACAACACAAAAATAGTAAGGAATTCCCAAATAAAGCCATTGCACTGG
The DNA here is from genome assembly GCA_918026665.1 of Diabrotica balteata. NCBI lineage: Eukaryota > Metazoa > Arthropoda > Insecta > Coleoptera > Chrysomelidae > Diabrotica > Diabrotica balteata. The sequence continues at coordinate 49,452,360 of OU898282.1, forward strand.
ATACCATTGCCGAATATAGGTAGACTCTATACGACTTAACGGTACTATCTGCTATTGTACGGTCCACTTCCAATAACCGAAGCTAAGATACTAACTACTAACTCTAACTGTTGTGTCTGTCGAAAGGCGAGCTTGTACTTGAATATGTTAATGACGTAAAATACAAGTCTTCGTTAAAACTAAACAAGTTAATAACTCGATGATTAAACATTACAGGTGGTTAAACTGCAATAAAAAGAATCTGGGAGACAGATGAATAATTTAAAAGAAATGTGAAGTTTTTTTATAAATTCATAAAATACTATGAGAGTTCAAGGAATAATTATATTGTAGAAAATTTAATGAGTAATAATAAAAATATTACTCATTCGTGATAAAATATTTATTATATTTAAAAGAATAAATAAATATAAATATATATTAGTCCAATAAATTCGGGCGGAAAATAGGACCTTACCTTCCAATTCTGTCGGACTGCATAGATTTAGCTGAAAATTTGGATTTAAGCTTATTTTGCCCTTCTTTTGAAAATATATATATATATATATATATATATATATATATATATATATATATATTTTATATATATATATATATATATATGGACGAAGTGTGCTTTTTGTTTTTAATAGGTTAAAACTACCCCTAAGTGGAAAAAATATGAAAACACATTATTAAGCGTTGTATGCATAGGGATATGATTTAATTAAGTAAAATAAATATAGACAATGATAATTTGTACTTTAACACAAATTTTCAATCCTTAGAAACCACCGCTTATGAAGTAAATAAAGTTAAAAACCACTTTTTACGATGTAAAATGCTTTTTAAATAACGTTTCATTAGTTTTAAGTAAGGCAAAATCGGGAACGATCAGGCAGGCTTCACGGCAGGAAGATCATGCGTAGACCACATATACACACTGGAGCAACTGTTGGAAAAGAAAAAAGCAAAAAATAGAGATATACATTTGGCATTTGTGGACCTGAGAAAGGCGTATGACTCTGTACCAAGGTCAGAACTATAGAGCAATGTACAAATTAGAAATACAGACGGAACTCATAGAAGCTGCAAAAGCTCCGTATAAAGAAAATAAAGTGTCCATTAAAGTGGGAACAAGAATCATAGAAGACTTCACCACAACAAAAGGGCTCCTGCAGGGTTGTTTCATATCTCCAACCCTATTCAAAATATACTTAGAGAAAGCCTGACTACATGGAAAAGAATATGTGAAGGCATGGGAGTACCAGTACGGAACGAATACCTATATACGTTAAGCTTTACAGACGATCAAGTAGTGATTGCACAAGACCAAGATGACCTCAGCTACATGATGAAGGAACTACAAGAAGAATATACCAAGGCTGGCCTAGATATTAACCTCGCGAAAACAAAGTACCTATCTACAAGTGAAGAAGACACAGAAGATCTACAGATTGATGACAACGTAACAATCAAAGGAAATGGCAAATTCAAATACTTTGGGGTTTATAATCACGAAAAAGGCAACAACAGAGGAAGAAATTACGCAAAGATTAGAACAAACAAGAACAGCAATCCGACAACTTATCTCAGTATGGTGGGATAAACACCTAAATATGAAGACAAAAAGACAGATTTATAAAACATTAGTGCGAAGTATTATGACATATGGGGCTTAAAATTGGATTATAAACAAGAAAAACAGCAGTAAGATAGTAGCAACAGAGATGGAATGTCTGCGAAGATGCTGCAGAGTAACAAGAATGGATAGGAGAAGTAATGACGAAAATAAGCAAAGGACATCAATAGAAACAGACATACTAACATATATAGAACAAAAACGACTGAAGTCGTATGGACATGTAAGAAGAACTAGCGGCAGCAGATGGATAAAGAGAATAACCGAATGGAGCCCCATAGGTAGGAGGAAAAGAGGACGACCCCGAAGATCCTGGAGGCACGAAGTAGACAATGCCAAGAGTAATAGAGGCCTAAACGATGGAGAATGGGACAACAGAGAGAGATGGAAACGGTTGAGCGAGGGAAGGCAGTGAATAGTGGGGAATCCCTGAATATATATATATATATATATATATATATATATATATATATATATATATATATAAGTTCTAAGTTTTTTAAGCCCTAGAAAGCAAACCTTTGTGCAAAAAATGCTTATAAAACCCATTTATAGTTTAAAATACAATGAAACTTATCCATAACGGACACCACCGGGGAAAAATGTCCATTGTGTAGAGTTATCGATTAACCAATTGAACGTAAAAAGAAGTTTCGATTTGCTTGACCTTTAATTATATATTTTCGTACATATTTGCATAAGCATATACCTACACAAATAAAATATTAAATTAGTAACGTAAAATTAGTAAAATGTAAAAAAGTGGGTATTACTTTTTAAAAAAAAATCATCAATTATGGTTTGTTTTTTGTTTTGAACATTATTTTTCACAATTTTTGACTTAACATTTAGAATTACATCAAATATTTTTCACTTCACAGGTAAGCATCATTTAAATTACGTACATTTGTAGTAAGTTCTAGTTCATCGTCATTCTCATTGTCAGAAGCCTTTTACATTTGTTCATTTTCCACAATTTTTTCTTTATTACTATTTTTTTAATTTTTTACTATTTTTTAAGAAACCGTACCTAATAAAAAACTTTTTTAATTGTTTTGGTTGAATATTTTCTACATGCTGTCTGTTCCAACCCAAATTAAGGCGTTAGCAATCGTTATGGACTTCTTCAGTTCAGCCGTTGATTAAGAACATTCTATAGATGATAACATTCTTCTCGTCAGGGATTTAAAGTTTTTAATTATTCCTTGATCTAACGGTTGACTATGTTCTGTTGTATTAGGTGCCAAAAATATTATCGATATGTTAGATATACTGAATATCCAGATGAGATCTTGCGTTGTCTAGGAATAAGAGAATTTTTCTATTTTGACATTACACTTGTCTGTGAAATTTGTGCAGCTAATTTGTCATGATATCTCTGGCCATTCAGGCCTTCTTGTTGTGGTACCAGTCGACTTAAAGTTTATCAACATGAAAATTTTTAAAGTATCGAGGATTTTTCTTTTACCAGTACCATTGGTTTTTTTCTATTTAAATGTGCACACAATAATACGGTCAGCCTTTCATTAGCAGATTTACGCCCAGTGCAAATTTAATTACAACATTTAAAAGTTTTACTTAATAATGCTCGCTAATACGGACCAGTCTCGTTAGCATTATAAATATCTTCAAGTAAATAGCCACAAATTTCGCAATTTTCTTTGCCACTCTAAAACGTCGTCAAGGTTAACATTTGCAGCTTCTCCAGAAATTACTCTATATTTAATGTTATGCCTTAAGCAAAACTTGTTAAGCCACCATGGTTAAAACTCAAATTAAGTTCTTGCGGCGCCTCTAAAGCTCTTTCCTTTATTATCGGTCCAGATAATGGAATATTCTTATTTTTCACTTTACAAAACCAATAGTACACTATAGTATTGATGCAAACACCTTCAGTTTTCAAATATGTTTTTTGGTTGAACATTTACACTTTCACTATACCACTTTTTTAAATCAGTCTTTTTCTTTAAAATGTAGGTAGAGTTAATGGATTTTGGGAACAGTTATGACCTTGAACATTTCACATAAACTTCTGTACTAAATAAGCATAATGCATAGCTCTTGTCAAAATCCAATACATTAATAATATAATTACATATCTTCGATTCTAAAATATTGTAAAAGACTTTAAAGAGTCTGTGTAAGAAAAAAGATTTAGTTATATTCTTTGTGGCATTTTCAAGGTCATAGCTGTTCCCAAAATCCATTAACTCTACCTACTTTTTCCATTTTACCTTTTTCAAATAAAATTTAACTTTACAATTTTACATTGCACTTTTTATCTTATGATCCCTGTAACATTGATTCAAAAGTAAAATCTCTCCTTTTATTTATAAAATATTCATTCTCTTATTATTAATAATCTTACACACCTTTTTAACCAATTCAAAATATTACAGCAAATTTTAATACAATTCAACTTTCCCTCAAACTTATACAACCAGCTTTACATCTTACCTGTAGTTAAAACTCCCAACTTTAATTTTTTTTTCATTTTACTTAATATATCTTTAACTTTACTTTCTTCACATAAAATATTTAAATATACATCCCTCATCATTGGCCCATAAGATAAATCTCCTTTTTCCAAATTTTATGATTCGACCGAACGATATTTATATTATTAAGGTAAGTGAGCTAAATATTGCCACCTTAACGTTTGGCTCTAAAGAAATCCTACACTTTTATTAATAAATAAAAACAAATTTGGGTAGTAGTAAAGAAATGTATTTTCTTTAACAATATATTTTAATTCTATTAAAAAACTAAACAAAAACTAAAGAAAGAATACCTACTTTTTGTAGGTACTGCAGAACTACGGTTAAAATAATACATTTTTCTGAAAAAAATAAAGGCAATTAAGTAATATATACGTAACATTTTTCCTGCAAAATATAACATTGCGGGCAAGTAAACTTTGTCATCTTTAGTCAGTCCTATACAGGCCTCGTGAACATAACGATGGCACACTGTGCACAAGCGCATATAATACTTTTCATTGCTTTTTTGATAACTTTCGTTGGATTATTCAAATTTGGTATTAGTGCAAACAAAAAAATTTTTGGTTACTTGCTGGGCTTTACTGTTTAAAGCTGGCTTTCTCTTTACGGTGGGTAATTTTCGGTGTAATCAGCAGTCCTGTATCTTTAAAAGAACTATTTAAGCATTTGAAATCAGAAGTTGTTCCTTGATTAGTCACCGGATTACATTTTATTGTTTCTTTTGTAACCGTCTTACCTTTCTGTTTATAGTTTAATTCAAGTAGTTGACTGTCATCTTCAGAGCTACTGCTCCTCTTAGAACTTTTCATAGGTTCATGTTGACTAGAGACATCGTGAAGACTAAAGTCTGATAATAATTCGCTACTTAAGACAGTAATTAAACGCTTCTTTTTTTGTTATTAGTTTTCTTTGGCACCTAATATCCGCTTGTACTCACCTCGTTTTTATATGCGGGTTCTATCGACTTGCTAGAACTTCTAACGACATGTGATAAATCTTGAGAGCTACTGTGATTGACTCCGTCTTCTTCTCTGTGAATGATCAAACTTGGTGCAAAAGCAGCTTGAGGTATAGCGTCTGGTCTAAACAGATAAATACTGGTGGCTGCAAAACCGGAGATAATGGTTCCGAAGGTAATAGTCAAACTGGAGTAAAAATTTTCTCCAAACCTCATTTTGGTAGTCGCCTTGCCAGGGTTTGTTGTTAAAAACTGTAGGACTTCTTGGTCCCAAAATGTCTTTTAAACACTGATATGTCCATGGGTTGTAACTAGTGTGACGTGTTTCTAGAAAGACAAAATAAAATAAGTTTAGCTGCCTCAACTATGGAAATATCTAGGTGATTTTTTGCTCCATCTGATATTAGTAGGGTAGAACCAGAGTTTCTAAATAAAGATAAATGGTCAAGCCACAAAACAAATGCTTCCTATGTCATACTACCTTTATTTGTGACAATAGCTTTTCAGCCAGGAAGCAAGTGATCAGACCATTCAGGTTTAAACTTTTGGCCTTTAAAAAGCACAAACGATGGTGCAGGTTGACCAAGTGCATTTCCGCAACCTACAATTAACACGTTTGTTTTCAGGTTTGGTAAATAAGTTTAGTTTTTCTATGATATCTCTCAAATTATTAAAGAAGTCATTAACGATCGTTTTATTCATTTTTTGAGCTCGAGCCATATTCATTTGTTAAACCTTTTTGCCTAGCTACGTCTAGATACCTGCGCAAGAATAACTTAAGCCATTTTTTACCAGCCTTATTTGACTCTTTAGAAAACGAATTTGGTATATGATTTGTTGCAGCGTACGAAAACACACCTTTCGTTAGAATCTTGCTTGTAATAGGCATACCTAGCTCAGCTAATCTGTGAATTCTTTCGGCAAGATTATTTTCTTATGCTGCAGACAACATCGGTGATCTTCCAAGCTTTCTTACGGGATTTTGTGTTCCGTAATGAAGACCCAGCGTTGAGCGGGGAATGTTATAATGCTTGACAGCACCTGTGATGGACATTCCGTTTGCTATGACTTGCAGTGCCGAGCGTCGATGTTCTTCTGACTACTTAGCTCGTTTTCTTGACATTATGCAAAAGAGTTTAATATTTAGTCCCTAATATTGCCACTGGCAATATTAGGAATTATTAACGATGGCAATATTAGGATCAAATGATGCACAGAAAAAAAATTCGCAACAAAAAATTGCATTCGAAATAATTCATGTAATTCATAAAATCATAATAACCACTGGAGTGTACTTACCTAAACTAAATTACAAAAATCGAAATAATTTTAATATATCTTGCGTAAGGTCAACGGGAAAAACAGTTTCATTTATAACGAGGACACTAAACACAAACAGCGTGCTCCTACGTCTGATGGATACCATACATTAAAACCATACTATACAGTGTAGGAAAAACTTTATGGTCGGTATTTACCTTACGTGAGATGGAGTGAGAAACAGCTGTTTAAAAAGAGAGAGGTATATTAGGTCCGCCATTTATATCGCCGAACATGCATGCGTGGAAATCATAAAAAAGGGGAAGTTCAACGTTGCCAAACTTATTGGTTTTATTTGACCTGTTGTCTTTTTTACATTTGAACAATGTTCTAAGATAATCAAATTTGGGCGAAATTGATTTAAATGGCAGCTTACTGTTTTTTTATTGAGAATATGCCACAAGTTTACTTTACAATAAATGTAATATAACATTTTGATTTCCACTTCGGAAATCGTCTTATACAAATAAAATTTATTAATGTTACGTATTTTAAGTACGATTTCCGAATTAAAAATCTAACCATCAAAATAAGCTAATTTTAAAGTCACATTGTGCCTTATTCTCAATATGAAATAATAAACTGCACACAATAACGCCACATTAAAAAATCTTCATACACAATAATTATTTGGCAACGTCTCTCTGGTCAAAACACCGAGTAACGAGTAGTAGAGGTGGGTCGTGGTAGTTTTATCGTTAAGAGCGTAGGCGCAAAATTTCGGGCCAATGTTTTTTAAATGCATTCATTTTTTTCGAATCCTGAGAAAACTAATAAATATTTTTGAAAAATTTAAACGCAGAATGAAACAATACATTATAACCGAGGGCCGAAAGTCCCTGAAAACTTCTATAATGTTTATTTTAATAAGTTATATGGGTGAAAAAAAAATAGTGTGATTTCTAATTTCAAATATCTCATTCAAAAACCTTTTGTTTATTCTAAGGGACTTTCGGCCCTCGGTAATAATGTACTCTTTCATTCGGCATTTAAATTTTTCAAAAATATTTGATAGTTTTCTTAGGATTCCAAAAAAAATGAATGCATTTAAAAATTTAAATTTTTGTAAACAAGTAACTATGATTAGTTAAAAGTACTTTCAAGTAAGAGAACCTACATAAATAAACATAATCGCTATTATCGTTTATGTGTATATTTATTGAAGTGAAAGAAACTAATGATATATTTATTATAACTTAAAAAATAAACTAAATAAAACAAATAGTAAATCGTACTTACATTTACATTAACGGTATTATTAATTATTTAAATTGACATTAAAAAACATAAGTTTTTCTACTCTACTTCTTGTTAACCGTGTTCTTTTTTATTTAAAATTAAACCAGATTTTGAACATGTGTTCACATTTACAATACTTTAGTGGTTAGGTTAGGATATACATGGCGATGGTTTTTCCACCGTTGTAATGCACTCTCGATACAGGTGTACGTGTAGATAAGTCATCTCCAAGTAATTGATCAAAAATACACCATGGACTTAACTCATCTTTACCGGTTTCTTTTTCTTGTACTGGTTGATTTTCAATAGTGCAATCTTCTTGTTCGTTAATTATAACAGTAACCAGCTTCTTAACTTTTTCTTTTGTTTTTTTAGCTTCATTTTTATCAGAAAAACACTGCACTTTAAATCGTGAATCCATAAATATACATAATGACAATGTGCCACTCTGTTCTATCCCTCTAAATCTTTTTGCTAAACCCGATATTAGTAATTGTACTACGTCGGATACTATGGATGTAAGGTTACCGTTTGCTAAAATTAAATTGCAAGATTCTTGCAGGCAGCGTACCATAACAATCACTGAATTACCCTTCAAGTATTTTTGGCCACTCATTGTACTTGTTATTTCTTTAAACTACCGTAAAATTTGGTAAAGTTGAGAACAAATAATCCAGTGTCATTTATTTAGATTTGGTCTAAGTCTAAGTCTGTATTATTTAGTACCAATGTGGAACGGATTGCCTTTTCTAACTCGGTCATTCTTTTTAACATATAATAGGTGAAGTTCTACCCAGTTTCGACGTCTTGGATTGGCCGTTTGGGAACTTTGTTATGTTGTAATTAATACTTTAAAAGCATTTCTGTAGATAAGGTACTTTTTTTAAATGTATTTTTTGCAGAATTGTCGAAAAAAGGACTATTTATTTTATCTATTTTTACACGACAGCATTTAAGTGCGTCCTCTACCAATAAATTTAACTTATGAGCAAAACAACTTAAATGTTTTCAGTACAAAACATCTTTAATAGCTTTGACCATATTTGAGGCATTACCAGCTACTGCAAAATTTACTTTTCGTTTTAGACCCCACTGATTAATAATTTCACTAATTTCAGAAGCGATGTTTTCTGAATTATGGTTTCCAGAAAAATGGCAGCAGCCTAATAAAACCGTTTTAAATGCGAAATTTTCGGTTAAATACCTATTGTCCTGTTAATGCGAAGTAACTCTCAGTTACTCCAGATGTCCAGAGGTCAGTAGTAATCCAAATATTTTCTACTTCTTTAACAACTTGTGGTCTAATAATTTGCTCAGTTTTGATATAACATTCCTGAAGTAATGAACCTGACAAAGTTTTTCTTGTTGACGGTTTATATCTAGGAATCCACCCTGCAAACTTTTTAAAAGCTCGTTCTTCAACTATGGAAAACGGATGAAACGAGTCTTTGCATAAGTTTAATAAATCTTGAAAATCAACAAGTACAAGAAAAAAAAAACTGATAAGGATGACTTAAGTCCATGGTGTATTTTTGATCAATTAATTGGACATGACTTATCTAAACATACACCGGTATCGAGAGATATAAAAGAAGTCGACATGTATTTGTCTGATGATATATTACCCAAAAAAAATTTCGAACGGAGATTGGAACTGTCCATTACCGTGGTGGAAAAACCATCGCCATGTATATCCTAACTTAACCACTATAGTCATAAAATATTGTAGTATTGTAACAAAATATTTTCCTTGTGAACACATATTTAAAATCTGGTTTAATTTTAAATAAAAGAAGAACACGGTTAACAAGAAAAGTGGAAAAACTTATGTTTTTAAATGTCAATTTCGACGATTCGCGATTTAATAATGTGTCATGTAAATGTAAGTACTATTTGTATTGTTTAATTTATTTTTCAAGTTATAATAAATATATCCTTCGTTAGTTTCCTTCACTTCAATACTTATACACATAAACGATAATAGCCAATATGTTTGTGTACTCGCTAATTTGAATACTGGTAAACAATCAACTAGTTACAATTTACGAAAAACGGTTCCGATAAAAATTTAAAAAACTAGAGGACACACCTCTAGTTTCTTAGCTATATTAGGATCGGAACCAGAGAATATGTAAAATATCTCTGATCGGAACTAATCGTCTCACTAATGGGCAATGGGTGTTAAAAAGATTTATGGGGGGGAGACCAAGGGGAAATGTGATTGTTATCTTTGTCTATTCGCTGAAAATATGATTGTATATCTGCGTTAGACATCCAGTTAAGTTTTACCATACCAACCATAAACTTTTACCTACACTGTATACCACATACTGGATATGTATTGTGCATTAAAACCATGCCCCGGAAACTTATATGTATGACCTTGGAACAGTCGCCCATCATTTTGACCCCAGGCAGTTAATAAAGAGAAATGATAGCCTATCTCTCTCACCAAGACTTTAACCAATCATTAATTTTAACACAGCCTTGGGGTGTCAGTAACATAATCAAACCTTAAGGAAAGAGAGAGGACGCGTAACCTTTTGCTAAAAGTGAAGCCAAACTGCCACCAGAGGAAGTGGTCAGCGGCGTATCTTTGTATTTTAAGGATTGAATAATTCGTATTTAAAATGAAACATTTTTGTACATTAAATGTTTTATTTAATTTATTTTGTTTGCTACAAATATTTTGGAATCAAAATTAACGAAACTTTTTATTTATTTATTTATTTATGGAATTTTATGGAATATTTTATGGAATTTTAACCCTCAACGCACATCGCCACTGGCAAATCATCATGGTGTGGAGTGAAATTGTTAATTATAATACAATTACGGAAATAACTATGCATATTTAGGATTCTTATTTACTAATTTAGATCTTACCTTTCCTTAAAATACCAATTTAAATTGATTTTGAGGTTTAAAATTGAAATAAAAAGTAAAATTAATTAATAACTAATTGCACTATTATAAATATTTACCTATGAAACGACATTCCTGGTGTTTTCTGCTCGCTGCGATTTTTACAAAAAATATATGCACAATTCACCATTTTGTTAAGTAAAAAAAAATAGGTCTTTAATTAACTTTTTTTTTAAAACTCCAAAAACAAAACTGGTGTCAGATCTATTGTTTGCCACCAAAAAAATGGCGGACACATTGAAAAGTGGCTTTAATTTTTAAAGGTTGGTTAAATGAGCGTTACCCGCCCCCTCTATTTTAGTTTGACAGGTCTTCCGTTTGTTTACAAGTTTTAAATTTTATTTTATTATCTTAACTTTTGTTTGCATTTATTCTTAGTAATTTTAATTTGTTGGTTACTTAGTTTTTAAAGTTTAGTTTGAGTTACCTATTGTAGCAAATAATTTTTGTGCTAATAAAAAAACTAAACATGGTGAATTATTGTATTGTTCCGTTGTGTACAAAGCATAAAAAATTACAAAAATGATGAAGTAAGTTGTCAGGAAGCAAACAATAATAGTATTTAACATTTGTTTCTGAAAATATGTGTAATAAATATTATGTAATTAGTTTATAACTGTTTTATCTTAAACAATAAATAAATATACGTATATCTACAAAAAAGTGCATTTTTTATATATCTTTTTATTTTTTAATAATATATGTGAGATTATTCCATCGGAAAATAAAAAAGTATTTTCCAGGAAATTTTAATTAGTAACGAAATAGCCTGCAAGAGGCGCTAAAGGGTATGTATGTCCATTTGAATTTCCCACCTAATCAAAAGATGATTAGTAATAACTCCATCCGCAAGGGGTCCTAATAAACGAAATTTATATATTGAGTTGCATATATATTTCTAATATTATATTATTTATCTAAATATGACGTCCGTTTCCGTCTAAAATATGGCAATCGTGTGCTGACAAACTTCAAAGGCGGCATCTGAGAGTGGGTATTCTGATTGTTATTTATTCCGTGTCTGTAATTTTAATAAATTAAATATATAAAATTTTAATGAACAGGTAAACAGGTGGGTTACTTCTTAAAAACGAATTCTCAATTTTGTCCCGAATGTCATTGTCATTGAAACAGTCAATGTTTATTTCTGCGTCCCAAATTTAGTTGGCAAACTCAAGTACTCACGTGACGTCGACGGCATTTTGACGTTTAATTTAATACTTTTAAGTATGTTATCTTCAATTTAAACCCAATCCCTGTTTTTTTGCGGTTAGTTATGCAAGTACCTACTCCAAAAGTAAGTAGTTTTAACCACATTTTTGTATCTAACAGTCAAAATGTTTAATTCACGTTTTTCATAACTTAGTGGAACTATTACTTCGATATTTGAGTTTTTTAGATAACAAAAAATCTTTCAGAGTTAGAAATAGAAATAGAAATGTAATTCAACATAAATATAATTTCGAAATGCTGGTATATGGACGGTTCTGAAATCGATGAAAGCGTTGGAACTAGAGGATATACGGAAGAAAACCAAGGCTATTCCTAAGTAAAATCTTGGTAATTACTTAACTATCTTCCTAGCAGAAATAAATACTATGGAGATGTGCCTGCAGGATTTAATAAAGGAAAACTGCAGGACCGATCTATAAAAATTATATCAGATAGCCAAGTGGCATTAAACGTACTGGAATCGAATCGGATTGACTCAAAGTTAGTTTGGAACTGTCTTTAGAATCTGATTCAGATCGCAAAAATAACAAAGTAAATTTACTCTGGGAGACTGGACTTATTGGTTATGAAGAGAACGAAATAGCGGACCTACTTGCCAGGGGAGGTAAAAAAAAACATTCATAGGTTGAGAAAGATTCGTTGGCATAACAAGAAGCGCAGCTAAAAGAACGATATTGGATTGAGTGGAACGGATTAAACGTAACTACTGATATAAACAAATAGGTCTCATGCCGTCTTTTATACATGAACCTTCGAAGTAGGAATCGAAAGATCTATTGGATATAAATAGAAATGTTCTGCGAATTGCCGTAGCTCTCCTAACCGGATACTGTCACCTTTAGGGCCACACGAATAATATTAGACCAAAAAAACTAATTGCAGATTTTTTCTCGCTGCATTAACTTAAGCCTTGTAAAAGTGTTACCAAAGGCTATAATAGACTTTGTTAAAAAGGCTGATCTACAAGAAATGTGACACTAGAGACCTCTTAGGTTGAATGAGATTGTGGTTAAACGCCCACTCATATTGAACCTGACCTAACTTAATCTTTTTTTTTCTGGAATGAGGTGAAAGGTTCGAAACCGACTAGGGGAGATGTCTCTAGTACTGTTAAATTCATCCAGAAGGCAGAACCATACGAGAACGGTACAGAGTCCATATGGAATCCGGGTCTCCATCGTGCGCGCCTGTCAGGTCGCCTACCAACTAAAACCACCTCCTCTTCGACGATGAATATCCCGGGACGACTTCATTAGAGAAACATGGGGATATCCTGAGCAGTCTGAAAGGTTGTTCTTGTTTAAGATATTGTGGCTTGTTCTACGATGCATACTTAGGGTCTTGTTCCTTTTCAGAAGAAAAAGGGGAAAGTGGTTCGAAATACTGATATTATTATAGAATGAAGTAGAATAGAAAGAGGAAGAAGAACAAAGAGAAAAGTTTACACCCTTCGTGTCTCTGGTTGCCGTCTATATGGAAAATGGTTCCTAACGAAACAAGATTAGGACAGATTAGTTTTTCGCTATGTAGTTTCAACACTGAAGAAGTTCTTGTCAGTAAGTACCAAGAATAGGGGGAAGCATGTTCAAAGTTGTGTAGAGTAGATATGCTTAAGTAATTTGTACTTCTGTTGTATATATTATAATAATTACCCTAATATGTGGGACATATATATATATATATATATATATATATATATATATATATATATATATATATATATATATATATATATATTTATATATATATATATACGGTGTGCCCGCCCTGGATATATTTAGGCAAAGTAAAAGAGAAGTAGGAAAAAAGATTGTTGTACGTAACATGTGTGCCTGCTATAGGTATATTCAAAGTAGAACAAGAGTGAAATAAAGATAGATATAGGTATTCTCTTGTGTGGTACGGGAGAAACCTCCACCACTCGGCTTGTTCAACCTGTTTAAGTTTGTTGATCATCATCTTTTTCTAGTGCCGTCTCCACTAATGAATGTTGACTATAACCATTGCAAATTCGTTTCTATCTTCTGCTTTTCTTAAGAGCGTCTGTGTGTTTCAGCCGGTCTAGTCGCGAATTCTTTTCAGCCAAAATATTTGTCGTCTACCAGGACCCCTTTTGTTTTCGATTTTTCCCTTCATAATCAGCTGCAACAACTCGTACTTATCATTTCTAATTATGTGACCCAAATATGCTGTCTTTCGCCTTTAAATGGTGGTCAGAAGTTCTTTGTTTCTTCCCATTCTGTGCAGCACCATATCGTTTGTAATATGATCGGTCCATGGCATATTCAAAATTCTCCTAAAAAGCCACCTCCTCAAAAGCTTTCAGTTTTCTGATTAAGTCTTTATTAACAGTCCAGTGTGGATAGAGTGGATATAACATTTTACCATCTGATATCAGATTTGCGGATTGAGTCTTTGGTTACCAGAAATTTCCTCATTTTAAAAGGCTGCTCTTGAATGCTCTATTCTTGAGCGAATTTCTGATTTCGGATTCAGATCTTTCGTAATCTAGACTCCTAAGTATTTCATTTTGCCCACTTGCTTAATATCTTCATTTTTTATCTGGATCCTTGTAGCAACTTTGCTCCTCTTACTGATAACCATGGTTTTTGTTTTTTTTTCATGTTTATTGTTAAGCCAATCTTTATTTATACGTCCATGAGCCAAACTGTTCCCCATTATCACAAATTGTTTTTAGTAACGTCTGTAGGTCTGTCTCACTTTCAGCGATAATTACTGTATCGTCAGCATGACGGATGTAATTTATATATTCACCATTTATCTTGATCCCTTCTGTATAGTTTTCAAGTGCTTGCGTACTTGTCTCACTGCCCTGTCTCATTTCTCTACTTATCTGTTGCGCATCCGTGCTATTTCCATCCATTGTTACCACAGCCTGTTGGTTCCAATCATTTTTGTTGGCTCGTTTTCTCTTTAGACATTCCATGAGAATGTTATGTTTAACTTTGTCGAAAGCTTTCTCATGGTCTATAAACGCAAGGAAAAGATCTTTGTGTTTGTCTTGACATTTTTGGGTAAGAGTTGTGAAACTACACAGAGCTTGTACTGTTCCGAAGCCGTTACGAAAGCCAAATTGTCTATTACTTATATTTGCTTCGTACTTTATGAATATTCTTGCATGTATAATATTTAAAAATGGTTTTAATAAGTGTGACATTAAGCTGATTAATCTATAGTCATTACAGTGCTTGAGGTTCTTGGTTTTTGGTAGCGGAACAAAGGTGGATAGCAGCCATTGTGTAGGTACCTCACCAGATTTGTATATGTTGTTAAAGAGTATAGTTATTAAACTTACATTGTCTTCTTCTATAAGTTTAAGCAGCTCGATATGAACTTTATCTGGCCCAGGGGCTCTGCCAGAACTTAAGTTGTTTATAGCATGTTGGACTTGGAGCTTCCTCGTTATCAATTTGTTTTGGTTCCGTTCTTGTCTCCATAAAAAGATCTTTAATATATTTAGTCCATACTTGTTGATCGTAGCTATCTGTATACTGTTGTTGGGCGTTGTCAACACTATGCTGGATGCAGGATGTGGAGTATATGTAGAGCATATGTTATCGTTGTTTTTCTTGATAGCGTATGTGTAAGACCTGAAAGATCCATGTCCGGTCTACAGTTGTACCAAGCTACCACATCAGGATTAGCCTTTTGGTCCATTGAGCTTTAGTAGTCTATGCCTCAAATTTCCTTTGCCATTCATTTAGTAGTTGCTCTCGTACGGTCGCTCTTACCGTAGGTAAGTGACCGTTTCAGTTATCATATAACATCTGCTGTTCTTTAGCTAAGAGATGAATGGAGAACGTGCCCGCGATTATCTGTAGGGCCAGGGTGGAAGTGGTTCGATACGCACTTGTCACTTTGAGAAGGAGTTTCCTTTGTGCTCTGTTGATCATATCTTTTTACTTTTGGTATCTCAGTACATCTATCCAGACAAGGGTTCCATATAGGAGGCTCGATTGTACAACGTGTAGGTCCAATCTTTTCTTGTTGCTGCAAGGCTCATCTATATTGGATGTTATTCTCTAGATGTCTGCTGTCTGTTCGTTCACCTTCTTAACCACTCTCAAAATATGTTTCGTTAAGCGTAGGCCTCTGTCTTAATCAATGCCTAGATATTTAGCAGAGTTCGTTGATTTTAGTTGTTTACTACCTAGTTGGAATATCAAAATCTGGCCCGGCTCTCTGGGCTTTCAGGGTGACCGCTTTGGTCTTGTTGCCTGCAAGTTCCACGTCGTTATTTGTCATCCACCTATTTATTTGACTGAAGCAGTCATTTACAGTGTCTACGATTTCCCATGTCACTTGTTACTAACATAGCTACGTCGTGGGTATAGGCTATTACCATGCTATCGGGATGTTTATTAAATATCCCGACACTTTGGTAGTTTCTAATTTGCTTTTGATGTTCCAGTTAGCTGAGAGGCATTCTTCACATCGAACATTACTAAAACCGCCCATCGTTTCCATGTAGTATTGACAGTGTCTGTGTTATGTTTAACCGCATCTACAGCTGATTTTGCTTTTCTAAATCCGTATTGTCTAGTTGGGATGATGTCTATTTTTCTCAACTCGTCTTCAAGGCGATCTTTGACAAGATTCTCGTAGAGTTTCCCTAAACAGTCAAGTAGACAAATCGGCCGACATGCGCTGGCTTCATCCAGATCTTTGCCAGGTTTAGGTATAACTGTAAGTCTCGAAAGCTTGAGCTTGTCGGGGAATTCTTGTCTTGTCAACAGCTGATTAAGGATTTCTCTTACTGGTTCTGGCTGTAATGTAGTTAATAGTTTTATCGACTCTGGTGTACCACGGTCGGTCCAGGGGATTTACCTACTTCGATAGAATCTGCAATAAGCCTCGAAGAAGTGTCACCAAAGGCCATGACCTTACTTAACTAACCTAGGTATATGTTAGTTTTGAATCCTATTACGATTCTGTTAGAATATGTAAAGTAAATGGATCAAAGGTAATAAGATAAAATTTCAGAATATAAGTACTGTTTATTTAAAGATAAATAACAGAGCGAAATAATAAATATCTACATCAATTTTTACAGAAAATCTTTTCTACAAAAAACTTTACTGATACGCAGTATGTATAACAAAATATTTACAAGTTTACACCACTATTTACACATTCGAGTAATTTTTTAACAAATCACAATGTTTAAAAATCTACCGAGTACAAGATACAGTATTGCTAAAAGGGTAGGATTCAGTCGTTTCAGTCTAGTACGTATTAGGACCGATGAGTCTATAATCGATGAATTTATGGGTGGTTTATGTTTCAGTGTTGATCTCTCAGAAATTTTATTTTGAAAGTACATCTTCTACACTAAATACTTCTTATATACAAAGTTATTAAAAACTGTGTAAAAAAATTTAATATGTGTAAAAATCGTATGCCATATCTTAGCTAGCTTAAAACTATGTCATCTGTAAAAGGTGGACACTAAAAAATTTAGGCTGCTTGGACATATTTTTCGATGTATTTTGCGATAAATGCGTTTTATAGTTGAATTGCAGGTCAAATTGACTTATTTTTAGACGAATATATAAAAAATTTAATTTCTTAAATAAGTTTTACAAAATTCATATAATATAGTTACTAAAAAAAATTAAAGATCCTAGTTTAACTAGGATCTAACTATAGTTAAGCAAAATGACGAAGAATTATTTATTGACAAAAAAGCATCCGAACAAAATAGTATCTATACAGGTAATAGTTGCAGACACATCATAAAAATCAATAAAGCATATGCATCAACTTGTAATGTATTGATGAATTAGTAGACAGATTTTACGCTTATCTTTTTGCAACTATAAACAGAAATAAAGCTCAACCTACGACCATCTTTGGAGATTCTAATGAAAATGCAAATAATGCAAAAATTTCAAAGCAATAAATGAGATTGATTCACTTTACGACAAAAACATACCTTTAGTAGCACCAAATGAATTGTTTTTCTTTGTAAAACAAAATAATAGAGACTATAATAAGAATATAGAGAACTCCAGATAACCAAATAAAAAATACTTTAGAAAAACTGCCAGAAACACCAGACTTAAATGTTTTAAATAAAGCCATAATCGACATAATAAAGAAACCACAGCAAAAATCTTGTTCTAAAAGAAACAAGCAAGACAAAAACAGTTCCGATTCTTGATAGAAAATGGAACAGCGAAGAACGCTTTGAGAAAATAAGCAAAAAAAAATACATAAACAGCAAACAAACATAAACAAACACATGCTAAATGAGCTACACTCAAAAAAATCTAGAGCAATAAGAAGTAACATACGGCAAAACCAACGCTACGAAGTAATAGGAGCAATACTACAAATTACTTTGCAAAAGATAGGGTAGCGTTTAACGAATTGATTGCCAAACTTCGTTAATAAGAAATACAAAAATTCTCACGAAAAAAACACAAATGACAAAATAGAAATATTCGAACTCAACCGGAAGACAATATTAAGATTAAATAGACATTAATTAATAGAAATTGTAAAAGAATTATACAAAAAATGATATAGAAATAAACTTCCGCACCCTAACATAAACAGGAACAAGCGAAATCAAGTAGAATAATAATATAGGAACCCACACTAAAACTGTCGTTGTTGATACCGAAAATTAAATTTTATTCACTCAGTTACGCCCATTTACAGCGAAATCAAGTCAAAAAATCTATCCTAATGACTAAAGAACGGCCTGAAGAAAATTCCTTAAAGAAAATCAAATTCAATAGGGCACCGAAAAAGACTGAGATAGTAACAAACTCCATAAAATTTAAAGACCTAGTAATAACTGAATAAAAAAGTATATAGCTTATGCCGACACAATCGAGAGATTCCAATAAAGTGGAATAAAGCAGTTATGGAGTGACCTCTAAAATTCTAAACCAACGAATTACTGTAACTAAGAGATTCCAATAAAATGAAATAAAGCAGTTACTTGTCTACTATACAAAAGGAAGATAGAGTGACCTCTAGAATTCAAAACCAATCACTGTAACTAAGTATATTAGCCAAACTTTTAATGGTCAATAGTATCTACAAGCACGTTTCCGCTCCAGTTAGAGGACGAATGAGCATCTGAATGGGTTAATAATAGAGAACATCATCGAATACAATAGGTCTCTTGTGTTAATTTTTGTAAACTTTAATACCACATTTGACACGAAGTAAATGCTAACGTTACTTCTATAGCTTGCACGAACATATCTTCGTGCAAGCTATGAAAGATCAAAAGGAAGACATGTTAGTCAACGGAGTGCATCTAAATAGCTTAAGGTGACGCAGTTTTTTGATAGATAATTTAAAGGATTTACAAACAATAATATTATACCTGTTCTATATATTCTTTAAAAGCTTAAATCCTTTTAAATATTTTGGATGTTACAGGCGCATCTTAAGAATGACATGTGTGGACGCGGTGGCTACTATAGAGGTTGTGCATAGAATGGGGGGAGGAATGCGAGATCATTCATACAACCAAATAGGGTGAATTAGAATATTTAACCATATTACGAGAAATCGGCATATACATAGCTGCTTGCAAACTCGTTATTTATGTACTTTCGATATAATCATGTAATCTCTAGCGATTAAAGAATGGAGTAGCTCGGGATATTAACAAGACTAAGGAAACTGTTATTGAGTGAATTTCAAGAACACCACTGAGAGGATACGATTCAACTAAACAACCATAAAAAGATTTAAATCTAAACAAAAATGTAAAAACAGGACAATCTACCTCCACGACACTATTCAACCTCACTTTATAAGCAATAGTCAGGAAGGCACAGTCCGTGGGCAAAATTATTTTCGTAAGTCAGCTTTAAATATCATTGGCAGATGATTTGACCACCATGGCACTTATATAAACCTAGAAAAACTAGACAAAGGAATTCATTATCAATCAATCAATTCATTATTAATTATCTAATACAACGATTTTAATCAAAAATATTACTTGGCTATAATCCCAATCGAAATTATGTGGCTTTAGCAATAGGAGAGCTAAATGGCTATTTTTACCTCAAACATTTCTAAAACAGTATGCTATACAGATATACATTATAAACCAGATTCTTCACAGAAGAGAGTGCTCAGATTTGACATTGCCATTAAACACTTAGGTATAAGTAGTATTAGTTCTCTTCTAATAATTTTAATATAAAGCAATTCATCAATATTTCGTTTATACAATCAACACCGTAACATAAAACCTATTTTAGATACCAGCACCTTCTTTTAGTAAATAATCGAAAGTGTTCAGTCTAAAGGTACACTATTTACAATCCTCAACAATGCGTGGCATTTCACAATATATTAATTCTTAGCTAATATGGTGCCAAATATAAATTATGTCATTTATTCCAATGAAAATGTAATACAAAAGATTGCTGTCGCTTTGTATACCTCCTAAGCCTATACGAACAACATCTTTGATGCACAAAATGTAAATTTTTAGTTGAGATCATCAGCTACTATCTTTTTTTAAATAACTTTTCTTATATAAGTACATGCCAAGACCAATGTCTTAAAAAAATGTCTCTAATTATCTTTAGATGTACTGCATATGTGTATTGGAATAAATGATTAAGTTTATGGCACTGCTTAAGTTGTTTTATTGATCTTAAAATTGTCTACCTTACATAACTATACATCCATGTAGACGGAAACATTCGTTTTTGCAGTTTAATTAGTGCGAGGGATTTATTATTAAATACATTTTAAGACAATAAAACACTTCCTTATAATAACTACATAACATATATTAAGCTGTACATAAATTTTACAAAAACAACAGCGTAAAAATAAAAAGATGGTAATAGATTAACAACCAAAAGAAAGAATTTGTCGAAAGAAACATACTCAATAATATACAAAAAGAATGAAGAATGTTTTAATTAAAATTTTGTATAATTTATATTAAATTAAAATAGATATATATTTTAAGTTTTTTAAATTTCCATAAAAACCCTTTCTTTTCGATCATCAAAAGATGGACGTTCTTCATAATAGAAGTTTACTTTTACAAATAATTACCAGTTTTGGACCATGTTGTTACTTGAGATTTTCAGATTCTTCTTTTAAAACACGTTTCACATAACTTAACTAAACTGTAGGTAAATTCTTAGATTTATAAATGCTTTATCTTCAACTATACTACACGATTTTTGCATGTAATTTTACAGAAAATTTGTCATTTATTATAGACGAAAATACAACACGACTGTCTAAAAAAATGTTCTTAATAGACAATTATTAAAATTAACTACTTTAGCTGCTGATGATAGGGTACGGTAAAACCTTCTTAGGGTTCTTCCTTGTTGATATATAGAATTCTACGAACTATTTCTTCGTCGATATAAGCCTACTAAATTATGTAAATTACCACATTATCTTTTGCTTTAATGTATTGAAAATGTGCGTTAATCTTTGGAAATCATCTTCGGTCTCGAAAACTGTGCGTTAACCTTTGTAGATGATCCTCTGTCACGAAAAGAAAAAAGAAATATGAAACGGCAATAAAAAAGAATTCATAAAGACTGTTTAAATAGTTTAATTTTGTTGTTCCATAAAAGATGGCGATATTAGGTTCGTAGTGTTATTTTTTTTTAAGATATAATATTGTATGACAAACACGTGTGACGTATATAAATACCCACGATTATAGCAAACATACAGAATATGATTAAGATTTAGTTCAAGTCCTGGGGATTTCATTAGGCAGTGTGAGCAATATTTTGACTGCTGTGAAGTTTTGGAATAGAACATGAACACATTTAAACTTGATTTACTCAGCAATGTTTGAAGCTTTTAGAAATAAAAAAAATTACACGCCTCTGTTTATCACTATAAATGAATTTTAGATTTACCAGCAATATTAGTATAATCAAAAGCTTAAGGAATAATAACCAATCATGAAGTTAGTATTCACATAGCTCAAAAACAACCGCGAAAAGCAGTAAAGTAGAAATTATTGCGATATTCGTCGTATTCACCAGATTTAGTACTATCTGACTTCTAGATATTCTCACATTCGTGTGTAGGAAATTCTTGTAAGTTTGCATGGCAATCTGGGATGCTCTTAAATTTTCTGCTGTATTTTTTGTTATTGTTATGTTATTGTCGACGTTCCTTATGTCATTATTGGTAACACGTATTGTTTATATACTTTTCTCTTCAGATATATGTATGTTATTACCTTTAAATATCTTCCGTAATTTTCCAAATCTATTCTACGCTGTATGTCATGCGTTTAAATGTTCTTTCTAATTTGTATTTCGTCCTAAAGTCAAAGCTTCTATTCTGACGTTCTGTACGAGTATTAGTTTTATCATTATTTGAGTTTTGCTTCTATGTAGTCGGGGACCAACTTTCAATGAGGCTTTTATTAATTCGTCAATCTGTTTTACATTAACGATGTTGTCTGTGATCAACTGATGTTATCTGTGAATCTAAGGTGATTTAACCTTTCGCTGTCGATAATGATGCCTTTGTTTTTCCAAAACAGTGATTTCATTGCATATTGATGACATTTATAAAAAGTTTTGGCGAAATGGTATCCCCTTGTCTAACTCTTCTGTCTAGTTTAATTTAACCTGAAATTTTACCGTTGAGTTGTGGTGGAAGGTTGTTCACGTATTATATAAGCTTTGTATCTGAAATATATGCTACATTGTCTAGTGCTGCTATTATTAATATGATAGTTATACTATATCAAATGCTTTATGGAAATCGATAAACACCTAAGTCAATGGTCTATTATGTTCCACAGACTTTTTATCTAGACTTTAATGCTTGACGGTGATAATTTTTGTCCCGCAACTTCTCCTGAAATCCGCTTGGCGACCATGAGCTGATAAACATCGCAGAGGTCTACCATCGATGCGTTGGAGCGATGACGTAAAAATAATTGCTGGGAACTAGATGCATTGTGACAAGAGGGTTTTAAAAATTGCATGGTTTCGTCAACCAAGAAATCTTCGGATTTCTACTTTGTTGTTTATTCTCAGATGTCGCTGTAGCGTCTTGTTATTTATAGTGACACTTCTTGACGGAAAAGATTTTATTTTACTATTAGAGCTTCTGTACCAGTCGCCCTGATGAATCATGGTAGTGTCAAATACATATAAACGAATATACAGATGCATTATACGCGAAATCAAATCTTAACTGTCTTTTATTTATTTCTATTTAGTCTTTATTAGTACAAGATACCAGTTCATCAAAGGTTCTTGCTTAGATGAGTAGATATGTTGTGAAATGCAATTTTTAGATTTCTCATGTCCTTCTTTTAATCCTTTCATCGTCTGTTTTACGTTGCAATTCTTCTTCTTCTTCCTTCTAGTATGTAGGCTTTAAAAGCTGTTTCTTCTTTAATATTAGTCTCCTAAATTGTTTAAATTGTCGAATGATCTTTTTCTTGGTCTGCCAATACTTCTTCGTCCATTTGGTGACTTATCTAGTGCTATTCGTACTATTCTATCCTCTGCCATTCTACTGATATGTTCGTTTCACTCCTGTTTTCGTTTTGTCACCCATCCATTTATTACCTCTATATTGCATGCTCTTGTTATGTTTTCGCTTCTCTCCCTATCCAACAGACTTCTTCCTGATATTTGTCGGAGTATTTTCATCTCTGTTGTTTCTAGCAGTCGTCTCGTTTTAAATGTGCCGGGTTTTGTCTTCGCCGTGTATGTTACTATAGGTCTAATTGCTGCTTTATAGATTCTTGTTTTTGTGTCTTGTCTTGTGCAATTTATAGAAGAAATCTGAAGTTTGGTTTATTGTGGTTTATTTCCAAAACATATTACTCATTTTACATTTATACTCACTTTTTTACGTAGATGATAAATCCGTTATTAAAATTACTTTAGCAGTATTACAATTACCATTACGATCCAATGAAAACTTCAAAGTGGACAATGATATGGAAAAGTCTTAAAAATTTAGAAATGTTTGGGTATTCTTTCTTTCATTATTAAACTATTACTTTTAACGTTAAAATATTTTTAAACTACCAATTTCTTTCATTCCGACTTACACTCACGATGCCGGAAATTTTTAAATTAAGACAAAAATATTGATGCTAACATTAGATCTTACACTTCTCTCCACATTTGTACATGAAAATACAGATTTTTGTTTACGTATTCCACTGATTGTTCAGTTAAAGTACAAAAAATTACATTCATCCATTTATATTGTGCTTGCTACAACTGTTTGTATTTACAATATTTTCAAGTAGATACATCTAATTTTGAACAAATAGTATAATCTTTCATTGCAAAAAATAGTCTTTTTACCCATATGAAATCAATCAATTAAAAATTTCGAGTTTTCGGTGAAGAAAATATAAATCGCATATTACATAAAATGTTTAAAAAGACTATTATATTAAAATCAGATCTTCAATATTATCACACATTCTGAAATTGTCCTTTTAAAATTTTAAACTGCCACAAAAAGGAGTATATCTTTAAAAAGTCCATGTTTAAAAATAAAAATCGACAAATATCAAGAAAACTATGTACAAAAGAAGGACCAAATCAATTAATGATCTATTTTTCATTTTTCCATGTTCTTATAGTGCCAATGTTAGATTTGAGCAAAGGCAACTCCTCAGCATATATCACCGAAAGCAACCTAGGCCGCAGTATTGTACGGCTTCAGAGCTGTACAACACTACAAATTTTTATTATTATAAAGTAATATTATATTTGATTTGCTTAATAACTTGATAAGAAAAAAACTTATCTCCAGATACTGTCAATATTATATTTGATGAACTACAAAATGACAAACAAAAATTAGAGAAGAAAATATTAACACGCAAGAAGAAAATACTATTTTTCAAGCACAGATAACGTATCTTTCTGCATATGTTTTTATAAGATGCATTAAAAATGAAGATTACATTATTCACAAAACTAGTTGGTATTAAATATTGCTTTAACAAATTACTATAATGGACAAATTCGACTTCTAGTCAAAACTCCTAATGAAGCAGAACTATGTATTAAAATGTGATAAATATAATCGATTAAGAAATAAACCAAGATACACTATTATATAAAGTTTCATGGTCTTACAGTTTTTATAATTCACATACTCGTTTTAACAATGTTTAAACAATATACAAAAGGAACAAAAACCTATTTAGAAGTCTAACTTAACATTGACTCTCCTTAATACCAATTAAAACGAGCTTCGTAAGTTAAAATTATGCTTCCTACTAGGACACCGCGCTATTGAACAGGAAGACGTTGGTCAATCTAATCTGAGCATATCGATTTCTAAAACTAGGACTAGTAAAACGTAGCATTCATATCTGATATGCAGTTCTCATAGACGGGCCGTTCCGACTCGGAGATATGCTCGATGAACTAAAAATAAATGCTGAAGTCGGCGTACCCTCACTTAAGCCGTTTATTAACCTGCGGGTTGTGAGCCAAAGGACGGGGGTTATTGGAAGGTCCGGCTTCAGCATACAAACAGGACGATTCACTACATGAGCAGGTAGTATCATGGCTACTGGTACATGAGTGTCTATCTTCACAGTCGGCGTCTTCGTTATCCCAATTATGTTGGTTAAACCAAATCTTAGTATCACAGCTGTGGGGAATATTGTTACAATAACCTCTACTGTTTGATCTATGACCGGAACTACCACTAGCTAAAGAGCAGTGAGCATCACAGTTATTGCAAGAACGAGCTCTGGCATGTTGAATTTTACCGCATTGATTAGGAACGTGGACAGAGTAACATCCGTACCCCCCAGCACTTCCACAAGTACTACCACCGCCTCTTGGCGGAGGTACTGGGGGATTTTCTCGGGGACAATCTGGAGGAGGGTGGTCTGGTGGAGGAGGAATTATCTCAGACCAGTTTGGAGGTGGCAAAATCATTGTTGTAGCGTAAGGGGTAGGACTTTCCAAATTTTTCTTGCAATTATAAAATGTGGATAAATTTTTAGTGTCAACTTCAGCATAATCTGCAGGTTGTGCTAAAGGAATAGAAGAATCCTTATCACAATCGGTAGCTTTCCATCCCCTGTCAATCCACAGACTTTCTTTTGCATTCAACTGAGAAGCATTTACTACGGGGACATTTAGATGTCCCAATTGTTTACTTAATGACTGTCTTCGTTTTAAGTATAGAAGTACTCCAATACCTAACAGCAATAATAATACAAGAACTGCGAGAAGTGCAACAAACCAGGTCTGGCGAACTAACGGTACAAAGGGACCTAATGTTCTAGGACTTTGAGCTCTCGGTGCAGTGAGCAAGGGTACAGGGTTAGAATATGGACCTTGGCCAGCAATTGTGAGTGCTGCCACTTTTGCGGTATACGAACCACCAGCTGTAAGATTGCTAATTAATATAGAAGTCGTGGAAGCATTCATAGTCATTGATCTTACAATATTTCCCTTAATCTGAATTTTATAACCAGTAACTATTCCGTTACAATGCTGGGGTGGAGGAGGCGACCATCGTACCCAACCTGCGGTGTCATTAAAAACTCCAGCCGTTATGCTATCAGGCGGTGCAGAAGGAACATCCTCTAACGTCTGGGCTATTCTTGAATTCGATGGTTGACCCTCTACCGATTTATAGAACGGTGAAATAAAGAATTCATACTTGGTAAATTTCTTTAAATTTGCTACTACATAAGATTTTGCTTCAACATCTAATACTGTTAGTATGTTGTAATTGTGAGATCCTCCTGATAATTCTCTAAACCTAATGTAGTGACCTTCTACATAGTCATTATCAGAAAAATTCCAAATCAGTTTGACAGAACTGGAAGATTGGGGTTTTGCTTCCTTTAACTCAATTAATTTGGTGCTAAGTGTAGCTCTAGCAGTATCTAACTCTGAGCTAGGTAACGATCTTGAATTAGCTAATGTTCTGGCAATTTTTGATACTGGACTAGCTGGAGATAATCCGTGGGCATTTTCTGCTCTTACTATAAATACATATGAACTATCTGGCTTCAGCTCGTGAACCACCATATAGGGATTCTGGATTCTATGGGCAGCTATAACCCACCCAGTCTGTAAATCTGGACTCCAATATTCAACAGTATAACCTACTAAAGTATTTTCGTCGTCTTCACTATCCCATGACAGGCTTATACTTGACTCGGTGGAATTTAAGATTCTTGGAATACTTGGAGCTTTTGGAAATGTAGACGGATCCGGACTGCGATGTAGTGGAATTGAGGTTCCTTCGACGACATTAAGGGATGCTGACCAAGAACTTTCGCCACTTTCGGATGTGGCTGAGCAGGTGTATTGGCCTGAGTCATCTAATCTGAGATCTGAAACAAAGAAAAGCAGTTTGTTGCATGAAAATTATATATCTGGTTTAAAATAAAGTAGAAATATGTAGTAATAAATAAATTCAAAACAAAGTAGAATCAATACAAAGTGGTTATAGATCAAGTACTTCCTCAATAGATAAATTAGTTGCTTAATAATGGAAGGCAAGATAAAATGACATTACAATTAAAAGTTATTTAAAGCTACTGTAATCGGTTCTGAAAAACTGATGACTCTAAGAAGAATAAAAAGTTATATCTACTCTACGCTTTTTACAGAACTATATATATATATATATATATATATATATATATATATATATATATATATATATATATATATATACCTGATCTTTAACAAGAAATGAAATGTCCTGACGAACAAGCAAGCCAAGCTTTTAATAAATTCAAACCGCTACTACCTTAAGCAAAATTGGATGCAATAGCAAGAAAACTGAACATAGAACTAACATAGGATAAACAATAGAAATGGTAAACAAAACTAAAGAAAAAAGAAGTCCAGCAGAAGTGACAAAAATAATAAGAACAATAAAAGGAAATAGAGTACCGGGAATGGTGCAACCATTTTACATAACACAGATTCTGCCTAGAATAGGTATGCATATTTTCCGAACAACTGGAAACATGCAAAAATTATTCCTCTACTCAAACCACAACAGGATATAAGAAGAACAAGCAGTTACAGGCCGATATCACTAGGAATCTCTTAGAAAATTATATTGGAAAGGATCATGTACAAAAGACTAAAAGCATGTAGAAATAATAAGAGTTATCTAGGAAGATCAACTCGGTTTTAGAAAAGAAAGAAATTATGAACTACAACTAGCCAAGAGCAAAAAATTGACTTTAACACAGAGAAAATAACAGAAATGACCACACTGGACATAGAAAAAGTCTACAACACAGTTTGAAGAAAAACCCTAATTTACAAAATGGAAAGAGCTAGGTTACCTCATACTTAGACATCATATGTGATACATATTGCACTAATAGAATTTTTCAGATTGCAGCTGATAAAAAGATGTCTAGGATATAAGCAGTTCAAAAAGGATGCCTCAGGGCAGCATTTTATCACCGATACTATATAATATTTTTGTTTTAGATTTGCCCACTGATACCAGAACAAACACGGCAAAGTGACTTGACACAGTAATCTACACCTCAGCTAAAGACAACAGGAGGATCTTCGAGAGATATGAAAACCACCTAGAGAGAATTGCAGACTACACAGACAAATATAAAATAAAGATCAACACTGAGAAGACTTAGTTTATCATCTTTACATAGCAGACCGTATCAATCAGGGAAGAAAAAACGATGAGAGGAAATAGCATCCGGGTATAAGCTATCGTCAAGTATCTAGAAGCCCATCTAGAAAGACTAGATTAAACCTCACAAAACACACCCAAGAATCCAAAAAAAATACAGTAGTGGCGAACAGATTGATTTCCTACATATACAGGACCAGACGTCTATTGTAGACGAAGACGATTCAATTATATTAGGCCTATGCTAAAACGGTGATATTATATGCAGTCCCAGTATAGAGTTTAACAGCGGAAACCAACTGGAAGAAGCTTGTAAAAACAAACGGAATGCTGGTTAAGACTTGCACCCAAGCAGCTAAGTAGAGTGCCAAAAATAGTACCTACGGAAATAGGCATGCAGGTGCCTAACATCATAGATAATTAGGTGCTCGAATAGGATGAGGTCCCACAAAGTAAGCGGTGAAGAAGCGGTATGTTGGGGGAAGAAAAAAGAAGACTAAAATATATTGTAAATACTATTTGACATGTACATATTCTTTTTTTTTTCTTCTTTTATGTGGCCATGACTCTAATATGTTTTTCGATGTGCCTACAGTAAGTTGTCGTTCCATCATTTTAGTGGTCTTAGTACTGATCATCTTCCTATTGGCGAACCGTCTCTAGCTGTCTTTACTACTCTATTTGTTGTCATTCGGCTCGATCGTCCCATTTTACTCTTCTATTTCTTACTATATGTATATCTTCTAGCTCTACTTCTAGCTCTGTCCTATAACGTATTTTCATCTCTGCTATTTTTAACATCATTTTGTCCTCTCTGTGCCAGGTCGTAATTCTGCCGCATATGTCATTTGTGTCTGATGAATGTTTTGTAAATTCTACCTTTAATTTCTTTTCCGATATTTTTATTTCTCTATATTGTTTCGTTCAGGTAACTTGCAGCTCTGTTTACTTGATCTTCAACTTCTGTTTAGAGCTTTCCGTAGCTAGATAATGTGATGCCTATGTAGATATTTAAGCTAGATCACTTCTATTATCTGACCTTCCAGCTTCAATTTACATCTTAGTAAATTTGCTGTTATAAGCATACATTTTGTAATTTTTTGGGGAAACTAACATGTTAAATTTTCTGGCGGCTATATTAAGTTGGTTCAGCATACGTTGTATGCTAAGCATCATCTGCATAGCAGATTATTTAAAGTTGTTTTTCTCCCATTTGGTATTCTTTTTTAGTAAGTTTAGTTGAACAATAAAAGACTCAGGGAATCTGCCTGTCTTATCCTATCGCCAGCTTCAATAGGGTCAGTTAGTTCTTCTTCTACTTTTACTTATTGTGTTGTTTTGGTAGATATTTTCGATTGTTTTGATTATTCCTAGAGATATCTCTCTTTCGTATAATAAGTGGATAACGTTCTTTAATTTGATTTGGTCAAATGCCTTCTTAAGGTTCACAAAACCTAGACATGCCGGTTTTTTGTATTCTAAAGATTTCTCTTGCACTTATTTCATTATAAATATAACGTGGATGCATGATCTTCTTGACCTAAAACCTTGTTCTTCTGTTAATGTTATAATTTCATTAAGTTTATTTGTTATCACTTTAGTTGTTAATTTGAGTTTGTGTTTAATAAATAAAATCCTCTATAATTTTCCAAATCCGATTTGCTCCTTTTTTAAAACGCGGTATTAGGATGCTTGATCTCCATTCTTGAGGAATTCTCTTTTGTTCTATTATTTTTTTGATTAGTTTTAATAATTGTTTGGTCAGATTTGGTACTCCGTACTTTGGGAGTTCGTTCGGAATTCTTTTCTGCCCTGGTGATTTTCTATTTTTTAATTTCCTTAATGCTTCCTTTACCTCTTTCTCCTCAATATTTATTTCTTCGTTTGTCATCATTTCTGGTGTTGGTGGTTTATTATCGACACCTTTAGCAAATAGGGATCGAAAGTAGTCTGTCCATGTTTTTTTTTTCTGAATGTGTTTAGTTTTTATTAGTTTTCTCATCTTTTCTCTTTCTGCTCTGATCATTCTTTATATGTTTTTTATGTTCCATTTTTGGAACGCTCTGTTTTAAGAAGCTCTGCCAATGTCCCATCTTTATTTGTCTAACTAAAGTATTCGTTTCATTTCTAATCCGTTTATAGTGGTTGTACATGTACATATTAGAGCCTTGAACGTTTTTATGTTTGTTTTTTTTTTTAATTTTTTATTGGACTTAACCACAGAAACGGTCAGTATACAGAATAAACTTACTGAAAGCTTTCGATAGTCCAAGGATTAAAAGCCAAGCAGTGGATTGGCTCCAATACTGTTCTATCTAGCTTTGATATATTACCATACGATAACTAAATGTAGAAAGGGCCTATATTTTAACAAACAAATGAGTAAAACTTATCGCACATGACGATGACGTTAAGATTATGTCTCTCGGAGCAGAGGAGGCATCATAAATATATCCAGAATTAAAAAGAGCGGTAAATAAAATTCATCTAGAAGTTAATATGCATATTACAAAAAGAAAATAACACGGACAAGATAAGAAGATATTAACATATAACATATAAGAAGCTATTTAACATATATCTTAAATTCAAGTTAAATATAAGGAAACGAAAGCAGAAATTAACAAAAAAATTAAGGGCAACAAAGTTATGTCTTGCTGAATAACATGTTTAATTCCAAAACTATTCAGCGAAATCCTAAGAATAAGATTAAACCAATATTAGACTAATAGTAGGTTTTTGAAAAAAAATTCCAAGGAAGGTATTCAAAATTAAATGAACGATAAATGTTTATTTCGATAAATAGTGAGCATAGATGATGGTGCCAGACTACCAAGAAGAAAATAAAATGCCAGAAACAAAAATAAACGAGACAGGCACAATTTAATATACGTCTGATATTGAAGGAGAGAGGAATCGAAGTGTAAGTAGAGCTCTACTAAGAACTAAATCTCTTATTTCCTATATTAAAATGGCCATAAATAAATTAGCAGATATACCTGATACCTTTTCGTGGTATCTCTTGGACTTTGTCGTGCTATCGTTTGTATTGTTTATATTTTTATTACAGTGGTATTTCCTTTCGAAGAAACATTCTTATGAAACTGACAATACAGGAAAAGTCTACGGAAAAAACTATTACTATTGGCCGTTGGAATGTGGAAAATCCGAAGTGCCAGGGAAGTAGATAGAAACATGGCAGATGTTCGTAATAAACTTAAGAACGAAGAAAAAATATTTCATGTTAAATATGTTGGATACTACTTTTTTACTTTTTTAATGAATATCGTCTCTACCTTGAATATAGACGTTATCGAAAGCCTTAGACACATCTAAATAATAATTTTGTGTATATATGTTGGTCCATAATTGTTTGGCTTGTAAAACAGTATTGTTCGACCTCCCTCCCCCAATCATCGTTGCTCTTACTAAATAAATACAATTAAATAATAAATCTGAAAGTTTGAAACATCTCTTTTTTTCGTGTTCCAATTAAAATTTCGAGTGTCCGTGAATATTATTGTTGAATGGTGCTCATAACAATTCAAATTACACGGAAAACTTCGTTAGGCCTGGTGGAAATGTACACAACACTCATTTTAACTGTAGTTATAAGGTTATTACCGTAAATGCCCCGGAGAATTAGTCAATTTTATATGTTTCAACGTTCATCATTTGGTGTTTTGTAGTTAATGGAAATGGGAAAATATATGAAAATAACTTTTTGGTTATTTACATTTGAAATGACGTTCACAAGTTGTTAGAGACCGAATCATATAGGATACAACGGGCATATAGTTCGGTAACATTTTCTAAAATAAGGATATGTTACTTTGATGAGTTTTTGAGATGTGTTTTATGCATTTATATATAATGTTAAGAACTGAATATCAAATAATTGTTTATTTCAGAGTATATAATGAATATCTAGTTTAAAAATGAAAGTGTCTACCAAATAAGAATTTATTCTATTTAAATTTCTATTTAAACTTAAGGCTGGAGATTACTTTTAAAACTCATATATAATATATTACACATAAACATATAGAGCAGCATTTTAATCACCTACAAAGTTAACAACATTGTAACCAATAAGAAGAAGAAATGTTAGGACTAAATAGCAAATCTCAATGAGGAAAATAAAGTCAACTTTTACAAAATAAAAAAAAGTAAACAAATCTGACGCATTCGGTTGCATCTATGATAACATGTAGCGTGATTCAAGTTTTGCTTTGTTTTTAATTTTATTTTTACGTCGTATTTCATAAAATTTTGTATTGAAACAGTCGTTCAATATATTTGGAAATACGGTGTTAAAAGAGTTTTCTCTGTTTTAGTGCACCGTATGATGGTGCACCAGACAAAGCAATTACAAGGAGATGTATTAATGAAGAAGATTATTAACAAATAGATAAAATTATTAAGTAAGTTCCAACCCATGTAAATACATGGACACGAATACGAAAGCAATAAAGATTAATCAGAAATGCACTCAGAAACGAGTCTATTCAAAATATGAATATGTTAGGATGAATAGAAAAGAGTGGCAAATGGGTACCGGAAAACTGTGTCGAACCTTTTAAAAATGATAAATATATACACTCATATGTTTATTTTCGCTCATTAACCCGTCTGGCCAGCGTGGTGTTTTAAGGCTAAAAAACCTCTTAATAAGAATATGGCGATGTCTAATACAAAAGGAATGGATCCCCAGGTGGGTAGACCATACAGTAATGGCAAATGCCACTCCTTTGGAAAAAAAGACAGCTTCATGGAATCTGGGGGAAGCAAGAAATTGCTAAAAACCACACGATTGAACATCGCCACTCTAAATATAAGGTCCTTAAGCAAAGATAAAAAAGTATACGAACTCGAAGAAGACATCAAGGACTTAAAATGGGACATAATTGGTCTAGTAGAGGTAAAAAGAAAAGGGTAAGAGTGCATAACACTAGGGTCCGGTAACATCTTATATTACAAAGGGCGAGAAGAACAAAGCCTAGATGGCGCAGGATTTCTAATTTTCAAGAAATATGCACATAAAGTGGAGCAATTCGTAGGAATATCTGAAAAAATTGAAACTATTAGGTTAAATGTAAACGAGAACATCTCCCTGAAAATTATTCAAGTATACGCTCCAACCGCAACACATCCCGATGAAGAGACAGACGAATTTTATGAAAAAATTTCAGAAACTAGCACGAATTATCACGGGGCGTATACGATGATAATAGGAGACTTCAACGCTAAGATCGGACAACGACTTGAAAAAAACCGAAAACTATATACGACCATTCGGCTCTGGAGTTAGAAACGAGAGAGGAGAAATCTTGGTTAACTTCTTACAAGCCCACAAATATTATGCAATGTACACATTCTATAAGAAAAAACATCAAAGAAAGTGGACGTGGCTATCCCCAGACGGAAAAACTCGGAACAAAATAGATTACATTCTGTGTAACAAAGCGGATATCATACAGGACGTAACAGTTATAAATACGGCGTCAGTAAGTTGCGATCACCGAATGGTTACAGTCAAATTAGAGTTAAAACATAATAAAAATAGAAAGAAATTTAGAAAAACTTGGAATATAGACACAGATAAACTAAAATCTACTACAGAACAATATAAAAGCAAGTTAAATCCTGCGAAAGTATTAAATCTAGATAAACTTAGCTTAAATGAAATCAATAAGGCCATAACAAAAGAACTATTAAATGCAAGCTCAGAAGTGGCAACCGCTAACAGAAAACAAAAATCCAAAAGAAGTGTAGAATCACAAAACATGCTGAAACAAAGAAAATATCTTCTGAGGCAAATCAAAAGAGACACTGTAGAATTTAAGGAACTTAATCGAGTAATAAGAAAACAGATTAAAGTGAACATTAAAAACATCAAGAAGACCGTATAAAACAAATCATAAAGAAAAACCGAAGACTCAAATGCAACAAACCGAAACTAGAAAAGAAAAACATAATAACGATAAAAAATGAACAAGGACAACTAGAAAAAAGTAAATCTGATATTGCAAACTCAATTAAAAAGTTCTACGCCGATCTGTACCGTTCCAAAAATGATCCCCCTAACTCTTCAAAGCAAAACTTGAAGAGGCAGATAACAAATGTCAACTCAGAAGTCATGCCCGAAATAAGCCACGAAGAAATAAAAAGAGCAGTAAAAGAAATAAAAAGGAATCAAGCTCCTGGAAGCGATGGAATTCTAGCAGAAATGCTGAAGGAAGGCGGAAAAGAAGCCATCACGTATCCAAAAATATTATTTAATAAATGTTTATTCCAAGGCAACATACCCGAACAGTGGAATACTCCTAAAACAATACTAATACACAAAAAGGGAGACACTACAGACTTGAAAAATTATCGAACAATTTCACTTCTTTCACAACTTTACAAAATCTTTACAAAGATTATTACAAACAGGTTAAAAATTAAATTTGACGGATTTAGAAAAGGGTACAGCACCTGTGACCCTCTATACACTTTAAAGATCCTAATAGAAAAGACTAACGAATACCATCTCCCATTATGTCTGGCTTTTATAGATTATAAAAAAGCTTTTGATAGCGTAGAACTGTGGGCAATAGAAGAAGCATTAGTCAGCAACCGGATCGACTCCAGGTAGAGAATACTAATACCGTTGATTGAAAACGCTAATACATAATATTTACGAACAAGCTGAGATGATAGTGACATTGGGTAATGGAATCGAAACAAGACCAGTAAAAATCAACCGAGGAGTAAGACAAGGAGACACAATATCCCCAAAATTATTTACAGCTGCGATAGAAGATATTTTTAAGTCAATAGACTGGATAGACTGGGAAAATAAGGGAATCCCTATCAACGGAAGATACTTGAACCATCTTAGATACGCAGATGATGTAGTACTAATAGCCGATACGTGAAATGCACTGAACACGATGATTGAGGAGCTACACACAGAATCCCTAAAAAAGGACTGATAATGAATTTCAGCAAAACTAAACTAATGTCAAACAAAGATGACAAACCTATGATAAACATCCAAGGGACAGAGATAGAACACATAGATAAATATACATATCTGGGTCAAAATGTCAAGGTAAGCAAAGAAAATCAGACTACCAAAATAAACAGACGTGTAAAAATGGGATGGGATATAAAAAAATACTTAAAAATAAAAATATACCTCAGAGACTGCGAACCAAAGTGTTCAATTCCTGTATCCTACCTGTGCTTACATATAGAGCTCAAACCTGGACATTCACTAAAATAAACATGGAGAAGATCAGAAAAACTCGGAGAGCTATGGAACGACAGATGCTGGGCATCTCACTCAAAGACCATAAAATGAATGAAAACATTTGTAATAGAACAAAAGTAAAAGATGCTGTCGAACAGGCAGCTAAACTGAAATGGAAATGGGCTGGACATAACAAACGTCTTATGGATGGCCGATAGAATATAGAAATCGGGAATTGGCGGCCATTTGAAGCCAAAAGACCACGAGGAAGACCGCTAATGTGGTGGAGCGACGATATTAAAAGAACTGCAGGGCCAATGTGGAACGTCTTACAAACAACAGTGATGAATGGCGAGAATTAGGGGAGGCCTATATTCAGCAATCCGAATAGAGAAAGGGGCTTTAAAAAAAGAAAAATGTTTATTTTATTAATATTTATTAAAAATTTGTAAAATATTAAGTACTTACCATCAACATCCAAGGTACCTGTGCCACTTAAGGTATATCTAGAAGGTAGATTGCTTCCAAACAGAGCTTTCCCATCTTTGAGCCAACGAATTTTCGGAGCCTCTCCTTCAGGACTAGAAGCTCGACAGTGAAGTGTCACCATGCTATGTAGTGGTAAAGTTTGATTTGCTGGTCCTATTTGGATGATGGGTGGAGGTAAATCGGCTACTGATGTTACCTAAAAAATATTAAAATTATTAGAAAACACATTAATATCATGTTTTCGTTTTTTTTCTCCTTCATTTGTCTGCCGTAGGCCGAAGCCAGAGCGCCCGAATTCGATTTTGGGAACCAACAACGGCATTTTCATTTCTATAAAGATAACGAGCCGTCACCGTGGTTAAGTAAAGCAGTTGATCCTCCTGAGCTAGTGTTCATTGATACTAGTTCCCTTAACAGGGATATAGGACAATTGGCGCCCAAACAATCCGAATGAATATACCCGCAAAAATGCCATATTATGATATTATTTATTTTTCTTCATAGTTTTTCTTTTTTCTTCGTAGCTTTTTGGTTATTCTGTTGTTTATCTAACTATCTTTTTGATAAATCATATATTTTTATTTTTGCTTTTTGCTTGATGTGTTTATTTTGTTACATAGAACAATTTGGCCTAACAGCAATTTTCGTCGCTTATTTTCTTAACTTTGTCTTAACATCGTGATTTGCGATATCTTTTCCAATCTTAGTAGTTAGAATCACATCATATTAGTAGAAGATAATGGTTATCTTGAGATTCTGTTTTATATTCTATGTTTTTAATGACATTTTTGCTAAAAAAAATAATAATTCAAGTACAGTCGGTGAGTTTAAAACAATTGCCGGATAATCAAGTTTAAAATAAAGTTTACTTGTTTATGTCATATATCTTTACATATTTTACATATTTTCTTTCGTTTTACATAGTTTCCCCATAAAAACAGAATACTGCATACAAATTTAACAAAATTTCAATCTTAAAACGATCATTATAAAGATTAGATCAGACTCTAAACCTATCTCCTTTCTTTCCACAAGAGATCTTCAATATTATTTTTTTTTCCATGACAATATTTTAAAACCATATTATTTGCATACACAAAATAATAAATTGGAGTTTTATCTCTCTTAATTTTCTTTTCTATCTCGTTTTGTAAAGAGTAAGGAGTCGGGTAATCGAATCAACTATCTTACAATAAAGTCGTCCCAGGAATGCAACTCAGCTATATTGGCAATATAATTTTAAAGTCATCTACTTTAAAACGTATAATATATGTCTGAATTGTCAATATAAATAAGTCAGATAAAATTAAATTATTAGAAGATTTTTTCACCAGTAACTATAAAACAAAATTTGTTTAATTTATTAATGTTTGTATTTTAAGAACGATTTTCGAACTGGAAATTGAAACCTAAAAGTATGCCTCTTGTTTAACAAATTTTACTTAAGGCGTTGAATGCATCTTGTGACTTTGTTTTTATAGCCGGTATATCCGTTCTTCACCGCTTTGTTTTTCATAAATTATTCTAAATATATAAATTTGTCCATTTTTAAATTGTCATTTATCTCTACGTTATTGATTTGGTACTTATTGCTTTTTAGGATTTTAATTTCCCTATGTCTATTTGGGGACAAATATTAAGTCGAAGTAATTTGTCAACCAAATAAGTTTTATATATATCTAAATATAGATTTAGTGTTCAATTAGAATCCTTCTAATCCTAATCCCTAGGTCTTCTAATTGGCAATACAATTTCATCCAATACTAATGAAAAATGGAGAACTCTGTCATTCTCACGATCAGTAAATATTATGTAAAGGTTTGTTTTTGACAAGTTTTTATTAACTGTCTTTTAATAAAATAATTTGGATCTATTTTATATCGTGTCTAATTAATGTTTAAATATTTCCATCGCATACTTCGAAACATTGTTAAACGTGATTGTTTTCGGTCACCTTGTTTCTTTAATCTGATTTACTTAGATTTACTTCGTGAGTTCCATTAAACATTCCAAAAAAATGCTTAATTTCTGGCAATTTCCATTTGGAAAGATTTATTGTTAAGTAATTTTACAACTATGCATGATAAATATGTATGTATAAGCTTACCTGAAGAAAAGCTCTAACGCTATTAGAACCAGCCACGCTCAAAGCATTGCAAACCAAGAATCCAGCATCCTCTCTTTGGACACCTTGAATCCTGAGGGTTCCATGAGCATTAACATGCATGTGACCATTTGAATTGTCTGAGAACATGAGAATCTGGGAACCTTCCTTACTCCAAAACACTGACGGTGGTGGATTTCCCGTTGCTGAGCAGTGAAATTCTACTACACCGTTAAGACTAACTTTCTGATCCTTGGGACGTTCTATGAAAGTTGGAGGAGCTAAAAATACATTAAATAATGTTTTAGTGTACGTGATTTTTAAATACATGAGGAATGTAAGTGTTTTTAAAAACGATTACGAGTACTCTATGTCAGTAACATTTGATGATTTGTATTGGGAGATAAAAGAAAACGATAATTCTAAGACTTTATAAAGTCTAAAACTCCAACAGACATTTAAATTAGCACTCACTCTACAACATAAATATCAAAAGGGAATCATAAAATCACCATCTGATAGAGCTATAACGCCTGCTTCAACGAAATCGAAAATGCATTTTAGTAAGAAAAAGGTGCTAACAAAGATCTTGACCAAAAAATGATTATTAATCGTCATTTATAAACCAAAAAAACACAGACCAGAAATCAAATATTGCATTTATAAAATACCTTGTGAACGTAACAATTTTTAGGTGGAAGAAACCTCAAGATAACGAAGTGTTAGGATAAACGATCATAAATCATACATCAAAAACAGAGAATTTGACAGATTCCAGATATGCAATAAAGCAAATGTAGAAAAATGTGTAGCAAACTCATCAACAGAATAAAGCAGACTCTGGTTATCGATACTGAAAGAAGTCAGCAATAAGAATATACCAACTACAAGTCCATAAAGATTAAAATTTGATATCAATCCTGAGAGTAAAACATCATCCTCAGAATTTCAACTCAAATACAGGTTAACATAATTTCTTATATATATTTAGGGGTTCTACAGTATTCACTGACTTCCCTCGGTCAACTGTTTCCATCTCTCTCTGTTGTTCCATTCTCCATCGTTTAGACCTCTCTTACTCATGGCGTCGTCTACTTCGTTCCTCCAGGATCTTCGGGGTCGTCCTCTTTTCCTCCTTCCTATGGGGCTCCATTTGGTTATTCTCCTTATTCATCTGCTGTCGCTAGTTCTTTTTATATGCCCATACCACTTTAGTCTTTTTTATTCTATATATGTTAGTATGCCTGTTTCTATTGATATTTTTTGCTTCATTTGGTCATTACTTCTCCTATCCATTCTTGTTACTCTACAGCATCTTCGCAGGCATTCCATCTCTGTTGCTACTATCTTACTGCTGTTTTTCTTATTTAGAATCCAATTTTCAGCACCATATGTCATAATACTTCGCACTAATGTTTTATAAATCTGTGTTTTTGTCTTCATATTTAGGTGTCTATCCCACCATACTGAGTTAAGTTGTCGGATTGCTG
Organism: Diabrotica balteata; assembly: GCA_918026665.1. NCBI lineage: Eukaryota > Metazoa > Arthropoda > Insecta > Coleoptera > Chrysomelidae > Diabrotica > Diabrotica balteata. The sequence continues at coordinate 49,492,124 of OU898282.1, forward strand.
TTCTTGTTTGTCCTATTTGCGTAATTTCTTTCTCTGTTGTTGCCTTTTTCGTGATTATAAACCCCAAGTATTTGAATTTATCCTTTTCTTTAATTGTTACGTTGTCATCAATCTGTAGATCTTCTATGTCTTCTTCACTTGTCGATATCTAGGCCATCTAGTTAATATCTAGGCCAGCCTTGGTATATTCTTCTTGTAGTTTCTTCATCATGTAGCTACTGGATCGTCTGCAAAGATTAACGTATATTTCTTAGTTCTGTATAGGTACTCCCAGGCCTTCACATTTTCTTTTCCATGTAGTCAAAGCTTTCTCTAAGTGTATTTTGAATAGGGTTGGAGATGTGGAACAACCCTGCAGGAGCCCTTTTGTTGTGATAACGTCTCCTATAATTCTTGTTCCCACTTTAATGGACACTTTATTTTCTTTATGCAGAGCTTTTGTAGCTTCTGTGAGTGCTCTCTGTATTTCTAATCTTTACATTGCCTCCCATAGTTCTGACCTTGGCACAGATTTATGCGCCTTTCTTAGGTCCACAACTGCCAAATGTATATCTCTAGTTTTTTAACGGTTATTTCAGTGTGTATATGTGGTCTATGCATGATCTTCCTGCCGTAAAGCCTGCCTGATCCTCCACGATTTTGCCTTTTATCGCTTGCTCTCTTTTCTTACAGTCTCTTTCCATATAATTTTCCTATGGATGATATTACGCTTATTACTCTGGAGTTTTCGCATCGTTTTCTATCTCCTTTCTTAAATATAGATGTCATAATTATGTCTCCGTCCATTCCTTTGGGAGCTGTTCTCCTTTTATGGGTTTCTGAAATATTCATTGTATATCCGATGTAATTTTTTGAGCGTATTTTATACGCTCAGGTGAGATGCCTCCAGGTCCCGGTGCTTTCTTATTTTTGATTGCTTTTATGGCCGCATTCTTCATTCTTTTGTTTTGTTATTTGTTTTTCACTTCTCTATATTTTTCTCTATATTCTTTATAAACTTCATCGTTGCTTGTGGTCAACCATTTTCTGTATAGTTGCTATTTTTCTTCAATTATTCTTTTTGTTGGTTCATTTATTTCATAATAGTGCTGTTTACTTGTTATATGTTCTTTTTCTCCAAGGGCTTCGAATGCTGCTTGTTTTATAACATAATTTCTTAATTACAAAAATATTTAGTTCTGAGGTTGCTGTAAGGTGATAGTTTAAAAACTCTTTAAAAGAATATATAGTTCCCGAACACAGCTGTAATAGATTAAATCTAAATCAAATCGTATTTATCAGACAGTGCTATAAAAAAGGCCAGATACATAGTTATAACAACAACAAAAACTGACTTAAAAGTTTCCTAAGTGAACAGTGGTATAAAAAGGCCATATATATGGTTATAAAAACAAAAAAATGACTTGAAAGTTTTCTACGTGAACAAGAGGTCAACTAAAAATTTATGTTCTATTGCACAATTCCATTAAAAATGATTAAAAAATCCGTATTAAAAAATTTATTCATATTAAGTTTAATTTTATGGGAAAATAAAAACTGGTCATATTTATAAACTTGCACATAAATTTAAGTTTAATATCAGATAATACACCGAAACTACCGGACCATTAAAATGATATACTTTAAATATACAGAGCAGTATAGCAATGAAAACCGAACTATAAAAATAATAAATGCAGAAGCTATAAACGAGAATCTTCAAAAGAAATGTTAGCAGACACATTTTGGTCATGTAACTACTAAACGGTTGGGTCTATTAGGATAATTTTATTAAGAGAGCAATAAAAAGTGCATTAAATTATAAATTTTTATTAAAAATTTGAATGTTATTACTACTTTTAAAGTGGTTTTATTGATGAGAGATTATTCGAATTTACTAAATTGGTTTTTAAAAGGAAAATTTATTTACAGTCGGTTGAAACAAACGGAATTAAAAATTAAAATGGATAAAAGTAGAATTAAAAATTGAAATGGATAAAAGTATCTTTAGTTCTATATATCTGTTATAATACTCCAGTGAATAAGTGGTTAGTCGATTTTTTGCTAAAATAGGTTGCACTAATGGGGACAGATTGATTTCCTAGATGTTGTAAATAAGTTAGGTTAAGTTGTATACGGACTCCAGCCAAGGTTATAATTATATGTGTATTTTTGGCCATCTTTGAAATTGATGTACTTTTTACATTAACTTAACTTGACTAAGAACATAAAATATTGTCTTAGTAAAGGAACGGTTAAATTGACCTGCACAACAACGGTACAAACCACAATCTTACTAAAACTGAGTTATATCTATTTTTCAAATGGTTAGGTTCCTATCTACCTACAAAATAAAAACTACAGCTTTTGCTTCATAGATAACTTCACGTGTTATAAATATCCTTATTAGTTTTACCTTGAAACCAACTATTTTAAGTACAACAATGGTACTAGCCACCATATTTTTATAATGGCCGCTTCAAGTAGTCGAACAGCTCCACAAAATTCGTTTTATTACGAATATTCTACGTACTATTTTGATTCTAATTTTGATGCTGATGATAGTGTTAAAGACAAAGACTATATTGAAAGTAATAGTGATAGTGAACATTTTTCAGGTAGTGAACCACAAGTGAGTAATTAAAATTTGTGGCTTGTCTCTTTTTTAACTAAAATTATTGTGGCTTAAATTTGCTTTTTTTTATTTGTAATAAATAATGTTAATATCATTTCTTAATGCTAAAATACCATATCTACCTACTCCTGCTTTCGTAACATTAATAAAAAAAAATAAATCATTCTTGCTTTGTATAATATCGATTTAACGTCGAGTTGTGGCTTATCCCCTTATGATCATAAAAATAATTACAAAACTTTTATGATAGTCCCAGGATTATAACACTATTTTTGTTTGCAGGCAAATAAACTTTCTGCTGCTAACGAAACAAAAACGATTTGCTTGACAGACGAGGTTTTCTTTTCACATCGGAGAAAGCTATTTCTTTAAGATGGCGCCAAACCTAGAGAGACAGACTAGACATAAGAGAAAAACCAAACAAAATTTGATGAAAATATGATAAACAAAATATTTATCTTTTTTTCCATATTAAATCTGTTCCAAAAAAAACCTACCCCATAAAAAATAAAAAACATGTATCGACGCGAAATGTTTCAATACAATACTTTGTAAAGATCAAAGGTATCGATGTAAAAATATGCAAACAAGAGTTTCTTACAGTTCACGGATTTCAAAACTAAAAAAAAAGAATTCAACTTTTATGCGAACAAATGAAGGTGCTAGTACTCTAAAAGCAGATAAAAGTAGCAAACACCAGAACAGAGCAAATAAAATTAACTACTGTGATCATGAGAACTTAAAAACGCATATTAAGTCCATCCAAAATATTCATCAATATAGTACGACAAAAAATACAAAGTGTACATAGATCATGATTTATCGATTACTGCTCTTCATCACGATTATTACCTGAAATGGTGTAGACATAGAAATGCCACTCCAGTAAAAGAAAGCTACTACAGAAATGTTTTTTGCAAGGAGTTTAACATTAGATTTAAATTACCCAAAACGGACATTTGCAAAACATGTGACTCTCTAAATATTCAAATTAGAAATGCTGGCAGTACAGAAACATCAGCAGACAGGTTGAAGACTTAACTTAAGCTACACCATAGAAGGACCGAAGCTTTGCAAAAAAGCCTGAAAGATGAAGTAGAAAATGCTAAGAGAACAAAAGACACACTTGTCATCAGTTTTGATTTACAGCCAGCTCTACCTGTACCTTCATTGACAGTTGGTCCTGCTTTTTATTTTCGAAAAATCTGCACCAATAACTTAGGAATACATGACTTGAAATATGAGATATATGTATATGTGGCCAGAACACTTAGCACAATATGAAAGTGACGAGATTGCTAGTATATTATAAAAGCATTTTAAAGAAAATCCTACTGAACATAGGAAGCTTCTTGTATAAAGCAATAATTGCGCTGAACAAAACAAAAATTGGACTATTGTATGTATGTGGTAACAACTAGTTAAAGAAAGTGTCTTCGATATAATAGAACATAGATTTCTAGTAGTGGGGCATACTCATCTTCCTTCTGATCGTAACTTCGCAATTATTGAAAAACATAGACGCCGTTATTTCCAGTTTTTGAACTGGAAAAACTGAAAAAAAAAGCACGAAACAGGTCAGAATGGAGAAGAATCCTTGAACAGACCAAGACCCAAAAAGGGTTGTCGAGCCAGTGATGATGATGATGAAGACGCCGTTATTTAAATCAGGTGTATACTCCTGCTGCTTGGTTTGAAGCAGTCTTAAAATCAAAAAGGAAAAATCCTTTTAATGTCATTGTTGTACAGCAACAAGATATTTTGTCTTTTAAGGCCAAAATATGACCAAAAAAAAAGCAAACAGAAAAAAAAAAGAAAACATAACTAATAGATGACGCCATACAGAAGAAGCTATCATTACAAAGTCAGTATTGATAGATTGACATAACAACATAGTTGTATTTGGTATTTCCGCAAACAATAACGAAAAGGTGTCAACATATGTCAATGCGGCGGTTTGGAGAATCCCTTAATTTTCCACACATCCACGTCATCCTACTTTTGTTAGTTTAGCTGTTCACCTAGTGAATGGACAATGACTTTATTTCACGAAAAAAAAACGCAACACAATGAGATGAACCATCACCAACGAACAACGTTGAAATGTTACTTTTTGTTAAAGGGAGGCACGAAATTATAATATATTGTATATTATGTAGTTTTTAAGTTCAGAAAATTGTTTATTAAAATACAATATGATAAAATAGAGTAAAATAGAATAAAATAGAATAAAATTAAGTAAAATAAAATAAAAAAAAAAACAAAAAAAAATAAATTTAATTAAAATAAAATAAATATGTCTATATTTTTTACAGACATAATTATGACCAACTTTAGACAAACAGTTCTTCCCTCCTCAACTTATTCAGTTAAAGACTATAAAGTGTAAACACATCAAGTAACGGTCGAATCTATTACTTAATATTCTTTTCTTTGTGACTTAATAAAAGAGAACAAAAGTTAGAAAGAGAACAACAGCTAAAAAGAGAACAGCAGTTCAACACTGAAGTATTTGCCAAAATAGTTCGTAAAAACTTTCTACAATTGAACTAACAACAAAGCATATTGCGTACGATACTTTGATAGAAGTTGTGAACATTGGATATAGTGGAATTTACTTCATTGGTGTTCCGGGATGGACAGAAAAAACATTACTAATTTTATTGTTATTAGCAAGAATTAGCTCACACTAGCCCTAGCGTTGGCTTTGTATGGGAGATTTGCAACTTTATTAGAAGGCAGACGAATTGCACATTTTGCCTTGAAATTACCATTCAATATACAAATTTGTAAACGATTTTCGACGTGTAAACGTCAGTAAACTTATTTTAACCTTTAACTTTGGCTTATTCCCAATAAAATAGTATCAACATACAAATAAATGACCCACCAAATTGCACCAACGTCAAAAATATATAGATTTCGAAGGCGAAGATTTTACAGGTAGGCAAATTAATCTCTTGGTATAAATGTACATACAAAGCTGTTAGACAAGACGCTCGAAAACACAACCAAGAACAAATTGAACATACTATTGAGAACAATAGAAGTATGGAAGTATTGAGAAAAAGACTAAGAACGGGGACAAGGCAGATAATAAAGATTAAAGATAGAAATGGTCATCTTACAACCAACAGCGAAGAAACACTTAAAATAGTTAAAGACTTCTACAAATTGCTGTACACAAGCCAACACAAAGCAAAGAGCAGAGAAGATCAAGTATCAGAAATATTAACAAGAAAAAAGACCATTGTCAACCAAGGATCAGAACTACTACCGGAAATCGCAATGAACGAAATAAAACTAGCCCTAAGAAAAGCAAAGAATAACAAATCTCCAGGCGAAGGTTGTGTAGTTACTGATGTAATCAAAAGTGCAGGCATTTGGCTACTTAAGAAAATAAAAAACCTTTTTAAAATGTGCCTTTTGGACAATAATATACCCGACATATGGCACAATGCAGAGGTAATTCCATTGTACAAAAAAGGAGATCCCCCTGAATTAGAAAACCACAGACCTAAGGGTCTTCTTAGTCACCTATACAAAATCCTTACAAGAATAGTAACAAATCGTCTTGAGAAAAAACTTGATTTCTACCAGCCAATAGAGCAAGCGGAATTTCGTACTGGACTTGAAACAAATAATTACCTACAGAGCATTAAAACGGTAATAGAAAAGACTATAAAATACAATCGACCACTCGTTCTGGCTTTTGTAGATTTCCATAAACTCTTTGACTCTTTAGAATTTGACAAAATTCTGAAAGCACTATAAGCATGCCGCATTAACTACCGATATACAAGGTAAATTTACAATACATACAAGAATGCAACTATGTCGGTGAAACTACATGAAAACAAAGATCATATCCCACTCGTCAGAGGAGTTCGACAGGGTGATACCTTATCGCCCAAACCGTTTACCGTAGTACTAGAATATACTTAAAAAAAACTCAAGTAGGAAGAGAAAGGCCTGAACATTGACGGTAGAAGATTAACAAATTTAAAATACATAGTTTTGTTCTCGGACAATCTCAAGGAGATAATGCTACATGAACTCCAGTTAGTGTGTGCATCTTAAAATGTGTGTATATCTTAAAATAAACATCTCCAAAACAAAATTCATGACAAACCTAGTACCTAGCGGAAATATCAGTATTAGAGACAACGAAGTAGAGCTGGCGAAAAAAATACATATATATTGGGTACGAAATAAAGATCACAAGAGACAACCAAACATGCGAACTACGAAGATCAATAAACCAAGTATGGGCAGCCTATGAAAAACTCAGACTTCTTTAAAAGCGATATACCAATTTCTTTAAAACGTAAAACATTTGACCAATGTGTGTTGATTGTAATGACCTATGGTGCTAAAACTTGAAATTGACAGCTACAAGTACTAAAACGCTGCAAATAGATAGCTCAGAGGAAAATGGAAAGGTCAATGCTGACTATATCGTTTCGTGACCAAGTTAGAAATAAGGACTTAACACGAAGAACAGGAGTTGCCGATGTAATTTCCCGAATTGTCACACTGAAATGGAACTGGGCTAGACACGTTGACCAAATCAGTGATGAAAGGTGGACAAAGAGATTGCATGAGTGGCGGCTACGGTTAGACAAAAGAAGTAGAGAAGGACCCCCTAATCATTGGACTAACGATCTCTAGACAATCAAAAATATTTTTGATGATCCTATTGTCAGATTGTTCCTTATTTAATAATTATTATACAATTAACTGCTGCGGATGACCTAAACGCATACCTAACGTCATCCAATTTGCTGCGGCATTTAAGACGCTCCAATTGAAAAATAACATGCGAGTGTTTTTGCAACAAGATCAAAATGCAATTTTGTTTTCGAAGCCGTTGTTGTATATTATCGCTATCGACACCTCAATCGTAATTATTTCATTACTATATTACTTACCAAACCAAACAAGTTTATTTCTAAAAAGTACCTATTTAACACTAATGGTATTAAAACCGATTTTAATCCAGTTTTGGTGGATAGAGTAAAAAACAACTTACACGTGTTATGCAAAATAGAAAAGTTAGAGATTGTTATAATCGCATTAAAAAGGAAAAATAAAAAATAGCGTAAAGACATAATAATGTAATAAAATAAAATATTGTTCAATTTATTGCTAAATTGACAATTATTTAGTAAAATATAGATAATTAACAAAAGTCAGTCGGGATTTCTAAGGATTTAAAATGTTTTCAATCACTTTATTAAAACGAGTATTGAATTATTCAAATATTTTTTAATTCTATTTGCATTATACTTACAGTTGACAACCAAAGACGCTCTGGCAGAAATAGTCCCTACCAAGTTTTCCGCATCGCAAATGTACAACCCCTCGTCGGTTGTTTGTACGTTGTCGATAAGCAGAGATTTGTCATCCATAATCCTAGCTCTTCCTATAGGCATTTTTCCATCTTCTCTACGCCACAATACGTTTGGGGTCGGGTCCCCTTCCACTGAGCATTCAAAAACTACCTTTTGACCGGTTAAAGCCACTATATCCTGAGGTTCCTTATTAAATAGCGGTTTCACTGAAAAAAGCAATTTGTCTGTCAGTCTACGTGAATATATAAGGAGGATTTTTTTATTGGGTATTTAATAAAACATTTTACAAACATTTGGATTTATGGTTAAATATTATTATTTTCTTGTTTACTAAAATTTCATTTTTCTCCAACCTTTTTCCAGAAGAGAAGGAATATATATTACCTTTTTATGAATGCTATTAAAATCAAATTTACATATGCTTTATTACTCGGTATAAAAACCAAATCTTTAAAACCAAGAGCAAGATACATAATATGTGCAGAGACTTTACAAAATTTGCAGAAACATTTGAAGTTCCACTGGAGAAATACAAAAATTAACAATTATCACAAACATGTCTTAGTAAAATGTTTATTGTAGAAAGTTCTTAAAAGATTAGGTATCTATTACTACCGATAATTTATATTTAAATTCAAAATTTGTAGAATCTATGTTTTGAATACGACAGAAAGAATTTATCACCTATTTAATGATATAAGTGTAACGAAATCTGAAATGAAATAGTATCAGGAGTAAAACAAAGATATAATGAAAACCATGTCAACGCAAATGAAGAACTCATGGGTGATATCTGTGGCTAAATAAGCTCCAGTCTAAATATACATATCAAAACGCCAGATGACACAAATCTATGATTGATTTTACAGTAACTAATAGAAAAATCCACCAAAAGCAAATTCTAGATATCCGAAATTTAAACTCAGCAGACGCAGGGAGTGAACATAAACTATTACTAGCAAAAATAAGAATAAAAATTATACCAAAACTTTTGCTACAGGAAATCAGCGAGGAAAAATCCAATGTAGAATCACTGTGGAATGATTCTATAAGAGAAATGTACCAAAGGAGGCTAGCACAGAAGATACAGCTGAAACAAATGAACGACATCGAAGATATAAACGCGACGTAGAAGTTAGGAAACTTCTTGGTCGGGTCTACGAAACATCTAGCTTCCTAGAAGTAGAAAGTTAAAAACAACATTAAAGAATCAGCAACAGAAGCTCTAGGAAAACTCAAAGTCATACTGAACAAAAGAAACAACACAAATACACTATGTTTCAAAAAAGAAATAAAAAAAAATGTAAAGAGAAACGAGAGGCCTACACGACGTACAAAACATTAAAAACCCCAAAATCCAGAGACAACTATAGAAGAATACGAAATGAAACAAAGCAGTTGGTAAGAAGAATAAAAAATGAACACTGGGAACAGTTTACAGAAAGGATGGAAAGCGACTTCTACGGTACACAAAACAAATATGGAGATTTATAAGAAACCAACGAAAAGAAATAACAGAATTAAAGACATACAATAACCTACTAGCAAACGAATGAGAAAGATACCTAACAAAACTGTTTAAAGAAAAGGAAAATAATAATCAACACAATAACGTAACTGAATTAGGACGCGAAATAGAAATCTGTTTTCAGGAATTAGAGATAGTCATTACTTCAGTCAAAAATCAGGTCAAATCAAAATCAGATCCAGTCACCAGGACAAGACGGAATAATAAACGAGATTCTAAAACACGGAGGAGAAAGTATAACCCTAGAGATGACACAACTTATACAAAAACTAATATTGCACTGTAAGATACCAGACGCATGGAGAAATAGCATAATGATACCAATGTTCAAGCAAGGAGATATCGAAGACCAAAACAATTATAGAGGTCTAAATCTATTGAGCACCGTGCTTAAGCTTATCACAAAAGCCCTAACCAACAAAATCAATAAACTAACAACTTTATCAGATGAGCAACAAGGATTCAGATCCGGAAGATCCTGCATAGACGCCATGTTTATGATAAATTAGTAAATACGTATTCCTGACTATTTCGTTGTCACCACTACATTGCAGCCAAGTTAGAATAGGAGAAAATTAACTTGAGAAAGGGTCACCAAAGGAGCAATGCGACCCTTTTATGATAATAATGTAAGAAAACACTGGAAGTTCTAGAGCTACAACTAACTACTAAAGAAGCTACAACAACCTAAGGAAAGAAACCCCAGAATTATTTATTAAAATAAAAAGAAAATCATTAATGCGAGTACCTACTAGTATAGACATGGATAATAAATCATTATTGGCAAAACTTGCAACGTGAATAGAATAAATGATGACAACCAAATACTTAGAAATACGTATTTACGGTTTTATTCACGATGCAAGTTTTGCTATTATTTATTTCTTATCTAGGTATGTATGTTTTACGAGTACTTGTAATATATATATATATAATATATATATATATATATATATATATATTATATATTATATATATATATATATATATATATATATATATATATATAGCAAAAAATACGACCGTTGATTAAATTTAAAATATATTTATTTGCCAATTATTGACCGATAAAACCTCTACTATTCAACCATTGAATATATTTTAAATATATATATATATATATATATATATATATATATATATAGAGGAAATTTGTGATTAATTTGACGATTTAATACTTCCATGGAAACTAAAAAGTTGAAGGTAGACACATGATAAACGGCGACATGGAGCATATCGCTGTCAGCGATCGGCAGATAAATTTTTCCGTGAAAAATAAAAGTCACCGTCGGTGTTCGAAACATCTGAGACTGACTTATATTAGGCATAAAAGCCGTTTTGTTCAAACCCATCGAATCGTGAATGCGGAAAGACAAAAATAAAAGTGAGCTTCGGGATCTAGCAAGTCATGGCTTCTATACGCAGCCGAAAAAATATTACCGAGTTGTTAAAAATGGTGACATGTGCATGTCATCAAAATACTTTTGATGTTTCATGGTACAAGCGTGTCTTGTTCTGAGGAACTCCCGCTGTTTAATGAATGAACTGTTAAGTGATTCTAAATGCAAATTTTATTAAGTCTGTTTCACAGTTACATAACACAACTTTAAAAACAAAGGACCAAAAATAGTAACAAAGTTAATACAAAATACTTATTAAATAATTTTACTTTTTTTAATAGAAATTGCAAAGCTCACATTTACAAATTAATACTAAAGTATTATAGAGTTGACCAAAATAACTTACAGGACCAGACATCTTATATTAACAATAAAACAAACTAAAAGAAACTTTAGGACTTGACGAACGAAGAGTTAATAAAGCTAACTGATCATGACTCGTTAGACAAATTAGTCAAACTTTACAACCGTACAAACATTCGACGTTTTATCAAATAACAAAAAACAAAAATTACAAAAGAATGTTTGCAATGTTTTGCAGCTCGAAGTAGAATTTTTTTTTATACAACTTACGTTTAATTAATACCAATATTTACTCTAAATTAATAAAATGTTTACATTTCAGTGTTTTTTTTTGTTATGTTCGACAAATAATTTCTAACACATATTGATCTTTTATTAATGAATAAATATAAAGAGTCAACAAAAAATAAACACTTTAATTAACTAAGTATCTTAAAAAAATAATATCGAAAATATGCAGAAAAATAACTATTCAAAACTAAAGTAATTATTCAAATGACCACCACCAAAAAGTTGGCAATTTTTAAATATTAAGTCTGAGTAAGTTACAATACAAAAAGTATAATAAATGTGCCCTTAATGACAGGATCGATTAAATAGATACAGAAAAATGTCGAATCTAAAAAAAAAACTACTGACCGAAAGCAGTAAAATAATATCGTATATAGGTATACCACGTTATAATCATATATTAAACACAAAATGATTGGCACATATATGTCAATGGTATAAGAACAATTCAATAAAGTCAATTTAAAAATATATCCGGTAACAAAATGCACATTTAATAATAAAATGAATGCAATTAGTAACCTCATAAAAACACAAAAATAATAGTTAAATTAGTACAATCTAATAAGTTGTCAATTATTAATAAATTAAAGCAATTATCAATGCAAACAAGTCCATAATAATTACGGATACAGTCAAATATCTGTAAGCAAACGTAAATATTTTCAACGGGCGACACAATGAAATATAAAGTTCAGCACAATAAAATAAAGTCGCAAACAAATGTAAAAAGTTCAAAAACCGCGACACAATATGTGATGTTGGGGCACAAAATACGTATATTAGTCGATCCAACAACAAAATTATATATTGTGTATATATTGTGTATATGTACTTTACTCAATAAAATGATGGCACGACCGCTACGACAAATGACGCCTTCACCGACGTACAGAAACCACAAAAAGTTGATAATGCACTTTCCACCCCAAATGCATTTGAGAGTGTCAGGTACCTTTAACCCACACACATACACACCTGTATGGTTTGAGAGATAAAACTCGACTCTAATTTTGACTTTAAAAATACATTTTGTATATGGAAATCGCCCCCCTTATCTCAAGATGGCCGTCTTGGAATTTTTAGCCCTTAAACCGCTGTGCCATTTTACAAGCAAATATCAGTTTAAATATACGGGGAGAATCGAAACTATCAAAAAGTGTGTTAATACATTGCAAATGTTTATATACAGTTGCGGAACTGCAACAAGAAGAATACGTAATATAAATAATAATAGGAGAATTTGGACGACAATACGACACATTAAGGAAAGAAAACAAACGCAGGAAGATGAACGCAGGAAAAGGATCATCAAAACAAATTCAACTAAACCCAGAACAAATAGCTAGGTATGGAAAGGATATTATGAGAAAAAGTTTGATACCGAAGTAATAAAGGAAGACAATGTAAAGGAAGACAAAGCTAGAGCAAATAAGTAGGGAAGAAGTAATATCAAATATAAAAATAGGCAAGGCAAGTGGAGATGAAATTGAACAGGAAATAGTAAAATACATGGAAGAAAACGGAATAAACTGGCTGTGGAAAATATATAAAGAGGCGTAAGAAAAACAAATAATCCCTAAAGACGGACAGAACAACATCATCATGTCATTATACAAAAAAAGAAAAACATGTAAACTGCGAAAACTATGCAGCAATATGCCTATCATCGGTAAGCTTTAAAATATATACAAAAATAATAGAGAAGAGACTAAGACAAGAAGTAGAAATGGAACTGAGGAAATTATATTGGACAAACCGGACAATGGCTAAAACAGTGGATCACACAACACAAAAGTAACTGCAACAGGAGAAATAAAACATGCGCTGTTGTCAAATATTTTATAAAAGCATGTAACCAGTTTGATTATGATAACGTGAAAATATTGGAATCATTAAGCAATCACAAAAATATACTGTTTATCGAGATGCGTCATATCAACCGAACTAAGAATGTTATTAATTTTAAACCCTTTATAGTAACGTCAAAAATAACATAAGGCTACCTCTCTATATAATTTTTTTTAGTTTTTAATATTTAAGCAAAAAAGTTAATGTATTTTAAAAATGGTATTAGTAATTATTTTAGTGTAATTGTTAAAGTCCTGTGATATGCTGGTTTGCATTTTAATGATTTCACTCTGTGAGTTTTTATTTGTTTGTAAGTATGTTCTATATATTAATTGTTTTTAATAATAATTTTAGTGCACTCCTGATGAAGCTAATTAACATTAGCGAAATATCGAGTTTGACGAGATAATAGAACCGTCTTACATTTTGACTAAAAAACCTGATATCGATCTCACTAGTTTTGTTATATTTATGAAATAAAGATGAATTTAGTGGTTTTAGATTTATGACCTTAGCTTGCACCAATTGACTAAGAAGCAAACAAAATTTAAAACCTTACAAACAACAATGAGTCTTAACTATATCTAATACAAAAATAGACAAAGTAGGATAATACATTGTGTAATAGTCAAAATACCTTGTGTAATAATAAAAAGATTGTTCTATCGTAAAATGCTTCATATACCGTAGATAGAGCGTATTACAAATAAAGAAGTGTGGAGAAGAATGAACAAAAAACAAAAAATAATAACTCAAGTATTTTGGTCATATAATAAGTGAAACCGGATTTCATGCTACCGGATGCTACATTTAATATTAAAAGGAAAGATAAAGAGCAAGCGCATCATTGGAACACGGAGAATTTCTTGGCTTAAATATGTAAGAGAATGGTTAAATATGAGTTCAAGTCAATTAATTAGGGCAACTGTGAATAAAGGTAGAATGATTTTCAACCTATGATTGGAAAAGAACTTTAAAAAGAGAAGACACATTACAGTATTTATATTGCTATAAAAGAAAACAAATTTACTAATTACAACCACTCTATACCATCAAATTAGATATAATAAAGAAATGAAGACAATACAATAAAAGATAAAAGATACAAAAACAAGTGATAGATTTTGTATCTTTCGAGAATCTTTTCGAGAACGAGAATCTTAAAAAAGGCTCTGGAATTCTAATTCCACTACACCAGTGTGGTTATAAGGATATACTGACACCTTTTCCTGTTTCTGATAATGCGTGGAATCTTCTATTATAAAGCTAACATGAAAATGAGAAGAAGTATATAAATTACTCTATCAGTAGTGCGTTAAAAACCTTGCACTTATTTAAAAAATGTATCAGGTGAAAAGAAGACAATACAAAAAAACAGACGTTTATGATAAATACGGAATCAAGATCATTTTTATATTTTAATTAGTTTTTCCTATAGTTCCTTAATGTTATTACTTATTATCATTTTTGTAGGTTTCCCAAACTTACAAATTTAAATTTATGGTTAGGCTTGGTTAGCGATAGTAATATGTTAATAATGATTTATAATACAGTACTTCTAACTAAAACGATTCCTTACCATGTACTTTTAAGGTAGCTGGTGGCGTCTCCCTAGATCCTACCAAATTATGAGCGACACACTGATATCTTCCTTCATCGTGTTGTCTAACATCAGATATCATGAGATTTCCTCCATCAACAACCCTTATTCGTCGACCGTCGACATCCATATCTTTTCCGTCCTTTTTCCAGACGAGATTTGGCTCAGGATGCCCTCTAGGAGCTCCACATTGAAGTAGAGCGGTCTCGCCCGCTGCCACGTGAGTATCAGCTGGCATCACTTTGAATTCATCTCGAAGAACTAAAACAAAGAAATAATTAATAAACTATACAGAAAAAGGATTTGTTATAGCTATTTATAAAAGTCATATTTTTGTAAATATAGCAAAAAATAACGAAGTAGATAAAATATGTATATAAAAAAAACTTGTTTAAAAATTGATGCTACAGAAACATGCTTGCTTTAAGCCATGTAGTCTTGAAGGCCAAGTACTATAGTATCATTTAATTTAGTAGATCCACGGTATATGCTCTATCCCACTGTAACCTAAGCATAGTTCATTCATGCATATGCTAAAAAATGTTGCCACTTGTTGACAAGTCACAATAAATTTTATTTTTAATTGTGGAAAAGTTTAGGTCCGGTAAAACGATCTCGCAAATTGATTTCTACTTTTTTTTAAATACCAAAAAATAATATATTCAAATTGGAAATGCTTCAAATAAATTTTAACAACAATATTGTAAACTTCAAAAAAGTCAGTGGTTAACAAAGCCACATTTCTCTTTATCTTTAGCCAGGTCAAAACATTTATTTTTAAACGTTGCTTTTACACAAATTTTCAGACAATAAGAAAATGAAAAGGAGAAATACTTTATGAGTTGTCTTATAAAACTGTTAAAGATAGAGCGATACTGTAATTGTCAGAAAAAAAACACAATTTTGGCAGAATTAAACAAAAAAAAGTATGACCAGTAAAAAGACAATCTTTATAATAACACCATTAATCGAACAGAGATAAAAAAGAATCCTGGCACAGTTCTTGTTGTGATAACCTCTATGCCTATGATAAGACCGTTGTAAGATGACGTGAGTTTAATTTAACCTCGTCCAGATAATCCGTTGCTAGAACATTTATATGTACTAGATGGGTAAAAAAAGGCAATTCACCATGATGTGGCTATGTTACGCAGACACATACACAAAACACCAAATACATACAATATATCTATATATCTTTATAAAATGTCATATTCTTTACAATCAATTGTGGCTTCCCATATTAAAATAATATCTAAGTAAATACTTGTCAAGTATAAGACTTCAGAAAAAAAGAAGAATATGATTACTAGATCTAGAAGATCGATTAGACCAATATAAGATCAAAAAATGTTGTCCTTATGGAGGAGACTTATCACTTCTGTAACATTTTTTTATATAATAAATATATGAAATTATTTTTAATTCCCTTCACCCACGTGGATGATACGCCGATGATCGTGTGTACGATTAGAAATATTTATAACGGCCGAATTTAGCTACCACAATAGCACGGAATTTCCCGTAGAAATTAGTTTTAACGAGTACGAAAGGTTTTTAATCCTTTCCTTCTTAATCCCGAGTTTGAAAGGAACTAATGCTTTTCGGTGAAGGCGGGTTCTTTTTCATAAATTCGGTAACTGTCTTCGAACGCACGTAGTAATGCTTTTCGGTGAAGGTGGGTTCCTTTATGATAGATTTTTAAATATTTCGAAGACACGTATAGTAATTTTTCGGAAAAACCTAATCTAGAAGATTGATATTTCATTACATTTATAGCTAGAAGGGTACCGTTGGTTTCGATGTTCATTAGAATCTTTTTACCTTCTCAGAACTACATACGACTGGCCTATGATTTTTAAGTGGGAGATATCCCCTCTTTTTTCTTGGATAGTTTGTAAAATTTTAGAAATACCAAGTTACTTCTCGGTGGGCTCTCGTTGAGTAAAGTTTCACATGATCGCATCTGTTATCTTATCGTCTGTGAATTGTTTTCTAAGTGTGTATACACTTTATATTTGCGTTTTCTTTTCTTATACTATATTAGATTATATATAGTTCTGAAGTACCTTTAATGTAAAAAAAGTCAGTGTTGGATACAAGTAAAGTATTAAGTTCAGTATAAAGCTTCAGTGAAGTACCTAGTGCAGCAGTCGTCAAGATTTACTGTGAGTAATCATTATCTTCAAATTATCTGGGCGAGTAATATAGTATGGTATCATATCATCCGCCATTATCTGGACGTATCTAAAGTTATGCCATGTCTTCACCTGTAGATTGATGATTTTTGTATTCAATTTAAAAAACATTTCAATAGATTCAAGAAATTTCAATAAGTAATAATTATGAACATTTAAGTCTCAGTTTCTCATTAAATAATAGTGCGAGATAGTTAATCCACTTAACCAAGTGCGGTTTGGTTAAGTTCTTATGGTTTGTTTTTTGTAACCTGTAATATCTCAAGATACGCCAAAATTTTATTTGTTCATGATTGTATTATATATCTTTGTAAAGGTATTTTCTAATTATATTACTGCTTATTTTTATATGTCTACCACCAGTTTATAGTTGTTATATGTTTTATGGAGTTTTCAGGGAGCCTGAAAAAACGTCTTAATCCTGAAGAAATAACAAAGCAATGTACAGATTTTAGGAAAACCCTGAGGAAACGACCAACCATATGGTCTCCAATTGTAAGGAAATTGTTGGCTAACGTCATAGAGTTTAGAACCTCAACTAAAGCCAAGATCTGTTATATTAAATGTAGGGTATACACAAAAGATCTTTCACGTGGAACTACGGAAAAATATATGACGTCAATCGAGCCCTTTGAAATAAATAACTTACAAGATCGAAGATTTGGATCCTAAAGAAACCAAAATATGCAAGTTATGGTCTGCAATTATTATAAACAGGTTCTATAAAGATGTTTTATAATTTTCAAAGTAATCATATATTTACATACATTTTATGTATATAAAATTATATTTTTAGAAACTGGTGAAATAACTAAACTTTTAGATTTAAATTTTAAAAAATACTGGTCCTTTTATTAATTAATTCTTTCCACAAATTTTGAAACGATGAAGATTTGGTAATTTATACAGACGACGTTATGCTATTAACAGAAAGGAAAAACAAGCTAAATGTTTTCAATATGATAATTTCCGCATCTAAAACAAAATAAAAGACAAAGTCTGTTTTGTGTAAAACTAGAGGTCGCTGGTTAAATTAATTAGAATAATAATGGAAGAAAAATGCAATATTTTGATTGTGAATAAATAAGCAATTAATTTAAATATTACGAGAATTAGCAAGCTTAACTCATTGCTGTTATCTGTACAAAGAAATATTAATCTTTGAAATAGGGTGTATTAATTATTTTGGCCAGTGAAGTAGAGTTGTACCTGACGAGGCACAAAAAAGGGACGTCCTGATAAACTCAAGATAATTATTTTACACTGTCTCGATAAAAAGTGTCTTGTGTTAGTATAAAATAGTCAGAATTTTTCTGGCCTCGCTTCTAGGTAGTCCGTAGGGTAAGTGCGTACCCATAACCCAACTCTATTATATTGCGATTTTAAATGGCAATAATTTTAACTAAATGGTCACAGAAATATGATATTTTGTAACGTTTTATATGGTTTGCAAAAAAGTGACCAAATAATAAAGGGAAGTCAATTTCTTTGAACTTAAAAAACAGACTTAAAAGTGTTAGCCAGTTTAACAATGAGAATTTATTGAATAGAAGAAAATAATATACTATAATAAGTAGTTAGAATATACTTAACTAAGATTATATTATAGTAGAAAGTATTCGACATACAAACTGGAAATATTTTTACCTAGAATCCATATGAAAACTAAGTTCCTGTAGCTGGCTCTATACCAGGTATCACAAAAAAATTATTTAAAAATCCTTTATAAAAGGTATATAATTAAAATACCCTATCGGGCTACATCACAGAACGTATTCGGAATTAATATTCCATCATCCGTGCATCCTAAACGTATGTAACCACTTTAATTAAAGAAATCATGAAATTTAAAATTTTGACCAAGTTTAATACAAAATGTTAATACTTACTAAATATACATGTCTTGAGCCACTAAATCAAATGCAACAAAATGATGCAAAAAAACATAAAGGGCCTTTTGTAAAAATCTTTATTTTACCACCACTTAGTTTAGATATTTGTACAGTTGGTTGCCTACCAGTCCCCACAAAATTTTACCAAACTTCAGTCCACCTACATAAATAATTTGTTTTTTTAATTTCTTAACGTAAATTTAGGATAAATTCATAATTCAAACTACAACAGGTTGCTACTGATATTTTGTTATAATTTTAACTTATTTAATTTTAAACATTGCTGTCTACTGTTATATTTAGACAAATACCTCAAGTTATATTGACTGCTTTGTTCCGACTTCCGTCCTAACATGGCATTATTGTCATTTCAATCAGTTGCTATCATTAAGTCCTCGTTGACACTTTGTCTCAGGACCAGCAACCTCCAGTGGAGCCTTACGTTGCCATGTTATCAATTCCAATTGTAACTTAAACATCATAGCATATATGATCAAATAATGTAACTTAAATTCAAATAAAAACATTTACCTGGTTTTTACAAAAGTATTTAGTGGCTTTAAACATTGTACATTTAGTAATTATTATTAACCACTTTTTGTACCTTGGTCCAAATTTTAAATTTCATGTTTCCTTTAATTAAAGTGGTTAAAATATTAATTCCGAAAACGTTCTGTGGTGTAGCAAGATAGGGTGTTTTAATTTTATACCTTTCATAAAGAATTTTTAAATATTTTTTTTTTATTTTTAGCTAGGTACTAAACAAAACAAAAGGAAAAATAAACAAGTAGGATATTAGAACATGGAGGGCTATTTCCGAAAGAAGTGGAGGTATGCGAGTAGATGTATGAAGATAAAACAAGCAACTTATCTAAAACCAAAAATGAATAAGAAGTAAGGCATTTTCTAATACTTCTAATACTAGTAATTACTATTTTAATGCGAATAAGCCACAATTAAAGTTGAAAATAAGTTTAAGTTTATTGTTACTTTGATACCACAAGAAAATAGCTTTAAAACAATTCTAATAATAACAAATTATTTTTAAATGAACTGTTTTAATGAAAAGTTAGTTTAGTATTAATGGTTCTTTACTTGTTATTTAATTTTTTAGCCCTCAAATGTTTTAGAATACATAAACCCATTTAAAAAAAATGACAAAATTCTAAAACCACAAATACTATTTTTTTAATTGATTTTTTAGTTGGATATCAATAAAATGGTGGTCCCTGAGGTTAACTTAAAACAAATTAAAAGTAAATATGGCAATTGTTAAAATATCAATCTAACAATAAATAATATTATGATTTAATTTACGGCACAAAGTTTTTGATATAATTCCGTCTTTTGTTATTTTATAATCTCATAATCCTTTTTATTGAATAACAACACCGGAAGATGTATTACCGCATCCCATATAAATCCACCTATCAGCTTCTGTTTGTATTTCTCTTTTAATCCAAAAGCTGTTTTTTCAGCTGACTCACCTACTTCACTACCCGCATAGCTAATTCGGGGATTATTTTGAGTTAGACTAGCTATAAAGCAGTAATTTTACATCGATGCATAGGGTGGTATTATGGTATTATAGTCTCAAATCACCGAAATTCATTTCAGTCAAATCGCTTCGGGGGTGGAACTATATTAAAGCTCCATTATTATGGTCCACTTTAGCATTACTGCGATATGAGTATTTTTATTGTTTATGGATTGTTGTATAACACAAGGGGCGTGATGTAATTATCTATAGAGTTGAACAGTTTTTAATATTAACGTTATTAACAATGTGCTTTTATAAAGCAAAATATTATTAGCTGGAACCAATTTTGTTAAGTCATATATTCCATCATGCATACTTTTCATTTAAATAAAATGTTTATAGTGCACTATACCTAACTGTTAAATCAAAAACGAATATTACAATGAAATGTTATATCAAGTGCAACTAAATCGATCTTGTATTGGTAACTAGATTGACAACAGTGTTTTAAACATTAAAGGTATACAAACAGTGGTTTATAAATTAATTTTGTTCAATGTAGAAGAATAAGTGTGTCTATTGACTTCAAATACAAGGAATATTACATTCAATAGAATTGTATAACTTGATATGTTTTAAATAGTTTAACACTTGAGATTTTTTGGTGAGAACTGTTTTGAGGTCATCAACTATGATTCCGTGGAATCTTCTTTCTTCCATGAATTGCGAACAATCAAGCAGGATATTATGTTTAAACGGTCAGTGGACCAGAGCAGCTGGAGCAGAATGGTGGTGATTTTTTGTTCACACAAGTATTTGCGTGTTACGCGCAATGTCACACAAGTAGTTGTGTGTTAAGGCAGTACGGCCAGTTCTTAGACGGTTAATAATATCTTAGTTTCTTCTATTTGAATAATTATCCAGGACAGCATTTGTGTTTGTACAGATGACATTTAATATTTTCTTCCAGTGATTTTGCTATGTATTAGTACAGTGGATTTTAACCAGGTTCGTCAGATCGATGTAAGGGTTGTTTTCAACTTTGCATTGGTTTGTGCTCATTCGACTTTTGTTTGTCAGTCGATCAGCTTTTTCATTTCTGCATATACCTGTATGTGAAGGTTCCCAAATAAATGCCGCTTCCTTTGCTAATGATCGGAATGTCTCTAGTTCGTTTTTTATTGTTTGTAAAATAGGGTTTTTGGTATAAATTTATTTAAATCGTACTATTACATTTAGTGAGTCTGTTATGATAATGCACTCATTCGTTCTACTTTTTTGTGAAGAAGAATAAGGCTTCCAAAATAGCTGTCTCGCCTGTGAATATACAGCAGTTTATAGGTATCGATATGCTATAAGAAAGGCAGTAGCGTGACCATTGGGAGATTTAGAGGCGCCCGTAAAGATTTGCAAATAGTTTTAATAGTGATCTAGAATTTCCATAAATAGATGTTTAATTATTATGAAATTTGTGCTTGTCCATGGAGGAACTTTGCATTAATATTTAGCGACATATTGATTTAATTCCTATCTAAAGTTGTGAGCTTTATTCTTTCTATGAGGGGTGTATAGTTTTTAGTCTTTATGCTAGAAGGAAGACCGGGGTTGCAAATATGAAAGAATATAGGGGGCTGTTTCTGGGACGACTTCTTTGCAATATAGTTTAATGATAAATGCTGTCGTCTTATATCTAACGGTAGTTATCCAGTTATAACTTGCATACTACTAACCAGACTAGTTTTAAATGCACCCAGTGCTAATCTCAGAGCTGATGATTGTATATTGTTTGATTTTTTTAAAGTGGTTTTGCATGCATCATAATGTGTACACCCATAATTGATTTTACTTCTAATGACTTTAAAGGTGAACTAAAACGGAGTTTTGTCATTAACTTAGAATGAGATAAACACGTTTTTTCCAAAAGTCAATTTTTTGATAAAAATTTTCAGTTTTTGTGCTGCTTAGTTTTTTCTTCATATAATTTATGAACAATTAAATATAAACACAACTTTTCGCCTATGGTCAATATACAAGTAAAAATAAAAAATGATGAAAAAAATAATAATAATAATTAAAAAAGTACTCCTCGACAAAAATTAACTTGTAAAAACTGTTTAAGATACGGACGTTTTAAAAACAGAATATTAACTGTTAGTACGTCTGTGGCAATAACACTTACCTCAATTCATATGAGTGTGCAATTAAGTTGGTCATCTTAAGGCAGCGCTGCAAAACGATTGAACCTCATTTTTATATAAGTTACGGCCTAGTCAAGCAATAAACCTGATCTAGTCGGCCCAGAATACCTACCAAGATATAATAAATACAATCACTGAAGCAGCTTATAAAGCACTCGCCACGATCCCAAGAAACAAAAAGCATAATCAACTGTGATGGACAAATGACATCGAGAATGCAGTACAAAAAAAAAGAAAAAGGCATATCAAAAACGGCTGCAAACAAATAACCCACATGATAGGCAAACATATACAACATGCATAAACAAGATCAAATACGAGAAGAAAAAATCTAGTAACTAAAGCAAAAAATGGTAAAAAAACCTGAGAACAAGTAGAAAATACACGAATTGAATATTTAACAGAAGAAAGATCTTTTGTGGAACATTACTCACAACTTCTGACTGAAACGATACTGCAATTACGGTTATACTGAACAAATTACTAACAAACATCCGAAAAGTATTACAGGAATTACTAGCATATTATTTTCTATTTTATAGAATCTCTATTTTATAAAGGGCACGACTTAACACCGGAGTGGACAAAAGCACATATGAACAACATCTACAAAAAAGGAGATAGATAAAAAGAGATAGAAGTGATGATCACTTGAGAAAGGCAATTAGCCGAAACAGCTGTAGTGATAAGATTTAAAATAAATTTTGTGCAAGTTTGAAAACAAAGTTTTCAGTGTTTTATTGTTACATAAAATGAATTTCCATCAAGTAACGGTCGAATCCATCAATTAATTAAGAAATTATTTAGACATTTAAAGAGGATATGGTCAAAGCAGAAATAATGACAATAATCAAGGAGCATCGTGGTAGATATCGTCAATATAGTGTTGATTTAAAGTGAATTTGAATTTGTGGATGAGAACGCAGTTGCCCGTGTATCAAAAATAGATTAAATCATAGATTAAAGTAATAATTTAATAGATAAATAATTAATTGAGTAATTTATTAATTTAAGTCGCAACTATTTATTAAAATACTTCTAAATTACAGAAGATGACTATTTATAAGTAGAAATAAAGATCGTTTCGACTAACAATCGGTGCATTTGCTATTTGACAATAAGTAATCTAAACAAATTGTTTAATATAAGTAGTTATTTATATATGTTATTAGTATTTTCATTTCTTTAATAAATTGCTTAAATAAATTTAATTTTCTATGTAGACAATACTTCTACAAGTTGACGTTATGAAACGCCACTGATAAATCTAAAGAATTAAGGATTCGGATAATCGGTGTTGACCAATTTTTAATTTGTTAAAATACATTGTAAATACGCCTAGTCTTGCAGCTGGCTCACTGTAAAGGATTTCATATTACCTGTTAAATTGTATGGGGAGCTAGGATTAAAATGACATCAACCAATATTATTTTGATTTTGTTATTAGTAAATAACGTATTTGATTTGCACCTCGTACAATTAGTAGATTACGCTACATTTATGGGTCACCCTCCCTAAGTTCTTGTCGAAGTATAATTATTAATTTATTTTTACTTTACTAGTTAATGAAACTGGATCACAAGAGCTCATAATGGATTTCACTAAAATCGATTATCTACCTAACTATAATAGGCAAAACAATTTTAGCTCATGGAAAACATGTTCTAAATTTAAACTGATACACCAATAAATACTAAACAACACTACTATATAAGAAATTATCCAATATTTATTGAAACAGCTCCCTATACCTAAAAATATTAACACAAAAATATGTACCCTTGAATAAATTTAATTATACTTAACTGTACCTTTTTCAGTAATTCAACAAAATAACAAAGTATTTGAAATACGATTTTAATCCAAACTCGTTCAGTTTTTGTTGATGACTCAGCAAAGCCTCATACTTTATAAATTGATGTTGCGGAAAGCAATTGGACTTTTATTTGGAGAACAAACAAACCTTAAACATAATCTTCTTTACGGATAAAATAAGCACAAAATGAAATTGTTTTTGACGGACCCGCTTTCCATGAGGGAATGTTTGATTTTGTTATTTCAAGTCTTTTGCTTTGCGATGTGGCGAAATATTTACCGTTGTTTTGCCGAGACCGTTACGTTCCAATTATTGGAAAATTTAAATATTTCTAAAAATAAAGCCCATAAATAAATGTTTATTTTAATTACATGCGATTTAATTCGATGGTAGAAATTAAAATGTGTCCTTCATTCTTAAAATATATATTTAATGACACTTGGATAAATATTAACTTTGAAAATAACAAGTAGGCCGGTGAAGATAGACTTTTAAGGTTACGAAAAATCATACAGAGCTAAAAATTAGTACAAAGATTTGGACACCATTATAAATAAAATTCGAAAAGCCCCCATCAATTCCAGATTTCCAAAAAAACTTATTTAATGTCAAAGTTAGCAAATATGGAGTTTTTGTATTTTAGGCAAATGGTACATTTTATTACAAAAATACATTAAACAAAAATTCTAGACCATGCAATTATTTACAAAAATTGTCAGTATCATTTTTTGCCTTAGAATCATCGCCTAGAAGATATAACAAACAGTTAAAAAATATTATACTCTTCATAATAGCACAATAAGTTTTCACGCCACTTGTGAGGTAGTGTATTTTGAGCGTTTTTTAACGTGGTTTCCCTGGTACGCCTATTACAGAATAAATTGTAATTCTTTTAATTCACTACTCAACAATACAATACGGGGTGGATTCTAAAAATTTGTAAAATTATTGATCTGATCTTTTTTGAAATTCTGACTCAACATTTTATCATGACCGACCTTGAAAACTGTCTCTTTTATCACTGTTTCAATTATCAGGCCATCAACGACATTATCAGTGAGTAGAAAGATATTTTCAGTGGTAAATATTTCTTTTAACATTAAAATAAACCCAGACTTGTGACTATTTGCAAGAAATTTTTGTTGAGCGGTGGAAACTGTCACATTATTCATCAAATAAATCATGAGAGGATGAAGATATTATCGTCATTATGTCGACGTACATACTAAACATAATATTATATTGAGTATTATAGCTCCAGGATATAAGTATGTGGCACACTTATGTAGGTACACCTTTTCTGGAGAAGGATTAATGGGAAATTTTTAAATTTCATTTATAACATGACCCAAATATTATTCTTATCAATTTTCAGCTCTATACGTCTATCCGCTAAGTGCTAGAATCAAAGTTTTCCGGAAGTAGTTTGTAATAATATCACTTTCCATCCAGCGTGTCTTACTGGTAGCATAAACGGTACCCGTGAAATCTGCTGTGGGAGGGCAAGACACTGGTGCCACGAATGCTTGCCTTTAATATTGTTAATAATGGGGCATTATCGCCAGCTGCGTTGCACATTCAAAGAATAGTTGTGTTTTCTTCACCTGGGGAACTTACTGTTCTCGAAGAAGCTTTGTTGATTGCACCAACTACTTTGGATTTTCTCGGATCCATACTTGAGTTGCTTTCATTTTAGTTCCATAGTCAATGAGGCTTATCAAGAAGCTCAAGCTCAAGCTCGTTTGGAGTTTTTTCGAGCAGGTCAAAATATACATAGATTTTGAATGGATCTAATGCTTTCTTTCTAGCATATTCTATATGTTGTGGGTTTTTAGGCTTATATTATAACGCTTCTTAAAGTTAAGGAATGAATCAATTCTACCCCCCCCCCCCACCAAGTATACCGCATTTAAAATTTGTTATTTTCAACACTTCTTTCCTGGACAAACAGAATCCCCACTTTTCTAGAATCTTTAAACCATTTCCCAATTTTAATTCTTTTGCAATTGGAATATTTATTGGACGCTCTTTATTAGCTTGTTTTACTCAAAGAATTACTCGAATTCGACTGTAAAGTGTTACATATGATATATTAAATTGTTTGCAAGCGCCATATACAGTGTTTCGTCCAGCATTTACTTCCAATATTGCTAAATTCAAGTCTGTTTATATGTTTGTATGCACCATGATATCTGAAATAACGGGATAAATGTATTACATATCACAATTGCCCTGCATTCTTGTTTCATATTTGCCCCAAAAAATATTTTTCATGAGGCAATTATGATACACCAACAAAAAGAACCACGTGATAGTATTTTTGTCGTAAAGACTTACATACACACATTATAACTATAAAAAAAAGTTACCAAATATTAAATCAGATTTTCCGTGATATATTAATTATTCTTAGAAGATTAGTGAAATCACTTCTACTGTGAATGTTGGGTTATGTTACAATAAGTTGTTTACACGCTGCTTACAAATCAACTGACTAGAAATTTCCTTCTTTCTAATGGTGGGTAAATTCGTACGCAATCTTTATAGCAGCACTATATTTTAATTTGTGCTGAATCTGTAAGTCATCGTCGCATTTGCCCCATTATTTACGCTGTCCTCACTTGACCTTAGTTGGAAATGATTTGTTTACGAACATGGGGCAGTTTCGCAAGTGAACCGTATATAACAAATAAAGAAAACAATTTATAATATTGCAATTAACAAAAGATAAACATTAACAGGTTAACACTGACAATTTTTTAATTTATAATTCTCTTTTTTAACGATTTCCGGGATTGTCAAGTATACAAAACTCTATCACTTACAACCGTTTTAAAGATATTTCAATAAAACCGTTGTTAGGACGCCATCTTTAAAAAGCATTTTTCGATGATAATAGACACAAAATGAGTTCCAGAATTTGTAGTTTTGTTTTTAAAGACCTTTTTTGGACATCCTGTATGTAGTCCACAAATTTATTAGGAAATAATTGTATTATTATGTATATATAATTATATTATATTGCATTTGTAACCAATATACATATAAACATAAACAGTATGACATTTCCTTTACACTGTAATATATTTTACTATACCTGCTGTTTTTATATAAATAGTATACAGTAAAATAAAATACAGTTCGAGTATTTTATGGAGCATGGAGAAAGATTATAGTTTATACGGAATACTATTCGACATTTTTCAATGCAGCTCGTTCTACCGATGCCATAAAAATATATCAGCAAATGTTCGTCATAACTTCTTCGGCTACACAAAACATTCACATCCCACTCTTATCAGTCGGAGACCTCGAAATGCACTGCACTAAAATTATTTATGATACATTTACTTCTGCCGGTAATATATTAGATAAAATGTTTCCCCAAATCCCTTAGGCCAATATTAGGGCATGCAGTGTTAGCAAATAGAGCTTACACATCCTGAGGGTGGTCATGGGGCCGAACACCCTATCCCTTATCCCTTAAAACCCCAGTATTAGCGCTATTAGACGTATCTGGTCTGGCAGTCACTCCAATTACTGCAAATGCCAGATGCAATGGTCATTATGTTGCGAACACTGTATATGTAATTGACATCTATATATGTTCCGAAGCCAAAGATATTTAATACACCATTAATATAAATCCATCCGCTTAGATAGCTAATTACATACGATCCACGTTTTTTATAGATGGATATAAGTCTGTTTTTAGACTTAGTGTTAATATAAAACAGAATATACAGTGTTACCAAATATAATCATATTATATACTTATTTGTACAGTGGGCGTCTACGGTCCAACACCCGCGTAATTATATTCTGATCCATAAAACTTAGATGACTACATTTTTGAGTAACTGATCTACAGAACTATGATTTTATGCTATTTTAGTGTCGTGTTTATGAGAAATGCCGGACTGGCGCTATTTTGCCAATCTGTAGATAGCAAGTACTTAGCAAGTCTTAAGCTCGTGCGTACACCATAACCACTTAATAATCACTAAAGACTGTGTAAAATAAAAGTATGGACGCTAATAATGATTGTTTTTAGCTGCTACGGAAAAAGCTTAAACAAATCAATTGATTTGTCTAGTTTTTCACCCACCACTAGCTTATTTATTTTTTTGTCATTTTTCTTAAATGACTATAGAGCATGTAGCACATTGTTCAGAAGTTTTTGTCTCATTCAAAATGTTTTTACATTTTTGTTGGATTCTAAAGCGAAGTTTAAAAATTGTGATAATTTAATGTACAATCTATAAAAATGGCGGAAACTCTATCAAAACTTCAGGCTTTTGAGCTATGGTCATACAAAAGGATCCTGAAGATACCAGGGATAGAAAAAGTCACCAATGCAGAAGTACTGCGGAGGATGAACATAACTACGTATTTGGTCAACATCGTGAAGGGCCGTAAGCTTCAGTAATTGGGACATATAATGAGAAATCAAGGCAGATACGAGCTATTTCAATGCATTTTGCAAGGTAAAATTGAAGGAAAAAGGGCCCCAGAACGAAGAAGAATATCCTGGCTTGCTAACCTGAGAGCATGGTATAGAAAGAACTCAACACAGCTATTTCTTATAGCAACCAACAAAGTCATCATAGGCAGAATGATCGCCAACGTTCGGAACGGAGAGGCACTCTAAGAAAGTAAAAGAAGAAGAATGTACAATGGCAAAGGTATAGAAAAATATGCATATAGTCCTACTCAACTTTTTGAATAACGCTCAAACAACTCAATTTGTTTTTATAATTTACTACATCCTAATAAATCCCATTTGTTTTTTATTGACATTAATAGTTTCATGTTATGTATCATATGCAATGTACTACATACTATTGTACATATTATTACTTAAGAAAAATTTAAAAATATGTAATATTGTATGTATATAATGCAGGAAACTAAAAAAATTTACATGTTTAAGCGTTTTTCACAAAATTTGAAACAAACCATACTACTAGAGCTAATTTTTTTATACAGATGCTATTAAATATTAAACGGTTGCATTTTCAAACGGCACAACGAAGAGCTTTCAAAAGAGATTATTTGCCTAATTTAAAAAAATCTTACAAAATGATACCCGTCCGCTATTTGAGTTTAAAATTAGAGGGCAGTCTTTGGACCTGTAATGAAAATTACCAAAGATGGTAAAGAGTTAGACTACAACCTTGAAAACAGGAAACACATCTTCAAAAAGAACATTTAACTTAGACTAGAAATATAAATATTTTAAGACAAACCAGTTACGGGTTATCACATCACGATTTCCGCAACCGTCATACAAAGCATTTTCCAACAAGCAAATTGTTTTTTTTAATTATTTTTCAGTTGAGTCTCTTATTTAAATATTTTTTATGCCATAAAAGATAAATAAATTTGATTTTTTACATAATAGCATTTCCTTTTTGTATTATTTGTGGTTATACATTTTTTTATACAGATATACAATTTCCTCAGGCTTCTTAACCATGATATTCTTCTTCTCACAATTCCTCGCTTTCCAAATACTTTTCTTTGAAGGATTATTTTCAGTAATCTGTATTTAGTGCCGTTCCGCACTGTGTATCCCAGATATTCTAATTTTCTCCTTTTAATCGTATACAACAACTCTCTTTCTTTCACCATTTTTCGTAGTACAGTCTCGTTGGTTATCTTGTCCGTCCATGATATCCTTAGGATTCTTCTGTATAGCCACATCTCGAAGGCTACATGTGTCTCCATCGCTTCAGTGAGTGTCCAGGACAACTCCGTAGGATCTTGCATAACAAAGGCTAATAATAAATTTGAAGTGGTTCAGTCGGTCTAGGACTGAACCACTGAAAGGGGCCAAAGTTTTCATGTCCAATACTCTTTTAAAAGGAATGAGTTTGGCTATTATAGGTCTATATATGGTATAGTAATCTATTAATCGAGATCTGAGCTTAATTATTACATGTAAGAACATGTAAGAAGCTCAATTAGGCTGGTGTTTATATTCGATATACAGTAAAACCTCCCTTAACCGAAACCTTTTTAACCGAAACATCGTTTAACCGAAACGGCTGAGAGTATCAATAGTTTCGTCAATAAAAAGTAAATTTTTATCGCAAAACGTAAACAATTCCACTAATTTCACTCACCGATTGATGCCTATGTGTGTTGGAAAATAAAAAAAAACCAAGAGCTCTCAACGATATTTGAGAAAAAGCACTTGCCGTTTTTTATAGAAGCCAAAAAAGCTCAAGGATGTCGACCACTTCATTTTCAGAATGGTTCGAAAATTAATTCGTCCCAAGTATAAAATCCTTTTTAAAATAAAAAACCTTCTAATCAAAGCATTGTTGTTTGTTGACAATGCGCCAACTCACCCTCAAAATCTACACAATAGTGATAATTGTCAGATTTTTGCCACCGAAGGTGACGAGCTTAATTCAGTTGTTAGACGAGGGAGTAATAAAGACATTCGAGAGACATTATAGAGGAGATTTCTTAAGACAACTGTTAATACAGGAAACGAATGAATCCAAAAGTGTTCACGAAATCCCCAAATCTTCAACAATGAAATATGTTGTTTATCGGTGTGCTGAGTTCTGGGTCAAGATCAAATCTTCAACTTTGTAAAAATGCTGGAACAAACTTTTAGATAGGATTTTGATTGACGATCATGAAAGAAAAAATGGTAAAGAAATGACAGAAGAAATTAAACCTTTAATAAAAAATTTGCCGGGATGTGACGAACTTAACTAAGAATTATTGATTATACATTACTACATATACATTGATTATAACATTATTGATATGGTTCTTCATCCAGACAACCTGAGAGTATCAGACGACGAAGATGACGACCCAACAGACAACAGCAGCATAAGACCGCCGACGATATTTTCAATGTCTTAAGGATAAGAATTTTATACAGTCGACCTAATTAGTTAGGGACACGACTGGGTTCTTAATTTTTGTTGTCATTGTATAAAGTGTTGTCCTTTTCAGATTGCTTTACGTTTCCTCGAACGATGAAATAAGGCAAACTTACGAAGTTCTGCAAATGAACGATGGAGATATATAGCTGTAAAACATCGTTGCCAAACAATAACGTAAAAGAAAATAGAATATTTCTTTAAATAAGCATGTTAAACTTGTTTATTTTCCTTAATTTTATTACTTTATTCCATGATACAAAGAAAAGAGAAGATATGATCTTGCGCATGAGGGCGGAGTTGTCGTTTATAGTGTGACGTAATGTGGAGAGGTAAAGCATAACCTCAACCTCTAGTATTTGTATTGTTGTAATGTGTAGAATTATCGTTTAATTTTTGTAAGCGAAAGATAGTCTATTCGTTATTTAAAGATGAGGTGTTCAATAGCTCGGCGTAATAGTGATAATCAAAGTAAAGTGGTTCAGAAAGATATTATGTTTTTCCGGTTCCCAAACCGATCCAAAGATTGTAAAAATTTGTGTAGAGACATGTAAACGAAAGGACTATTTTATTTCTAAAAATGGAAGGATTTGCTCAAAACATTTTACTGCACATAGTTTCGAGATTTAAAATCTAAACTTATGGGAGTGTCTTTTAAAAATCACTGTCTTTTAAAAAAGATGTAGTGCCTACATTATAGTTACCTTTTGCGAAACCAGTGGAAAGCAAGAAAGATAGATAGATGTATTAAACAATATGATAATTCTTATACAATTAATGATATTGAATTGTCTTATGTAAAGACAATAAAATACTTAGGAGTCACATTTGATAAACAGTTTCGTTTTGTACAACATATAAATGACGTAACCGTTAATTCATAACACTTTTAAGTTTTATCATTCGCAACTGTCTGAGACTATCTTTTTGGGCTTTAAGAACAGTTGATTATGCTTTAGTCGCATCCAAAGTAGAATATGCGTCTACTGTATGGTCTCCACAATACCAAGTCCCTTCTACTATATTGGAGAGATTGCAGAACAAATTTGTAAGATATTGTGTATATAAATTAAACATACACCTTATTAATCATAATTATACAGATATTTTAAAAACACTCAAAACACATGAATTTATTAAAAACCTGACGAGATAACTTTGATTTAGTATTTGTGTTTAAATTAATAAATGTTTTAATTTGTTGTCACTGAACTTATCCAATCTATAAGTTTATATGTTCCCTCAAGAAATCTCAAACATGTTGATCTGTTTTATATACCTTTTCACAGTACAAATTATGGTATGCATTCGCCCATTAAGCGAACACTAAAAATTATAAATAGGAACAATTTAGAAATATTTGCTGTCTTCTTGGCTTCATTTAAAAATCGGATAAAAAGCTTGACAAGTTATAGGCACTTTTTTGTTTAATTCATTTTGTTTCATATATAATTAATATTATGTTTGATTTATAATTAAGATTTTAATTTCACTTAGTTTGTAAGCTTTTACAGAGACTGATTTTTACACTGTATGTTAACATATATATTTTTTTGTAACGGGGGAAATTCCGTATATTAATAAATAAATAAATATGTTTAATTTATTAAATCGGTTCGTCACAGTTTTTTCAATCGTCTTGCGAATCCGGAAGTAGCGTGTAGCAGTCTTGCTTCATCATTTGGATGATTTCTCAGTCCATTAAAGTAGCTGAGTCCTAGCGTAGGATTTTATTCCTTACATACTAGGGCCCGTTGAATATCATTCTCAATATTTTTGATTGGACTTGTTACATATGAGACAAACAAATCAAATATGAAAATTAACACTGTTAAGTACAAGAATAACTATTGATTTGATCTAGATTTGGTGGCCTTAAACAGTATTTGAACATTTAAATATTTAACAATGAAAATATGTCATCAAAAGAATGGCTGAGAATATCTTGTGTTTTTGCCCCTCATATTTTTGTAAATTGTATGGACTTATTTTAATAAACTAGGTACCATTTAAAATTATTGATATGTTTAATTTCTGTCTAATTTTTAATACCAATGAAATGTAAATACATGATACAAAAAAACTACTCTTCTTTATTTGTATTATAAACGAAATAAAATCATGTTATAACCACAAATAAAAGAATTTTTCTTTTTAATTTCAGCAGACTTACAATGATTAGTTTTAAATACGAAAGTTGACCAAAGCCTTCAATTAATAGCCCTGGCACCAGATTAACAATCTTTGCTATTTAGCTCCCGGCCAAAAAAAACGCTTAATCCGGCACGAAATATCAGATTTCTCATAAAAATAATAATAAAAACAACAAATTATAAATAATAAAATATTAAAGTGATGACATTAAGCAGTCCTTCCATGTACTTTAAGAATGTACCTCTCCGCATGACGTCACTGCGTAGAACAGACGAAATTTAGCACGCTATCGATCATACCTTATTTTTGTTGTACCATGACTTTATTCTGTATTTACTTATTAGAAAACATTACGAAATTACCTCAAGTATTGTTTAATACCAATACTTTGACCACGAATACTATAAAAAATAATATTATTTTTAACCGAAATTCTTGTTATCCGAAACGGCCTCCTCCTAATTATTTCGGTTAACGGAGGTTTTACTGTATTTATAAATTAACCGATGTAGGATAAAATGATGGTAATTAGTAATTATAATAAAACTCTATAAGCTCCATCAAGCCTAAATTGATGGCTTGGAGTAACGTTAGTTTTTTACTTAGGATCTCTTAATTGCAAATTTTATTTCTTTAACCTAGAAATTGTCCTGTCAGCGGTTTTTGTGATTTATGCTATTTTCATTTTTGTGTATGATAATTTCTTTAATGTATTTTTTTTCAAATTTTGCTCGTTTCCTGTAGTGTTTTTGGAACATTAACAACCAAATTAATGGTATTTCAATCGCTACTAAATCTTACTTCTTTTGGAAGAAGTTGAAAATAGCAGATATTGAAATTAAAAACTTTTTAACGGTAAAAATGATAAAAAACAATATTTTCCTGCCTTAAAGTAATTAAATGGAGACTATTAAATATTCGACTATATCACGTTTCAAAGATAAAATTCTTTTAACTACAGCTTTTTTATTTTCTCATTTATTATCTTAGTAACAATTATCCAAGAACTTTTAAAATATATAAAATTTATAGTATATTCAAAAAAACTATTCAAGTGTGAAAAAACGGAGAAATATAATTGTCGTTTTATTTAACGTCATAAATTCCGACTATAAAAAGAAATTACATGAAAGTGCAACTTTATTACATCATAAAGTTTTATTTCCAGTTTTACTACGGTTAAGCTGAGATTATCCTAAAATGTTTCAACAACGCATTGATATAAAGCATACACAACCCTACACTGAGACATAGTTTACCTCATTCCTGACAAAAAATAGTAAAACCACATTTAATGCGGTTGGAGTTAATAAAAAATGTAACTTTGAATTAATTGTTTCTTTAAATCAATACATTCACCTAATCTTTGTAAATTATGTAGGTCCTTGCAAGTGTACAGATTTACGGAATATCCACAGATTATTTACATATCTGTCCATGTATAAAGTCTTAACTTTTAAAGACTCCATACTCACTAACACGAGTGAGTATCGTAAGAAATTACTTAATAAAAGTCAAAATAATATGTGATTTGGTTCAAGCTCGAGTTTTGTTAGAGTAGAGTAGAGTAAATTTTTATTTGGATAAATGTTAGTAATTGAGCAAATAACGTCACATTATTAATCACAGATTAATATATATATATATATATATATATATATATATATATATATATATTGTTATATGTAAAATCGAGAAAAATATTGGTTTGCTTAAAATATTTCAAAGTTCAAAATATTAAAATAATTCGGATTAGTCGAATAATACACTACAAACATTTCGAAGAATGAAAGTCCTTTATCTTTGGATTACCTATTTGAACAAAAAGTAAGATATGCATAAATTATTTTCTTTGTTAAAATATATTTTAGTGACGTGAGGAGCTTAAGTGAAATCTTAGACAATGGAAGCGGGTTTTCCAAATAAATTTGTGCAGTAATTGGGACAATAGAATAGATTTTAGAAAGATATGTTTTTGTCAGTTCATAAGAATTGGTAGAAAAAGATTAGTTAGTAAATAAGTTTTAGGAAATTTTATTGATTTATGATTATTTTATTTTAGGAAATTATAATTGTAGGTAAAAATTTGTTTGTGTTATCGAAATAAAGAAATGGGAGATATATGACGCGTTTTGATTGGATGAGATTGAAAAAGGTGGGATGGTTGGTTTGATAATGAGACTTTAGTTAGTTTTTGAAGAGAAAAAGATAGTCAGTTAGTTTCCAAGGTTGCAAGGCGAACGGCCGTTGTTCTCGGATAGTTTCCCAGAGGTAGGAAGCAGTAGCAGTGAAAGTTTGTGAGTTCTCGTGATTGGATGAGATTGAAAAAGGTGGGATGGTTGGTTTGATAATGAGACTTTAGTTAGTTTTTGAAGAGAAAAAGATAGTCAGTTAGTTTCCAAGGTTGCAAGGCGAACGGCCGTTGTTCTCGGATAGTTTCCCAGAGGTAGGAAGCAGTAGCAGTGAAAGTTTGTGAGTTCTCGTGTAGTTAGTGTATCTGACAGAAGTTGATCCAGTAAAAGATTGTAAGTCATATTTTTCTACTTATATTCTAAGAGTCACTGTTCAGGCCAACGAGAGATTCAATTTATCGTAAAGAGAAGATATTCCAAGAGTCATTTTTCACTCAGGCCAACGAGAGATTCAGTTTATCGAGAGGAGAAGAGGCTAGCATAATTTGAACGATTCGTGCATTTGAAGAAGATCATTAAGGAAGATAAACTTGCAACAATTTGTTGTAAGATTGCTGATTACCTAGGGAGCTGCTAAGAATAGATAGTATAGGCTACAAGGAACAAGGATTTGGACCACTCATCATCAGAGAGAGATAGTTTTGTTTTTCTGCAGTTTTTCTTTTATTGATAACACAATTTTTACAATTACTTTAGAAAACATATAAATATTTTGATTAGGAGATTTAGAATAATAGTTGGGATTTTGAGATTTTAACTAATATTGTTTGTACCATTACTTTTGAAGGTTCACGTACGTAGAACAAAATTTTGAGAATCATTATATGAGATATTGTTTATTGAAAACATTTGAGTGTGAATTTTATTTCATTATTTATATTTCAATATATAATGTTATATCATATATGTTTTTTATTATTCCGGTATTCTTTGGACCTTACCTTTCACATGTAAAGCATAGATATTGAAGCACGAATATAACCCTGAGATAAGAAAATTAAAAAGTGTGATAGAATCATAATCATATCATTTAAATAATTTTAATTAGCTAATTAATTGCTTGGCGCACTAAGATTTAGAATATCACAATATATATATATATATATATATATATATATATATATATATATATATATATATATATTGACAACAGATATTAGAATATATTTATTAACATTACAAATTAAATATGCTGATCAGGCAGAAGGATAGGTCA
This sequence comes from Diabrotica balteata, assembly GCA_918026665.1. NCBI lineage: Eukaryota > Metazoa > Arthropoda > Insecta > Coleoptera > Chrysomelidae > Diabrotica > Diabrotica balteata. The sequence continues at coordinate 49,529,119 of OU898282.1, forward strand.
GACAGTCCACCACAGTATAGTGCTCAATGTTAAGTAGGTGTTGAAAAACCTTTCTTTTAAAAGTATTTACTCTATAGTGTATTTTCTGTTGAATGTCAGATGGTAGAGTATTATAAAATTTTAACACACGCATTCAAACCAAAGGACTTCTCTCTATTACAGATAATCTGTGACGTGGCAAATTCAAATTAAGGCTGGTGAGTAAGCGGGTGATAAAACAAAGTAAAAATTTTAAAAAGGATCATAAAACATTCAAATGTATGGATGGCTGAGAAAATTGAGTATATTCAGTAAATTAAGTCGGCTTCTAAAGGATTCTTCCGCCTTTAGTGTTAAGTTCACCCGGACTACCTTTTTTGGACTATAAAGACAGTTAAGCTATCTACTGCAGTACCCCAGAAGATTACTCCATATCACGTAACAGAATAAAAGTTTGCAATAATATACTGACAGTAAAATCCCCTGATCCTAAATCCTCTGGTCTACATGGCTCTTTAACACTCTTAATGAATAGCAGGCTCTATTCAGTTTTTTTGTATTTTGTATTTGTTAAGTATCTCTCTAAAAGTCTTGTTATATTGTTGCAATGGCTAAAAGAAGAATATACTATTATAAACTTATTATTACTTCCAGTGTCGTAAGAACTAGCCTTAGATGAATGTCACAATTTGTTGATCTTTGGGTCGCAACGACTTGGTAGATGGTAAATCAAAATAATTATTTTGTTACAGAATCAAGGTCGAAAATAATTAAGAGCAAATCCGGATGGAATCTACGACTTTTTGGATGATAGTGACCCTGATTTTGAGTTCTATAATAAAGAAGACAAGGAGTTGAAGCTTATAGTTGAACCTACATGTGATAGTTTTGAATTAAATAGCTATCGTTAAGACATGGGTATGTAGTTGTCTTTCTCGAGATGTTTGCGAGAAATATTAGGATATCTAAATAGAAGTTGTCTTACTGCTATTGAAAACAGCAGTAAGACAGTAGCAACAGAGACGGAATGCATGTGAAGACGCTGCAGAGTAACAAGAATGGATATGAGAAGTAATGACGAAATAAAGCAAATAACATCAACATAAGAACTAGGGACAGCAGATGGATAAAGAGAATAAAGGAAGGAGGAAAAGAGGACGACCCCGAAGTTCCTGGAAGAACGAAGTAGACGACACCATGAGTAAGAGAGGCCTAAATGATGGAGAATGGGACAACAGAGAGAGATGGAGAGATATAAAGACTAATAATTTCCCAAACATAAGGTAATCTAAACATCTAAAAATCGACCGGATGGTCCATTTGGAAAATAAAGTCTTTTACATTATTAGAAAGATGAAAGGTCAAAAAATGCAAATAAATATCAATACATATCGATTTCCTAAAAAAATGTCATAAATATGCCACTCCTTTCTGAAATCATTCAAGCATTTTATATAGTTTTGATTAGTATATTAAGTATAGCATTGAGTAGTACTTTATATACTCAAAGTATATAAAGTACTACTCTGTATATAATTGTACTATACTGTATATAATTGAGATAAGTTAAACATTTAACACGTACAAGATACAATTTATATAAAACGAGTACATAAAAATAGCAATCTTTTCATTTAGCTATTATATGTATTACTGTACCGTAGAGGTAAAGGGTAGTAACTCCATTTTTTTCTAATTTGGACTTAATACAGTGGCTAAGCTCAATATGTTCCAATCTTATTTGTGGCAAAAAATGGTATGTGAAGTATTACTGGTGGCCTAGATATTCTTATAAGAAAACGTAGTATATCCTTTGGAGAATGAGGTAAAGCATTGAAAGAGGGGGCATTGAAATTTCCTCCGCATTAACTAAATGAGTTATGACAGTTCTATCACAAACTGATGTGGAAGAATTGGTTATTGGGTCAGATTATTTCCCTAATCAAAACCGCAATGTTATGGTAATGATGAGCTACTTTTGGCTGTTGAACCATCTGCCCTAATTTAAAAGTAGTTAATCATAAATATTAACTGAGAGGACACACTCATTTGGAAGCTGACCAAGTGTACACTCTAATTGAAAGATTTGTAATAAAACAGTCAGTAATGCTGATCGTAACGCCTTGTGATTGGCAATAATTAATCAGTTCCGTATGTGCTCAGGTAATTAAAATGGGCAAATATGACTTCAAAAACTTTGAAGTACTTTACGCTCAGTCTCAATCTCCATTCAGCAGTAAAAAGAAAAATACCGACAATAATAATTTCTTCATTTCAAACGTAGTCCAATTCCAAGTAAAAAAAGTCACGCTGACCATAATTTTTATAAAGAGGCTTTTGAAGAAATTAGATCCACAGAATTGTACGTCGCTATAAGAACAGCAACTGCGACCAATCTTCCAAACCAGTTACCACTACGATATCAAAAACCAAAAGGGATCACACAGAAGAATGAGGATCACTTACTACTCCTTTTACAATGGATCCCCTGTCAGTTTCATGAGTTCTGTAGAAATTTAGTTCTTACCACAAAAAAATGTTGATGATAGCGATAATGAATAAATGTTTTTTATCATTTTTTGTGTTTTTGTTTGAGTTTATGTAGGCACTTACTATTTTGTAAACTGTTTTATCTGCTGGTACATGCCGAGGCAAAAGACTTAAGTCCCAATATTATCCAATATATAAACAATTTTTTTCTCAATTAACTCAACTCAAATAAAGTTTTGATTAACTAATATATAACGTTACAACTATATAAATACATAATTTAATATGTCTTCAGATTAAGAATGATTCCAATAATTTTCTGGAACTCATCTTATATTTTCATTATCTCAAAGCTTCACTCGATGGATATACTACCCTTTACCTCTATGGTACAGATCAGAAGTATATTCAGTCATTTATAATTGTTACCATTTTTTAATTTGTATCTTATTTTCTGCTAAATTATAACTGCAATCGCTATGGTCATCCAAAAAACTTTTCGCATAAAGGGACTTGAAAAATAATAAATTAAAATAACTGACAGAACTCTGTTTGTACTCGTGCCGATCAAACCAATTACCAAAGTAAACTTTTCTCTCCTTTTTCGATCATAAATCTTTTCCGAAAAAGTTATAATTAAAATTTATTTGGAGAACTGTCTGAAAGATAGAAAATTCATAATTTATGAGATACAGATTCACCAAATGTAAAAGCAGTACGAGGAAATTTTAACTCGTCGGATTTCTCATTAATTTAGAGGTAATTCCATAAATGAATACGTTAACTTTAGAGTTATGTGCCCAACTTGAATGTTTAACTTTCCCGTTTTAATTGCCCGAGTATGTGATTAGCGAGCTATTTCGACTTCCTGGTAAATCCGCAATTTAAATTTACAAACATGTTGTTTTTGTTAAATAGATTTACAAAGGAAATATCTTCATTTGTACAAAACTACGACAAACACCACAAGTTTAATGTATTTAGGTCAAAACTTTTACATTTCTACGTAATATCAACTAGAACAGCGGTTAATATACGAAGAATTTATATGAGGAGCATACTTTCATATCGCACTTTTTCCATTTTTAACATTTTTCAGGAAGTGAGAAAAACTGCTACTCAATTATTAATAAAGTTAAAATAAAAACACAAAGTATGAATAATGTACATTTTTATTATCAATTTATCCTATTTATAAGTTTCATCAAGCTTTATTAGTTTGCGTAAAAAAATATTGATGAACAAAACGCCATTTGCTTGTCTCTAAATGACAAAATGTAGTTTTATTATCGCTAAATGATTAAAATAAAAATATGAACTTAAAATACGTTTCTGCTTGTTTGGACTGCAATATAATAAAACAAATCATATGACATGTATGTCGTCCTCCAGAAAACAGCAACATTCTTCTCCTTCTTCACATTGATCGCAGGTCTGGTCTTTTTCAATTGACACAGACCAACTCGTTTTAACTGACAATTACCACGTGTTAAAAATCGAGCACGGAAACATGTAGTCCCTAAAGAAATTAAAAATTTATCCATTGTCATCGACCTAGAATCACAATATAATTAAAATTTAAAATTTGGAATGATGTAAACCCATATATGGAGGTCACAGCGATAACTTTATTGTTAGCTTCAACTACATAAGGCATTGAGGATGATCTATTCAGATCGAAAACGTTATGCTAGTACATCAATTTTGACGACACTTTTTTAAAAAGTTTTAACTATATGTTTTTATACCAAAATACAAGTGTAAAGTGTTTTAACTTCTGTGTTTTTTTAAACGATGGTATACAGCCAACTACTGGGATTTTCCCTTAATTTTTACTATGTAATCTCTTTAACACGATCTATGACAAGCGGATATTACCAACTGATTGGTTTAGTCGACTTTTGTTATGGTTGCAAAAAAACACTGTGCACCTACATAAAGTGATTAATGAACAATAAGGGATGAGTCACGTTTTAAACACATTCCTGTAAGAAATTCAGAGTAAATATTCAAAATATTAGAAGAGAGAATTATTAATACTGAGTTCGGATTTACTTAATTATTTATAATTATAGTTACTATACTATACTATAATTATAGTTTGGAATTAATGAATAATAAGGGATGGGAAGGGGAGGGGAAGGGAAGGGACAATATTTCACCAAAATTGTTCACGGCAGCTCTAGAGTCAATATATAAGAGCACTCAATGGCAAGATATGGGCATCAATATGGATGGAGAAAGATTAAATCACCTAAGATTTGCAGATGATGTTGTATTAATCGCAGATAATTTACAAAATACAGTTTCTATGATGCATTCGCTTAAAAGTCTGTCTGAAAGAGCAGGATTAAAGATAAACTTTGAAAAAGTTAATCCATACAACAAACAGACACTTACAAATATCTGGGACACGAAATCAAAATAAGCAGAGACAATCAAACGCATGAAATACAGAGGCGAATAGGCCTAACTTTGGCAGCATTCGGCAAATTAAGCCATATTCTAAAAAGTTTAATTTCCATGTGTCTCAAGCGAAAGATGTATAACCAATGTGTTTTACCTGTACAAACTTATGGAGCTGAGACTTTAACACTCACGCAAAAATCTGCGAATAAACTCAGAGTTACACAATGAGCCATGGAACGTGGAATGCTAAACGTGAGCCTTCGAGACCACATAACAAACCAACAAATCAGGCAAAGATCAGGAGTTCAATACGTCATCGAAAGAACCACGTCGCTTAAGTGGAACTGGGCAGGGCACTTAGCCAAAGCACAAGATGGACGGTGGACAAGACTTATTATGGAATGGAGGCCCAGAAACTATAAAAGAAGCCAAGGACGACCACCGACTAGATGGACCGATGATATAAAACGTGTAGCGGGAAACTGGCTACAAGCGGCCCAGTGTAGAGAACACTGGAAAGAACTAAGGGAGGCCTATGTCCAGCGATTGTTGGGACGCGATTGGGTGATTGATGATGAACGGATGAGTCACGTTTTAAACACATTCCTGCAAGAAATTCACAGTAAATATTCAAAATATTAGAAGAGAGAATTATTATTACTGAGTTTGGATTTACTAATGTCTTGGATACGAGGGAAGTCCTGTTCAGTATCCAAATACTGATATAGAGATGCAGAGATATAAATTAAAATGTATACATATATACATGAAAGAAATATACAGTTTTCGTAATTATATTGTATTATTTTACAGGTGTAATAACTTACACAAAGAATATGAAATTAAGTTGAAACACTTGTGTGACATCTCAGACTCAAAGTCAGTTCTTAGCGGATTCAATAATACTGAGTTAAACCATAAGACATGTGAGCTGATATGTGACAGTAAACAAAAAATAAGAAACAAACATGTAACATTTATTTGGGCAAAAAGTCACACCAGGATAACAGGTGATAAAATAGTAGAAGAGTTTACCAAGTATTCTACTCATTCAGGTATACAAGAACATATTTACAAAGTATCAGATCTAATCAATTTTTATAATAAAAAAATCAATTTTAACTGGCAAGACAGATAGAAAATATTGGCTTCAAATAATCATTATTACAAGATTCATCCTACCTTACCATTCCTAACAGAATTACCACATATATTCCATTATAATATATCTAAACGATGGGCAGCAACTATCCAAGATTAAAGACTAGTCACGATGCTGTTCCTGCTCAGCTGGCTAGATTAAACATTATAGAATCAGGAATGTATTTATGCGATAATATTTCCCAGTGTGGTGTTAATCACATCCTGATAATATTGTGGATTAAAAACTTGAGGGAATGGTTTGAATGCAGTAGTGCAGAACTATTTAGAGCAGCAGTCAGCAGGGTCCGCATAGCCATGATGATTTCCAACTTTTGATAGAAGATGGAACTTAAGAAGAAGAATAATTTACAACGAATAAATTACAATTATTGTAAAAATGGCAAGACACTGATTTTTTCAATTACTTAAGATATCTAATTAAGTAATTGCTGAAATATCATACACACTTTTTTATGTAGAATTCTTTGGGGAATTCAAATCTGTATTCAGAATAACATTAGGGTTGAGAAAATATTAAGAAATTTCAGAAAACTGTCGAAAAAGATGTGAAATTTTGGAAAAATTGGAAATTTGGTTATTTAAGTGAATGTAATACCATTTTATTCTCTGATGTAAGAGCTGTGCTTATTTTTACCTTAAAGTATTTTCTTTTAATAACTTTTCTTAAATTTTAAAAGAATATGTTTTTGAGATATGATTTTTTTAAGAAAGAGAGAGTTTTCCGAATTTTCCTTGAGGCTAATATTACACCTCAATCGTGTTCAGTGGAAGACTTTACATCAAAAATGTAGTTTTGAAAATTTTTTTGAGCACCTGAAGCCTCCTATGTAAGCAAAAGCATTTTATAGTACAGAATACGTTTATCGAATTTAAGAAAAATCGAAAGGGGGCACCTGACCATCTTTGCAAAGTTGACGTGGAATTTCCCAAATGTAAAAATTCAAGATGTCCAGAATCTGAATATTCTACCTGTATACTGATTTTCTTTTACTATCCAGATATTAACATGAGCTCCCTCTTCTTCTTCGGGTTCCTTCTCCTAGCGGAGGTTGGAAATCATCATCGCTATTTTAACTTTGTTAAAATGAAATAGCTATTTCATGAACTCCCATGAACTAAATAATTAATTTTTTTACCGAAACCTCACCATTAAATGTTTGAATTCGGTTAGAGAATTATCATTTGTATTTCTACAATAATTTCCATCTTCTCGTAATCAGGTACCGGATCGCTGAAAATGTAAATATTTTTTATTCTCGGGTATTAACACAACTACGCGCCGTCATAAGTCTAAGTCAGATTTAGGACATAATCCGTTTTATAAATACTTCTTATACGTTGGTAATCCCGGAGATAACACTCAACTGTAATTAGCACGCGATAAATTTATTGACATTATGATTAACGAAAGCCCTTTGTTGTGACAACTTCTAAGATTAAATCAGACGGCGCACCCATTTTCCCAGGGATATTTCGTACAGGTTCATTTTTTAAGGAACTATATTTGGAATTGATAAATCTAGTAAAAAATGTGTCAGTCAATCTTATTAAATTAAAAATATATTTAATATTTCATTTTCCCGTTTTTCATTTGCTAATGTTTATTTTTTTGTGTTTTCATTTGATGAGTTACCAATTGCTTAATAATGAACTTTATGCCCATGTCAAATTAATGCACTATAAGAGTTAGCAACAAAACATCATCTTCTTCTTCTTTTTCTTTGTGTACCGTGCTGGTGTTCAAGCGCTGGCCTTCGTTGCATTAACAAGATGATGAAAAATGTCTCAGTCGGTAACTAGATAAGACAATTTCTCGACCGTTCGAGTTAGTCCATTGTCTAATGTTACGCAGCCAAGTTTTCTTTCGACCCAGTGTTTATCTTCGATTTTGACCTGAATGATTAACCAAAGTAAGCGATATTTAGATCCTCTCATTATATGGCCGAAATATTAGGCCTTTTTTATTTTGATGATGTTGATCAATTCTCGCTCTTATTGCAGGGTCTCTAGCACACGTTCGTTAGATATGTGTACTGTCCACGGGATTCTGAGCATGCGACGGTAATACCAGAACCTGAACGCTTCTAATTTATTAAGATGTTTTATTTTTGATGTCCAGGTTTTACATCCATAGAACAAAGCAATCCTCATCAACCTCACAAAAATATACAATAAAACGGACAGTTCGTCAAAGCTGCGTTTTAGTTATTATCGACACTATTTACTACATACTCAAAAATACTGTTCAGAAAAGGTATCAGTACAATAAATGGGGCCATAAAAAGTTGTTATTAAGTAATTAACAACTCAGGCTAGGCGAAGGATACAGGCTAGATCTGGTAGACGATAGGTAAGAGAATTTTGCAGACTAATAGACAGTGTACTGGAAGCCTATGACAATGCGGCATGAAATTTATTAGTAAAATTACGAAAATTCTTGTAGTAAAAAAACGATGAAACAGCGTCAATTTAGAGCAAATAATAAAACTTTGGAAAAATTAAAGAAAGATAAATATATAAAATGCAATCTAAATATAATATAATCACTTACAGAGGATTAGATGTCATGAAAAAAGACAATAACATTATTCAACACCATCAGAAAAACTGTATAAAACATACATGTGAACATTATATTAAGACTGGAGTTTTGAGATGATAAGTATTTTTTATCATTTTATATGAGTGTAAAGCAGGGACCTTTTTTGTTTGTAAAATGTTTTTAGTCTCAAATTATTTATTTTTTTCGTTTAGTCTTATGTTGGTTTTATTTAAATTTTGGATTGAATTCTTATATCTATTGGTCATTTTACAATAAAGTAAAATTGTACAAATCTTTGATTAAATTGTAAAAATTAAGGTTAAAAGATTTTTTTACAGTTATTTATGTACTAAGGCCAGTGGGTAGATATGTATGCCTAAGAAAGACTATCTTATAAACACGAGGGCCTCTGACCCGGGGTTTTGTAAGTCGCTTAAGTGTATACGCATCTATTAATGCCCACGGTGAATATAAACTTTTATGTCATACTAATTTGTTATCATATTTACAATCTGAATATTTTTAAAAATAAAGAAAATTTATCATACAAAAATAAGCAATACTGTCTTTAGGGAAATAGTGTCAAACATAAATAAACATAAGCTGCTGTTAAAAAGAAAAAATGTAGGAAAGTTTAAAAACTTCTGATGAAATCGTAATAAGTGGAAAAAGCAATACAAAACTTGCTTTTTCCTACAAAATCGTAAGATGCATATGACAAAGAATACAACAAATTACCAAACTGGATGGCAGAAAACTGTGTAGAACGTGTTAATGAAACTGTTTAACAGATCTTCTGTATCCCTTTTTGATAGATAACGCACGATAATCGGGCACGGCACAAGAAAAAGAAGTTGGTTGGATACTTCAGCGATCTCGTTGAAACGTTTTCTCCGAGCTCCTTATGATCCAAATATTTAATGATAAAGAAGGCTTTAATGATAATCTATTAATATTCCTGATCCGGATCAAAAGGATACCAGCCACAAAAAAAGTTCAGTCTAGCGAAGTTTTAAAATTTATCCATGAAGCACCGAATGATACGCTTTTAATAAACAAAGTTATACATTAGTATTTGGTATATTTGGTAGATGTCGACGGCAAAGACTGGTGCATATGTTATTTACTTACATAGAAGATATTTCTTTTGACCTATAGACAAGGTCAATGTACTGTACAACCAGTTGGAAAAAATACATTTGACAAAATCCCCTTCATGATTGCAATATATTTGGATTTGAGCGCTCTTGACAAGTATACAAGTCACTATCTGCGTCGAACATTGACAACTCTTCTGGCAGATGCTGGAGCCAGTATGACAACGTTAAAGCGGCATGGTGGATGGAAGAGTACGTTAGTTACTGAAGGATATATAAAGGGTAGTATTTATTCAAAAAATGAATTTTCAGGGATGCTGGCAGGCATCCCTTCTGGACCTGGCTTTTTCTTACATAAATTTAATACGCAGACAATGAAACATAAATCAAAATTTGCTGCTAGTAGTCTATCTATCACTAGATCTTTCCAGAATTGCCAGTTTTATTTGAATTCCACTAAATAATGTTATGTAGTTATAATAATTTAATCCCATATTTTGTAAATTTGAAAATATATTTATCAGATATTGTTATGATAGGCTTACTATTATCTCGTCTCATTGAAAAATGTTTACTGATTAATTGTGATTGACATTTGTGTCTCTTGATTAACGTAAAAAAAATAAACAAAATACCATTCATTTTCCCCTCATTATTTTTGTAAAACTTTTCAAAATTATAAACCAAAAGAACTTTTATGAGACCAAAAGAACTCAACACATAAATAAAAAATATTATTGTATGATAGCCGCATTGAAAGAAGGAAAAATTTAAACGTGCCAAAACAGCCACTTTTCCAATAATTTATCAACGATTACCTCCAAAGTCCCAAGCTTTATATTTCATTTTAAAACTTTTCTAAAATGCCTCCTCTACGTCGAACTTTCCAACCATTTTTTATCTGATCGGAAGCGAGGAAGGAAAATATAAAACGCGAATTAGCGTCATCGATTCTGGTGAAAAACATGATTTACGGACCAACCAGTCGCAGAGATCAAAAAGTAATTAATTTCGGTTTATGGTGGATCTTGCGAAAAACAGCCATAAAGTGAACGGACTCAAAATAGATTACTATGTGACGGGATATGATGCTGCAAAAAGTAATGGACAGCTGGAATTTTATGAATTTAAAACCCTTTTAGCTGTTAGTGATATGAAAAAATGAATTGGCCAAAAAATTGAGTTAGTGTGTTCGCAAATATTTATAGGATAATTGATTTACTTCGAATGCAATGATGCGCTACACGTTTAAAACAATTTATATTAAAATTTACAGAACTCTAAAAATAAAAAAAAACATAGAAAATGTTTTAAATATATAGTACTTATTTTAAAAATAAAAAAAATAAAAAATATTCCAAAAATTGTAATAATGAACTGTAGTATAACAAAATTTTACATCATTTCAATATAGAGGCTTAAAATCAAAAAATTAAAACAAACCGAAATAAGTCAATGATAAATAAGGTTTAGTCTATTTGTTGAAAATTGGTGTATAAAACTGTTTTTGGCTTTTAGGACGATGAATTTAAACATAGTAATGAATAAGTTTTGTTTTATTTTAAACAAAAATAAAAAAGAATTTTTAAATAATAAACATTTTTTATTAAAATAGACAATAAATAATTTTACACAATTACTAGCTGACAGAAAATAGGAGCTCCTCAAGGCAAAACACATTTGAACAATATCTGTAAACCAAGACAATGATCAAAGATGGACAAAGCCTAATCAAGACCACTTTACATTAGACCATTAGATAGACCAAATTTTCCTAAGTAGCTGATAAAATAAAAGAAAACATATTAATACCAAGGAAACCAATAACTAAATGAACAAAAACTGATTAAAGATTATATAGAACTGTCTTTTCTATATGATTTCAGATCAATATTTTGGGGTATTATTGAACTGGTTATGTTGTATGGTAAGCGATGTGAAATGCTAAGTACTAAATCAGCATCTTTTGTAGTTACTTTTATTATTTTCTTTATTTTTATGATCATCCCGAAACTTGACTACCAAGAAAGATGGAACGGTATTAGCGATACCAGGATCAACCAACTGCAACTGAACTTCTGCTGTGATACGAATGCGCATCATTTGATTTAGAACAACACAAACAGCAATAAAAGAAGTGGCAATTACTAAAGTTTGTTATGAACGATGATACGATAGTGACCACAAATCATGTGGCCAGAACTGTTAAAAAATGACATTATGTCAGATGAGGTCTTTAAAACATTTATCACGGAAACTTATAGTACCCCCGTAAAATAGACTGAGACTAAGTAAGGAGATCTGGAGTATTGTTTAGGCAGGGTCAAACAGACAATAATGTGTACACTAAATACAGACACATCAGTCAGCAATTATTAAGACCTCTACAAGAATCCTTAATTCCCCCTACACTAAAGAAGTCAGATAAATACACTCAAAATATTGATTAGGATTCTTAGAAGTCCTAAAGGATTGTTAATGATGGGCAGAACTAAACAGACTGGCGGACCTAACAGTGTCATACTGGCATGGGTCCATGTCCCGAAGAACTAAAGAACTGATAATATAGCTATAAGAGAATCAGCTACAAAATACTTTGGTCCAGAGCCGGTCGCAGAAGTATTAAAAGCAGGAGTCAGTTCACAGTTATAATAGGTTTATTTACTGGATTCAGGCCAATTAAGGGAGCCCTAAATATAACAAGCTGTTTCATGGGGACGAACATGTAGATTCAGCAAGTGAGAACTTTAAACATCGAAACAAATCTTATATGACTTAGAGATTTTTAATTGCAAGCAAACATTTTATGGGGACTAATAAGTGACTCCAAAATATATGGTATTCATCAACTTCACCGAAACAAGCTGGTAAAGAGGTCCATAACACTGGAATGTCTTCTTCTTATTGTGCCGTCTCCTTTCGAAGGTTGGCGATCCAAATGAAAATTGTAGCTTTGGAAACTGCTGTACGAAATATTTCTGCGAATGAGCTGTCAACTCATTTCCTCAAGTCTTTTAGGCATGAGTTTTGGCGTCTTCCAACTGATCTTTTGCCTCGTACTTTACCTTCCAATATGATTCGGAGCAATTCATGTCTTTCGCCTCTAAACACATGACCCAAGTATTGTAGTTTCCTCTCTTTGATTAGGTTCAGTACTAGAAAACGTTAGTCAGAGGATTCTGAGCTCTAGACTAAGTTCTGATCTTGTAAAAAACGTTTTTCTGCAGCCGTCCCGAAAATAAAACTTTCGGTAAGTATGATTTATTAAATCGAAAGTACCATTTTACACAACTCGTACCAAAAGTAGCTACTTTCGGGACTAATTTTTTCATTTTCGATAATGGCTTTGACAATAACATCAACTTTGTATTTTATTATGACAACGCTTGTCATTTAAGATTCGAGCGTTTTCGCTTAGTTTTTCGTTTTTTAATTTTAAGAAATGGAAATCGGCAGTGAAAGTCAAGCCAAAATGATTCCAGATGAGATTAGGGAAACGGCTAAAGTCGCTATTTATGAATTATGGCCGGTAAAGTTACGCGAGAGGTATGAATAGATTTATTTCAAAAATGGAGCAATGATAAAAATGTACACACTATAAATGAAGAAGTCATTCTTGCATATCAAATGGAAAAATCTAATATCTTGAAGCCATCAAGCCTTTGGAGCAATTACTCAATGTTAAGTCCCCACTTAATATTAAAAATAATATAGATATCAGCCGCTATCCAAACGTTATTGCTTTCCTTAAAAGAAAATCCATCGGCTACAAACCAAAAATCAAACGTATTGAATAAAAAAGGTATATAAGAATATAGATACATTTTTATAAGAAGCTGAAGATAAGATCTACTTAATGACAAAGGTTATATAACTAAATCTAACTTCTCTCTTTATTATTATTATTTTTTTATTATTTTAAGTTGCAGTAATAATTGTTTTGGCAGGCGCTTGTCGTCGTGAGGAGCTTTGCAAAATGAGTTTAGATGATATAGAAGATAAGATAACCATGTTAGTGATTAAAATTCCTAATTCTAAAACGAACATGGAAAGAAACTTTGTGGCTATTGGAGAAAATAACATTTCCTTATACTGCAAATATTTGTCATTATGTCAAGTAAACACACGGCATCGTAGATTGTTTGTATATTAAAAAAATGTAAGGTGTACTATACAACCTATTTATATTCACACTTTTGGAAAAATCGTGTGCATTATTGCTGAATTTCTTAAATAACCGTATCTCAAAGAATACACCAGACACTGTCTACGAAGAAGCTCGGCCAAAAGACACGGAGAATAGAAATAAAATAATGTAGCAGATTAGTTAGCAGATATACGTAGAAGATTTCTTTTTAAATAAAATTTACATAGCTTCACAGATTGAAATGGCCGCAACCAAGTTAATCTCTCAAAAAATAGTAAAAGTACTGATACATCTAACAAATTTCAATATTGCCACTTCTTTTAATATTCCTAACCATATCAATGTAAATAATTGTTACAATTCTGTTATTAATATTCATATGTAATTTTTTTAATGTTGAATTCACAAGAGTGACTTTAAAGTGTTTAATAAAAGTTCATCAATAAAGTTTATCCATATAATCTTTTAATATACAAAACGGCCGCAGAAAAAATATTGTACGTAACACGATCCAAAAGTAATTTTACGAGACTCACAGGATTTCCAAATATCACTTTCGGAACTTGTTACGTAAATTACTATTCCATGTTTGAGAGTTTTCTCGAATAACTATCATGGATTACCGGAATATGTACAGTAAGTCAATTGGGTGCAGTATGATCAGTTTATACCAGTGGGCTTAAAAAAAACGTCTTTTCGCAGTCAAAAATATTACGTATATGATAAGTTTTTGCAGGTTTTTCTGGTTTGTAATAATCAAAGTTTTTATCAAAATATAAATCAAATATTTGCCAACCATATTTTTTTCTGGGAATCAACTGGACTTCCAGTCTAGATATTTTATTTGATAGTAGTAGTTGTTCTTCAATATGAATAATATCTTTCGGATATCTCTATAAAAATTTTGATATGTATGTAATTTGTACATCAATATATATTTAAAAAAAAATCAACAAAGTCTAATTTATAATATAAAAAGATCCGCCAATGTGGTGTTTAACCGGGGATTACTCGAAGTTGATGTTGTTATGCTATGTTTGCATTTTCAATTCATGTCGATTTGGAACCAGTTCAATTATCATATGAATATATCAATTTCATTCAGCGCTTCCGTTTACACACGTATCGTCTTTTTCAAATTTTGTCAAGTGAAGTGTGTTTCTTTTATTTATAATAATTTTAATTATAATTGATTTTCCGGAAATTTAAAACAGTGACAATGGCTGGGGTGTCCTCAAAATCAAAACGTAAAATATCTGACGAAAACAGACTATTTCAAGACTATAGATACTATAATACAAAACACAAGATGTTTAGCGATAGTTTCCCAGTCGGCTCTGCATTGCGAAGAGAAAAACTATGCGTCTTGAAAAGATCGTTACAGGAGCAGCAAAATATAATGGCAGTTTCAATGACACAAGATGTATCAGTGATGAGAGCGTCCTACGAAATTTGCTATTTATTAGGAAAACATATGAAGATATTTACTGACGCAGAGATTGTAAATAAATGCTTTATTAATGCTTCAAATATTTTATTTGAGAAGTTTAGCAATAAAACTCAGATAATATCACAAATCAGACAACTACAACCCTCACATTCCACGTGCTTCAGGCGAATTGAAGATATTTCGAAATATATTTTTATCCATATTCATATTAACTTCACAATGTTCTCTTTTTGTACAGGACTGTACTGAAGATTATGGAATTCGTGAAGAGTTTTTTAAATTTCATCCGATGAAAGGTCATACCAAAGGAAGTCGTGGTGAAAATTTTCGTTTCGGTGGGTTGGAGTCAATATAAGGGGCTGTTCTAGAAGACTATTTTTTATATCTCAAGCTTTCAAATGTTATTACATATTATATATATATATATATATATATATATATATATATATATATATATATAATAACTACTTCATCTAGATTGCGGCCAGCAAGCTGTGGCAATAGCTACTATGCGGCCCAGGAAAAAAAAAGGTCGAGTATCGCTGCATTAGATCATACTACTCAAAAATCTTTCACATAATCCCTGTAACACTATTTTAATATTTTAGTTAGTTAAATCTTATAGGTAATCTTATAAGTAAAAACATTCATAATTCATATTTTTCATTGCAATTGTGTATTTTTTAGGTACGTAATAATAATTACTTTTATCGCGAAAATAAAATTCTAGTTTTCAAAGTCATTAATTTAAAATGTTTTACCTTTGTTGGTTGTGATTAATCGTTCCTTCAACTAACTTCACTCTGAAACTTTAAGCATCACCCTTTTTAATAAATTTTTATGATTTAAAGTCGAAACTCCCTAATTTTTCTCCCCTTCAGAAAATCTCGTGGAAAAAGCACCACAAAATTCAAGATAATTATCTAGGATTTTTCGCTTGTGTTATCTCACAGGGTGGTTTTCGCTTGAATATCTTTGCGTTCCAGACACGTGCATATGAATTGTCTGTAAAATGCATGTCTTTAGATATCGATAAATGGGTCCCTCGATTGCTATTAGAGAAGTATTAGAGCGGCATAGCCGTGCGACAGCTCTCTATTACTTTGACAAATGCTAGTCTGCGATGGGTGGGAGGAATTAATACTTTACAAGGGTGGATTTTCGATAAAATATAGAACAAGTATCGAGAGAATGGGTGGCTCGTAAAGAAACGTAATACCGACGATATGTTCGCTAATGGGATATACGTTATTATAGATGGTTATTATAGACGCCTCTAGTAAGTATTATAGACGGTGCAGTAAGTAATTACTAAAAAGAGCAATTTTAATATTTATAGAAATAAAATTAAATTTATGTTGAAATATACCGAACATAAATATATTAATATAAGGTTGAATGCTCGAATAAATGAACTTTGATAAAATTTATCAAAGTATTTATAAATTAAAGTGTGATGATTGTGACTGATTGTGATGCCTCTTATATAGGTAGAACCATTAGAAAATTATCTACTAGAATTTCAGAACATTTGAAAAGACCAAACTCTTCAAGCTTTGGCCAACACTTATTATCTAGTAAACACAATTTTAACATCAATACTGGTTCGTTTATTTTACATGTCATTATTAGAAAGAAAAACTATTTGGAGTTAGACTTATTGGAAGATTTGGAGATCACAAAGGAAAGAAATGAAAACACTTATTGTCTTAATACTCAAATAAATTTAAATTGTACTAAGTTTAAACCTATTTAAAAAAAATTTTAAAACTTTATTGCAGTTTCACCTCGTAGTGGACTTGTTTTTTTTAGTGAATTTATTAATTTCATACTTCGATTAACATTTCTATTCTATTCTTCAACAATTTACAAAACTAGCTTGCTCAGATGCAGTCGTGCCACACATGTACATGATAATAATGACATGATGAACTATACATAGTTCCTTTAAAATCTAGATTAGAAAAATTTTAACTTAGTAGGATAATGCCAAAAACATTTTACCAACTAGCTATCAAAACAAAACAAAATTGTACACCGACTAAATGTCTAACCTTACTTTAATTCATGGGTATATCAAATATAAATTTTACTTAATTTAATATTGTATATTTTAATGAATCATTTTGATTTGTGAACGTAAACTTGTGTAATTTCTGTGCCCTAGATTTTATCATTTTAATTTTTAATTGCTTCAAACTAATTTAAAAATCTTGACAAACATTCTAAAATACATAGTTAGTAGGCTACTAATTCATCTTATATAAAAATACCCAATAGTCATCATTCTAGCTGTTTACCAATTATTTCCTCCTTCTTCGAAGTATGTATAAAGATATAACCTATTATATTATATAATTGTCCTATTGGGATCTATGGAGTGAGTTATACTGAGACGCAAGTCCTCATCTCTTGCCGTACTGCTCATCCATAGGTGAACTCGATACACCAACGTATTCTAGTGTAAGTAGCAGATATATTTAGAATTTTAAACGACTACCTTTTTTGTTTTCTAGCTTAATAATAGATACAAGATGCTTAAGTGTTACGTGTGGCCTGTTCTCCTGTACGGAATGGAAGCATGGACGTTAAAGGCCAGTTCCATTAACAAACTTGAAGTGTTCGAAATGTGGTGCCTGCGTCGAATGCTCAGAATATCATGGACGGACAAGGTCAGAAATGAGGAAGTACTCAGAAGAGCGGGCTTACAGGATAGGGAACTTTTTAATTATGTAAAAAGTAAGAAGACTGCATACTTGGGGCATATTATACGAGGAGAACGATACACTTTTCAGCAACTGATACTCGAAGGGAAGATGCAGGGTAGGAGAGGTCTCGGACGTAAAAAAATGTCATGGCTGCGCAATATTCGACAATGGACAGGAATCCACAGCTATGAAATGCTTCGCAATGCTGCTAAAAACAGAATTATTTAATCCAGAATATTTAACATCTCACCTGACAAGACGATGTATGGTGGACGCCTACGCAGAAATGCACGGCACCTTAAGAAGAAGAAGAAGCTTAATAATCCATCTACCCCTAGATCATTCACAGTGAAGTTAATGCGATTCGTCCGCTTGGTCCGCTAGGCTATCTGACCGATTCAAAAAAGGTTTTCATATGTCATATGACAATAATCATCTATAGGTTCGAAAAATTTATTGTTTTATATTTTGGTAAAAGTTCACACTTCTATTTTATAAAATGTTTGATCTAAAAGGGAAATTAGAGATTGTAAATCAAATGTATTCCTAATTAAGTGACTAATTTTTGATCCATTAAAACCACAAGTTTACACAATACTTTATTTAAATTTCGTAACTTGTTACTTGTAACAACTTTTGGCACTACTGTACCAAGTTACGCCATTTTTTAAGTTCCCATCTTATTAACCTTGTCCATATTTAGGCTATTTAGAAAAATGCGTAATAAAAACACAACTTCAAATAACGACTAAGAATGTCTATATTGCCACTTAACTCTTAATTAGTCTGGCAATCGAATATAAATAACCTAATACTCCGATTTCATCTCATTCTTAGTTCGCTGCCACAATGGCACACGACATCACGTTATTAGTTTAATCAGTACAGTTTTGAAGTGTAAATCTCACGTTTGTGGTAAGTTATCTTAATTTTTTTGCCAATTCTTTTACACATAATATAAAGAAAAAATTTCTTCCGTTTCAGGGTTTTTCTCAGTGCACGTTTCAACGCACGGCTGATTGCTGAGCATGGGCTTATTATTAAATTAAATGCTATGTTACTGTTTTTTCTTCCGACGAAAATGCGGTAATGTATCCTTGTTGTGACTGCTGAACATGTATTTCCATCTATCCAGTAACGTACAACCGAAACGCGTTGGTAAAAACTATTGTCTGAAAGAGATCTATCTAATAGAGGGATAATTTATTATCAGTTGTACTCGACTGATTCGTTCCTTGGAGAGGACGCTTAGGAATGCATCAATATATCAAAAATAAGCATCGCAAGCATGGTTTGAAACTATATAAAGTGTGTATAACACATGGTTACACTTATAGAATTAAAGTATATTGTGGCAAAGAAGATCCTATTGCAAGTCAGAGACGTTTACATAATGTTATTATGGCAATCATGGATACCTTTTTAGGCACAGGAAGAACACTGTACGCTGATAATTACTCCAGTATACTATCAGTTCAAAATCTGATAGAGAGAAGAACTTTGTATTGTAGAACTTTAAGAAGTAACCGAAAAGGTCTCCCAAAGACAATTGTAACAAGCAAAATGAAATCTAATAAAGTGATAGGTATGTGCAACAAACAAGGAATAAAAGTTATTAAGTGGCGAGATAAACGATCTATTTTAATGATAATCAGCAAGGGGAACCACAATACTGCTCTTTATAACACTGGTCAAAAAAATAGAAAACAAGTCGACATTCTAAACCCACTTTGTGTTATTGACTACAATAAGGCCAAAAAAGGGGTTGATTGTAGCGATCAAATGTCAGCTTACTACACTGTTCTTAGGAAGACGTTATAGGTATAAAGACTTAGGAAGATAGTATAAAAAAAATTGCTTTTGAGTTCATTTTTGGGGCAGCTTTAGTGAACTCTTGGATCATTTATAATACGATAAACTCAAACACAAAGTGGTTTTTAATAAAATTTCGTTAAGAAGTAGCATTTCAGCTAGCCAATAAGTCTACGGACCAAACATCGAAAAGAAAACATATACTGACCAAACCCGAAGGACCTGATACCAAAAATGGTGAAATTGTATGGAATGTTACAAGAAGCTGAGGGAAACAATGAAAAGTAAAGAAGCTGATAAAAAAGCCACTAAAGTTACTACATACTGTAGCATATGGGAGTGAAAACCTGCTCTATGTTTACCATATTTTAATTTTAAACACGATGCATAAATTTTAAAACTTATAATTTCTAATAATTTGCATTTGTTGTTTTATATTTTATGAAAAATATGTATTTTGTTCTTACTAAAAGTTTTGGTTTTATTGTATTTAAAAATGTTATATGCACTTCTTAAAAATTTCAGTTTTTGTATGTATACAACTATTACTACACGTAAATCTTTAAAAATTTACACATTGATCTCACTCACATTTCTTAAGAACTACCAGTCCGTTGCGACTGGTGTATCTAAATACAGAATTGTATAGTACCAGTCAATTAAAACTGGTAACCATAATAATGGAATTTTTCGTAATCGCTGCGAAGGTGTTAGAGACACATTTGTATAACTTATTTTATTACTGAATTCGTACTTTTAATTATTATTAAGTTAGATTTTTTTTGAGAATTTTTTTTATTATGATTCATTTTGTATATATTCATAAATTGCGCACTCTTTAAATATTACGAGAATGTAATATATTATTTAAAACAAATTTTAGAACAAACCAGAAAGCTTTTTGAGGTTTAACAAATTGCAGTCCTCATTCATTAATTTTAGAGTGTTGAGCACTAATTAATTCGACTTACCTATTTGAATAATCTTTTATTTTGTTGTGATTGAGGACCGCAATCTATTTAGCAATAAGTTTATTTATGTTACTTACTATGTCTCCTTTTTTAATTTTTTTTTATAGTAATTAATAAATATATTTTTTGAAGTTTAAAATTTTTTTGATGATTTTATTGACGATATAATTTTTTTGCAGCATATAGGTAAACATGTAAATTTTAGTAATTTCGCTTATGATTATTTGATATATTTTATGATGATTTTGAGTCCTTCATAAATTTGGGTTAATATGCATTGGCGCCCATATTTTGCAGTTTAGCTGTTTTTTGGTCGAAATGAAGCTCCCAATTCCGACCAAAGAAGCCTAATCCTAATGTTCCTAGTTCCTAGAGGCCTAATGTTTCTGTGTAAGATCGGCATATAATGATCTTCTTCTCTTTGAATACCTTCAGCTGTGTTTCGTTACAATTCATAAAAGTTGCATTGATAAAAAACGGCTGACATACCTTACCCTATATTTCATACATACTGTTTCACACACTATATCAATGTGTTAGAAAGTTTGTCTAAATTTTCTTAATTAAGTCTGCTGTAATTCTCTCTAGGTCTACAACACGTTGATTTTTAAGCTGTTTGGCTGCTTGTTTAATTGTAAACGTCGATGTTCATGGCTTCGAACTCTATTGACATTTCAATTAGTGAGCTTGTAAAATATGCATATTTCGTCTTCTGCGATCCTATTATAGCAATTATCTATTTCTTGTAGATATAAGGTAGGAATAATTTGAATCTTACTGTTACTATGTCCATCAAATTTGATTCTTTTTATGAATTTTTATGATTTTAAACCATTTCTCCCACTTCTCTCGCATTTTTTGAACCACACTTCCCTCTGGGCATTATTATTAGTACATCTTGTAATTATTTTGTTGTTTTGTTTTATTGTTTTGACACCAATTGCTTCTTCAGTAGCAGAATATATACTGTTTATCACGTTCTCATAGACTTCATTTACAGGATTTTGGTCCTATTCTAATACAAAAAAGAATTTAATCTAGTCTATGAAATAGTTATTGTTTACCGTCGTAAATTGGAGTGTCCAAATTGTATGACTTATCCTTTACCTTTTGGATTTTTAGCATCCTTAATCTGTAACGTTGCGTCTTGATTTAGGTCCATATGGAAACTCTTTTTACTTTGGATATATAATGGTCCGATCTATGGTATTCCTCTAGGTGCTTTGATATCGCTTAGTTGCGTTGTTCTATTTTTTTTAGAATTGCTACATCTCCTCCCTATGAAAACGGTTATCTGTCATACGCTTATTGTTTTGACACAGTTTAATTAATATTTCCCCGTTGGCACTCACATTCAGTGCCCTATAAGGATGCAATAGACTGCATCCAATGTGCAAATTGCTGTCTATTCGCACTGGATAAGCTCATAAAATCAAAAAAGACCTGTATTAACATACGGATGCGAAACGTGGACCATGACCAAAGCAAACGAAGAAAAGCTCAGACGCTTTTAACAAAAAATACTTAAAAAAATCTTCGGTCCTCACCATGACATCACCACAAACCAGTATAAGATCAGAACCAACATCGAATTAAAAGCACCCTACAATGACGCCAATATTGTCCAAGAAATTAAATCACAGCGACTAAGATGGGCATCACAGCGACTAAGATGGACAGGCCACGTGCGTAGACTACATAACGAGAGACTTGTAAAACTGGTATGGGAGGAGATTTCGACAGGTAAAAGACAACTCGGACGTCCCAGAATGCGATGGAGAGATAACATCTAATCAGATCTCCCGAAAATGAACATTCCATTTGACCCTAGGTTGATGGAAGACCGAACAAATTGGAAAAAAGTTGTACAGTCAGCCAAGACCCACCCAGGGTTGTAGCGCTACGTGATGACGATGATACACTATCATTACTTTTTCGGATCTCTCTTATTAAAGTCTCTTAATATTATTGATTCTCCAGTTTTTTTGTTCATTATCCGACATTGCATATAAACGTAGAATAGTTACTGACTTTAGATACGTATTGAGGTTAACCTGAACTTGAGAAATTTATTAACTTTCCGTTCGTATAGAAATGAAAAATTCTCAAAAAAGTAGTCGGTATAACATTTTTTCAAAAATGTCATCAATAATCCCGAAATATGTGAAATTACTAAGACCAAATACATATATAGGTTTATATATTCGTCCAACTTCTGCATCCCTTTTAAGTGATTTGGGTAAATACATTCTTTAATTAAAACAACATGGTGAATGATAATCCATCATATTCGGGGAAAGGTACGTCAACAATGCTCTTGAAATAAATACGAGCTGATTCACGAACTTGCAAAAACCTAACAATAATATTAACTTACTAGGGAAAAATAATCTCCGTTGAAATACGTTTAGAATATTATAAAGCAGTAAGCAAGTATCTGTGTTCCATTTATTGTAACCATTTTTTCCTCTCAATATAGACATTGAAAATGTTGGATTTGCAGTGCGTAGTTAATGCAGCAAAGATCAAAGACTGTTGCAACCTTTAAATTGCCAGAAAAATATCCGAGATACAAGATGTCACAATAAAAGGCGAATGCTCCGGCCAAATACTCAGGTTCGCCCAGTACCTACTCTCTTTGACGAAAATGTGTACAGCGTAATATATAAATAATTTTAAATGCGTTTTATACATATAAATACTTTTGTACATTTCTCAAAAAATCAATACTATGCCAACGGTGAAAGATATTTTCTTTTAGTTTTTATTAAAATTGTAATACGACGAGAATCTTAAGAATTTCAATATATCTGCAGCTGGAAATTATATATCAGAAATTTAATATCATAGACTAACAGAATTACGTTTATTAATAGGAAAATATTTAAATTTGTGAATTTAAACAGAAAAGAACGTAGTC
The DNA here is from genome assembly GCA_918026665.1 of Diabrotica balteata. NCBI lineage: Eukaryota > Metazoa > Arthropoda > Insecta > Coleoptera > Chrysomelidae > Diabrotica > Diabrotica balteata. The sequence continues at coordinate 49,552,808 of OU898282.1, forward strand.
AGATTTCATTGGAAATATAAGTTTAAATATTTCAGATATGAAACATGGCATTATTAGAACAAAAATAAAATTCAACAGTATAAATATATGGTATTTTTTTAAATTATTTGTCATATATTTAAAAGCCTTAAAATTGTGTGTTCTCCGATTTTCTACCGCTTCAATATCTTCCGGTGGGACTCAGAGGGATTTAAACCCAGTGGGAGATATATATATATATATATATATATATATATATATATACATATATATATATATATATATATATATATATATAAATATATATATATATATAAATATATATATATATATATATATATATATATATATATATATATGATTTCAGTTGTTTTCCGGGTTTGACTCCGCGTTGAGTAATTTTGGTTTTTAGAAAAACCATTGTTTTGACGACGTTTCGGCAAGGTCACACTTGCCATTGTCAAGTCAGATTAGTTCTGCTTCGTCTTGATGTTTCAGGAGAACTGAACTATATATATATATATATATATATATATATATATATATATATATTTATAAAGAAAAACAAGAAAGAAAGGAGAATTCTCATCGATGGCGAATTAGGTGAACTGCTAATCCAAGCTTACTAGAACCTACTAACCGAAGTTACGAATCACCCATACAACAATACAGTTTACCAAACACTATTATCTGCACCCTCTAAGTAGCGTAAAGACGTTTACATGAAAGTAGACGAAGTAAAGAAAAAGAAGAAAGAAAGGAGAATTCTTATCTATAGCGAATTAGGTGAACTGCAGATCCAAACTTACTAGAATACTAATCGAAGTTACGAATCGCCCATACAACAATACAGCTTACCAAACACTATTATGTGCACCCTCTAAGTAGAGTAAAGACGTTTAATAAAAGTAGACGATTACATTTCTTTTTATTTCGACTTTTAACGTTCGTCTACACGTATTTTGAGGTTTTACCTCTCCTCAGGAAGACTTGTGAGAAAAATTGAATTGAAATGCTGTTAATCTATATAGCTGTTATAGTAACATAATATGCCTGAGTACGTTATCACCGATATTTATATGAAGAAACAATCACCTCTTGTAAACACTATGAAGCATCTAGATCTTAAACCTATTATCTATTATCAGACACGCGTAAGTGTACGCAAACTCAAATTCAAAGACTGGGAAGACAGTGCCATTTACTCGACGGCGATGTTTCAGTCCAAGCTCAACTCCAAGTTCAAGTGCAAGCTCTGCCAACTCTACAACGTAGGCGATTTGATTAGTATCATTATATACAGAGTTTTTAGTATGATATTTAACATGATTCATTATATGATAGTGTATACGTCATGATTCATTTTTATGTACTCTTAATTCCATACGTAGGTAATAAACTTTTATGTTCAGACTGATGCATATATCGTGTTTTTGTATATACTAGATGACAGTTTCTGCCTAAATACTCTTGCTGCAAAAGTATATGCCTACTACTCAAAAAATAGTGAATAATAACTACTTCATAGTGTTTAAATGAATCGCAATGAGATGTTTTAAAGCAAGGTTTGTGTAATTTTATAATATCGTATAGTTCAAATTTCAACATGTCATCTATAAAGGAAATGTTTCGAGTTGTCAGCCACTGCTGCATTTCTGCTTTTCTGGAAGACATAGTTGAACATTTCTCAGTTAGTACGTTGTGATACGGTGCATTATAAATTACTTAAATGCTTCTCCTAAAGCCACTTGTGTAATTGTTTGTAGCGCAGATAAGCGTTTTTAACAAAACCACTTTTACCTCTAGCATGCACTATCACAAGCATCTGTCCTTTGGATACTGGTTTTTGTAGGACCTTGTTTGAACTATTAGAATAGCTCTTTTGGTAGGTATGAGATGAATGGACGTATGTTTCATCCATGTATACAATTGTGCGATTGGCGTTTCAGTGGCGTTTCATACTACGTAAGAAATTCAGTCGGTTAAGTAGTCTTAGTTAAGTAGACTTTCTATGGAACCTGAGTAGTTGAACTCCTCTGCAAATGTTCTGTGTATGCGTTTCAGAGTTGGTACTTGTTTTTGTGTTATACAAAAATCCATTATATATCGTCGAAGACGCCCTATATTAAAATCGTCCAAGCACGTTTTTGAAGCGCTTTTTTTCCTCTTTTTGTTTGGAGGTACAAATGAGGAACATTCGCCGTCTTCAATTATTTGAATTTCCAGAGCAACTTTTGGAACGCTGCTTAAACTAACACCTGTTGCTAATACCACACGCTCCTACCCTTTTTTGAAATCTCTACACGGTTTATTGTCTTTGGCTTCCTTTCTCCTTTTCCTTCCTTCCCTTTAAAATGAATGTTTAATATAGGTACACAACACAGATTTACAAATTTGGAAACGACTCTCCTTTGCGGTTCGTACTTACAAAAATTGTTTCGCAGACTGTACCGACTTGTTCACGTCACAAACGGTAGATATTAAGTGGATGCTCAGTGCGAGATTCGTCGGATGACGAATGCGCATCATGGGTGTAGTTATTTTCAGACTTTCAGCTATTTTTGGTGAACTGTACATCCGTACAACTCTCTCAGATTACGCAGCCATGACATTCTTTGCATCCCTATCTTCTCTTTCCTTGGATCTTTCCCAGCATAATTAGTTGTAGCAAGGTGTATTTCTCTCCACGTGTAATATGTCCGAGATATTCCAATTTTCTTGTTTTAATTGTATTTAAAATTTCTTGTTCTTTATTCATCCTTCTCAGAACCTCTTTGTTTGTCTGTCCCCGATATTTTCAGAATTCTTCTATACATCCATAGCTCGAATGATTCCAGTTTTTTCATTGATGTCGCATTCACTATACTACTCATCCATTAACCGGCATATTTTGCTTTAACTCAAGAGAATTATATTTTTAGCAAATCATAAGTCGTACACCATTCTTATATAGATCCACATTTTCTAGCCAGTAATATTTATCTGAATACTTAAAATCAATTTGACGATATGAGAATATAATAATTAGATGTCCCTGTAACTACGGCAATGACCATCTGACGTCTGAGTATATTTGTATCAAGAAATTTCATCTAGATAAAGTAGGCGATATAAAAAAGATATATTTTTGTCACATCGAAAAGAAGCAGATACTCACTAGCAGCGGCTTATTACAAAGAATGAGATACTAACGGCGAGAATAGTCTGGTACCTTTTATTTTAAATTTGAGAAACGTGAAAGTATGCTTATTGCTTTTGGCAATCTAATGTTTAACACTGTTAGGTGACATTTTTGTTGCTAGTTCTCACTCATAATGGTACAAAATTGTTCCATAAACGGATTTTAAGATATTATGGAACAAAGAAAAGTTCAGACGTTTAAGCTTATTTTTCATCAGATGAAGAATTTATAAATTGATGAAAATATGTTCACAAAAAGACAAAATAAACAATAATTCATTAATAATATTGATAAAAAAAAATAATGTAATATATTATTCCAAGATAAATATGGTGAAAATAAATTATTCTTCCTCTTTGGGTGCCGTCTTCAATGAAGGTTGGCGATAACCTCAGCAAAATCATTTCTGTCCTTGGCTTTTCTTATTAAAGATTGAGAATCCAAACCAGTCCACTCACGAATGTTCTTCAACCAGGACGCCTGCCGTCTACCAGGACCACGTTTTCCTTCTACCTTCCCCTCTATAAGAAGCTGCAGTAGCTGGTATTTCTCATTTCTGTATATGTGTCCCAAATATAAGGTTTTCCGTGTTTTCATTATTTTTAAGAGTTCTCTGTCGGTACCCATCTTGTGTAGGACCTGCTCGTTGCTCATATGCGCTGTCCAGGGGACTTTCAGCATCCTTCGAAATAACCACATTTCAAAACTTTCCAAACGCCTGAGTGAGTTGATTTTGAAGGTCAAGGCCTCCATTCCATATAGTAAGGTGCTGTAAACGTAACATTTCAGCATTCGGTATCGGATTTTGAGATTGAGTGTTTGGGCCGTAAACATTTGTTTCATTTTTAAAAAGACATTTCTTGCTTGTTTAATTCGCGATTTTATTTCTATGTCTGGATCTATATCTTTCGTTATCCAGCACCCTAGATATTGAAATTTCTCGACATTTTCGATAATGTTACCATTCACGTTTAAAGCCATGGGTGGATGGATGGATGTTTTGGAGACACTCATTGTTTTTGTTTTCTTGACGTTAATGCTGAGGCCGTATTGTTCTCCGATCGATCTGACGCGATCTAAGAGTGTCTGGAGATCCTGTACGCTCTCTGCAATTAGGACCGTGTCGTCGGCCTATCGTACATTATTTAGAACTCTGCCGTTAATTTTAACACCTTCTCTTGATTGCTCTAGTGCTCGTGCAAAGATTTCTTCCGAATATATATTGAAAAGTAGTGGTGACAATACACACCCCTGTCGTACACCTCGCTTGATATTGAATATTTCTGTGTCACCGGCTTCTGTTCTAACTGCTGCAGTTTGGTTCAAATACAGCGTTTGGATAATTTTAAAATCGTTCTCGTCTAGTCCCTTTTTGTGAAGGCAATCCATCAGCTTATCATGTTTTACTTTGTCGAAGGCCTTTTGATAGTCAATAAAACATAAACAGAGATCCTTTTTTTGTTCTCGACATTTTTGCAGCAGTATAATAAAACTGGTTAATGCTTCCCGTGTCCCAAATCCATTTCGGAAGCCAAATTGTTCATCACTGATATCCTGTTCACATTTCTTATAAAAATAAATTATTGGTGGTATATAAATTTGTAAATTCATCGTTATCTGTATCTGTATATTCGTCATCTTATTTTGTTTTCTAAAATGCTCATTATCTTTATTAATTCCAAATATTAGTCAGATTAAAATCACGTATACAGTCATGGTAGTAAAATTTTCCACTGAAAAATCCTAAATTTGTTACTTCTAATAAAATTAGTTTTTTTTGTTAAGGGTTATTAAAGAAGAAACAATGTTAAAATATCAACAATATTGATAAAACGTTATTTTATCAAAAAATGTTAATAGTCTCCCTTTATACCGCTAGAGCGGCTTTGGGATTATAGCAAGGTAGTCTGCTATTTCTTGGGACTATTCGTTTATCAAAAAATAAATGCAAACATCCGCATTGCATAAGAGTCTAGACTACAAGATAATGAGAAGTCCAAGCTCAAACAAACAGCGGCCAGACTTTCTGAGTTGTCTATTAACAGCAAGCAAGAAGATAAAGGAGAATTTAACATCATTTTTGATTACTTGCATATTAATATTATTTTTTTTTATGTCAATAAATAGATTTAATCAATTATTTTGTGTTGCATTAATTCGTTATTGTTGGTATAATCTTGATATTGGCAACCAACGCCTTCTACATTCTGGTGATGGGTTTGCTATACATTTTTCGTCATGAAGTAGGATGAGAGCTGCTTCTTTAACTTTTTTGTTTTATATTTGTTTCTTTCATAATTATTGGTGCATCTTTCCATTATACTCTGTGTTTGTTGTCCCAGGTATTTTTACATATCTGAGATTTGTCGAAGTCTCTGTTCTTGATGTGTTTCATGCTCCTTTTTTCTGACACTATGTGGTTTTGCGATTCTCCCACATAGAAATTGTTACATTCACAGGGTATTTTATAGATACAGTTTTTTAACCTTTCTTGTGTGTTTTTGGGTTTGGTATTGGACATGATAGATCCCAGTGTGTTGGTTGTTTTGAGTTGTTGTGATGTTGTACTTATTCCCTATCCTCTTAACTTTTTCTAATAAACCCTATTTAAAAAAGACCAAAACAGCGGATACAGTCGAACATGATATCAAACTACAATGGTGCGCCCTTAATCTTCAACCTTTTTCCACTTTCTGAAAAACAACAAAGAATAATTGCAAACGATGAAGTCATCAATAATTTGCGATATGCGGACGACACAGTACTCCTAAAACCGTCTGTATATGTAAATACTACCAAACTTGAGCAATTTCATCAAACTGTTTATCTTGGATATCAGTTAAATTGTAACGTCGAGCCACGGTGACTCTCTACGCTAAACAGAGACCTAAAATTGACCTCTCGGATCCGCCTACTTCGATGCAACAGGTTCTCGGTCTTACTTTATTGTGTTGAGTCTTGGACTGTGAATAAAAGTGATCTAAATCGTCTTAAGACTTTTAAAATGTATTGCTATAGAATAATTTTAAAAGTTTCTTGGGTAGAGAAGATGATTCGAAATTCCACAATACTAGAACGTCTCAGCAAGACTACTGAGATTATAAAAAGTATAAAGAAGAGAGAGCTGGAGTAGTTCAGACATTGAATGAGATGCCCCAATTATATATTGCTACAAAATATGCATGATACATACAAGCGATATATTATAGTATCATGCAAAATATGCAAGTGAGAATCGCAGATAAACACAGCCCAGAACGAAGAAATACTTCATGGTTGAAGAACTTGTGAGATTGGTACGGTATTGATACAAGCATGCTGTTTAGGCTAGCGGTAAATAAAATTAAGATAGCTATGATGGTAACCAAAGATCTGAAGGGACATTGCACATTTATAATAAGAATGGAGTTATACAGGACACGTATTATAAGTGTTACAAAACTATCAAGTGGTCGCTTAGACAGGCCATTCACGTTCCGACTTGTGGTCCCACTTAGTAGGACTACTAGTTGGATGTTCGTCTCCACTCACGCTCCGACTTTCTATCCAACTAGCGGTCCAACTTCAGTTCTAGGTTGTTTTCACGATGGTGTACATTGCTTAACCAAAAAATGTATCGAATAAACACTACGAAAAATATAATAATATGATATGTATGTTTAAAAATTAGGTTTCGTTTCTCTAGTTATTTGTCTAGGGCTGAACTAATTAATTTTTTCAACTCTTGATTTTTATTAATTTTTAAGATGTAGGAAAAAATTATAGTTTTTAAAGATTTGTATAGGTATAAAATCTATATTTTATTTGTTTTAAACTGGAGCTGGGATTTATTTTGTTGTGTGTGTGTCGTATATTTTTAATAGGAATAATTGTTCGTGCAATTGAAAGTTATTTTCTATTATTTTTTTGCGAACTAGGGATCTTTTGCTACGACTATGATTTAATTTTCATTGTTTGTTGATAATTCTTCCGTAGCCAATCCGGAGTATCGGAAATTTACCTGTATAGGAATGTCCGAAATAGATCTACAGAAAGGAAAATGATTTGCCCTAACAAAAAGGTAATTTTCGTGCAATTGAAAGTTTATTTTCTATTAAATATTCGCGAACTAGAGATCTTTGCGTAAAGTATTTCATAGAAATCTCATACGTAACAGGTGCCGAAAGTCAACTGACTGAGGAAATTTTCGATCCAACCTGTGATCCGACTTCCAACTTCACCATTCACGCTCCGACTTCGTCGCCAGTCGGAAGTCGGATCTTCAAGTCGTCCCACTGGTCGTACCACTAGTTGTCCAACTAATCCAACTAGCCCACTCACGGTCCGATTTCAGATCCAACTGCAGAAGTTGGACCACTAGTCGTACCACAAGTCGGAACGTGAATGGCCTGCATAAAATAGTATGCCTGCACTTCACTATCGACGATAGTCGTGTATGATCGGCACAATTATCGTGAAAGCGTGTACACAATCGTCCGTAACCGTAATAGTATGTCGAATATTGTCGAACCACAAGCATCAATAGATTTCCTTTGATGCGTGTCCGAAAACCCGACAATTCACGGGTTGTACGAGATCATAGACAGTGATGAACAAATATAGCCGAGTATGCCATCTACACAATCGTGGTCGCGCTTAATAGTCTGTAATCGTCGATTATGAAGAGGGACCGTTAAGCAAACTACAGGTCCACTGTGGTAAAGATAAACGAAAAAAAGATAAATGAAGGCTAATGGGAGAAACCTATATTCAGAATAGGAATGTATAATGGGGTAGAGATAGATGGATCTTACTACATATAAAAATTAAAAAGATATTTTATAGTTACTTATTCCACATAAAAATCAGAGTTAAATTTTTTTATCTCAACTTAATTAATCTTGGTTTGTCATGATTGATTTAAGATTAAATCATAGTAAAAATTGTAATAATTCTTGACCCTGCCAATATAGTATCTTAGCATCTAATATATCGAAACCAGCGATTTTTTGTGGCAAGAATAATAAAATTCTGGTAATTTTCCTGACCTAATGGGCTCGACAAAAACAATACTCTATATTTAGAGCTAGAATGGAAACAAAAAACACAGCCACTCCGAATTTAACGCACATACCTGGAGGCGTGTGGAAAATGATTTGGAATATTTAAAGAATGATATATACTCACAATTTGTTTGCTACAAAAACAAAAGGTGAAAGAACTTGTTAGTCAAAGATAAAAAGGAGAGAAATTGGAAACGTTTGACTTTATGACTTTTTTTATACTTTTTTAAAACTTTTTACAAGAAGAAGCTGAATTAACATCCATATAAATTACTTTTGCGGCTTTTAAGTTAAGGGTGTTTTATTACAAAAGTTTTAAACTTTAAAATGTTATTCAATGTTGATTTTGTATTATTATAGGACTCCTCGTATGGTTGTTCTCAGAGCGTTTTTTTAGTGGTAACGCAGTTTTATGTTTTATGCATGTCGAGAATTATTGCACTAATATTGATGTATATGAAAATAATCAACAATGATTGTAATTTAAATTACACAGAGAATATTGACGTGGCAGTAAAAAAACCCAAAACAATAAACACACAGGATAAGGAGAAACAATTCTGCTAATATAAACGTAAGAAGGGAAAGTTATATTAGAACATAAGGGAAAAAAGACTAACTACACAATTAGGTAGAAATCCATGTTCAAAGACTGGAATAACATTGTACCCAAAAATATGTTGACTGCTGTAGGTGAAAATGTTACTTGTCAGCCGGAAAAAGTTTATTTCCACTTTTATATATCGGCCTTACGATAACCATATTTCCATGACGATGGAATTGAATCCTTTTGCAAAGATTTAAACATTAAAGACGCTAATAGCACCTACTAACAATCAGTATGCACATTTATTATACAATATTTTTGAAATTTGTTCCAATACAGAAAACGCAGTGATATTTAAAAAAAAACGGATTCCTCTTTGATCGATTCAAGAGTGATACATGAGATAAACCTTCTTCTTCTTTTTTTTCTTCTTTATCTTTATATGCAATTCTGCTTGCTCATTGGCGAATTAATGGCTAGAGAAGGTTTTCACTCCATCTTCTGCGCGGTCTTCCGATATCTCTTCTGCGGATTGGTGACTTATCTCTGCGTTGTGGCTGTATCGGGTTTTGCTGCTGACGCATATGTCATTATTGGTCTTACACTGGCTTTATAAATTCTTGACTTCATCTCAGTGTTAATGTGTGTTTCACGATATGGTGTTATTAAGGCATCACGCCAGTTTACTTGCTTTTTATACTTGATCTCTCACTTCTTTGTCCAGTTCTCCATAGCTGGGCAATGTTACTCCCAGGTATTTTATTTTCATTGCTTATTCAATACTGATGCCATCAATTTCTATTTTACATCTGGTTGGTTCTTAGCTGACTACTATTGTTTTAATTTTCTGAGATAAAATTGTCATAATAAATTCTTTTGCTCTTATGTTTAATCTGTCGGCCAGTTTTTGTAGACTATCTTCATCTTGGGCTGTCAATATTGCATCGTCTGCGTAACAGAGTATTTGTATTTTTTTGTTTCCCATTCTGCATCCTCTTCCTTTGTTAACGATTGTGATGATTTCGTCCATGATTAATGTTGTAAAAACAACATTTTATATTAATTTTAGTGTAATTTTAGTTCTCACAAATATTGGTTTGGATTTTATGTTAAAGACTGTACTTTTTGCCTGCAAACTATTTGTGCCATAAATAGCTTATAAGGGTTGTTTAAAGTGGTAAAACGGACGCCGCCTTGTCGGCAAAATTTAGGTAAAGATTCAATTCAAAATCTCTCGGAGATGTGACTAGTGTCTCAAGCTGTTTGGTACTAGTAGCCGGTACCTAAGCTCTCTCTTCGCCGCCAAAATGCAGTGAAATGTGTATTCGTTTTCGCGATAGCTCACGCGCCCCTAAAACGCCGGTATAGCAATGGACAATGTTTTAAAGCGAACTCTTTCTTTAGTATTAGTGCTTCTGTAAATATTCTCTTGTTATTAAATGTGTAGATTCAATTAATTACGCTTATTTTTCTCTAAGTACAACCCCTATTAAATCAAACACATAAAGAACCAGCGCCGTGAAGTTCTGCTTGTATATATCGAAGGAAACACTCTCGTACAGTCCATGGTCCTAAAATATTTGGAACTGTACACGCACGGGGAAAGGAATTTAATAAGCTTTCCCCACAACAATTGGTGGAAATCGGAGAAAACTCCATCATTGTTTGTGGTCCTTCGAGCCGGATTTGTGTTTGATGTTGGCATTTGTACTAACTAGTTTCGGATATTTAGATGAATGTATTTAAAAGACTCTCGAAAAGACTAAGGTGTCGCGATAAACTCTGAAACAAAAGGACAATAGTGAAGTTTTATAGTGTTTGTGCCTGTTCCTGCAAACCACTGGACAAATTGGGTGAGATTTTTCCATATTATAACTTCGCTTATGCACAGGGTAAATCGCTTTTCAAAAAGACTATCTCTTTAAAAATTTATCTGTAGACATTTGTAGACATTTACCGGGTGTGCAAAAAATTTAATTGCAAAAATAAACTCTCATGTGTGATTTAAGACTTTTACCGCGTTTTAATAAACTATAAACTTTCTCGCCGTGTGCTACATGTTATTATAGGATATAAACATTATTTACTATATTCTCGTTGTGTGCTATACATGTTATTATATACGATAAACATTACTCACTCTATTCTCGCTGTGTGATACACGTATTATTATATAATAGAAACAATAATTTCTCTAAAGAACTCGGTGTTTGCACGACCGTAGGCAGTTATTTTTGGAGTAGCACTTTTTGTTAAAATTGAAATGGAAGATCTTAAGAAGAAGAGGAAGCCGCTGAAGGCCAAAATTACTAGAATAGTAAACTGGCTGCTAGAAAACGCAGATGCAGAAACTGACGGTCTCCAGTTTCAACTCAGACACACCGAATTGAAATCATGTTATCTAAAGTATGAAGAGGTGATGGATCAGATTGAAGAAATCGATGAAACCGATTCTGAAACAGAAGACAGAGCACTCATGGAGAAAAAATACTTTTCTACACTAGCTGGACTGCAGCATAAGATGGAAGCATTAAAGTTACCCTCCCACTCGCTCAGCTCAAACGATACTCCGTCAACTGTAGCCACTGCTAAGGTTAGGTTGCCGGAAATTACAATGCAGGTATTCTCTGGAAACTTCGCCGAATGGAACGCGTTTTATCAGCTATTTGAAACGCTGATAATCAATAATGTGGAGCTGAACAATGTGCAAAAATTTATATATCTTAAATCCTTCTTAAAACATGAACCCTTGCACTTAATTGAAAACATTGAAGTTGTAGAAGAAAATTTCCAGATCGCTTTGGACACGCTCAAGGATCGATACGAAAATAAATCGCGTGTAATTAGTTTACATATTCAAAAATTGTTAAAGGCTCCATCTTTAGCTAAAAGTAACTCAAAATCATTAAGAGAATTTTTAACTCTTTGCAAACAAACTTTACTCGCACTCAAGAATATGTCAGTACCAATCGAACATTGGGATTTATTGTTAATCGAAGTATTTTTACAAAAATTAGATTTCACTACTCACCGTTCATTTGAATATGAAATAGGTTCAAAGGCTTTACCTACTCTCTCACAGTTTTTTTGTTTTCTTGAAAAAAAGTGTGATATCCAAGAAAAATTAAACGTTTCTGATAATGATAGAAAATTTACTAAGCCTCAGTTAAAAACATCTTTGTTTTCATCAGTTAACTCACAAACAAACTCTTTTTCAGATACTAGTTGTATATGTTGCAAAAGTAATTCACATAAAATTTATCAATGTAATGATTTTAAATGTCTCTCTTTACAGGAAAGATTTAATTTTGTAAAAGGTAAGAAACTTTGTTGGAATTGTTTGGGGGATAAACATTTTTCTCAAGATTGCAACTCTGCACGCTCATGTAGTATATGTAAGAAAAGACATCACTCACTCTTGCATAGTACGTCTGAAAATGTCTCTTCCTCTAGAAACACGAATAGGCAATCTTTCTCGATTGATCGCAACGCTCAAGCTCCCAAACATTCTCAAGGTTCTTCCAGTCGTGTCGCCCACATACCTACTCTGCCTTATAGTGCTCATACCCAAAATGAAGCTTCTACCAGTTCGTTCAACCCCCCTTTAGAAGTACAAAACACTGCAGATTCTCACACAGCCACTTCTCTCTCTGCTTTATCAGTTAAAACTGATGTATTGTTGGCTACCGCTTTAGTGACAGTGTATTCTAAAGATGGCAGACCTACGCATGCCAGAGCGCTCCTAGATAATGGGAGTCAACATTCATTTATTTCTCGTGATTTGGTTGAGAAGTTAAACCTCACCCCTTATTTTAAACAATTACAGATATCAACCATATCCGAAAACACCTCATTGTCAAATCAAATGATTAACATAGAATTTTTTCCCTATAATGTGAAGGATAGAAGTTTCAAAACCTCTTTTGCTGTACTTGATAGTATAACTTGCAGACTTCCTAAAGCTACCCTAAATAGAAGCAAAATAAATGTTCCCCCTAATCTCACTCTCGCAGATCCCTCATACTCTGTTCCCGGTAAAATTGATTTGCTTCTAGCTGGTGACATCTACAGCGAATTATTGACTGATGGATTCATACGTTTAGGAAAGAATCTTCCCATTCTTCAGAATACCCACTTGGGTTATGTTATTTTTGGTACTCTTCCCCCTCATGTCTTTCATCGTAGTTCAAATTTGGCTATTTCTCAGTCAAATGTTTCTCTCCTTGTTCAGTCAGAATCCGAAGAGAATAATTTAGATAAATTAATTCAACAATTCTTCGAGATTGAAGAAGTTCCGCACGTTAGTAAATTAACCCCCGATGAGCAATTGGCTGAACAAATATTTAATAAAACCACTCGTATTTTACCTTCGGGTCGTTTTCAAGTAAATCTTCCACTTGTCTCCGAAAATGCGCATAAAGGATTAGGCGAATCTTTTAAAATAGCTCTAAAGAGATTTATTAATTTAGAAAATAGACTCTTAAAAAATGAAAATACATACGCTCAATATAAGTCTTTCATTAGTGAATATCTTCTTCTCGAACATGCTAGAATAGTCCCTCTCTCTCTTACTAATGGAAACTTAGAAAATAAATATTTTCTCCCGCATCACTGTGTATTGAAGGAAGAATCCTTAACAACCAAACTTAGGGTTGTTTTCGATGGTTCGATGAAAAGTTCTAGTGGTTATTCGCTAAATGATATCCTCCTCAAAGGCCCTACTCTTCAACCGGAACTTTTTGACATTTTGCTACGGTTTCGATTATATTCCTTTGTTTTCACAACGGATATACAAAAGATGTACAGACAGGTTAAAATTACTCCTGATCAAACCTTTCTATTAAACATACTTTGGCGTGACTCCCCGGAAAAAGATATTGAGTGCCTGGAACTGCAAACAGTTACATATGGAACTAAAAGCGCCAGTTTTCAGAGTACTCGCTGTTTAATGGAACTGGCAAATACTCATCAAACTGAGTATCCCCTGGCCAGTGACGCTCTTAAAAATAGTTGCTATATCGATGACATTCTCTATGGTGCTAATGATGAGCAAACTCTTCTCAAAGCTCATAAGGAAATAACTAGTTTGCTTGGAACAGCATGTATTTCTCTACATAAATGGTGTTCTAACTCGGACTTGTTTCTAAAAAATATTTCTTCTCTCTCTTTGAACTCTTCTTATGTCATAGCTCCAGATAATTGCTCTAATAAGGTTTTAGGTTTATGCTGGAATCCTGTTCTTGACACGTTTTCAATCTCTCTTCCAGATTTCACCCTAAAGAACTCATATACCAAAAGAGAAGTACTGTCAATGATTGCCCAAATATTTGATCCTCAAGGTCTTATTAATCCCGTTACAGTTGTCGCTAAACTTATAATGCAAAAAATCTGGATATCCAAAATCAGTTGGAACGATACCATTGACGCAGATACGTTACATGAATGGCTAATTTTTATTAGCAGTCTCTCTCATTTTAAGGACTTAAGTATACCAAGATGTCTCTTTTTGAGTCAAGAAATCACTGGTGTTGAGGTTCACTCATTCTCAGATGCAAGTTTAAAGGCTTATGGAGCTTGTATCTACTTACGTGTGACCTATAAATCAGAACAGGTATCTTGTTCCCTTCTAGCATCTAAGAGTCGCGTTGCTCCGCTAAAACCCTTGACCCTTCCAAGATTGGAACTCATGGGTGCGCTATTGTGTAGTAAACTCACAGCAAGGATTGCTAACATCGTTAAAAAAAAATTATCTCGATTAGACTCTATAAATATGTGGTTGGATTCAGAAATTGTTCTCGCTTGGCTTCGTTCACATCCTTCTCGTTGGACCCAATTTGTAGCAAATAGGGTCGCACAAATTTTAGATAATTCCCCTGATGCTCACTGGAGGCACGTACGATCCAAAGAGAATCCTGCCGACATACTCTCCCGAGGAATGTTACCCTCTGAGATATTAAACTCTTCCTTGTGGTTTCATGGACCTCCATTTTTAAATCAACTGCGTTTGGATTTATTAAAATACAACCCAAAGGGTTATACCTCCAAGTTGCCTGAAGAAAGGAAAGTCATTCTTCATGCTCGAAATGATACAATAGATTTTTTCACCTCTCTTTCTGATAGGTTCTCTAATTTTTCAAAGTTTGTAAGAACTTTAGCCTATATGTTTAGATTTGTTAATAATGCTAAACCGCTTTCTCGCAAGTTAACGGATACCCTTGAAGTCACCGAACTTCAAAACGCTGAACTTAAGATTATTAAAATGCTCCAGTATTCCAACTTCTCGAGTGAGATTTCTGAGCTTAAGAAAGGTAAAACTCTAACTAATAAGTGTCTGTTACCCCTAAATCCCTTTTTGGATGAGAATGAAATGCTCCGGGTAGGAGGTCGCCTTGGAAACTCAGACGTTACCTTTGATCAAAGATACCCCCTTCTCCTTCCCTCAAAAAATCGTATAGTTCGTCTCATTCTTCACAGAGAACATGTCAGACTTTGTCACTCAGGGCCTCAAAATACTCTGTCCCAAATTCGTCTCAAATATTGGCCTTTAAATGGACTACGAGAAGTCAAAAAGGTCATTCACCAATGTATGGTTTGTTTTAAGTTTCGTGCCAAACCCGCTACCCAGATTATGGCAGATTTGCCAAAGGAACGTTTAAATTCCTCTCGAGCATTCACTCATGTTGGATTAGATTTTGGCGGTCCCTTTCAGATAAAGGCTTCCAAACTTCGCAAGGCTCCTTTAATAAAATCGTATATTGCTCTTTTCGTTTGCTTGTCGACTCGAGCTGTTCATATTGAAGTCGTCTCTGGCCTCTCTACAGAGACGTTTATTCTCGCTCTAAAACGCTTTATTAGTCGTAGAGGCCTCCCTCAGACAATATTCAGTGACAACGCTACGAACTTTCTTGGTGCTCGTAACCAGCTGTTTGAACTCTATAAGTTTCTAAAGGAAAAGGAAAGCTCCCGTTCTATTCAAGAATTTTTGGCCTCGTCCCATATTCGCTGGAAAACTATAGTTCCTCGAGCCCCTCATCATGGTGGTATTTGGGAAAGTGCTATTAAAAGCGCAAAGCATCATATGCGTAGACTCCTGGGTAATCTTAAGCTTACTTTCGAAGAATTCACCACAGTCCTCGTTCAAATTGAAGCTGTGCTCAATTCCCGGCCTCTTTGTTCCCTTTCAAGTGACCCTCTGATTTTACTTATCTCACTCCTGGACACTTCTTGATTGGACAATCTCTCACCTCATTCCCTGAAAAAGAAGTGATCCACATTCCCGAAAACAGACTAAATTTATGGCAGCATTTGTCCAAACTCCAACAAGTGTTTTGGAAAAAATGGTCTATCGACTATTTGAACAGACTTCAAAATCGCCCTAAATGGTTTCTCCCTCATAAGAACCTAGAACCCAACGATCTCGTCTTGTTGATTGAAGACAACACTCCTCCTCTTTATTGGGTACTAGCAAGAGTGATTGAGGTCTTTCCAGGAAAGGATGGGAGAGTAAGAATTGCCTCGGTCAAAACTAAAGATGGAGTCTTCAAGCGCTCTATTACCAAATTGTGTCCTCTACCCAATGACGATTTAAATTAAGTTAGTATAAGATTAGAATTGTAGTGTATTTTCTCATCCCCATGCTCTCTTGTCGTAATATTATCTGTTTATTTGTGTTAAAGCCAGCGCTTCAACGGGGGCGAGTATGTTGTAAAAACAACATTTTATATTAATTTTAGTGTAATTTTAGTTCTCACAAATATTGGTTTGGATTTTATGTTAAAGACTGTACTTTTTGCCTGCAAACTATTTGTGCCATAAATAGCTTATAAGGGTTGTTTAAAGTGGTAAAACGGACGCCGCCTTGTCGGCAAAATTTAGGTAAAGATTCAATTCAAAATCTCTCGGAGATGTGACTAGTGTCTCAAGCTGTTTGGTACTAGTAGCCGGTACCTAAGCTCTCTCTTCGCCGCCAAAATGCAGTGAAATGTGTATTCGTTTTCGCGATAGCTCACGCGCCCCTAAAACGCCGGTATAGCAATGGACAATGTTTTAAAGCGAACTCTTTCTTTAGTATTAGTGCTTCTGTAAATATTCTCTTGTTATTAAATGTGTAGATTCAATTAATTACGCTTATTTTTCTCTAAGTACAACCCCTATTAAATCAAACACATAAAGAACCAGCGCCGTGAAGTTCTGCTTGTATATATCGAAGGAAACACTCTCGTACAGTCCATGGTCCTAAAATATTTGGAACTGTACACGCACGGGGAAAGGAATTTAATAAGCTTTCCCCACAACAATTGGTGGAAATCGGAGAAAACTCCATCAATTAAGTTGAAAAGCATGGGGCTCAATAAGTCCCCTTGTCTTATTCCGCTGCCTATTTCTATAGGTTCTGTAAGTCTATTCTGACTTCCATTTTGTTGTTTTAATAAATAAAAGTTTTCAATAGTTTTTATACTCGTAATATTTAAGAGAACTTCTCAATAATACAGAAGATGGATTACATCTTTAAGTCTTTCGATGTCAAAGGCCTTGTTTAGGTCAATCAGGCACAGAAATGCTGGTCTATTATACTCTAATGATTTCTCATTAATTTGCTTTTATAACGATGAGATAAATATTAAAGGATAAAGTCAACAATTAAGTCAACAGGAAATATTAACTGTAAAATGTAAATAATCAATAATTATCTTACAAACTTTCTTCTTTAAAAAGGTTTTACAATTAGAATTTTTTTTGGCAACGGTATGTCAGTCTTCGCAAAGAAGTTCGATCTTAAGTACCTGTTAAAAGTTTTAAAAATGTGTCAGAATTGTGTTTTAACAAAGATTCCAATTTTTTATACATTAAAATACCGATGACATGAATCACATTTATCATTATAATATTGAAATTATTGAATATACTATATCAAAACAGGTTGCAGAATTTGCTACGAATGTGCAAACAAAGCACGGAACCCAAGAGAAAAATGTATCAACATCTAAAGTATGTACATAGTAACTTAATAGGCAAAAAAGAACTTATGTAGAAGAAGACATAAAAAAATATCTGAAGGAATATAGTGAAAATTAGAAGGGATAATTAAAAGAAAAAAGATGCTTTCCATAAGTGGTTAAAGGATAGAACTATAAGAACGCAAGATAAATATATTGTTCTCAGCCAGCAAGTGAAGCAAACAGTACAACTGGAGAAGAATGAATAATGGGAGAGAATGTGTAGAGACATAGATAACACGATTAGCTATTATAGGTTAACCAAAGCTTGAAAAAAAAAATAAAAAATATTAGAAGAAATAAATAAGGTAACAACATCTTACAAACAATCATACAAATCATACAAACAACAAAACATCCAGACTAGGAAATATAATAATATAATTGTTGAAATATGGAGAAGGAAAAGTGATATAATTTATTCGAGTATTGTTCAATAAAATTGAAAGATAAAGAGACATTCCAAGTCAATGGAATTTATCATACATGTCGTCAATATTTAAAAAAGGAGACCTGTAAATAAAATTAGTGTCTAGACAACAGGTCAAACATGAAGGGTGTCCCAAATAAGAGAGAGAGAGAGAGAGAGAAAGAGAGAGAGAGAGAGAGAGAGAGAGAGAGAGAAAGAGAAAGTGTAACCATAAGGGTGTTGGATACAAATATAAGAGCTCTTACCTGTAATTTAAAACTAAAGAAACGAAAAATTGTTTACATAAAAGAGAAATACGAATAACTTCGAATAAACTAGAACATTAACAAAAACAATGTATAAACAAAATCGTAGAACTACAATGCTACTTACTAGTTAATACAAGTCTTTGGAATATCTATATGCACTATTGTTCAAACAAGTCACTATCAAACAGGACTTAATAATAGGGATGTGGATATGTGGCACACCTGAGTACTATAGGTACCAAGAAAACTATGCGAAACGTTTATTACACAAACTTACATTATTTTAACTAATTATTGCTCTTATACGAAAAGCGAGACAAATCTTTGACAGATCGGAGAGCACTTGACATTGACAGTGACAGTTTCTATCAATATACATTATTTTATAGATCATGTTCTCGAATACTCATTTTATCACGTGTTATATAATGAAAATATGCAAAACACATAAGTAAATATTCTAAAATAAGTATTCTATGTTCAGGTACAGTATTTCTACTTCCTTCCATAAAAAATAATTTCGGGATTATTACGTTTACTAATAATGAAGAGGATATTGATTTTATAAAATACTGTGGTATCTCTTATGGGACCCTAAGAGGTAAATTTTAAATAATAATAACTTTCTAATTGTTTTTGTCTATACCATACCCTCCTGAATTTAGTAAATTCGTTCACACTCAGCCTGAATATTTATCTCTAGTATTAAACTTACAATGTACCCAAATAAGCTCATGAATTTCTTTTCACAGTTTTCGTTAGTATGCAAAAAAAAAGATAAAGATGAGCTATGAATTTTTAACTTTAATAAGACATAAAACAGTTATTTCGCTAAAGGAGCATCTACATCTTGAAAATTTTACTTGCAGAGTGCTGTAAATTTTTTAATTTAAATGTAGATTAAAACGTATTTGCAACATTCATTTTAAAAACTAATTTAAAGCTTTCGCAGATACCAGCACTTTGCTCGTTGATATCTATAACGCCTAAAAGCATTTCAACTGTTTGTACAAAAAATGTAGGTATGTTCGTTCCCAAGCCGGTATTTGGTGTTTGATCCGTTGAATTGTTTAATTTGTATTCAAATACAAACAATCATTTGCATACTTCCGCCCTCATGAGCAAATAAATGAATCCTCTTTGCGATTGCCGGTTCTTTTTTCTTGCAAAACGCAATTCATTCTGAATGAAATGAAAATATCTGCAATTTTTACAACATTGTCCGGACGGTAATTGGCTTTAGAAGCGTTCACCGACGACAAATGGACGTGATTGATTCTTTTCTGAAAAGACAATATTAGTAAAATCGAGCTTGGCAGATTAGTGTAATTGTCTACTCGAAGACGGTTTTATTACCGCCTCGAAAACTGAATATAAGAAGGAATGCGAATTTCAAGACAAAAGAAGAACGTATATAGCAAATTAGAGAAGATATTATAAAAATGGGGAGTCATTTCCCAAATCGAATAAAAACAACTGTGACCAAACAAGCATGTTTGGTTTATTTAACAAAACTATCACATCTATATTTGTTGAAACAATCCTTTAACATTATGCTAAATAAATAGTTTCAAAATGATCCAGTAATACAAGAAAAAAAATCAAACATAAGGTTTAATGTCAAAAGTAAAACAAATAAGGACAAGGTCGAGACAAATAAAAATAATTAAATCTACAGGAAACAAATGATAAACCTACAGAAAACGATAAACGTACACAGAAAACAATATATTATTCGAACAGCAGTTGGCTAATACTAAACTTATAACAATTAGTCATAACTTTTCATATAGAATATACGCTAACTCGGGAAATGGACCACCGGTAGAGACAGACCGGTCAAATAATTCGCTGATCTACGACAGTAACGCTGCAGTCGACGTCTGGAGTTGTTGCTCTTGACGTTGGAACGCTGCTTAGTCTTTCTCATGATTTTTACGTATATTTTAGAAGAACACTTCGTCTGTTTCTTTTGGGGAGTTGAAAATTTTTTTATGCCACACATCTTTGTTGTGTGGATAAGTTCGTTTAAATGATTTCGATGTGAGATCAATACTATAACTTTATTGTACAACTAGCTATAACCTTAACGTAAAACGGTGTGCCGGTAGCGTTGTTTGTTTGAACGAGGAACGGATCGATCTATTCCCGCCAATTGAGATTCAAAGCCGTATCCTGATAAGTTTATTTTTTGTCTGGAGAGAAGAATGGCCTAAAGGCAGTTTAAAAATGCAGTCAAAGATGGTGAAAGTAATAAAATGGGAGTTAATGCAGCAGCAAAGGTATTTCACATATCGAACATCCTTTTAAAAACGCGTCTTAAGTCACAGAGTTTTATTAACGGAGCAATGGGAAAAAGCCCATTGATAAGAGTTGAAAACAAAAAAAAAAAATGGTTGGGCATATTTAAAAACTACATTCGACCGGATTTATTCAGTACGCTTCAAGGCTTATTATATTATTAGGAGAGGTATTATTAAAAATATGTATTATTTACAGCTAGAAAGATCTGAACAAGAAAATATCGGACAAAATATAGATATAATGAATTCCGCCATGGTTACCATAGCAGACGAATCAGAAAAGAGCCAGTAAAGAAAAAGGATTGGATGACCGATAACATACTAGACCTTATTCAGCAAAGAAGAAATTGTAAAAATAAATATGAGACTCGATATAGAGAAATGTATCGACAAATAAGATACGAGGTTAAGCGAGCAAAAAAGGACTGGATAGAACAGAGATGTCGTAAGATGGAAGAACTACAAAGAAAACATGACGAGTTTCATAAACACAAAAAACTTAAAAAAAATACCTACACTCAGAGAAAAAGAACTCTTCACTTTATAAGAAACTAAAAAGGTAAAATTATTCTCGACTTAAACGAAAAAGAGGAAGAATGAACCAACCACATAAAAGAGCTCTTCCTGGATACGAGGCCACCAGTTAACGCCACAAAGTATACAAATACTGGTCCTAGTATTTTAAAAGCAGAAGTAGAGAAAGCCATCCAACAAAGCAAAAATGGGAAATCTCCAGGCTCTGACCAAATACCATCAGACTGACTCAAACTTCTAGACGAGACAATGTCTCAGAACTAACAAACATTTATAACCACATATACGAGACTAGAACACTGCTACAAACATGGTTGGAGTCTACATTTATCCCACTTCCAAAAAAAACCTAATACATCCTCAGGTAAAGTCTTTAGACTAATTAGTTTCATGAGTCACTCTTAGAATAATTCTTAATAGAATCAAGCTGAAATGTGAAGACACAATGGGTTTGGTTTCAGAGAAGGATTGGGAACAAGGGAAGCTTTGTTTTTAATGCTAACACTCCTTCAATGATCATGGAAAGTACAGAAACTAATTTCCGTCTGTTTTATAGATATTGAGAAGGCATTTGACAGGGTTCAACATGGTAGTATGTTTGAATATCTAGAAATAATTGTAATAGATGATACAGATCTGAGACTATTACAACATCTCTATTGGAATAAAGAAGCTTCTCTTCTGGTAGACGGCAAAGAAACAGACAAAATTTGTATTTAAAGACGTGTTAGACAATATGGAGTTCGAATTGGGGGAGAAACTATTAATAACATCAGAAATGCATATGACACCGCAATCATGGCTGAAAGTATCGAAGATCTTCTAGAGAATGCTCTAATAACGGACTACGCATAAATACAATAAAGACAAAGTTACTTGTGGTTAGTAAACAAGACCTCGGCGCTATACAACTAATTGTCAATAATGAACCGAAAACTAAAGTTAACCATTTTAAATATCTAGGATGTTGGATAAACGAGGCACTAAATCCGGATGAAGAAATTAAAACTCGTATAGAAATTGCAAGAGGAGCATTTATGAAACTTAGATCAATTCTGAGCAATTCTCAGTTGAACTTACAGCTGAGAATTAAGTTCCTAAAATGTTATGTGTATCCTGTATTACTGTATGGATGTGAAACGTGGATTATGAAGGTTAACATGATGAACAAATTAGAAGTCATCGAGATGTGGTTATATCGTATGCTCAAAATATCATGGGTTCAATATATTTCAAACAAAGAAGTCATAAACAGAGTAGGTCAAGGTGAAGGTGACTTAATATAGATAATAAAAAAGAGAAAACTCGAATATCTGGGGCATATAATGAGAGGAAGCAGATACAGGATAATGCAGTTGATACTCAACGGAAAGATCGACGGAAGAAGGGAATTGGTAGAAAGAAATACACATGGCTCCGAAACTTTCGTCAATGGACTGGCTTATCAGCAGATGAATTATTACATGCGGCGCCAGATCGAGAACGATATCGGCAAATCGTCATGGAAGCTACCCACGCCTAAAACTTGGGCACGGTACTCAAAGAAGAAGTTAATTTACTGTGTTATTCAACTTCGCTCTAAAAGGTGAAATGTGAGAAGTTTACCACGTAACACATGTGGAACAGTTTAAAAATTACCCAAAACCTAGCTTATACAGATGACATAGGGACACTTGCAACATCATTATCATACTTGGACATATTATAGAAAAAAAAATAGGTTAATACTCATTTAAGCATCGAGGGAAAGCACAAGATCAAGAGATCACCATAAATTGACCCATTTACGAGAGGGTGATGAGTTATAAATACCTGGATGTATTAGGGACCGAAAACGAAGGAGAAGTTTATGACGAAGGAGATTAAAGCCACGATGACGGTTTTCAATTTCAGCGTTGTCAGTATACAAAGAAGATCTTGTAACTAAGCGTAATCGATTAATAATGATGTATGAAAGCAAGACAGAGACCAGTTTCGAACAAAAATAAAAAAGCGATCAGGAGGTGGAAGAGAAATACTCAACAAAAATGCTTGACCAGTTTAAAGGAGAAGTCTGGAAATTAAGATGAAATCAGGAACTTTAGCTACTGTTTGGGACAGTAGACTTGCTATCTGAAATAAAATAAGAGCGAATCAGGTGGGCTTATCTCGTACAGAGAGGAAAAAATATCCATTAAAAAAGTGTTTCGTGAAAATAAAGGATGACCTAAGGAGTTGGGGAATCCCACGGTGACGCCAGCGAGACCATGGACGTATAAATACAGATGGACTCAGTTATTTACATAAAGTTGTGTAGTCAAAATTATTTGAATAGGTCACATTCTCAGCACCTTCAACTGTTGTCACGTTTTGTTTTAAAATTTCTTATTCGCGAGTCGCTGAAAATATTACTCCGTATTTTAAACTTTACAGGTGCTATCAAACCAAAATAATAATTTATTGGTTAGATATTGGTTAATATATTTAATTGTAATCAAAATATCAAGTGTTCACATAGTGTGCATTATCATTTAATAATAGCGTATTTATAAATGGCAAAACTATTTATAAATGGCAACGGTTGTTTACATTTCTCTGTCTTATGGATCTACATCAAACTTCAAATGCTGTTCCATGTTTGTTTACTTTTTACAGTAGATGAGGAAAAGTTGTTTTTCGATATTTGGCTGAATTTTGAGTGATATTTGTGAAAAGTGAAATAAAATAAACGAAATATTTACATCCCGATCATTTCATTTGCAAGTACATACAATTTACATTATTTAACATGAGGAAATGAGGAAGCGTGTTTGTTTACATTTTAATAGGCGTACCATTGGGTTTAGTTATGTTCATTAATGTAGTGAATAAGATATGAGTTCATGAAATTAGTAGACATTTTTATATTGTAAGTAGACATTATCTGATGAAAAAAGACCTGTTTAGTACCTTTTTAATTTAATACTTCTCATGGATACAAATAAATTAGTGAAATGAATAAAACTCATTTATTTTTCTATGTAGGTTTCTAAATAATATTGACGATCGAACTGCTTGGGTAGCAAATTTAGAAGAAAACATAAAGATTTTTTATTGTAGCATTATTTTGATACCTATTAAAAAATTAACTTGAATTCAACTATATTTAATTGTATTAATTTTAAAGCACATAAAATTGTATTTTAATTTTTCTATAAAGACGTGATTTGTTAATAGTTAAACTCTCGTTTTTTTTTTTATTCTTTAAACGTGTTTTTATACATTATTACTACTTCCAATTTTCAAAATCTGAATAATTACCCGCGAGTAAAAATTCAAGCACGCTTATGCTCATTGCAGAAGCATCACATTCTATCGAAGCTTCAAAACATTGTGTGTTAAAGGTATCTTATTGCTGTGTCCATCTATGTTTATACGTCCATGAGCGAGACAATAGAAAAGAATAGTGGGTTGCAATAAGGCAGGCAGAGTCAACAGCTATACTGTCAAGGGGTAAGGGTAAATGTTTGTCCCTTGGATAAGAAAAGGTCACATTAACCTACGCATAATAACTAAATCGCTGAACCAGCTCCACTGATCCTTAATTTTGTGAGGTTTATTAGTTCATGTTATTATAGAGAATAGAAATAGAGGCGACACCAAAGATAAAAGGGGCTGTTGCCTATGAAAATTAAAATAAATAATAAAAAGTAGACAATAATAATTACATGTATATGAGTTCTAACGTCATTCTAATTTCAGCTTTAGTTTAACAAAAATTGTTTGTAAAAATATTAAATTAAGATTACGATCTGATCCTACATTATTTTAATTTTTTATATTTAAATTTTTATTTAAATGAGTATTTTGCTATTAGAAATTTAGTTTAAAAAGTTACTAAACACTTCTTGTTTTTGTAATATCGTTAGGAAAAATCCTTTTCATCGCATAATTAATTCATCTCATTCTGGTTCAAAGAGAATTCCATAAAATTAATACCATTGTGGAGAAGCGAACACCGCACTAAGCATTGTTCGATTTGGTCCATTTAGGTTTTGACCCTTCCACGTAACTGGGAAATTAATTGTCAGAGTCCGGTCTTCAAATATCTGAAATCAATCCAGAAATTGATCTGGCTCAATCTGTTCCAGATCATTATTTATTAACCGATTATATAAATCAAAGGACTACGATTTATCGTTGGCTTATCTGCTTTGTGTGTTACAGCATATTTGTTATTGGGTTGAAAGGGATTTCAGACCTTTTGTTGCAAAAAAAATTACTGATTAACTTTAAAGCCTTTGTAAATTATAGGTTGCGTAAATTGTATAAATATAGTAAGATTCTCTTATTAAAATAATCTGATGATGTCCTTGTATAAGGGACATTGTGAGATAACATTTTGTCTGTTAACACATTAAATTTCTACAAGCTTTCTAATATGTTGATAAGTCCAGGACCAAATAATCCGTATATAAAACTGATTAATTATATGTCTGCCCTGGGGTTTACAATATGATCTATATGCACTTGACTTATCATAATCCTAAAACATCCAAATACTTGATCATTTACTTAAAAAATCCTCAAAACGCTAAAATGTTGTGTGAATTTTGATTCAATTATATATATAAATGTTTAAGCACTATTACAAATGGATGGCCAACATGGATGTATATAATAGATGGCCAACATTTCAATGTTATATGGCAGGGGTCACCAAATGGCGGACCGCGGTTCGCATCCGGACCGTGAGCTTGTTTTTGCGGACCGCCGTTAAATTCAAAATATAGGAATAAAATTATAGTGTAAAATTATAATCAAATCTAAATGTATAAATAACTTTACATTTTAAAAATACACAGTACTAATACTATATAGAAATACTCCTAATCTATACAATATGTTTTGACTAAACGGTTTTCCAAAATTTCAGCTAGTACCTACGTAAAAATAATCTTTTAGAAAACTACAATAGGGAAGCTGTCAACACAAAATGTTGTGCAACTGTTAAGCAACAGTTTTTTCACTTAAGCCTAATGGTGTATGGACCAGCTAAGCAGCAGACGTTTTCAAGAGTAACAAAGCTGCCCTTCAGATGAAAATGATCGAGTATCAGAAAGATTCCGCTTTAAAGGAGGTTTATACTCAAGTTCCAGAAACGTTTGCATGGGACAAATTTTGGATTAAATATGTGTGTGACAAAAAATATCCAGAACCAAAATCTTTGGCAATGAAACTGTGTACTATGTTTGGCTCAACTTATGTGTTCGAAGCCGCTCTTTCAAAAATAAACTTTATTAAAAATCGGTACAGATCTCGGTTGGCAGATAACATTTTGGCTCCCTAATGAGAATCAGTTGCACTAACCTCACTCCAAATTTCAGACAAGTTGTACAAAATAAAAAGTGACCATTTCGCACTAATAGTCTAATTTTGTAAGGAGTTTTACCTTTAGTTTTAGACGTATCATTAATTTTAAATTTAATTAAACTAATTTACCCCTTCCAAAACGAGGTGGTCTAGTTGCCTGGTTTCAACTACGTAACGAGGATACCACTACTGGATGGTTTCTGGGTAACCCCTCCCCACCGGTTACGCCAGTGCCTGGTTTAGTGTTCGGACCCGCAGAAGTGTAGTAGGTTTTCAAAACGGACCCTTACGGATTATAATTGGTGACCCCCTACCTGAAAATACCTTGGCTCTCGAAAAACCTTAAAAACTAGAGAAGCTGTTTTCTAGAGAAGCTCTGCTGGTGTTCTAAAGCGGTGTAGAGACAATATTAAGCATGTGTATTTAGGCTTTGTAAATTTTAGAAAAGCATTTGATAATGTTAATCTTGATAAACTAACAGATATTCTACAAAAGACAGCAGTTCTACGACGAGTCAAACGGCCAAAGTAAAAATAGGCAACAAAATAGGCAACGTTGATATAAGGTTGAATGCTCGAATAAATGAATTTTGAAAAATTAAAGGCAAATATCGAGCACAATTTTAATAATTAAATCTTGCTTAAGTACTTTCGCTTTCTACAGCATCATCAGGGGCATTTCGTCAAATTTGGGCTATCCTGCAAGCGCAGAATGTAACAAACATGAAATTGAACATAAATTGTACATAACACTACATTAAAACAAGGACAAACAGTTTAAAATTATTTAAAAATTATTCTATGCTCTACATTTTTGTCGGCAACAGGAGAGAGAATCGTATTTTAAAAAATATAAAATAACAAAAGAAACGTAGAATAATTTTTAAATAATTTTAAACTGTTGGTCCTTGTTTTAATGTAGTGTTATGTACAATTTATATTCAATTTCATGTTTATTACATTCTGCGCTTGCTGGATAGCCTAAATTTGATGAAATTTCCCTGATGATGCTGTAGAAAGCGAAAGTACTTGGGCAAGATTTGATTATTAAAATTGTGCTAGATATTTGCCTTTAATTTTGCAAAAGAATGATAAAAAATGTGTCCGACAGGGGTGTATATTATCCCTACTCCCCTTCAATATCTACTCCGAGGAAATATTTGAAAAATGTTTGGAACATGCAACAAAGGGTATAAAATAAATGGTGAGTTAACAAACAACATGAGATATGCCACTGAAATGATGATCTTTTCATGCTAAGCCTCAATTTCAAAAGGATAAAATTAATGCTAATAAGCAAAAAGTAACAACTTGTTCGACAGTTACAGATAAACAACATACTAATTGACCGTGTAGACTCTTATGTAAACCTTGGCAACAACTCGCATGCAAAATGATCTCAGGTCACAGAAATTAGGGCGAAATTAGAATGAGCTAGAGCAGCATTTGACAATATCAAAAAACTTCTCTTAATCAAAGACTTGTCTCTTTTTCTTTTTATTCTTCTTCCTTAGTTTTTCCCTTTTCAGGGATCGCTATTCCTAACTTTTCTTTGACATTCATTTCTGTCCATCGCGTCTTCTTTACCTAAACCTTTCTTTTTAACTCCTCTGCCACACAGTTTTTTCTTATTCTCCTCGGTTTTTGTTCTTTAATACTTTTGAGACTCTAGCCATCCCGGCTCTTTCCCTAATCAAGTCGTTCCTGACCCTGTCTCTTCTAATCTAATGTTCTTATTTTAATAAAAACATTTTTATTACAGCTACCTCAATATTCCTTAACCAAATTCTCTTTATAGGCCACACTTCACCACCGTACACCAACCAAGGCCTTACCACACTCTTTTATATCTTTCCTTTTGAGTACTTCCCAGATTGTTCAATCACAAGAGTACTCCGCTCATTTGCTTCAAGTTAAACCAGCTAACCTGTATCATGTGGTCAATTTTTCAATCCAGTGTCTTCCTTTTAATTATGTAGGAGCCAAGGCATTTAAATTGTCCTACTCGTCCTAGTTTTTCTCCAAGAAATTTGATGTCTCTAACTATTCCTGCTCCTCTCAACCATATATGATGTGTTTTCAACCTGATGCAAACCATAAGTCAAGTCCTCTTTCTTCAAACTTTTCTCTACCTCTCCAATTCTGCTCAAACATTTATTTGCTCTCCTCCACTAACATGATATCATTTACAAAGAACATCGACCAAGGAGCATCCCTCACCTTATCTGTCAGTACATCCATAACAACCCATAACATCCATAACAAACGAATAGGTAGAGACTCAGTGAAGAGCCTTAATGCAAAGCACCCATCACTTTGGTCAATCCAACATAAGTCATTACTTTGGTGTACGCTTCCTTATACATATATAGCTTAACTCTGCCTCAGTTAGTGGCTAAACGAATTAAATAGCTCAGTAACTATCAGTGCCGGTCATTATTTCAAATATAAGAGGAGCGTTTATGTCCGGAAGGACATTCGGCAGGAAAACCTTGCTAAAACCATGGAAGGAAGATTGGTCTCTTTCTTTAAAACTAGTTAAATGCTTAATTTTATAGACCTTACTGATGCTGACAGAGATACTCATAAAGAACTAGAAGCATTAAAAATCTGGATGAACCGACTCAAAACTCCTCAAAAATTTCTTTCATATAAATTGAGCAGTTCAATCTAGCATATTTGGATTTCAAAAAGATTAAATGATCACCTCTTATGTGCCCCGTAAAGGTGTCAGACATATTATTATCGTCTATGCACAACGAAAGTACAGTTGAGATGGATACTAAGAAACCGCAGTTGATTTTAAATTATAACCAAACAAAAAAAAGGGTTAATACTACGGATAAATTATGTTCATCATATAGTGTTTTGCGAATTACAAAAGATGGTCGTGTGTTATATTCTATAATTTAATAAATAATATTGGCGGCAAAAATGCTTTTGTTTTGCATTCTGCTGCAAATTCTTTAAAAGGAGACATTTTCCCAAAAACCTTGATGAACATGTTGAAAAAACATTTTCATATATGGCCACAAATTAAAACACTTCCACATGATATAACCGAGTTCCTATTCAGGATGTTTCCGAAGCAACCAGTTCCTCATCAAGAAAACGAAAATCTTGCTAAACGTGGTAGATGCTGCAATTATTGTAACAGTGAAAAAATTGAGTCGTATATTTCTATGGAATGTACAAAATGTAGTGCATTCACTTTGTAAACGACATTCTAAATGTAATATTGTATGTACAAATTGTAATGATCAAATGAAGTAAAGTTTTTTATACAATTTATTAGAATTAATTAAACTAATAAAGCTTTTTTATTTTTTGACAAAATAAATACCGATGCAGTAAATCAATAATTAAAACAGTGTCAAAAATAATAAGGAACTACATTGCAGCAAGATGCTGCCGAGCACCTGGTGTTATAATAATTATTTAAGGCACGCCAAAGTTATAAAGTGTCTTACTAAAAATGTATACAAAATTTTAATATAATCAGCCATCTACTACTGGCTGTTTGGATTTATATATCACTTGCATATTTAGTTGAAAGTAGGTCATTCCGTAAGGTTGAGCTTCAATTTTTTTTATTTAGAAAATCGCATCGACCAAATGGTCATTAACGAAAAATTAATGGATTATATTAGGTACAATTCCTGCATTACGATTTGGTTTATTAAATAATTATGGTGCTTAATAATGTCTTTCAAGAAATTCAGACTATTGATACAGTTACAGTCGGCACCTAGAGCTTCTAGAAGTGTTCCTGGTATCTTGTTGTTACTACGTTGTGGATTGTAGAGGGGACATTTACATAGTATGTGCATTATTGTTAGTGTCGTATTCGTATTACATGTTTCACGTTCGCGGTTCGCACTTTTTAACTAAGTTATCATGCGTTAACCTAGTATGTCCGAGTCTGAGGCGCGTTACTATTATTTCTTGGCTGCTTAAAGTAGGTAACACATTCCATTTCTTTATGCTGGGTTTCACTCGTCTTAATTTTGAATTCGACACATTCCATTTATTTTTCCACGCACTTAAGATTGATTTTTTTTTATGTAAGCTTTATATCCTTTGATACCGATGTGTTTACGATTTCGGAAAGGTCATCCACTATGGCGTCTTTCGCACTCTGGTCAGCAGTTTTGTTGCCCTTTATTCCCATATGGGATGGGACCCATATGAAATTTATCTTATTATGATTGATATAAGCCTGAAGAAGGACCTAATTTTTTTTAAAGCGGGTTTTTTGGATACAGTTGTCGGATGCTTTGTATGGCACTAAATGAGTCTGTTAAGATAATATATTTGCAGTTTGTTGTCAGATTGATTGGTTCTATGGCGCAATAGATATCATACAGTTCAGCTGTATAAATAGTACGTACTAACATTAGATAGTTTGATTTTAAGGACCTTATGTGGAGTTACTACACACGCCTTCACACCTTCGGATGATTTTGAGCCATCAGAGTATATCTGGATATAATTTTTATTACGACTGAGGATTTTTCTAAAATGAGAAATAATTAAATTATGATTAGTGGAGTTTTTGGCAAATGACATAAGTTCAAATTTATATGATGGTATGTTTTGAATCCAAGATGGATTATGGTCATATGTGTATGGAAGAGATTCAGGTATGACAATATCAAACAGATGCAAATGGTCTTTTATTCTTTTATAGAAAGGTTTAACAGAACGGTGACTTGCATTGAAATTTGGGAAATTATCAGTAAACAAAGGGGAGAGACATAAAAATAATTGGCATCTATGCACCCACGGACGACTCAGATACAAACACTAAAGACATGTTCTTCGACAAACTCTCAGAAGAGTTAAATAAAATAAAAAAAAGACAAGAAATAGTCCTGCTAGGGGACCTGAACGGAAGAGTAGGTAAAGCTCTTGACAACAAAATAATTGGACAACACGGAGAAGATGTAGTAAATGAGAACGGAACAAGATGGTTGGAGGTATGCGAACAACATTCGTTAAAAATACTGAATGGATTTTACAAACATAGAGACATAAATAAATATACAAGGACTCAAAAGACAAGAAAACTGCAGTCAATTATAGACTATATAGTAGTTAAACAAGAGACATCTTTAAGACCCTACGATGTAAAAGTTTGGAGAGGGGCAGAATGTGGATCGGATCACCTACTAGTAAAGGCACCCGTGGAAATAAGATATATTAAACAACGTAAATCCCAAGAACAGACAAACAAAGAATCCATACGGCTCTATAACATAGACAGCTTAAAAGATGAGTCCACAAGTTTTCTCTATAAACTACGTTTGGCACAAAAATTAGACGAAGAAATAAACGGAACAGCGGAAGAAATGTATGAGACTTTGAAAATCAAAATTCATGAAGCAGCATTAGAAGCTCTAGGTACGAAAGAAAAACTAAACCGTAGAAATTATTGGTGGACAGAAGGTTTATTAGAACTGGTAGAAGAAAAGAAAAAACTGTATCTCAAATGGTTAGCGACAAAAGATGAGGAAGACCGAAAGAACTATAACAGATACAAATATATAGTAAAAAAGGAAATTAAAAAAACAAAAAACATAACCTGGGACAACAAGTGTGCAGAAATAAGCTCAATGGTAGGAGGATCTAGGTCCAGACAAGCTTGGAAAACTATCAACAGTCTTAGAAAAAATACAAACGAAACAAAAAAAATAAACCCCATAGACATAGAAAGATGGAAAAATTATTACGAAAATCTATTAAATGAACAACGTACACAGTTTCTAGACACACATATAGATATAGTTGAAACGGGGTTAAATGAAGTGGCGATGATTACCGTAGAAGAAATAAAAAAACGCATTACAAAAAATGAAAAATAATAAAGCTCCTGGGCCGGGTGATTTACCTATCGAGTTATTCAAACATGCCACTGCAATAACATTAGAATTGCTTTGTAAAATGTTTAACAAGTGCCTACAAGGAGAAAGTATCCCAAGAGATTGGAAAGTCTCGTACATAAACTCCATCTACAAAAAGGGAAACAGGAATGACTGCAGTAATTACCGAGGTATCAGCATTACGTCATCCACTGGCAAACTGTATGAAAGAGTTCTGAACGCCAGAATAGAAAAAGAAGCCACAGAGATCGAAGAACAAAGTGGATTCCGACCAGGGAGATCTTGTGTCGACAATGTATTTACTCTCAAACATCTAATAGAAAAGAGATTAGCAAGAGGACTAGAACTTCATGCCACTTTTATAGATCTCCGTAAAGCGTTTGACTCCGTACCACTGCAGAGACTATGGACAACATTGGAAAACGCAGGTATAAATGCAGTATATATAAATGCCGTGAAAAAGCTATATCAAGATAACCAAGCTTATATTAAGGTTGGAAACCAAATTTCCAAGGGTTTTACCCAAACAAAGGGTGTCAAACAGGGCTCTTGCCTCTCCCCAACCCTATTTAAAATATATCTTGGTAATGCTTTAAAATATTGGATGAGAAAATGCAGCCCAATGGGCATATGGGTAAATGACACTCCTATATACACAATCCTCTTCGCAGACGACCAGGTAGTTCTTGCCGAGGACCTACAAGATATGACGTACATGATAAACAAACTAATAGACGAATTCAAAAAATGGGGATTAGAGGTTAATACCGAAAAGACACAATACATGAATATAGGAGGCATCGGTCAAGACATGGAAACAGAAAGCGGATTAATTAAAAACGTTGATCAGTACGAATATCTCGGAGTTACACTAAGCGAAGACGGAAGAGACGACAAAGATATAACAAGAAAAATAGGAAAAGGAAAAAACATGATAAAAACATTACATCCGATCCTGTGGAATAAAACTTTAACTAAGAAAACAAAGAAAAATATATATCAGGCTATGATTCAGCCGGTGCTGACGTATGGGTCAGAAGTGTGGGTCTTTAACAAGAATATGTCACAAAAACTCCTCTCAACGGAAATGATGTACTGGAGAAGATGTTCCGGGTTAACTTTGTTTGACCACATAAGAAATGAAAACATAAGAGAGAGAATGAAAGTAAAGAACACAATAATGGATACGATAGCCGAAAAACAATTAAAATGGTATGGACACCTGAGACGGATGAACGAAGAAAGGATAACACGAAAGGTTTGGAACTGGAGACCTACACAGAGAAATAAAAGGGGAAGGCCAAGAAAGAAATGGATATCCAATATTCATATAGAAATGGAAAATAGAGGTCTTCAAGAAGCAGACTGGGCCGATAAGAAATTATGGCGATTGGGATGCGAGAAGCGACAAAATTAAAGTTGCAAACACTCGCTATATATATATATATATTATATATATATATATATATATATATATATATATATATATATATATATCAGTAAAAGTATTTCTATACACAGGATTTTTTGCATTATTTTTAATTTTTGTTGCATATTTTAGACTCACGTAAGCTCTTCTATCATTTATTAACAATTCATGCTTAGCAAAGTAAACTTTCAATCGGTGTTCTACAAAAGGCTCCCAGACATACTAATTTCGTAAAAATATGTTTTCTATCCGGAAATGGTGATAATGTTAAATTAAAGACGTTACCATGTAAAATTTTAACAATAATTTAAAATTAGTAAAAAAATCAACACAATATAATGATCTTGTAAACTATTTTAATTGTATAATAAAAAATAAACATGTGGGCATTACATTTTTCATACACATTAGTCGTAAGGTTTTGTACGTTTTGTCTTTCAGGCAAAGCAATAAAAATCATATAAACTTTTAATCTTAAAAGTGCTTCACGCTAAAAACAAAACTCCATAAAATGACAAACTAAAAGATAAAACTGAGATTTTAAGGCCTATCAATATAGTTAAGTGCCAAATCTGGCAGTAAACTTTTCCTTTTTATTTAAAATTGTTGTTTGGACAAAATCAAAACTTTGATTGCTGGTTATCACTACGCTCTATGCTCTTACATATTTTGAATTTGTTGATATAATTGTATCTCCATCTCGATATGTACGAACATAAAATCTTCGTTATGGTGATTACCAAAGTTGGATAGATATCAATAAAAAACACGAACGCTTCTTGTCAAATAATGCATACAATAAGGCGCAACACATATATTTCGCCCACATGATTTGTTTTTTACCGTTTTAAGGTCAGATTCCAGTTTATTATTTCCGCTAATTGTACATTTAAACGTTTCTGCAGGATTTTATACGTGTTGCCAATAACTCTTCTTTTGTATCAGCATAATCTAGAACAAATTCTAGTTTAAAATTAATATAAAATGACCACAAATCCCCAAACTTGCACGAAACCCGTATATCTGCACTAATTCAACATGAACTCATACAACTTCCATCAAGCTAAGAAACTGAGGTCCCTATATCATGAATAGTTGTGGACAAACACTAAGAATTTAAATAAATTGCCATCTAGTATCGACCTATGGCCGGTTTCACCAACGAAAAATAGCAGTATATTCGACGAATAAAGTTTTTTTTTTTTTTTTTTTTTTTTTTTTTTTTTTTTTTTTTTTTTTAATGGCATAGGCAAGTGCCATACAGCCAGTCACAACATGAAAATATTCTACCCAGAAAAAAAAAGGATAGGGATAAAACATGGACACTCGTTTCTCGTCTAGGGACCCATCAAGACATTGCTTTTAAGACAAACTAGATTAGGTCACGGATAAAAGGTAATAACAAATGGGGTAAAACAGAGGTTAGGATTCTAATTACAGTTAAATATTGAGCTTACTTTTGCAAATAAAATCCATCAAACATTCATTTACAACTCTTATATTTAGAGATAGCAGATAGCACATATTGTACGGAGGAAAAATTTTGATGTTAACTAAATTTTTTATTAGATCTTCAGTTTGTTTTGTGTATTTTTTACATTCGAAGAAAATGTGATTTAGATCCCCTTCTTTTTGACAGTCTGGACATAAATTTGAATTTACGATTTTTAGTTTGGACAGATGACTAGGATAGCAGGCGTGTCCAAATTTTATTCTAATTATGGATGTTATATACCTTCGTGGAACAGAATAATTTTTGAACCAATAATCATTTGGGATTGAAGGCTGTATAGAAGCATATTGCGAGGAAGAATGCGTACTATATGTATGCCAAGATTGTTTCCATTTACTATTGATATTATTTTTAATTATTGTTAATGCGTCTTGTCTACAGATTTGGTGACTAGCTTGCGTTCCGGTATCAATGGCCTTTTTAGCTAATAGGTCAACATGTTCATTGTATTTAAGACCTATATGTGCTTTAACCCACAAAAAATGAACAACTCTTCGGTTTTTATAAATGTCATAAACAAGTTTTTTAATTTGAAAGACATATATATTTGAGTTATTACTAGGAAAATTTAAAGTTTCAATGGCTAACATAACAGACAATGAGTCAGATACTATTGTAACAGATGTATTCTGAGTGTTTTCAAAGTATCTTAATGCTTCATATATTGCTACAGCTTCAGCACTAAAGATTGAAAAACTAGGATTTAATCGATAAAGTTTTTCTGTATTAGTTGATGGAATGTAGAAAGCACATCCAGTACCAACAATAGACTTTGAGGCATCCGTATAAATAACTAAAGAGTCTGACAGACTAGATAAATAGGACCTCAAAATATTCGAGCTAACAGAAGAATTTACATGGTAATTTGGTTGTATCACAGTAATGGGTTGCAAGCACGAATAAAAATGTTCGATGTTAAGATTATCCTCTGATTTAAAGTTGTAATCAAAATTTGTCAGGCTTCTAAAAGCCTCACAAAGTGGAGGTGAGTTCTTAAGTCTCCAATATCGATTAGTTAAATCTTCTTCGTTCAATTTTCTGATATTTGAGTAGAGAGTAGTGTTACGATTTTGTATATTAATAACAAACTTTTGACTGAGGTATTCTCTTCTATAGCCCAAGGGATTTTCCAGAGCTTCCACATGTAGAGCATTAATTGGCGTCGATTTCATGGCACCTAAACAAATACGCAATGCTGCGTTTTGAAACACATCTATTGTTTTCAGAATATGTTTACTTGCTGAACCATATAATTGCATCCATAATCGATAATTGAGACGAATAAAGTTATTCAACCAATAAAACTGACATATTTATGTTTCACCAAAGTCAAATAAGACTTATTTTATGAATAAACTCAAAATAAGTTATTCATTCATTATAAACTTATACATAAAACACTTTTTATTGTTTGGTTACCATCATAGCTATCCTCATTTTATTCACTGCCACCCTAAATAGCATGCTTGTATTAATACTTTACCAATCTCGCCAGTTCGTCAACCATGAAGTTTTTCTTCGTCGTGGACTGCATTTGGCTGCTATTTTCCTTGCATAATAAAATTTTTCTAGCAAACTATATTTGGGACCTCTCATTACATGTCCTAAGTACTTCAGCTTTCTCTTCTTGATGTTTTCTATATTTTCAGTAATCTTCATGAGACGTTCTAGTATAGTGCTTCTCCGCCCAAGAGCTTCTTCACTTTTATTTACAATCCAAGACTCAACATCCTAAAGTAAGACCGAAAACCCGTAGCAGCAAAGTAGGCGGATCCGCAATGCAATTTAAGGTCTCTGTTACATAATAACTTGGGCATCCTTCTAAAAGCAGCTCTGACCTGCTCAATTCTGGATCTAATTTCACCGCGACTCTCTGCGTTACAATTTAACTGATATTTAATTTAAACAATTTGATTAACTTATATAGGTTTGGTACTATAAGTATATACACAGGTTTATATGCTGTTGTTTACTTATATGTTTTCCATATATTTAGATCCAGACCTGCTTCCTTACAGCTGTCAACGACACTGTTAAGTAATGTTCGCAGATCTTCTTAAGCAGAAGCTAGGAATATTGTGTCGTCCGCATATCGCAAAATATAGATGTTTACAATTATTCCTTCTTGTTTTTTAGAAAGTGTATTTCTGAAAATCCTTAGGAGAAACCCTTAAAAGCAAGGGCGACAAGAGGCATCCCTGTCGTACTTCTCTTTTAATATTAACAGGTTGACTGCCATGAGTACCACATGTGGTACTCAGTTAACATGTCATTTATGCTACAGATCTTCTAGAGAGTGTTGACCCGTGAGGCCACGACGATTTTTATTTATTATTTTAATTTAGGGCTTTGTAAGAATCTTTTGAGAGTTAATTAATATATTTTTAAGTATTTCACACCATTTTGGACCTGAGTACCTATGTTGGTACTTATGGCCCCACGAGTCATGTTTTACTCAGGGGGCCATGAGTATCGACCTGCAGGCACCTGTAAACTAAAATTGAGAATATTAGGGATTTCTAACTAAATATGTTCAATATTTGAACTTATCTTTTGGACCGAGTACCATATATGGTACTCAAATGTATCTTTGGCAGTGCAAGAAAAAAATAGGCTGGCAATAAACCTGATAAGAGCCTGTAATTTAAAACCGTCTACTAAAATTATTGTTGTTTGAATCTAATAAATATTACAATTATTCGAACGTCTCTGCCATCCAAACTCGTTGAGATTAACTAAAAATTTAGTACATTTATTATAACACTTGATCGGTAACCAATTTCACCGTTTAAGCAACAAAAACAGGCCAATCGATGTGTAAAATCAATTATAAATTGCTCTTCGTTTTTACGGGATCATTTCAAATAGGTACTGGTGATCACTTGACTGTTTCAAGGGCTGCAGTCTTACTTACTTACTTACTCCGTGGCGTTACAACCCTTCGTGGGTTTTAGCCGACTCGACAACATGCCTCCACTGTTTTCTGTCTTGAGCAACCTCCATCCAATTCTCCACGCCCATAGTGCTTAGGTCTCCTGCTATATTATCTCGCCACCGGAGACGAGGGCGTCCGCGTGGTCTCCTTCCAGTTGGCACTTCCTCCCACACCAGTCTTACTGTTCGTTCGTCAGAATGTCTTCTGAGGTGTCCTGCCCATTGGAGTCTTCTGGACTTTACAGTTAAAATAGCGATGATGATTTCCAACCTCCGCTAGGAGAAGGAACCCGAAGAAGAAGAAGGACTTTACAAGACCTTTACAATGCGGCTGCAGTCTGCCGCATTGTAAAAAAAAATGTCTCCTTACATGACTCCTTCGTTTGTACAAATGCCTCAGAAGTGCAGTGAATTAGATAAGGTGCAAAATAATTTCTATCAAACTTCAAGATTTCCGAGTGTAATAGATGAAGTAATAAATGGCACACATATACAAATACAAGCCTCTGGATCGTACATCAGTATTGTATCAGTACAACAGTATTGTTGTAACAATAAGCTATTTTCTTGTGGCATTTTAATACAATTAAGTATTTTTATTAGGAATACGCCACAATTTTACTTTAAATTGTGTTAAATTGTGAATACATGCCACAAAATGCTGATTCGTCGAAACACTGTCTGTTTTTTTGTTTTTAATGTCTTCAAATTTCTCAATTAATAAAATCAGATTTTCTTCATCATTTA
This sequence comes from Diabrotica balteata, assembly GCA_918026665.1. Taxonomy (NCBI): domain Eukaryota; kingdom Metazoa; phylum Arthropoda; class Insecta; order Coleoptera; family Chrysomelidae; genus Diabrotica; species Diabrotica balteata. Next base: position 49,591,903 of record OU898282.1, read on the forward strand.
AATAAATTTTGGTTCTTTCACGTGTTCTGTCCATTTTTAGTAATCAAACAAAGATCAACCAATAAAGAGTTTTTAAGCCCCTTATTTCGGTAACGTTAAACGTTATTCTGTACATGCGCGTTAATAGAAAAATAACGAGTTAATTTAATAGCGGATAAGGTATTCCCTTATGTAGGTAGAAATAAGTGTCACGTTATTAAGGAATTAAGTATTTGTAATGTTGTCAAATGCCATATATCTAAATCATAAAAAAACGAAAAAAAAGTCATATGAGATGAATGTCATATGATTTGGAATAAATCTTAAATCTTAAATCGAAAATTTAATTCAGCATTATTTGTCTTTAATTGTTTCCAATACAAAATGTGGTCTTGATGCATCAAGTGGTCAGATATTCATCATCATCATCTTTGGCTCGACAATCCTCTGTGGATCTTGGCCTGCTCTAAGATTCGTCGCCATTCTGTTCGGTTTTTGGCAACATGTTGCCATCTTCTGATTTTTAATATTCGACATTAAGTCGGTTTCGACTCCATCTAACCACCTAATTCGCTGTCGGCCTTTGCTTCTTTTTCTACAGGTGTTCCTGTGGTTAGCTTTTTAGCAATGGTATTTTCTGGCATTCGTATTATGTGTCCAGCCCATCTAAGTCGCTGTGTTTTAATGAACGTTATGACATCTGGCTCATCAAAGAGCTGATACAATTCAAAATTATATCTTCTGCGCCACTGCCCTTGGTCGTTTACAGCTCCAAAAAACATGCATCAGGTATTACAGGATCTAAAATAGGGTGAAGAATTAAGCCTCTTATCAAATTTTGATCTATGAGTTCTCCGTGTTTTCGTCGTCTTAACATATTTTTAATATATTCTTCCATTGCGGCAAATAATTCAAATAAAATAGGTTATAGAACTTCTGTTTTATAGGTTACGTTTGTCAAATGTCAATTAAGGTTAATTTGTGTTAGCTTAATTTCTGAAAGGATTTGTAGCGTTTACGCTATTGATTAACCCCTTTAGAAATTTTTATTACCCGCCTACGATCGATTTTAAATCGACATTCCTTCACCTACGCGCTGTTATCGCTTTGAAAGGAAGATCGATTTTATGCGGAAGCCGAACGATCAGTTTTGGTCAGAACGTAAACGCAGACACGCCAACCGGTGAAATTGTTCACCTTCAAAGTGACGGAATTGGAGCAGAAAAATAATTTGGGGAAGAATATAACTCAGTAATAAAAATAATAATAAGTAAAATTAATAAAATCAATATTCATTTATGAGTTCCATATAAAAAGGAAGAGTTTTTTTTTTGGCGTGGTGCAGCTCCATGTAAGTAAATCATTTCAATACGTATTATCTCTTTATCATACAATCAAATTTATCCTTGCAGTTTAGTATTTCTTTAGAGATTTATTTTTGAGTTCCGAAATAATTTAAATATAAAATTTCCTTGATTTACTTGCAAAGAACAGAAGGTCATTTTTTTATATAGTTAAACTTAAATTCTGTTTTATTCCATGTCGTTACCATTAAGTTTTTTTTGGTTTTTTTTACCTAACTTTTTTGGTGGAATATAAAAGGTTCTACAAATGTGGACAGCCTTCTATATTCTGCGCATGTTCTTTTCATGGCGCAAGCTTGCCATGCCTACGAAAGTAACTTCATAAATTTGACATGATGTTGACCTAATACCTGATATTTTGATGTTTTGTTTTGGTGCAGTCAATCCATGCTGCTACACCTATTAAATTACATTTATATTACATAGTTATTAAATTAAATAATCATTTTAGATTCCGTCACGTGAAAATATTAATTTCACTTCACTTGAGGATATTCTCTTCAGAATATTCCCTCAAGGACTCAAGTAACTAAATTTCTTGAATAGTTAGCAAACCCGTGGATTTTGCTGTCACCCAGAGACCAGTGACTGGTTGTGGCTTTTGTGACCAGGATTCGTCTTTACAGCCATAAACTGATGTAGCCGTGCCAAGAGGAGTTTTTCCTATGGACTTATAGTGCTGTAAAGATAAGTTGTTTAACTATTTGACTTTTTGTATTACGTATTACTTTCTATTTACTGTTAAGTTTTCATATGCATATGATCAAGTAACTACATTTTAATAAAATATAATTTTGATATTATTGGGAGAGGGAAAATATATTACCTTTTTTTATTAGTTTTTTTTTAAATAGGATTTTAAGAGTACTGACCAAACTCACTTTTGCTATAATATTTTTTTAAATACAATACATTGGATATGATACAATTTAATATTGGGAAAGGGAAATAAATTTAATGTGGTTTTTTTTAAATATGATATAATGAGTATGGAACAACTTACTTTTTGGATGTAATATAATATAATTGTAATAGATTTATCGAGTTGATATCTTTATAATATTGTAATTTGTATCTCATTTCAGTTGAACTAGCTAAATTTAAATTACTACCTTTTTGTGTTAAGACTTTGGCTATGATACGGACTATTCTTGAATTTTTACTGATATTTTAAACTTTATTTGGCCAGTGGTAGTGACTATTCGTTTGTTGAGGGGCTATTAGGTCCCATTGTATCTTTACACCATCCACTACCACTGTTATTTGGCTTTGCATTATATGTAAATTGTTTATACACATATACCTATATACATTTTTTATAAATATATTTATTGTTACTATTTTGAGTTTTATTTCAGTTCTACTAACCAGTATATAACATAGCAAAACAAGATTATTATTTAGTATTTTTGTATTTCAGAGTATTATCTCCAGATTCATTTGTTACTTCAAAATCTCAACTATCGTTGAGTTGGCGCCCTTCTTTTCTCTTCTTATTGTTCTCTTTCTATAAATTTATTCCCAGTGACTTTCTTCAGTTGTATCACGTTTGATATTACCAGGTCTCATTTCTTTCTTGTCTCATTAGCTCATTATCTCTTGTTATTGTTGTTTATATCTTTAAAGCCACAATCCAGTGCATTGAAGCTAGCCCGAACACTCACTTGAGATTAAGTGTCTCTTTGGCCATTTAACTTTGTTCCTCTGAGCTTAGCCCTATTTTTAGTATTTTCATCACCTCTATTCCAGTTCTTCTGGAATTTGGAAGTCCTACACTTCCAAAAACCCAATACTCCCGGAGTATTGAGCGTTTCAATTGGCGCCCAACGTGGGGCTTCTTTTCCACTTCTGCCTTAAAAAAAATATATATATATCTCCTTTAACTTTTGATTTTGATCTTGGTTTGTTGTGGTTTTCACTGGTTGTGCTTTTAGATTTTCATTTTAACGTTTAGTTTTGTTTTTCAATTTTTTTTTTGACATTACCTTATATCGAAACTTTTTCATCAACTGTCTTTAACAATGGACTGGTTAGATGACGGACTCTCAACTCATAATCTAATTCAGGAGCTAACAGATGCTCTACCTTAAAAGCAGACATATTACACAACTGAGAAATATACAAGAGAATGAGTAAAAGTAGGTAAAGTTTAACTTACTCTCTGACTCCAAATTAATATTCTGAAGGGATACCTATATCAGTAATGTTTAATTGTTTTGGTCCAGTTATGAAATCCAATGACATATACTGCTACAACACCCTAAGGAACCTAAAATTTCCAAACTGTTATTTCAAGGTAGTGACTCAACTTATTGACTACTCCGGAATTTGGAATTTGGAAGTCCTACACTTCCAAAAACCCAATACTCCCGGAGTATTGAGCGTTTCAGATTCAAAAACGATTTTAAGTAAAAACATTTTCCCTTATTTTTTATTCAATAAGTATGACAAGTATAGCGTTTTACTTTTAACGTGCATCAAAAAGTACAGGGTTTAAAAACTCTCGAATTACAAGGATTATAGGTTATGGATATTACAGTGGTACATAAATGCAATGCGCTTGCGCCAACCAGTATAGTGAGTAAACAAAACAAGCCATTACACTAAAACTTATTCGACGAATTACTAACTGTGGCGTACAAATAAGCAATAACGAATAAACCGAAACGCAATAAAATATAATTGACTAATAAATTTTATTCGATCAATAACTATTTACCGATTTATTTGTTGTTGGTTACAAAGTTTAATCAGGTAAGGTGAGACATTACAGCGTAGCATAAATTGAGATTTACAATATTTATTTTTGGCTTATACTATTATGACTATTTTAAATTATTTAAAATCAATTTTATTTGAATGTTTTTAGGTGATATTTAATTGTATTTTTTTTATTTATCCCCTATATACGAATCTTTGGTCACATATTTCACTTGATCCTTCGTTTTTATTAAACCAATTTTCACATGATGACGTGGCACGATTATCATCGTGATTTCCGAATGTAGCAATCTACGACACCCCCTTAAAAGACAGACAATTTACAAGCATGCATTGATGATCACGAACAATACCTTCGTTTCTGGAAAATGTTATCAGTCAGTTACAGCAATTTTCGTTCAGATGGTTGTTGCAACTACAGAGTTGCCAGACGAAATTGGAAAAATATAAAAAGAAGTGATCTAAAAAAATTAAAGGTTCTTTATTTTTAAAGACTTAATACATGTGCTAATACTCTAGTTATTTGAATAAAATAATAAATATTATGTCTAGGGTTTTTTAATGTAGTCAAATCCAAACATTTTATGTTAATTCATATTTTATGTTATTATGTGCATTATCGCTTAAAGCTCTGACCTGAATGTATTAACATATCACTTTTGAGAGCGTTGTTACATACTAGCGATCTTTATTTGAACATTTGGCAACCTTGCAGCCTAGGGTGGCAGTTTCGCAGGATGTAATGAGTTGAACTCGGCAATTTATGTTCCGCAGCGTTTTAGGGAAGGCGCATAATATTTAAGTATATCAAATTTCATAGAAGCAATTATAGTTTATGGAAGAGCATCACAGACCATGGGAAAGAGAGAGAAAGAGCAAGTTTTAGTTTTATTGCGGCTATTACAGTTTTATAGTTACTTATTAACAAGTTACACAGCGGAAAATTTTATCACATCCTGGATTTAACAACAGTTGAAAGGAAACTTTTGTCGCATAAAGACAAATAGTATTTAAATTACTTATACTACTTAACTGGTATGTTAAAAATGTAAGTGCCTTATAAGATTCTTCTGAAAGTGCTTTCTGGGATGAAATGAATAAATGGCAATATGGCCATTTTTTCTCTATTTCTTTTTGAGCATAGTTGTGAATATATGTACAGTCCATCCGCTGAAGAAATTAAATGGATGAACTTAAGCCGCCTGTCCATACAAAACAGCCTATATGGAACAGCATATGGATAAGACGAGGGTCGGTGATTGATTTACTAACTGGCAATTGTAAGTTTTGTTTTGACAGCGTTTGTAGTGTGTTTATAAATAATTTGCGTGTCATTTAAATATTCAGTCCTTTTTCGTACTTTGAATATAGATATTTTTTATCAAACAGTTGTTATAACGAACATATTGTGACGAATAATATAACAACTAGTCTAACCTCTTATTTAAATATGGCTAAAACTACGTCAACAGAGTGACATAATTTTTAAGGGTTTTTATTTGCCTGGTAAATCATTAAAGTGTTTTTATTTGTCTGGGGTATGCCTGGTAAACCATTTAATTCCAAGTACAACATCTTGTGTTAAATGTGTTGGGAGTATTTCGATTTAGAAAAAATAAATGAGAAGTGTATTTCGAGTCGTTTTCATCTATTTAAGAGGAATATATTAAAATATATGTTCGTTTATCAAAATACATATCAGTACACAATTCTTTAATTAAAAGACTAGTTGATATATTAAAAATATCACGACGAAGAGTATTTACAATTATAATAAGGAAAAAAAATATTTTTAATCTTTTAAAGTAAGTTTAAAGTAGAGCTCGCATTAAAAACAAGACTATCTGAGGGATCAAAAATGGCAGTGCGCAATATGACATGTACCGACAAAGTACGTACCAATTTCTACAATCTAAATTTGATAATATACCAAAAGGTACTTTTTAATCAGTACTTTATATAAATGTATGCTGTAAAAAAGATTAACGAAAGTAGTTTAAGGAAATTTGTACTGAATACATTGATTGATGGTTTTTTAATTTAAAATAATTTATAGTTTTATAAAAAAGTATTTATTTTCTCTACGTTGAACTAGGCAGAATAATACGATTTATTCTGAAGCTATTTTCTTGTGGCATTTTAAAGTAATTACTATTTAAATGGAAATAAGCCACAATTAAAGGTTAAAATACGTTTATTGACGTTTCAATTTCCACTTTCGGAAATCGTTCTCAAAATACAAACAGTAATGTAAAATTATATCCAAAATCGCAAAATATATAAAAATCCAAATATATTACCAGTCAAGTGAAAGTGATCATGAAAATTTGTAAGTAAGAATAATATCACCTCGAATTACTAACTCACTAACAAAATAAGAATAATATAATGATCAGAAGATGGTATGCTTGGACATACAACTCCATAAATATTATTAATTAGTAAATATATAATAAATATATTATTATATTATCGAAGAAAAAAAGAATAATTATCACACTATTCGCAAAAGTGAGCTACGTTTTAAACATACTAAATTACATTGTCGCAAATTCTTAGTGTCGCACAGTCGAAAACAAGGTCTCCAAACAGACTGCATTACAACATTATAACCTTTTCGCTAGTATAATAAGCTCTATTTTATGTTAGTAGTTACCAACGATAAAACACACCAGCACTTTATAAATGAAAATTCTTCTCCCGGAAAGAAATATTTCTCCTCTAGTTAACAAACATCGCATTAAATATGTTGTCTACAACTACGTTTGCAAATAGTTATGACCGGGAAAAGGAAAATTTAACAACATATTCGGTTGAAAGCGCTGCACTATAATGGCCTATTAGGAACGTTGCCAATGGAGAACCAGCCAGTAGACTGTTAACTTTATTTAGAGTTTTACACTTTTATCAATAAATTTTACTTCTGCGAATACTGCATTACAGCGATGGTAATTGAAACGAAATTAACAGGGATTTTAAAAATCAATTTAGGTTGATTCATCGATATGCGGAAGTGGAAACTTTCGGTTGTTTAGCATTTGCATTAAATCTGTCTACGAATCAAATTTTACTCGTAAAATGGCACGTTAAAATAACTATCATAGTACTATGCGTTTCAATTGTGATGTATCCATAATAACATTCAATGTCTTACAAAACTAGATTGAGTTGAATTGAACATAAAGACATTGGTAGACTTTAAACGTTTTCAAATTTTTCGTCATAACTACTACACTTTCATAAGGACAAATTTTATAACCGACTAATGAACTTTTTTGACACAACAAAAGACAAATGTAAGACAATATAAAATATTTTATGAATAGTGAGTGCAGACGAACATGTTGCACTTTGATTGCGAATAGCAATAACATATCAATCATATTTCATATCGCGGAAAGGCTTTAATAGAACTTGTCATAGAGACAAGAAAAATATGAAATTAAACAGTATCAATACTCTAATTTGATCCCAACGTACCTACAATACGATAAAGCAAATTCAAATAAAAAATTACACACTTAAGAATATCCAGTACTTCAGATGTCTAGAAGTAAAAGTAAAAAAAAAAGAAAGAAACTTAGAAACCATAGAACGTTTACCTGTAGAAAGCAAAACCTACTAATATACCACAGACTACCATAAGACAAAAACCCAATTACGAATACAAAACTGAAAATATACAAAGAGGCAATTAAACCAGCAGACACTCATATGGATCGTATTCTTTTTCTTTTTGTGTAGATATAACTCTGTTTGTTTTTTAATGTGTCTATAGTAAGTGGTAATTCCATTATTTTCATGGTCTTCCCACTGATCGTCTTCCTATTGGGAATATATCATATATTATTATTCCATTCTACTCTTCTATTTCTTACTCAGACCTTGATTTTTTCCACCTTGCTTCTTCGTCGTATATCTGTACTTCTAGCTGTGTCACATAGTATCTTACTATCGATTTTTCTAATGGATTTTATCTCTTCTCTTTCTAGCATTATGTTTGTCCTCTCTGTGTCAGGTCGTGTTTCTGCCGCGTATGTCATTATTGGTCTGATTACTGTTTTGTAAACTCTGCCTTTCATTTTTTTTTGTGGAGTCCAGTGTACAGTCCTTTTTGTGTATTTTTCAAAATAAAATAAAACCAGCGAAATAAGAAACAATTTCTGTAATTTTTTTACCAAATGATCTCTTCTAGTAGTGATACTTAAACACTTCACCATACGTTTGAGGATGACTTTGTAAGCCGAAAGCGCTCAGCTAGGCACTAAAATTGTCTACACACTTTTACTTTCTTTTTTTTATTTTTTGATCTTTCATTTCCTTCTCGATATTTTTATTTCTCCATATTCTTTCATTGTAAGTAATTAAAAGTATTCTACCCATTATTTCTTTATTTTCATATTAACTTCTGAATGTGTTTAATTTTTATGAGTTCGTTTATCTCTTTTCTTTGTCATCTCATCTCAGAAAACTAAAATAATAGTAGTCAGCAAAGAATCAACCAGATGTAAAATAGAAATTAATGGCGTCAGTATTGAACAAGGAACAATGGAAATAAAATACCTGGGAATTACACTGTCTAGCTATGCAGATTTGGACAAAGAAGTAAGAGATCAAGTACAAAAAGCAAACACACTGGTAGGATGCCTTAATAACACTATATGGTGAAAGAGACACATTAACACTGAGATGAAATCAAGAATTTATAAAGCCAGTGTAAGACCAATAATGAAATGTGCTTCAGAAACAAGACCCGACATAGCCACTATGCAGTGGCTACTGGAAACGACAGAAATGAAAGTACTGGGAAGAATTACTGGAAATATGCTGAGATATCAAAAGAGAAGTAAAGATATTAGAAGAAAATGTAGTGTACAGTGTATAAATAAATGGACACAAAATAGAAAAAAGAATGGAATAACCACATAAGCAAAATTGGGGAGACTCGTATCATCAAAATAGCAAAATATAAGTCACCAACCAGCAGAAGAAGTATCGGAAGCCCGCGCAAAAGATGGAGTTACAACCTTCCATAAAGGTATTAATCCGCCAATGAACATACAGAATTGCTTATAAAAAGGAAGAAGAAGAAGAAGAAGAAAAAGAAAATTTAAATGACTGCAAAATTGCATGCAATACATATCTATGTGGTTGGGCTTATTTGTCATTATCTGTCATATTAACAGTAGTCTATTATTAAAAACGTCGTGAAAGTGATTCTCACAACTAAGGGGAAAGTATTTTAGTAGAGCATTATTTGAGATCATACGAAAATGTACGGAATATTGGTCCCAGTTTGGAATAAATGTATGGAAAATATGGACGTGTTGAACAAGGCGACCCCCAGTGAAAGTATAATATTAGCAATCGGTTACAAATTTCGTGACACTGGTAGGCGGTAGTCTATTGTGTCAGCACAAGTGCTCTTGCCAGTCTACAGTTCTTACGTCAAAATGAATCTAAACGGTTATATTAATAAACAAACAACTCAATTTCTTAAATTAAAACGCCCGCATGTCATTGTCAAAGAAGATATGACTATTATTATGGGTGGCTTGAGTGCGAAAATTGGTAAAGGGAAAAGCAGTGAATTCATAAGTAATATTAGTCTAGGGAAGAAAAATGAAAGGGGAGAAAGATTAAAGCTATTTGTAGAGGAAGAAGAATTTGCAGTACTAAATACGTTCTTCAAACTACCATCAAGACGTATACTTGGGTCTCTCCACAAGATCAACTATAATAGGAAACATAATAAAGAATCAAATTGATTACATAATGGTGAACAACAGATTCCGCGATGGATACCTGTCAGTTCAAAGTTACCCCGGTGCTGACGAATCGTTAGATCATAGTCCTGTTATTGGTAAATTTAGGTTTTTAGTTCAAAAAGTTACAAAAAGGAATAGTAACAAAAAATGTGATATGAGAAGACTAAAAGATACGTTACTAACCAGGACGTTTTATTAAGAATGCAAAAAGGAAAAGAGTTATTAACCACAATAAAAACCAAAAAGCCAAAATTGAATACCTCGGTAACATCATGAGGAACAGCGAAAGATATGGGTTGCTGCAATTAATTTGGAAACGAGGACCAGGAAGGCAAAGAATTTCCTGGCTGAAAAATCTACGTACGTGAGTTGAACACAACAACCACAAATCTTATCAGAGTAGCAGTTTGCACAATACAGATTGCCATAATAGTCGCCAACATCCGAAACGGAAAGGCACTACAAGACGAAGACATGTCATTGTAGAGACACTACTTGACAGAGAACGATTGTCATTACCATTGGGTGTGCTGTGTCTGGACTTGGGATTATTGGTCATTATTTTGTTAAAGTTGAGAACGAACATCCAGTTACTGTTAACTAGCAGCGTTACAGAAAGGTAATTTTTATTAGCGATTTACTAAATTGTTGCCACGCCTGAAATCTGTAGATGCACATGCAATGGTTTCAACATGATGAATCAAGAACAAATACACTCCCTGGTCCTACTTCACCAAAATTTTAAGAACCCAGCTCACTCACCTGATCTGACAATACCTGAAACATCTCTTTGGAGCATGCTGAAGAAATTAGTAATAAACTCAGATGTCCAGCCAGTAGATATTGGACAACGACTACAAAAGATAACCTGTTTTCAACAACTGTAGCAACCACTCTTATAAATATCTTGGATAATCTGCAAAATCGTTATAAAGCTTGTTTGGGCCGCAGTTATGCACATTTTAAACATGTAAGTTATGTAAATTAAAAAATAATTACAATGCTCATTTAGTTTATTTTGAGCAATACTGTACATTGACTCAGAAAATACAGTATACTTACAAGTTGTTGTTCGGTGGGAAAAACCAATGATTTTAAGTCTTTATTAACGTTTTTTAGTGTTACTTTTCACCTTAATCAGAATGAAACTCATGCATGTAGTGTGTATTAATTTTTGGCGGAGATTTAATTTCGCATCATCGAGCACACCCTGTTGGAATCATCTAAATTAGTTACACTTGTTTAACTATTTATAAGCTAAAATAGAGTTTTCAACATAAAACAACGTTGGTTTGAACTCATCGCACTGTGACTAATACATAATGTAAAGTTTGGGCCTACAAAATGGTAATGTAGAGAATAGACGATGGAGAAAGTTACCATATAGCTAATCCACACACTGTGTTTATTTTATCAGCGATCAGAAAATTGGTGAAATAAAGTGCTTCTGGCTACGGTTGATTTGTAGTGTGTAACATCGTTCGGACAAAATTGGCTCGAAGGGAATATTGCTCATACGGCAGTTTAACATTTAAGTGTGTATATAAATCAAATATTTTAAATAAAAAACTTTACAGTTGCCTAGATATATATTTTTCTTCTCTCTCTCTCTCTCTCTCTCTCTCTCTCTCTCTCTCTCTCTCTATATATATATATATATATATATATATATATATATATATATATATATATATATATATTATAATGAGAACAGAAATACAATAAATTAACATGGAAATATATACAACCAGATATACAATGTTAATTAATATATTTATTTAAATAGTGGTTAGAGACATAATTTGTAAGTTATATACTAGATAATATTATTAAAAAATAATTATATGAGGGTATTTTTAAGAATTTAGCATAAGAATTAAGTTTAGGAAGTTTTTTTTTATTTTATTTAATATTAGATATTTTTGAGTCAGCCATGTGCATATGCAACCAAACATACACTGTAGTGTCAAAGTCAAAAAGTTATTTATTTTTGGAATGTTAATTTAGAATATAATTGTGGATGTAGAATAGTAAAAATATATTTCATATAAATGTTTAAGTAACATATAATAGTGTAGTTCTGATCTGGAGTCAAGTAAATTGTAAATAGAAAGTTCTAGAAATGTCAATAGGACTATTTGCATAATACATCACAGACAAAAAAATCATTCCAGATTGTTCAGATAGAACAAATAGAATGATTCGAACATTATTTATTGCTAGATTATTCTGGAAACGAAAAAAGATATATCAGTTCAGTTATCAGTCAGTCAGTTAGTTATCAGTCATCAGTTAATTAGTTAGTTAAAGTTGATTAATCAGTTAGTAAAGTGAGTCAGTAAAGTTATAATTCAAGAATTTAGTTACAAGAAGATTATTAATTGAGTTAAGTGAGTTAGAAGAAATTAAATCAGTTACAAGATTATTATTGAGAAGTTAGTTATAACAATTCAAGGATTATTAAGTCAATTACATGTGATTATTAATTAAAAAGAATAATTAACAAGAATTTATGAGGTAATGAAGAGATTATTAGCTAGAAGAAGGCAGTGATTAAGTTAAATGAATTATTAAGTTAAATACAGTTTAAGGAGATTAGTTATTACTACAGTAATATAGTGACAGTTTGAAGTTAATTCATTGAAGTAAGCATTCAAAATACAACCACAAGATCCAGTATATTTTAAAGTACATTATATGGAAATTACAAGGATTTAAATTTATATATTTAGGATGGTGAGTGGAGATAATTAAGAAGAAACATATTAAAATTGTTGGATAACCAAGGCCGAGTAAGAAAATATCGAGTGGTGATAATAACTTTAATTTTGGAAAAACTTTAGACGTTCAGTGAAAGAAGGTACCAAATTTTGTTAATAATTTAATAATTGTAAGAATTTCAAATTTTAGATAGATTGTTTTAAATTGATATTGCTTATATTAGATAGATAGGTTTGTTTCATAATAGTTATAATAAAGATAATTTAAAAAAAGTACTTACAAACTAATTCTTAGAGAACCGCGATAAAAACCCTATACTTACATATATCATTCAAATTTACTCATAGCTCATACAGAAACAACACATCATAACAATATATATATTTGATGTATTGCCTGTGTATAAGCGTACTTATGAGACTTGACACAAGTTTATCTAGTGTCTTGCTCTGCCTCACTACATTGATGAGTAAAAAATTACATTTTTATTTAATTAGTGGGCTTGGTAATTGAGTTTTTCTACTCTCTTACTAGTAAATTGTATATAACCTACTATTTGGATGCTAAGTAAATGCATCATAACAGATACTGACACGTAATGACTCATCATCATCATCATCTTGGTGCTACAGTACTTAGAGGGCCTCGACCTTCTCAAGCTTTCTACGCCATTCTGTTCTGTCCCTTGCTTGAATTTTCCAGTTGCCGAATCCGATCTTCTCCGCATCTTGTGTTACCTCATCCATCCACCTCAGCTTTGGTCTACCCCGTCGTCTCATTCCCACAGGTTGCGCTGTTAGAATCTTTTTTATCATGTTCGATTCAGGGGCCCGGGCTACATGTCCTGCCCACTGCAGGCGGTTTCGCTTAATTATAGTGGTAATATCTTTACCACCAAACGTATGCTTGTAGATATTCTGCAGTTCGAAGTTATATCTACGCCTCCATATTCCGTTCTCACAGACCGCTCCAAATATATTGCGTAGCACCTTTCTTTCAAACATGGATAGAGCGGATTCATCTGTTTTCGTTAGCGTCCATGCCTCTGATCCGTATGTAAGAAGGGGACTATCAGTGTTCTATACAGCCTTATACGAGTTTTTTGAAAAAGACGTTTGTTAGCTAAGTACTTTGATAGACCATAATAACACCTGTTTGCAATTATTATTCGCCTTTTTATTTCCTTAGATGTATTATTATTGGGGTTAACCGATGTCCCTAGATATATGAATTCATTGACTGCTTCGAAGTTTTGGTCATTGATGATTAAATTTGTGTCAACATTTCCAGCTCTTGTGTTTGTGTTAGTCGCCATGAATTTGGTTTTATTTTGATTTATATGTAACCACATTCGTTCTGCTGCTGCTACTAGCTCGGTTAGGATTTCCGCAGTTCTCGCCCTAGTTCTTGTTATAATGTCCACGTCGTCTGCATATGCTAGACTTTGGACTGATCTATTAAATATTGTTCCCCTGCTATCTAAATTAGCGTCTCGTACAACTTTTTCTAAGGCGACATTAAAAAAGCTGACACGCCAGCGCATCTCCCTGCCTTAACCCCCTATGTATTTGAAATGGGGTTGACGAGTCGTTTTGAATTTTTACTGCTGATAGCATCTTCGCCATTGTCACTTTTATCAAACGTATGAGTTTTTTTGGAATTCCTAACTCATTCATAGCGTTGTAAAGACTTGGTCTTAAGACACTGTCATATGCCGCTTTAAAATCGACAAAAATATGATACATATCTATGTTAAACTCTTGCGCTTTTTCGAGGATCTGTCGTAGTGTAAAGATCTGGTTAATGGTTGAACGTCCAGGCCTGAATCCTGCCTGATATTCCCCTAGAAACATTTCAGTATAAGGCTTTAATCTCTCGTGCAAAATATTTGATAATATCTTGTATGCTGTATTTAGGAGAGTACTGTAGTGTAGACACGTAATGACTAGCACGTAATAAAAAAATTACGCTTCAGTTTTATAAAAATGTGTAATATCACATATGCCTCGTAAGTCAGTTGGTTGAGTTACCATGGAAACGAATTAACAGAAGTGCATTTTGACACATTAAAAATTATTAATCTATCAGTGTAAATATAGTGGTAATTTAATTTTTATTTTTATAAACGAAAATAATCGTAGACAAAGTATAGTACACAACTTGAGTTGTAAGCTTATTACATGCTTGTAAAATTACTGCGCTCGCCGCTACGCGGCTCGCGCGCAACTCTTTTACTCGCATGTAATAAGCTTCTTACAACTCTCGTTATGTAATATACTATTGTGTACTGGTATTGTGTTTGGTGATTTAGATAATGTAATATGTTAGTACCCACTTTGAAACGTTATTTTTAAGTTGATAGTCTAGTCTCTTACTAATGATTGTATTACATTTTACTAATTTTCTAATTTATGTAGAATTATTATTTATTTACTACAACAAAATTTACCCTATAAAATAAAGAGTTGGGAATAAGACTCTTTTTATTGGCCTTAAGAGGTCTTCTTTTTCTTCATACGGTGTCTATCCGTTCTCAATGTTGGCGATCAGCATAGCTATCCTAACTTTACTTGCAGTTATTCCAAATAGTCCGGTTGTAAACGTATTGAACCACTTCCTTCGGTTTTAAAGCCAAGATAGTCTTCTTCTCCGAGTACATGCTAAATAGCACTGGAGACATAATGCATCCTTGTCTCACTTCTTAGTATTTATTTAATAATGCTGGTGACAGTATGGAACCCTTTTATACTCCTTTTCCAACTGTGAAGATTGCAGACAGTTAATTTTTAAATTGCAATGTGTCTTTTTGTTGGCGATATAAGTTTCAGATTAGTCTTATATCTTTACGATCTTAATAAACGAATACCAGAACATAAAAGGGCTTTCAATAATAGAAAAACAGATTCGACATACGCACTTCTAGATCATAATCATTCTTTTAATGACAAATTTAAAATTCTTCACATCCAAATAAAGGCCTTAAGCTATCTTTGTTAAAATCTATGGAAATCAACAAATTAAAAAACACAGATATAATTTTGAATGACCAACTTGAAACAAACAGTTCTCCCCTCCTCAACCTATTTCATTAGAGACTATAAATTTGTAAACCCAAGCCAAAAATAGATCACTTGAGAAAGGAACTCACTAAATTTTGTTGAAGTTTTTTCTCTTCCAATTCCCTGTGGGGATTTTCTATTCCAATCGGTCTTCTTGCTGTATCTTCGAATAAGTCTTGCATGTATTCTTTTCATCTTCTTAAATTATCTTAGCGTAATCAAAATATGGCCTTCGATGTCTACAATTCCGCCTGTATTGCGTTGCTTTTTGGGGTTCTGCACCTCTTTAATCTTTTTGTGCATATTTTTATGGTCATGTTTCTTTTTCCTTAAGTTCCGTCTCCCAATCAGAGGTTGAATATCATCATCACTATCTTTACTTTATCTACTGCTGCTCTAAAGAGTTCTATCGAACTGCATTTCAACCAGTCCCTTAAATTCTTCAAACATGACACTCTCCTTCTTTCTATACTCTTTCGTCCTCTTATCGTTCACTGTATTATCAGCCTTAGCAGTTTATATCGCTGTCCCCTCATTACGTATCCCAGATATTGTAACTTTCTTATATTTATTGTGTTTATTATTACGCATTCTTTGCCTATTTCTCGCAATACTTCCGTGTTAATTTTCTTCTGTGTCCATGCTATTCTAAGCATCCTCCTGTAACACCACATTTCAAAGGACTGTAACTTATTTACAGCCTCTGTAACAAAGAACTACGCCTGAGAATGCTTCGATGTTACGTGTTCTCTACTCTTCTTTATGGTCTGGAAGCTTGGACACTAAAACAAGTTCATCTGAATAAGCTGGCCGCCTTTGAATTTTGGTGTTACAGAATATCATGGATTCAAAGAATGTCAAACATGGAAGTAACTAGAAGGATAGGAAATGAGGCGGAAATAATATTAACTATTAAAAGACGAAAACTTGAGTACTTGGGACATGTGATGAGAGGGCAAAAATACGCATTATTACAACTTATTATGCAGGGCAAAATCCGAGGAAAGCGAAATGTGGGAAGACGAAGAATATCCTGGCTTAAGAACTTAAGGGAATGGTTTGAATGCAGTAGTGCAGAACTTTTTAGAGCGGCAGTCAACAGAGTCCGCATAGCCATGATGATTTCCAACCTTCGATAGAAGATGGAACTTAAAGAAGAAGAAGTAACTTATTTATGTACTCTTGCTTCAATGTCCAGCTTCAAAGTCCATCGTCATGTTTGCGTTGTAGTATTTCAATTTCCGTACATTTCTCCCCAAGCCATGCTTGTTTTGCTCTATTTATTTCCCGTATTTTCTGCATTTTAATTTCGTTCGCTCTTCCATAATCTGCAATTTTATCTGCCATCCACTCTTGCTACTGATCCAAACAATTAAGAAAGTCATTGATTGATCATTTTAGATGCATAGTATACCATAATTTTTATTTATTATTTATATTTAAGCTACTTTTACGAGATCTTCAGATAGAAATACCTGAGACCACTATAAATAATAGTTTGTTGTATTAAATTCAGATGCTACCAAATTAAAAGTAAGAAATAAATCATATTTTAGATAATATATTGCTCGACCTTGTTGTCTTTTTTAATTTTATAACTTTAGACCACACAAGGCTTTGTGTACTAGACTAGTTTTTGGTAAAAGATTTATAGCCTAATGATCATGACGAATTGATCATATAATTAAAACTTAAATACATAAAGGTGTATAAGTTGTACTGGCTTAAAAAATATTATTTACATAATGTTTAAAGAACTGAACGTAAATCATACATTAAAGAATAAAAATTTGATTGATTCATTATATGCAAACATTAAGCATGGAAGAATGAGTGTAGATTAATATGTACTATAAAAACTTTCATCAATAATAATTTTAACAATTATAAAACTACAATAATCTTTTAACTACAAATGAGTATTTTTCAAAATACACACAGGGCCAAATTTTGATAAGTCAAATTTATTGAAATTTGATGTCTGGTTTGGATAGACAAAACTATCACAAAATTCTCACTACTAATATTACTGTTTCACTTGAAAATTATAAGTAAAAATCGATATGTAAGTTTAATATTAAGGTCGAAGTCAACTTATAAACATAAGTAAGTTGTGTTACTTTGAAGAGGCTTTTTTATTACTATTTATATCCTTAGTTTTTGCTTCGGTAAAAGTTACAAGTTTGGTTCTATCCAGGCTCTCGGCTCCTATGCACCAGTCTTTCGGGCCTAAATCTTTGCTATCCTGGTATGTGCTGACGAGATAATAGATAGGACTTGCGCACACATAACCATCTCTATCTGCTCTCACAATTAAGCGGCGCTCAGTGCTTTGGAAGCGCCCATAATAAGCTCTAAGCTGGTTCTTGGTTGGAAGAGAGCACTGTCTGACGTACTGGCAAATAAGGTTAACTAAATATTGGTGCCAGTGCAGCTGTGGAAAGGAACATGGCAAAAAGGGAGTTATCCACTCTGCCTATGGGACATGAATCTGTGATTGGAGTGCCTTCAGTACTGATAGTCTCAAGGCGCTTCTTTTTCGGAGGTTCCAAGACTTCTGTGCCCGTTGTAAAGAAATAAGACAGGCTAGACTGCAGGCTATTAAGGTCATTCAAAAGTTTTACTGTTTAAATTCTCCTTCCAGACTGTAGAAGATGCTCTCTGGTAGTGAATATGCTCACCGCCTGTAGATTCAGGCAGCAGCTACATCTGCTTGGATTGACCGATGGTCCACGGTGCTGTCTATGTAATGAGGAGGAGGAAACGTCCTCACGTGTTCTCAAGCCAAATGAGAGAGTTAACCTTAAAGAGACTTGTGACTTGTAACTCGTGGCTCCACAGACGTTCCCAGAGGTTCCCTAAAGGCTTAGACGTTCAGAATGCCAGAAAGAGCTCAGATCTAGAGCACCTGTTGGTTCTTGTAGATATGGGAGCCTGAAGCAGCTAGAGCATCAGAAACGCCAAAGACTAGGTCCTTATTGGTCTAGTCGGTATGATACAATGGACCCGTTTTACAAGGTTTAAGTGTCTGAAGGGCTCATAAATGGGTCCTGCCTCGACCTAGCATAACGATAACCATAACGTTTGGTTTTATTATATTGACTGCTACCATCTTGATTGTAAAAACAACTATAATACTAATGAAATCTTGATAGTAGAGGGCCAGCAGATTGAAAGAGTAAAAAAGTACACTTACCTAGGAACACTTATAACAGAAAATAATGACTACACGGCAGAAATCAAAGTCAGAATCGAAAAAGCACGTTCTAATTTTATAGAAATGAAAAAGGTCCTATGTGGCAAAGATCTAACATTAGCTCTTAAAGTACGCCTAACAAAATGTTACGTATACAGTGTACTATATTATGGAGTGGAATCCTGGACGTTAAATCTAGATACCATGAGACGACTTAACGCCTTTGAGATGTCGACCTATAGAAGAATTATGAGGGTTTCCTGGGTAGATAGAGTTACAAACAATGAAATACTGAGAAGAATAGGCAAAGAGAAGGAAATTGAACTTACAATTAAAGAAAGAAAGCTACAGTATCTCGGACATGTGATGCGGGGCGATAAGTATGGCATCCTGCGACTCATAATGCAAGGAAAAATAGATGGCAGAAGAAGCGTCGGAAGAAGACGAATTTCATGGCTGAAGAACCTGAGAGAATGGTTTGGATGCAGCTCAAAACAACTATTTAGAGCTACTGCCTCAAAAATTAAGATAGCTATGATGATTGCCAACCTCCGTACCGGAGATGGCACCTGAAGAAGAAGAAGAAGATCTTGATTGTAAACTAGTTAATAATGGATGATTTATTATAAACTGATATCACTAAAACTGTACTGATAAACAAAGGTGATCGATCTTTCAAGAACATTTTAATTAATTTAAGGGTTGAGCCCTTTAAAAAATGTAATCCTTTATCATCAAGGGTCATCTGACCTCATCATGTGGCTAGTTCCAAATACTACATACACGTTTTTTACTGAGGATGATCTGATATGATTGAAAAAGAAGCTCTTAAAATTTATAAATCCATTTTGGATAATTTCTAAAAATTTTAATAATAAAATTTTATACCATTGGACAAAAAAATTTTCTCTATTGTAAGATTAATAAACTATTGTATACATCCAACCACTTGGAATTTCCCTTTTTAAATTTTAATTTCTAAAACAGTTTAAGATACGTATAGTACATTATAATATTACAATATGTCTAGAATATTCTGGAAAATCCAAAAATTAAATAATATACAGGATGTTGTATTTGAAATAAGAAAATTGGTATTGACCACGGTTACATGACAAACCCGGTATAAAAAGTTTTTATTGCAGAATATGCGCTATTAAAAATATCAATCGATTTGTTCAAGCTTATTTCCGAACACGTCTCATTTATTAATTATCGAAGTTATTCCATTGTTCCGCTCTCTCTCTCCCCCTCTCTCTCTCCCCCTCTCTCTCTCTCTTTCTCTCTCTTTCTCCCTTTCTCTCTCCTTCTCTCTCATATATATATATATATATATATATATATATATATATATATATATATATATATATATATATATATCATCATGTGCAGCGCTATCTACCGTTTCCAATTACGATGCAGCCTCCCTTATTTCAATGTTATTCTATGTTCTTGTTATTATTTGATGATGTCTTAGTTATTCCCTGTTCTTATAGTTTGCGCTCATTTGCGCCCATATTTTTCTATCTTGTGCTATTCGAGACCATATTGTTCCTGTTAATTTTCTTATGTCATAATCCTCTTTTTTCTTATGTCTCTTTGGTCTCTTAGCGTTCCTGGGGTACCACATAGTTGTTCTAGTGGTCCATCTGTTGTCTGTTCTTCTTGCTATATGTCCTGTATATATTTGTTTTTGTTTACCGTAGAAGTCGCTTTTCATCCTTTTTGTAAACTGTTCCCAGTGTTAATTTTTTGTTCTTTTTACCAACTGCTTTGTTTCATTTTTTATCCATCTGGGGTATTTGATGTTTTGTACTTCGGGTAGGCCTCTTGTTTCTCTTTACATTTCTCTTTTATTTCTTTTCTCAACCATGGTGTATTGTTGTTGTTTCATTTGTTCGGTATGACTTTTCGTGTTCCTAGAGCTTCTGTTGCTGCTTCTTCAATGTTGTTTTTAACTTTTTTCCAGCTCGTGTTTATATCTTCGATGTCGTCTATTTGTTTCAGCTGTATCTTCTGTGCTAGCCTCCTTTGGTACATTTCTCTTGTAGAGTCGTTCCACAGTGATTCTACATTGAATTTTTCCTCGGTGATTTCCTGTAGAAAATTTTGTTTTGGTGTTATTTTCATTCTTATCTTTGCTAGTACTAGTTTGTGTTCCCTCCCTGCGTCTGCTGAGTTTAAAGTTCGGATATCTAGAATTTACTTTGGGTGGATTTTTCTATTAGTGACTATAAAAGCTCGAGTTTTCAATTTTGTATGTATTTCTGATGTTCTTAAAAATTGAAAATAAATTAATTAATAAATACGAGAAAAATTTTTATTGTGTAGTAATAAACGAAACGTGTTATATAACTGTTTATATTATATTTACATTGTAGACAATCCAAAAATGATTACTGAACCTTTCAGGTTTAATCTTAAAAAAATAATATCACTGTCAGCTGTCAGCGGTGAATATTTTATTTACATTTTTATCACCCCGAAAACATTTTGTTAAATTCTGACGCCCAAAACCAACTTATCAGAGAATTTATTGCATCTCGTTAATTTTTTGACATCGTTTTATTCAACTCCGTTTTGGTTGGGCTAAATAACAAATTACTGGTTGTCACTAATTCCAGATAACGAACGGGTCGCGGTAACTTGATTAACTAAAATCATTATCACTACAATTTTCGACACGAAGGATGCATTAATATAGAATTTTTTATATGTTCACTACATCTGGAATATGTAAATCCTCTTTAGCAGTTAAATTTGCTAACCCTTTTTAAAATAAATTTTACTATTTAGGATTAATCATTGAATAAATAAAACATAATAACTTGGTGGAAATAGGTTCTCCGCTTGCTACAAGCAATTATAAAATTTTTTTAATAATTATTTTTAAAACTTTTTTATTAAGTAAGAAGAATACTTACTCTTTTTATTATATATTTTTGAGTAGGAAATAGTTTGTCATTCACGAATAAACTTGGCACAGAATGATGATACAACAGTCCTGATAAAGTATTTTTGTAAGTACCTATTACTAATGAATATGAGAAATGGTATTTGAAACACAGCATTTGTAAGAAAAAAATAAACTTTTAAAAAAATTGTAAATAGAAATGTATACCTATATGATGTTTTTTTCACGACATAATATATTTTTTTAAATTGAATTATTTTAAATCTTGGGGTGGAGTTTTAATTAAAGATAAAAAACAGCATACATAATAATAAAAGTGATTTTTCTACTTTTTTGACATTATATCTAAGACATTGTGTGAATTAACGCCAATTTTCCAGGGACACGATAGTAAGGCAAATCCAGTAAGCGTTTTTACCCGCTTCATAGTTAAAAATGAGCGCTTCACACTGAGTGTAATTACAGAAATGGTAACAATTAAAATTCTAAAAAATCTATTGATGTTTGAAAAAAACCTTTTATCATACCTAAAACTCCAGAACTTCTATATCAGTCTTTAAAGTTATTATTTTTTTCTTCTACACCATATTAAGTAGTCTCCTGTCAGTTCTGCCAGAGAACATGATCTTCAAAATATGGAGATAGCTTTGTTAACTGTTTATCTTTAAAGAAAGAAGAAAGTCCTATTACAATACAGAATGCAACAAACACAACAGGCATTGAACCATTATAAACGAATCAGAAATGAAACAAATTAGTTAGACAAATTAAAATCAAACACTGGCACAAAAAAAAAATAGGGTGAATGATCAGAGGACAAAGAAAAAAGATGAACGAACTAACAAAAACCAAACACAATTAGAAGAAAACATGGGCAGAATACTTTCGTTCCCTATTTGCTAAAGGTGAGGATACTGAATCACCAACACAAGAGGTGACGATAAATGAAGAAATAAGTTTTGAGGAGGAAGTGGTAAAGGAAGCATTCACAAAATTAAAAAATAGAAATTCACCAGAAGAGTGGTCAAATCAATCCAAAAAATAATAGAACAAAACAAAATTCCTCAAGAATGGAGGTCAAGTATCCTAATAACTTTCTTAAAAATGGCAAGCAAATCGGTCCTAAAAAATTAAAAAGGAATTAATTTATTAAACTCAACTCTAAAATTAATAACTTAAGTGATAACAAATTAACTAAATGAAGTTAAACAGTAGCAGAAGAACAAGATTTAAAGTCAGAAAGATCATTCAAAGACGCATATTTATAATGAGGTAAGTAACAGATAAATCATTAGCATACATATTGTTACGAACGTGCATTTAACGAGGCACGTATAACAATTGCATCTCGAAACAGCACCTCATGCTTCCATGCGGCGTCTCGAAAGCGACTCGATATTTCGAGAATGATCAGTCACGTATACGCCTAGAGGTGGGAACTTTCTAGAAAATAGTAACTTTGGTATATATATATATGTAACGATCTTAGGAGTTAGTTTAGTTGATAAGAGAATACCGAACTGTAAAGTTATAAATAAATAAATTTATATAAATTCGAACCGCTCGTTTTATTTAAAAACGGTACAGTTGGTGTCACCGTGTGAGGACAATTGATTTAAATATAAATTCAACAGTGATTTTTGAAAAAGACTTTTAAACTTTTGAAAAGTATTGTTTGTCGGGAACATCCGCGTAGTTCAGTAGTGATCGTTGTACGAAAGAACATTTAAAAAGTACGTGTGTGCCTGACCAAAGATGCTGCTAGTAAAACTTTCAGTGAAACAGTTGCGTGAGCAACTAGAAGAACGCGATGAAGACTGCAGCGGGTCCAAGAAGATCCTCCAAGAACGACTGAAGACTGTTCTCAACAAGAATGGAGACGACCCAGAGACATTCCAGTTCCAGTCAGCAGAAGAAGCCGTTTTAACTAAAATAATTGATGGAAAATTCGAGACTGTTTCCAAAAGATTTGATGAAACGTCGCAAATGATTGAAGAAACTTCTAAAAAAATGATAAAAAAATTGAAAACGTCTCTCAAATGATTGAAGAAACTTCTAAAAAAAATGATAAAAGAATTGAAAACGTCTCTCAAATGATTGAAGAATCTTCTCGAAAGAATGATCAAAGATTCGATGAAACGTCTCAAATTATTAAAGAAATAGCTAGACAAAATGACGAGAAATTTGAAAATGTATCTAGAAGATTCGACGAAACTTCTCAAATAATTAAAGACGTATGTAATCAAAATAATGAGAAATTTGAAGAAGTTTCTAAAACATTCGATAAGGTAGAAGAGAAGATCAAACAGTTAGAGAGCATGATAACTAACACGAAAGTGCTACCACCAATTAATACGGTAGCTGAAAAGAGTAGTGAAATAATACCTAATCCGGTAGTGAAAGAAGAATCTCCTAGAGACGAAATGACACATCATATGAGATTCAAATTACCACCATTTGATGGAAAGTCCTCTTGGTCCATATACCTTAGACAATTTGAAGCTATTGCTACAGCCAATCATTGGGCAGAACAAGAAAAGGCTGTTTCCTTGACTGCTGCTTTACGAGGTGATGCTGCAGATATCCTAAGATCGATTCCTAAGGGTCAAGAAAAATGTTACCAGACCTTGTTTACTCGACTAGACAAACGTTACGGAGATGCCCATCTACAACAAGTCTACAAAGTACAAATAAGAAGTAGAATTCAACGAGCAAGTGAGAGTTTGCAAGAATTTGAAGCGGATATTGCTCGTATAGCGCTGTTGGCCTATCCAGAGGTACCAGACAACATTTTGGAAGAAATTGCTGTAGATGCCTTCGTCAATGGGTTGAGAGACAGTGAACTACAGAAAGCTTTACGACTAGCAAGACCGAAAGTTTTAGATGAAGCGCTCGCCATTGCCTTGGAACATGAGATAGCTAGTCGAGTTTCACGGAGCTATCAAGTACGAACCTCTGAAGAAAGTGACGAACGAAACGATAAACGTCTAGAGGAAAACGTACGGAAAGTAGTTCGTAACATGATGCCGAAGAAACGTGAACCCAGATATTGGAATGGTAACAACGAAGGTCACATTCGCCACAAAGTGCAAGAAAATATTACAACAGTCAGAAAGCTAGAACAGATCGAGCACTGGGCTGGAAAAAGTCATGCAAATGCTGATGTTCAATCAAGACGGCCATACAGTGCAAATCGTAATCATTGTCTTGAATTAGAAGAACGATTTTGCCCCGTTAGGCGAACCACCGTTATTAATGACCAATGGCAGCCTCAACAGCTACAAGACGCCCAAGCAGATGATCCATGTATAAAAAGAGTATTGGATTGGGTGCGTCGAAGTGAAAGACCTTCTTGGCAAGACATTAGTGCATGTAGTCCCGAAGTCAAGTGTTACTGGAGCCAATGGAATTGCCTAGTGCTGAAAGATGATCTTCTGTATAGAACCTTTGAGAACGATGATGGTACAGAAACTAAGCTTCAGTTGATTGTACCTAAAAGTAAAGTGTCAGAAGTATTGCGTCAGTTGCATGACGGTGTATCCGGTGGACACTTTGGTATTACGAAGACTCTGCAAAAGGTTCGAGAACGGTTCTATTGGGTGAACTGTAAAGATGATGTAAGAAGATGGTGCCGGAAATGTGAACTGTGTGCAACTAGTAATGGTCCAGTTGGTAAAAAGAGGGCACCCATGAAACAGTACAATATTGGTAGTCCTATGGAGAGAGTAGCAATCGACATTGCAGGTCCACTTCCAGAGACGAATGATGGTAATAAATATATCCTGGTAGCCATGGATTATTTTACGAAATGGACTGAGGCCTATGCGATACCAAATCAAGAAGCTGCTACCGTTGCAGAGGTACTTGTTAAAGAATTCTTTAGCCGATTTGGTGTTCCCTTGGAGATCCACTCGGACCAAGGGCGAAACTTCGAGTCAAAGTCAGACTCCAACCTGCGTGATGTTAGGTCGTGAAGTTCGTTTGCCCTGCGACCTAGAGTTTGGCTGCAGACCTTCCGAAGAACATGTTGCAAGCGAAGATTATGTCGATCGTCTGAAGTTAAGAATGAACAGCATTCATGAACTTGCCCGACAACACATCCAGTTAGCCAGTGACAGAATGAAAGATCAATACGATTCTCGATGCAAGAATGAAAGCTATAAAGTAGGTGATCTTGTTTGGCTTTATAATCCACAACGTCGTCGTGGCTTGTCTCCTAAACTGCAAAGAAAATGGGAGGGTCCGTATGAAATTAAAAAGAGAATAAATGACGTAATATACCGAATTAGGAAGTTGCCGAAAGGTAAACCAAAAGTAGTTCACATAAATCGTCTTGCACCTTATGCTGGCTCAAATGAAACCGAAGAAGTCCGAACCCTTCAACATGAGATCAAAGATAAACGGCGACCAAGCTTTAAGGAGTTTATGTCAAATTATGCAGAGAGAAAGAATGCTAGATTCGGCGTGACGACAGAAGTACAGCAGGATCTTTTTAGTGTTCCGCATAACGTCTCTCTAGCCCACTGTGTTACCCAAGATCTTGAGATGACTAAAGGAATCTCATCTGTATTTTATAAGAAATTCGATCGCTTGGACGAGTTAAAAAACCAGCAGCCTGAAGTTGGAAGAGTACTGAGAGTAGAAGATGGTTCTCGATCTTTGCTGTATATGGTGACCAGGAAGTCGTATACAGACAGGGCAACCTACGAGGATATATGGTGTGCTCTAACTAATTTGAAGAAAATCGTCTGCAATTACGACATTAAGAATTTGGCCTTACCCAAGATAGGCCATGCACTAGATAATCTGGATTGGAAGATTGTCAGAAGCATGCTAGAAGTGATCTTCCGAGAAACCAGTGTAATAATTACCGTGTGTTGCACTAATCCAAAGATATTGTGTCCTTCAAAGATAGTAGACTGTTATTTCTTTCTGAGGGGTTCATGCAGAGCTGGAGAGTCCTGTAGATTCTGCCATCCTGGGCCTACATATAGAGTTGCTGATCGGGACGCTCAGATCTAAGAGGGGATCAGTGTTACCAACGTGCATTTAACGAGGCACGTATAACGGTTGCATCTCGAATACGCCTAGAGGTGGGAACTTTCTAGAAAATAGTAACTTTGGTATATATATGTAACGATCTTAGGAGTTAGTTTAGTTGATAAGAGAATACCGAACTGTAAAGTTATAAATAAATATATTTATATAAATTCGAACTGCTCGTTTTATTTAAAAACGGTACAATATCTATGTTTCGTGGACCTTAAGAAGTCATCATGTTAAAGGATATTATCCACGAATTGTACGCAAGGGAGATCCGTCTAGGAATAACCAAACCAAAACAACAAATAAAAATAAAAGTAGAAAAAACTACCTGACCCTACTGAAGCTGACAATGGGATAAGACAGCTAGATTTCCTGAGTCCTCTATTATTTATTTACAAGAAAATTTACAATGTAAATTTCTCCAAAAAAGATAAAATGCATGGTTATAACCGCAAAATTACTAAGATGTAAATTGAAGCTGGAAGGTTAGATATTAGAACAAGTGATGGAGTTTCAATATCTAGTTATCACATTATCCTAGCTATGGAAAGCTCTAAACGGAATTGGAGGATCACGTAAATGGAGCAGACAGAGGGCGGCTCTGTATGACATGGCTCGGTTGCCTGAATGACAATATGAACAAACAAAAATATCAAGAAAGAAATAAAACACAGAATTTACAAAACAGCCAACAGACCAATAATGACAAACACGACAGAAACCAGACCTGAAACAGAGAGGACAAAAAAGATGTTAGAAACAGCAGTAAAGCAAAATTAATGATAAAATACTATCGAACAGAGCTAGAAGTACAGATATACAACGTAGATGGAAGGTGAAAAACATAAAGGAATGGGTGAGAAATAGAAGAGTAGAGCGGAACGATCATATAAACTGGATGATAATAAATAGAGGAGTAAAGCTGGCAAAAACGGTTCCCCAATGAGAAGACCGATCACTAGGAAGGACCGCAAAAACAATGGAACGAAATTTTACTGGAGGCACATTGAAAAAGCAGAGAGACTTTACACAAAAAGAAGAAAAAAAAAGAAAATCATGCTATGAAAAAAACAAGTGTTTACGAGTGGTGTAAGCGTTTGCAAGATGGCCGTGAAGACGTTGAAGATAATGAACGCTCCGGACGCCCCAACACATCAAGAACCGATGTAAACGTAAAAAAAATTACAGAAATGGTTGGGAATGACCGCCGAATCACAAACAGAGGAGTCGCTGATGAAGTTATTGGCATATCAATTGGCTCATGTCATGACATTTTTCAAAATCTTGGCGTTTCCAAGACGGCCGTAAAGAAGTTAAAGATGATGAACACTCCGGAGGCCCCAGCACATCAAGAACCAATAAAAACGTAAAAAAGACAGAAATGGTTATGAACGACCACCAACTCACAATCAGAGAAGTGGCTGATGGAGTTATTTGCATTGAAGTTATTGGCATCAATTGGATCATGCCATGACATTTTTTAAAGGTCTTGGGTTTGAAACGCGTGTCAGCAAAATTTGTTCAACAATTGTTGAATTTTGAACAAAAACAGCGGCGAATGAAAGTTACTCAAAAGTCACTAAATGACGTAAATAAATACACAGTTTTACTCAAAAGGGTTATAACAGATGCCGAAACATAAGTTTATGAATATGACGTCGAAATTAAAATTGAGTCT
Source organism: Diabrotica balteata (assembly GCA_918026665.1). Lineage (NCBI taxonomy): Eukaryota > Metazoa > Arthropoda > Insecta > Coleoptera > Chrysomelidae > Diabrotica > Diabrotica balteata. Next base: position 49,620,349 of record OU898282.1, read on the forward strand.
TATAAGTGGAGACGTTCTGGTTCGATAAAACCAAAAAAGACCATTTAATGGCATAGTGCTTCATCAATTTTTGCCACGAGATTAAACGGTCAATAAAGAGTACTTCCTAAAAATTCAACGCCATTTGCAAAAAAAGACTGGATTAGTGGAAAAACATCTCATAGGTTTTGCATCACGATAATGCACCAGCTCACACTTCATTTCTTGTTTGTGACTTTTTGGTCAAAAACAATACTGTAATGATGTCCCAGCCTCCATATTCTCAAGACATGGCTTCGTGTGACTTTTTCCTATTTCCAAAATAAGAAAAACATTAAAGGGCCGTAGTTTCACAAGCATAGATGACATTAAAAGCGTATTGCTGATAACACTAACGGTTATCCCAAAGATCGAGTTTGAGAAGTGTTTCAACAATTGGCAGAAGCGTTGGAATAAGTGCATAGTATCTGATGGGGACTGCTTTGAAGGAGACAACATTAATGTAGACGAATAAATAAATATTTTTTTGTCAAAAAACGAAAACTCAACTCAAACTCAAAACGTGTCCTTCGGCAGACCATGAGTAAGCTAAAAATGTTGAAACTGCAGATAGTTCATCTCCGGATGACTCCTAGCGCCAATGTTCCTTTTGTTAAGCAATAATTGTGATGTGTTCTTTCAATTTGTTTCGTACTTCTCGCATCTAGTCGGCCGGCGTTAGATAGGGTGGCTAGGTGAGAATTATAAATACATCCTATTTAATATGTAATTAATATTATGCCTATTGCCTTATAAAATGCTTTTTCAAAAGCAATAAAGCACGTATAATTTTCTAAGCTAACGTCTAAGTATCTCTGCATTAACACATTTATGTCCGATAAGACCACGTTTGTATTAGTTGTTTTCTGAACCCACAATACATAATAATATATCACTTTGCAAAGTATCCATATTAGATATTAAAAAAATTAAGCTTGGACTTCGCTCATGCACGAGATTCCGGGATAGTGGAGAACGAAAATAATTTTTATATTTAAAATGAATGTAGCTTAGGGCGATATGGCAATAATCTATTTTGGTTTCCGTTCAAAATTACGTTCTGTCATTAAATCGACTTAATAAACGGTACATGGTTATCTGACAAACTAAAATCATTATTATCATGGTTTTCGGGTTATACGTAAATACATTACCCATCTAATAGCATTACAAGGTCTCATTTGTATCTAGATTATTTACTAATTTCATTTGTGTTATATTCTAGTTAGTTATTCGTCGGGTTTTCGTTTGCGTAACGTAGCCCTGGGGAATGACGATCATGCTAGAGATTAACTTGATTGGATGCTGTAATGACTGATTATTTAACTCGATTGATTAGTGAGTGGTGGACGGATTGAGTGAAAACGATCCCGTAGGAAACCAAAGATATTATGTTCCAATAATTTATTTACGCACGAAATATCTCCTGTTTATAAAGTATATGTTTAATTACAAAATTAATTCCAACAAATACTGTTCCAGTAATTTATGTATTTTCTATGTACAATCTATAGCATTTCTGTAAACAGGTTATACTCGACTCGAAACGCATGATATCACAGTTTATATAGTATAAGATTACAACGAACTCCATATATGACTGTTCAAAGCAGACAAATTAAAAATATCGATATATTTTTGTCTTAAATTTGTACAGAAAGTATTTACAAAAATAGGAACTCCAGGAAGGCAAAGATGCAATATAAACTCCAAAAAATCAAAAACATGCTGACTAGAAGGTATACCGAACGAATTGCTAAAGCAGAGATCACAAGTATATGGAAAATTACTAGTATATGTTCTCACCTTATTTTATAAAGAACATGACCACCAAAGTGGACAAAAGCACATATTAACAACATACATACAAAAAGGAGATAGAAAGAATTATTCAAACTATGTATAGGGGACTAGGTGTCATAAATTCGCTCTTAAGACTCAATAGCCTCAACAATCAACATCATCTGGGCCCAGATTAAGTAAATGATGGTAAGTTTGCAATAATCAAGTAGTAGTCTCGACACCGTAATTCCACTTTCTTTTGCTATTTGCAACTTGAAAATTGTCCTAAAAGAAGCCAGACGGTGACTAAGAGATCCTTTACCGAAAGAACAAGGCTAAGAGAACATAGGTATGACGTACTTTCGACGCTTTGGGACAAATTGTGGGCCATTATAACAAAAAAAAGCTGTTGTACATTATTTAAAACAGTGTTTTCTTCAGTTTTTGATGATTAGGCGATATAGTGTTAGGTATTCTTAAGAAATGTTTGATATGTTTACATTACTACATTTTCAGCTAATTTCACTTCAAATTCCTATTTATACTAGAATTGCCATTATATCTCACATTTATTATATAATCTACCTAGTATGATCGACGTTATACGCAGATAATTTATTAATTTAATTTATTGTAGTAATTAGTTCACGGAATTTAGTTAATATATCCCACCCCGGGGAATAATGATCGTGTTAGGGACTAAGTTGATTAGTAGTTGCAATGACTGATTATTTAATTAAATGATTGCCATGTCGGATGCTTCAATTGAAATAATACTTTTAATTAAGTCAAAGTATCATGCTTGAATTAGAGATGAGTGGTATTTAACGATCTGTGATTTTTTCAGTAATATCAATACATTAGATATAAGAAGGATTTTCCGAACACTGAAATAATGTGGTCTTTATAAGACTGTCGGATTTTACACGGCATATAAAGTCGGGAAAGTTCTATAACAATCATTTTTTTATATCCAAGTTTGGTTATAGGCCTCCCCTTCTGGATTTCATTTTTCCTTGTCCGTTGCGATTTATGTCTTGAATTGGTATGTCGCTTTAAAGCAGCTGACAACATCATCTGTGGTCTTCCTTTAGGTCGTTTTGATTCCCAGGGTCTCCAGTGCAGAACTTATTTGTTCTATATATCGGCTTTTTGCCTGATGTTATGAAGTAATTTAATTGAACCCAGCCTGAGAAACCCGTACACCCCTTAAAATGATGTTCGGGTGTTAGAATTATTTTGAACTAGATGTAATAATTTGTGTAAGAACAGGAATCACTTCACCGCGCTTCATTTTCTCCCTATAGCACTATGATGCGCGCTAAAGGCACCATATCGGCCAAATGTTGCCAAATGCCTCATGTTATGGTTTGTAAATTTTCATTTTATGCCTGCTGCTTTTTCTATGACATCTTCCGCTTTTCAGCAGACATTTCGTGTCCAGCTGTTACGTTTTTTATCTTTCAAGCATATTCCAAACATTCGCCTTTCCATCGCTATCTGGGTCTTCAATAATTTATCTATGTTTAACCTTGTAATTGTCAATGTTTGGTATGCGTATGTCATCAATGTTAGAAAGTATTGGTGGAAGAATTTTGTTTTAAGAAATTGCGGATATTGATGATTTGTTAATATAAAGGCTAACTTTACAAATGCTGTCAATGCTAATCTTGTTTGACATTTTATATTCCCTTTTTTATTTTTCTTTGTTTAATTTAATTCTTATTGTTTGGATTTCTCTTGTGATAGTCTCTAAGGTGTTACTCATTGTTATTATTTTCTCGTAGCTAATTCTAAGACCGGTCTTTCTTGCTTCTTTATCTAATTCCAAAAACACATTTTTTATCTCCTCTTCATCACCTTCTTGCTACTTTCTTATTTGCTATTTTATTAATTTTTTGATGTAATAAAGGTTTTACTTAGTTCTGTAATTTATGCACGTCTCCTTTTGCCCACCTCATTTTTTCTCAAGTTTTCTTCTTTCTCTCATTGATATTCCGGTTATATTAGAAAGGTAATTTTCCCAAGGTTCATCTTTTCGTGCTACTTTGACACAAGCTTGCAATAGGATATTTGTTAAGGCGGTATTTAGTTCTTCGATATCTATTTGTTCTGTATTTCTCATGGACAACTCCTTCTACTTAATTTCTTTATTCTTATATTGATATTCTCTTAATTTCGTCATGTCGCAAATTTGTAATGTACTACCTTGTACCTTCTTCTTTGTAGTCGAAGTTGACACTTTTTGACACTTGTTTGAAAAAAAGCTTGAAGCCTTCTAAATGCGTTACGGGCTTATCTTTAAAAACTAATGGAGAAGAAATGCGATGCCGTTTGTACAATTAAAGACCGCAAGTTAGAATATCTGGGCCGTACTATGGGAAATGAGCAGAGATATGTCTTATTACAATTTGTTCTTCAAGTAGGCGTATAGAAAAAGAAAACCAGAGGGAAGAAGATGTTTTTCTTATCTCCAAAAGCTGAGAAAATGGTTTAATGTGTCTACGACCAGACTATTCCTAATAGCTACATCCCAAACGGATATACACCATAGACGCCCAATTAGACGGCATAAACGATACAATAATTTATTCGAAACGATATTTTAATTTATTTGAAAGAAATATCGAACCGAATATCTTTAGCCACTGGTCCTAGTTAGTTTAAGACAATGGTGAATAATGCATGTCAATACGTTTGTTACGATGTATGGATATTTAAAAAGTTAAAAATTATTAAACGGAAGGTCTGGAAAACATTTGAGAAAATTTACTATCAAATATACTTTTTAAACTAAATACAATATTGAAGTCTATTTTATCAATCTCCTATTACTACACTACTTAAGATACAGTAAGGTTAGACTCGATTTAATTATATACATATAATAACTAGATTGCGCGCTGTAATCTAAACCCTCTAGTGCGACAGAGAAAAATATACGAGCAGTCCTTGCGTATCTCTCTAATGGACGGGGTTTATCGACCACGTGACCTTTCCACTGGAGATTGTTTGGTAATTGGAAGGATACGTAGTCGATAAACCTCGCCATTAAAAAGACATATAAGTACTGCTCATATCTTTTTGTTCTGTAGCATTAGGTAAACGGGTTTAGATTGACGCGCGCTGTCTTGGATTATCTGCGATGTCTACGGAGTCAATGTAAGTGAGCGCCTAACGACCTTTCCACTCGACTTAAGACGTCTGACGTGGCTCATCCCTAGGTTAAAGTTGTCCCTTCAGCCCAGTCTTTTTAATAAAGTCTATTATGAGCTTAATTGACACTTCTACAATGTTGTAGGGCTCGGGTTGAGATTGAGCCTTATCCTTTCCAATCCTGGATATTTACATTAAAAATGTCTCGTCATCAGCCTGACAAAATCTGCAATTTGCATTCTCTGTCAATCTGATTTTCTTTATGTCCCTTAAGGCGACTGTGCACTGTTAAGAGGGCTACGATAATTCGCAGATCATTTCCATCCATGTCTTGTAGATCTTTCTATCTTTTCTTCAAACTTTTATGTATAAATGCCTTTGAGCGTTTGAGACCCATTTGTTTGTACCAGTGGTTACGATTCTTCTGTTTCTCCCGGTCCGATATGCTCCTTTCGGCTGTGCTTCTTGCTATGCCAATTCTGTGCCTGTGTTTTTACTGTCTCTTAAAGACAGTAAACTAGGGCGACTAGGTTTGAACCGTGTAAATATGCACATTTAGATTCAAGCACCACTCATGACCGATTTGAATTTTTTATAGCGTCACGGTATACGGTTTGTAGTAACCAAATCGAATGCAAAGTATACAGTAAACGTTCGGAGTGTTACGATCGAATCGTCTGAGCGCGCCCGTTTAAAACTATGCAGTACGTGCCACTGACCAATTCGACATATTAAGAAAAGTCCCTACAGGGAAAGCACAATATGCAGAGAGAACAGAGAGTCCCGTTTGATGTAATTATGTTCATCAACATCTAATGAAACTCAGCATAACCGCTAACAATTAATATTAGGTAACGTAAACCTGATTGAAGAAATTAGAACAAACAAAATGAACTTACCAAAAAATTAGGTAAGTTGTAGGGAAATTATATAGCATAAATGTAGGAGAAGTTATATGAGAGTTGAAGGAATTTTCAATATCAAGAGATATTTCTTCCATAGTATGAGAAATACAAAATATGATTTATTGTAACTAATAATCCACGACAAAGCGGTAGAAAATGTGGTCGGGCTGGACAAAAATATCGTGATAGGTAAGTTACGTTAATCGCCATAGTATTATATCATTGTTTAAAACAGAAATAGATTAAGTATAGATAAGATAATTAGTTGCCGACGTTCTAGAAGAATATGATGAAAAAACCTTAAGTATCTTCTGGAATTTTTTAGAATAAATTGGTACTAAGAATCTAATTTTCTCGTTTTTCTTTAATGGTTTTGACCAACCAACAAAACTTTTTTAAAACTCAATAATAAGGTCAATGATTGTACACTAAATATTTGTAAATTTACACTTTTTAGATTTAAATAGGAGACTTATTTTCGGAAAATTATTTTTAGTCCATTATTTTGCATGATTCAAGTGTATGTAAATATAATATAATAAAATAGAAAGTATTTTGTTGTTAAATTGTGAGAAGCGTTGTATATACTTACTCCTAAAATTTTATTGTTAACCATTGTCCTTACCTGAAACAAAAATAAAACGTTAGTATAAAAAAATATATTTTTTAAGTACAATTATGAATAAAAGATATAAAGATAAGCGAAATAGAGGGTCTACTCAAACTACCCCCCTGTTCCTGATACGCTCTTCTGGTATCAAACCTGTAATTACAGGAATATAGATATATATTTATATATAATGGAATTTAAAAATAACAGGACTGCTCATCTCTAACTTGCATTATGGTCTGATCGGTCGTTAAAGTATTCCTAGAAAAACATTTTAGATAATTGTCGCAACAAATACTTTGAATTTTATTGAGTTTTTAGTTAGCTGGTTAAATGTTTAGAAAAATACGATGCACGATGCAGTCTGCCACCCATACTTTGGTATAATTGTTTGATTGGTATTTTATGAGCCTCGAAAACAATAAAATAAATCATAAATAATGTAGATGAGGAAGATTACCAATAAACATGATTAATACCTATCAATTTAAAGTACATATGGTTAAAATTTATTAAGTGATTTGTATCAACTCTATAATACGCACAACGATCTACAATAAATGAAGCAAGTGGTTTACACCCTTAATACTAAAAATAAAACAACACAAATACAAACATGAATGATCTTTTAACTGGCCCGATTGATAGTACTTTGTGAGGCCACCATATGCAGAGTTACGGATGAACTCCACAACAGCGATAGAGGTACAGAAAAATAGTACAGGAATAGCACTGTATACCCGGCGGAAGTAGCATTTCCTATTCCTGGGATGGTAAGAAAATGGAATAAATGCCGGAATAAGCAATTTCCTCTCGTTAGTCGACACCTTCAGGTAGAGGAACTTTAAGGAAGATTCATGACACTCTTATGACCTAGGATGAAGAGATTTTTCTTCTTAGGGTGCCTGTCCGTACCGAACGTTGGCGGTCATTCTGGCTATGATGATTTTGTTGGTTGCTATACGAAATAGCTGTGTTGAGGTCTTTCTATACCATGCTCTCAGGTTAGCAAGCCAGGATATTCTTCTTCGTCCTGAGGCTCTTTTTCCTTCAATTTTACCCTGTAAATGCATTGGAAAAGCTCGTATCTGCCTTAATTTCTCATTATATGTCCCAAGTACTCCAGCTTACGGCTCTTCACAATGTTGACTTGTTAAATGAAGAGATTAAGCTGAATCAAAGACCTAGTCAACGATGTAGGGATGTAGAAAGCAAGGAGAAATCATTAATTAAATATCCCTATAGATATCTCTTGCCAATTATTACCGCTATGATTAATGATAAAACATTTACGAATCTTAGATATTAGAGACCAAGATCTGGCAGGGGAGCTACATATCAACTAGACAGCAGGATCTCCCCACTCATTAGGCGAAACTCCCGTGTCAAGCAAAAGGGAACAAACACATCGAAAATCGGTACCTAAAATGTTAACTTAATGAAGCAGGGAACATCCACAAAGTTATAGGATTATATAGTAACAGCATCTCATCCTACATGAGATGGTTTCATATAGGTCCACTTGGACTCATTTAAATCAATTTCAAATTTTTGGTTAAGCAAGATTTGTTGTTTTATTATAATATTTCATTCTTCATAAAATTTTGTGGAAGTTTGAAAACAAAGTTTTTAGTGTTTTATTGTTACATAAAAGTCATATAAAATATGTTCCACATGAGAGTGAATTCCATTCGTTAAATATAACATTTAATCATAGCACTTTTAGTCAGTATTTTCCAAATTTAATAATTTGGTGAAATTGACACCAACAAATTACAACAAATCTGTGCCTGAATGCAAGAGGTGTTGAGTAATTTTCAGTGAACATTCAAAACGCGACACATGTGTTACGCACGATATTAAAAGATTATTCAATAACGCGACCCGATAATGTAATAACCAGATGCTTCCACTATAAATTTTGACCCACGACGTGCCTAGCCCTTTTTGCACCATCCGCTTTACCCCTTTGCAAACAATAAAGGTGTCACATGCCCTAGTGTCATTCATTACGGCCGGAGCTATTGTTTAACCATAAAAAATGGAGCTAATTTTTGCACCGCCTACGGCAGTATACCATCTATATATCGAATCTCTCGGTAAAAATACATTGACATGCACTCTGTGGAATTATAGTTCAAAAGCGAAAAAGCATGAAATCAATTTCATATATGTTCATCGAATATGCACGAGTTTAAAATAGTCTCTTAGTTTCATACAAATATGAAATAAACATTTGAAAATGCATAAAACGAAATTTTATATTTAGTTGTTATAAAAATGATTGCCTTTCAACTAATGACATTTTTATAAGCGATCTGTATCTGGTAACATTGCTTAATGATGTGTATTTTTAAATATATGACCGAATCAAAAATAGATCAATATTGAATTGATAGTCTCCAAATATGAACTTTATCTCGAATTGATATATTTAATAATATTAATGGTTTTTTATTTATATTAATGTGTCCAGGTTGAAATGTCCAATGACAACAATAATTTATATACAATCATTACAATGAGGACTACTAAATAATTATTACAGTTAATCTTTTAAGTAAATAACAGCAAAAAAATTATAAAAATAAAAAGTCATATTCTGTTAAATTACTGAATGTATTTCAAGAAACTTAATGTATTAGATCATAAACTTGATCGGATGAGTTATGAGTTTAAATTTTCTTTAATATTTGACTTATATTTGTGTTGATTCTTTTTGCTCCATACCGAGGACACTTGGACGTAATACTAGAGCAGGATTGACAGTTGTGTCTTCAGCTCAGACTTCATTAAGTACTCATATGTGAATTGGATATGTCCAATTCTTAATATTCGTACTTTTTTTAGGCATAGCTGAAATTTCAAATATATTAACAGTCTGTCGTGTCTTGTGTAACGTGCTTTTGAAAGTGTTCCAGTGAACTTATTAAGACCGAATTATTAGCTGGTGCAATAAATGGAGAGTGACCATAACCGCCTCTAAAACGCGATGTTTATGACCGGGTAACTCTGTTAGGACTAAGAGAACCTTATTTTCAGAAACTAGGTTTTCTATTTGGGAGTTTATTTTAGCAGGACTCTCAACTGGAAAACCGACATTCAAGATACCCTAGCCAGTGTGAGAAGGAGGTTTAAACTACTGGCAGTGCTAACCGGTGAAATAGGCAGAACTCCGTTTACAAAAATATTGCACAAATACAAAACCTCAATAAGACTGATAATTGAATACAAGGCATGCGTCTACGCATCACTTAACAGAAGCTAAATTAACAGCATTATGGCCACCGAAAGGAAAATCCTTAGGTTCTGCATGAGGAAGTCTGCATGAGAATATCCATCAGCACACATATCTAAGGTAGCTAATCTAAAACCGATTAAACATAGAATCCTATCCCTTAGTAGGAGATATGTTCTTTAAACCATTACAGGCTCGAACAACCGAGCCAAATAAACATTAAAGTCGTCTTGCAATCGCCGAGGGCAAATACTCACCAGGGTTCCTAAAAGAAAAGTTCTGTTCCCTCCAGCTAAACTTCTACATAACACTACCTGACACGAACTGTCTGATGATATTCTAGAGCCATTCGCCATCAAATATCGCAGCTAACAACTGCATGTCAAAAACGCTGATTAAGAGCCGTTCCTAGTATGGCTGGTAACCCCTGAAATACCTCTTTGGACTTGTTTGGCCTTCTTTACCCACAATTCTTCTTGTGCGCTTCATCATAACATATCGTACACATCATACACGCCACCTTCTAAACCCCAGCTTTTTAGTAATCCACTACATCTCCACAAGCATTCGTCATCACGTTTAGCACACCCCCCTTCCCCCGCAAAAAAAGGAGTACCCCTTCCTCGAAGAGGCGACAGCCTAAACAAGTTAAAAATCGCTGGATCGATCGTGGATTTACCAAGAATGATGATGTTGTCGCTTGAACATATGCTTTAGGTGATTGCGGATTTGAACATGTAATTTTGAATGATGACCATTTAGGGCGGCAGCTAGTTTGGAGGCGTGATCTGCTTTTTCATTTCCAGGAATGCCGATATGGAATGGTAGCCAGATAAGTGACTTGAGTGATACCTTAAGAACTTAGTATACCGTAAGTATTAGGGATTTCTTGAACTAAGGGGTGCTAAACATATAAACTTTGTATGGAGAAGAGTGACTATAGGAATCCTGTGCATATTGTTTTACTTTTGGAAGCATCTGTGTATAAAAATTTTTGAAATTGGTTTTTATTTATGATTTTTTCAAAGCGTTACCGTATAAGAAGGATTTTAACGGTTTTAATAATTGCTTGCTAGGCAGACTAGGTTATTTCTTCTTGTTTCATTTACTTGCAATGTGTTAAAAAATCAAAGACACTCCAATAGTTTTGTACACAATTTGGTCATTTAGTAGATATCTCACTGTCAGATTACTCTTAGTCATAAGGTTTAAAACTAAGGTTAAAATATAAAACCCAACCCAACATATTAAACTCCCATTTCTAAAGCTGTGGATGCGCATTAATTAGTGAATTTTTGAAACCTAATCTGTATTATAAAGGGCGATATCATGAACATTTCCCAGTCCGCGCAACAGCACATTTTGATTTAGATTGTTGCAAAGCCTAAAGTACGTGACTCTAAAATGTAGTCTTAAAATCATAAAAATACATCGGATAGAGTAGACCACAGAACAATAGCTTTAATGAGTCACACACTTAAAACATTTTTGAAAATAATTCACAGCAGAATTGTTAAGACTCTTGAATATGAGATTAGTGACACACAATTTGGCTTTAGAAATGGTATGAGTACAAGAGATGCTTTGTTCGGCTTGAATGTGCTGGCTCAGAGATGCATAGACATGAATCAGGATATGTACTTATGTTTTGTAGACTTTGAAAAGGCATTTGATAAAGTTCAACATAAAAAGCTTGTAGATATATTAAAAAGCAAAAATATTGACAGTCGTGATCTGAAAATTATATCTAATTTATATTGGAATCAAACTGCCAAGGTAAGAGTTGACAGCCAGTACACCGAAAATATCAAAATACAGAGAGGAGTCCGCCAGGGTTGCGTGCTGTCCCCACTACTTTTCAATGTCTACAGTGAGGCGGTATTTCAAGAAGCGCTCTCAGACTCAATAGAAGGTATATCTATCAATGGAGAAGTTTTAAATAACTTACGTTTTGCAGACGATACAGTAATAATTACGGATAACAACAATGATTTACAGAACCTAATGCAACGCCTTAATGAACGCTGTCATGAATACGGACTGAAGATAAATTTAAAGAAAACTAAATGCATGATCATGACTAAATCTGCACATGCAAATATCCAATTGACTATTGAAGATACTGCAATCGAGAATGTTAATAACTATAAATATTTAGGAACATGGATAACATCAGATGTAGACCAAACCAAAGAAATTAAGACACGTACTGAAATAGCACGTACATCATTTATTAAACTTAAAAAGTTTCTTTGTTCTCGGGATATAAGGTTAGAACTACGCCTGAGAATGCTTCGATGTTACGTGTTCTCTACTCTTCTTTATGGTCTGGAAGCTTGGACACTAAAACAAGTTCATCTGAATAAGCTGGCCGCCTTTGAATTTTGGTGTTACAGAAGAATCCTACGAATATCATGGATTCAAAGAATGTCAAACATGGAAGTAACTAGAAGGATAGGAAATGAGGCGGAAATAATATTAACTATCAAAAGACGAAAACTTGAGTACTTGGGACATGTGATGAGAGGGCAAAAATACGCATTATTACAACTTATTATGCCAAAATCCGAGGAAAGCGAAATGTGGGAAGACGAAGAATATCCTGGCTTAAGAATTTAAGGGAATGGTTTGAATGCAGTAGTGCAGAACTTTTTAGAGCGGCAGTCAACAGAGTCCGCATAGCCATGATGATTTCCAACCTTCGATAGAAGATGGAACTTAAAGAAGAAGAAGACATTGGATAGGCTTTTATTTAAGCTTTTAGATTTTACAAGTTTAATTTGGATCAATTTAATAATTAGCGATCAAAGTTAAAAATGCTTCTATCATAATTTTTAATGTATTATATTGAGGTAATTTTAACCCTAAAAAATAAGATTTTGTAATATTGGATCGGTCCATTTATTGCTAAGCTATGACAATTTAGATATTCCAAGGCAAAAAAAATAAAGGCTTTAACTTTAAAAAATCAGAAAGACCTTATTTAGGATGCACAATCTTAATGAGGTAATGGGGGAAACAATGAGGTTACTTTTTTTAAACATTTAAAGCTAGAGCACTTCCTATATATCGTACCATTTTACCACTCAGACTATGATCGCTAGCTTCAAGACCTATAACTAAAACAAAAGGTTCCACGACCAATAGAAGCGGAGATAGCTTCTCAGTTAAAAAAGGGTAAAAATAGCCCTAACATAGAGTGACAAAGGTTTCAAAAATTCATTGATTAGTGCATGAAATCGACCTTTTTCGCCACATCTTGGTCTAACAGCTTCGGATTTAATGATGTAAGTCAGTATGTTTGGGTAAATATTTAAGTGTGTGGTATATTTTACATATATTGTTTTTATTTTAGATTTAATAAAGTTTATCTGGAGGACTTGTATTTATCTGAAGGAAAAGTAAAATCTGATTACCTAAATTTTCCCGCTCGTTTATAGCAGTACAAAGGAGTTTAGGCAATGACAGAAATAACACTGTTTTTTAAGACTCAGAAAATATCAAATATATTAGCCATAGAATTCAAAAAACTATCTTGGCTAGGTATAGAAAAGAGCAAACGTATCAAGTCAGTTTAAGCTCCAGACATAAGCAAAGTACAAGGTGAAGAGAAAAATTTTTTGTAACATAAATACGCAAGGTCAACAGTCAAGGATAAACTATATAATAAAAAATGTAGAAATATTTTCAAAACAAATTCTCGATGTAAGAAATTTATTATCGCCAAAAATAAGATGAGATTACATCATACAACTAGTACTGGGTAAACTTCTATTAGAACTATCACTAAAAAAACCAACAATATAGCTGGTGCAGCAAACTGTCTAAGTTGCTCCTAGACATAATACAGCCTCTTGTACAGAATACAACAACACATTAAAAACTCACAGTAATTCTTACAAAAACTAACAAAAATAGATTACAATTATAACAATATGCTAGTAACTTTCGATATTACCAGCCTTTTCACTAATGAGTCCTTAGAGAAAACTTTAAAAATAATAAAGTTAGATTAGAGAGGGACGATACATTGACAACAAAAACAAAACTGAATGTATCAGCTAGCATGACACAGACCATACTTATTTTCAACTAGATAATGATTTCTGTAAGCCAAACTTAGGAGTAGCGATGGGCTCATCCTTATCTCCATTATTAGCGGAAAGATTCATGAAAGATTTTGAACAAAACATTATCACAAACTGAAGCATGTTCACTCGCACTTTATCCCAATTATTTCCCCTCAATTTTTTTTTCTAACTATGCCTTTGGTAATATTTCAACATCCCTTCGTAAAGATAACTTTCTAAATCCATAGGTGGCATGCTAGTTATATTCTGCTGTGTTTTTCTAACAAATAATCTTTCACCTTTGTTAATTTGGAAGTGCATTTCCTGATATCGTTCAAATACATTTTTTTCTACCACACTTTAACTTTCTAAGCAAGAGAAAGTTGTTTGATTCTAAACGGTCCTCCTAAAGGCAAACAACCCACAGTATGGTGGAGATATGTAGACGATATGTTTTCCAGTTGGACTCACGGACCAAAAGCATTAAATAAATTTAATGATAGACATCAACAATAAAGAAGAATCAATCAAATTCTCCAATTTGTGCAAACACAATACACAAACACACATAAACAAACATACAATGCTCCTATAAATAACGCACAAAATAATCAGAATTTGACGTCGCAAGGGCACAAAATCCATCTTCAGATTTTTTAGCCAAAAACATGGCTGTTGACTGCAATACCGTGGGCAAGTAAGTCAAGCATCAATTTTGAAAAGACATGGCCGCTATACTCTTTTCATACAATTCTTAAATAATGTTTTTGAAAACGATTTCCGAAGTAGAAATCTAAACTTCAGTTAAAATGTAGTTTTCATTATGATCAATTGTGGCTTAACCCCATGTAAACACAATATTATTTTTATTGTACGGTTTAATTAGTGCCGATTCTACTGTCATCAAATAAATTATAAGATTAGATTAAACCCTAGAATTAGGAGAGGTATTAAACACGGTAAATACGGCAGTATTTATTGCCTTATTTATTTCCTTGATAAACTTCTTTGTGCGTTTTACTTCATTATCTAGGGGTCAAGTATTCATCACTAAAATTTCTAGATCACACGTGCCAAGTTACATTTACTATCAGTTTTTAATATAAACAGTATTTTCTTTTATATTAATTTATCAAAGACATCGTCAGTGACCTTTTTTATTTAAAGAATATTTTCGTGTCTGAAATTTTTGTTACATATCTTGTTCTTTTTGATCATATTTTCATGAACTGTTTCCCTGTAAATTTGAATTATTGAAATTCCAGTCGAAATACACTATAAAGCAATATCTAGCTACGAACATACGTAAGGGTATTTTATATTTCTTGAGCTGGTAGATATTCCTACACCTGAATAAGTAACACGTTATACGTCATAACAAACATTTTACTGTTAGCTTTTTTACGCAAAAGATCGTACGGATGTGTGCATCTCTCTTCATACGTCATAACAAAAAGAACATCTTAAAAGCTGATATATTACGTTCCCACGTGTATATTTTATCACCAGGGTGCGCCTGTCTCTCCAAAATATTGTCGACACAACCTACAATAAACTTCCTAACACCAAGAATTTGGCTGCGGTTGTAAAACAAAGTATAAAATATTTACTTTAAAAAACGGTACGAAAATAATATGTATACTACCTTTTATCTACTTAGGTCATATTTAGGCCAGTCTATTTCTTGTTTACAGAAGCTGTATTAAAGAAAAACAAAATACATGTTTATAAGTAATATAAGTATATTACTTATAGTACTTATAGTATAAGTAAAAATAAAATAACATGTAGGCAACTATTAGTTAACCAATAACTGACAGCACAGACCACATCAACTATTTCTTTTAAGGTACGAATATAACGAAAGAAAGAAACTAATGAGTTAATCAGTGAGTACACCAGAGAACTATCTTCTCTTCTTCTTCAATTGCCATCTCCGCGACGGAGGTCGGCAATCATCATAGCTATTCGGACTTTTGAGACGGCGGCTCTGAAAAGTTCATTTGATGAGATAACTAACAAATAACAGCAAAACTAATTATTCTCTTTGAAGAGTCACTAACTAATTAAAAAGACCAGACTTGCATAACTATCCAATAAGAAATTCAGATAAAAGCTGGGCAAAAAGCAATTTACACAAGGCTAATAAACTTGTTGCACACCTATAACAAATATTCTAGCTAAATGAGGGTGAACATATACTTAAGTGGAAAAAGTCATCCAGGAAGAAGGCGAAATCCAAAATAAGTACTTAAAGAAATGAAAGAAAACATCAATTAAATGAAAGCTTCTGGATTTGATTTAATTACAGCAGAAATCTTAAAACAACTATCTAGGAAGGCCATAGTTTATCAACGCATTGTTCAGATTGAGGTATGTTCCTACAATATGGAATATGGCTAAGGTTATCTTTTTCTTCAAGTGCCATCTCCGCGGCGGAGATCGGCAATCATCATAGCTATTCGGACTTTTGAGACGGCTACTCTGAAAAGTTCATTTGATGTACATCCGTACCACTCTCTCAGGTTGCGCAGCCATAACATTCTATGCCTCCCTATGCTTCTCTCTTCTTGGATCTTTCCCTGCATGATTAGATGGAGCAAGGTGTATTTCTCTCCACGTTTAATATGTCTGAGATATTCTAATTTTCTTGTTTTTAACCCTTGTTTGGTTGCTAAAACCTGGAAAGCAATCAATCATTGTACAGACCGATTTATTTACTCTTTGTAATTTTAAAACTAGATAGAAGTACGGTTAAACAGGTGAGGAAATCTCTCATAGAAGCAAAAAATAAAATAACGTTATACCAGTTTGTTTTCAAAGAAAGTAACTCCACTATAGACCATAAATGTCCGTAGAATAACAGACATAATGAAGAGAGCATTAAAGGAAAATAAAACATGTGTTGCTGTAGTTCTTGATATGGAGCAAGATTTTTGGGAAGTATTGGGATCAGTTCTATTGGTACATATTACTATTATACACTAGCAGCATTCCTGAATTACTATATAATACAAAAGCCACTATACATATTGTACATAATACAATGCAGGAAGTTCAAGACCGACAGATTCCTGTTAGTACTCGTATAAATAATGCTTAAAATACGCTAGAGGTCCATTCTCAAAAAAAGAGCTCAGCATCAAGTATCAGAAAAAAATGATGATAATCTTGAAGATAATCAACGCTCTCAATTTACAATAAAATACTTTTTAATAAACAGAGGATAAAACCAGTAATGGACATGAATGACAGAAAGCTGTGGGGTTGTGCCAGTAAGACCAATTTAGATATCGTACAATATTTCCAAAATAATATGCTAAGAAGCAGTGTCAATACTCCTTGGTATTACAGATACAGCGACCCCCTAGGGACTTTGAAATGGAAGCTGTTAACAATGTCCTTTTCAGCATGTTATTGTCGAGACCATCCAGCTCCTTGACAACGCGGATCATATTAGACGGCTCAAGAGGAAGAAGTCCTTTGAGTCAGTGATGTAACAAGCAGAGTACAGTAGTCTTACATGCTAATATTTATGTAAAAATCTATTAGATTCTAAGGAATACTAAGGAGTCTGTGTCAGTTATGTTTTTAGCTGTAATTTAGGTTAAAGAAAAATTGCTTATTGTTTAGACTGTAGTAACCATAAACATCAAACAGGTGTTTGATGTTTATAGTCATATAAATGGTGATGTTTATGGTCACATTTTTTTAACCATAAAAAAGGTATGAATGTAAATGACCAACGAAAACATCATATTTCAAATATATTATTTTGACTAAAGTAAGGATAGGGATTGAGGTCAACAGCAGCATTCACCAAAATAACAAAATCTGCAAAAGTCACGACATACAACTGAAAATTAAAGTCTGCTTGTTGAACCGCTACGTCTTTACTGTTTTTCTGTATAAAATAAAATCATGAACTTTAACTGAAACATTCTCTGGGCCATATAATGCACCATAAACAGCATTATAACCGACTTTAAATCATATTAAAAGCCAATGTGACCGAGGAAGAAGAAGGACATCCTAGCTGCTGGACAACCTACGAAAATAGTTGAATTTAAGATTATTATTGTTAAGGGAATTTTCAGAAGACCAATTAACAAATTAGAACAACCATGTTAGTATCCTAGATCGGTGGATAATATGGGTAGACAATACAAAAATAAGACGATGGTTTTTGTTTCTGAACAATTCCAAAAAAACTTTAAACGATGACAGTATATACATATAATACAAATATACTAATACCTGCAATACACTTCTGTTACCCCAGTGTGATATAGAAAACTGACGCTCAGCAGTCCCTGCATCTGTTTTTAATGAACCGGGTTTATCGACCACGTGACCTTTCCATTGGGGTCACGTGGTAAAAAACTCGGCCCTTTTTATTAAGATGCAGGGACTGCGTTGAGTCAGTTTTCACTGTCGCACTGGGGGAACGATGCTGTATTGCATGCTCAGTCTATTTGTATTATTTGTATATGAATGGCAGCGTTGTTCCATTCATGATGGGAGGTTATATTGTAAAGATCCGGCTATTAGTGAGTAAAACAAATGGTCGTTTTATTTGGATTAACTGATAGCTTTTATTTCAAAACTAGGTAGTTGTTATATTTAAGGCACTCTACCGTCTGCATAACCCAGAGCAGGTCGTTTTCTTTTGAAATTTGTTACAAGATCGCCCATCACTATCAGGCATCATCACTGTCTAAGATCTGTTCTTGGCGAAACTTTTACTGCCCTTATAATGGTTAAGTTTTCTACAAGGTAGGTCACTGAATTCCTAGTACTTAGCATGAATTAAATCTATTGGATGGCAGAAAGTGGTGTAAGTTTCCTACTACTAGATTCAAGCAGGTATAATAAAATGCATTCACTATGTCTATGAGAAGTACTTCTGACGATTTGGCCATTTTGAGAGGTTGAACAAGAAAATGCAAGGTAACTAAAGTGGATTCGCCTGATTAACACGTTGCCTGCCGTCTCGGTCTATATGACCGAGAAAAAAATTGCTCTGCACGCCAGCGAGGTCTATCTGACCGATAATTTTAACGTGACTGTAGTGCCGTCTCGGTTAATTTGACCGAGGCAGACCGACATTATAGGCTATACAAAGGTACCTCTGCGCACCATGGCGTGAGCGGTAATTTTTTCGACCATCTATTAGAAATGGCATTGGTGTGAACGGAAAGTATTACAAATTCCTCTAAAGCAGGCAACGTGTTAATATGTAAATTGTTCTTCATATAGCAGTAGACTTGGTAAGTATGTACTTCTTATGTAAGTAGTATATGTAGATATATATTGAAGGGGAATTTAATAATGCTACTATCAACTTTTTGATAAAAGCAATGAGTAGACGAGGAACACCTGGAGTAACATGCAGATGAATAAAGACGTTAATGAAGCATTAGATAGCAATATCCATTCTGGATGAAGCAACCATTAAAGCAAGAGTAGGTGGAGGCTATCTATAAGGAGGAATTTTGTCACCTCTAGGGTGGACAACTTTGGTAGATGATCTTTTCAAAAAACTAAAAAAAAAACCTGAAAAGACCCTCATCTACGGGTTATATCTTTGACAATAAAGTATATATAGTAAGGAGCAAGTAAGAATACATTTCTTGGTAAGTCTAAATAAGGATATTACAATTTTTCGGGTGGAAATAACAGCAATCAATCACTGCGTAGAAGAAATAGAAAGGCAGTAAATAACGTACCATTCAATTGCCATCTTCACAATAGCCAACCAGCGCTTAAGGCAGTCTGAAAAGATCAATTCTAAACTATTATGGGATTATGTAGGTGCCATAAATAATCTAAGAGACCGTAGCAACGTTACGGTAGTCTAGGTACCGGGGCACGAGAGTCATAAGGATAATAAAAAGCAGATGGCATGTATAATACAAGGCTCCTCAATGACATTCTTTGAATCGTAACTTTTCTGCGGTGTTGCAAAGACAGTAACAAGAAAGGCTACAAAGAAGTGTGTACCTACAAATCTCTGGTATGTTGGAGGAATTCACCAGGACAAAGACAGGTGAAAAGTTTATTAAGAATATTCTCCAAACTTTACGGAAGATTTAATTAGCAAATACAGGAAAACAGTCAAAGCCATAGTAGGTCTGCTAACATAGTACTGTAGCTGAATAGGCAGTTGAAGCTGATCGGATTGGCAGATGATAAACTATGTAGATTCTGTCACCTAGAAAAAGAAACCGCAGAACACATTTTATGCAAGTGTAACAGCCTAGCAAATGTGCGGTTCTTTAGTGAGGCGAAAAAAATCCAACAACATGGAAGATTCAGTTTCGAAGTTATTAAACCTTTTAAAAAGGTCAGGCTAGAGAATGTAATATAAAGTAAGAAGACCACACTAGATATAACAAGGTCGCAGTGGAATAGGTCAAAAGTAAGCTCATAGAATCTATCTATCTATGTAAGTAGTATTGGTTCACATTATTTAGAGAAAAGGAGGTTATAGGAATAAAGCAGACCCAAACATGTCGCCATTTTTTTTAGAATATAACCTAGGATAAAAGTTAACTCAAATGTTTGTACTATAACCGTCAACCCTAGAAAACTTTCAGGGTATAATAGCTCGTTCAAATCTATTTTTAGTAAAGATTCTAGTCTAAAGACTATTAGATGCTGTTAACGATCTGTATATTATTCAAATTATCTGATTTTTTGAATTAACTAGAGTTGGATTTTTCTGAAATCTTATTTTATCAAATCTGCCTCTAACCAATGATGTATTATCCTATTCACCATACAGAATTATTGTTAGATAATTAAACTAAAATTTAATTTAATTGGTTGTAACTAAATAAAAAAGATATTTTTAAATATTTTAATTTTTATTTTGTAGTATCTATAGTAATATATATATATATATATATATATATATATATATATATATATATATATATATATATATATATATACCCACAAATATATTTTTTTTTTCAAAAAAAATTCATCAAAAACTGGCCTAATACGAGAAATATGATCTGCGCTGGTTTTCCCCTAGATAATATTTTTTTTAGCGAATATGGGATCTGTTTGGAATAACAATCACGTGCTATGAGTAGAGAAGTTGATAAAGTTGATCGGCACCCTTATTGATTTTGTCATCATGTAGATAAAACTGAAATATGATGAAAATCATCAGAAACATTACAGGTCATGTCACTTCGACTAAAACTTTCTCATCTCTTTACGTAACGTTTCATTTTATAAAGTGCATGTCAGCGAACGCGACTCAGAGTTGATGTAATGAAAATGGTGGCTTGCTTTTTACGCGGAGTGTTTTGTTTTTATCATAATCCCAACTTTTTTTAATAATACGTAAGAATAATGTACTTATCGAGTTAAATTTATTTTAAAAAATGATATGAAAAACTGGTAATAAATATAACACATGCTACAATTTTAAAGATATTGCACTGTTGTTTATGGTGATGGATCAGTTGCCATCAGTTTTTTGTAAAAAAAACCTTGAAGTGTCTAATTTATTCTATGACTTCACATTTCAATTATCATAATTTTAATTTTCTCTATTTTTCTTTCACCTATATGCTATCGTTCTGCCTAAATTACATTATTTTGTATATTTTTGAATACATAATATATACTGAATAAATTTTATTGAAACAGGCTGCTTTGTTCTTGAGATTCTAAATTCAATACATAAGTAAGAACGATGGTTCTTTATATTAAACAGAAACTTCATGAAAATATCTCTGACTTTAGATAAGATTTGCACTTTACCTTTGATACTGCTGCTCTAAATAGCTTCACAGAGTTATAGATGTACCATTGTCTCAAATTAGATATCCGTCTTATTCGAGTGCCCATTCTACCCAGTATCTTTCCCTGTACAATGTTCTGTAGCAATACATCCCTCTCATTTAATTGTATTTAAAATCACACGCTTCTATTCATCTCAAACGCTTTTATTTTGTTGGTAATGCTCTTTCTTAGCGTTCATGCGTACATTCCATACATCACATTCTTCTTCTTCTTCAGCTTTAAGTGATCCAACTTTGGACATAGACTTCCTCCAAATCAATCCAGTGTCTTCTATTTTGCGCCACTTGCTTCCAGTTGTGTCCTCCGATCTTCTTAATATCAACCACCCGTCTCATTTGTGGTCTTCCTCTGCTTCTCTTTCCTAAACATGGTCTCCATTGTTGTATTTCGTGGTTCCATCTCTTATACTTCAGTAGGGCATTGTGTCCTGCGAAGCTCCATTTTAATTTGGCAGCATGTTCTCCTGCGTGTTTTACTTTTGTTTTGCTTCTAATCCATTTGTTTGTTTTTTTGTCTATAAGTCTCACCCCGAGCATTGATCTTTCTAAGATCTTTGTGCTTTTACTATTTTATCCATGTTAAACTTGGTGAGTGTCCACGTCTGTGAGCCATACTTGAGTATAGGGAGGATACACTGATCGTAAATTCTGGTTTTCAAATATTGTTCTATTTTAGAGCTTTTCAAGATTCAACTCAGTTTTTTAAATCCTTCCCACGCTACTCTTATTCTTCTGGTAATTTTGGCAGTTTGATTTTCTTTGTTAACTTACATTATATGTCCCAGGTAGATGTATTCGCTTACTGTTTCTAAATTTATGTCATTCGACGTTATTTCTCTAATGTTCGGTGTATGTGTCATTATTTTTGTTGTTTCCAAGTTCACCTTAAGACCTACTTTTTCCGAAGCTTGAAATAGTCGCGTCATCATGGGCTGTAGTTCTTCAAAACTTGTAGCGAATATTACAATGTCATCAGCGTATCTTAAATGACTCAGTTTTCTTCCGTTTACATTTATTACTTTATCTGCCCAGTTAATGTCTTTGAACACGTCTTCTAGTCCAAGTGTGAATAGCTTTGGTGGGATAACATCTCCCTGTCGAACTCCTTTGTTGATTGGTATAGCTTTAGTTTTCGCATCTATTTGTATTTTCATTGTAGCTTTCTTGTAAATATTGTGTATGAGCATTCTGTATGGGGAGTCTATCTTGCAGTTGTTAATATCTCTTTCTTTATTGCCCAAAGTTCTATGGAATCGAATGCCTTTTCATAATCAATGAAGCCAATTAATTGGCCAATAAAACCACTGCTTAAACCAAAAATTATTTGCGTAGAGGCGTTTGAGATATGGTTGCAAAGAAGAACGATCCGAATACTCTGGACAGCGATGAAGACCAATAAAACTGTGTTTTAGATTTAAAAAGAAACATTTAACAGCCAGGGCATGTTCTTAGAAAAGATCGGCACAAAATCTTTCAGCTTCTCATAAAAGAAAAAATCGAGAACTGAGAGTGGAATAGGTAAGAGAGAGCGAAATTTTCGTTGTCCAAGAATGTATATACTCTCATCGGTGAGTATAAAAATAGGTAGGAGGAAGTATTATTAAGGGTTAACGTAAGTAATGATGTTGATATTGTGCTTGTTAATGATAGGAAGGATATAGCGTAAAATATAATATTGTTTTTCGCATATGAAAAATTTAACAATGGGCGGAGAAACTTTAGATTTTCACTGTATTTTTTTCATTTATTCATGATATTTATTCCAGAATTATGTTGTGATTCTGAGCTTATTCCTCTTTGTTTTCTGTAGTAGTGCAGCCGTATCAGCATATATCTGTCATATATATATATATATTTATATATATATATATATATATATATATATATATATAATTCCATGTGCTTGACTGGGTATTAAATGATCCTCTCCTAGAAAGTTGATTCATTCTGGTTATTTGGAATCCATACCAGCGTGACACTGTTATTTTCTGCCAGTCCATCGAATTATTTTTGGCATTCTCACACTAGACTAGTCTACCTTAGGGCTTTTGAGCTGTTTGAGTATCTATGCGTAATTTGATCGAGATATTGATAGATTTAAAACCCCTCAAATGAATTTCTCTTGTACACTACAATATGGGATAAATCTTTGTCTGGACTACAGAGATATACGCTTTTAGTGGAATAGAAATGTTTACATTTCCACATTTCTCATTCTTTTCATGGGCAGATGTCCACCTGAAGAGGTACTTTAGGTCTGTATCTGGGTACCATATAGTCATAAATTATCATCCATACGGTATCTCTAATTTAAATGAAAAAAAGTGACAATAATTAGTATATTACATACCAAGCTAACAGGCATTTTTCAGATAGAAACAAAATATCAGAATAAAGTGGGTAAAATTGAACTGGCTATCTTTGAATTAGGAGATTGAAAAGTTAATGTATCAGTCGCAACAGCTTTTTGCAAACATGTTTGCTTTATACGAGTACATTTTAATAACATTTTATGACAACCAAATTATAACAGGACTTATTCATAATAAAAAATTAATTTTAATCAAAATACCTTTTTAATGAAATCCAAATAAGCACAGATAAAAAAATGGATGATGTTGGCTTATTATAGTTTAATAATGTGCGGCGCTTCTCTTTCATTTCATTCAGACATATTCACTGGTAACCGGTCGATACCTGCACCCAGCACTGAAGGGTGCTTTATAGTGCGTTTTGCGTGGCTAAAGAACTCTCATATATTTGAGTGGCATGTACAGAGACGAAATAAGGTTTGCAACTAAATTAAAATTTTGTTAAAATAAATATTTATAATATTTGCAATAATATTTACAGTTGATCATTGACACGTATATATTATTATGATATAAATTTAAATACGGTTACTATTTTATAAAATTCAATACATTCGACAAAACCAACAATAAACTTAATTAATCCGTTTTTTTATTTAAAGTGTAAATCTTTTTCTTCTTCTTCTTCTTCGTGCGACTAGGATTACTTCCAACGGGTTTTCTGCTATACGGTTTCTTGTTTTTACTGATGTTGGCTAATCTATCTGGTCCCATTCGGTTTACATGTTCGTTCCAGTTTTTTTTCTTGTTTTTATCCACCTGTTAATATTTTGAATTTTGCATTGTTATATTTTGCATACTTCTGTTAGTTTGTCTGTCCCTTAATAATATGTCCGCTATTGATCTTAATATTTTATTTCGATATTGTTGATTTGTTGTTTCGTCTTTCTTGTATCGGTCCTTGTCTCCACTGCATATGTTGGGATTGGTCTTACTGTTATCTTGTATACTTTCATTTTTCTTTCCGTGGTGAGATATTTGTTTCTGCATATGGTTTCTCGGAGGCAACCACTTACTCTTGCTGCTTTTGATGCTTGCCTTGTGGTCTCTGTTCTTATATACCTGTCACTAGTGATCTCTACTCCTAGGTAATTGAATTTCATTACTTGTTTTACAATTTTGCCGTCTATTTCTAGTTTGCATCCACGCGGCTCTTTACTGATCACTGTACATTCGGTTTTTTCTACTGATATTCTCATATTAAGTTTGTTTGCTGTGATATTAAAGGTGTAGAGTTGCCTCTGTAGGTCATCTTCGTTATCAGCAATTAGTACTGCATCATCGGCATAGCATAGTATCGTGATTTTATTTGTTATAACTCTAGTTTTGTTGTTCTTGTTAATTTAGCTTAATAATCTGATGGTCTATTCAGCTTGTAATAAATTTAAGATATCATTTCGCTTCACCCTGTAAAAAGCACTTTTTAAATCTACAAAGCACATGTATGCTGGTTTTCCATATTCAATATACTTCTCTATTATTTGTCTGATAATAAAAATTGCATCTATTGTGCTGCGGTTCTTCCGGAAGCCTTGATGTTCATCTGTCATGTTCGCTTTTTCCTCGATTTTCTCTTTTATGAATGCCGTTAACAATTTTAATGTACTATTCATCAGACTAATGCCTCTATAATTTTCAGGATTTCTTGAGGCTCCCTTTTTAAGTATCGGTAGCAGCACACTTTCTTTCCATTCCGCTGGTACTACCCCGGTATTTATTATGTCGATGAATAATTTTAGAAGCCATTTCCGTAGTGTTGCTCCTCCATATTTTAGTAGTGCTTTGTTTATCTTATCCAGACCAAGTGCTTCTCAGTTTTTTAATTTTTTTATTCGTTCTTCTTCTGATATTAGTACTCTATCGTGGGTTTCGTTAATGATTATTTCTCTGTTCTCTTCCTCTCCTTCTTCATATAATTTCGTGAAATGCTCAGTCCATTGTTACTCCGTAATGATATCTATGCGTACAAATTCATTCATTTTTGTTTTTTGTCTCCTTATCATCTTCCACAGCTTTTTCTGGGATGCATAGAGGTCGTATTCCATATCTTTGGTAAATTTCTCCCAGTGTTCTTTTTTGTAAATTAGATGTTCTAATTTAATCTCAGAGTTTTTTTGTGAGTTCTGAAATACCTTTGCTTTTAATAGTGTTCCATACATACAACAAAAATAAAAGGGAAAAAACTAAATGCCATATATTGATAAAATTCATTAAAACAAATTTATTACACATATAAAATACAATACATACAAATAACGCTCCGTCCATTTACTAACAATTGAAAACTGTGCAGCCAAAAAATATATTTGCTTTACTAATTGACCTATACTACTTTACATAACTTAAAACTACATACTTACATAAAAAAAAAAATTTATACCTCTGTAATATTGTTCTCAAATTTTACTCAATCGATTAATTTCGAAAATTCTTTCAATTCTAAAACTGTCACGGATACTCTGTTTTTAATTCGCTGGCCAAACTCATTGATTTAATCATAAATGATTTAATTAAGAATTTTACATATATACATATATATATATATATATATATATATATATATATATATATATATATATATATATAGTTTTATTTGTTAGTTACGCCACTGCGAGATACCACTAAAACCATATTCTTAAGGCGCTACAGACAGGTCGCCACCGCGGGGAGAGAGGTAGGAAAATATAGACAAAATCACACATGCCTGCCCTAAAAGGGATTCGATTTTTAGCACCCGAACTGTAAAGGTTGAATATTGTGCAACGCCCGCCGGCAGAAAAAGACGTAAACATTTAACGACGGACTTATTCTATATTTTAATTTGCAAACCATTATCCGTAATCTAGTAATATTGTGTACCTGTAAATACCATCCGTGAAGTTTATTGTTGTATAATAAAGACGTATCGTTTGGATCGCGGACTTTTATTCTAACGTTAGTTCCCTTTGAAATAATAAAAGAACTTTTAAGTAAAAACCTACATATATATATATATATATATATATATATATATATATATATATATATATATATATATATATATATATATATATATATATATATATATATAGATATATAGTGAAAAGGAGATAATGCTGGGATTATCTCCTTTTCCCTACATATTACTCGTACCCGGTATCATCCTTTTGGTTATATACATATACAGATATATATATTATATATATATATATATATATATATATATATATATATATATATTCGTGAGAATATCGATTATTATGGAGCAGAAAAACAATATTTACGAGTTGGCGAGCTTTTTAATTGGATCCTATAACTTTTAATAAAATTTTATTTTAATAAATATTTTCTTTTCTCACTCTTTAAATTGTCCATTACATATTTCACAGTTATTTTCGGACTCCTAATATAATTTGTCTCCTATAAGTACGGACCTGCACCAATATTATTGACTATGTCGTTATACTGTACATTTAGTCAAATATATTACACATGCTATCTGATAGGCTCTATGATCCCCAAGAACTACTTACTTGAAGTGAATCGTCCCGGGGTTGGTATAAACAATCGAGATAAGCAAAATGTCAAATGGTTATAACCCCTAAAAATGTTATGGATATGACAATATAAACCCAATGGAGGTGTTTGAATCTTTTATGAATATCTTGAATGTTATTGGATAAAGAATTATAAATTTGTAGGCAATAATAACAGTTTGTTTTCCATTAGCTAATGTGAAAAGTTTTTATTGTTTTTGAATTTATATAATAATTATATTTCTTACTTGATAAACATAAGATTATAATGTCCATGTTTTTGCTTTAATTATATTGTAATCTGTTAAACGTTTTCACGTTTTAAGCTTTTAAGGTTTTCTATATTCTTCTAATTTTATTTTCTCTGTCGTCCATTTTTACAGTATTTTTTATGATATTGCAAATTTTAACACTAATTTTAAAATACCGTCTATGGTCTACAAATAGTATCGCTACTCTCCAACCGCCTAGGTCTAAATTCATACTTTTTTGAACTTAATCGCAAAAACCGTTAAGTGAACAAGGCACTTTTTCGCTAATATAAATATCGTATGTCTCTAAAGTTTTCGGAAAATTTTAGAATTAAAAGTATTATTGGTAGGAAGCATTGGATCAAGTTGCCATTGAAAACCAATACAAACTTAATATTCGTCAAAGTGTTTATCGTTTAGTTGAACATGTACCAAAACGCGAAATTATAAAAATTTTTAGTGCTCAAAATATTTCTGTGTCAACATTTTATCAGACAATTAAAGAGTGCGAAAATGGTATACCATGCCTCAATTTGCCCAAACGTGGAAGACCAAGATTTCAACTGCTTCGGACTTGCTCGGGAAAGAGCAATAATATAAAACAATATAAAAAGCTCCCGAGTACATACCAGCCCAGTTAGAAAAAAATCCTAGATTTTACCGTGGATTGAGACGTATTCATTTTCCTAAAATTCTCATTATTAATAAGAAAAAGTATTTTACTTTATCCAATTCCGAAATGAAGGACAACGACTGATTTTATACACGTAATGTACAAGATGTACCAGACGAGGTTAGGTTTAAGAGAAAAATAAAATTTGTCGATAAAATTTGGGTATGGGGTGATCTCAGAAGCTGGTGGTTAACAGCCGTTTGTTAAACATGTTCGCGGTAAAGCTTTCAATGCTAAGAATTACGTTGACAGGTTATAAATGATGCAAGTGGAACTACATTTTCATCAAGGATCTCTACCACATACCTGTGTACATTAAGAGTAGGTCTAGGTATAGGAACCAACTCTGTACAGGCAAGATAGACTATACCTTCTCAAACCATGAGACTTTTTCCGGGAAATGTCACCCGTTCGTTTTCATACTTTATAATGGCTACCTGGTGCTTGCAATTCAGTTCTCTCGTCGTCTGTAAACAAGGCGCCTTCCATCATGTACATTTCATCCTACGTCATCATCATCATTAGCCATTTTGCGTCCATTGCTGAACATAGGCCTCCCGTAAATAATTCCATTGCATCCGATATTGAGCAACTTGAATCCAGTTAGACTGGATGCGCTTTAAATCGTCCGACTACCTTGTTGGAGGACGTCCTCGACTACGATAAGCATCGTGTCTAGGCCTCCACTCTAAAATTTTCTTTGTCCATCTTCCATCTCTGACCCTAGCAACATGTCCTGCCCAGTTCCATTTCAGGGTTGTAATTCTTTCAACTGCGTCCGTCACACCAGTTTTTCTCCTTACTATCTGACTCGAAACTCTGTCCCTGAGTGATACGCCCAACATTGACCTCTCCATCGCTCTCTGTGCCACTTGTATCTTATTAATTACTTTTCTGGTAAGTGTCAATGTTTCTGCTCCATATGTCAGAACTGGAAGTACACACTGATCAAAAACTTTTCTCTTCAAGCACATGGGAATAGCTGATTTAAAGACTTCCCTCAGTTTTCCGTAAGCTGCCCATGCCAGTCCTATTCTCCTTTTTAACTCTGTTGTTTGATTGTCTTTTCCCAATTTAATCTCGTGGCCCAGATACTTATAGGAATACACTTGTTCAATTTGCGTGCCATTAGTGGAAATGTTTTTTGCCAGTACCAGGTTGGTCATGTATTGTGTTTTGGAAAAATTAATTTTAAGGCCAACTCGTGCACAAGAGCTCTGAAGGTCTTGAAGAAGTTGGCATGCATGATCTACCTGATCTGCAATAAGGACTATGTCGTCTGCAAACCTCAAGTTGTTCAAAAATTCCCCATTTATATTTAATCCAATATTTTCCCAATTATTTTTTCTCGTAGCACTCTGTAATAGGGCGGTGAATAGTTTAAGAGAGATAGTGTCTCCTTGCCTAATACCTTTCTCCAAGGGAAATGTGTCTGTGTCACCATAGTACATTTTTACAGCAGCTGTTGCGCTATCATATATATTTCGAAGAAGAGTTGTGTACCTATGGTCAATACTGCACTCTGTAAGAGCTCTTAACATGGAGCTATGCTGGACTGACTCAAATGCTTTCTCAAAGTCTACAAATATTAATATCAATGGCTTGTTGTATTCTATAACTTTCTCTATCAAGGATTTTATAACTTGTAGGTGGTCATTTGTTCCAAAGCCACTCCTAAATCCGGCCTGCTCTAGAGGTTGATGAAAATCTAGCTTAGGTCCCAGTCTGTTAGTAATTATTCTCATAAAGAGTTTATATAAATGAGATAATAAGTTGATAGGTCTGTAGTTGCCAATTTCTGTTACATCTCCTTTTTTATGCAATATTATCATAATGGCATTATTCCATTTTTCTGGCGTATTTCCTTCAAAGAGGCAGGCATTATAAAGGGTTTTTAAAGCCTTTATGACGCATTCGCCTCCTAGTTTTATCATTTCACTTACAATGCCATCTTCTCCAGGTGTTTTGTTGTTCTTCATACCTTTTAATGCTGACTTAATTTCCTCTTCGGTTATATCTGGAAGTTCCTCTGACCCTTGATTTAGTATTGCTGAAATTTCTACTTCTACCATCCTACGTATTTACTGGTAAATATTGAACGACTTACAAGATCTTGTCTAGCTAAAAAAGGTCCCGTCGCTGGCCTTCTATTACATAAACTTATTTCGTTGACATGCCTTCCAACTGTACTATTAGAAATATCGACATAAAGTACTTCTGTACTCAATTTATTTCCACGACAGGTGGTAAAAGTTCTTTTTTTCAAATCAATAAGGCGCAAATCTTGTTGACAAGTAGTTCTATGTCATCCTTGTTCTGATCTTCTTGTGTGTCTTCAAGTCTCGCGAAAACGTTGAATACGTAAATCATTGTGTGTTGAATGAAAAGTAACGGTAACTTCGATCCTCTACAGCTCAAGTAATTTTCAGTTAGATAATTCTGTCTATCCATGTTCATTAAAAAAGGTTTTTGTTTTGAAACAGCGTAAAAATTTAACGACACTTAAATGAAAACTAAGAATTTTAATACCGGAAGTTATTTAGTTCTGCTTATCGTTCTAGTTCGAAAGCTAGAATTAATTAAACTAACACCTTTGATTTTTGTATACTTTGTCATTCAGCAAGAAGTGAGGCGTACATTCTTGTTCTGATATATAAATTTTACCTTCAATTTTATGGAAAGTAACCAATAAAATACGTACAAAATATCACATCAAATATTTGTTTTAGAATTGACATCATCTCTATCAGTGCCCCGAAATATAAAGCTTTTCGTCAAAAAGTAGGTTAAGCCTCAATGAAGGATATAAATGGTGGCAAATCTTCCGCGCTCTATTTATTTATATCCTATTTTTTATAAACCGACAAGAAAAGTTTTTTTCGTCTTGATGCTTGAGCATGTTCGACAGGTTAGAAATAAAGTATAAAAATCCAAGAGGAAAAAGGGATTTTCTGTAGGAGGAACTTCTCCGCTTCCGAGTTCGACGAACGTTTATAAGACTTTATATGTCGCCATTTTTTATATCTGAGATTGGGTACAAATTTTATCATCGTAAAACAATCAGAATGTATAAAGATATGTGAAATTATTTACAAGGAGTATATTGGTCTGTAATGTAGTACAATAATAAAAAAAGGAAATCAAATTACTTTTTAAAATATATTTTATTATTATTAACCAGTTTAGCCTTACCTAACTTGGTTTCGCTAAGAGGAAAACATATTTATTTCAGGCAGTGAAAACATTTTGCGGTGTAAAAGGCTTTTTCATATTATTACCGCTTTTTGCATGGCATTTTAAGGATTTTCAGTACCAGCTGTTTGATGTTCTCTATGAGACTTTTCATCTCGTATATTTTCACTTTCTTCATTGTAACCAGATTTGTACTTAAAGATCTCTATACTTGGAGATTTTTTCATGTTATTTAATATGTACATTATCGCTATATCAATAAGCGTTGTTTGTCTATATAGTTTATTGACAAGTATAATATGTAGTCTATTGTAATGGCTAGACTTATATATTTTGTAAATAAAACAAAACATTTTTTTTTTATTGGGTTAATGCCTCGACAACTATGATCATTGGCATGGTACAGTCAGGTACCTAGTGCAGTGTGTGTGTGTGTGTGTAGAGTAATTGTCTTGATACTTAGCAAAGTCGACGTCATTATCTTTGCTAAGAGACGCCAATTGTATCCGAACGTCTGCGGTCCCTCTGGTGAATACCGATCGCACAAGGATAGAAATTATTTTCATTTATTAATTTTTAATAAACTAAAATTTCCACCCAGATGAGATTCGAACTCACGACCTTTAGATTTAAATGTAGGCGCTCTTACCACTGAGCCACAGAGGGGGTTAAAACATAAATTAAGATAACACAAAACATAAAACTAAAACTAAATTGTATAAATTGCATAAGCGACAATTTATTTTGAATTGCGGATTTTAAATCATATTTATCTAACCGTAGATAATGGTGTGACTAAATAACAGGATATTCCAAAGTCCATTTTATTTTTTATTCATTTAGACTCCAATATTACCGATAGTACCTATGGATACTACCTAATATTTTTGGTATTGTTGTAGCAGGCAACAGATTATAATCACGTAATAAAAGGGTGTTTCAAAAGTTTCTTATGAATAGAGCATTGTCCTTTTGCAAAATGATTTTGTTCTCAAAAGTGAAAACTTAAGCATCGTCAATCGAACTTATTTAATTTATTACCTATTTTGATTTTAAAATGCCGAAAATAACTAGTGTCGCTACTTGGACTAGACCTAACATAATGGGGATATAAATAAACATATGGATATGGACAAAGTTAATTGTTCCGTTTGCGGCAAAATTGTAAGTACTAAATATTTATTACTTTTGTATATTTGATATATTATTTAAAATATTTTATTATAAAATAAATATTGTTACTATTGCATAAATATGCAGCCAGTGCAGTGCCTGCCATGCAATAATCGTGCAGTTACTTAAATGAAATTTCTTCTATTAACGCCTTTAGTTTAAGATCATAAAGAAATCGTTTCTAACTGTAATTATTTATATTAAAAATTCTGCTACAGGTTGCATGCGAGAAGAAACTTCAGATAGATAAATATGTCAGAACAGCGTCACATTTAGTCAAAAAAGACAAAACTAAATCTGGAGAAAAATATTAAGCTTCGATTTCTAAGTCATTTCGGACAAGTAGGGAAGAAGGAAACGAACAAGATAATTTTAATGAAGACTTGTGCTGACTTGCTCTTTAAATATTTTGCTTTCAAAAATATCCAATCAAAACTTAACTTCTTTTTAAAAAAAATATTGTAAAGTGAATATTCCAAGTAAAAGGATTCTAAAGAGAAACCATGTCAACTCGTTTTACTACTCAGTAATAGATAATATAAAAACAAATATTAGTGACAATTACTTCTACGTACGTGTTGACGGAACCACTAATTTGTCAGAAAGATATATTGCTTATTTAATGATTGATGTTCTAAGCAATCAGATCTTACCAAAATCTTATTTAATTTCATGAAAGCAATTAGAAAAAACCAACAGTGCAACAATATCACGTTTTGTACAAGAAGAAATATAATTTTTTTTCCTGTAGCTGTTTCTAGCCATAAATTATTGCTTTTTTTATACCATGCTGCACTATATATGGTCAATACTGGACAAAATTTTAAAATATTCTAAATCAACTTAATACACATTACTTGTTAGCACGTGAAATTAACAGAGTTGCGGTAGAAATTAGAAAACAGTTTTCTTTTGTAAACTCCCCTGATATCAAGCATAAAAAGGTATTCATCAAATCTTCTATAAGAATTTAACTTTATAAAACAATGCTTCCAAATATTTTACTTCCATCACTTTCATCCATATTTTTAACACGATAGCGAACTTGATCCGAAGCCGCCTTTTCTCTTCAGACTATTTCGTAGATTTAAATAATATAATTCACGCTTTAACGGATGAAAGTTCCCAATCTCTGTAAGGTGCTAAACAAATTTTTGTCACATCCGTTGATGTGGAAAGAAGTTTCTTAATTTACAAATATATGTACACAGATAGAAGATTTTAGTTTTTATTGAAATTTTTTAAAAAACATCTGGTCATTGCTTGTCTCCATAATTCTAAGGAATAGTATTTTACTTTTTTACTACTTTCATTACAATTAATTATTATATTACAATTATCTACTTTGTTCTTTAAATTTATTTATATTGTTATCTAATTATTAGAATATACATTAATTAATATTACATTATTAAAGTATAATAACAATATGCATATTTTCTAAAAAAAAATGCATATTTAATACATATTTTCTAGAAGAAATGCATATTTAATGCATATTTTGGGTAAATAAGTGCATATTTTTAACTTTTTTGCATATTTGCCTAAGTCTAGTAATGGCACTGTCGAGTTGAAAATGCAAAAGTTTTTATCTTTATGTGCATATTTCTGGTTTATGTACACTTTGTCAAAAGTCTCGACTAGGAATGACTTTTAAAACTCTACAATCGGTACGTCCACTTGATGCGCAGCAAGATTACCGGAAATTATTAGCAACAAAAGTAAACTCGACTTATAAACTACGTATCAAAATCATGTAGCCGAGTCTCGGCGTGTTCCAACTCGTTCAGTTGAAATACTTTCTCTGGCTGTTCTGTGTCGATAGGTAAAATTTCAAAAGATATCCCTAGTCTTGAGGAATTGTAGATGGTTTGTGCTCATGTGTCTTGTTTCCTCGGGTTAAGGTGAGCGTTCACAGGTCCGAATTCTATGCATCGGAAGCATTGTACGCATCGGATTTTAGTTTGCCTTGCATAAAAACTTATGTAACTGCGTCCACTGATCCGCATCGTACGGACGCCATCATCGGCAATACCAAAGGGTTGCTTCCAGAGACAAATTTTGCGATGCGTACCGATGACGTGATATGGAATTTCGACCAGTGGACGCACTTAGCGGGCTCTGTTCGCAATTTCGCATGGTCGTAAGGTCCAGTGGGAGCTAATCTACGGCTATTTGCCTTTGACGATAGCCTTGTCAACACTTGTTTTTGCATCATGAAAGTATCAGGATTAACTACAGTTGAGCAAGAATATAAGAGAGGTATATAACTTAGCACACCCCAATTTTGCGAATCAACAAAGAAGCAGAATCTATTTTATATTTTATTTTATTATTTATTGGGGTGATCCGAAAAAACCAAATTTAAAAATGTCGATTTACTCAATTTTTTAATAAAAGGTTTGATATTTTTAATTATTTTTAATGTACAACTTTTTGTACGTAATCAAACAAGTAAACTCAGTTTTAACCTTTATTTTATATATAGGTATATTCAGAAAAACATATTACATGCCATGATAAGTTGATTATGGGGATTAACGTATCATAAGTATTATTCATTTCCCATTAAAATAGTAATTAATTGACTACTGCGCCAGACCAGGGGAATTTAAAATATGCATTTTATGACTTGTCGATCCAGCATGACAAAAATCTGCGAATTAGTTAATAGTACTCACGAACTTAAGTAAACAAATAAAGCAGAAATACGTTTGAGATTTAATTTCAATGCTCCTATTATCCATTTATACGTATTTTGACCTTATTAGGTCTCCTCAAAGCGTCTTAGAAGCTTTGGATTGAAAATGAATCTTTCCCTTCATAATAGAATAATTATAAAAATAATTATATGCAGACGTTACGCCGACAGTCAATAGCAATCATAGTAGAAATCCAAACATTTCTTACTTAACGAAACTAAAATTCAGATAATTGACTAATACACTTTCTACAATAGACAAAGCAAACAGGTCTTTTGAAATTAAATCTCAACGTCTTTCTGCTTTATTTATTTAAGTTCATAAGTACTAGAAACTAATTAGCAAACCATTTTTATCATGGTTGATCGACAGCTCGTAGAATGCAAATTTTGGAATCACTTTGTCGGCTAATTCATCAATCTGTCTGCTTTGTACATTGTAGAAAGCGCAGTAGTCAATTATCTGAATTGTAGTTTTCTATCTTCGGATTTTTGCTGTGAAGAATAAATGAATTTATATAGTAGGATATACTAAAGATGACGAAATAGCACGATTATAGGACGAAGAAAAACATCATGTTTAAATCACTATGACGATGATAATCTCATAGTAATAATCCAGATTGGTGCAATATTTTGCTAATAATGGTCACCTGTATGGTATGCGTTGATTCAATTTAGTCCTCTCAGAAAGTCTTCCCTGATAAAACTTAAAACTTGAAACACGTGTAGGAAAATTGTTAGAGACTCTAACTAAATCAAAATGTAACCATCTCTAATTTATTTTGTTTATGTTTTTGTTTATGTTTTGATCTATGTGTAGATTGTTGATGTATCAATAGAATATAAATATCTAACTTGCAATCTGATTGAAATCTAACTGCCAAGGTAATAGTTGACAACCAGAACACCCGAAATATCAAAATACAGAGGGGAGTCCGATAGGGTTGCGTGATATCATCACTACCCTTCAATGTCTAACAGTGAAGCGGAATTTAAAGAAGCGCACTCAGATTTAATAGAGAAAATATCTAGCACTGAAGAAGTTTTGAATAACTTGCGTTTTGGAGACGATACAGTAATAATGACGGATAACAACAATGATTTAAAAGACGGAATGCAACGAATTACCGAAGGCTGTCGTAAATACGGACTAAGGATGAATTTGAAAAAACTAAATGCATGATCATGACTAAATCGGCAGATGCAAACATCCAATTGAGTGGGGAGGATACTGTAATTGAGAGTGTGGATATCTACAAATACTTAGGAACATGGATAACATCAAATGTAGACCGAACTAAAGAAATTAAGACATGTATTGAAATAGCACGTGCATCATTCGTTAAACTTAAAAAGTTTCTTTGTTGTAGGGATATAAGGTTAGGACTACTCCTAAGAAGGCTTTGGGGTTACGTATTCCCTACTCTTCTTTCTGGCTTGGAAGCATGGACATTAAAATAAGTACATCTCAATAAGTTCGAAGAGAAGAGAAGGTATCGAAAGAATGATAGCGGAAGGCAATATAGCAGACTAGAGTTCTAGGAAAAATTACCGCGATGATCAGACCAAACAAAAACATGGCCCATTGCTCATTCTTGGAATCAAAATAATATGCCCGCGAAAGAAGTAATTAGAAATCAACAATCAACTGAACATAGAGATAAAAAGGTTTTTTATTTTCATTATTTCGTTCAGATACGTACGGAGAATATCCTCTTTGATGGGAATGCCTAGCTTTAAACCAGATAAAGTATTTCTATGGTCTGCTAATTTAAAACTTGGCGCTTTAACTTAGTATCCATATTTTCGTATATTTTAATAATATTTTTACAGCGCACATGATTTTGACCAGTCATCCAAAACGAACATTTAACGAACTGTAGAGTGTGTCATAATTTATTTAGATTTGGTTAGTTCATAAAACTATCACCAATAAAACTTAATTCTTCTTATTTCCGGTTTTATATAAAGATGTAAAAAAATATGTAGTTTTTAAGTGTCTTGAATGTTTTTTACTTTGCTTAATACTTCAAACACTAAGCCATCATCCAAAGAGATTCCAAAAATTAAAACTAGCATAAAACGATACAAAAATAGAATGAAAAGATTAGGATTATTTATTTATGGCGTTTAAATGTCAAAGACAAATCCATTTAAAATTAGATGTTTAATGCCACACAATTGAAAAACAAACACAATATATTGTTAAAGATCTTTCTTATACTGATGACTATGACTTATGACTAATAAAAACCTGTAAAGTTTTTTCTATCTTAATATAGCAACTTATTCCATAACTCTAAGCTCTAGTGAACATTTTTTATAAACGATGTCATCACAGGATTTTTAAATAGGAAGTAGTTAAAAAATATTCTCTGTCGCAGTTGTTCGTATATAATAAACAATTCTTGATAAAGAAAATTGAAGCCGATTTTACTGAGTTACAATGTACATCCCCAAAACACACAGTACATCATACAAAATGCACAATAAACCAATTGGTTGCAATAGAACCGGTTGATACAAGTTTATACGTAAAAACACATCAGAGCGTAGATATAGCACAAAATCCTCGTATAGTAGTTGCTAATTATTTTTACTTTGTGGCGTTACACCCGACATCCTGTATGCCATTCATTTCCACCTTGTGTAATTTCAATCCTATTGTCCACGTCCATAGATTTATCTTTGTGTGTCTTGTAGTTGTTTCGATTTTATAAGGTTTTGAATTGCGGAAGGGCATCTGTTCCGACTTTATATCATATTATTAATTTTTATTTTTTGTTAGTTATTGTTCTTCCAAGATACTTAAATTCTCTGACGCGCTCCAAGTTAAAGTCGTCGATGGTGATATCCTATTCTATTTCTGATTTAGGTATTGCGGGTATTAATCAGAATAAGTACCCATCTTCTCTAGTTCCTTGTCGAATCTGATAAAAGTTTCTTCATTTTTAATCTGGGATTTCCTATTATATTGATATCGTATGCAACTGCCAACAGTAAGTTTGATCCCTTCCGTTGAAATAATAAAGTTGGTTTTTCGATTCCTGCACTTCTGATTATGTATTCTGTTGTGGTGAAGGTGAATCTTCCTGTTTTAGTCTATTGTTTATTTGAAATGTTTTCGACTGTTCTTGTCCAATTCTCATCTTACATAGTAGTCCTTTCATACACATTCGTATCAAACTGACTAGTTTTTTTGGAAAGCTAAGTTCTTGCATCTCTGTCCACAGTCTTACCCTGCATACTCTATCAAATTCTTATTTAAAATCTACGAATATCTAATTAAGCTTACAAACAAACTCTCAGCATTTCTTCATTATTTTTTTATATTGAATATCTGGTCAATAATAGAGCGGAATGGTCTTAATCTAAATTGATAATCTCCAAAGACTCCTTTTTATGGTTTAGTTTTTTCTAGCAGAATGTTTGCAAGAACTTTGTAGGAGTATTCAAGAGCGTTATTCACCGATATTGAATACATTGCTTTTTGTTTCGTTATTTTGTGGATTAGTACAATAACTCTTTCTTTCTAGTCACCTGGTATTATTTCCTCTTGCCAAATGCCTTGAATGAGGTTGTATATAAATGTGTACAGTGATTCTCCTTCGTGGTTTAGATACTCTACAGGTATACCATCGCTGCCTAGTGATTATTTTTTAATTTTTTAACTGACTGAGTTACTTCTTGATATGTGGGGTATTGGTCTTATATTTCAGCTATATGCAGCTCTATGTTTGATGTATTTCTAAAAGATTTGTAGTTTAACAGTTGACAAAAGTATTTCCTCCAGGTTTTTAGCAGGTTTTCTGTACTTGCTTGGTATCCAGCCTTGATCTATGAAATGCATTTAAAGAATTGTCTTATATTGTTGTTTTTACGATTGTCTTCTATATCTGAATATCTATACCAAGATCTCCTCCTTTTTTCTTTTTATTAGTTTCCGTGTCTCTTTTGGAGCATGTGCCTTCTAGCCAAGTTTTTTGGTTTTCAGGCAATCATTATAAAACCATTTGTTTGCTATTCTCTTATTATATCCTAGTATTTCATCTGATGGGCTGGTCAAAGTAAATTTTCTCAGTCGGAGTCTATATTGTAATATTCCTTTGTCTATGTTAGACGTATTTTTGTTGCGCTTTGAAATTTCCACTCTGCTTCATTTTTACCAGGAAATAATCCGGGTTTCCATCCAGTCTTTTTAGGTTTTTTACAGCTAGGCGGTTATAACCAGAACATGATCGATCTGATTTCGTGTGACACCGTCGTTAATGTTTCGGCTTTCTTTATGAATTTTCTTGTGTTCAAATATTGTTGATTTTATAAGCAGGTTGTAAGATGCTGCAAAGTTTATTAACCATGTTTCAATATTATTACTGACCTCATGGAGACTATGATTACCTATTGTGGTCTATATGCTGCTTCCTTCCCAATATTTGCATTGAAATATCCTAGGATAATATGCATGTCCAGTTTGTGAAGATTATGTCCACTTGTTTTTCAGAGAAGTTGTGTTTTATT
Organism: Diabrotica balteata; assembly: GCA_918026665.1. NCBI lineage: Eukaryota > Metazoa > Arthropoda > Insecta > Coleoptera > Chrysomelidae > Diabrotica > Diabrotica balteata. Next base: position 49,660,349 of record OU898282.1, read on the forward strand.
TCCTCTTCCTTTTTCTCAGTCGATGCATGGGCACTCGGTTCCTTTTAGTCTGATATAGCAGAAACTTTCGTTAACGAGTTTGAAGGTTATGACTGACCTCACAAGACTTTTCTTGAGTATAGCTATGAAGTTAGTATGGATTTGGTGCTCCTGTTCACTTCAGCTGAAAAATACTACAGATTTACTAGTTTTCAGTTATATTCATGTTTTTGGGTTCAAGTTCTTTGACCATTTGAGTGACTGAATAGGCCAAGATAGGCTTAGTACGTTCACTTTCCTATATCCATTATCCTCTGTTTATTTATTTACTTTATTATATGCTTTTGTCGTCGTACAATATCCATCCTTATGCCAGGTATGTTTCGTTTCACTTAATTTTTATGTAACGTATTATGTGTTCGATGGAGAAGGTCTGTGTAAATCAGTGGAGATTCTAGGCGACGATTTGGCAATTTAAGAAGAACGACTAAATCTACGATCTAAATGACAGCTAGCAGACAACCTACAAAAACATGAATGCAGCTTGACAGAAGAAAAGACTTGTTAAGTTAAAAGGAGAAAAAAATATATCCTAATATATATATATATATATATATATATATATATATATATATATATATATATATATATTTATATATATATATATTCTCTAATATATATATATATATATATATATATATATATATATATATATATATATATCTATATATTCTCTTACTCATAGGGAACGTCAATAATTTAAAGGAAGCAAGTTGCGAGTTGAATAGCAACTTATTAAAATATTCTTGTACGCTCTACCAATTCTAATATATCGAGTTCATTTAAAATTACAGCTTATTGTACCAACAAATTTTACCTCTAATACCTCTAATATACTTATCTTTCAATTTGTTCGAAATATTTTAAGATATAACGAGAATATGTTATTTTCGTCAGGTGCTAAAGGGAGCTTAAGGTAGGATTAAATTCACGATGTTCGCATTTGAAGAGATTTGAGACTTCCTTTGAAACGTTTGGGGTTGAAAAGGCAGTGAGAGATTACCAGCTGGACAGTTTTCATCATTGGATTTGAAATCCGCTTTAGAGATTTTTTTTTAGAGCTATATATTTTATAGTCAAGTGCTTACGCGAATATTTTTTATATCTTGATGAATTGAGAAGTTTAAATTTTTTACTAAATCTTTTAAGATATATTTATGGACTTATCCATAGTATACGTACAACACAGTATTTATTATTCATATAGACGTAGCCATTCAATTTTAATGGACATAGATTAAAAGATTTACAAACGTATATTTTTTATACAATATATTTTTTTATGTTCTTCTTAGTGTGCCGTCTCCCTACGGAGGTTGGCAATCTGGCTTAAATCTCTCCCTGAAATAAGGGGGAGAAATTTCATATTTTGGTCCCCTCATCACGTGGCCTAGATATTCCAGTTTTTTTGTTTGTACGGTGGTGATTAGTTTTGTCTCTTTACTAACCCTCTACAGGACTTCTTTAATTATATTAAAGGAATAAAGGAAAATCTCTATTCACTAGTTTATTTCTCTATTTAACTTCCCAAGTAGGTAAATTAAACAAAAGTGGCGATAAAACACATCCCTGTCTGACTCTTTACAGATCTTCATTTCTACTGGCTGTTGTCCGTCAATTTAAACTGTGGCACTTTGGTTCCAATATAATGTTTTAAATTATCTTTATGATTTTCTTTCTAAAAACTCTACACGTCCTTTCCCCATGAATGGCGGGAGCTTTTGATGCGCACCCGCATCCTGGAGATAAGTGGTAGAGGAGTAGGGTCCTTGGCGGTAACCAGTCAAAAGTGCTAGGTCGAGACCTTCTTTCTACCTTCGTTCATCTTTACGCCCGTCAGCAAAGGATAACTTCATATATTGGATGGGTGATCGTGTAGCAACACAGAGACTACGGGGAGGCTGGAGCTCACGCTGCAGCAGCAACGTGCCACCCTCAAATTATGTCGGACTCGTAGGGGCAATGGATTCACTTAGGATCATGTATTGAAAGGCCAGCAGTACCAGGGCCACGTCTTCATGCTTTTGTAAGAGAGGGGTGACACGAACGTACTTGCTGTTAGAATAGTGATTAGACCAGCTGTAATATATAGCTCAGAAACCTGGACCATAACAAACCAAAATAAACTCTTGTTGAGACGAAAATTACTTCGGAAAATATATGACATGACAGTTTATACAGATACTATAGAATTAGAACAAATAAAAAACTGGAAACCTTTTAACTGGTACAACCAACTAAACATCGTCAATGAGATAAAAGCGCAGTTACTGAGGTGGACAGAATATGTAAATAGAGCCAATGAAGAGCGACTCATCAAACAGATATAGGAGGTAACGAGAAGATAGGATTCACCGAAGTAGGTGAATGCAAGTCGTAAAGGCAGCGAAGACCCACTAAGGGTGTGAAGCTAGAGTGAGAGAGAGAGAGAGAGAGAGAGAGAGAGAGAGAGAGAGAGAGAGAGAGAGAGAGAGAGAGAGAGAGAGAGAGAGAGAGAGAAAGAGAGAGAGCGAGAAAGAGAGAAAGTATATAATAATTTATTTTCTTTCATATTTTTAAAATTTTTCCTAATCATTTAATTTTATTCCCGTTGGTTAGTTCAATATATTTCGTGACTTTAGTTATTTATTTCCAATACTTAAGCGTTGAGCATTTTTCTTAATCAATTAAAATACAAAAAAATATACGCTATCTTAAGGTTTGTGAATACTCCTAAAAAAGTTATTTGGAGTTATAGATATCAAAAAAGACTGCGAAACAACTGTGTATATTAATTAAAAATAATCATCCTAATCTGTTTAATCCTCCTTTTAGCATCAACCAAAATATCTTCCTGCTGGTCTTAAAATAAATCTTGGTAATAAATACAATTGGCAACGCGGCACTCGAAGGAAGGGTATTAATAGTTGGGTCAATGGTATTTAGGGAAATCGACAAATGAATGTGGTTTGTACTAGTCACTTGACACTAATGAGGCTGTTCCATAAATGACACACGAGTTGATTTTACGGGGTAACACGTATGTATGATTGGTTAGCTGAGAGAGATATTAATCCTATTCATTTATAATTTTCATGATTCTTTAAACAGTTATAATTAGTAATTTATAGGATAAGATATATTTTTGGAAAAAATTCAAAGCATCTTCCAGTAAAAATAGTTAATAATTTTATTTGACGTGTTTTTTGGAGTACAATTTCACTACGTGTCTAACTCAAAAATGTATGGTACTTGCCGTAAGATTTCGTCGGCAATTAAGGAATTACAAACGCTGTCTCTTTTTATCTGCGCACAATGTTCTAAAGTTCATTAGCGGCACGAATTACACAGCTATATGTATGGTATAGTTATACTATTAAAGGGAAACGATGGGGTTATTTTCAACGTTCCCTGAGAGCACCAAAACCCTTGTGGTGACCTGTCTTGATTCGTTACAGGATTTAAGCGTAGGTTGCTGATTCGTTTTGTTATCCTTGTGGGGGTGAAATTACACACTAACACTTTACTTCTTGGATTTATTTTACTTGCAAACTATTTTACATATATACACCTTGCACTTTGCAACACTAAAACTAACTTATAATATAACTTGTAATATATATGTACGGGTGAGAGAGAGAGAGAGAACGAGGAGAGAGAATAACTTATTTAGCGACTTCTTAACTTGAACTACTTAATGCGACTGCCCTTATATGCCTGTATGCAATATGTGGCCAGCTTGGGTAAATGACAAAGGGTCAGCGGGTGTAAGAGGGGCGTCAAATGCACTGAAGATTTCTGGTTCTTTTAACTAATAAGGGCTAACATGTGTTCTTCAGGAACAGAGGCGGCGTAAGGTTAAATTAAAACAGTTAAAGAATTAGTTGGTTTTCCAACATACTCCCGGGCCTTGAAGCATTGCTTCAAATAATAAAATAGTTAACGACATAACAAGAGAAAACAACAAGAGACAACAACAAGAGCAAAGTTACTAAATTAACAGAAGATGAATTCTACTGTAAACCTAATTCTAGAGAACACTTAACAATAAACTATCAACTAAACATAGAGTGCATGGGTGAGTAAACTTATTCCCTAAAAAATATTACACTTAGTAGCTAATCAACACTTTACAATACAATATAACATTTACCTAATATTTACACAGAATACTCTTCTGGCAATGGACACAATTTTGTGATGGGACGTGTGAAAGTTCCATCCTTTGTTTTGATCTTAACAACCCGCACCTTGCCATTACTGCCATGGTAGACCTCAATCACTCTGGCAAGCGGCCAATATAAGGGAGGTGTATTATCTTCCTTCAACAAGACAAGATCATTTTCTTTCATATTTTTGTTTGAGGTGAGCCACTTGGGACGGTTTTGCAACCTATTCAAGTAATCTGTGCTCCATCTTTTCCAGAAAAGTTGTTTGATTTTTTTGCAATTTTCCCAGAGATTTATTCTAGAGGAGGAAATTTCACTTACATCGGACTCTGGGAACGAGGTGAGTGGTTTGCCTATTAAAAAGTGACCAGGGGTGAGTACAGAGAGATCCCCAGGCTGATTGGACATGGCACTGAGGGGGCGAGAATTGAGAACAGCCTCTATCTGGGCTAATACAGTGGAGAATTCTTCAAACGTTAGGTTTAGGTTGCCAACAAGCCTGTGGAGATGGTACTTCGCACTTTTTATGGCACTTTCCCAGATTCCACCATGATGTGGAGAGTGAGGAGGTATAAATTTCCATGTAATCTCAGAGGAAGCGAGAAAATCCTTTATTGACCTTTGAGTGTCTTGGTTCCGCAAGAATTGAGCAAATTCTCTCAATTGATTTTTGGAGCCAAGAAAGTTGGTTGCATTATCAGAAAATATGACAGAGGGATTGCCACGTCTACTGATAAAACGCTTGAGGGTGAGCAGAAATGATTCTGTGGTTAGATTGGAGACAAGTTCCAGATGGCATGCTCGAGTGACCATACAGATAAACACAACAATATAACATTTGGTTACAGGAGCCTTACGAAGTTTGGAAGTTTTGAGATTGTATGGTCCACCTAGATCTGTTCCAACATTTGTAAATGGTTGCGAACACACTAGACGTTCTCTTGGCAAGTCTGCCATCAGCTGAGATGCTGTTTGAGCCTTAAAACGGAAGCATATCTTACAACTGTGAACAATTCTTTTGACCTCCCGCAGAGCATCAAGAGGCCAATATTTTAGTCTAAAGTTGGAGAGTGTACATTGTGGACCAGCATGACACAATCTAATATGCTCCCTCCTTAGCATAAGTTTCACTAGCTGATTCCTAGAAGGCAAGAGAAGAGGATACTTTTGGTCAAATGGTACAGAAGCATATTTTAACCTTCCACCAACTCTCAACATTTCATGTTCATCCAGAAAGGGGTTCATGGACAAAAGGGATTTGTTTGTAATTGGCCTTTTAGTTTTGAGAAGAGAAATTTCTTGTGAAAACGAGTCATCTTGTATGAGTTTGACAATTACGAGTTCAGCCGATTTGAGTTCCCTTACAGAAAGATTGTTGGAGAATTTTTCTGATGGTTTCCTGATATTATGAGCAAACCTTAAGCAATAAGCAATCACTCTTTGTAGATTTGTAAATGAAGAGAATGGTCGAATGAGTTCATCTAGGAATGAGGGAGAGACTTGAACATGATGGACAATCTGAGATTTTCTTTCCTCTGGAACGTGATTAATTTTGTTTTTTGAATTGAAAAGGGTGAGATTTAAATCAACTTGGGACAGAAAATGTGGACCATTAAACCAGAGTGTACTGTTCGGAAGTTCTAACGGTGATATACCTCGAGACAAAATATCTGCAGGATTTTCCTTGGATTTAACATACCTCCAGATAAATTCTGAGTTTTGTTGTATTGTTGCCACTCTATTGGCAACAAAGGGAGTCCAACGTGAAGGAGGTGATTTTAACCAAGCTAGAACAATCTCTGAGTCACTCCATAAATTTATGGAATCAATCTGGGGGATTCTGATTTTAAGGGTACTAACAATTCGCTGGGTGAGTTTTGAGCATATAACCGCACCCATAAGTTCGAGTCTGGGAAGGCTAACAATTTTGAGAGGCGCCACTCTGCTTTTAGAGGCGATAAGAGCACAAGAGAAAGTGTTAGAATCATAAATAACACGAATGTATACACATGCAGCATATGCTTGTATACTAGCATCTGAGAAGCCATGAATTTCGATCTTTCTAATATTTTTATTTTTGAAAAGACATCTAGGAATTTTTAGTGACTGCAAGCAAGATAGACCTTGAATGAATTTGAGCCATTCTTTCAAAATTTCAGAGCTGAGATGGTCATCCCAATCAATTTTTGCAAGCCAAATTTTTCTCATTATTAATTTTGCAATAATTACTACTGGAGCAATGAGACCTTCAGGGTCAAAAATTTGAGCTATCAGCGAAAGCACTTCTCTTTTAGTATAGGTGGTTTTTATGAGTGATTCTTGTGAGAACTGAGGTACAGAAATTGAGAATACATCTGAGTTGGCATTCCAGTAGAGTCCTAATACCTTACTATTACCATTTTCTGGAGCTATAACATAATTGGAATCATGAGAACGAGAGGAGACATTTTCCAAAAATGTTTGAGAGTTAGAACACCATTTGTGTACTGATATTCCTACCTTGTTCAATAATTCTGTGATTTCAAAATATGCCTTTAAGAGATTTGTTGGGTCATCAGCACCATACAACATGTCATCTACATAGCATGCATTGAGAATAGCATCACTTGCAAGAGGATATGATCCTTGATGAGTGCGAGCTAACTCGACTAGACATCTACAGCTAAGAAAGTTACCACAGTTAGTACCATATGTTACAGTATTCAACTGGATGCATTGCAACTCATCTTGAGGGGAGTTTCGCCAGAGAATGTTTAGGAGATACCTTTGAGTGGGGTTTATGAGGATTTGCCTGTACATGTGCCTGAGATCAGAGGTAAAAACATATAGAAATGTTCTAAAATTTATGAGAGTGTCAATTAGTTCTGGTTGAGTTTTATACCCCTTCAACATAATGTCATTGAGTGAGATACCTGAGCTTGTTTTCATGGAACAATCAAACACAACACGTAATTTGTTTGTGAGCTTTTCCTCACGAATAATACAATGGTGTGGGATGAAGTATTTGTTTTCTGACCTTGGGTTTGTGAGTGTGAGAGGTACCACCTTTGCATGACCAAGAGAGAGATATTCTTGTATGAAGTTCTTATACTGGGTGTAAACTGTGCTATCTTTTACAAGTTTTCTTTCTAGATTGTAGAACCTCTGTCTTGCAGAATAAAAGGAATTGCCTAGTCTTTTAGGCTCTGCTGAAGATCGTAGTGGCAGATCTACTTGAAACCTACCTTCAGGTAATAATTTTGTGGTGGTTTTAAAGATATGTTCAGCAAGTTCATCATCCTGACTGAGCATGGGACTTTCAGGGAGTTCTTCAACCTCCCAAAACTTTTGAATGAGTGCATCGAGAGGTTCAGTGTTATGCAAAGAATTGATACAAAGAGAGACCTGAGTTGAGAAAGAAGAATGCTTGTTATTGTCCGAGACATGTGCATGATAGTTGGGAATTGACTGTGAAGGTAGTCTTCCTTGGAAAATATATCCAAGATGTGTATTTTGCAGTATAGGGCCATTTCCAAGTTTTATTATTCCATCTGTTAACAGATCACAATATATGTCATTGCCCAATAACATATCAATTTTACCAGGTACTGAGAATGAATGATCTGCAAGATTTATATCATGAGGTATACTTAAGTGAGACCTACTTATCTTTACCTGCGGTAATTTACACGTTATAGTTGGCAGTACAGCACATGATACATTAAATCCATTTTGTGTCGTTCTAAAGGGATAGATAATGAGGTCTATCATCTTGTTGGAGGTGGAACAAGATTGAGATAAGGTGGAAATTTTAAGTAATCTATTATAAGAATGAAAACCTAACCTGTTTACCAACTCTTGGGTTATAAAACTCGTCTGGCTGCCATTGTCAAGAAGAGCACGGGCATGGACTAAATTTTTATCTTTGTCCACTAGTGTAACGAGAGCTGTGGCCAATACTACTTCATTCGTGAGTGAGAGTGCAGAGAATGATTGTGTTACACCGTGTGAATCAAAACTGTGAGAACCAGATTGAGTTTGTTGAGGATCATGATAGTGAGATGAGGTACCTGGTTGATTAGAGGGTGTATTATGTTGAAATACATGTAGATTATTAGACCTAGTAGTGTCTTTATTAGTGCTATTAGCATGAGTTTGAGCAAGAGACGATGAGGCTTGAGGATTAGACAGAGTATTTTGAGAATTGTTTCTATTAAGAGAGTGGTTATCATTTCTGATCATGTGAGCTTCAGGAGGAAGAGATCTTTGTGTAGCAGTTGAGTGTTGTATATGATTGTCTCTATGAAGGAGTGAGTGATGTCTTCCATGACAGATAGAACAAGTTGACTGCGAACCACAATTTGCAGTGAAGTGCCTTGTTCCCAAACAATTTCTACACAATTTCTTTGTGTTTACAAACTTCAGTTTTTCCTGAAGCAATGAGCCTTTGAATCCATTGCAATTATAAATTGTATGCCTTTGAGAACAAAACAAGCATCTTAAATTATTTGGTTTACTTTCAATATTAGAGAGATGTGTTACACGAGCATGACTACTAGAATTAAATTTTTGAGTCTGAGGATTAGAGCTATGCAGTTTCTCAAGGATTTCACATCTTTTCTCTAAAAATGTAAATAGCTGTGCTAATGTAGGCATTTCCTTGGAACCAAGTTCATACTCAAATGCCTTATGAGAGTTAAAATCTACCTTTTCTAAAATTAATTCAATTAAAATAAGATCCCAATGCTGAACTGGAATCTGCATATTACTGAGAGACTGCATAGTTTGCTTTATATTAGTCAAAAAGCTTCGAAGTGATTGTGGAGTGCATTTAACTAGGGATGGAATTTTTAATAACCTTTTAATCAAACTACTAACTATGCGAGCTTTATTATCATAACGTTCCTTTAAAGTATTTAGGGCAATATGAAAGTTAGTATCAATCACTTCCAAACTTTTAATTAATTCCAAAGGTTCACCATTAACATGCGTTTTTAAATATATTAGCCTTTGTAAATCATTCAAATCAGGATTTTCAATTACTAAAGTGCTGAAGAGTTGAATAAAAGAGTTCCAATCTGAGAATTCACCTGTGAAAACTTTCATTGTTATCTCTGGCAGTCTTATTGAATGTTTAGAGGCATGACTTTGTGAAGTATTGTGAGAATCTACATTTGTTACAATTTCATTAATATTTTTAATTTTTCTTTGAATCCCTGCCAGAGCATTAAAGTAATTACATTCGACATCATCCCTATCTGAAGATTCAACATCAGCATCATCAGAACATTCGATCTGATGTTGAATTGCTTCATATTGTTGAAAATAGGTCCTCAGTTGCCTTTCCCTATTTTCAAAGTGCAAGATGTCAAGTTCTGAGTCTTTGTTAATGTTGAACCAATTGAAAATTCTAGTAATACCTGCTTTTAAAACTTTTCTTTCAGTTTTTAATGTGTCCAAAGCCATTTTTAAAGAGATTGATGTACTTATTGATATGATAAAATAAAATATACAACTTTATATGTTTATAATATATATAAACTCGTATAAACACACAATTACTACTATAATTTTATACGAATTACTATTTTAATCAGTTTTTTTTAAATCCTTATGTGAGTTTAATTGAATATAATAAAATTAAAAAATTCTAGTGTCTAACCTTTAAATAAACCAAAACAAAACACAAAAACACACAAACTGTCAACAACTTCACACCTGTTGTGAAATCCGTCGCTCTGTTCGTGTCGTCGAGAGTGAAGAATGATAGAGAAAGAGCCGCTTACCTTGTGTGTATGAGAGAGATACGTTGTAGATTGCTCGCTTACTCTACAATCGGTGTATTCGAAACTTGAAGACGTACACTCCGTATACTAACCATGTGCTGCGTTCGGTGGTGTTGCGTGCAGATGCAGAGAGAGAAAGGGCGATGATTCCGTGATGTGGCGTTACCGGCTTTTTGATTTGAATTTTCCCGGGATTTTTTCTTTTTTCTTAAATTCACCTTCCACAAGAAATCCGGCTCGAAGGACCATAAAGGGAAACGATGGGGTTATTTTCAACGTTCCCTGAGAGCACCAAAACCCTTGTGGTGACCTGTCTTGATTCGTTACAGGATTTAAGCGTAGGTTGCTGATTCGTTTTGTTATCCTTGTGGGGGTGAAATTACACACTAACACTTTACTTCTTGGATTTATTTTACTTGCAAACTATTTTACATATATACACCTTGCACTTTGCAACACTAAAACTAACTTATAATATAACTTGTAATATATATGTACGGGTGAGAGAGAGAGAGAGAACGAGGAGAGAGAATAACTTATTTAGCGACTTCTTAACTTGAACTACTTAATGCGACTGCCCTTATATGCCTGTATGCAATATGTGGCCAGCTTGGGTAAATGACAAAGGGTCAGCGGGTGTAAGAGGGGCGTCAAATGCACTGAAGATTTCTGGTTCTTTTAACTAATAAGGGCTAACATGTGTTCTTCAGGAACAGAGGCGGCGTAAGGTTAAATTAAAACAGTTAAAGAATTAGTTGGTTTTCCAACAACTATGTATAGTTTAACTATACGATAGTACTACATAACTTATAGCTCATGGCTATATTAGAGTTCTTTATTCAGTACTTAATTATTGTCTATTTCGTTGCAGTCGGCAGCTTATTTCTGTTGAAATGTGCTTCTAGACAATAAAAAGTAATGGTAAAAAATCGTGCGTTTTTATCTTAATGTTGTTTATTGCATTTTTAATCACATTGTTTAACAAAAAAAAATTACAAACAAATTAAGAGCATAAGCATTGCTCACATACTCACTACTTATTACACTTATTACTCGCATAATGTGAAACATAAACCCAGTACCTTCTCCCTCTTCATTTTTCCTTTATTCCTTAAGGTACTGCCCTGTCTATGCACAATAATTTGATTCCTTCACCAACATCACTTTGTCACAAATCAAGCTGGAGTGCTGTAAATCCTTGTTAAATTATGTAAGTATATTTGTAATACACTTATATTAAATTTGTTCATTATATTCTTAGTATTGACATAATTCATACTTCCTTTTTTCGTTTAACTTTTAAATTTGAATTCACATTTGCAAACAATCCATCAATTCATCATTTATAGATATTGTTTTTCAAAGAATCTACCCTGTTCACATCGAAATAACAATACAATATTGACCAATGTCGTAGTCAAAACTCAGCCTGTATGAAAAGCTGAATAAAAATAGATCACTTTGCAATAACAAAAGATTAGTAAGAAATACCTACAATCAAAATAAACTATAAAATAAGAAAATACATGGCTTTGTTAGAAAATTACCATACAAATAGAACTGGGTTTACAGATACCTATGTCTTCATATATATTTTATCTTCTTATCTTCGTCACGATGGATCTTATCTCTACAAATATTATGCCTTATTACATACTTTCAGGTCAATACAACTGCCAATTTATTGAAATAAAACGATAAGTTTAGATCTAAGTAATCGGTGGTTTAATGTACAACTTACAGAAAACAGTTACTCAACAAATTTGCAGTACCGTATTTTTGTACACGATAGGACATATTATATCTAGAAACAAATAACTTATACGTCGTTTAACTTTACAAAGATATTGTTCTGAACCCATTTTCTTGTGACATTTAAAAGTATTTACTATTTTAATGGGAATAAGCCACAATTGAAGGTTAAAATAAGTTTATTGACGTTTGTATTTATATATTGTACATTTGTATTTTGAGAACGATTTCCGAAGTGGAAATTAAAACGTCAATAAACTTATTTTAACCTCAAATTGTGGCTTATTCCCATTAAAATAGTAATTACTTTAAAAATATGTTAAGTAAACGATCCAGTAGACCAGCGATAAGCTTTATTCTATGTTTTCGATATTTTTAAAATTTAAATATTGTTATAATTATATAATTGAATAAAGTACCTTTCTTGGTTAGGGGAAGGTGGGGGATATCGACCGCAGGGTAATATCAAAGAATATGTCTATATTCTTTGGTAATATCGATCACTCTCAAATTTGAGTATGATATCAGAGCATAACAAATGCGCAAATGTTGAACGCATCATCAACAGGTGGTGAGGATGGTGCGGTGCACCGGCCACTAAGTGTACGGAGACCCATGATACTAAGACTAAGAAGATAAGATATTGCGCATAAGTCCTGACGTCATTGGAGAGTTTGACGTTTGAAATGTCAGATTTTTATATGTATCAATAAATAATCTTTAATAAATAGTTTGGAGATATCCGTATGTGTACGATTATTGTAATTATTAAACCTCTTAACTTATTTTCGTCTAGTAATTTCATTACAGAATGAATACAAATCCCATTTAATTTTAACAAGAATTCAAATTCTACACTCCAATTTGGAAAATTGGAACCATTGGAACCGTATTTCTCCCGATCCGATATCTGGCGACGTCGGCCGACTTGATTTTTGTTTCGTTACTTTCGGCATATTTTCAAAAAAGAAATTATATTTATTTTATAACCACAATATTCACAATGACAAGTTGCTATGCCAGCTGGTAAAGAGAATTTAAAAACGAATTTACTGTATAATACCTACCTGTATGTTGGCCATATTCTTCTGATAAATAATTCCCAGATGGGTTTAACTAAACATTAAAATTTGTAGATTTAGCATAGTATCTGCTATGAATAATTACAAGAAACTAATATCTAAATATGTATAGAAAACCATTTTATTTATATAATATTTTCAAATATGTGGCAATATGCTCTTAATCAAGTAAATATAAATATCATATGCATTTATAAAGAAACCCACAAATATGCTGTATATATATATATATATATATATATATATATATATATATATATATATATATATATATATATATATGCAAATGCATTTTGCATAGAATCCAGTCTCTAGTCATAAGCCACGTAACATATTGAGTAAGTTCAAATTGAATGTTGTGCCACACGTTGGGTCTACGCCCAATTTTCGATCGGGGATCTGTATGTATCCTTGAAGCATGTTCATAAATTCTTTAAATTATTCCATTTAGTAAATTATTTTCACGCCGCCCATGCCTGCATATCTTCCTCAAATAACCGACACTACCAAGCGATTCGTTACGCCTTTTTTTAACAAAGAAATAACTTCGCCAAATGCTCCTTCTTCTTTTTATCTTGTTTTGGTACATAAAAATCTTTCCTAATAACAAAGGAAAAAGGTCATATTGTGAGATCTCCGAGCTGCCTTCTCAGAAAAACAGAAGAGTTATTTTTCGTAGAACTTTACTTTCCATTGGTAAAAGCTATGAAAATGTCAATTTCGCGTGGCATCCTTTAGCCAATATCCCCTCCCTATTTTCCACCTTCGCTTGTCTAAGCCCTTCTAAGTTCACAATCCGATGTTCATTTCCAAGTTGGTTCCTGTGGCAAGCGGTTTTATCTTCGACAATCGGCGGTAAGTGGATTTTCAATTCACCCTTATTTATCTTTACACAGTGTGTCCTATATTAATTTCTCTTTTGTCAAACAGACATGTTCCAATTGAAGTTACTTCTGTTTGCCCTTCAGATTCTACACCGTTCAGATTTTACACCGTTTCATATTCTACACCGTTCATATTCTACACCGTTCATGGTTTACACCGTTCATACGTGTACACTATTCAAACATTCACCGCTACGTTCGTTCACCTCGATCATCAGTCATCTTCATTTTATCTCAACCACCTGTACTACTCCGGTCTAGCTGTCTCTTTTCGTCGGCCTAAGGCAATCTAAGGGATTACGTTAGGAAGACCGCAATTCTTTGTGGGCGTGTCATCAGAACTACCTGTTGTACGGACCAAAGTCAAGTGCCTTATTGAGGGCGTAATACCATTATCTGAATACACCTGTTTCGTGAGTATAAGTTTTATTGACTAAACTGTGATAACGAAATCTTTAGAAGTTGATTTATGACTCCAGTTTAGTGTACCTTCTTATTTATGGAGGTTTAGTTTGACAGTATAAAAATACAGGATAATATATATACGTATAAATAACGTACAATTTATTTTATATGTAGATTATATTTCTGATAAATTCTATTCTTAGATTTGAAGCGATCACGATCAAAAACCTAGTAACTTCATGTTTAGGTATCCTCAAGGCGTAAAATTCACTTGCTTGCCAAATATTAACGTAGATATAATTATAATGTTCCTTGCCTTTTTCTAATTCTTGAGGATGCTAAATTATTTATAACTATTTTTCAAAGAGATATTTTTTGTCTGTAATTAATAATAAGTTGCGCAATAATCATGCCATTTTACTGTTCAATAAAATTTGGTATAGAACATTTACTTTAACAAATATACCTAAACATAATTTTGTTAAAGAACTATTTGCTTTTTATTTCTTTTATATTTTTTTATATAATTTGAATTTATATTTTTGTGTTTCTCTTCCAGGCATTTTTTATTGAATTATATTATTATTTGTTTGATCGTATATTTTGAGTACATGTGTCGAAATATTAGGAGTGTACCGCATTATTCTCGCGTGAGTTCTCTAGCTGTACCTTATCTTTCTCGTCATCCTTTTCTATGTGCCTTAAGGTTTCCCTATTCATCTAAAAATAGGGTGGTGCCGAAATAACTTTTTTTTTCTTTTCTCGTATCTTCTCTTCTACTTCTTGTCTTTGTGTTGTAAGTACTTCTTTAATTGATCCGTGATATTTGAGCTGTAACAAGAACCCTGACCAAGATACCTCTACCAGACTGAAGCCCGAGCCTAGTACCGTTCTTTGTGTAACCCCCAATCAATTACCTAGAGGGTACATCCTTAAAAATGTAATTCTTTGACAAGTACCTAGTATCATAATAATCATCACGTTTATTACTTTTATGATGTAATTTGAAGATCATCTGACCTCGTTATGTGACTAGTTTTAACAACTATATCTATAGACGTTTTTCACTGACGATGGTTCGATGGAACTGAAAACGTTCTGACAATATATAAATCCATTTTGAATATTTTTAAAAATTAAATTTCATACCATTTTGTACAAGAAATTTTAACTGATAGTAAGTGTTTTATATTATTAAATATTAAATTAATATTATTAGTTGTTAACTAAGCTCATTTCAAATTAAAAATTAACTTTCTTATATTTAAAACTCGCGTGGAAAATTTTTCTTTTTCCAATTTAAAAAGTAAAAGAAAGAAACTCTATAAAGGCATATCATTTTAAAACAAAACCTCATCTTTAACGGAAAAGTTCCGTACGTCGTCAAAAATATATATAATTTGGAATAATCTTATGTAGAGCGATTGATCGATCGATCTTCCACACGTAACAATTTAACTTGCAAAAGCAATGAGTATGACCTAGTTGTTAAAAACGGTAATCGTTTAGTTTGAAAAAAAAATGTATGAGGCTATCATTAACTATGCGCTTACTACATTGTCGTTAGGTCCAACAGAATAACACTAATTTTTTTTTAATAACACAAATGATATTTCAGGCTACATAATTTAATTACGATGTCAGTTAGATTAAAAAAAAATACTTCTTTTGTGTGTTTAAATTTGAATATCTGCCCAAAACTTTCAAGTTAATATGCTCCTTTTCTAACTTGGCTGCACCGTACTGATGACGACCAAAGAGTCAGAAATACGTATTTACAGTTGCATTCCATTGATATAAATATTTTGTTGTTTGTTTTCCTATTTTGCGAAATATCCCATTACGTTTTACCTTTATTATTCACTCGCATGGTTACTCGCTAAACAACGTCAGATATGCAGATGACACCATAGTATTTGCGGACAACTTAGAAGACCTACAAGTTCTAATGAACAAAATCCCGTATTACAGTCAACAATATGGACTTAATATAAACGTTAAGAAGACAAAGCTTAAGATAATTAGCATGAAAAGAATAACAGAAGATCAACTCTACGTCAACTAATCCCCTGTAGAAAGAGTGACGAACAGCAACTACCTTGGCATCATAATAAATGAAGAATGTACCAACGACCAGGAGATTAGAGTAGGAATCGGAAAAGCTAGATCCTCCTTCGATCGGATGGGGGATTTCTTTAAGAGTCACAACCTCCCTCTTGATACAAAAGTAAGAATGCTGCGATGCTAGAAAATTGGAAGCATTTGAGATGTGGCTATATCAGAGAATACTTAAAATCCCGTGGACTAACCGAGTCACAAATGACGAGGTCCTCAGAAGAATGAATAAGCACCGAGACGTACTGACCACCATCAAATCTCGAAAGTTACAATTCTTCGGACGTATTATGCGAAATAAATCCAGATATGTTCTTCTTTCATCCATCCTGCAAGGAAAAATATTTAGAAAACGAGGTCCAGGAATAAGAAAAACATCTTGAGAATCTGATTCAATACAACATCTGTACAACTTTTCCGCGCTGCTGCAGACAAGATAAAGATTGCCATGACGATCGCCAACGTTCGTAACGGATAGACACATCAAGAAGAGAATTTACTCGCACTAACCTTTTCTATTACTTGTTTCAAACGTTTTAACGTATGCCATTCCTTTTCTCAGGTAGCAGCAATTTACATCATGATTATTGTTGTCTGCTAAAACTTTTTATTCATTTTGAAAAACCACAGACATGTAATATTGGCATAATTACTGTAATTTATATCATCTATCTTTGTTTATCTTTATTAGACAACACCCTAATATGGGTTTATTATTTCAGCATTTGTTTAACTTTGTATCGAGACCTGAAGATGCTTCGCATATTGTAGAAAGCGAAACCGGTCGTCTGGATAGTTAAATTAAATTGATTGTGATTAAGTCTTATTTATTATTTCTTTTACCTATTTGAAATGGACTCACACAAGCAACACATTCCTTATTTAAAATAAAATAAGTTATCTTAATAATTTGAAGTCCATATTATTGCATTAGACTCCGTAGATTTACTAAATCGGTTTATTACAGATTCCATGTCAAAAAAAAATTACCCAAAATTTCCCAACACCTGAAAACGGCTCTTCACCAATATAAACTATCTAAGGACTTCAAGAAACCACGACAGCAGCTTCTGCAGAACAACACTATTCAATTTCGCCACACATCGGCGGGGCAAAAAATGTTTGCAAAAGATGTATGAAAGTGAATTTTTTTGTAAGTTGTAATATCCCACTGTATAAATTGGACAGCAAAGTGTGTCAAAATTTTTTTAAAACATATTGTAAAGTTGAAAATAAGTCAGTACAGGTACCAAGTTCTTCAATTCTTCGCAAGAAATATGTGAGTGTATTAAAAGCCTGTTAAGAGATGAATATCTGTGGATATCTATCGACGAGACTACTGGCGCCAAGGGTCGGCAAATCGCGAATTTAATTATTGGAGTTTTAAACAGTTCAGCTGATGACTCTAAAATGCAACTAACATAGTTGCAATTGTTGCAACTATGCAATAATTGCTGGATTTGTTAATGAATCTTTGACAAATTTCTTTTTATCGAATCAAGTACCTTTTAAAAAAATTTGCCACTAGTTAGCGATGCCGCTTCCTACATGGTTAAAGCTGTTACTAGTCTTGAGATTTTTTTCCAAATTTGATTCATTGTACATGCTTAGCGCATGGTTTAAACAGGGTGGCAGAGAAAGTTAGACTCGAGAGTTTTCAAATGTAAATACTTTAATCAACAATGTAAAGAAAGTATTTTTAAAAGAACCATTGGGAGTAGAAGTATATAGGCAGATACTTCCCGATATCACTTTGCTACTGGAACCAGTGTTGACTAGATAGGAGACGTGGTTGAAAAGTGCCATATTTCTTGCAAATAATTATATTGACATCCAACATGTTATATCAAATTTTGATCCTTCTTGTTGTATTGCTGTTAAGAAATGTCAAAATATTTTTAGTGAGAATTCTGTTCAGAATGAACTGTCCTATATAAAAGCAAATTTTAACATAATTGTAAACTCTATTTCAAAACTAGAGAGGCAAAAATTATTTTTAAATGATAGTATTTGCATTGTTGATTCTGTTAAAGAAAGAATAGTAAACTTTTCAGGGACAATTGGTAACGTTGGGAAACGCAGTCACAAAATTGTACAAGATGCAGGGCGATAGTGGGTGCGGACTCGCCCCAAATCATGCGGCCAGACAAGAAACAGAAGAAAATTTATTAGAGATATCGTTAACTATTCCTTAAATACTTTTATAATACTTTTTTAGGTATCTCAACAATCATCTTCTTCTTCTTAGAGTGCCGTCTCCCTACGGAGGTTGGCAATCATAATGGCTATTTTTATTTTAGAACTTGCTGCTCTAAACAAATCAATCGATCTGCATTGGTACCAATCACGTAGATTATTTAACCATGAGTTCTGCCTTCGGCCAACAGATCTTATTCCTTGAACAATCATAGAAGTAAGCTATTCTTGGGATATAGTAACATTGTTATTTATACTATACTCTAAATCGTCTTTTATAGGGTGCATTCATTACGAAGGCCACTTCATCGTACCCTCGCCTAGAGCATAGTACTGACAGTGAACGCCCGCATTTAAAATAATGCATTTATTTTACCTAAAATCAATAATATGATACTATCCCATGGTCAGTGCGAGGGTTGGCGGCTCGTTTTGAACGCACACTTAGAATGTATCGGATCAATAATCAGATCTGTTTTTTCTATCTACATACAGAGTTTAAAGCGATGCAACGTTATGTTGCTAGATGATTTATTGATTTCAGTATGTATTTACGATGATAACTATGCATAAACCTGAACATTAGATTTACAAGAGCAATTGCAGAGGTATGTAAAAACTTGTTTACAAATCGGGTAATATATTTCTCCTAGAATATAACAAATTCGATTCCATTTCCAAATTTAATTATGCCGACAATACCTGTTAGTGCGCCATCGATTGTTCTCGGCCCTTGATTATCCCGGACAATTTATAATAGGGTATTGCAAAACTGGGATGATTAATGAGAATAATGAATTGTTCGCTAATAAGATAAGCCCTCGAAGGGATGACAAATACCTTCATTAATTTTGCATGGGTTAAATTCCGTTCAAATCTATCCGAAACGTTCTATCATCCCGAGGAAATGGAAACGTTGAGCCAGACACTATCAGAGAACTATTTACTACTGAAAAATACAAGCATTTAAATCTACTCCTAATTACCTAGAATATTCATTTTTGGAAAATAAGTAAGTTGTTAATTGTAAGTGAACAATTTTGAAGAATATACAAATTTATTTGCAAATTTTATTTTCCAATAAAAATTTTCCTTGTTTACCTACTTGTGAAGTTTTTTTTTATATTATTTATCCGCATGAAACACTGGGGTTATTAGCAATAGGTTTATGATACTATGATACAAATAGAGAAAATAAGGTACATTTTAAAAATCATGACTTACAACAATATGGTACAATGTGTATGTATGTACATGTAACAAAAATTAAATCATAATTTATTATAGAGTTTACAGTAATTTAAAAAAGACAGAACTTCATTGAATTTTGTAACCAGTGCTTCGTTGAGGCTGTTGGGTATCTTGAATATCGCCTTGGCTTAGGTGTACTCTGGACATTCTATTATTATATGGTTGACTGTAAAAGATGTTTGGCATCTTGTGCACATTGGTAGTGGTTCTTTGGAGATTATGTAGCCGTAAGTAAGTCGTGTATGCCCAAACCGGAGTCTGCTGATAATTACCTGGTCTATTCGTTTTGGTAGTATAGGAAGATTTTTTAGATATAGTCGAGTCCAATGATATTTCGTCCGTCGGCAAAGTCAAACAGATAATATTTGTATGTTATGAAATTCGAGTAACCGATATCCAGGGACGTATCGCGATATTCGTTTTTTCATCGACACAAATTTTTTGATACAAGTATTAAATCATAACATAACAATGTGTAATGTGTATATTATAGTCAAAGAGCAGAAAATCTGATTTTGGAAAAACAAGCAAAACGTTATATTTCTTTGTTTTTTAAATGGTTAAAAGTGAAACGCAAAAAAATTATCACTCTACCACCCTGTCGGAAAAAATACTAGCTGATACAACGGCATCTACTATAGGGCTTTTTAACGCTTCCTATTTGTTTCAGGCACTTGTTATGGGTCATACAATTTTAAGATATCTATGTCATACGTCTTTTGTATGTACAGTTATTGGTATATACTATATACCAATAACGTATGATGTAGATATATTAAAATTATACGACATATCATAAGTGTCTGAAATATATGAGAACCGTTGAAAATCCCCATTAGCGTTTAACGATGACGTACATAGACGAAACTGTGGAAAAGTATTTTACATTTAAGAAAATATTGTTTTAAACAAAGTTAGCAATTTATAATGAAAAACCGAGTTGTTTTAACTGAAATAATCATCATGTTAGCGTACCTTTTCTAAAATATTTCTCCTGCAGGCGAGCTCTCATCATCGTCACTATCCACCAGATTAATAATAAGTTGTCCACTGTTTGAAAATAATTGTCCTAGTCTTCTGTACTCATTTTCTACTTTCACTACACGGTTTACTGCTTTTTTCCAGTCGGCACTTGTAATCTCTGATAGTTCATGTCGAATTAAATCGACCACTTTCGCGTCAAATTTTGGAAAACTATTCTTCCTCCGAATCCGTTTTTTTATTTGTCCCCAAATAAGTTCGATAGGATTGAATATACAAAAATAAGGTGGTAACCTCAAAACATTATGGCCATGTTGTATTGCAATAGTGTCCAGTATATATTGTTTCTTATAAGTTTTAGTACGAAGTACTTCAAGTAACTGTTTCTTATTATAGTTGTCTTCAAAATACAAATCATTTTCTGTGAGGAAATCTTTTAGTTCCTGTTTTGAAGATGAACTGTTGGGAATTTTTTTGAGAAGCCTTGAGTGGTAACTAGCATTGTCCATAACTATCACACTGCCCGGTGTTATATTGGGAAGTAATGTATTTTTAAACCACTCTTCGAATATAGTAGAATTCATATTCTGATGATAATCTACACTACATTTTTCTATTTTTTTTCCACAAAGCATTAACCCATTTGGCACCCAACCATTTGAAGATCCACAGTGCACAATAATCATCCGAGAACCTTTATTCGGAGGTACTCCTTTTAACTGGCACCGAAGTGAACCATCAGTCCAACCCTTACTAGCGGTATCATGCGTGTCATACCATGTCTCGTCTAAATAATATATAGTCCGCTGTTGGTCTCGATATTCTTGAATTTTTTTTAAATAATCTAAACGCCAGTGTACTATCCTCTTACTTTCCATAATAGCCACCCGTTTATCAACGATTTTGTATTTGAACCCAAGTTTTTTCAGCCTCCTACGTAAAGTGGTTTTAGGGCAGCTCCTTCCCATCGCAACAAGCTTGGTGTATATAATATCAATTGTTGGTATTACATTTTTTTTGTATTCCTCGTAAACCAAATTCCTTAAACATTTAGCAGTCACGATATTAATTTGTTTAGGTTTTCCAGCATCCGATCTTCTTTTTCTCTTTTTAACACCACTTTTCACGATGTCGCGCATAGTAGAATACGGAATTCCGGTTAGAAAGGCTGCTTTTCTTATAATACTGCCTTTACAACTATTTTCAGGATCATTTTGAAGATTTTTGTAAACGTTCATACAAATGCTCTTAGATTGTTCATTCAAAACAATTCTTTTCTTTGGAAGTCTTAAACACTTTTCTACAGTTACAGTCTCAGTGTCATTGTTTTTTGTATCACTTACACTTAAAAGATTGTTGACTACTATACTTTCTCTACTACTACTTGGGTTCTCTTGCTCCCATGCACGAAAAACTGTAGGCGATTTTTCCCATGGTCTAAACATTTTCTTTATAAACAAATAAACAGTTTCAAAAAAACAAACAACAAAAAATACTAAAATTATTATATCTAATCACAATGAAATTTCAACACAACTTAAAATTAAAGCAATGCACAATGCACATCTATAAAAAGCTAGTTGTGAAGATACAACTAAACTAAAAATTTACAAGTCCTGTCCCTTAGATAAGGCACATGCCGGTATTTTTACAACAGGATTGCAACGTCGTAAATCAATCCGTTTAAAACTTGAAAATTGATACTTGGGCATTAGTACAGTTAAAATTGTTAGACGGTTATATTTATACGAAATATTAAGCAATATAATTGAAACTTTTTTCTACTTTTAAGGATAAAAAAGCAAGTTCATTAGCGGAAGGTAATTCAAAATTATACTGCACATTATATTTGAAGCATTATTTGGTCAAAACATCTCATTTTTGGTAGTCAAAAAAAATATTAAATGCATATAATAATTTGTCTGGACTAAAGGTGGTAAACTATGATCTGGAAGTTATATTTTTGTTTGAATTTGCCGACGGACGATAGAAAGTCGGTGCTAACTATATACGTCTGGTTTGATGCTTTTAAGATTTGTGTTTGTTTGATCCCATACTTCTTACCAGATTTTATTTACATGAGTCTTGAATAAAGTTTTAGTATCTGATATTGGTATACTTGTTGTAGTCGGAATGTTCACATTTTTTATTGCTTCAAACTCTGTTTTGTCTGCTAGCTCATTACCAGTTATTCCGATATGTGATGGGACCCACATAAAAAGTATGCTTTTCCCAGAAAATTGGAGCTGTTGCAAAGTGGCTTTAATTAAGAATAAATTGACGTGTGCAGGATAAACATGCTTAATGGCCTGTAAAGAACTTAATGAATCTGATAATATTAGTATTTGATTTTCATTTGTGGTTTTACAACGATTTATTGCGTCAAGAATTGCTTGGACCTCTGCGGTATAAATATTACAGCCGTGCCGTCAGTTAATCTAGTGGCAGAAAAATCGTTTTCTGATACAGTAGCAGCTGCTACTCCGTTGCAATCTTTAGAGTCATCAGTGGAGAACAATTTGTAAGTGGAATATTTGAGTCAATTTGTATGATACTGTAGCCTGACCTCAGCAGAAATGTGTGAATGCTTATCATAGATAAATGAGAGGTCTACTATTGGCAAAAAAACCGTCCAGGGAGGTGTTTGGTATATTTTTATGGGTGTCAAGGTGATTTGATTGATATAATATAACGAGTCTTTTAATTCGTTCGTAAAATGGTACTGTTTCGGTGGTGTAATTTGTGTATTGTTTTAGTGATTCTTCCGATACAAAACTTGCGAGAAAGGTGTGATCCTTTGCACTTAGAAATTGTCTTCTGAGATGTAGTGTCATTTCTCCTGCTAGCACGTGAAGGCTTCTTATTGAAGTAGGTCTAAGGGCTCCAAAGATTCGTCGTAGATATGTGGTTTAAATAACATTCAGTTTTTTGGTCGATTTTTATTTGCT
Source organism: Diabrotica balteata (assembly GCA_918026665.1). Lineage (NCBI taxonomy): Eukaryota > Metazoa > Arthropoda > Insecta > Coleoptera > Chrysomelidae > Diabrotica > Diabrotica balteata. The sequence goes on from OU898282.1 coordinate 49,683,915, forward strand.
GTTTCATAACAGATGCAACCGTAGTCGAGTTTGCTTCTTATTAATGTTTGATATGAGTTTAGAAGAATTTTAGTATCTGAACCCCATCTATGATTGGATAAAACTCTTAGTAAGTTTATTATTTGTTGACAGGATTTAATCAAATTGTTGATATGTAAATTCCATGTGAGTTGTCAAATATTACACGCAAAAATTTCATTTCGCGGACTTGTTTCAGAGAGTGACCATTAAGATACAATTTTAAGTTCTTGTAAAGTTTATAGTTGCTTAATAGTGAGATTTCTAATCGAATTAACCACGTTATACTTATCATTTTAATACTATGCTAGGAAGGATTAATTTTTAGAAGTACGAACTTTTGGTTATTAGTTTTTGGGTCATGAAGAACAATATTTTATCGTAGGATATTGTTATACATACTTTATGGAAGAGTACATATCTCTGTTGCAAAAGTTAATGTGAGTGAGAGAAAAGGGAACTACACGAAATGGTAAAAGCACAGACAATTTAAAGAAAATTTCGAATCCATAAGAAATCAGTACTATAACAGACAATAAAATACTAAATAAGGCCAAAAAAATTAGGCAGGAGCTACATGACTAGAAAATATATATAGAATGGCTTTATAAAAGAAGCCAACAGAGAATAGAGCACTAACAGGGCTAAAAATTGATACAAGTAGTTTAAATAATTGGAAAAGTGAAATTAACAACTTAGAGTAAAAAACAAACCTACAGTTTCAAATAGTAACAGAAAAAGCTAGGAGAAATAGAGGAATGATATAATTTAAAAAACGCGGATAATAAAAAAAAATCTTAACTTACTGAATGTAAGAATTCAGATCTTCCTCGTGGTCTACCTGTTGTTGGGTTCCAGTTGGTGATTTTTTTGATAATTGCTACTATTGCTATTTCTTTTTTCTAGATGTCCCATCTATATGAGTTTTTGTGTAAATTGTATTTTTGTACATCTTGATAAATCTGACATTATATTATCTTTTTAAAAGTTCTCTTGTTTCGTAGTTAATCAGTTTTCTAGATTCACCATTACCTATAGTTAGTGGGCTTGCGATTTTCTGAATTATTTTTTTCTATCCTTAATTTTTCTTCATATTTCTGTTTCAGGCACATTACTTCCGCACCATATGTGATTGCTGGTCTAATTACTGCTCTGTAAATTTTAGTTTTAGTATTTTGAGTAAGCATCTTATCTTTTAGAAAGTTGTTGTATTTTCAGTAAGTTTTATTTTCTGCCAGAGTTGATTGATTCGTTCATTGATAACTATGCTGCTGACATTACCATTAACTAAGTCGCTGAATGAAACAATATTAGGAAATAAAAATATCGAAAAAAAAAATAAAAGACAGAATTTACAAAACAGTCAGCAGACCAATAATGATATACGCGGCACAAACACGACCTGACATAAAGAGGACAAAAAGGATGTTAGAAACAGCCAAAGAAGAACATCAAGCACTAGGTAAGAAATAGAAGAGTAAAATGGAACGATTATATAAGCCGAATTGCACCAAATAGAGAAGTAAAGACGAAAGACGGGTCCCCAATAGGAAGGCGCTCAGTAGGAATATCACGTAAAGGATGGAACGACGACTTACTGGAGGCAGGTTAAAAAACAGACAAAGTTATGTCTATATCAAAAGAAGAAGAACTAAGTCGCTAGTCACGTAAAATGTTGCCAAACCTCGTTTGGATGCTTCCTTGCCCAGCTTCGCAAAAGAAGTGCTGATATCAGTATACGTAAGTTGCTGGTAATGCATAACGGCATCAGGTTACCTTCGATATGGGACCTCTTATACAGAAAATATCGTCCGCTTCACCTAAATATAAAAAAGGGAAATATCCTAAAATCTTAAAACTTGGTACATGGATTCCTCTTGCTTCAAGAAGAACCCTATTAATAGAAAGAATATTGGATCTTGAATCTTACTTAGATAGTTATTTTAGTTTCGAATTGTCGAATTTCATCATATTTGTAGACGTGTAATTTGCTACTCTTTTGCTAGTAATTTCACCCGTCGTTTTGAACTTCCTTGAAAGGTAATTTTCCGCCATATGGTTATAGTAACAATTACAAGTAGTAAATATAATTCCCGTGCGTCATATTTTATTTTCCGAGTGTTAACTCCTAGTAACGTTTTTCATTTAAACTTGTATGTCAACAAAGTAATATTATAAGTAGCAGTTAAATATTTCTTGTATTAAAAAATTACAACTAAATTTTGTCATTTGAAGCTTCCTGATTCTCCCCGATATAATTACCAAGTTTATTATGACACAAAATGGTCAGACCCTCGAAGGGCTTACAAATACCTTCATTAATTTTGCATGGGTTAAATTTTGTCCCTATCCGTTCAAACATTCCATAGGCCTGGGGAAACTATACGTAACTCTGCTAGAAACAGTAACTTGGTGAAACAAGGTTTGGAATTATTTAATAGATATTATATGTTCAAAAACCTAAAACAGTAGTTTTAAACTATAGATTTTCATCCAAATATGTCGTTAATGAAATCAGCCAGATCCTCTTTTTTATGAAACTTACATTTGAAGCTATTAGAAATAGCCTAAAATAGCATAGTAGACTTGAGTCATTTGTTCTTTGAAAACATTGGGGTATTTTTGTTCGTTTTTTTTTATAAAATTGATGTAAAGTTTCAATTATTTCGAGCAGGGAAAGATTTCTAATAGGATCGATTGTGATTAAAATGGGATATTATAACAACCATTTACAGCTTAAATAAATTTAAAAATATAAAAGGGATAACCAACAAATATAAAATAAAAGTAAAATATATACTGATCAAAACCTAATTCTTTTTATGATTATAGTTGTTGTTACTTAACTGAAAATTTTCTTGTTAAAAAAAAATAAAAAGTGATAAATGTGAAAAATTTTATTTCTTTTTTTAATAACAGCGTTGCAAAAGTTATTTTAAAATAAAACTAATAGCTTGTGTGGGCTCCTCTAACTCGCCGAACTATTAAATAGTTTTTTGATCTAAATGTTCTTCCCATTTTTCCACGAGAACTTCCTTGACGTATTGTAGGTTTCTTCTCTATAGATGGCTGACGATCCTTCAAGCGCTTCCTGAGTGTATCCAAAATGTGATTTTTTTCTTAGAGTGCGGTCTCCCTATGGAGGTTGGCAATCATAATGGCTATTTTTATTCTAGAACTTGCTGCTCTAAACAAATCAATCGATCTGCATTGATACCAGTCACGTAGATTCTTTAACCATGAGTTCTGCCTTCGGCCAACAGATCTTCTTCCTTGAATCTTTCCCTGTATTATGTGTCTCAAAATTTCATATTTTGGTCCTCTCATCACGTGGCCTCGGTATTCCAGTTTTCTGGTGTGTATAGTTGTGATTATTTCTGTTTCTTTACCAACCCTCTCCAGTACGTCTTTATTTGTAATTCTATCAGTCCATGATATTTTTAATACTCTGCGGTATAACCAGATTTCGAAGGCCTCGATTCTTTTTAAATTACATTTTTTTAATGTCCAAGTCTCAGCTCCATATAATAATATTGAAAATATATAACAGCGAATGGTACGTAGTCTGATCTCCAAATTTAGATTTTTGAACGTTAGGAGTGGCTTCATTCGTATAAATCCTGATCTGGCAATCTCTATTCTCCTGTTTATTTCTACAGTATTCCCAAGTACTGATATTTTTCTACTTGTTCTATCACGTTACCATTGATTGTCAATAGGAGATGTATATTTTGTGGTCTTTTTGTAATTAGCATGTACTTCGTTTTCTTAGCGTTTATAGTAATTCCCATCTCAGCACTATTCATACTTACGCTGTCGATAAAATGTTGTAGATCCTCTATACTCGTTGCTATGATCACAGTGTTGTCTGCATATCTTAATTTGTTAATTAATTTTCCGCTAAAGGTGACTCTCCCTTCGATATTATTGAGCGTGTTTTGGAAAATTTCTTCAGAATATAAGTTAAACAAAAGTGGTGATAAAACACATCCCTGTCTAACTCCTCTACAGATCCTCATTTATTCTGAGTGTTTCCCATCAATTTAAACTATGGCACTTTGGTTCCAATATAATGTTTGCACTATATTTATGATTTTAGTGCCAATGCGCTTGTTCATAAGTATTGATATTAGTTTTTCATGTCTTACTTTATCGAAAGCTTTTTCGTAGTCAACGAAGCACAAGTGTAGATCAACATTTACATCCCGACATCGCTGAATCAATATGTTGATGACAAATAGTCCTTCTGGAGTACCCATTTCATTTCGTAACCTGAACTGCGTCTCGTTAATATCCTCCTCTAGCCTTTCGTATATTCTCTTATGTATTATTTTTAGCAGAACTTTTAAAGTATGACTCATGAGGCTCAGTGTTCGATAATCAGAGCACTCTTTTGCTGCTTTTTTTTAGGAATGGTTATAAATGCTGACTTCAGCCACTCTTGCGGTATTATTCCCGTATCGTACACCGTGTTGAATAAATCTGCCAATACTTCTAAGTTATCCTCTTCCACTAGTTTTAACAGTTCTACTGGTATTTTATCTAATCCAGCTGCCTTATTGTCTTTAGACATATTTTTGATAGCATATTTGATTTCATCTAATGTGATCTTCTGTCTCTACAGGATTTAATTATTGTGTTTTCTGCATTTCACCTCTTTCATATTGGAAAAGTTCTCTAACCTACTCCTCCCATCGCCTTAACTTCTCTGGTAAATCTATTAGTAGTACTCCTTTTTTTTATGTGTCCTTGCTGTCTATTTCGACCCATTCCAGTCACTTCTCTAATTTTTTTGTGCATAATTCTCATATCATATTTTGTTTCTAGTTCTTCTATCTCTTTAAACTGCTTCGTCAAAGAGATTTCCTTAGTTGTTTTGTTTTTTTCCTTAATTATTCGTTGTATTTCTTTATACTTCTGTAGATCTTTTCCTTTATATTTTCTTCTTTCTTTCATCAGTAATAGTATTTCTTCTGTCATCCAGTGTTTTTTAGCCTCTGACCTATGTTGTATTAAACTTTCTTGAGCTAGTTTCAGTAATGTGTTTTTTATATTATACCACTTTTTATTTACATCCATAATTTGTTTGTTGTCAGTTCTTCGTTTTGTAGCATTCTTACGTTAATTTTTGATTGTTGTTTTTTGAGTTCAATTCTTTTTAATTTTATTTTCACGTCAGCCACTAACGGATTGTGGTCTGAGTTAACATCTGCTCCAGGATAAGTTTTAATTGAGATTATAGAGTTTTTATATCTCCTATTTACGAGTATAAGGTCTATCTGGTTTCTGACAATGTGGTTTTCTGTATGTGAAGGAGACGTCCATGTATATAGTCTTCTTTTATAAAGCTGAAACCAAGTATTGGCAATTACCATATTCTTTTCTTGGCAGAATTCTAGGAGCCTTTCTCCAATCTCGTTTTTAGTTCCTAGCCCGAACTGTCCAACTATATTTTCAACTGTACCTACTCCAATTTTTGCATTAAAATCTCCTAAAATGTATGTAATATCTCTAGATTTTGTTAACTTGATTTTATTGATTTTATTGTGCAATTCTGAAAAAAACTTTTCGATCTCATCTTCGGTCTTATCATCAGTGGGAGCGTATACTTGGATCATATTAATATTACAGTTCCGTGCTGGAATTTTTATCATTATTATTCTTTCTGAGATTTGAATCACACCTAGCATTGATTTTCTAATAGTGTTTCTTATGATGAAAGCTACTACGTATCGATGATCAGTTTTGTCTGCTCCAGTGTAATAAATATTGTTCAATAGTTCTGTTACCGGGAAAGCATGTTCTCTGAAAACACAATATAATATCCAAAGAGAAAAACCGAATAATATCGTTTCTTCCCCATTCTGCTTATGTGATTATTCCATTCCTTTTTCGTGTTTAGTGTTTTCTGTTTATTTGTTTATACACTGTACGTCACATTTTTTTCTAATGTCTTCTCTCCTCTTTCAATTTATTAGCGTATTTCCTGTATTTCTTCTTAGTACTCTTATCTCTGCCGTTTCCACTAGTCTTTATTATGTAGCCGTGTCGGGTCTTTTTTCTGATCATATTGTTTTAGCTTTATAAATTGAGATTATCATATTAAATTCTTTTGCTCTCATGTTTAATCTGTGGACTAGTCCTTGCAGACTAGCTCCATCTTGTGTATCAATATTGTGTCGTCTGCGTAACAGGGTATTTTTACTTCTTTGTTTGCCATTTCGTATCCTCTTCATTTGTTGATACTTTTGACAATTCCATCCATAATTAAACTGAAGAGCATTAGGCTCAATGGGTCTCCCTGTCTTATTTCGACAGGTTATGTAAGTTGTCAATCTATTTTGACTTACATTTTGTTGCTTTGGTACAGCAAAGCAAAGAAAAATATTATATTATGTAAATTATTAGTTTATGTATATGGAGTTAATAAATACAACTAAATAGAGGATGACAAATATGTAATTAGACCAAGGTTGAGATGGGCTGCTGGTGCGAATCAGAATAACAGAAAAACCGGTGTGGCAAACTAGCACCAAGCGGCAAAGAATAAGACTAAATGCAAAAATATCCCAAAAATAAATATCCCAAATCAAGTCTAAGAGTACTAATCTAAGGCCGTATTGTCCTGCCAACTATTAGTTGGTCGCTTTCCCGTTTCTTGTCGGTGTGTATTGACTAACGGATCGTAATTACGTTTCAATTTTCATAACATTAACCGAATTTGTTTTTCGAACGGATCATCAGTAATTACTATTTTAATGTAAATAAGCCACAATTTAAAATTAAAATAAGTTTATTGACGTCTCAATTTCCACTTCGGAAATCATTCTCAAAATAAAAACATTCAACGCATTAAACAAATTTTGTTTTTTATTACTTCTAATAATTTAATTTTATCTGACTTATTTATATTGACAATTCAGACATATATTACACATTTTAAAGTAGACGACTTTAAAATGATATTGCCAATATTGTTGAATTGCGTTCCTTGGACGACTTTATTGCAAGATAGTTAATCCGATTACATGAAATCAACTTTAACTTGAGAATACCCGTCAGAAAAAATCAAGACAAAATTAGAGAGTGATGATATATTGGCAACTACAACAAGACTAAATATATCAGCTATAATGGAGATATTATTTCTAAACAAAATTTAAAACCCACAGTATGCTGAAGATATATGTAGATGATGTATTCTTAATATGGCCTCATGGATCACAGTTGTTGGCCACTTTCCCTAACGATATAAACGATAAAGAAGAGACGATAACATTTACCATGGAAAAGAAGTATAATAATACACTACATTTCCTGGATGTTTTAGTCTCTACGAACGATATTGGATATGAGACTCAGGTGTATAGAAAACCAACACACACCAACAGATATTTAAATAACATATTAAATCACAATATCAATATTAAAAATCAATCATTAATCCTCATACGATAGAGCCAAAATTGCTTGTTCTAACGAAAATTCGTTCTTAGAGGAAAAACATTTGTTAACATATGTTTTACTAAAAAATGATTATCCTTTATCTATTATAAATAGAGAGAGGAAAATAATAATACCATACATAAAAGATTTACAAGAAAAACTTATTTTTGTGTGGTTTTATTTAGGCATTTAGTTTTATCGTTGAACATCAAGGCCATTAGATGTTGGAATCAGTGAACATCGATCTTAGGTTGAAAATAGATAATTTGATAGATCTCAAATACCTAAACACGTATGGAAAAATAAACATAAGGTTCAATGGAATGATTCAAGTATAGTCCTAAAAGAAACAGATGGTAAAAAGAAAAAATTCAAATAAGCGGCTCTAATTATGCCAAATGAGACCAATTGTGTCGCAAATTCCTCGGCAGAATCAAGTGGAATCTGGTTAGTCTGATAAGTAATTCAGTAACATGTTGAGAACACATCATTTATGTTTTTCAAATTACAAACATATAAAATCAGAATTTGGTGTTTATTGAGAGTAAACTAAATGTAACACCAAATACTTACCATATTGGGATAGTGTTGTGAGGTTTTTTTCTGGTTTTTTTCTCAAGATTTACTATGGAATCACTAAAAGGAGAATTTTACTGTCATCATGGCATGTGGTTCTCTTTTTAAAGACGAATTACATGCTAGAATTTTTCTGATGGATATTCCCAAGTTACAGTTGATTTCATGTAATCGAATGAACTATCTTATACTAAAGTCGTCCCAGGAACGCAACTCAACAATATTGGCAATGTCATTTAAAGTCGTCTCACAGAGCTACCCGTTACCGCAATCTGGGTTGTAACCCCAAAAAATGAAGGTACAACCGATATATCATAATAGGTATTAATAAAGAAAAATATACAAACATTCATCATGTAGATATTTAAATGATAATAGAGAGAACAATAAAAAGGTTAAACCAAAAGTAAATTAAGCTCGAAATACATATAAAAGGTTACGAGACTTCTTACAACAAATCATACTAATCAGCTATTAATCATCCTTGAGAGTAGAATTTTTACAGGAGCATAATTGTAACTATAAATAAAAACATACAACAGTTGTTTGTTTAAAACTAAATCTACAATATAAAGAAGACCCGACCATTTACACATGGAAAACTAAAACGCTACTCGAAACAGGAGTAGTACTGCACCTTGTACTAAAAACAAAATATAGGATAATCATAACCAAGTTTAAAGAATAAAGATAGATTGGTACAAAAAAACAGGATATTAAATGTTTTCCATAAGATATCTATTAGTAGACCACAAAAGAGACGATGGTATCCGAAAGGAGTAGGATTGATAGTAAAAAAAGTCTTGACAGCAGAAGCAGACACTAACGTAACGAGTGGGAAAATATTTGGCTATTTACTACTTTTACTGTTATTGTTTACAAATTATAAATCCCTTTTTAAAATTTATTGCTGGAATTAATAATGTAAACCGGCAAGGCTAAACAGCTTTAGAGATAATATTTTCAGATAGCTCGGCAGTGTCGTATATTCTTTATTATAATTATTCAAGAGGTTTACCAGACGTGTTTTTGTATCAACAAATAGCATGTAATTGGTTTTATCAACGTGTGTATCTAGCGAACAAAGTATTTTATCGATGAAGGTGTGTGTGACCTGTCAATTGCAGTTTTTAAACTCTTCACATCCGTTTAACCTTTCGTGAATGTCAACGGCTTTTACAGTCATTTGTATGTTGAAACGGAAAAGTTACTAAAATAGGCATATTCATTACAAAGCTGTTTCATGTTTAGCTTTAGGCGTGTCTAATTCGTTTTATGTAAATTGTGTTTATGGTACACAAATTATTTTTATATTTTTCACGTCACAAAATAACGTTGGCTTTTTATTAACTTTGAACGAAGATATAATATTTTACCGTTATTGAAAATAACTCAATAAACTGCAAATATTTATTTTTCTATTGGAAGTTGTCCACAAATTATTCATAATGAAGGTATCTATTTATTATAAATAGTACAGAGAAATGTGTTATGGATTTTGACCCAGCCAGGTATCTGATAAGTTTTTCAGTTTTATGTTAAACAAAACCTCTGTTTCCCGCACTGGGTTTGGTGGACTTTTTAAATTATTAACAATCTAAGACCAAAATGCTAGTGATAAAACACGTTTAAAGCTTTAAACTGGAGATTTATATACTAAGAATTCTTAATTTTCAATAAACGGTAATAAATATTATAAAAGTGAACATAGAGCCATGATATTACGTGGAAAGTTGCATCTGATAGTGTTAAAAATGTGGCTATAATTTCAGAGTGATTTATTAATTAGATTAAAACTTATTTAATTTGTTTATCTCAAAAACTTTTTTCCAATAACATACGTCAGAAAAAAATAAACTTACAATGATTTTACATGTTGCATAAGCAAGAGAGAGATTCTATCAAAAGAATTTAAAAAAGTTAAAAAAAGCCATTTCCAACATTGCAAAAATTGATATTAACAACATTGTAATTGCTTGCTTATAAACAATTTGAATACATTTTTTGCTATTGCCTGAGGAAAAATTATTTTTCATGTTCGAAAAGTTGGCAGATTTAAATAAAATTTTCCTTATATGCTAAATTAACCTTATACATTTTTTTATTGGGTTTAAAACGTCGACAACTAATGGTCATTGGCATGGTACAGTGAATTTTTACAGTCAGTACCTAGTGTAGAGTGTAGTGTGTGTGTAGAGTAATTGTCTTGATACTTAGCAAAGTCGACGTCATTGTCTTTGGTAAGAGACGTTAATTGTATCCGAACGTCTGCAGTCCCTCCGGTGAGTACCGATCGCACAAGGATAGAAATTATTTTCATTTATTAATTTTTAATAAACGAAAATTTCTCCACCCAGATGAGATTCGAACTCACGACCTTTAGGTTCAAAGTTAGGCGCTCTTACCACTGAGCCACAGAGGGGTTTAATCTTATACATTGTTTAAACAATTTTTTGAATAAAAATTTTAAAATGTTTTAGGACAATTTTTGGTTACTAAATATAGGAATAGATCATTCACAGTTAAATTTACAATACGTTATTTATTTGACAAACGTGAAATCAAGAAAATTCTTATTTTTTTCTTACATATGGCAAAAATCTAAAACTATAAATATTATAAATATTTTATAGTTGTGTCTTGATAATACATAATATCTTATTGAAATGCCAAATACAACAATTTATTGTAAATTGATCTGTGAGTGACATATTCCTGTTTAGTTTGTTTCCACAAAAAAAAATAGTTTTTTTGTTAAAAATTCTTTAAACAATTTACATGGTTAATTGATTATTAAATTTATTAACAAATAGTATATTCGTAATGTACGAAAAGTGTATCTACACACAAATTCAAAAAGAAATGTTAAAATCTTCCAACAAGCATCCGAGATATAGTTAACAGCGCGACTTTTAAAGTACTCCCTTGAACTACTCTAAGCTAAACGAATTGGAGCTCACATTTTGAAGTTTTGTAGAAGACTCTGTTCAATGGCAATCTTCAAACAGATTTTTATAACTTTATATTATAACAAACGTTAAAATCTTTGAGGCACACAAAATGAAGGAGACGACGTTGCTCAGAGTCGGAGGAGCCGTGGGAGTGGTTCTTGTAAACCTGGGGAAAAAGAAAAGAAAATAATACATATAAGAGCGACTAGAACTAAACCAGAAATATTAAATGAACAAAAAGAAAACCAATGTCAATCTAACTGCAGAAACAGAGAGGGATTATATTTTTTAAAAACTTCAAAAAAAAAATTGTAGGGTGTGGGTCTACTGTAGGACCATATGGACTCGAAATTCCATGACGAAGCAGTATAGGCACTCTGATTTAATACCTTGAGTTTGTTTTTAATCCGACGTCGGTCGACGTTGCCAGATATCAGATCGGGAGAAATACGGTTCCATTGTAGGTGTACACTTATAGAGTTATAGTTAGAGATAATAATGCAAATAAGACAATGTGACTTACAATAAATCTTTAAAAAACTAAAGTAATTGTGATTAGCAAAAGCGATAAAAATTGTCGCATTGGCCTTAATACCACTTAATTATAACGAGTTCACAAATTTAAATACTTACGAGTAGTACTTAATATATCCAGATCTAGATCCATATATAGAAGTAAAAACACAAATACAACAGGCTAGGAACATGTACAAATGCAAGCAAATGATCTATAACTAAAAACTAAGCTTAGCTATCCTAACGTCGATTGGATAGCCAAGCGGGCTAGGCGGCTGGGTTCTCACTCGCTTCACTGCGAGAGATGTCAGTTCAGTCCACAGCTCGGTGTACAGTAATCTGCTACAGATAATAACTTAAGAGAAGACATAGAACTCAAGAGGAGTAGGCAGAAGAGCCATGTCATGGCAACTTGTGAGAATTATATTTAAAAAACTGTTTGCACTAGATTTTCCTTATTCGCTAAACATAAATGCAGTAACTTAAATTTTCCACGACGATATGATCAAGTACAAGCAAGACGCAAAAGTATAATCACACTAATTTGAAATAAGTCTGCGGCGAAGGGTATACGAATTTAAAGAATGATGAAAAACCCAATTTTTAACTGGCCATCCATCCCAATAAAATCCATCGCCTACATACCTAAATTTCCAAGAATTTCAACAGGAGCCAATTTACGGAAAACCTTTTATCGGTAGAGAACTCATTACCTGCAAGCGGGAGCCAATTCATGTGCACCCAAAATTGCAACGTAACTGCGACCACGAGATGAAGGTCAAACAAAATCGTTTTTAGACTTATTGGAAAACAATTACAGTCGGATCGTCTCATGGGTGAAATCCCGTGGTTTTACGCTGCTGAGATCGTAAAACAGTTGAAAGCGCAATCGGTTTCAGATCATAGTTTTAAAACAGTTGCGCATTGGGCGCTGGACCTAAGACCTAATTTTAAACGCAAAATCAAAGTTGTAGTATCATTTTCACAACAGTTATTAACATTTATTGAAAATTAAGAGTTCTTAGATTTTTACAGTTTTGTATCGCCATGTTAAAGCCTTAAACGTGTTTTGTCAAATCACTACCCCGAAATGTGTTGAAAATGCTTAACTGGTAGACAAAAGCTCTTAAAATGGTGCATTTTTAGCCTTAAATTGTTAATAATTTCAGAAGTCCACCGAAACTACTGCAGGAATCATAAAGGTGTGGGTAACCAGGGTCCCTAAAACTAAAATAAAAATGTCAGCTACCCGGCCGGACCAAACTCACGAGAATGCTTTATTTTTCTGGACTACGTTATTCGAAAAATATGAACAAATATTAACAAAAACATGGTAAAAATATAGAGTGTAGACTCGGAAATATAATATAATTATGAAACTAAATTTTGCGACATTTTTTACATCATTTACCATCAGTTACCATTTTTAAGAGGAAATAACCACAATTTGAATTTAATATACATTTATTTTGCCGTTTCGTCAATTCGGAAATCGTTCTCAAAATACAAATTAAAACAATTATTTTGTTTTGTTAAATTTTAAAGTAGACTATAAAATGATTTTTATTTTTATTTTAGTTATTTTACAATAATTATCTTCTGCGATCTTCTATGCTTTTGAGTCGACTTTAATGCAGATAGGAAATTTGCTTACAAAAAAATAACGTTAACTTAAAAATACTTAGTTTCACAATGTAAGAGATGCCAAACATATGCGCTCAAACATTGGTAAATTCTGTGTCGACAATAAATCATGATAAAATATTCTGACTAGCGTTCCTTCAAACACGGTAATGGACTGAATTTTGATCGAATAATTTCGAATGCCAACAAAGTATCGAAAACAACACACCAGATTTAATTGTTTCTACGAACTTTTAATGTAGACATTTTCGGTTCGGAAATGAGTGGAATATATAAAAAGTTTAATATTTTTGATACGCCTAGCGAGTATCAAGTTTAATAGGAACGTATAAACAATTGAGTTTAATCAATGGTTAATATATTATCCTCTCATCAACGTATTTTTATCAAATATCCATTTCTCTATTGCGGAAAAAATTGTATTGTTCTGTAAAAATTTTGTCTGTATCCAATTTGAATAAATCTGTTCATATTCATTCTATAGGTATGTGCATATTATCACCATTTTAACAATTTTATTAAGTATATTATTAATAACAATACACTTGTGACAATACAAAGGGACTGGGTTTTCGGCATCTTAATAATGTTTACTTGTATTAAATAGATACATTGTTAAATATAAATAAGTAAAGTGACCTAGTGATATTAGCCTCTACATATGTCATCGTTCAATGACTATAGGACGTATCCTTATAGAGACTATAATATAGGAGTATATTATGACCTTATAGAGACCTGTGGCTCTGTCGATTTATCCGTTGTGGTTCTTTAGTTCTTTTAAACATTGCATACAATCTGTCTCAATATATCTTTAAAATAAAAATAAATTTAAGGGCGCCATCCTTTATTATTTACGAAATAATAAAAGAAACGAGCTCAAACAAAGAAATAAAATGAAAAAAGTTAAAACAAATATTGTCTAACTTTTATTACTTTGTATATAACATATAAGAAAATAAACATTCTGTATTTTGATATTAAATTTTTATTGATAAGAACTTAAATGAAACTAAATTATATTTTACCCAAATTTTGAAATTTGTTCAGATAAAAAATCTGAGAGTTATATAAATAAATGATAAAAATAAAATCACATCACTGTTATTTAGTTTATAAATAATCTTCACTATTCAATAAAAAAGTATGAAATTGGTACAACCTTTATATACAAAAGCTTGTGTAACTTGTACAAAGGATACGATTTTACCACTGGATACAAATGCTGAGATTTCAGAGCGTCGAAGTCTTTAGCGGCGGAAACATATATCCATTATAAAAATCCCCGTATGGCAGATTACAGCATAACAATCTGAATATTGATTCAAAAACAAAAACAAAAATTCGATGTGTCGATTCGATATATTCAAAAACAAAACGATATGCCCTCATATAATAAGAGAATGAAACATAATAGCAAACCGGTAAATGGCTGGAAATGTCATGGTGGCTACTAGAACAACATAGATTCCAAAAAATCGTATTCTACTCCTTAAATTGACATCGCTCCAATAAACACGTCCTGGGCACAAGCTAGAGCTCCCGATGATCATTTAAAATAAGTTTTATTTGAATTCCCTTATTCAGTCCAATCGCACCCATATGTCCTTTCTGCTGGAAGTTCAAAAATAAAGAAAAAAATGCCAATGTCTAAGAGATAACTAGCGCTTGGATTTGTGAGGCCAAATTTGAAATTTACTATAATTTGGCAGTTGAGTTCTTGAAAGGTAATTTAAACGTTTCCATTTTCGCCTAAGAGGCGGCGAAATTAACATTCGTTTAAATAATTATTAGGAATTATAATTTAAATGATTTATGGAAGGTTGATTTTTGACAAGGTTGCAACGTTAGCTAGATTTAATAAAAGTCTTCTCTATCTTTTATCAAGTCGGATTTCGGCATATTGACACATTAACGAAGGGTTTTTAATAAGTATTCATAAGCCGTCTTCCAACCACGAGACAAGAATTTTAAAGTTTATTGAAATGGCTTATGGATTTGACAATTAAATAAAATTCACGTTGCGTTGTTCGCAAATGTTTAATGGGATATGCTTGATTGTATCAGTGTATAGATTTTCTAGATCAGAGTAGGATGGAACTTAAGTGGAAGTTGGGGTTTGAGTGAA
Organism: Diabrotica balteata; assembly: GCA_918026665.1. Lineage (NCBI taxonomy): Eukaryota > Metazoa > Arthropoda > Insecta > Coleoptera > Chrysomelidae > Diabrotica > Diabrotica balteata. Next base: position 49,699,194 of record OU898282.1, read on the forward strand.
TGGACGAGACTTATGGGGAAGTTCGTCAAGGCTCTCTCGAGTGATATAACTATAGACGGAAAAAGACTAAGTAAACTGTAAAATCCCCAAATCGTACAATGCGGCGGCAATTTAATTGTCTTGAAGTATTGCTCGAAATGCTTTCAAAGCGGACATCTCAACATGTAATGTACACCTTATCCAGGTAAACCATACTGCGTTCTCTTTCAGATGTCATGTAGTAAAGCTATATCTGACACCCCCTAACAAATACAACCCGTCACTACAAATTCTCACATATAAATTTTCCTCGGTCATGCAGTCACTGATTTCGTCAATATCCACTCTAAGTTCAAGACACTTTTGGTGTTCCCAAGTAAAAGAGACGATATTCCCAGTATTTGTAACAAAATTACGGACATACAATTCACCACTCGCAAGATACACGCCTTAAGGTAGAATGAAAGCATTATTACTGTGCCTCCTTAATGCGCCTTGTCCTGCAAAGTCCTGCACTATTCAGGTCGCTACTCTACAACTCTATTTATCCTTTTAGCATTAAGAATAGAAGCCCCCACTTACACTCCTTAAGAGTCGCATTCAATCATTCTAAGGAACAGAAGGAGATTGGTTTTCTAACTGCATCATGATTGCACAATTGTTCTAGGTAAGGAAAAAACCACAGCTACCCTCCAAGTGATTTTACTATTGGGAGACCATAAATTCCGAAGAAATAATCGGTTTTAAGGTACTAGTGGTTTTATCGAATTAACCACATGACTTTCCCATTAGTGGGAATTTACAAAAATTAAATCACTTTCCGACATTTACAAAAATTACTTCCCAAACTCAATCTTAATTCGAATTCTATTCCTGAAAGAGGCAAAAGAGCCTCTTCCAGGCAAAAAGTATTAAAGCTCGTTAAAACAACGATATAATTCACATACTCTTTCTTTTATCTCGTGGATCTGGAATTTTATCTAAATATAATATTAAAAAGTGTACCATCTTTCAGATAGTAAACAGTAACGCTCAATTCAAGACTTTAACTAAATGTTATCTAACAATTATTCACCAATCTTTTAACCAGAATAGATACAACCTGTCCCATTGGAACATGATACTAGAGTTATCTATAAGGACGATTTCGTTTTTGAACAACAGAGGACGTAGTATTCCATCGAACGAAGTTCAGCTAAGTGTAATCTCAAAAGTTTTAAGCTCGTGTTTGAAACAATCAAGAACTAAGGATATCGCAGTTAAGTTCTTTAACCCACCTCTGGTGTGTTAATTAGTATTAACATCACAACTACCAAATATTTTATTTGCCTTGTACAACAAAGCGTTTGTTTACGTCCGGAAATCGACATGCCAATACATTGACGTTTGGCAATAAATAAAATTAATAATCAAAACACTCTTAATAAACTTTTATGACTAATAAATTCTATCCTGTACATATTCAACAAATGCTATTTCTGGAAATATGAATGCATCCTGTAAACGTACCTTAACGGACGATTTACCGATATTAAATTTGATTGTGATAGTTGAAGTACGGTAGTGTATGGTCGATCCCGATGCTTCTATTGATAGGAACTAATCGATGAAATACCTTGCATTTATCACTATCTGTCAGAATTTGATCGAGGAGTTTACCGACACACGCCGTGTTTACGGGCTATTGTAAAACTTGTTATATTGATGGATGGTTCTGGTTCATAACAAGGAGGTTCTCGTGAAGCCTTGAGTATTTAAAAATGTTTAAGTAAATGCTTTTATGACAGAGAGATGATTTATTTGGAACTAAAATAATTTGTATAATCTACGAGTATTTTTTATGAGATCTTAAATAAAATATAAAGAAAATACAACGTTTGTATATTATGTTTTTATAGATGTACCTATAGCATACACAGAGCAAGATAAATTCTTCTTCTTCTTCTTCTTTTTATACAGACATGACTTTGCATGTCTGTTTTTCAATGTGTCTCCAGTAACTTGTCGTTCCATCGTTTTCATGGTCTTCAAACTGATCGTCCTCTTATTGGGGAACCGTCTCTTGTCTTTACTACTCTATTTGTTATTATTCGGCTTATATTATCGTTCTATTCTACTCTTCTATTTCTTACTCAGTTCTTGATGTTCTCCACCTGCATCTAAGTCGTATGTATGTACTTCTAGCTCTGTCCCATAGTGTCTTCAGCATCAATTTATCTCTGCTCTTCTAACATCCTTTTTGACCTCTCTGTGTCAAGTGTTGTTTCTGCCGCATATCTCATTATTGGTCTGATGACTGTTTTGTAAATTCTGCTTTTCGTTTCTTTCCCGATATTTTTATTTCTCCATATTGTTTCATTCAGGCAGCCTGCGTCTCTGTTTGCTCTATTCACTTGATTTTCCACTTCAGTTTTGAGCTTTCCGTAGCTAGATAATGTGATACGTAGATATTTAAACTCCATCATTTGTTCTGTTATCTAACCTTTCAGTACCACTTTACATCTTAGTAAATTTGCTGTTGTAACCATGCAATTTGTCTTTTTTGGGGACATGTTAAATTTTCTATTGCGTCGTCAGCATAGCAGATTATTTTACGTTGCTTTTCTCTCATTTGGTATCCTTTTTTAGTTCTTACTTTTTTTTTATAATTTCTCCCTGAGATATGACAGGGAATCTCCCTGTCATATCCCATTGTCAGCTTCAATAAAGTCGGTTAGTTCATCTTCAATTTTTTACTTTTATTGTGTTGTGTTGGTAGATATTTTTAATCGTTTTAATTATTCCTAGAAGTATCTCTCTTGCGTACAGTAAGGGGCTAACGTCTTTTAATTTGACCCGGTCAAATACCTTCTTCAGGTCCACGAAACACATATATTTAGGTTTGTTTTATTATAATGATTATGATTTTTGTTGCACTTGCCTCATTATAAATATAGCGTCGGTGCATGATCTTCCCTACCTAAAACTTTGTTGTTTTTCTGCTAGGTTTATAATTTCATTTAGTTTATTTGTTATCACTTTGGTTGTTAATTTCAGTATTATGTTTAATAAATTAATTCCTGTAATATTCTACGTCCAATTTGTCTCTCTTTTTGAATACAGGTATTAATATTCTTCATCTCCATTCTTGAGGAATTCTGTTTTGTTCTATTATTTTTTTGAATTAGTTTTGATAGTTGTTTAGTCAGATCTGGTCCTCTGTACTATAGGAGTTTGTTCGGTATTTTGTCCTCTCCTAGTGATTTTCTATTTTTTAATTTCCTTAATGTTTCCTTTGCCTGTTCCTCCTCAATATTTATTTCTTCGTTTATCGTCACCTCTGGTGTTTATCATCATCATCATCGCCTTTAGCAAACAGGGATCTAAAGTAGTCTACCCATGTTTTCTTCTGAATGTGATACATTTTTATTAGCTCGTTCACCTCTTTTCTTTGTCCTCTGATCATTCCCCATATTTCTTTTTGTGTTCCGTAGAAGTCATGTTCCATTTGTTTTAAGAAGCTCTGCTGGTATCCCCTTTTTATTTGTCTAACTAAAGTTTTTTTTTCCATTTCTGATTCGTTTATAATAGTAGTTGTATGCCTGTTATGTTTGTTGTGATCTGTATTGTAAAATAGCTTTCTTCTTTTCTTCACATTTTGTCTTCACTTCCTCTCTAAACCATGGTGTTTTATTTTTTTATAGGTATGTTAGTGTTCGTTACTTTCCTCTCTCCAAGTAATTCTGTTGCTGCGTTAATTATGTTATTTTTGAGTTTTTCCTAGCTTTTCTTGATGTTATCGTTTTCGAATATTTCAGTCCCAGCGATCTTCTCTGATATTCTTTTCTTGTATTAGTATTCCGTGGATTCTATATTTAGTCTTTCGACTTTGATTTTTGTTTGTGTTGGCGCCGCTCTCTTGGGTGTGGTGGCCTAAAGCTCTTGGTAGTATTTCAGGATGATTCTTATTTTACACAATGCTAGGCTATGGTTGCTACCTACATCTGCTGAGTTGAGGCATCTTACGTCGATTATTTTCGATTGATGTATATCTCTGTTGGTTTTAACATAATATATTAAAGATTTTTGTCCACGGGTGTTATTAAATGTATATTTGTGTTGGTTTTTGTGGTCAAAAAATGTGTTGGTTATTCTTAGTCCGTTGTTCGTGTAGAAGTTTATAATCAATTCTCCATTTTCGTTTTTGACATCCTCATTATTTGTTTGCTTAATTCAAAAAGATAAAATCATACGAGATAATTGTAGAGGCATTAAAGTAACACCAAAGTTCAGCAAGCTGTAACGAAAAGTAATAAATTTATTAATTGAGGATAAATTTAGGCATAGAAAGGTAGAAGAGCAATGTGGATTTAGAGCAGGACGACGTTCATGTGTAGATCATTTAGCATTGGAGATACTTAAAAGCAATCGATTTACTAAAGCTGTCAAGAAGATCTGTAAGAATATAACAAGTAAAAAAAAAGAGGTTAGTCTTCGTAAACGGGTATATTTATTTAAAAAAAAAACCCTTAAAAGGGTTTCATTCACATCAAAAAAACAAACGTTTTCGGACTAAACAGTCCATTATCAGGTTTAAATTTTAAAATTGCTAGGTTAAAATGCCTGAGCCACCAAAATACATGGGTAAAAACCCTTCAAATTACATATTGTTGTAAAAAATTATACATCATGTTATTAAAAAACTGTGATGTTCAGTATTAAATTAAATATGACTTCAGGTAACATACATGGCTGAATTGAGTTCCAGAGCCGGAGAGTAAACCTCTTTACACGGAGAACAACTGGTAACTCTATTTTGGTGGCTCAAGCATTTTAACCTAGCAATTTTAAAATTTAAACCTGATTATGGACTGTTTAAATAAATAAAATAAATATACCCATTTACGAAGACTAACCTCTTTTTTGTGATATATGGTATACAGCCAGCTACAGGAATTGTTTTCCTTGTGGATTTTAATATAAAAAGTCATATTAAAACTGGAAAAAAACGCAACAAAATTATTTCACATAACTATATGTCTCAAACAAGGATGTTCGCTCTCACCTACCTTGTCTAAAATATATAATGAATATGGATTAATACATTTAAAAAATAAGTGTCCCAAAATAAATATACCGTTGAACAACACAGAGCTATGTACAGAAAAAAGGTGATTTAGAATATATGACAAGGAAATGATGAAAGTAATACTGAAAAACAACAATAAATCTGATAAAACAAAATATATCAGTACAGGTGAAGAGACAATACATATAATTTTAGAAGAAAACGAAAAGTACACAAGAAGAGAATGTGAAAACTAGAGTTACATTGAAGAAAAAAATAGTAAAAAAGATACCTACAAGTAGTAAATTAAAGAAACAATAATACAAGAAAAAACGTTCTAAGCAGATTAAATAATATATGGTAGCAAAAGGATATTAGCAAAGGAAGGAAAATGCATATCTGTAATACTATCATCAAAAGTATAGCACTCTAGGATTTAGATACATGAAGATGGACAGAATATGGCATAAATTGAGAGCCATGAAAATGGATGTTTGATGGAGTTAACACAGAGTATCATGACGAGGCAGAGTTAGAAACGAATAAATAAAATGATATAAGATTGAATGCTCGAATAAATGAACTTTAATCAAATGAAAGGCAGATATCGATCACAGTTTATTTATTAAATCTTGCCCAAGTACTTTCGCTCCTAGAGCATCTTCAGGGGCATTCCGTCAAATTTGGCCTATCCAACAGTTTACTGAGAATATCATAAACATAATAATTATACAATTAACACTACAAGACCCAAGGACAAACAGTTTGAAATTTTAAAAGTACTACATATTGGGTGGTTGGCATCAGGAGAGAGATGGATGCTCTCTTCTAATGCCAACCAAAAGATATGTAGGTTGTTCTTTGGAGTTACGTTCCTAGACGAATTTATTGCAAGACAGTTTATTTGATTACAGGAAATCATCTATAACTTGAAAATATCCGTCAAAAAAATCGTAGTGTGATTTGTCGTTAAAAAGACAATCACATGCAATAATCACAGTAAAATTCTCCTTTTATCTTATCAAATGAACTAACCTACAATAAAGTCGTTCTAGGAACGCAACTATTTTAAACTTAAATTGCGGCTATTTCCAATAAAAATAGTAACTGAACTATTTCCGAAAGTGGCGTACCATTTTTTTCTTTAAAAAAATTGCGACCTTACTCGTATGCGCGCTAATGATGAATATAAAATTCTTAATTTTACAATAAAAAAATACGCAATTACTACCTCTTATAATCTATCAAATTTTATTAGCATATCTCAAGATGTTTTAGGAATAAATAAATCGTCAGTCAAGAGTCAATCATCAATCATGCAAGTCCGTATCTTTGATGCCACAGAATACTATAACTTACTATTTTAAAAATCGATCAAAAACTAAAAAAGCTATTAGGAACACGGTGTCCCTATTTGTCCTAGGACACGGTGCAATAAAAATTACCAAATATTTCTTGTAGAAAATTTACTCGTTAAGTATTCTTCGCGATAAGAAGGGATGTCTTCAATAAAAATTTAAAATTAATTGTCAAAAACTTACCGGCTACTTGCAACGTCGCATTCCTGCTTGTAGCAGTCCCAGCCACGTTTTTCGCGACGCACCAATACACTCCAGCGTCTTGTTCCTTTTTGCTGTTCATCGTCCTGAGAAAAAATAACGATCCTGCAGGCAGAAGCACCCTGTGCGATTTATTGTCAGTGGGGGATGTTCTAACGAGTTCGCCATCTTTGTACCACTCGATGGACGGTTCCGGTCGACCTTCGGCCTTGCAGTTTAAGGTTACCGGTTCATTTTTGGCCACGATTATGTCCGAGGGGTGTTCGGTGATGCGAGGAGATCGGTATTGTCCTGAAACAAACAGTTATCGTTATTATTTACGTTACGTGGGAGATTAACTTTTGTCGGTTTAGTTAAATGGGGTAAAAAGATAATTAAATTAGCCGTATTCATGCTACTCGTAAACATATTAATACTATGAACAATATAATATTTTAATTAGCTACATTCTATATTTCGCTTATAGTCTGTAATGTTTAGCAATACGGTTTAAAAATTTTCTAATTCGATTGGATGTGAAATTAGAGCGAAAACAGAAAACTACAATTACTATATACTTTTCTCGGGAGAATTAAAAAAAGAGATCGAATTCTGACCGTATAGAAGAGTAAGTAATCTACATCGGAATCACACATAGAGTGATTATGTTTTGAGAAATCTGGGAAATCATGAGTGCGTGTGTTTGTATATGTGACCCTGACTATTGTATTACTTGTGTTACTTTGTTTATTCGTTAAATGGTGATATAATATCAATATGCACACACTTAATACGAATACATTTGAAAGTAAATGTGAAGAAAAACTGTAAGGTAAGAGACATGTCGAAAGATGAAACATATGGTTAAAGAATTTGACGATTTGGTTTGAAAAATCCACTACGAGCCTAACCAGTGCAGCAATTGACAGCAAAGCAGCTTATCATTGCTAGAAGCCTGGCCAATATTCAGAATAGAATATGTTTCGGAATTCAAAAGAAAACCATATAAACAAAGTACTGAGTGAGCGGTATAACTCTCATTCTCACATGGCATGACTTGATGGCCAAGAAAGAATATCATAAGGGTATATAGAATAACAAGACAGAGGACTAAGTGACAAAGATACAAGTAAACACCGCAGATTATTTGAGAACATGTGATAGGGGGGCTGCAGCTATGTCATTTATTGTGACATAGTTGATTGAATACAACGCATTCAATGAGTGCCAGTCGCAACCCAACTGACTCATCATAGGGTAAAATTTATTCTACAGTTATTTTACCCCCAATCCCCAAATGTAAGAACATTATTATTAAGACATACTTTTTTATTTGACTCATTTTTATTTAATTGTTTAGCTAATTATGCTTACGTTAAAGTAATACGTTTAAAAAGACTGCTTTGGTACTTAAATCGCTTCATTTATTAAAATTATTAAAATTAATAATGAATCACTAAAAACTTTTGTTTTCAAAACTTCCACAAAATTTATTATAATTTATTATCACTACAGATGTTTTAGCAGAGTCCCTTCCTTAAGTAATCTATTTGTAATATATTTTACACGTTTACACTTTATAGTCTTAAATTGAATAAGTTGAGGAGAGGAGAACTGTTGTTCATTCAGAATTATGTCGGTTTTTTAGTTATTTTAATTTCCATAGTTTCTAATAAAGATAATTTAAGGCCTTTATTTTAAATTAGTCATTAAAAGAATGATTATGGTCTAGAAGGTGAAGTGCGTATGTAGAATCTCTTCTATTATTGAAAGCCCTTTATGTTCTGCTATACGTTTGTTAAAAGTTTTACCAGTTTGACCGATGTAAGGTTTTAGTTAGTCGCCACATTAAAGTTTGTATACACCACCGTGTAAGTGCTTCTTCTTTTTCCTTTTGTTGTTCTTAATATATTTGCCTAAGTAGTTGTTTGTTCTGAGAACTGATGTTATTCCTTTTTTTATGTGTTTGACTATTTTTGTTGATATCTTGCCTGCATATGTAATCGAGCAGAAAGTACTGGGATTTTCTCTGGTGGTGGAAATATTAATTTTAGAGCTTTCTAACTTACTTATTTTGTTTCGTATTTCGCCCTCCTCCTCCTTATATTTTAATAAATGTTACGATATCCGGAACCTAGTAAATTTTGTATAGTTCAAAGTTGTATCTTCTGCATTTTTTTGTGTCTATATGTGTGTAGCAAAATTTTTCTTTTAGAGGTGACTAATAATATAATCTTTTCTCACTTTTAGCCAGTATCTAGGTTTCAGAACCGTATGTAGTCTAATTCGGGCTTTGTATATTTAGCATATTGTTTTTCTTGCTACCCTATCTGATCTTGGTTGCCAAATTAAGCTATGGTAACATTTTATCGGTTATGAGTATTCAGCTCTTCACTTCTTCTGCAACATTGTTACCAGACGTAACTAGGGATATTAAGTATAATCCCTATTTTTAATCCCCTTAGTGTTGTATTTTAATATTGTTAGATATATTGGAAACAAGCCACATAATATTCGAGGTATCGATTTGTACATCGGAAACAAAAAAATGTACTTTGAGAACGATTTCCGAAGTGGTAATCAAAAACGTGAAATATAACAAATTTCAATTAAAATTGTAGTTTATTTTCAAAAAAGAGAATAGTATAGAAAATTTGAATAAATAGAACATAGCAAAACATATTAAAACGAAACAACTAGAATTGATAGGACATATAATAATTAAATCCGACCATTTAATGAGAATTAGATTGAGAGGCGATATCGGTGAAGATATAAAATTAATGAAATGTAAAGAAATAATAATAAGACTTACTCACAATCAATTTAATTTAACAATCAGACGACCGGTTTCGCTTTCTACAATTTGCAAAGCATCTTCAGGTCTAGATACAAAGTTAAACTAATGCTGCAATAAAATAAACCCAATTAGGGTGGTGTCTAATAAAGATAAAATAAACAAATAAGTTAGTTCATACAAATTATAGTAATTATGCCAATATTACATGTCTGTGGTTTTCAAAAAGAATAAATTTGAATATATAAAAGGTATTACCAGACAAGGTAAGACCCACAATTGGTATAAAGTAGTAATATTATATTGTAATAAATTAATAAATGAGCAGATAAATAAAACAAACAAACATTACTTACATGCCGGTACTCTATTAATTGATGGATGGTAGGTCATGGTTGCAAACATCATGTATTGTTGATTGGAGAACTTTAATGTGCTATTGCAGTTGTTTTGACAATAAACTGGAAGTTCTTGAGGAGAACAGATTTGATCCAATGAATTAGAGATAGGTATATTGTGGTTGTTTGTCAAATAAAAGTAATGTTCTTTACTATTGTATTATTTAAATTATTTACACTTATATCAGAGATATATTTTTGGAATGTGTGTTATTTATTGAGTATTTATGTTATGAAGGAGACAGTTTAATGACAATGAATAAGAGTAGCTGTACCGATTGTGTGGTTGTGCAATTATTTTGACTTGTAATTAACAAGTCTATTGGCAAAATTGGCACATTCCAAAAATATATCTGTGATATAAGTGTAAATAATTTAAATAATACAATAGTAAAGAACATCACTTTCATTTGACAAACAACCACAATATACCTATCTCTAATTCATTGGATCAAATCTGTTCTCCTCAAGAACTTCCAGTTTATTGTCAAAACAACTGCAATAGCACATTAAAGTTCTCCAATCAACAATACATGATGTTTGCAACCATGACCTACCATCCATCAATTAATAGAGTACCGGCATGTAAGTAATGTTTGTTTGTTTTATTTATCTGCTCAATTATTAATTTATTACAATATAATATTACTACTTTATACCAATTGTGGGTCTTACCTTGTCTGGTAATACCTTTTATATATTCAAATTTATTCTTTTTGAAAACCACAGACATGTAATATTGGCATAATTACTATAATTTGTATGAACTAACTTATTTGTTTATTTTATCTTTATTAGACACCACCCTAATTGGTTTATTTTATTGCAGCATTAGTTTAACTTTGTATCTAGACCTGAAGATGCTTTGCAAATTGTAGAAAGCGAAACCGGTCGTCTGATTGTTAAATTAAATTGATTGTGAGTAAGTCTTATTATTATTTCTTTACCTATTTGATATGGACTCACACAAGCAACACATTCATGATTTTTAATGAAATGTATTTAAAAAAATACATAAAGCCATCCATATGGCACATAATTGAAGCCAACAGAGACATTAAGCTAATAATATCTCTTACAATTGATCTGACTATCGGATAGTAGGGCTAAATGTAGAGATAGAAGGTGTGTTAAATTGTTAAGCTGGGTTCTCACGGAGCGTGAAGAGGAGCTCTTATCGGTTCACGTTGGCGACGTTAGAAAATAGTGAAAGGAAAAGCAAAATCAGTTGGCACCCACATTACTGCGAAATTAATAAATATTTACTTTTTCATAAATTCGAATATCAAGGATTAAGTTTAGTTTAATATATTGTATGCCAGTCATGTTTGCGGTAAAAATTTAAGTAAGTTATGTAATTTGTGCAATGATAAAAATTATAGCACAACTTCGTTACACCACCTCATAGTAAAATAACTACGACACTGACAGTACCTGTTTCCTCCGCGCCGGAAAGGTTGGAGGGTGCGATGCATCAACTTCCAGCCGGCTTTTGAACCATGTTAATTTACCGAAGTGATCAGACTGCATGCGTCGACCATAAATAGAGAGTTTTGCCCTATCCCAGGGATCGTAAACATCAAATATTGAAGGTAAAACGGTATCCCATGCTGCGTTTGTTCCCGTTAGAATTTTGTTCTATTTTTTTCTATGCAGTACGTATTTTGTAGCCTTAATGGAGACAACCGAAGGTATTATTGTGAATGGAGTAACCGTCAACAATATTAGATATGCCGACGATACCTTAGTCCTTGCCAATTGCGGAGAAGACCTTCAAAATCTAATGAACAAAATAAAACAGACTTGTGATCAGTATGGATTAAAACTCAACGTTAAGAAAACTAAATATATGAGAGTTAGCAAACAAACTTATATACATGATGACGGTATAAAAGTCGGAGATACCACACTGGACAGAGTAGAGAAACTCGTGTATCTCGGCAGTAATATCAATGAGAGCTGGGATCCAACCGCAGAAATTAAAAGCCGAATAGAACAAGCCCGAGCTGCCTTTGTAAAAATGAGAAACGTACTTTGCAGTCATGATCTTAGCATTGACCTTAGAGTTCGTATGATATCTTGCTACATCTTTCCTGTCCTGCTGTATGGAGTAGAAGCGTGGACCCTAACTGAGGCTATGCTTAAACGCTTGACAGCCTTTGAGATGTGGGTATACAGACGACTACTGAAAATAAGCTGCGTCGACAGAGTTAGAAATGAGGAGGTCCTTAGACGGCTGAACCAAACAACACAACTGGTCAATATAATAAAGAAACGCAAGCTGGAATACTTCGGTCATATTATGAGACACCCTGAAAAATATGATCTTTTACATCTGATCATTCAGGGTAAGATCCAAGGTAATCGAGGTCCTGGTAGAAGAAGAACATCATGGCTGAAAAATCTAAGGCAATGGTATGGAAAATCAACTACATCGTTATTTAGAGCTGCTGTCAATAAAGTCACGATAGCGAATATGGTAGCCAACATGATATCCAACGATCGATAGCGGTCATGGAACTAGAAGAAGAAGACGTATTTTGTATTGTAAACCGATGAAGAACACCGCTCTACGTTCTATGAGATCCCGGCTTTAGGAGGATTTTTTACCATGAGTATAATTCTGTTACTGACATAAAGATACATCTCAATATCTCTGATACACTTATTTCGTTATTAACTTGACGTTTATTCCTCTTCAGCGGCATTAAATACTGTGTGAAATATTGATTATTCTGACATAATATATTACATAAATAAATGTGAAAATCACCTCAAGTAGACATACTAAATGTTTTATGTATAAAGCGACTTACAAAAACGTAAAAAGTAATTATTGCTACCAAGAACAAATTGAAAAACCAAAGAATACAACATTTTATTATCTACATATTTATTATACCAGAATTAGCAAAACTATAAAGTTTATTACAAGTTGAGAAAATAAATGGAGAGGAGGTAGTTAATGAAACAGTAAACGGGAAGATAACGATTTGTCAGCCATAAAAAATAATTATGCATTGCATCAAATGTTAATCACAATGCAGAGGTGTGCGAACATTAAGTAAAATATTGTTATCAAGTAAAAATCTTTAAACATTCATTGACAACGCAAGTAATGAAAAATAAACAAGCATAAAATAAAACGTCGTTAAAATAACATAAATTTTAGAAAATCGTAATTCCCGACACTAACAAACTGACAACAATCTTGGCCATTTTGAATTTGAATAATTTGATATCAAACAGAGATTCTTCCAATTAAAAATATTACTTCTAGGAGGTCCAATAAACACTGCATGTATTTACATAGCAAACAGTATTAACAAGGTACTTAAAAACTACATCAAGAATATTATAAAGTCATTTCTTTGTAGGAGGTAGCTGAACAAATTTAAATAGGAATTAATAAAGTTATTAGAATATTGTTAACATGTGAAAAAAATGCTGACTAACTACAAATTTAAATAAATTCATTGCTTAGCAAAAAATCATGGATACTTAAACATAACTCTTCTGAACTAATCCCACCCAATCATATTTGAATCAACAAACATTATAAATCTTTGTTTTACTTAACTATATAGGTACTAGATGATCTGGTAATTAACCTCTTAAAATAAAAAATAGGTTTTTTTCTGAAAATTCTTTTTCTTATATTTTTCCTAAGTTCTGCAAAATAGTTGTTTGTTTTATAATTGCTTCCTAAATATAATCGGAGGGGTAAAAATCGGGAAAATAAGTAAGCGGTAAGCCATTGTCTTGAAAACACAACATTTTTTTTGCGCGATTTTTTAACGAGTTTCTGCTTTAAATGTGTCCAATAATGCCCAATAATTTTGGCTATTGATGATTTTGTCTGTGTCAATACAGTTAATTAAAATTATGTTTTTGCAATACCAAAATACAGTAGCCATAACCTCTCCAACCCACTGAGCTAGCCTTAGACGCTTTGGATCACTTTTGCAGCTTCAGTCTATTGCCGTGCATTCATTATGTTCTCTGGTGTATTCTCAGGTTTCTTCAATGATTACTAATCGATGCCAAAAGTTTGAAGGATAGCGCTTTATAAGGTCCAAACGTTGCTAAGTGGTCATATTTTTGGTCAATTACCAACAGAGATTTGACCTTTAAAAATTATACGAACAAGCGCACTTTTGCTGACAATGTCAATTTTGAAAGCATAACAAAGGTGCAAAAAGTTTACCACTTTTACCCTTTGGCTTTCCCCATGTTTCAGCTGAAAAATGTAGCTGAGATAATTTTAAACAAAAACGTTAACTTTTTTGTAGAAACAACAATTTTAAATAAAATGTGTATCAATTCGACGGTAAAAATTTGATATCTCTGATCAGAGTATCCATTCGATAAAAATCTAACTGCGTTTTAAATGTGAAGAGTGCCCCTTTTTAAAGTCTTTCCAATGTAGCGTATTTCCATTGCTAGAGCCAAATTTTAAAACTTATGACATTAAATATTGGTTATGAGTTTTTCCAAAAAATATGGAGCATTTAAAATGTGCGTGAAAAACACAGATTTTAACGGTATTGGGTGAAATTTGTAGGTGAAAATGTGTAGTTTCGAAAAACGTACCTGTGTAATAAAAAAGGAGCAGTTTTAAACGTTTTAGCATATTTATAATTCTTCTTCTTGATGTGCCTATCCGTTACGAATGTTGGCGATCGTTACGTTGTTTTGAACCAGATTCTGAGGTTCTTTAATCAAGATGTTCTTCTTCTTCATGGACCTCGCTTTCCAAATATTTTTCCTTGCAGGATGGCTTGAAAGAGAGCATATCTGGATTCATTTCGCATAATATGTATGTATTATGCGAAATATTTATAATGTGAAAGTAAAATTCAGTGTTTTTTAGGCATACTTCAAATGTCTCAAATTTATTGCCAAAACTCAAATCCGAAATTTCATGCTGTAGGTTTTGAATATTCTGATCTAATTTCCATATGGAATGGAATAGTGACCGATCAATGAAAGTGATATATTTTATTAATCCCATGAAAATCTTAAAAGATATCAAAAATCACGCAAGCTTGATTTATTTAATGTTTTTATAAAAACTGACTTCGTTTGAGGAAAAATAAAAACATTGCATATGAAAGCTGCACTCCTTGCGTTTAAAAAGTATTTTGGTTTTTGTGAAGACACTCTGAGCAAAAGATATTGAATTTCTACCCTGAACTTGATACAAATTTTATTTAAAATTGATTTCCCGCGCGTAACTGACATTCAAAATCATCGGTCGCTTCAAGTGTTGTTTCTGAGAGAATGGTTCATTCTACACAATATTTTGTTCAAAATGATCTCAGATACATTTTTTATTTAAAATATCTTTTTCTATGGCGTACAGATTTTTGATAAATCGATTTTTTTCTACCCCTTCCCCTTGCCTTCGAAGGGGCGTTTTACAAAGAAGCCGGGTAAACTTTTTTGCATCTTTTTTGGGGTCCCAAAATTGAAGTAGCATACCTATGAATAATTTTCATATTCAACACTACTTTCAAAATATAGTTAGTGTGCTCTTAACTAATAATGGTCTCTGCAAATTAATGCACCTTACGCATCAGCTAAAATTGTTTCATGGACTTTATTCACATTTTCCGATGCAACTGCATTGGAGGGCCATCCAGTACGCTGTTCATCCAATGTAGAAATTTGTCTACTATAAAATTCACAGAAGCAAAATTATGCAATTAAGTATGAACGAGTAGTAGTATCAAAATATTTATCGAGCTTTTTTTATTTCCTTTACCTTTTTATTTCTCAAATAATAATGCTTAATGAGATATAGAAAATCGTAGTTTTCCTTATGCATTATCTTTCTAAATACGACAACTTTATGCAACTGTCAAAAATTACTAATGTTTGCAACGCACTAACATTTGACATGTATGCCTAGAAAACGTTACAGTTTCTAGAACTCAACATCATTATCAGATGACGCTACAGCCCTTCGTAAGCCCTGGCTTACTTCACAACATTCTTCTATCCTTCCCTGTCAAGTGTCGTTCATCTCCATCCCCTAACTCAAATCTTCCTTAAATCGTCTTGCACATCGTTCAGATATATAAGTTTTGGTCGCCCCCTTCTTTTTCTTCCGATAGGCCTATTTAGCATGGTTATTTTAGCAGGATCAGTTTCATTCATCTGCATAATATCGGTTATGCGGTTTATTTCGAAGGTTTTCACGATATCTGCATCACCATAAAGTCTAAAATTTTATCACCTCTCCACAGACTCTGTTCGTTAACTCCGCCATATACGGTCCTCAATACTTTTCTTTTAAAGATTCGTAGTAACTCTTCACTTCGGGTTGTCATTGCCCATATTTTCGATCCGTAAGTGAGCATTGGGCGTATTATTGTCTTATAAAGTTTGCACTTTGTTGCTCTTGACATACTGCTTGCTCTTAGTTGAGGGCTTAGTCCAAAATAACAGCGGTTAGGCAGGCATATTCCTTTTTATAATTTCTTTGGATGTGTTGTTTTTGCACTCAACCAGTGATCATAAATAGCAGAATTGTTCCACAATTTATTGTTTCATAGTATACAGTTTCGTGTTGCAAGTTATTTTGTTGCATTCTTGATATAGCCGGCATATATTTAGTTTCCTTTGGGTTAATCACATAAAATGTTTTATTTCACCATGATTTTAGTCTTTAAATAGTAAATGGCTTTTCAAGAATTCATTTTTTTCAACAAAAATATTCCTTTTTATAATACCAGAGGTTTAGATGGCATCGCTCTTTTTTAAAAGCTTCCTTAAGTTTAATCAGTTACCTGCATCTATAAAAAAAGTACTACTCTGAATAATTTTAAAACATTGCTCAAACCACATTCCAAAAATTTAGTGTACTTCTCGGATACCAGCTACAGCAACGATTTTTGAAAATGTGGACGGAAGATTTTTTGTAAAATTATTTTAAATTTGGTCTTGTGTCACTCAGATGTTCCTAGAATGTTATGCAATTCTGTCGCGAAGTTTCAAAATAATTACCGTGCATTATTCAATGACGATAGTATAAAACAAAGTATGGAAGTCTCCTAATTATTCATTAGTCTCCACGGATTATTAAAAAAGCTCAAACAAATTAATTTGGTTCTTTTTGCTCCAACATCCATTAACGAAATATTATTAGCTATGGGCCACGAAATTTATAATTAAATACTTATATAAAGATTAATACCCTAAAAGAAGGTGATACGGTGATGAATACTTTTCGGTAAAAACATAATTGAAAATCGTTTACAATACAAAACTGGTGGAACGATAAAAAAGATATTAAGAATGATTTAAGCAAACGTGCGAAAAATTTGTTGTGATAGCTCATGCGTAAACACAAACGTAAACTTTTTTCTTGCCAACAAATAAATTGCAATTTTTTTTATGATCTACCAGATCAATTCGCCTATATTAAATCTTTACATCCATAACATTTTTTGGTCGTAATTTTAACTTTTAATTTAATACATATTTAGTTTTTTTTTTTTCGATATACACGTATGATGTTGCCTTTGCTTTACAGTGTACGAGATATAGGTACAGTGTGTTTCAAGTAGATCTTGAACTACATAACTTTGGCTTATCTACACGCCTAAAATATTTACATATCTCGTATACTCTATTAAATTGCTATTATTTATGCCTATTACCATTTTAATGGAAATAAGCCTTAATTGAAGGTTAAAACAACTTCCTAATTTCGAAAAAGGAAATCATTCCTTCTTGGAAAAAAAAGAAAGGTTTCCGAAGAGGAAATTGAAACGTCAATCAATTTATTTTAATTTTCAATTGTGGCTTATTCCCATTAAAGTAGTAATTACTTTAAAATGCCACAAGAAAATAGCTTCAAGATAATATTAATTATGGAATGTTAATGGTATAACCTTCATATTACTGGATTTTTAGATATTTGGATATAAATTTTTTTGCGCCCACAGTACTGCAGTCACTTAGGCTATTCACCTCCCAATTTTGTCGGACTGAACCGATTCACTTGAAATGTTGTAAGTTGGTGAGAGAGAACTCAAATAACAAAAGTTATATAATGCCAATGATAAAGTTAAAACCATGTATGAAGACTGGTTTCCCATTTAATTTTGATAACTTTATTACTACTGGACCAAGTAAGCGAAGATGTCTATTACATCTTCATGTATAACATTTTACTGCTTTATTGTGTCAATCAGCGCTGCTCGTGCTCAACAAGTTTTCGGAATGGTACGGAATATAATATTATCCGTACTTATATGGTGAATTTAGTAACAATCACGTTTTAATGATTTTTGTTTAATTTTTTGTGATGTATAATGTATGTTTACGAAATAATCAAAGTTAGGCCATTACAAGAACATAATATTATTGGTTTCATCCATATATAATTGAGAAATTATATTATCATATCTAAATATCGATGTCTGTGAAGATCTTATTACCATTAAATTATTACTTTGTCTTCATAATAAATAAATAAATATATATATTAAATTTTTGTTGATAGTTAAAAATTTATGTGTATGAGACAATAAAGAGGATAAAAAATGTCATAGATATGAGACATAGACCAGTTTCGGGTAGACCGAGTAGGATTGGCGGAAACAATTAATTTCGAATAGGGTTTCGAAAATTAGTGAATAGATTTGGAAATCAACAAAGAATAAAAGTGTGCCCAGAAACTGTCCACATGTCAATGCTGTCCGCAAGGCAACGAAGAATAGATTTTTGTCAACGTTTTCGAGAAGATAATTTTAATAAAGTTTTTTTATCTGATGAAAGTTGTTTCCCGCTTAGTGCAAATCATCTAAAAGTCATATCAAGAAAAAATGCTAGCGTTCAAATTTCCAAATTTCCCACTAAAATAATGGTTTGGGGAGCAATATCTCAGTGTGGTGCTACACCTCTCTGTATAATTAATCTTCTTCTTCTTTAGATGCCGTCTTCAATGAAGGTTGGCGATAACCTCAGCAAAATCATTTCTGTCCCTGGCTTTTCTTATTAAAGATTGAGAATCCAAACCAGTCCACTCACGAATGTTCTTCAACCAGGACGCCTGCCGTCTACCAGGACCACGTTTTCCTTCTACCTTCCCCTCTATAAGAAGCTGCAGTAGCTGGTATTTCTCATTTCTGTATATGTGTCCCAAATATGAGGTTTTCCGTGTTTTCATTATTTTTAAGAGTTCTCTGTCGGTACCCATCTTGTGTAGGACCTGCTCGTTGCTCATATGCGCTGTCCAGGGGACTTTCAGCATCCTTCGAAATAACCACATTTCAAAACTTTCCAAACGTCTGAGTGAGTTGATTTTGAAGGTCCAGGCCTCCATTCCATATAGTAAGGTGCTGTAAACGTAACATTTCAGCGTTCGGTATCGGATTTTGAGATTGAGTGTTTGGGACGTAAACATTTGTTTCATTTTTAAAAAGACATTTCTTGCTTGTTCAATTCGCGATTTTATTTCTATGTCTGGATCTATATCTTTCGTTATCCAGCACCCTAGATATCGAAATTTCTCGACATTTTCGATAATATTACCATTCACGTTTAAAGCCATGGGTGGATGGATGGATGTTTTGGAAACAATATGGTATATGGACAATGGTATAATTAATGGTACTGTTAATAGTGCGAACTATTGTGACATCCTAAATGGTTTTCTTCTTAAAACGGCTCATGTTTTATATCCAGAGGGGTGGCGTTTTCAGCAAGATAATGCAAAATGACATACTTCTGCTTATAATCAAGCTTGGATTCAAGAACACAAATTGTCCACAATTGCGTCGCCAGCAGCATCTCCAAATCTTAGCTCCATTGAAAATATATGGAGACTGATGAAGATTGAAGTAGAACGAGCAGCAGCGCCATGAGATTAAGAAGGTTTGATTCGGTCAGTTTTACAGGCCTGGAACACCATTACCGAAAAGTATGACCTAGTTTCGGGTGTACCTGGACGTTTAGTTAAGTGTTAGATTTAAATGGAGGTTGTATAAGTAAATGAGATGAATTATTTGTTGACATTTTATATTTTAAGTGATAGAGATAAATACCGTAAAATTGTAATTCTATTTTCTTTGTTCCGGATACTTTCTAGACGGACCATATTATTGAAAACAATTATTATTATTATTTTAAAATTATTATTCACTTTACAGCAATGTGCAAACGCAACCATCACCTGAAATATTAATAAATAAAACTGATTAAATTATAATGTAAGTTTTAGTATATAATTTATTTAGTTTTTAGTTTATTTAGTAATCTCAATTAGTTATCATAGCAATCAGTATTTAATTAAGCATAGTGTAGTATAGTAAACTGTATTATGTGTAATAAATAATTATATAGAATGTGTAAAAAAAGCGGGCCGGTCGAATATTTTACGAAATGAATATCGGATCGAAAAAATAAAAAACAGGTGTTTAATATTTTTTTAAAAATCCAACCGAATGACGACAAACACGACACCCAGCTATACACTCTAGAGCGAGGAGGAGGGTAATTTTAAAATCTTAAATGGGAACCCCATTTTATTTCAGATTTGGATTCCTTACGCAAAATCAAGCAACTTTTATTCGCGATATTTCTTTCGAATTGTAGATTATTATACCCAAATTACGGAAATGGTTTAATATCTCAAGAAATCACTTGCAAATGAAAAACTGAAAAATAAGCGTATAGTATTTTTCAACAATCTATCGAATGACAACAAACATAACCCCACACCCTGAGGGTGAGTCAGCTTTGAAATTTTTATAATAGAGACCTCCATTTTTTATTGCAGATTCTGATTTTACAGAACATTCTGAAAAAATTGTTTTCAGTACCCAAACAAATGGTTTGCTATACAGATACATGATATACATATAGTATATGATTTTCTCTGTTTACACGCTATCTATCGCAAATTGGAAAAATAATTCAGATAAAACTTGTTTACTTTTCACGTAGAATCCTGATCTTGCAGTTTTACATTTAAGATATTAAAGTTATCTTCCGACCTACCCCCAGGTGTAGGTCGGAAGATAGTAGGGGTAGGTCGGAAGTAATCATTAAATAGATTTTTGAAAAATATTAAACACGTATTTTTTAATTTTTCATGAGGAAGTGTATTTTTTGCGATATTACACTGCTTCTATAATTTTCCTATTAATGGGTATCACGGTAAAGGGATAATAGGGTATCACGGTTCATCTATTTGTTTTTTCCAATTATACAGTATCAATAACTCGAAAAATATTCATTATAAAAGTTACTTATTTTTTTAAGAAGAATCC
The DNA here is from genome assembly GCA_918026665.1 of Diabrotica balteata. Taxonomy (NCBI): domain Eukaryota; kingdom Metazoa; phylum Arthropoda; class Insecta; order Coleoptera; family Chrysomelidae; genus Diabrotica; species Diabrotica balteata. The sequence continues at coordinate 49,720,238 of OU898282.1, forward strand.
ATATCTGCAATAAAAAATGGTGATTCCTACTTAGGATTTTAAAGTTGCTCCCTCCCCGGTCTAGGGGGTGTGGTAGGAGAGGGGGTCGTCGTGTTTAGTGTCATTTTATAGATTTTTTGAAAAATCGTAAACACCTGTGTTTCAGTTTTTCCATCCGATGTTCACTTTGCGAAATATTAGACCGTCCAGCTTCTTTTCACACACCCTGTGTATAAATATTATATTCATTGCATTTGCCTTTAACAGATCAAAATCCAGCATTCTTACTAACCTTAAAATAGAGGAAATCAAATAATTTACTTTTCAAACGAGTAACATTAAATTCTAAAGCCACTGTTTTAGGCCCACTGATCGTTGCTTATGCTTAATAATTACTTATCGGTCTTCATAAATATATAGTTTTTACTTTAGTAGACGGACTAACATCCACACATAACCACGATTGATCGGTTTGAGGTTGTGAACTTATATTTATATTATGTTCATTGATCACAAAAATGAGGTTGATCAACTGCTTAATATTCCCAATAATAACATACAGATGTGAATCTTGGACATTACGACAAGCGGAAAGAAGAAAGATAGACGTCACTTAAATGTTCTGTTGGAGAAGAATGTTATGAATTATGTGGACCGACCACAGGACAAATATTTCAATTTTAAATGAGCTAAAAGTCAGCAAACGGCTATGCACCAAAGTCCACCTCCAACAATTAAAATACTTTGGACATGTTATGAAAGCAGACACAGAAAACATGAAAAGACTTATTATCTAAGGAAAGGTACAAGGCCGAAGGACGCGAGAAAGACTCCCAAGTAGATGAATTGATCAAATTACAGGAATATGCAAAAGACCTATGCATAAAAAATTACCAGAGTCAGAGATTTTTGTAGACGGACAATAAATAAAATCACAATGACCACTACACCCCCTCCAAGGGATCAGAGATTGAAGATAGAAATGCATTATAAAATAAGAAACGCACACCTTATAAAATTAGATACTAGTCGACTGATTTTACAACTCGTAAAGATATATCATCACTGTTTCACGAGAACTGAACTATATAATCATTTTCTCAATATGTTAAAAATTAAACTATGTTCTCAATTAAAAAGTCCGTAAAAATCACATCATTAACTAATTCAAATTTTCAAAAGGTTCTGAAACTGTTTTCTTGTGACATGTTTAGGTTAATGGGATTTAGTGTCCATTTAGTGTACACGACAACTAGAAAAAGCACAAAGTCGAAAACAAATGTAAGTAAAGAGGAATTTCAAAAGCTTTCAAGAAGAACCTTAACACCCTATTACTGCATGGCACCATACTTATACGGAATACATAAAATAAACAAAGTACCCACTCAGATCAATTTGCAGTAGCATGTTGCAGCAAACTAAGTTCGTTCTAAATATAATTCAACCATTGGCACACAATACAAACACTTTTATAAAGAACTTACAATAAAGTAAAACCTTTGGGTGTAAAAAATTATATATTTATTTTGAATTATCCAAAAGGGAAAATATTTCAGAACCTTTTTAGTCTTATCGGATAATCATCAGTGAAAGTATCTAAAGACTAGTTGAAGCTAGTATAACGAAATCAAAAGATTCTTATATTAGGTATTTTAGTATTATATTTTAAAAATATTCTGACGCTCGGGACTATACAGATACCCGCTCGAAAAAATGGACGTTGTAAAAACGATTGAAACCAGTCAACTCTGCCAACCAATCAGTTGGAAAGATTCCAATGATTCAAATTCGATTCTCGGCACCAACAATATTTTTATTTCTAAAAATGAAAAAAGTAGTTCACCGTGCTTTGGAAGGCACGTAAAGTCGTCGGTTCCCCTGGACTAATGTGCATCGACACTAGCTACTTGAAACAAGGGTAAAGATGTAATTGGCGCGAGAACCTGTCGGAAAGGATCTTCCTGACAAAAATGCCATACGATATTGTTATCGTTATCCTAAAATTGAAAGAAAAAATGTATATGGAGAAGAACCTCTTCTGGTTGAGAAATTTGGGACGGTAGAGGGTTTTAACAGCAGACCAATTGAATCGGTGTAAACAAAAACATTCTAAGTCGGTTTTTTTCATTTTTGAGATTTTGATGGAAAATTGTTCTATGAACAAAGTCTCTACTCTCCATGTATGTTAAATAGAAAACTGAAATATATCATTGTACACTAAAAGATTCTATGTCAGTGACTCAGATTGTTGTTGTAGGCAACACTATTAACATTGTGTTTGTACTGTATTAATGAATCCTGTATATTCCATGAATCTCTAATAAAATTAAATAACCGCATGTTTGATGAATGGTTTTGTAAGGTTAAAGTTGTATTTAGCATCATTTTATTGTATTATTTTAAACATTGCGATGGATAACGAACCAAGCAGTACCAGCGACGAAAGAAAAGTAAAAAATGAAGCTAAGTAGAAACGAAATATCGTGAGAAATGCTAGAGTCAACGGTGAAGAGTACATTAATTACAAAGGTAGAGTTGTACCAGGTATCAGTTGGCCCTGATTGCAGGTAAGATACGTTTTGCTATCTATATAATAAACTAAGGTTTATTTAATCAAGATTTTTTTGATTTCAGATGTAAGCAGAAGTGTACAGACCGCTTGCAGAATCAAGCTAAAGAGATATTCGTTCATTTGAGAACATTGGAAACTAAGAACGAGCAGGATATTTTTTTACAATCATTGATTACCTGTAACAATGTACAAACCCATAGACCCAGTAAAGAAGGGGCTTCTGCGAGGGCTGCTCATAATGTTTATTTTACAGATGAGGTATTTGTGGGTGAAACCAGAGAAAAGGTATGTTTAGAAGCATTTAAGTCGCTCTATGGAATTAAAATAAGTCGTATTAGAAGGTTTCGTTCATTATTATTAATGGGTAAAACCCCGAAGGATCTTCGTTGGAAAAAATTGGTCACTAATGCAATCAGTGCACATACCAGACTATTAATAAGACAACTTCAATTTACGATTTGGTCGCCCCCAGAAGGATTCATGCTGTATTTGTGAAGAACTAAATTTCAAATTGAGAAGTCCTCATCTTAGTGATGCAGCAAAAAGAAATGTTTCTGCTGAATTGATGATTCACAAGCGTAGATCAAAAAAAGTTCTACAATAAATTAAAAAGAGAAACTAACCAAGAAACAAAAGCAAAAGAATCACATGTGCTAGCAATAGCTTTCGATTATATGCAAAATATACCGCTGCCCATGATTCCAGTACAGGAAACCTTTTATTTAAGACAACTAACGGTGAATGTGTATTACATTCATGGCATTAAAAGCAATAAGTCTAATATTTATCTATATCATGAAGTTACCACCAGAAAAAGTCTGGATGAAGTTTGTTCCTTTATATATAATTATTTAAACTCTGCTCCTCCTCAGTTTACGGAAGTCCACATTTACTCAGATAATTGCGGAGGTCAAAATAAGAACCATACATTAAACAGAGTGTTTTAGCCCTTACCGACAGTGATCGATTCAATCGAATTGAGCAATATTATTCCATTATTTCAACCTACTATAAAAAGACGTGCATTTCTGAGGAAACAAGAGGAAAACTTATTCCTGCTATGCTAAGATATCTTTTGGCATAAGTTCTTTTATGCACTTTACCAATGGAACAGCTAAAAGTGTAATTGTTTGTAGGTCTTTTATTAATGGGTTCATGGAATAAACCTATAAACTTCCTCAAGTTAACAATCAATCAATTGAATTTCCCACAATACTTTGTTATCCATCCGGTAAAGTACCACTTAAATAAGTGAAGCTCTAAGATATTGGTAAGTTGTTACCTTATATACCTGATCAGTGTCAGACAGCTTTATGATGAATTAATGGAGTGACCAACAACTGATAGTCAAAATACTGGGGAAGATGAACATGACATCCAGTAAGAGGAAACATGACATTTTGAAGCATTTAAAAAATTTTGTATTTAAAACTTTTACTTAAAAATTGTATTTTTTGGTTAAATATACATTTTTTTAAACAAAATAAAGGATTTTTTGTGTCATCCTAGGAACGTAAACAAAAAAGTTCTCAAGTCGACCACATTTGAACATATATATATCATATATGTACACCTATTATTTTGCACTGAGAAATGTGAAACATTGCATCTAAAAGTGTCAAAAACATTCTCAAATTTTTTGGTATTAATTTAGATGACTAATATAGATCTATACAGTTTTTTTCAGTTTCCCGAAAAAATGGTTTTCATGACTTAGAACGTTTTTGTTGACACCGATTCAATTGCTATACGTAGCCCACGACCGAAATCAATATAAGAATAATATAAATATTTTAGCCTAAGCGTTCCTTAGAAACCTGGCACCCTAAAAAGAAGATTGTAATACTTGTATATGAAAGTGCCAATAGTTTCATCATAGCTATATTTGCATAATACGCATTCAGTAAATAATGTAAGTTATTAACCTATTGTTTTATTTACCGTTCCTATTTTAAATAGTTCACCATTCTTCATTCTTTCTTGACAATCGTTGGTCTCCTAATCTCGTAAAATATTTCTAGGTTCAAGATGAGGCTATATAAAGATAACAATAATTTATCCATAAAAATAACTGTTGTTTATGCAGACCTGTCTTCTTTATAATTGCTTCTCTAAATAATACGCCTTAGTCCTGAACATAGTCAACATGATAAAAGTCAAATAAACAACTGTTGTATCTACATACATCGCCCATATATTAATTCTAATCGTAACTGCCCAAGTTACAGCATACAATACATTATCAGTTTTAATCACCATACTTCATTTCATTGCCCGGATGATTGATTAAATGTGTCGTATTCCAGTCATAAAGACCCATAAAACGGGAGTTTTCCTTGAAGGCAAATTAAATGATCCGTAAAGATAAAATCTCAACAAAACAGTCATAATTTATGCTTGATAAACAAAAATATACAGAGCTTTTTTTTCTCAACAGGGTCGTTAGGATTTTGTTTCTTTATCACTTAAAGTGTGGTATATATCACTTTTGACGATTCTATTAAGCATGGGTGCGATGTAATGACCGTTCTGTTTTTAAAAATGAGACTAATTTATTAGGAGATAGGCCAGTACCCGTAAATAATTTTATTTAAAATGTCTATGACAGTTTTATGTTTTACTTCGGTTTTACATTTGAACAATTTTATTAAGTAATTTGTAATAACTTATTTCCATTTTGTATAGTCTATTTACCTATAAGGCTATAATACGCTATACAAATAATTTTTAATTTTTGCACAATTTGGTTCTTGGAATGGTGATTAAATTTAAAACCGCAAATCATTTATCCCAGTTCTATGTCTGTGATCGTGTTAGATACCAGCCAACAGTTGGTTTACCAGCTTTAATGTTCTAGTTTCGAGTAGGGATACCTTAAAGTGAAGATAATAAGGGAGAAAAGAAAAAGAAAGAGGTGACGCTTTTTACATACAACAGTAAAGAAAAAAAAAATAGCACGTTTTCTTTTTTGTGTATATGGCATATAACTCCAGTATTTTAATCTTCTGGTAAAGTGCGAAGTGCGTCCTTGCCATTCCTGTATTAATAGTTTGTAAAGAGGATTACAAATCTTTGACTGCAATATTTAAATATTTCTACAGGTAGGTTGTCTACTCTAGGTGAGTTATTGCTGGCTAAAGACTGAATTACTTGATTTATTTTTTTTTCATTGTTGGTAGCTAAGTTTCCTCCTGTTCCAGTTCTACATCATCTCTACTTTAAGCTGTATTTTCTGAATTAAGCATTTTGCAATTAGGTTCCATTATGAGCGTTCGAACTTTAATTGTGACTCTGAATACAACTTACAAAATAGTCTGGCCCATTCACAATACCAAGGACATAAACAAAAAAAAACGTTAACTTAGTTCGCTTGTGTCTTAACAACTTTTCTTTTTGTGTTAACTTGTTGTCAAAATTTTTTGTGTTTGTTTTCTCTATTTAATTTTTCCACTTCTTCAAACTCTTTATTGAATTGTTGTTACTTTTTCTGTTTTTGCTTTTGTTTTTCTTCTCTCCACTTTACTGGATATTCTTTAACATTGCTCATAGTACTTGTGTTGATCACTTTCAGATACGCGTCATTCTTGTGTTTGGTAAGCCGCTTGCATTCTCCATCAAATCAGTTATTTCGCTTACTAAGCACTTTATCTGTGTCGTTTTGCAGCATAGTTTATTATAAACTTCCAATTTGTGTTAAGTTCAGTGGGATCTGCTTCAGTTCTGGGAGTGCTGTCTGGGAATATTGGAATAAACACCTGTGATTTAAGAATTGTCAGCAATCTGTACTGGAATCAAACATCATCTATCCGGACAGAGGCAGGAGAATCCGACGATATCAAAATCAAACGTGGCGTCCGTCAGGGATGTATACTATCACCACTGCTGTTTAACATATACTCTGAGGAAATCTTTCAAGAAGCAGTGGATGATGTTGAAGCCGGAATTCGAATCAACGGAGAATCTATCAATAACATTAGATACGCGGACGACACGGTAGTATTCGCTGACAGTTCTGAAACCCTCCAGGAGTTAATGAACAGAATCACAGAGGTCAGTCAGAGATACGGACTGTTACTAAACACTAAGAAAACAAAATACATGATGATCTCTAAGAAGGAACAGCAATTTGGACAAATCAGTGTAAATGGTCAACAAATAGAAAGAGTAAAAACATACACCTACCTTGGTACGAATGTCAATGAAAATTGGGACCATTCCATAGAAATCAAATGTAGAATAGAGAAAGCAAGATTATTCAAATGTCATGATTTATCAATGCCCATAAAAATCAGGTTACTACGATGTTACATATTTCCTATACTGTTGTACGGAGTTGAGTCATGGACTCTCACAGACGCCACCTGCAATAAAATTGAGGCTTTTGAAATGTGGCTTTATCGTCGTATCCTGAAGATATCGTATACCGACCACGTTACTAATGAGGGTGTTGAGAATGAAAAAAGAAAAACAGCTGTTAACCACAATAAAAACAGCCAAAATCGAATACCTCGGTCACATCATGAGGAACAGCGAAAGATATGGACTGCTGCAACTAATCTTGCAGGGAAATGTAAAAGGAAGACGGGGACCAGGAAGGCGAAGGATTTCCTGGCTGAAAAATCTACGAACGTGGTTCAACACAACAACCACAAATCTTTTTAGAGCAGCAGTGTGCAAAGTGCAGATTGCCATGATGGTCGCCAACATCCGAAACGGATAGGCACTACAATAAGAAGAATCAGCACGTAGTATATCTGATTTTGGGTCTATTTATCTGGGGATATCGACGTCACTTTATGTATAAGCTTATGCTGGAAGTACCTATGTACTACTGATCGAAATATTCAGAGATGCTGCTAAATTTACAAGTATCCTCCCATTATCATTGCATTCATGGTGTATGTTATAAGGTTCTATGATTGACCTGTATGTTTTTTATTGTCCTAAAATCTATTACTCGGTTGCTAACTCTTTTGCTCACTACAAAGTCTACTTTAAAGATATGTTAAGTGGTATTACAGCTGTAGTATACAGCATTCAAGTTCTGTTGACTACCGGTCCACGTCCATCGTATTTCTTGTATAGCTCTTATGTCCATATTACATTTGTTAAGATTGTATTATGAGACATTTCATCGTTTCTGCAGAGTACAATGGTCTCATATTTCATCGTTTCATATTTCTCATATTTCATTAAAATCGTTCTTTTCTTCATTTGCCAGGTAGTCTACATAAGGTCCGTTCGATTTTTGTTTTTTTTTTTTACCTCCCGTAAGAATTGTTTTTTCAGATTAGACTTCTGAGGGCCTTCCCAAACCCCTAAACGTGGAAGAAAGGGACAACTCTGTAACCTAAATATTGTGGCTCACATATACCAATTATGATTTAAGTGCAAAAATATTACAACCAACCTATCTTATAGTATATTTATCATAACTCATATTTTATTTGAATATAAATAATAGTATTATTTTTCTATTGTATTAATACTACATAATTCAGAAACAAAGAAAGTTTGTCCACTTTATAAAGGTACTGGCCTAAAAGGTCCCACGTGAATGTCACTTCTAGTTAACAGAGGTCCTGGTTCTTAACCACATTGAAAAATTAGAAGGATCCACATTTTGTGTTAGGACATTGTTGATTAAAAAGGATGTGCTTACCGCACATATAAAGCACATGTGTCGTCCTTTTGTAATATATACGACCTTTTTACATGACGGAACTGGAGGAAAATATACAAAAGCTTAAAGTAAAGTTGATTATTCATAGAAATTTATGGTTTAAAATATTTATATAAAGTTAAGAGTCGGATAAAATAACAAAAACGTACAACTTTATATGTTTTAAAATATATTACATTTATTTCGATCTTTAAAATGAAGAAGTGAGTTATTTATTTAATTATATTTTAGTTTATTTCTCAATATTCTTATTCGTCTATAATTATTATAAAAGTGTCCGTCCTCCAATAATGATACTAAAATCTGCCAGTAAAATCTGTCTAGAAATTAATTTGGCTTCAACGATAAATCTTTGCCTTATTCCTGCAATACTTGCTGGTTTAGTTTTATAAATTCTACTTAAACAAGTATGTATTCCCAATAAAAATAATCTTCAGGAGTCAAAACTACATAAACTCGAACATTTACACCTAAATGACCTAGAGCTTTATCTTGCTGAAATATATCTCATTAAAATTTGCTTCAAACTTGTTTTTCGATGCAGCTACAATTTCATATCTAAGTAGCATTTGATAATTATCGAATACTAAATTAAAAAAAAAGGGCCCAATTAATTAAGTACGTATTATACCCGATGATACATTTAGGTTTTGCGATCTTTAAGTATGGTTGTAACGTATCCAGTGTGAATTTAACTCACTCCAATACCTTTTTATACTCCAATACCTCCAATTTTTGTAATTTACATTCCCTCACATTGTAAATATTGGTTCGTCGAAAAGATGTATCTTTTTAAAGAAGTTCTCGTCAGTTATAATTTTATTTACCATTATCTCACTAAACTATCTACGGTCGTAGTCATCATTGTTTTTGCACAGCGTACATGCGACCAATCGAGGAATTGATGAAAATACATGAGTTAAAACTGGCTGCGGGTAAGACCAAGGCTATTGTCTCAAGGGACCAAGGAAAATAGTTGGGATAATATTCGAATGTGTAGGAAAGAGACCGGTTCCAAAGAAATGTGTGAGGTATTTAGGACTGCCTTAATATCGGAGAGTCCAAAACTGATAGGAGGAGGGCCCAAAACTGAGAGGAGAAGGGCCCAAAACTGAGAGGAGGAGGGCCCTTCATTCTTGTGCAATCGATCGTCCTCAACGCTGCGCCTGTTTGGGAATCATCGTGGTCACCCTGGAGGAGTCCTTCATAAGCGAGGCAGGAAGGCGGTTCTGCCTACCTTGTACGACCGAGGTATGTTTCGAATATTTGGACCACACCATCTCATAAAAGACGAAAAAGATCTTTATTTAATTCTTGCAATTTAGGAGTTAAATGAATTCTTATGTAATTACACGCAATACTGAAGAATGTATGTGTGCAGCTCAGCATGATGGATATGGATCTTCAACGAAACACTTCAATCTATTGTAATTTATTGTAATAGTTTTCGATCTACCTGTTCGAATCTCATCTTTTACTGGTCTAGTTTCCTCAAAGCGTTTTACATTTTTTTGTATCGTTGCCTTATGGCTAGGAAAATGGTTTGGGAAAGTATCGTTGAACCAGTTGGCTACTTGGTCAATAAAGAATGCTGGTCACAGCATTCTATATTTACTGAATTACTTCAAAACTATTTGGCACTGAGAAGTTTTATCTACTTACGACCATCGTGACTAGATAACATACCATGTATTACATTGTGGTTGCACTTGTATTTAAGTAAGAATTACAATAATAATATAATATACATAGTGTTCTTGTAAAAAAACTTTTAATGTTGAATCCAAATGAATCATCAGGTTTTCCGTACCTGGCGAACCGCACAAGACTAAAAATTCGAAATTATTTTTCTTCCATCAAATATATTTAAATGTCCGCTTGCTCATGCAATGTCACCATTTCTAGAACTTGTAATAAGAAAACTGCTATAAACAGCTGACTGGCGCATTTTCAGAAATGATTCGGTAACAATACTATAGCATAAAAAAGATAATTATGTTGACGATAATATTTTTGATCATCAAATGTATTAACTGCATTTTTACCTGTGCACAATTAAATTAATTGTGTGGATACATAATTATTTATATGCTGAAAAGGAATAATAAAAATATCGGATTTACCAACCTTCCAAATTGAACTTTTCAATAATCAGTAATTTTTTAAAAACAAAGTGACCGAATCAGATCGACAAAACATTTTAATTAGTGAAAATGTTTGTGCATGTTAATTGTAGTTGTTCATCATCATGCTAACTGACTAAAGCTTATTTCCATTTAATATTCAGTAGGGAAATTCAATAGTAAATTTTAATTAATTATATTTCCAGTGTCGAGTTTTTGTTTTCAAATATTCAATCAGGTTGTTAAATATTTTACATCTATTAGTTAATTTTCAGAGAGTCCGAATACATTTTAAAAAATATTCGTATGCTGTTTTGTTAAAAAGTTGTATGCTGATATATATTTAACAGCAATATTATAATGTTTCATGGAACTTTTTCTATGGTAGTAGATTGAAGTTTAGGTTTTGTAAACGTCACATTCGTTTCAACCATATTCATGTTGTTTGTAACGATGAGTCCAAGCCATCACCGTTAAACCAGCGTGCGCGCGAACCAACCCATGAAGTAGGAGTGTATCGACAGTAGAAAGGGCAAAACTTTGCTATATAAACCGCATTATTTCCTCATAGAGGCAGAATCGTCAGGTGTTGACTGAAGGTTCTCTTCTCCCCTACCCCGGCTTGTGGACGTGTTGAGTTCACAAGTTGTTTCCGTTCCATACCGCCAGCCGGAGAGCGTGTTGAGCTCTCCATTACCCGTACTCCGAAGCAGTCGTGTTGAGACTGTCGAGGAGTGTCCTATTAACCCGAATCACTTGAGGGACGTGTTGAGTTTCTTTCTTTCCTTTGTACCTATCGTCCGCTGTTATTAAATCGACACATCGTTCACGTAAAATTCCGAAAACACACTTGATTGCCGATAACACTAATTTCATACGACAAGGTCAAACTTAATTTGAATAAATAGGCCAGGTACTGAGAAGACTAAACTAAATTGTAAATATGTACATAAGATTTTTGTCAATTTAATTTAAGGAAGACAATAAAGTTTTATTTTTATTTTGAACTCTGTCTCTGACTGTCCAAAAGCTACCCGGATAGTGACTCCTACGAGAGGACGTCACAGATGGCGCCCGAGCAGAAAAATTCGTTTTAAACAATAATACCGACCGAATTCCGAATTTTATCTTCATGAGACAGTACTGCATTTCAAACTTTATTCAAATACAGGGTGATTCACAGTTCAAAAATGACAGACGCTCCGGAAACGTCGAAGGTTAGTTGGGTGTACCTATTAAAGAAAGACGAACTTATAGCCGAATTAACAAACAGAGAACAGTCGACGGAAGGGAATTTCAGCGAGCTAAGAGCGAGATTAGTTGCGATCATCAAGGCACCAACTCAAAAAGGCCAAAACCCAGAGGAAATAGAAGAAAACCAGATGGAAGACAGACAAAGAAAGATGGAAATAGTACGCAAATGGGGGTTACACTTTGACGGTTCAAGAGACCCAATAGAATTCATAGAACGGTTGAAAGAACTCCAGACAGCTTACGGCCTACAAGACACCCACGTTTTACAAGCTCTACCAGAAACATTAAACGGGAAAGCATTACTATGGTACAGAAACAATAATAAATATTGGAACGAATTAAAAGACTTCGAACAAGATTTCCGCAATTTCTTCGTTTCCTCCGTTCTCACGCAATCTCTGGAAGCTCAAATCCGGAACCGACTCCAACGAAACAACGAAGGTGTAAAAGACTACATCATTGATATTCAAACAATGATCAGAAGACATGGTGAATTCAATCACCAAGAAGAACTAAACAGGATATACACCAATATGAACCCGAAATACAAGTTGTATATAAAGAGGCAAGACGTATCGTCAACACAGGACATCATCAGACTAGCGGAAGAATATGATATGGTCCAAAAAGAAATATATAACAGAAACAATACAAGGTGTGACTGGACACAGACAAATAGTCGTAATAACAAAATACAGAATTTCGACAGACAGACTTGTTGTTGGAGATGCGGCCGCAGAGGCCACAACAGAAGAAACTGCAGAGCTATCGCTGTACTCTTCTGCAGCCACTGCGGAACCCGAGGAACAACTTCCAATAACTGCCAATGTAGAAGCCGACCGGAAAACTCCAACAGGACTGGACAAGAAGGAGGCAACCCAGTCAGCATTTAGAGTCCTCCCTAACAACCTCCAGCTACGCACACTATACAGATCAACGACCCCACACAACGATAACGTTCAGCAACGGTAAAAAGTTAAAAGCACTAATAGACACAGGAGCCCAAAATTCGTTTATAGGACAAAAAGGTAAAAAAATATTGGAACAATGTGGAACAAAAAGCGACAGAAAAGCTTTAAAGATCACGCTGGCAGATGGAAAAACCAGCAACATAGAAATCTGTTTTACAGCAAAATGTTCCATAGACAACGTTTGGAGAAAAGCCAAGCTACATTTTTTACCAAACCTAGCTTCAGAAGTAGTACTGGGAATGCATGAAATAACAAGATGGGGCCTGGATTTATCAAACATCTTAAATAGAAATCGCGTAAGAAGGAGAGAACAATACCAAACCAGGACAGAACACAGATCCAGATCGTACAAGGCAGACAATAACCGAATACCGACCAATTCCAGGGTCAACGAAACACCAACCGCAAGATATCCGCTCCAACAGAGAAGCAAGATATATAACAAAACGACCTACCGACTACCGACCGATACCGCGGTCGAAGACCAGACCGAAAATATACCGACTACCGACCGACACCGCGGTCGACAACCAGACCGAAGATATACCGAACTACCGACCGATACCGCGGCCGACGACCAGACCGAAGACATTCCGTCATACATACCGGAATTCACGAACAGTCCGAAACGAGAGCAGCTCGACATCAGTACTACACTAAACAATACCGAAAAAAAACAATTACAGGAATTGTTACTAACCGAATTGGAGAAATTTAAACACATTAAAGGAACAACACATCTAACCGAACATACAATAAAACTTAAACATAATACACCGATCAAACAAAGATACAGGCCCCGAAACCCGGCAATGCAGAAGATCATAAACGATGAAATAGATAAGATGCTAGAAGAGAACGTGATAGAAAAATCTAATAGCCCGTACAGTTCCCCCATCGTTCTAGTAAAAAAGAAGGATAACAACGGATACAGATTTTGCATCGATTTTAGGAAAATCAACGACATCTCAGAAAAAGATGCCTACCCATTACCGTACATCAATCATATCCTAGAAAAGTTAAAATCTGCAAAATATTTTACCACGTTGGATCTAAAAAATGGATATTGGCAAGTACCACTTTCCGAAGCAAGCAAACCCTTAACCGCTTTCATAGCACCAGGAAAAGGACTATTCCAGTTCAAAGTACTTCCATTCGGATTACACGCCGCCTCCGCTACTTTTCAACGATTACTAGATACAATAATCGGCCCAGAAATGGAACCACATGCATTCGCCTATTTAGACGACATAATAGTACTGGGGAAAACGTTCGAGGAACATATGGAAAACTTAAAAGAAGTACTTCACAGACTACAGCAGGCCAAACTACGAATTAATATAGACAAATGTAAATTCTGCAAAGAAGAGATAAATTATTTAGGCCATGTAGTAAACAAAACGGGAATAAAAGTGGACGAAAACAAGACAAAAGCTATAGTCGAATATCCCGCGCCAAAAACCGTTAAACAACTACGCCGATTTTTGGGCATCATCTCATGGTATAGGAGATTTATAAAAGATTTTTCACGAACTACAGCTCCTTTAACAAAGCTACTAAAGAAAAAACAACATTGGACTTGGGACAGAGACCAAGAGGAAGCATTCAACAAAATAAAATTACTACTGACACAAGCTCCAATACTGATCTGCCCGGACTTCCAGAAAAGATTTTTTTTACAATCGGACGCTTCGAACCACGGTTTAGGAGTAGCTTTAGTACAAACAAACGACGAAGGACAGGAACAAGTCATCGCTTACGCAAGTCGAAACCTAACAAAAGCCGAAAAAAATTACAGCGTGACAGAAAAAGAACTACTAGCGATCATCTTCGGTGTAGAAAAGATGAAACCCTACATCGAAGGATACCCATTTTCAATTATCACAGATCATCAAAGTCTACGATACTTACAAACAATGGAAAACCCTACAGGTAGAATAGCTAGATGGGCAATGCTGCTGCAACAATTTGACTTCGATGTCATTTACAGAAAGGGCTCCCAGAACGTCCTGGCCGACGCGCTCTCTAGAGAACCAGTAGATCTGGTTTGCATAATAAACGTAGAAGATGTAGAACCCGACGAATGGTACAATAAAGCTTTAAATAAAATCCAGACAAATCCGCAACTATTTCCAGACTACTCTATCAAAGATGGACTTCTCTATCGACACTTCTGGGACAAATACGATTTAAAAGAGACAGAGGTATCCAACCCCTGGAAACTATGCATCCCAAACCACAAGAGACAACAACTCCTGGCAGAAAACCACGAGCAACCGACCGCAGGACATCTAGGAATAGCTAAAACAATAACCCGCCTAGCTAGAAAATACTACTGGCCAGGGATGTTTAAAGACGCCGCAAAGTTCGTCAGGAACTGCAAGAACTGTCAGCAATTTAAGCCGCAACAAAGCTTAACTCCAGGCCGCATGCAATCTACACAAATTCCCCCACATCCATGGCACACCGTTTCAACCGACATCATAGGACCCCTTCCAACATCCAGCAAAGGAAACAAATATATAATGACATTCCAGGACACCTTTTCAAAATGGGTCGAAGCCATACCGATCAGAACAGCAACGGCAAAATCAGTCTGTCAGAACTTAAAAGATAAAATCATTATGAGATTCGGATCACCCAAAGAGCTAATATCAGACAACGCAAGAACATACGATAACAGGGAAGTACGAAAGTTGCTAGACGAATTCCAGATTTCTAAAAGAAACATTCCGCCATATTCACCCCAGAATAATCCAGTAGAAAGAACAAACAGAGTAATCAAAACAATGATAGCTCAGTTCTGCGATAATAACCATAAGAAATGGGACACGAGCCTTCCAGAACTACTATTCGCATATAATACAGCTAAACACGATTCAACGGGTTTCTCCCCAGCCTTCCTGAACTTTGGACACGAACTAGAAATTCCAAGTAAAGTCGTAAAAACCCCAAACGACACACAACATACCGATCAAAACATAAAATGGCATAAACTACGGGAAACATTCGAACTAGTACGTACAAACCTGGCAAAAGCTTTCACAACTCAAAGCCATTACTACAACTTACGACGAAGAGAGTGGAAACCCACAATAAACGACAAAGTCATGAAAAGGGAATACCAACTCTCAAATGCCGCCAAAAATTTTAACGCCAAATTAGCACCGAAATTTTCAGGCCCATATACTATAACAAAAGTGTGTTCTAATGTAATATTCAAATTAAAACACGACGATAAAAACCGTACAATAACAGCTCATATCAAAGACCTAAAACCCGCATTTACCGATTTCCCTACTCCTTAATCAGTCCAAGCACTTACAGTCAACACCAAGTAGTGACAGTATATTTTAATACAGTTTACCAGTGACCTTCAAATATAATGTCAGACACGTTAGAAATATATTACAGTGACATAGAAATGGACGGCACAGTTACGCCGCCACCATACACCGTTCCAGAGTTAATATCACCATTGGGAAACACACCAAAACCTAACACCCCGGGCAAAGGCTGCGAGCCCCTGATAAAGGCTATTGCCAAATTTAAAAACCTTTTCGATGAACCAGCCATGGGCATCACAAAAATTCAGAAAGTCCAGTCAATTCCAGTGTCAATCCCGCTGCTCTCACTAATTCCGCCGCAGCATAAAGGAAAAAAATACAGACTGAGACTCCCGAACCAGGTGCTGAGGATAAAAACCAATAATTGAAGCCCCACGAAGGAAGACGTTTTTTTTAAGAGAGAGGAAGACGATTTTTTTTAAGAAGACGATATTTATTTTTTTTAGGGCGGACATTTTTTATTTCGATGTATTGTAAATTGTTTTTTAGGGTAACCAAGTACCTGGCAAGGAATAAAAATAAAAAAAAAATTTTTTCCAAAAATTTTTTTTTCCCAGGAAGAGGGGGTGTAACGATGAGTCCAAGCCATCACCGTTAAACCAGCGTGCGCGCGAACCAACCCATGAAGTAGGAGTGTATCGACAGTAGAAAGGGCAAAACTTTGCTATATAAACCGCATTATTTCCTCATAGAGGCAGAATCGTCAGGTGTTGACTGAAGGTTCTCTTCTCCCCTACCCCGGCTTGTGGACGTGTTGAGTTCACAAGTTGTTTCCGTTCCATACCGCCAGCCGGAGAGCGTGTTGAGCTCTCCATTACCCGTACTCCGAAGCAGTCGTGTTGAGACTGTCGAGGAGTGTCCTATTAACCCGAATCACTTGAGGGACGTGTTGAGTTTCTTTCTTTCCTTTGTACCTATCGTCCGCTGTTATTAAATCGACACATCGTTCACGTAAAATTCCGAAAACACACTTGATTGCCGATAACACTAATTTCATACGACAAGGTCAAACTTAATTTGAATAAATAGGCCAGGTACTGAGAAGACTAAACTAAATTGTAAATATGTACATAAGATTTTTGTCAATTTAATTTAAGGAAGACAATAAAGTTTTATTTTTATTTTGAACTCTGTCTCTGACTGTCCAAAAGCTACCCGGATAGTGACTCCTACGAGAGGACGTCACATGTTGAAACGTTGCTCTTTAGACTATATTTTTAGTTTTGTAAACACGTAGCAAAATTTTGTTGAGTTGTACAGATAACAGTACAATTGTCTATCCTTGTTTTTGGAAAAAGTGTTGCACAAGGTTCGATGAATGTGATTTGTGATGAAGAAATCAGTCACCGCTCGCCCAAAAATTGGGACGCCTTCTTCTCACTGTAGCACGTAATCTTTTAGAATCCAAAGGTAAAATTCTCTGTAGGTTGTCAGACCGCTTGGAGCTCATTAATTGACCGCAAGACCTTTGTAATAAAAAGAAACCCATTTGGATGGACGCTTATATTGTTATCGGATCATAATAGAAACTCATGATTTTTCACCAGATAAAACCTTTTTAAATATATTTTTATCATTAGTGATTATTTCTAAGTCATTTTAGAAACACAAAAAGTTTCAGTATACTATAGAATTGTATCGATGCTAATGCACTTGTGTAAACTTGTGTTTTGACAAAGAGTGTTCCACACAAGGTGCACCAGGTTCGACACAAAGAAATCAGTCCTTGCTCGTACGTTTTCATCTCGCGCAATCTGTGTTAAGCACTCTATATTGATCGAAGCTCTAAAATACATTGGCTTAGACGGCAGAGATGTTCAAATAATTGCAAATTTATATTGGAATCAAACAACAACAGTTTTAGTAGATGGTGTGGAATCACAAGCTCTCAATATTAATAGAGGAGTACGGCAGGGATGCCTCTTGTCACCCCTGCTTTTTAACGTTTACTCCGAAAGAATCTTCAGAAAAGCACTTTCTGAAAAACAAGAAGGAATACTTGTGAACGGCGAAGTCATCAATAATTTGCGATATGTGGACGATACAGTACTCCTAGCTTCTAGTCAAGAAGATCTGCAAACACTACTTGATAGTGTCGGTGAGAATTGTAGGGAGGCAGGTCTGGATCTTAACATAAGAAAAACCAAAATACTTGTAATAAGTAAACAACAGAATATAAAATCGTCTATATATGTAAATAATACCAAACTTGAGCAAGTTGATAAAATCGTCTACCTTGGACAGCAATTAAATTGTAATGCAGAAAATCACGGCCAAATTAGATCCAGAATAGAGCAGGCTAGAGCTGCTTTTAGAAGGATGTCCAAGGTGTTATGTAACAGAGACCTAAAATTGGCATTAAGGATCCGCCTACTTCGCTGCTACGTGTTCTCGGTCTTACTTTATGCTGTCGAGTCCTGGACTGTGAATAAAATCGATCTAAATCGCCTTGAGGCTTTCGAAATGTGGTGCTATAGAAGAATTTTAAAAGTTTCCTGGGTGGAGAAGATTCGTAACTCCACAATACTTGAACGTCTGAGCAAGACCACTGAGATCATAAAAAGCATCAAGCAGAGAAAGCTGGAATATTTCGGACATGTAATGAGAGGTCCCAAATATAGATTGCTACAAAATATCATGCAAGGAAAAATAGCAGACAAACGCAGTCCAGGACGAAGAAGAACCTCATGGTTGAAGAACTTGCGAGATTGGTATGGTGTAGATACAAGCATGCTATTTAGGGTGACAGTGAATAAAATTAAAATAGCTATGATGGTAACCAACGTTCTGAAAGGACATGGTACATGAAGAAGAAGAAGAATCTGTGCCACGCAATCTTTTAAAATTTAAAAGTAAAATTCTTTGTTGACTGTCTCACCACTCGGAACTCATTTGGTCCACATGACCTTTATCATGAACAAAAAATGATTATAATTTAAACAAAAGCTTATATTGTTAAGACTATTTTGTTTTCGGATCATAACCACAAACTCATAATTTTTCACTGGATGAAACTTTTAAAGATGTAAAGTAGGCTTCCGTGGCGACGATGACTCCCTTATTTGACTTTTAATTTCTCCCCGGCGTGTGAACTTTTCAAGTTTAGAAACAACAAGATGCCGCACGAGCCCGAATCTGGAGAACACGATAGATGAGTCTGTAGTTCGTATCCCAAATTAATCATGGCGACGCGACGGTGTGAGCCAGTGCGTTGTCATTGTGAAAGATCATTTTTTTGTCACCAAATGGGGTGATTTTTTTGCAAATATTTATGAGTCGACCTAATAATTCAGCACAGTAGAGTTTTATTACCGTTTTGTCCTATATATAGTCACCGTAGATTATACCTCATGAATCCCCGAAAACGGTGGAAATCATCTTTCCGGCCGATAGGAGAGTCTTCACCTTCTTTGCCGCATGTTCTCCGGATGACGTTTAATGTTTTGACTGTTCCTTAAGCCCTAGTGTATGACAGTGGATCCATGTTTGGTCGACTGTTACTAAACGACGTAGAAACTCCTTCGTCTTACGCTTAAACAGCGTCAAACACCACTCTGAAGTAGTATTGTAAAGCACCAAACACTACTCTAAACAAACGCTTGTTGTTCAGATTGAGCAAACGCGGCACCTATCTCGTCCCCAAAATTGTATGCAGGATATGACAAATGTCGTTTCTTTTGGTATGCTTACTGTCTCAGCTATCTCAAGCATCTTCAATCGGCGGTGCGTGGTTCATTAAAAACCGACATACAAAATACAAGCGTTCTCTAAATTTTCTGCGTAATTTCCCTTCCAAAAACATTAATCAAGTATTTGTTATTGCTTTTTTTCCATTGTTCTAAAATATGCGGTAATGCCCGCTTTACACACAGTCACAACAAAACTACAAGTCTGATTCAGCTGAAATTTTGACATTAGCCGTCTACAAGAATATATTACAGGATACTAGATTTTTCTTGTTATAATGGCGCCATCGTGCGGTGAGGCTAAGTATTTACCGAACCGCCCAGTATCTTTATTATTAGCGACCATTTCTAAGTTGTCCAAGGACGTTCAAGCAAATCTTTTTTTGCTCCGTGTTGAGGAGTTTTGAGATGAGTTTAGCATGTACGAGAATAATTCTCAAACACTCATAGGCAATTCGTGAAAACAAATTTGCAGAATTCAAAGATCGCTTTCTAGTTCGAACACAATCCAACGATGATATTTAGTTACAACACGTTGATATTTTCCGGTGTTATGGTTTTTTAAGGTCGACCAGAACGCAAGTCACGGATTGAATCAATCTTTTGACTGTGGTTTCATACGAATTTTGCATTATTTGAACGGTTTCCGTACTTTTTAACGTGCAGAACAGCTTGGGGAGTCATTACCTACAAGGCGTATTACAATGGCCTACATAAGCTTTATAAACATACATTATGTGCGATGGGTATTATTTTGTTGTTCGTGAATTTGTGAGGTAAGAATATACGTCCATGTTATGAAAGTTCATATTTTAAGGTTATGTTATGATTTGATTAAAACTTTAATTATTTTTTACTGTATTTCAATGTATTTTGTTGTTGTTTTTATCGGGGATATTACAAAATTAATAATTAAATCATTGAAGTAATTTACAAGTTGAGGTTAAAAAATATTTAAATTAATGGCTCATTCTTTTTTAAGTGCTATTGATTTTATCCCTTAAAAGACTAAATGTATTCGTTTTCTCGTAGTGTAAATAGTTAGTAGTTTTGTTGTTATTACTGAAAATTCAGTAATATTGAATATCTTTAACACATGTATACTAGCCCAGATCTAAAAAATAAACTTAAAATCTATTACAACATTCAAAAAACATTTTTTAGACGTTTATTATGGCAATTTAATAAAATGGTTTCCACGAATATCTTTATTATTTAACAGGATAAAATCACTGGCAATGAAAAAAAAAATAAATAAAACATAAATGTAAATATTTTTAACTTGTAACTTCGTAAATAAATTCAATGAGTTATTGATTTTCAATCAATATTGATAAATTCAATGAGATTTTAAAATAACTGATAAAAACAACAATAAATTACCTTGAAATACATTAAAAATATATTTTAAGTTTTAATCGTACAATTACATAACCCTAAAATATGAACATTTTTATTAACATTAAAGAATTTTAAAAACCCCGCCCATTGTGATGTCAGACTTAGGTAGTCCATAGCATTGGGTGACATTGTTAAGTGCGATGTTTTCAAACCTCAACACGAGAACCATAATATGCAGCAATCAGTATCTCTAAAACACTGTAAAAAATTTGTCTATTTATTTCTAATTTGCGTAATATTATTTTATACTAACACTCGCCATTTACTGGTATATCGATATGGAAGTGATATTCGATCATTTTTGATTTACCTGTGCTGATTTCATTGATTCCCTAATTTTTTTAATAAATTTCTATTTAAATGGGAATAAGCCACAATTGAAGGTTAAAGTACCTACGTTTATTGACGTTTTAATTTCCACTTCGGAAATCGTTCTCAAAATACAAACAGTATTTTAACCTTTAATTGTGGCTTATTCCTATTTAAATAGTAATTAATTTAAAATGCCACAAGAAAATAGCTTAAGAACAATATTTTTTAAATATTTTACGTTTTTTGTGTATCTATTGGTTGGCTTCAATATTTGTTGCATTTATATACGTATTAAGTTGGTTACATAACTAAACAGCCCAATTCAGAAGACAGTTATTTAAATTAAAATATTTCGTTTTAGTATAAGTTGTCTAACAGACATAATAGTAGGGTTTTGTATTTATAAAACATCATATTATTTACCCGTTGTCTAGAAAATTTATAATTTAAACAAGGATTAGCTATGATGACCAGTATAAAATACGTTTTATACGATCTTTTCACAACTTTAATAAATGATCCATACAAAACATATTTGATTGACTTCTACAAAAGATGCATATTAAACACTGAAAACGATCGATCTGAGAGGTGAAAGAGAAGTTTGATAGTGCTATTAGCGTATCAAAAGGGACTAAACATATTATTACCGGGAAGAAATTACTTTTTAGATAAGAAACGGATAAGCAGTTTTAATTAAAGTGTACTAATTTTGGTTTTAGTATGTATGGGATGAGGAGATTGACAGTTTAATAAGTAATTTATCTTTATAAAAGTATCTATACGTATTATAGTATAAAATATACTTATTCATAATACAAGTAATCAATTGTTGTTTTAAAATAAAATAAATAGAACAATAGGAAGGAAACCAAAAAAATAAAAGCAATTTTAATAATTATATTTGAAACTTTTTTACAGATATTATATGATCTTTGAAGGAACAATCTATAAAAGAAACGAGCTCTCGAGACTAATCGTAATTATGTTATGTTATTGTGTTTAGATTTAACTGAGGCAGCCTGGAATTTTTTTAATCACATAGACTAGGTGTCAATTAGCCAGTCACAATATGACTAATATATATCAAACTTAAAAATTGAATGGCCGCAAAGTTATATATTATATACAGCTTTTTAACATCATCAGTGTGTTCAAAGAATGATATACATAACATAATATAATATAATTCCAAATACTTTTTTTTGTGGTAGAGGTAATGGATTATTTAAGCCGCTATGAGTTATGCATGCGCAAAGTACAAACTTACGCTTGCACAGGGGAGAGTGGTCCACGTTGACACATTTTTCATATTTTTGATGATACAATGCTGTTTATTGCTGATTTTTTGTAGTTCAACTTCAAAATACAATAATTATTGAATATATTTGTAATAAAAAAATAGCAGTCTTTTGTAATCACAGACTAGTTTCTTTTTTATAATTTTTTTTAAAAACACTTTTTTGTCTCAATCTGGCCCAAGTAGTGGGCCACATGGATGCCAAATCCGAGAGAGAGAGAGAGAGAGAGAAGTTTATTGTTTTTAAAATGAGTTTACATTTATAAAACACAACATGGTATAGTACAAACAAAGTACAAGATACATTAAAATACTAATTATAAAATTTCCATAATTAAAAAATGTATATTAATTAGCGCAACTGTCCTCAAAAAATTCCTCTATACTATATACTAACATTTAGATAATAAAAACTTCTTGATTGCTCTTCGGAATACAAAAATATTGTTTGAGGATCTTATATCGAGTGGTAGGTGGTTAAACACTTTTTTTACCAGTGGAAATAAATGATTTTTTGGTTGATGTAGAAGAGGGAATTGGAAGTGAAATAACATAATTTAGACGAGTGTTATAAGGGGAATCTGTCCGAATAACCTCTTTATGTTTTTTAAAAATTAAGCACTCTAATTCAAGGATATATATATATATATATATATATATATATATATATATATATATATATATATATATGCAAGGAAGTGTCAAGATACTATGTTTCCGAAACAGAGGCCTGCATGATGTACCAAACTTGACCTTGCATAAATATCTGAGTGCTCTCTTTTCTTGCATAAAATTTCTACTGAAATGAAGCTACAAAAGGCGTAGATTCAATCAGGGCCACATAAACACTTTTTGCAATCTTGAAATCTAAATGGTGAGCAACTGATTTGACCGCAAAGCAAACAGATGATATATTTTGCTTAAATATACAGCGTGTTGCTCAAATTTAAGTTTATTATCAATATAGAGACCTAAAAATTTGTTTACGGTATCAGAAAAAATGCCTTCATTGCTCAGAGAAATGTTGTTTAGATCATTCTTAAAAGAAATTAATTTAGTTTTTGAAAAATTAAATGTCAAATGATTAGCTTTGCACCACTAAAATTTTTTGCATATCACTACTAATAATCTTGTTCAGTACCGTAGAGTCCTTCTTTTGCCATAAAATTGTGGTGTGATCTGCAAATATAGGTTAGTTATATCATTAAAATATATTAAGAAAAAGATAGGACCCAAGACAGAGCCTTGAGGTACTCCACAATTAATAAAGATATTACTTTATTTATATTAGCTCAATGATTGATATAGACTGTCGATTGATATGGACTTCTGACGTTTTGTAACTCAAAGTCTTCTCTAACTACAGCAATTTTCTATTAGTCAAAAGAAATGTAAAAAAGTATTTTTGAAGTGTGTATATTTTATAAAAATATATATATATATATATATATATATATATATATATATATATATATATATATATATATAAAATATATATATATATATATATATATACACTTCAAAAATACTTTTTTACATTTCTTTTGACTTGTCATAAGTGTGTACAAAAAATATCAGTCTTTTGATTGTTAATTTTCTATTAGATCCGTTAGAGAGAGCAATTGCTTCCTTTCCTTTTTCTTAGGATATTTTTTCTCGATTTCTAACTACTCGGGCGTATAAGTTACAATTATGATTCGGTTTTTCTTCTCATTTTAAGATGCTTTCGGGTTTTTGTTTTGGGATAACCAAACAATTGCTCTGGATTTATAAAAAGCTGACGTTTCTCTTCGACAGATTAGACCATTTCTTTTTTGTGATGAAAACCAAGCTCTTTATTTATCACACTTTTGCTGCAGCTTGGCTGAAAGTCTTTACAATTTGTATCACCCTTCTCTAATATTCCCTTTCTATTGGTTACGTTACTAATCAAAAAGTCACTCTCATCGAAGACGTATTGAATAAAAGACATAATTCCGCATTTTTTAAAAACTGCCTTCAGTTACTGGTAGATTTGATAGATTTATCAAACGCATATCCGATTCATTTCGCTATTTGAATACTGGTTTTGGGCTTTCCTGGATTTTTCATCATACATGAGTCCATAGCACTGTTATCTCTTGTCCACATCCAAACTATGCCTTCAACCTTGCCCGTCCCACTCCGATCTTCTCCAGGTTCTCACGTCTAGCAAATTTTGCGCGACCGCTCGCTGCAACGTTAATTCTCCTACCATTTCCGTTGTTACGTTGTTAGTTGTGAACTGTTACAAAGGGGTGATTCAAATAAAGTAGGATTCGTAGTAATGGGTTATACAGACAATAGCAAATTAAATTTATACAAAGTCTTACCAATATTTCTTCTCCACACACTCGCGGTTATTCTTCTTATGCGGAATCTCTCCGGTCACCGGTTTCTAAACACGTGTTTTACGGTACTAACACTGAGATCACGAGATAGAGCACACTTTGCGCCTGTACACGATTTAAAATAGTATTTGCGGTATTTTTCGCATAACTAATAGCGGGAGAGAGATAATTAGTTAGCGGCAGTCAACAGTAGAGAGTGTCTTTTTAGCGATAGATAACAGCCGTCAAGAGAGCGACTGTTATTCTCGATAAGCAAAGGGTAAGAGAGAGAAAGAGAGAGAGAGAGAGGGAGAGAGAGAGAGAGCGAGAGGAAGAGATATATATATATATATATATATATATATATATATATATATATATATATATATATATATTGAATATATATATAGAGAGAGAGAGAGACAGAGAGAGAGATGATTTTTAGCATGTGAAAAAATTGGACAAATCGTTTGGTTAATTGTAATCACTAGAGTATTAAAAATGGTGTATATTTTTAAACAAGTGAAGGAAGATGCCATATATTTGCAAAATATCTGTTTTTGTCTTTTCTTTTAATAATGAAATGAAAATCACAAACAAGAAATTTTTCACTTCATTATAATGTTATGAAAATAATAGTTTTCAATATCATCTTTGTTAGTGAAAACCAAAGGTAGTATTACGATAATTTGGACTTTAATCAAATATTTAATAAACCAACAAACAAAAATCTTGTAATAAATGATGTTTAGATGCCGTTCTGTGAAACTTAAGAAATTTTCCGATTTGCCAGATCAAATTTCTTGGTTACCAGTGACAATATTGAATATTATTATCATAAATATTTTGCTTTTCTCTTCATGAATCGTATTTATTGAAGTCATTCAATATAAAATATAATGTAGTAGAAAATAAAATCTATCCAAACACAAGTCGCAGAAAACTTATTAATGTGAACTGAAATGAAAAAAAGGTAACTTTGTTAATATACTTGAAATTATGGTTCATGAAAACAGTTTTTTGAAAAGAAAATCGAATATTGAATAGTTTTCAGGTTTCCATTTTTTACTTTAGAATGAAATTAGAATGTAAGCCTTAAATCCTTTTTGACATGTTGAAAAAAGGGACTATTAAATTAGATGTGGGTTTTTTTAGTTTATAATTTATAAACAAATCCCAACAGTTTGAAAAACAGTTATTTGGTATACCAAATTGTGCTCTAGGAAACAGAGTAGCCAAATGCTATTTTATTATTGAATGAAAATTATTGTTACTAGAATGAGTGCCTGTCTGTCTAAACTAGTAGTAGTCGTCACATAAGCAGAGTTCACACGCGGTGGTTTCTCGTAGGGGTTTTAATTGTATTTAGCGGATTATCGGTGTTTGACTATAACGGATTCGCTGTAGTTTTCACTGTATATACGGTACTGTTTCTTAGTAAGTAGTCGTTTACTAAATAAGAAGGAGAGAGCGAAAAAATCATTTGTTATCTGCGGCAATCAAATTAAGAGAAGTCAAAAACAGCGTCTGTTGTGTACGGGAACGTTGGGAACCAATAGGTAAGAGAGGTGAAAACATGTCTGTAGTCTGCAGAAACCAATAATAGAGAGCACGAGAAACACTTCTGTTGTCTAGTTCTATTATACCTTTTTCTTAAAGGTAGGGTTAGAGTAGAATTAGAAGAGTAAGAATTATAACTAAGGGTTGAGTTAAATGATTATATTGATATTAAGGTTGGTAATTATATGAAAGAGATATGAGAAAGGAACAAAAAATATAATATTGTTTTTTCACATGTGAAAAATTAATAATACGATAAGGCAAAATTGAAAGTAGTAACCCACTCTCGACTTATTTGATCTTCCTTCTCTCTGTATCCAGGGTCTTGATACACAATTTTTTCTTATTGGCTAGTTACACTTCCCAAAAATATAATTTTTTCATACTCCAAAAAGGCTCATTTCTATATATTTTTGCGTACTACATCCTACAAGCTATAAAGGGTCTTAAAAATAACAAAAGACCAGGCAACGATAACGTATACGGGAAAGTATTGAAAACGCTGTGCGAAACAAACAGTCAATTTCTAGACTCACTGGTCAAGACTCTTCTAGAAGTTCTAGACTCTTCAACAATATTTATAACAGCGGGACGTTTCCTGAAGACTGGCTAGAGTCATTTTTTGTTGCCATACCGAAAAAACCAAAAGCGCAGTCTTGTGATTAACATCGGATGGTAAGTCTAATTAACCACATTTCGAAAGCATACACCAAGGTTATTTACAACAGAATAAGCAAAAAATGCGAGGAAAACATTGGAGATTCGCAGTTTGGGTTTCGGAATTCTCTTGGAACAAGAGAAGCACTTTTTAGTCTACAGGTACTCATCCAGCGCTGCAGAGATATGAACAAAGACGTGTAGATATGCTTTATAGACTACGCAAAAGCATTCGATAACGTAAAGCACGAAAAGATAATTGAAGTTCTCCATAAGATCGGAGTCGACTACAGTGACATTCGAACAATAGCGAGTCTCTATTGGGGTCAAACAGCTAAAGTGAAAGTAGGATCTACATTGACCAATAAAATTGAGATCAACAAACGGGTACGAAAGAGCTGTATCTTGTCTCCAATTCTCTTTAATATATACTCAGAAGAAGTATTTAAGACAGCGCTGGAAGAAAGCACAGAAGGCATAAAGATAAATGGAGAAATCATTACTAACATAAGGTATGCTGATGACACTGTGATTCTAGCAAGTAGCATGGAGGAACTGAGTTGCCTAATGAGTAAAATACAAAAAACAAGTACACAATACGGACTCAGACTAAATATCACAAAAACCAAATGGATGTTAGTAAGCAAAACCCAACAACCACCACAACAAATGATATTTGAAAGAATTTAACACGTGGATTCGTACATCTACTTGGGAACAACAGTTAACTCAATTTGGGATCAAGCGAAGGAAATACGTATAAGAGTAGAAAATGCAAGAGCATCGTTCACTAGCATGAAGCAAATTTTCACCTCTAAAAGCCTCACCCTACCTCTCAAAATTCGACTTCTGAAATGTTATGTATTCCCGGTTTTGTTATATGGAATGAAGGCGTGGACAATGACCGCAACATTGATGAAAAAAGTAGAGGCCTTCGAAATGTGGGCTTACCGACGTATATTACGTATATCCTGAACTGAGCACGTGACCAACGAAGAGGTTCTACGCCCGATAGGTAAAAAGAGAGAGGTACGAATAAGAAAGAAAAGAAAGTTGGAATACTTGGGTCACATTATAAGATATAATAGATATAGAGTACTACAGCTGATCGTTCAAGGGAAAATAGACAGCAGAAGGGGTCCAGGGAGGAGAAGACATTCGTGGCTCCAAAACTTGCGGCAATGGTTCGGATTGTCATCTGTTGAACTATTCAGATCTGCCGTAAACAAAGTCAGAATAGCCATGTTGATTGCCAACGTTCGAAACGGAGAAGGCACATGAAGAAGAAGACATAATCCAATTTTGAAATTTAATACACCTCTTCTTCTTAAGTATTTTCTCCATTACTGAAGGTTGCCGATAATTACAGAAATTTGCTCTTTATCTTGAGCTGTTCCTAATAATAAATATGTGTCCATGACTGTCCAGTCTTGAGCATTTTTTCTTTCTGGACCTATTTATCCTTTCACTTTCTCTTCCAACATGAGTCACAGGAGGAAGTAATTTTCTCCTCTGTAAATATGTCCTAGATAACTTCTTTTTACAATGTTTGGGTTTTCTCTCTCAATCCTCTCAGCACCTCATTCTTGATTATGTGATCTGTCCAAGAGATATTCAGCATCCTTCGAAAAATACTCATCTCAAAGGCTTCTATACGCCTTATACTTTTAATTTTAAGAGTCCATGTTTGTTTCCACTCCATATAAAAGTATGGAATAATTGAATGTCTTTTCAAATCGGTATCGAATATCTAATGATAGGTTGAGTTTATAATTTTTGTCATTACTTTTGTTTTATTTAAGTTTATTTTCAGTTCTAAAGTATCTCCTTCCCTGGTTACGATATTCAGAAGTCGTTGCAAGCCACAGCACTATCCGCCATAATGACGGTATTTTCTGCGTATCTTAAGTTGCTCAGACATTTTGAAAGTTCTTTTCCTTGATACACAACAAAATAACAAAAATGGTAAAGCAAAACGTTTTCCAGCTGTCAGAAGTTTATAATCATCATAGTTTATATCATATTTGTGAGTTTCATATTGTTTGTATTGTAATTAATGCAAAGTCTATGTACGTACAGTATAAGTACACATAAGTCTATGTATGTACAAAATGTATGTAAGTTTTTATATAGCTTATTCTATAATGGCCAAATTTCTTGTATTAAAACTTGTGTGAAATGCTACATGCTACAGAAGATCTTTTAAATGAAAAATGTGTGTTATATATGTAGTGCAAAACATTTTCGTCATACACTTCGTAAACTCACTCTCGCATCTGGTGTGAAAAAAGACTCCTACCGTTATTTTGGTATTAAGCTAAGGAATCAGAATTAGACTTCATCTACACATATTTGTTGAAACTACAAATGCAATGGGTCTACAAAAAAAACATATTTTTTTAAGCAGGTATTTTTTTGCAGAAAAGCAAATATATGACTTCACATTATATAAAAGCAGACTGGCTTGTAACACCTACGAACCTAGGGAATAAAAAAAAAATATTTTACTTCCATCCTTGCTGTGACGCTGGTTTAATAAAAAATCTTATCAAATGCCTAAATTAAGATATATGTGGCAAAAATTACCAAGACCAACGGCACTTGAAACGGAAGATATGATAACGAGTCTAATTTAGTAGAAATTTTACTAGGCAAATGTCAATAACAATGTTTCTTCATTCCCATTTCTACTTTTTCCCCTAGTGGCAACATTTCTATAATCGAAAAAAGTATCAAAGTACTTCGTTAATGTTGACTTGAATGATAATCATCATTGATAATACTTTGTGAAATCTCTAACACAGCTTACATATAAATGACATTTAGCAAAAGTTGTCATATTCTTAAAGATATCGAAAATGTTTCGCCAATATCAATAGATATCTAGAGTTTTCAAGAACACACAGAAATATGTGGAAGAACGATTCGTTGATTTTTTTATAATAAAGGTTGATCAAAATTAGATTATATATACTAAAAAGATAGAAGCATTTGAGTTGTGGATGTATCGTAGAATATTAAGAATACCCTGGACAGAGAAAGTAACAAATGTGGAGGTTTTGCGGAGAGTGCGGAAAGAGAAAGAGCTGATACTACTGTTAAAAAGCGCAAACTACAATATTTGGGATATGTTATGAGGGGAGATAAATACCAGTTGCTGCAATTGATTATACAGGGAAAGATAATGGGAAAGAGATCTATGGGAAGAAGAAGGCATTCATGGTTGAAAAACTTGAGAGAATGGTACAATTGCACCAATTACCAACTGTTTAGATCGCAGCATCAAAAATACGCATAGCTTTGATGATAGCCAAACTTCCGAACGAAGACGGCACTTGAAGAAGAAGAAAATTAGATTGAAATATGAGGTACTCTGTGTTTATTTTTAGCCAAATATTAATCCAAGAAACAAAAAATAATTTACCGCTAGCGATCATGAATGGATTTGCCATTAATGATTATTCTTTCATTTTAAATATAAATATTAATTATGTGTTAGAAAAAAAAAAATACATAAAATATCGTTTATTTGAAAATTGATAAAAGACTTTAATAACTCTAGTTGTAAAGCTACCAACGTGACATCGTATTTTTTGCCACGATGATTTCGTTGTTTCTGATTCGATTCAATCATACTAGCAATGTATCATAACATGTTTAGTTTATCAATCCAATCGAAAACAGAAGAGACAGAAGACAACAGGTTAATCCTATTACTAAAACAGATTGTTTCACCCTAATATCAAACAATATTCAATCAATACATTCTCCAAATACGCTGTGACAGAAAGCAAGAAGAAGACAAATATTGACGATATTGGAGACAGAGCAGGACTAATTTTTTAGTAAAAACAGTAAATGAAAACCATTATTTTAATGTATTATTTTTTTATTAAGGTATTTGTTTTATTATTTATTTAAATTCTTAATGATGGATATTAGCATTAACTGCTAAACCAAAAATATGGTAAGTCATAGTTTTTCTCAAAATCGGAATATCTGTCTATTGCAATTATTGCACTTCGAACGTTCTGAAATTGTATTGTAAAGATTGTATATATTCGAACATACAATCAAACAAAGTAAAATGTTTTCGGTAAAATTGACTACTATTGACACTTACGACACTTTTGCAAACATTTATCGATCTTTTCTAAAAAATCTAAGAGTTAGAAGTATAGGACGACCGCGCAAAAGATGGAGTGCCTTCCATAGAGGTATTAATCAGCCAATGAACAAGCAGAATTGCTTTTAGAAAATAAATAGGAAGAAGAAGGTTTTCATGTCTGTCTAAGTTATATAATTCACAAATGTGTGCGAGATATTTCATTCTCTAAAATGTGTTTAAATATTGTTTCTAATACTTTTCTTTTGTGTTTAAGTAAAGATGATGTCTCATATTTGGATGGCACTTCTAGAATCTGTATGGAAACAGGATTCTCACAGTCTTTGATCATAATTTTTAAAAGTACACCTTAAAAAAAATCAATTCAAATTCCTGTATCATCACATACAAATACACTGCGTAGCATTATGTTAGGGTTACCGTGTAATTTGATTTTATGTTAGAAATTATTCTTCTTTTTTACCTGTTTTCGGCTGTAACATAGTTTCCTTATGGATTTCTTGAAAAAAATTGTTGATATTGCTGTTTCGATAAAAGTTAAATAAAAATTACCCCTTACCCTAATTCCTAAAGACCATTATCAGTATAGTTTTTGTCTCTTTGGTTTTAACGGCAATTGTCAATTGTTTTTGTAGTGTTGTTACTGCCATTGTATTAAAATGAACATAAGTTCTTTTGTGGCGAGAAGAATTGTGGCGCCGGTATAAAATGGCCATAGTCTGCGCAAAACTGCGAGAAACGTTGGTGTAACTCTCTCGAGTCTGCAGGTCGAGGCAGAATTTCAACAACTAGAGATGACAACTTTGTCGTTTCTGGTGCTTTGAGAAATCAAACGGTCACGGTAGTTTCCCAAGTTAGGAAGGACAGTTAGAAAGCTACTTCATGATGCTAGTTTATCTTCTCGATAACTTTTCCGTGAACGCCGAATTTGCACATTGAATTTTGCACTAAAACACTTGGCTTGCACCATATAAGATTTATTGTTTTTCTATCAATCGATATTTATGACTTATGGGCTCAGATAAACGTGTAAGAGTGTGGTGATGTCTAGGCGAGAGATATGCACAAGCATGTATTGCTAGGCGGGTTACATTTGGTGAAGGTTCAATAATGGCATGGAGAGGCATATCGCTTGACGCTTGCACTGACTTATTTTTTATCAAGAATAGGACATTGACTGCGTATAAGTACTCGAAAAAAGTTCTCGAAGACCACGTTATACCGTTTATTAAGATTCTTGAAGACGATGCAATATTAATGCATGATAATGCACGGCCCCACACTACTCGGATAGTTACTGAGTATCTTGACGAGGTTCAAATCAAAACATTTGTTTGGCCTGATCGCAGTCGGTACCAAGCAAGAACATTAAACTTCCTCCAAATGACAGTGGACAGCTTTTCACGGATGACAAGAAAATCCTAAAAACCTGGAAGGAATACTTCTATCAACTATTGAATGACCAATCTAGCAGAAATACATCAAACATAGAGGTACATACAGCTGAAATAGAAGACCAATACCGGTAATGTGCAGAAGTAATACAGGTAATTAAAAAACTTAAAAATAATAAGACACCAACAGCTCAAAACACAGTGTTTTGAGCTGTTGGACGTGAATCCCTGTCCTGGCATTTGGTTTTCACCTCTGGCTGCGTTGGGTAGTTGAGTTACTGTGACCAAATGCCCATCTTGGTAGTTAGTATTTGCCTCTGGTTGCGTTGAGTAACTGAGTTACCGTTGCTAACTACCCATCTTCCTGTCTTCTTTTTCTTTTTCTTTGTTCTCCTGAAGAAGCTACATACAATTGTAGCGAAACGTCGAGATGAACCCACTTTTGGGTCACTCACAAACGACACGGTCCAAACCCGGAAGACGAATAAACTATAATTCTGACTCTGGCCGTGGAAGCCTACGATTTCATACAACTCTTCAACTTAGCTCTGGAGCACATAATCAGAAGTGCAAGAATCGAAAAACCGAATAGAGTATTTCATCAAGAAGGACCAAACTTACTACTGGCATTTGCAGATGATATCGATCTAATAGGAAACACACGATTACGGATGAAGGAGACTTTCTTGAGGTTTGAGAAGGAACCAGAGAAGATGAGGCTCCAAATCAACGAAAACAAAACGAAATATATGTATATGAGCCGCAATAACCAAAGCAGAGACAGTATCGGTCAGAACATCACCATCGATGACTTTAACTTTGAGTGCGTCAGAGAATTCAAGTATCTTGGAACAACAATAACTAGAGACAATAACGGATCACAAGAAATAAACAACAGGATTCAGGTAGGCAACAGATGTCTTTTTGCCCTCCAAAACCTTATAAAATCGAAAAACTAACACGACGTACGAAGATACAGGTCTATAAAACAATCATACGACCCGTTGTGATGTATGGAAGCGAAACGTGGACGATAACAAAGGCAAACAAAGAGAGACTATGTGTTTAGGAAAGAAAAATCCTAAGAAAGGTATTTGGTCCTCTGCTAGATGAAGCATCAGGACAATATAGGATAAGAACTAACAAAGAGATCGAATACCTTTACTCAGACGCCAACATCATAAAAGAAATAAGGTACAGAAGACTCCAATGGGCAGGACACCTCAAAAGACATTCTGACGAACGAACAGTAAGACTGGTGTGGGAGGAAGTCCCACCTGGAAGGAGACTAAGCGGATGCCCTCGTCTTCGGTGGCGAGATAATATAGCAGGAGACCTAACCACTATGGGTGTGGAGAATTGGATGGAGGTTGCTCAAGACAGAAAAGAGTAGAGGCATATTGCCGAGTCGGCTAAAACCCATGAAGGGTTGTAACGCCACGAAGTAAGTAAGTAAGATCGCCGTCTTGATATCACACCCATAGGACATGTTTGGAATGAGATAAAGAAACGTTTATGGAGTCATGTGCTGGCCGCCAGAAATACAAGAGAGCTTCGCGACTTATTAATGTAGGTAAGAAACAATCTTCCGACGAATGTGATCTAAAATCTGATCCAAAGCATGCCTCGTCGTTTGCTAGCCGTTATCACTGCTAGAGAAGAGAATACTAGATACGGAAGTTCTTAAAATTTTTTTTTGTTTCAACAAAGAGGACATCAAATTAAAATTGTCCCATTTTAATGTTTGGTATATCAAAAGAAAATAGCTCATTTTCATTACTTTGAGTAAATTTTGAGGGACAGAAACGTTGTTTTCTTTAGGCAATCAGGAAACTATGTTACAACCAAAAATATTTAAAAAAGAGTATTAATTTCTAAAATAAATTTAAATTACGGGGTTATTATAATTTTATGCTCGACATTGTATTATAAAGCAATCATAACTTTAAACAAATATTTACAGTATTCTCCTTCCCAAATTGTATACTTACCCAAGTAAGCGTCGTAACAGAATAACAGAATCCATCTCTGCTAAAACCGCCAAGAGGGATGATCGGAAAAGTTGTTTTCAACATTCCGCGTGTTCAGCAGGAAATTGGTATTTCCTAATGGCAAATTAGTCGGACAGAACTGAGGTAAATAAACGAAATTGATATCGATGTCTACGAGAATTGCTTCAAATAGATACAGCGTCTCTTCAAATATTTGGAATTTGGAGTCAAACTTATTACAAAATGACTAGTTTTCCGTAGAATTAACTAAATTAACCACAGAAGTATGTTGATTACAAATTTCGCTATAATTACTAAAAAACAGGTTGACTAAAATAGACAATTATTGTAGTTAGCACAAAAGATATTGGAATGCGCCATATATTCAACATTTGTAGATATACTCTTAGTTACTTTAGCCCTTCAGGGTTTGTAAAGATGTCAAAACTATTGACCAGTTTAATTGGTTAGCAAATGTTTAAAACTACCAAAAAACTACACACACGTGAGATTTCTACTTATGAAATTACTCCAAACACCCATCTCATTCATTGTTTTAATCATTTTGTAATATCTAGCCTTTACTGATATATTATGAATAATATACTATGTTCATTAAACTCTTTAGTAAATTTAGTAATTATTATTGCATTATTTTACTAATTGGTCTAATTTGGACTTCGGCTAAAAGTGACTGGACTTTACTATACCACGGAGCATTTTCTGCTCAAGGCCAATCTTAATTGTAACTTAAAATTAAATAATTATTCATGTGTGTTTAATTAAATTCAATTATTATGTGTTTTATTAACAAACTAAAACTGCATCAATTAAAGCAATAATATAAAAATTTAAATCTCATCATTAAAATTGACTCGACAATCCTTTGTGGATTTTGGTCTGAACGCAGAGAAGTCGCCACTCTCGTCGATTCTTAGCAACTCCCATCCATCTTTTGACTCTTAAGATCTCAACGACGTCTTCTACATCATTAATCCATCTTCTATGCCATCGTCTTCTACTTCTTTTGCCCTTTGGGTTTGACAATATCAATCTCTTCGTTTACTCAGTATCTGACATCCTAGTAATGTGTACAGCTCTCTCTTAACGGATTTCACAATATCTGGATTTAAGCATAGTAAAGTTTAAATTTAATCAATATAAAAACACGAATTTATTTTTCCAAATTAACCTCAAAACTAAAAAATACTAAACGTAAGAAAAAAACAAATCAATTTATAAAACTCAAATAAGACGCAAACTAGGAGGGGATATCAAAATCATTCTACAGGAAAGAAACTTGAATTACTGACGAATACTAATTCTATGGAACTACATAAGGGGAAATGTCTAATTTACCCCCTCTGTGGCTCAATGGTAAGAGCGCCTGCCTTTAAACCTAAAGGACGTGAGTTCGAATCCCACCTGCGTGGAAATTTTCGTTTATTAAAAAAAATTAATAAATGAAAATAATTTCTATCCTTGTGTGATCGGTACACACCGGAGGGACCGCAGACGTTGGGATATAATTAGCGTCTCTTAGCAAAGACAATGACGTCGACTTTGCTAAGTATCAAGACAATTACTCTACACACACACAACACACACACACACACACACACACACACACACACACACACACACACACACTACATTAATACACTTATCTTGATTGAGACTGGCTGAATGACAATTGTCCAAGCCAAAACACACAAAAAAAAAATGTCTAATAGACAAACAAAGTCACCAGAATAGCGGAATATCTTAAACATGCAATCTGGAGCAATAAATAAAATGGCCCAAGTATTGTAAGGTTGTATTCAGGCTAGTTATGGACTTAATTGGCTAGATTAGACCGTATATAAGAAAGTCAGAGATATCACAGAAAAAAAGCTATACGGCAGACATCGTATTCACTAGTGGTCAAAATTCTGGAAACTTTACAAAAATTATCGTTTTGTCAGTAACTCTCGTCCCATGATCGTGATTTAAATAGTTCTTCTTCTTCTTTCTTATATGTAGGCTTTAAAGCCTGCTTCTTCTTCAATATTACCCTCCTTAATTGTTTAAATTATCGCACCATCTTTTTCTTGGACTTCCAATATTTCTTCGGCCATTTGGTGACTTATCTAAATAGTTTATTGGTACAATTACATTTTTATTTTATTGTTTTATATTTCTGCTTAATATTTCATGTACTTCTACGCTATACGTTTTCGGTCAATTTGGAGATAAAAAAGACAAGAGTTGTGCTACTTTATCTATTTAATGAAGACGTTTCGCCCACTGTCTATTTAATGAGCATCATCAGTTCATCCAGAAGAGTGTTATTAGCGATACATCTAATATGAGAATCAATTAAGTAAATAATCTTACCTTTAAAAGATCTGTAGCGTTAAAATGTTATTAATTCGAAGAAACATCAAAATAAGGCAAACATTAATCTAATAAATGCATCAGCAAAAAAAAAACAGAATCACAGTACGCTTTGATTTTTTTCTTTAAGAATTAGGCAATTATCCTTTAAGAAGAAGGTTACACATAACAAGAAATAGCAAACAAATTGTGTGGTGGCGCCACAAAAACAGGAACAGAACACTGGAACGACAAAATCAACAAAAATAACTCTCTTTAAGAACGTAAAATATGCCGACTTTCTTTAGAAGATGGTCGCAGATCCGCAAAAAAAATTCGGACCGCACTATCGGAAGAAAGTTGTGTAAAAATGGATTGCGATCACGAATTCCTAGAAAAAAGCTGTTCCTGAACAAAAAACAGAGGCAAAAACGCACTGATTGGGATTTGACACACATGATACCAGTAACACTGGAGTAAGGTAATTTGGAGTGATGAAATCAGAATCTCGATCTTTGGGAGTGACGGAGTGACCTTTTGCCCTAGTGTACTACGGTCGCTACGAAGCATCCTGTGAGTATCAGGGTATGGACTTATATGACCACTAATGGAGTTGTGCCTACAGCCTGTGTAAGACTTAATGAAGATACTGGGACTTTTCGTATTGAAAAAGGCGTTCGGCAAGGCGACAACATGTCTCCTAAATTATTTACAACTTTGCTAGAATACGCTTGTAAAACAATAGATTGGAACGAAAAGGGCATCAATGTAGATGGAATATTTTTAAATAACCTTAAGTTTGCAGATGATATCGTTCTTATTGCAGACAGCTTTGATCAGGCACAGATAATGCTCCAAGAACTCCATACTGCCACAAAAAGAGTTGGTCCTAAAATAAATTTTTCAAAAACACAATTTTATGACAAATTTTTTCCACAACAAAAACATCTCAGTAGAAGACAAAGATATTGAGCCAGTTGACTCCTATAAATACTTAGGCCATGAGATCAGAATAAGTCGAGACAACCAAACAATGGAGCTGAAAAGAAGAATAAACCTCGCTTGGGCTGCATTTGGAAGGATGAAGGATATTTTTAGGTCTAAGATTCCAATGTGTCTGAAAAGAAAAGTATTTAATCAATGTATTTTGCCAGTGATGACCTACGGCGCAGAAACCCTAACGGTCACAAGAACAACAGTGAGTAAACTACAAGTTGCGGAAAGAGCAATGGAGAGAATTATGTTAGAGATTTCTCTACGTGATAGACTACAAATTGGATTCAGATGGCGCAAAATTGGACTAAGTGGAAAAGCATGCGAGAGGCCTATGTTTAGCAGTGGACGTTAGAGGCTAGTTGATGATGAATGGAGTTGGAGGTTTAGCAGTAATAGTAGGCATTATTAATGAAAAAACTATTAGGAAGAGATACTGCAAGCCAAACTGCTGCCGACTATCAGAGACTTGTTTGAAAGGGATGCACAACAACGCATCTACCAGCAAGATGGACCGCCTTGTCATACGGCTAAAACTTCCATAGAATGGTTGAGAAACCATAATTTTACTGTCCTACCTTGGCCTGT
Organism: Diabrotica balteata; assembly: GCA_918026665.1. Lineage (NCBI taxonomy): Eukaryota > Metazoa > Arthropoda > Insecta > Coleoptera > Chrysomelidae > Diabrotica > Diabrotica balteata. The sequence goes on from OU898282.1 coordinate 49,758,878, forward strand.
AAATCGTCCCGATCTAAATCCAATAGAAAATTTATGGTCTAGAGGCTGAAAATGTTAGTATCACGCCGAAAACTATGTACCAAGAAAGAACTGATAGAAGAAATTTTTAAAACCTGGTTTAGAGCTATTATACCAGAAGATTTGGCTCATCTCGTGAACCATGCCTGGCAGAATCGAGTTTTTCCTAAAAAACAAAGGTTATCCCACCAAATACTAATTTTCTTTTTACTATTTTTTTTAAATAGATCTACTAACAGCTAATAGCTGTTGTTTAATTTATTTTTTAAATTTTTAGAGGGTTTTGCTCTTAAAATGGATGCTAAATATTAAGTAAGGATAGAACGATGCAATAAAATTATAGATAAATATAAATAACATAAATCTTGTGAAAAAGTGGATTGCTGATAACAAAACTAAAATTTTTGTAAAGTTTGCAGAATTTTGGCAACTATTGTAGATCACAATAATTAAAAGATAAAAGCGATGTAGGCCTATCAAAAAAGTAAAAATAGAACTGTCCAATCTTCGGCACCATAAAGAAAAATAGACTGAATATAAACATTTTACTATCCGATATCGAATTTACAGAGTTTTTGCTTACTCAGAAATTTCTTCATCTTCAAAAAGGCTGCTCTTGATTGAAAATTGACGTTTATGGGGGTAAGGATTAAGGTGGGGTGGTGGGTTAAAATTGCGCTGAGACTTATTCATCACATAAAACGTAAAAAAATTTAATCCCAAGAGTGAGGGAATTTGGTCAATCACAACGAGGGGGACCCTTTTATGCAATGCTAATTAATTTTATGCCTCAAAAATTTTGGAAAACTTATTTACTCGATTTTAAAATAACAACTGGAGATAAAATCGTTTATGTGTAAGGATAAGGTATAGATTAAGGTTTTTAATAGCCAGTGTAGCCGTTTATTTAAATAATGTCATTAGAGTATAGTCGGTAAAGGGTACTAAAATAATCTCGGCTGTATTTGGGGCTTAGGAATTAGGCATATTAATACTAATGAACGTGTATATAAATGTCGAATAGTTAGCCCAGTTAGGGAAATTGTAACAGCTTTGTAGCTCCATCATAACATAGATTTATTATCGGCGACGTCTAACGAACAATGTAAAAAATATTTAGTGTTTAGCTTAACATTAATTATAACTGCTTATAGTTTTATACTACGTAATATAATTTCATTCATGATCTTAATTTAGAAAAATTAAGATTTACCGTATAAACAAATTCACAAACAAAATGGACTTATTTCACTAAATTGAATTGTTTAAATTTAAAAATCTCCATGCAATAAGGAAGTGTTCAATTTAGTAGGCTGTACAACATTTCTTACTGTTGTTGTAATTTCCAACAAACAGAATATCATAATTTCACAAACTGACGTCTCTTCCTTTTTACCTCTTAAAAGCTTACTCAAGCGTTACTAACCCAGACAAAAGGAAATTAAGCAAACTACGACTTTTTCATAGATTCAAGATGTGCCCTTAGGATGCTTTGTCGTGATCAGCATTTACATTTTTTGTTTTTTTGACTCTCCATTCTTAGCGATGGTAGCAATTCTAACAGCTCCTTCCAGGTCTTAAGATTGTCCCGTTAGTTGGAATTGTAGCTACAGGGTGTAGACCGACTTAACTATTAAAAATGAGAGCGTGCCTTCGAGATTTAATCTTCAAACCGCAGAACAGAAGCAGAGCCGAACTTAAAAAAGGTGAATAAAAACTGTAACTGGAAGATTGTGCTACCAAAAATGTACGTTTCAATGGACTTGTGTGCTTGAGTGCTTAATAAATTTTAGTAGACTGTACTACACTCAAATATTCAATACCAGCTAGTCACGGAAATGCTTACATTGGGCGCTATAAAAGTACAGTAGCTAGTAACAGATTAACAAAAACTTAATATTGTTTAAATTTTGTGCATCACCGGAGGGACCGCAGACGTTCGGATACAATTAGCGTCTCTTAGCAAAGACAATGACGTCGACTTTGCTAAGTATCAAGACAATTACTCTACACACACACTACACTCTACACTAGGTACCTGACTGTAAAAATTCACTGTACCATGCCAATGACCATTAGTTTTCGACGCATTAAACTCAATAAAAAAATAAAAAAAAAATATTTTGTGCCATTGTTATCAATAAGATGCCTCTTATCTTTAAAATGTTACAGATCTGAGGCGTTTTCACATCAAATTGCTGCAAATTTTGCCATTGACTTTATATTTCTCAACCTTATCAATAACGATATTATAATAAACATCTTTGGATCGCCGCTTTAAAGGCGCTAACAAATCAGGAGTTCATAATCTGTATACTACAGCTTCTTCACTAGTCGTTTAGGGTCGATCAGAGTCGACTATAGGTGTCATATCTATGTACAACTATTAAAAATACACAACAAACATATGCAGATGAGCTTCCCTAAAATCAAAAATTGTTATGGCATATAAATAATAAGATATGCAACCTGTCGAAGGATCAAACGTTAAATATGCTAAATGCTGAGATCGAGCTCGATTACTGAGATTACTAAGATAAGTTTTACATTTTTTTATATAATAAATATATTAAATTATTTTTAATTCCCTTTACCCATGTGGATGATACGGCGATGATCGTGTGTATGATTAAAAATGTTTATTACGGAAGAATTTACGTGCCAAAGTAGCACGGAATTTCTCGTAGAAATTAGTTTTAACGAGTACGAAAGGTTTTTAATCCTTTCTTTATTAATCCCGAGTATGAAAGGAACTAATGCTTTTCGGTAAAGGCGGGTTATTTTTCATCAATTCGGTAATTGTCTTCGAAAGCACGTAGTAATACTTTTCGGTTAAGGCGGGTTCCTTTATGATAGATTTGTAAATATTCCGAAGGCACGTATAGTAATTTTTCGGAAAAACCTAATCTAAAAGATTTATATTTCATTACATTTATAGCTAGAAGGGTACCGTTGGTTTCGATGTTCATTAGAATCTTTTTACCTTCTCAGAACTACATATGACTGGCCTATGATTATTGAGTGGGAGATATCCCCTCTGTTTTCTTGGGTAGTTTATAAAATTTTAGAAAACCAAGTTAATTATCGGTGGTCTCTCGTTGAGTAAAGTCTCACATGATCGTATCTGTTATCTTACCGTCTGTGAATTGTTTTCTAAGTGTGTACACACTTTGTATTTGAGTTTTCTTTTCTTATACTATATTAGATGATATATCGCTATCCGAACTGTTTTCCGATAGATTTTCTGTAATCTCGTTTAATTCTTTCTGAGTTAGTTTACGTTTTTGTCTAAAAATTGCAACATTTTTAAAGAAAAATGATTCAGATAATTAATTTGTCGAAATGCGAAAAAATGCGAAGAACAAGTATCATGGACGCAGTTTGGATTCCGCGATTCCTTAGGCACGCGAGAGGCTCTATTCGCTATCCAAGTGCTTAGGCAAAGATGCTGGGATGTTAACTATGATGTGTATATTTTTTGTTTTATCGACTACAAAAAGACATTTGATAGAGTAAAGCATGATAAACTTATAAACATCTTGAAAGAAGTGGGGTTAGATGATAGGGACTTGAGAATCATCTATAATTTCACTTTCATTTATATTACACCAAACACTCAATAAAGTGGATGAACAATTGACAGAGGCAGTCTCCATAGATAGAGGAGTGAGGCAAGGATGCATTCTGTCCCCGGTGTTATTTAATATATACTCTGAATATATCTTCGAGCAAGCGCTGGGAGAACTAAAGAAGGCGTATTAGTCAACGGAATGCGTCTAAACAACATTAGATATGCCGACGACGCAGTAGTTTTTGCAGATAGTCTGGACGGTTTGCAAAGAATAATGTCGCGTATATCAGATATAAGTAGAGAACACGGACTTGATCTTATTACGAAAAAAACAAAGTACATGGTAGTCAGTAAGCGTGAAATATTAAATACATAGCTTTTGGTTAACCAACATTCAATTGACAGAGTGAACATCTACACATACCTTGGTACCAACATTAACAGCCAATGGGATCACTCCAGTGAAATAAAATAACGCATAAGAAAAGCAAGATCAGCGTTCATAATGATGAAGTCTCTTTTCAGAAATCATGATTTACCACTTGCTACCAAAATATCTCTCATTAGATGCTATGTATTTTCTACGTTATTATACGGAGTAGAGGCCTGGACAATTTCCGAAGCTTCTTTAAGAAAACTCGAGGCATTCAAGATGTGGTGTTCCAGACATATTTTAAGAATTTCATGGGTGGATCGTGTGACTAATGTTGAGGTCCTACGTATAATAGGCAAGAAATGCGAGATTATTAACACCATTAAAGAGCGCAAACTAGAATATCTTGGCAATGTTATGAGGAATGAACAGAGATACGGCTTGTTGCAACTCATTCTTCAGGTAAGATATTTGGAAAGAGAGGAGCAAGGAGAAGAAGAATATCTTGGCTTCAAAACCTGAGAAAGTGGTTTAATACATCGACCACCGGACTATTCAGAATAGCAGCAAGCAAAGTTAGGATAGCCATGTTGATCGCCAACATCCGGAACGGATAGGCACCGTAAGAAGAAGAAGAATTTGCCGATCTAAATGGTAATTATGGCTTTGGAAACTGCTGCACGAAAGATTTCTGTGGATGAGCGGTCAAACCATCTATTAAGGTCTTTCAACTGATCTTTTGCCATGCACTTTACCTTCCAATATGATTTGGAGTCATTCATATCTTTCACCTCCCAACAAATGACCCAAATACTGTATTTTCTTCTCTTTAATTGTACTTCTTGTTTACTCATGCGCTGAAACATGCTTTTTGTACCCATGGAATTATCAGCATTTGTCTGTATAAAAACATTTCAAAGGAATCTTCTGTTTGTTTCAGAGTCCGTTGTCCAACTTCCAGAGCAATATAGAAAAACAAAGAAAATGAGCTCTAGACTAAGGTCTGATCTGATATAAAAGGTCTGATATAAAATATGTTTTTATTTTCATGAGTGTTTTCCTAGCTTTTTTGATTCTTGATAGGATTTCTTTTTTTGGATTATTCTGGCTGTTGATATTTGCTCCCTTAGGGGAAATAGAACGTTCATATATTATGATACATTATTATTGTAGTTAGTAACGCTCAGTATATACATATATTTATATACTTCACTCGACAAATACTTCATCCCAGGTTGGTTGTAAATCAATCTTTTCAAGAATGTTTCGAGCCACCTCTGCATCTGGATGTTCTAATAAAGGACCGCATTGTCTTATAGCTACAATCTTATTTAAAATATAAATCAGTGATTTACAATAATGTTGTCGCCGGACGAAGGAATCGTCGCTGCATGCCTATAATTAACTATTCTGTGTGCGGTCACCGGTTAAACATGACAGCAGAATGCGATTGTAGCATACAAAACGCACCAAAGCGACAGATTTGCTCCAACCGATATCATTTTATCAGCACAGGAAATGTTCTTGGTAATGGAGAAAATTATGTGGGGTATTAATTTATTGTTTTCGAAATAGAAAGAATTAAAAGATAATAAAATAAAGAAATAGAAAGATAATGCAGGTGCAATAAACGTAGCAACACATTTTACACTCTACGAATGTTGTAGTAGAAATAATAAACTATTTTTTGTATAATTTAATCAAAGACTGATATAATAACCGCAAAAAACTTATAATTTTATAATTATAGGCAACTCGTTTCATTCTATTCTCTTCAACTTCTTAAAAGAATTCGAGTATAGATAAAGCATTTGAAAGATTGTATTACTTCTATAGATACTTAATGCATTTTAGTGCATTTAAACTAAACCTTGTCGAGCGAGTAATTTTGACATCACGGGTCATTAACTTGTCAGAAATTATAGCATGTATACATTTACTGAGTTTTATTTACAGATATGTAGGGAAACATCCGTGGATGAGACAAGAAATATTAGAGCTAATGGAAGAACGAAGAAAACATAGAAATAAGAATACGGAAAGGTACAAAGAAATAAACAAAATCATTAAGAAAAATATTAAAGAAACAAAAGAATCATGGCTACAAGATTAATGCATAGAAATAGAATCCCTAAAACAGAAACATGACACTTTTAACCTACATAAAAAGATTAAAAACTTAACGAGAGGAAACGGATCACTAAGTCATAACTAATACTAGACGAACACAATAATCTGCTTTACGAAAATGAGAGCATACTTGACAGATGTAGGCAATACATGAAAGAATTATTCAAGAAAGAGCAAAAGACGGAAGTCAGTGTTTCTGGATGTTCAGGACCAGAAATAACGGTCAGTGAAGTAACATATGCAATAAAAAGACTAAAGACCAACAAAGCACCTGAAACTGATAACATACAAGTTGAAATATTGAATCTATTTGAAAACAACTAACTCAAACTCCTAACGAGTCTACTGAATAAAATCTATAAAATTGCAGAATTCCCAACAAATTGGTTAGTTTCCACCTCCATCCCTCTCTCCAAAAAGTCAAATGCCACCAGATGCTCTCATTACAGAATTAGAAGCTTAATGAGCCATACACTCAAAATCATTCTATCTGTTATTCACTCTCGCATATATAGAAAATTTGAAGAAAACATTAGAAGTATTCAGTTTGGGTTTAGAAGCGGACTGGGAACGCAAGAGGCCCTATTTTTCATACAAGTATTGATACAAAGAATTCGAGACGTAAATTGCGAAGCTACGCATCCTTTATCGATTTTGAAAAAGCATTTGACAAGGTGCAACATCAAAAATCATTTCAGATACTGAAAGAATCTAGTATTGATGACAAAGATTTACGCCTAATTAAAAATGTATACTTACAGCAAAGGGCAACTGTACGAGTAGACAACGAAACTTCACAAGAATTCACGATAAAACGGGGACTACGTCAGGGCTGCATTTTGTCACCGACGTTGTTTAATACTTACTCGGAAATGCTGTTCAGGGAAGCTATTGATAGTTTGAAAGAAGGTATAAAAATTAATCAAGTGGAAACCTGTGACAGATACGGCATGAAATTAAACTGCAAGAAGACCAATATTCTTGTAGTAAGTAAAAACGACGTAATACAGCACCAAATCACAGCTAATAATGAACCCTTGAAAATAGTCGACAAAATTACATATCTTGGATGCAAAGGAATGGGACCACTCACAGGAAATAATATGTCGTATAGATAAAGCGAGAGCTGTGCCCAATCGCCTTAGGAAGATTTTATGTAATATGCACCTAAACATTGATATAAGAACACGAGTCTTGAGATGCTATGTATTTTCTACCCTTTTATAGTCGAAGCCTAGAGCTTAACGGAGGCAACATCCAAACGATTAAAAGCCTTCGAAATGTGGTACTACCGCCGCATGCTCAGAGTTTATTAGATTCATCATGTAACAAACAACACCGAGATCCAACGTATGAATAAAGATCTGAAAATTATGCTTATTGTGAAAATCAGAAAGATGACATACTTAGGGTATGTTATACGCAATGAGAAGTATCAATTAGTTCAACTAATTTTACAAGATAGAAGGCAAAAGAACTTAAGGGTGCAGAAGGGCATCGTGGTTGAATAACATCAGACAGTGGGCAGGAATGACTACCATACTATTTAGAGTAGCTGTCAACAAAGTTGTATAAACCAACGTGATTGCCAACATCCACAGAGGATAGGCACCAAAAGAAAAAGAAGGGACAATTCATATGATTTAGGCATATAAAGTAACAAATAAAGGGATTAACATATATATACTTTCTTATTATAATTCATTAATTTTATCTTGCCATAAACAGTAAGTGAATTGTTTGGAGATAAAAAGTCATTCAGGTTTTAAAAATATATGATGTTAGACACGGCGAAAAGCTCGGGTTCGTTCGGAAAAATATTCATCATCATTACGTAGCGCTACAACCCTGGGTAGGTCTTGGCTGACTGTACAACTTTTTTCCAATTTGTTCGGTCTTCCATCAACCTAGGGTCAAATGGAATGTTCATTTTCCGGAGATCTGCTTGAATGTTATCTCTCCATCGCATTCTGGGACGTCCAAGTGGTCTTTTGCCTGTGGGAATCTCCTCCCATACCAGTTTTACAAGTCTCTCGTTATACAATCTGTGCGCGTGGCCTGCCCATCTTAGTCGCTGTGAATTAATTTCTAGGACAATATCGACGTCATTGTAGTGCTTTTAATTTGATATTGGTTCTGATCTTATAGTGGTCTGTGGTGATGTCATGGTGAGGTCCGAAAATGTTTCTAAGTATTTTTCGTTCAAAGCGTCTGAGCCTTTCTTTGTTTGCTTTGGTCATGGACCACGCTTCGCATCCGTAAGTTATTACAGGTCTGACGATGGATTTATAGATTTTGATCTTTGAACTTCTTGTGAGATTTTTTGATTTTATGAGCTTATCCAGTGCAAATAGACAGCGGTTTGCAGATTGGAAAAATATTAACATGAGATTATGATGCACATTCAGTTTCATGGAATACTCCAAAATAACGGTTCAGGCGGTTGCCCAGGTGAAAAGTTGTTAAGATTTCTTTTAACAAATTGTATTTTTTTTTAACATTTTTTTTATTAAACAGATGAATCCGCTCTATACATTTTTGAAAGAAAGATGCTACGTAAGATATTTGGAGCGGTATGTGAGAACGGAATATGGAGGCGTAGATATAACTTCGAACTGCAGAATATCTACAAGCATACGTTTGGTGGTAAAGATATTACCACTATAATTAAGCGAAACCGCCTGCAGTGAGCAGGACATGTAGCCCGGGCCCCTGAATCGAACATGATAAAAAAGATTCTAACAGCGCAACCTGTGAGAATGAGACGACGGGGTAGACCAAAGCTGAGGTGGATGGATGGGGTAACACAAGATGCGGAGAAGATCGGAGTCGGCAACTGGAAAATTCAAACAAGTGACAGAACAGAATGGCGTAGAAAGCTTGAGAAGGTCGAGGCCCTCTAAGGGCTGTAGCACCAAGATGATGATGATGATGATTTTTTTATTATTTGGACCATTCTGAACAAAACAGGTATCTTGTAATTTTTCTGTAAACTTGATCGATTTCGAGTTATAAAAACCATTTCAAACGGAAAAAAACAGAAATACGATTTTCAAGGCTCAAACACTCAACTTAAAGATGTTATTTTTGAATTCACCAAGAACCTAAATTCCAGTTCAAAACATGGTCTCGATGAGTATTTTAGGCTTATTTAATTTTAAAACATTGTTTTTTCATCGTTAATGAAACGTTTATGACAGAACGGGCTCTCGGACTGGGGCGTGTATAAGAGAGAGAAACAAGATTTATGGCACAAATTTTTGATCGTTTGAATTCATATTGTACAAATGAGCGCATGCCCTGCCATACTCGGTTCATTATCAAATTAAAAACAATGTTTTAAAATAAACAGAATAAGACCAGAATTTTCATCGGGAGCTGAAAGAAGAAGGCTTGATCTTGAATTTAGGCTTGAAGTTTACAGAAAAATTACATATTTATATAATTTTGTTCAGAATAGTAGAAAAGATTTAAAAAAAGTCTGGACCGAAAAAATTATTGTTACAATTTGTTTTAAAAAATATTTGAATAACTCTTGCCTGGGCAACCTCTGGAACCTTATTTTAGGGTTTCTCATAACAGTAATTATGCAAAAAGAATTATGGGAATATTTTTTGAACATCATGTAGGTAATTAAGAATCCTTTTTATATTGCTCAAAATAGTTAGAGTGTGAGAATTCGGTAGTGTGTGGGATGCCATGAGTCTGGGTATGGAACCAAATGAGTTTGAGAGGGTTCGAATTGTCGGGTTGCATGAAGCCGGTCTATCGATAAGAGAATTTTCTAGAAGGTCCAACAGATCCTTACGTAGTGTACTGCAAAGTGAACGAGCGTAGACATAAAAAGGCCAAGGATATTCACCGAGGGATTCTGGATATCACAGAGGGACAATAGAGCGACAAGATCGCCGATTAAGACTTCTGATTTTAGAAGAAAATTCAGTAGTAGTCAAGCCATCGGAAATCAGTGGTTTGAAGGGCATGAAAGGATGTTTGGTATGCGTACGGAATATCGCCGAATACGGCAGTTTGGCTCTTTATCTTATCGCGTGGGATTGGATGGACATGGGCGTAATCGTTTGCCCTGGTGTAGAAAAATATTTCTATGGAACCAGGAATGAAATCAGGTGGTGATCTTTAGTAACGAATGGTTCTTCTGTATAGGGATGCACGATGGTGGGACAAGGTAACAGGCGACGTGGTAAAAGACATGGTCCACAATTTGACATGGGAGTTATGGAATGGAGTGCTATTACTTATGGAAGCAGATCGCCACTTATTTTCATCACATACAATATTAAGCCCGACGCTATATTCAGGACGTAGTCGACTCTCTCCTTATTTAATACCTTAACTCCATCCAAAACCCGATTGTTCAGTAAAAAAATACCAGATTGCATGTTGTCAAAGAATCATTCGCCTCCATTGATCAACATCACATCAACCATTTATTTTGGCAACCACAGTAGCCTAATCTGTCTCCAATTGAACATGTCTGGGACATGATAGGTGGCAAGTTCTTGAATTTGCAATATCCCAGAAAGACTTTAGCAGCTCTTATAAAGTTGCAAAAGCCTGGATTGAGATAACTCAACAGAATATCGGCCACATCATCGGAACGTTGCCCAGGAGTGTTAATGAGTGTATAAGAAATCGTGGACCCTAAACACAATATTGATCCAGCCTGTGCAGCAAGTTGACTAATCAATTTTAAATTTAATCATTGTACTATCAAGGAACACTGAGCATATATACCAAATATTTTCCAATTACTGATGATAGTATAGATATCTTAACAGGCTGACTGGCACTTCTATTTGTAACAAATTCTAGTCAATATTTGGTTTGAGCAATATGTCAGCCAGAGAAATTTTTTTTATCGCAGTAGTGTAAAATTCAAAGTGATTCTGCAGCTTTACATTAAAAATTTGCAAGTTAACTGAGTCAATATATGAATGAACGACACAGTTAGACGTGGGATCTCACGGTTCGGCTAAAATCATTGATTGATCATTTATTAATTATTATTAAACGATGAGGAGAAAACTTCATAAATAAAAATAACAAATGTCTGCAATTTATAAAAAAAAATAAATAAAAATCTCATCCAATCAATTTAATAAAAACTTATTTATCCTTAACTCATTCTGAATATACGGCAATCAAGCTTTTCTGGCATATTGATTTTAGAAGATACAACATTTCTTGAACTACGGAACAATCACTGCAAATACTGCTCGAAGACGACATAAAAATAAAGTAAAATAATAATACAAGAATAAAATTTTAACAAAAAAGATAAGTAACAAAAGAGACAATACAAGCAGTGGTTTTAAATGTTTATTTGTAAGAAAATCTAGTAAAAATTAAGTATAACTTAAAGCTTAAATCGTTGGATTACGGAGGCAATAAACTCTAAACTTGTAATCAGTTTCTATTAATAGTAAATTTTAATTAAATAATTTAGTCGACCGAAATTGGATACTCACCTGAGACATTTAATCGATCTATTTTAACCATTTATCCGTTTCTGATATAGCGCACCTCTATCGCTCGGCTTTAGATGTCAATTAATTATTTCATTCTCTATTCAACACCTGTAGAAATTAAACGATATTTCTGGCATATAATTGAGAATAGCGAAATAAACTAATAGCATCTAGCTGTGTATTAATCACCATAAATTAAAACATTGATTTGCTGTTAATGATTAACTGTATTTAGAATTCAGACACTGGGCCAGAAAATAAAAAAATTAATGTAGTAGTTTAAAATCCAAATAGATCTGCGATTTAAACTAGAATACTCTGATGTACCGGATCTATCCATGGATGTATGGATACAGTACGAATATTGGATATATATCTTTATCAATGAGCCAACTACGCCAAAGGAATAACTGATGCTATCAAGAGAATAGCAACTGGTCCACGTAGCTCAATAGACAGATAAGATATACACAAAGTGAATACTCAAATAGAGACCACCAGAGATGATCGTCCACCAACAACATGGACTAATGATATAAAACGTTGCCAGAAAAACTGGATAAGCGAAACACAAAATCGACATAGACGGAACATGGAACAATTATGACAAGGGAATATTGGATGATGATTCTTTGTGAATATCAAGTATTAATATTTCCAAAACTGTTTACCATACTCACAATAGTTTCTACTTTCAAGAGAAATGACCCTTATTTTTTTTTAATTGTAAATTCAAATTATTTTATACGACTTCACCTCTATAGTTTTAGTTCAATCGATCCGTTTGTTAAACGTTATTTTATGATATTTTATAACTACATATAAAAAATCATAAAATGAAGTTTAGCAAACGTCATTTTCAGATGATCGATTGGCCACCTAGGTCACCGGATTTAACACCTTTAGACTTCTTATTATGGTATTTAAAAACAAAAATTTAGGCTACTGAACCACTGGATGATTTACGACAGAGAATAGAGGATGAATGGTGACCGAATGTAGTTTCAGAGTTAGCCGTAACCTATTGCACAAGTTCCAAGCACATGTTTGTATTTCATTATAGAAGTATATTTTAGTTGCGTCAGAAATTGTTGATTTTGCCGTTCAAAACTCAACTTGAAAATATTTTAAGGTCAGGCCAATCTTTTTTAACATCTTTAATTTCGCTTATTGTTGCTCACCTTTTCTACGAAGGGCTAAAGTGTACGAAAATCATCTGTCTTATTTATAAGATAACTTGGTCTAGATTGTAACACACACTGCGGTGTCGTTTGTAACATGTTACAATTGACACCTATTATATTCTTTTTTAATAGAGTTACAAGCTTTCGATAAGATGTTGTAGATCCTCTATACTCGTTGCTATGATCACAGTGTCATCTGCATATCGTAAGTTGTTAATTAATTTTCCATTAACGGTGACTCCCGCTTCGATATTATTGAGCGTGTTTTGAAAATTTCTTCAGAATATAACTTGATACAAAACAAAAGTGACGATAAAACACATCCCTGTCTAACTCCTCTACAGATCTTAATTTCTTCTGAGTGTTGCCCATCAATTTGAACTATGGCACTTTGGTTCCAATATAATGTTTGCACTATATTTATGATTTTACTGCCAATGCGCTTGTTCATAAGTATTGATATTAGTTTTTCATGTCTTACTTTATCGAAATCTTTTTCGTAGTCACCGAAGCACAAGTGTAGATCAACGTTTACATCCCGACATCGCTAAATCAATATTTTGATGGCAAATAGTCCTTCTCGAGTACCCATTCCATTTCGGAACCCGAACTCGTCTCGCTAATATCCTCCTCTAGCCTTTCGTATTTTGTCTTATGTATTAATTGTATTATGACCTCTCTTACTTAATTTTAATTATATTCTCTTGGACTTTGCCCTCAAATTTAAATAAACATATTGATAAAAAAATCTTCTGTTGTTTATTTATTTTTCTTAGTGTTTAAAATTATATCTGTTTGCAACATACGTCATTAACGTTACTAAAAATTGTATTACCTAATCGGAACATTAGGGTAAAATTTATGAAAATGACATTTACATGACAATAAATATTAAACAAATAAAGATTATATTTAAAATAAAATTGACTAACGTACTTTGCTTCCGCCTTTTATGTATATATTCTGTTTTGTAACATTTCAGTTTTTTAATCACATATTAAAATCTTTGAGACATAGAAGGCGTTATTATATTAGTTGTGTGAGGCGGACAATGTGGGTTTTACGACTTTACTACTATTGTTATCGCCTAAATGATCCACAATTATTTCTCTGTTGGGTGTTTATTTTCTTGTATTCCTCATGATTAATGATTTTGTTATTAAAAACATTCACAGTGCGAATACGTATTTTAGATTACATCCAGTGGAACACACAAGTAGATGTCAGCTAGCGATAAAAATGGAGTTAAATACTATTATTTGATTGTAAATAAGTTTAGTATCAATTTAATATCAATTTGACATCCATTTATCTGTTTATATATAGGTGACACAATGTTAAATATATAAATTATATTTTAACTTTTTCGGTATATTCCACATTAAATTAATATGGAATAGAATGTGTAAGAATATAGGAAAATATAATGAAAAGGGAATTACAGAGAAATAAATAACTCTTTAAATAATGTGAATAAACATGCAAAGACGATGGAGTTACACAATAATGTATTATACAATGTGTATGGAATAATTAAATCTCCCACGAGGAAACACGAGCTACATACGAGTGCATACGAATGAGAAATTATCATTTCATCCGAATTTTACACTATATTCTTCCTACGGGTTTGCAGGGTATTTGAAAATATAAAATATAGATATACCTATGCACAATAATATTTGCCCTACATCAGGCCTCAATCAAAAATACATGATTATAGGAATAAGTTTACAAATAAAATTAAACGCTAACAATTTTTTCAAAATAATTCATTAAGTATACTCAACGATGATTTAGCACTGGTTGCAAAGGCGAGTCAGAAAATGGACATGGCTAATGATGCTAGCACAGCCGGCGTCGCATTAGTAGGTGGATCAGAGAGAACGATCTATAGCTAGCGCCTCAGAAAACTGAGGTGTTAGTACTCAAAAAGGAGCCGGGAAAAATCCTCTCTTTGCTTTATAGTGGAAGGTGTGGAGGTTAAATCGATTCAGTGTCTGGGAGTCTGGTTGTCGCAAGGACTAACTTTCGGAGTACACATCCAAAGGTGCTAAATGGAGTTTTTCAGTCGATGGTAACCTATGCTGCCCCCGTGTGGTGTACCGTACTAAACACTGCGAAATAGCTAAGCTGATGGAGATTTCGCAAAGGTGAATGCTCCTCAGGATATCTAGCGCATATAGGAGAGTTTCAAATGAGGCTCTATATGTCATTGGAGCGGTGATACCGATCGTTTTGTTGTGCAAAGAGCGAGCAAGGGTGTATGCGAAGAGGATAGATGTAAATATAGATAAGAATGAGAAAAAACAATCATAGTGGCAGAGAGAATTGGCGAATGATAGCGGAAAGGCAAGGAGAACGAAGGAGCTTATTCCCTATCTGAGACCATGATCGGATTATAAGTTCACGAAACTAGACTACTTCCTGACGCAGTTTCTGACCGGACATGGTAGTTTTGGCACCTTCACAAATATAATAGGCAGATCTGCCTCGGAGACTGTACTGTTTATGGGGTACCGGACGCTCCCGCCTACATTTTTAACTGCTAGAAGTGGGCAAATGAGAGGGGAAATTTCGAGAGGCTAATGAGTTTAGGGCTGGATGAAAGACACATTGTAAACATAATGTTGAGAGGAGAGAAAGAATGGAGAGAAGTACACTGTCTGATTTCTGGGGTAATGAAGAAAAAGGAGCAGGATGGCAGAGAAAGAAATTGAGCCAGGGGTCTGAAATTTATGGTTAATATTATTTGTTAGTTTATGGCCTAACGTCTACAACATTTGTTGAGTTACGGTAATAGGTATGGTTATTTGTAGATTTTTAGTTTTTTTTTTATTTTAGTTGTTCATTGAGTGATAAGACCACCTCTCTCGAACGGTGGTTAAGGTTTTAGCCGGAACACGGTTAATCCATCACTACCCTGGGGTCTTCTGGACTAGTATCCTACTCGGCCGAAAGATGCCAGGGTGTCTTGTTCCGTGACGTAGATGTCCAAAAAAATTTCCCCCACCGTTGCATGCCAGAATTCAATTGATACCATCTTAGGCTCTTACTGGAATCTGGTAATACGGCAAATAAAAAAAAAGTATACTCAACGCATACAGTCATGGTATATGTTGTTTTCACACTATTTCTCATGTGACATTTTCAATAATAGTATCTACCATTTCCCAGCGCTTTCTCTTTTAAGACAATAACATTAGTATTACTTAAATTCTCCCGCACATTGTCTAACCATATTTGCCATGGTACTTGTGTAGATTGTACTTGTGGTACTTGTGGTAGATTCAAATACTTGTGGTTGACCTACAGTTGCATTACAATAAAGTCTCGGCCTCGTTTAGTATATATCTATAAGTAACTCTTTTCTCAGTTGCTCTCTTCCAGTTTTCCACCCTCAAAAGCTCTTTAGAATCGGTGATTATTTTATTTCTTCCTACTGGCCGACGTCTCACCATAGTTACACTAAGTGTTCTATTATTATCCATTTATCTATTTTTGGCTATTGTTCGGAGGAGGGTTTTACATATTTAAAATATTATACTTCCCTATGAATGTTTTTGGATCCAAACATATGAGACAGAGAGAAGTCTGCTATCCTTTTCCATATTTCCTCCTCGGTGCCGTCCTTAGTTAACTTCTTCTCCTTTCAGTGCCTATTCGTTCCGAATATTGGCAATCATTCTGGCTATAATTATTTTATTAACTGATGCTTTAAATAGATTCGTTGTTGTTGTGGAGAACCATTTCCTCAGGTTCTTCAACCATGATATTCTCCTTCTCCCAATTCCTCGCTTTCCGAATACTTTAACTTGTAGGATTAGCTTCAGTAATCTGTATTTAGTGCTGTTTCTCATTATATGTCCAAGATATTCCAACTTTCTCCTTTTAATGGTATACATCACCTCTCTTTCTTTGCCCACTCTTCGTAATACGGTCTCGTTGGTTATCTTGTCTGTCCATGATATCCTTAGAATTCGCCTGTATAGCCACATCTCGAAGGCTTCAAGTTTTTTCTCCATTGCTTCAGTTAGTGTCCAGGATTCAAATCCGTAATACAATATTGAGAAGATATAACATCGTAGGAGCCTTACTTTTATCTCCAGATTAAGATTGTGGCTTTTAAAGAGTTTGGCCATGTTATTGAATACACTCCTAGCCTTCTCTATTCTACATTTTGTTTCCTGTGAGTGATCCCATTGTTCATTTACTGTTGTTCCAAGATAGTTATACTGTTTTACTCGGTCCACTGGTGTATTATTGATAAGTAGTTGAGCGTCTCTAACTTTATTTTTGCTGATGATCATAAATTTAGTTTTTGTTATATTTACTTGAAGTCCAAGTCTTTCACTTACTTCATTAACTTTGTTTATTAGTTGCTGTAAACTGTTCAAACTGTCTGCAAAAATAACGGTGTCGTCTGCATAACGGATGTTGTTTAGGCGTTCTCCATTTAGAAGTATTCCATGTTCGCATTTTTCCAAGGCTTCATTAAATATTTCCTAGCTAGTTAACTAAGCTAGTTAATTAGCTAACTTATAACCAAGTATGTGAACTGTTGAGCCGTCTATTATCAAATTTTGCAATGTTCGTTATTTCCTTGTTGATATCAAAGCTTCAGTTTTATCTACATTGACAGCCAGACCTATTTCACCTTTCAGTTTTTGAAAGGTGAAAGGTGAAGGAAATTGAAACTTCAATAAACGTACTTTAACCTTTAATTGTGGCTTATATCCATTTAAACCCAAGCGATAGGTCTTTATGACACCCAATTATATATCAAGCATATACGACTGCTAGGTCTATTTACTATACTTCATGGGAATATACCTCTGTGGTTTTGCAGCAAAGTTTGTGTCCCTTCTTGGGAATTTAGCATATAATAGCTTTTTTCCTGTCTTACTGAACACTTTCTGTATTCCATACGTTCGTTATTAGTTTATGAAATAATCTATTAGTGCGTTTCCACTAATTTTAAGAATTTTAGTTGGTATGTTGTCAATACCTAGGGTATATATACCCTCATAATAAAACAATACCGTATAATCAGGGATATTTTATAAATACTAAAGTTTATTTTTATGAAAAACTTGAAGCTCTTGTTACTAATAATGCAAGTTAGTATAGGAGTATTTATATTTTTAGTATGTATCGGCATACATATCTTATTTACCTCCCTGAGGAATTAGAAAAACTTAACAAAAGAAGTATACAAAAATGTTTACATGACTTTCTCCACACTTATTCCCATCTCTTAAACTCTAAACGTATTACAGAACCGAATGCAGACTTTTTCAATCACTTCTGTGAGTTTTTTTAAAACCTTTGTGGATTCTTTTCAAATATTTTATAGACTTCAAACGATTAAAATTCCGGATATTGGA
The DNA here is from genome assembly GCA_918026665.1 of Diabrotica balteata. Lineage (NCBI taxonomy): Eukaryota > Metazoa > Arthropoda > Insecta > Coleoptera > Chrysomelidae > Diabrotica > Diabrotica balteata. The sequence goes on from OU898282.1 coordinate 49,777,030, forward strand.
TGATAAGGGGATCTTGGATAGGACCTAAAAAACCTGCAAAAGGAAAACAGGGTTATTGATATAGGAAAAGGGAATGTGAGAATTGATATCTTGTCAGTCCCTTTGTTGGTAAAGGGATTCTCTTTGAGTAGGGTAATGAGATGTATACGAAGTTTGAATGTTGAAAATGCTGGCAACAGGGAATGTGTACGCCTAAGGCGGTTGGTTCTCTTTCAAATTTTTATAGTATAATATCAATGGACAGCAGAATGAAATAAATATTGACAATGACTTCTGGTATCGAGTGAAAGGATCGTTGTGGACGTTTGTAAAAGAGACAAGCAAATGGAATTTAATTCCATAAAAAATTAGTAATACCGTAGCGTGTAGAGATCAGTATCAATATAAGTTGAAAATTACTGTTTTCTGCAATTTAATTATATAATTTAACCGCTTTAATGGATTAAATGTTTTACGCGAGCAATTTTATACACATTCTCAAGGCATTTTAATGGTATGTTATGGTATTAATATTTATAATTTATAATTTTATATAATTAAAAAATCCTTCACTTTATTTCACAATTTAAAATGAATAACATTTAGCAGGATCAACTTTAGATATAATTATATCTTTATAAGCAACAATTAATCAATAGTTTTACTCGGATAATATTCAATAAGTGTTTATATGTCTTTATTACTTTGTAATGTAACTACGTTTTTTAAATAAAAAATCACATAAAAAGTTATAATTAAGAGTGCGATTTTTGAAGCCGTACATAATACTAATACATTAGGACTGCAAACCTAGTAGGCCTAAGGTTAGCTCTTCTGCTATTATTCATTCTTTGTGCTTGCCTTTTTTTGCCTAATATATAATTTTGAATTACTTCATGTTTTATTTCACTTATTCTCTCCATCTTGATTTAGGTGTTCCCTTTCATTTTTTCTTCCAATTTATCGCTTAATGATCGTTCTGGCTTATCTTTATTTTGCTATTTTTTAAATATGGCCCCCGCTTTGGTTTCTTTGTTGTGATTATTGCTATAACTTTCTTCATGAGTGAAGAAAATAGGAAATCCTAGATCTGATGGAATTTCGACGAAAACATAAAAATATACCTAAATATGAACAAATACCGCGAAATCAACAAACTCATAAAAAGAAAAATTAAACAAGCCAAAGATTATTGGCCCTAGAATTTATGGACAGAAATAGAAGACCTTCAGAAAAAAAGTACGACAGTTTTAACCTCAACAAGAAACTTAAATATACCTCTGGAATTAGGAAACTGAAAAATACTCACACTCTCCACTATCACTATTTAACAAGCCTCTAGTTCGAAAAAATAATGTAAAATTTTTAGGAATGACATTCGACCAACATCTAAATTGGAAAGAACATATTAAACAATTGGCAATCGAATGCCAGGCAAGACTTAATATCCTTGAATCACTATCTAAAGAAGACTGGGGGGCAGATAGACAAACTATGCTCTCTCTCTACAGAACTCTAATCAGATCTAAATTAGACTATGGCGCGATAGCATATTCATCGGCTACTGAGTCTTCCCTTAAAATTTTAGATTCAATACACAATACTGCACTCCGCATTGTCTTAGGAGCTTACAGAACCACATCAATAGAAAGCCTGTATTGTGAAGCTACACATATTGAACCACATCAATAACTGTACTCTTACACAAGAAGGGAGATATAGCAGACCTGGAAAGATACAGACCAATCAGTCTCCTTAACCATCTTTATAAATTATACACCCGAATAATAACGAATAGATTAGAGACAAAGCTGGATTTTTACCAAACTCGGGAACAAGCTGGTTTCCGCCCTAATTATGGCACAAACGATCACCTGCAGTGCCTAAAAACCCTAATAGAAAAAACTAACGAATATAACCGTCCCTTGGCATTGATATTTGTAGACTTTAAAAAGGCGTTTGATACAGGAACTACCGTCCATCTTAAGAGCACTACAAGATTGCAGGATCGACCACAGATATTGTAATATAATTAAAAATATATATGAAAATGCCACAACAACCATAAATCTATATTCTGCAACTAATAAAATAAAGATAAAAAGGGGAGTCAGGCAAGGTGATACCATGTCACCAAAGCTGTTCATTACCGTTCTTGAGTATGCATTTAAAAGAGTAACATGGCAACAGAAAGGAATATCCATCGATGTAGAAAGATTAAACCATCTACGTTTTGCGGACGATATCGTGCTTCTGTCAGATAATCTGGGAGAGATCAAAGACATGCTCCAAGAACTGAATGACACACTACAAGAAACTGGGCTGGAGATAAATTTTGAGAAAACCAAAATGATGACCAATATGGTTCCCAGCGAAGAGATACAGATCAATAACAACAAGGTAGAATTAATCGATAAATACACATACTTGGGTCATGAAATTAGAATAACCAGAGACAACCAAACCTGCGAGCTAAATAGACGAATCACGTTGGGATGGGCGGCATATGGACGGATGAGAGACATTTTTAAAACAAATATCCCAATTCACCTGAAAAGGAAGGCATTTAACCAATGCATCTTACCAGTCTTGACCTACGGAGCAGAGACCTTAACTTTAACGAAAGCTACTGCCGAAAAACTGAGGGTAACACAAAGGCGAATGGAGAGATCAATGCTGGGCCTGACCTTGAAAGATCGAGTAAGAAATGAGGAGATACGCCGACGAACTGGCGTAGACGATATTATACTGCGAATCAATAAACAAAAGTGGAGGTGGGCTGGACATGTTGCTAGAATGGAAGACGGAAGATGGACGAAGAGATTATTGGAGTGGAGACCAAGAGCCGACAAGCGAAGTCGAGGCAGACCACCCACCCGATGGACCGACGACCTAAAGAGAATAGAAACAAACTGGATTGCAGCAGCTAGAGATAGAGAGAACTGGAGACGTTTGGAGGAGGCCTATATCCAACAATGGATGTGAAAATTCGGCTGGATGATGATGATGATTGTGAAGCAGCTGAACCATCTTTATATCACAGAAGAATGTACTTAAAGTTAACCTACGTAATTAAATCAAATGCAAATCCTAACAACCACACCTTTAAATATGATATCCTTAACCGATTATATAACAGATGGCGTGAAAGCAGCAGTTATATTCTCTAATATGTGTCAAAAATATAAGTTGCCAATACACTATAGTACTCTTAATGCAGCATTATGTGCCATATACGAGGCACTCACATATATTATATCCTCACCAAATCAGAAATATATAATTTTGACTGATTTACTAAACTCACTACAATCTATAGGAAGAATATACCCAGAGCATCATATTCTTGAAAAACTAAAACAAAATCTGATAGAGATAGAAAATTGTAAGAAGGAGGTAATCTTTATTTGGATCCCATCACATAATGGTCTAGAGGTGATGAAGAAGCAGATAAGTGTGCGCGTGAAGCCGTTAATTCAGCTGACTCTATTATTGCGAAATACGTGATAGCTAGTGATGTTTCAAGTGTTATCAAATCGCAGATCCTAAGTGAGTGGCAAAACCGGTGGGAATTTTCAGTGTCCAATCTTCGGAATATTAAACCGGACATTAAACCATGGAGATGTTTCCCCACTAAAAGAAGGGATCAAGTGACAATAACTCATCTTAGATTAGGTCATACCAGTGCCACACACAAGTTCTTAATTACTAAAGAATCCGAACCAAAATGTGAGCAGTGTAACGTTAAACTCTCGGTGAAACATGTTGTTGTAGACCGTTCAGTTTTCTCCACAGCAAGAATTAATTATGGTATCTCAATAAACTTAGAGAAAGCACTTGGTGCAAATTGTTCGTTCACAAATATGTTAAACTAATTAAAAGCTATTAATTTTGTTAATATATAATATATTTAATATTGTAAATCTGATTCTCGCTAATAACCTTCGGGTTGATCACTTACGTCAAAAAAACTCACGTACTTAAAAATGCAGACGGAAAAATTTGTGATCACGAACAACAGTGCAAATAATGGGAGAGATACACGAGTGACCTTTTTGATGATGCGTCACGACAAAATTCTACTTATACAAATACTACCACAGAAGAATGTAAATTGTGAATCTAACAAAGACATAATAACCAGAATCGAAGTATCACGGAAAGCTTTTATGACCTGAAACCAGTGTTTTGTAGCAGAAAGCTGTCCTGCAAGAAGGTCCTTAAATGTTATGTGTGGTCTATCCTATTATATGGTTGTGAGACATGGGCATTAAAAACAACGATGCTTAACAAATTAGAAGCATTTGAATTGTGGTGCTATCGACGAATCTTAAAAATTTGATGAATTTGGCACACTTTCAATGAAGAATTTCTTAATATATTAAATGCAAAAATTCAGATCATAAACATTCTAAAGAGGAGAAAAACAGAATAGTTTAAACATATAATTGAAGGACACAAATACCATCTACTTCGCCTTAGAATATAAGGAAAAGTGAAGGGAAAGAAATGGATTGTTCAAAAGAAACTTTCATGGCTGCATAATATTAGACAACGGTGTGGTCCCACAGTAGAAGAATTATTTCGCACTGCAGTCGATAGAGAAAGGTTTCAGGGAATTGTAAACATGATGACGGCCAATGTCTGAATAATGGAACCTAAAGAAGAATGTAGTGTTCTTTATTTGTTATTTTATTTTGCATTTGCATGTCCCCTTTACGTTTCTCCACTATCTTTTATACACCATTTCATTTCACGCCTGTAATTTCACCTGCACTCTAGACGTATTTTCAAAATATTTAAATTGTATATTTAAAAGACACCATGTGTCCAGTTCGCAGCAACGAACGCTGGGAGCAACCTATCTTACGTCTTTATGTACTACACTTGGACAGTGACGTGACCGTCATTTGAGGTGTTCTCCATTAGGGAGAGCGCCCACCAAACTGACGTGGCAAGTAGCACGTAGCAAGTAGCACGCGTCTAGCATGTTTCTTAAAATGTAACCAATAAAAACGAATGATTAGGATGAATGACGTCACTGTCATTTTGGTGTGCGCTGAATCATTCGTTTTCATTGGTTACATTTTAAGAAACATGCTAGACGCGTGCTACTTCACTACTTGTCACTTGCCACGTGCCACGCCACTTTGGTGGGCGCTCTCACTTAGACGCACTGTTTAACAGGCTGCGCTCTCAGTATCCGAGACGAGCTTAAGTAGGACCACTCTACTCTTATTCTAGAGAACCTTGGTGCGGAAAAATGCAAGTTCAACCAGTCCCAATCTGGACGTGGAGTATTAGACGAGCCTTCTCGGAGGTGATCTCTTAAACGTGTGAGGTGGACCGTTATTCATACTTGCGTCCTCATGGGATAACGGAAAGGTATTGCAGCTTGTGCTCTAAGGTGGGCACGGGGGGCTAATCAGACTGCCTGGTGCGGTCGTAACTAGGACTCTCTTAAAGTGGTCTCATAGACGAGATAAAAACTGTTCTTTAAATTAATTTGATTTTAAATTTCTGAATTTACAAACACTTTCTTTGCAAAATGTGTTCACTGCTTAGATTGCTTGGATATATCCTAGTCTAATATTTTAGTTCTATATAATGTTGCCCATTTTAGTTTTTTTTAGGACTCTTAACTCGCCATTAATACTGAAGCCCATTAAAACATAAATAAAATATTTTTAATACAAAGCAGGATTTTTACGTGATAAAATAAATAGTATCAAAAGGAATACAAATAGTGAAAGGAAAAGAATAAAACTAGGTAAGAAAGATAGTAAAAAAAGGTGACTCCAAAGCTATGTACGAACTGCAAACATGTCATAATAAGTAAATGGCAAAGAAAGAGGGAAATTTTGTTTATGTATACATATGACTCATTTATATTTTCAAAAGCCTATAAGCTTTTTAATGAATTCTACGGTAGTAAATTATTACTTTACCAATTTAGGCTGAAAGTTTTAGAGAAATTATTATAAAACCCCAACCCATAATACCAGAGTTACACTTAAACAATTGCCCATAAAGATAAATGTTTGCAATCCTCATAACAAGATTGTAAGGAGATGTGGTTTACAATGGATACCAGGACCTAGCTTGATCAGAAAGTCCAACCTTTGTTAACGAGTTTGACTTCCTAAGTTCCATAAACAGTCAAATATTCCTTTCCTTCCTTCTGGTAGCACTACAACCCGGGGTGGGTCTTGGCTGACTGCACAACCTGCTTCCATCTCGAACGGTCGTCCATGATGTTTAAGTCAGTGGGTAGCCCCATTGTTCTCAAATCTGACCATATATTATCTCTCCATCGCATTCGTGGACGTCCTAAGGGCCTTCTTCCTGTCGGGACTTCTTCCCAGATTAACTTGGTAAGGCGGTTATTAGGGAGTCTATAAACATGGCCAGCCCTTAGACGTTGGGACTTAATCTCTTGGACTACGTCGCTAGCACTATACATTTGTTTGACCTCGGCATTTGTTCTCATTCGGTATTGGTTAGTATTCGGATCGTGATAGGGACCGAAGATCTTTCTGAGGATTTTTCTCTCAAAGCATCTGAGTTTACTTTCCATTGCTTTTGTCAGCGTCCACATCTCACACCCATACATGAACACCGGTCTAATTACTGTTTTATATTAAGTTTTATATTAAGTCAGATAGTCAGAGTCAAATATTAAGTCGCATAAATGTGCGTTCTCTGTATATTAACGGACATTACTAAAAATATGAGGAGGGCGTCTTGGAAAAAATAAGAACGATATTATTTAAAATATGGATATAAAGGGTGTTTTCTTAGAGATAAAGAAACTGGTTGGTTGTTTTAACACTTACACACAAGGAAACAAGGAACAAGTTAACACAAGGAAACTAAATTCCTGTAGCTGACTGCATACCATGTATCAAAAAAAAATTAATTCCTTAATGAAGGATATAATATTTAGGATATATATATATATATATATATATATATATATATATATATATATATATATATATATCTAAGGATATATTATAACATATAATATCACAGAACGGTTTCGAAAATTTTGAAAAAAAAACGACCTCCTAGACACTTCGTCTCAGGACTAGCAACCTCCTATGAAGTCTTACGTTGCGATGTTATTTATTCCTGTTAAAACTATGTAAATTAAACATCTTAGTTTGAAAATTGTGGTTCTGTTCGTATCGCGCACTACGTCCATTTTATAGTCATCATAATAGTCATTAGAGCAAGTTATTCGATTCACCATGGAACGTTTTTGTCCCACGTTTACTCTAACTAATAATACGCATCTACAGACACATCGTACACTGCGTACAGAAGAACTTGTTGCTGCTGTAGAGCGTAGCATACAGGAAGATGCGAATCAGTCTATCTGTCATCGTGTAAAGCAGTTGGATACGTGTCGATCTACTTTATGGAAAATTTTGCGAAACGATCTTAGCTTGCGTGCTCTCGAAATCCAGGAGCATGCAATTGCAGCATTTGGTGTGGGTCCAAAACGAGATTGCGGTTGATTCTGATTTTTATAACCGAATTTTGTTTAGTAATGAAGCTCACTTTTGGTTAAATGGCTACGTCAATAAACAAGACCGCCCTACTTGGAGTTAAGATTATCCTCAAATGTATGTTGAGAAACCATTACATCCAGAAAAACTGACTGTTTGGAGTACTTTATGGTCTGGAGGAATTATTGGATCGTACTTCTTCAAAAACTATGCTGGCTAGAACGTTACAGTTAATGGTGACCGCGATAGAGCCATTATTACTGCTTTTCACAAAGCTCGTACCACAATTGATTTATTGAAGGAAACGTTTGACAATCGCATAGTTTCACGTTTCGAACCGTCAATTGGCCCCCAAGATCGTTCGATTTAACACTGCTAGACTTATGTGTGGATATGTGAAGGTCTACGCGCCGATAGGCATGCATGAAACGATTGACCACTTGGAGGACAACATTCGTCGCGTTATTGGCAATATACAACGATAAATATTGAAAAAAGTGATCGAAAATTGGACCTCTATATTAGACTACGTCAGAGCCATCCATGACGGTCATATGCAAGAAACCCTATTTAAATTATAATGATTATAATTATTAAGAATATTTTTCGAATAAAGTCAATTTCATGTCAATTTATAAAAACTATCTTTGTTTATTTCATTTCAAAATTCTATACCTCTAAAAAACAGCCTTTATAGAGACACACAAATCATTATACACAAAATTGACACATAAACACGATAAATACTAATTTTGCCGCATTGAAATGTTTAAACTAATGAAGTGGTTTCTGTTAACTAAATATGAAAAATAAGACTCTAAATTAATTTCCCGAAATTTTCATTTCAATAACTTATTCTTATTCTATTTGGACATTTTTCAAAGAAAAACTTAAGTTTCTTTTGTTCAAACTCAAAGTAGTTTAATAAATCTTTCTTAACATATTAGTCTACAGCCCGTTTCCCCCAAAATTCTTTTGTCAATTTGATCTTCCTTCCCGGATATCAACGTCGGAACTTAAATTTGTCGTATCAGTTGAACTAGCCGGATTACTCTGAAAGTATAGCTAAACTCGTTATAAACATTTATCTATTTTAAACTTTCGAAAGAAGTATTTTTGTGAGGACTAAAGTGCCGTCAACTTGTCTGGATTTGGTTGTGGACTGATGCGAGTAATTCGATGGATGTTATATCGTTTGTATTCTTGTATTTATTGTCTAAGTCTGCAGATGCTATCCTCACATTTATCTTTTGGCTGACAAAGTGCAAATGGTAGTTAAGCCACTAAAAACTTCCTTATTTCAACCAACGAAAGTATTTGGCACCATTGACCAAAGTATTTTTAGAAAACAAATTCTTTTGTGACTTATTTATAGGCACTGGAAATAGACGAGTAGTACTTAAAATATTTTAAATAGAAAGAGCATAATTAAAATATAAATATTACACAATAATCCTAATTTTAAAAGATCGTTAGAGTGGACTGCAATATACTAACTTATCACAAAATAACATTAATTAAATATCCAAATTAAGCAAAGTTTCTTAGAAGACATTTTCGAGATCTTCTCACTCGAGATTTAAATGAAATACCAGCATTATCTACTTGACTACGTTGTTCGTTCACTAGTAGAAAATTCCCGTTTATGGAGATAATGAAAGTCATTAGGAAATATACACAATATAATACTTTAATGCTAACGAAATCAGTATAAATGCTTTAAAATCTTTGTGTATAACGTTTATAGCGTTATGCTAGGTGGAATTTCATAATCTCTTAAATAAACTACGAATTTCTGCTCGTGAATTATATTCAGCTCATATTTCTCTAAATTTACTCCCAGCAGTAGTTTGGTTTAAATTTGAATTCCTTTCGGATTTCATTAAAATCTGAGCACCGATATTTTATACAAATATAGGCATTTAATAATGCCGATATCAGATTTTCTGCTAGTTTTTTTTTAAATAAATAGAAAAATACGATGATATAAAAAAATTTTTTTCATATAATATAATAAGATGATTCACATAAAAAATATAAAAAATCTCTTTAATATATTTCACTTCATAAATTAAGTTAGTGTAATGTAAGTCTAAATGTAAATTGTATCATGTAATGTTTATATAATTTAAGTGGTTTTTGAATAAGTAAAACGTAATGGCATGTCTGGCAAAACAGAAAACCAAAAAAGGTATATCGATTGAAGGCAACTGTTCAGTATGGTGCAGCCAAGTTAGAAAAGGGGCAAATTAACTTGGGAAAGGATAACTACAGGAGCAATGCAACCAATTTGTGGCATTAGAGTATATACGGTTGTCTCCCATCGATAAACCGGTTTGGTTTTCTGCTTTGCGAGATATGCCAGTACATTTTACTTTTTTTGTTCACTGACAGAAGACAGATGAATCAACAAATTATGGTCAGCGGCATAAGAATGCAGGAGGCAAAGGGGAACCCCTGCATTAACGGCTCATAGAGCACACACAGGAAAATGTCTGTAGAATTGACACTGTAATTGCAAACCGTTACTAATCATGGAAAGCGGAGCCCAAGAGGAGAATTTTAGAAGTCTATTTGCGACTGGGAAACTTGACAACGCAATTCAAGAAATGAAAAGAATGAAAATAGACCTACTGGGAATCAGCGAAATGAGATGGTCAGAGTCAGGATCATGTAAAAGAACGGAAGTGTATTTTATTATTCCGGTAACAGCACAGACGACCCGAATCACAAAAATGGTGTGGGTATATTAGTAACATCAGAACTAAGCTAAATATGTGACCCATTTGGTACCAGTCTCGGATAAAACAATATTACTCCAAATAAATATTCAACCATTTAAAACTAACATACTTCAAATCTATGCCCCTACTGCAGATATAAAATATGGCGATGAATATCGAGAAGTTGTATGATCAAATCCAAGACATCTTACAGAAATTTAATAAACATGGAATTTTATATAATTAATGGCGACTTCAATGCAAAAATTGGGGAAGGTCGACGAGGTCAGACTGTAGGTCCTTATGGTTTAGGACAACCTAACGATAGAACCTAAAGCCCCAATTGATAATGGCAATAACCCTGAGTCTTCAAGTAATCAAATAGACTATATTCTTGTAAATGAGCGTTTCCGAAATGCCGCCAAAAAAGTTACTACATATTCTAGGGCAGAGATTGAACCTGATCATCAACCACTTGTAGCAGATATTAAACTAAGGTTAAAACGAATTCAGCGACAAAAACCAAAAACGATGAACTTAACTTTGACGATATAAACATAAAACATAACATTAAAAAAGAATTTAACAGTAGAATAAAAAAACATCGGAGAACAACTAGAAGAGCCAAAAGAACTATGGAGTGAATTTAAAAACCAAGTTAACGAAATCTCCACAAACAATGATTATAGAAAAAACTTAATCAAGAAAAATAAATGGATGAGAGACGACATCTTGAAACTAATGAAACAACGTCGACTAATAAAATCTAATGTAACAGAATATAGACACCTGCAGAGAAGAATAAAAAAGGAGATCAAATTAGCCAAAGAAAGATGGATGAGAGAAAGGTGCGACGAAATGGAGGATGTACTATCTAAACACGACTTATTTAATGTGCACAAAAAAACTAAAAGAAATAACTAACATATTTAAGAAACCAGTTCCCTCTGTACTCGTTGACAGTAATAACAAAATTATTGTAAATGAGCACGAAATAAGAAAAGAATGGCAGCTGTATATATCAGAGTTGTTTGGAGATGACAGGAATAGTATTGCCGAATTCTACCAAAAGTGTCCTAACGCGAAACAGAAATTATGAAATGCGAGGTAGAACACGCTATAAATAATGCTTAGATTAGAAAAGCTTGTGGTCCAGATCATACACCAACTGAGTTGCTGAAACTAATACAGAATGATAACATAAAAGTAGTAGTAAGACCTTTTAATTCAACATATAACACCGAAGTGATCCCCGCAGATTGGCTCAAATCCATCTTTGTCGCAATACATAAAAAACACAATGCAAGAAAATGCTTAGAATATCGATTAATTAGCCTAATGAGCCACACTCTTAAAATTTTCCTCAGAATACTTCACAACAGAATTAGATGTGATTAGAATTAGATTTTACTGCATGTAAAATTAATGAAAATATTGAAAAATATCGAAATAGATGACAAGGATAATCGTCTGACTGACGAATTCGTCCTCAACTAGGAGTCAGACAAGGTTGCGTTTTGTCGCCAACATTGTTCAATGTTAACTCGGACTAGTTATTTAAAAAGGCACTTGACAGACAACCATATGGAATAAAAATCAAAGGGGAACTACTTAATGTGATAAGATATGCAGGCGATACAGTAATTCTATCAGATAACATTGAAGGACTTCAAATTCTGCTTGATCGTATTCACGAGGTAGGAGAGGAAATGGGCATTAAAATAAACTTAAACAAAATCAAATTTTTAGTGTTTAGTCGTGACCCACATCCCGATGCAAAGCTTCAATTAAACCGAGTCCAAGCTAAGAAAGTTCACAAAATGTTATATTTGGGAACTGTGATAACGGACCAACCGGAGAATAGGTCCAGATCTAGATCCAAATCTAGATCCAGACATAGAAATACAACGTAGAATAGCAATGACTAAAACTACTTTAATGAAAATGAAGTCATTTCTTTGCAATAACCATCTCAGGATGGTTCAAGAGAAGCCTTGTTTAGTATACAGGTGCTAGTACAGAGATGTAGAGATATAAATCAAAATGTGTATATTTGTGCAATCGATTTTGAAAAAGCTTTTGACAAAGTTCGACATAACAAAATGCTAGAAATATTGGAAACAGCTGGATTGGACGATAAAGATCTACGAATAATTACAAATCTATACTTGACAAGGTTGTATATTGTCGCCTTTACTTTTTAACTTATATTCGGAGGAAATATTTAAGGAAGCCTTAATGGAGACAACCGAAGGTATTATTGTGAATGGAGTAACCGTCAACAATATTAGATATGCCGACGATACCTTAGTCCTTGCCAATTGCGGAGAAGACCTTCAAAATCTAATGAACAAAATAAAACAGACTTGTGATCAGTATGGATTAAAACTCAACGTTAAGAAAACTAAATATATGATAGTTAGCAAACAAAATTATGTACACGATGACGGTATAAAAGTCGGAGATGCCACACTGGACAGAGTAGAGAAACTCGTGTATCTCGGCAGTAATATCAATGAGAGTTGGGATCCAACCGCAGAAATTAAAAGCCGAATAGAACAAGCCCGAGCTGCCTTTGTAAAAATGAGAAACGTACTTTGCAGTCATGATCTTAGCATTGACCTTAGAGTTCGTATGATATCTTGCTACATCTTTCCTGTCCTGCTGTATGGAGTAGAAGCGTGGACCCTAACTGAGGCTATGCTTAAACGCTTGACAGCCTTTGAGATGTGGGTATACAGACGACTACTGAAAATAAGCTGGGTCGACAGAGTTAGAAATGAGGAGGTCCTTAGACGGCTGAACCAAACAACACAACTGGTCAATATAATAAAGAAACGCAAGCTGGAATACTTCGGTCATATTATGAGACACCCTGAAAAATATGATCTTTTACATCTGATCATTCAGGGAAAGATCCAAGGTAATCGTGGTCCTGGTAGAAGAAGAACATCATGGCTGAAAAATCTAAGGCAATGGTATGGAAAATCAACTACATCGTTATTTAAAGCTGCTGTCAATAAAGTCACGATAGCGAATATGGTAGCCAACATGATATCCAACGATCGATAACGGTCATGGAACTAGAAGAAGAACCATCTCAGTTTAGAACTAAGGCAAAGAATGGTTAAGTGCTATGTTTGGTCCGTACTTTTGTATGGACAGAAGTGTGGACGCTAAAAGTATCGATCATGAACAAAATTGAAGCATTGGAAATGTGGGTTCATAGACGAATGCTGAATATACCTTGGACAGTAAGAAAAACTAATGAAGAAGTACTAAGGAGCGTCAACAAAGATAGAGAACTGCTAAAGACTGTTAAACATCGACAAATGTCTTATCTGGGATATATAGTAAGGGGAAGTCGATATGAAATATTACAACTGATCATTAAAGGCAAAATAGAGGGCCGTAGAAGTGTACAGTGTGATTGGATCCTCGAAAGAGCTTTAACTAACATTCAGATGAAGCCATCGGTCAAAATTAAATAAACAATAGTGTTCTTACAGTTTTTCTTTTGTTTTTTTTTGTTTCGTTTGTTTATACCATCTAAAAAAAAACCTACAAATTGTCTTTTTGAACTGATGATGCTTTTAAAAATAAAAGCGAAACGTATTCTAATAAATCAATGAAGTAGTTGACGACTTTCATTTGCCAATAATTATTGACCGATAAAACCTCTGCTATTCAACTATTAAATATATTTTAAATTTAATCAACGGTCGTATATTTTTTGCTATATATATATATATATATATATATATATATATATATATATATATATATATGTGTGTGTGTGTTTGTGTGTGTGTGTGTGTGTGACTGTGTGTGTTGTGTTACAATTACGCAACGTTTCTGATTACTACCCCTAAACTCAAGTTCTCCCTCGTTACGATGTAATGGCTGTTGCCTATATCATTAACAAAATGTTACGCCTGATACAGCTTGGTACGGAAGATAGAAGGGTTGATGTTAATATTATGCTCGTATTCATAATGACCCAATTACCGGATAATTAAGTTTTATTTAATTTTCACTTAGTTTAAGGCGCTATCTTTTCACTGTCGAGAAGTTTATTTAGGTACGTTGTTGATGAACGTGTCAACATATCGATCAGTTAGACAGTAATTAATGCCAGATTTTATATAACGCGACAAGAGTTAAATAGGGATATAATAATATAAGGGAAATCATGTTAAATTTAAAATTGAAATACTAACCCATGACTTTTAATCATGGATAATATGCAATATATGGTTCTTAACTTATAATTAAATTAAATGAATTAAATTAGTTTAACGACTAGTTGACACACTGAGAAGAACCTAAACTTATTGAGCATTAAAACTCTGAGTCGTGGGTTTGAATCCAGTCGCGATGGAAATATTTTATTGAAAATGAAGTCTCATCTTTGTTGGATCAGCACTTGTCCGAGGTACCGTGGTCTGAGGTTTGAATATTCCATGTATACCTGCTAAAATAAAAAGTCTTCTTCTTCCTCCATCTTCTTTCTCGACAATTCTGCCTGTTTTTGTTTTCTTGGATTGTGCATTTGAGTTGTCTCGGTGACGGCGATTTTTCTCTTGCTATCTCGACTGCTTTGTCTTTTGTCATTCTGCTTATATAATTTTTCCATTCTCCCTTACTATCAGTATTTCAACCCGCCTCTCTTTTCCACCTTGCATGCTGGTCTGAGTTTGTCACTTTTTTTAACGTCTCTCAATGTGTATCAGATCTCGTTTCTATTCTAATTTATTCTATTATATATTAATAATATTCTATTCTAATGACAGTGAATGTAATTATTGGTGTTATAGCCGACTTGTAAATTCTTGTCTTAGACATCCTAATGTGCCTGTTGCTCCATATAGTATTGTTTAGACAGTCTGCTACTCTATTGACTTTCTGAATGTTGCCACTGCTTCTCATCACCGTAACGAGATATCATTAGATATGATTTTTGTTGTTGTTTTATTTTGGATAAAATGGCCATGTTGAACCTATGGTCTAATCTTTGTAAGTCGTCCTTATTTCCTGCTGTTAGTATCGCATTGTCTGCCTAGCAGAGGATCTTAATTTTTCATTTCTCATCTTATAACCGATACGTCTCTTCATAGTTGTCCCTCTTACTATCCTTCCTTCTATTTTCTTTTCAGTCCGGCCACTATGCTTAGTTGTTGTGGCTAAATATGTGTACTTCCTTCATTGCTTTTACTGTGTGTAAATGAATTAACTGTAATTTGATATGAATTTATTATTTGACCCGTAATGTAATTGGCTAATTTCAAGGCATTTAGATTCACCTGCTTTCTGGCCAGTATTACTTTTGAATTTTATTTTAATTTTATTTCCTTGATTTTCTATTTCGCTAATTGTTTTCAAGACTTTCTCGATTTGTCTGTCTTTACTTACTTTACTGTGACCTATTTCACATTTATCTCCAGATTTACGAAAGCAGTAGTTTCATCTCTTATTTTTAAACGCTATTGACAATTAATGGAGGACAGTATTTCTTTTAAGCTTGTTTCAATGTTTGAATAATAATATTGTTTATTTCATTGATTTCTCTAAGTTATGTGTAGTCAAGCTAGTCTTTATGTTTTCTTTAGAATCTATTACATCTTCTGGGAAAATACATCTTCTAGTTTTCTTTTTGAGGGTAATTTTTGTTCTTCCAAATTCAATGTTAAAAGTGGTTGTTGATTTGATTAATCTATGGCCTTTTTCCTATTTTTTCTAGATTTTTAGTTTTTCCTATTTAAAATTATGAAATAAATCTCATTTTGTCTTCTAGATTTCTAATTTCTACAAAAATTATTTTTAAATATTTTTCTTTAAAAACTAAATTTATTTTCATGATTCTGATTTTTTAGTCTTACAAACCAAAACGTTATTTAATTGCTATTTTTCAATGACTGAAAGTGACCTAAACCTGCTAAGTTCTTACTTTTACCTTTGAACATAATTTTAAAAATTCATTTTTTTATTATTTTTTAAGTTATACCTAACTGTATACTACTACAAAATATGCTGTTTATTATATTTCGAGCTAATTAGACGTACACCGCTTCTTTAAATCCAGATAAAAGAGGAAGATAAAAATTCAGTAGATACATATACTAGAAAATATTTTAATATCTCACGAATAATGCTGATGATAAAATAATATCAAAGTAGAATAACGCTTATGAAATACTTCTTGATATTAGAGATGGCCTTATGCGCGTCAGAAGTTGCTAATAATCGTTATTTCGCAGGTAAAATAAAACCTAACATAAATATTTACTATTAAACAACTAATTTTAAAAATATATGTGGCGAAGGTTGCCTAATGCCTATCTTTTTTTAAAACATACACAAAATAACAAAATTGGTAATTTGAGAAGCTTAATTGCTACATGAAAGAATAATAAAGTAATACATCTTGGTCTGCCATGATTATTTTCAAGCATAGGCTGTTATCTTAATAAGCTCGGCCGAAGACTACATGAAGCAATTTCTTGATGGTTCTACTTGTTCAATTTCTAAGGTACGAAAACAGCGTTTTCATTTTATTTTTCCTCAAATGATTAACCGCAATAATTGATATTTAGGTCGCCTCATTTATTATATGACCGAAGTATTGGGCCTCTCATTTTATTGTTGTAAATCAGTTCTCGTTGTTGAGTATAGATTCCAACAGACGTTGGTTAGATATTCAGGGTGGCCAACCGAAAATGAAACAGAGGCGATAGGTCAATTTTTAATTAAAGGGGGACACATTTTCGATCGAAAGCCAGGGTACAAATCATCCCAACATTTTTTATGGCAATGGGTGGTTAAATAAGATATTGTTTTATAGCTCATTCTCTTGTGAACATTATTTGTAAGCATTAATTTATAGTGATTGAAAATTTATTTCCATGGTTTATTCCATTCCGGAAAGGGTAGACATTATCTTGTTGTATTTTATGAAGAATAAACCTGCCAATATGACTGCTTAGCAATTAAATGAATGACATCAAGATAAACATGTTAGTGGGAAGTATATTGTGGAGTTAGTAAACAAATTTCAGAAAATTGGGAATATAGGTAATAAAAAACGGGAAACTGAAGGGCCTACAGTTAACGAAACTAGTAAAGATGCAGTGTAAAGATATCTTCACCTAGATCTCATGTTCGCAGCTGTATCTGGAATTAAAAGAAGTACCATCCAAAACATTTTAAAGAAGAACAAATTCCATCCATATAAAATACGCTTAGTGTAGGCATTTATTGAGGATAATTAGGACCACCACAGTTTTGTGAAATAATCTGCTTGTCTGATAAATGCACTTTTTCATAAACGGAACTGTAAATCGTCATAATTGCTGTTATTGGTCTGATTCCAACCCCAGCATTTTCCAGGAAGTGATTCTTCACTTGAGGATCCCACGTTCCCCTGAATTTTATTGAATATATATATATATATATATATATATATATATATATATATATATATATATATATATACAATGTGAGTGAGATTAAAATGTCACTGTAAATGAGGATATCGGTCAAATCGGTCTTGACCGATATCCTCATTTACAATGAGATTTTAATCTCACTCACATTGTGTATTTAAATTTTTACGGTATATTACTATGTACTGTAAATATTGCTATTTTATTTGGCTTCCATTTTACTTTGTTATTTTGTGTTGCCAGTTGATCATATTTGTAGATAGATATATATGTAGATCTTTATTTAAATATAGAAAACCTAATATACATACAATATAAAGAAAGTATACTATAAATTTTTGATATACTGTTTAAGTAAAATTTTGAAATTATTGAGACCAGTACATTTTTTTACAGATGTAGGTAACTGATTAAGTTTAAGGAAGCTTTTAAAAAAGAGCAAATTCATCGTACTTTTATACATAGTTCTAGATAGAATGTCATCTAGACCTCGGGTATTATAAGAATGAATACTTTTGTTGAAAGAAATGAATCTTGAAAACATTCAGGTGAAACAAAACAGTCTATTTTCAATAGAGAAACAATTTAGAGTATTTATGTAACATCTTCCCAATTGGGAAGATGTTACATAAGTGGGAAGATGTTGGGTCTTAAGAAGTATTCTCATTCCACGGTTCTGTAATTTTTATAGCATGTTAAGTTTGTTAAGGTTAAATAAGTTTAAGATTGATGAGCAATATTCAAAATTTTGATGAATAATTGTGTTATATACTGCTATTTTTGACTCCATTGAGAATTTTTGGAGATACTCAGAAAGTAAAGTTTTTTTGATATTTTTTATGAACGTACTCGAACTGACTCTCAAAATTCAGAATATTGTTAAGTTGAAATCCCAAATATTTAACTGTTGTGACAATTTCAGTTGTTTCATTATTATTATTAAATTTATTATTTCAGAACCAAGCAAGCCATATTTATGTTTGGTAGTGAAAACCATTGCCTTTGTTTTTTTTTAATATTCAACTTCAGTTTATTCATTTTTAAATATTTATTAACCATATCTATAATAGTGTTCATTTTCTGAATTGCTACATCAAAGTTTTCATCACTACAACGGCAAAAAAATTAATAAATTCAGAAAATACAAAAATATCGATATACAGAATAATATACAGAATAAATAAAAAGGGACCTAATACACTACCTCGAGGAATCCCTGTATTACTATCCATTTCAGATGACAATTGGTTTCTAAGTCGAACTTTCTGTTTACGATCTTGTAAAAATAATTTTCTAACCACGCCATTACTGTACCTCCTATACCATACTGTTTAAGTTTAGAAATCATTATTATCCTGCCAATGGTGTCAAAAGCTCTTTTTAAATCAAGAAATATACCGACTACGTACTTATTTTTATCTAAATTACTTTTTATGTGACATAATGTAACTTGTAACGCTGATCCACAAGAGAATTGATTTCGAAAACCTGATTGATTATTAATTAAAATTTTATTTTTTGAATAGGGGTGATAGTACGTATTTTTAATACATCAGGAATTCTACGTGTAGTAAGAGATATATTAATTAAATTTAACATAACGTGCCCAATGGTTTCAAAAACTTCCTTTACCATTCTGCAATTTAACGTTTCATGTAGTGAGAATTTATTATCTAGATTGCTCTATCTAAATTGAGAGCTCTTCAAATTTTTCAAAATTTAAATATAGATTACTATTTACATTACACCATGTTTTAGAATTATTAATACTTTGAACAATACTTTCAATGGTTTCTACAAAATACTCATTAAAACTACTAGTTATTTCTACTCTGTTTGTTAATCGTTTTAGGCCAGTAGTAGTTTTAAACATTACAGTGTTTGGCATTTCCCGACTATTATCATTGATTAATTTTTTTAGAGTTTTCTACATTTTTTTGGATTTCTTCTGTACCTGTTTGTTTTGTTAAAATAGCACCGCTCTTTTTTTAGCTTTAATATATTTATTACCTATTTTCTATGTCTCTTAAAAACCTGCCATTTACGTTATTTTTCAATGACGCCAACACATTTTTTAAAATCTTTATAAGCCCTACCACGTTGTTTAATTTATTTATACACCTCATGATCAAACCAAGGTATTTTTGATTGAAACTGGCATGTTACAATTCGTATTATGCCATTGATTACATTTTCACAATTTTGCAAACTTTGCTGATAAATGATATTAACATCAACAGAATCTAAATTAAAGAAACACATGATAAGATTAGTTTTGTGTTACGTAAAAATTAGTCATATTAAAAAAAAACCTGTAAACATGTTGTTTACTTACTAAATATGTTGTAGATTCGACGAGACCCTTCGATCAGCTGGTAGAAATATACCTGAAACGGTCGTTCGTTTCAGGTATAAAGTTTCTAGACTATTCAGGTCAACTTCCGTTTGCTTCAGAGAGATCATATGCTGACGACATTTCGTATAAATACAGGATTTTTATTGTGGGGAATCCAATTAGTAAGAAGATAAATTTGCGGTCGCGTATTTAAATGTACGTTCGTAATAAATTATTGTAAAATAAATTAGTACCAATAAAGACTTTAATAAATTTGTGAGTGTTATAAATAGAACCTATAATAAATTAAATTAAGAACTATAAATTAGAATTAATAAAAATATAACATTTGATTTTATCCAAGTTTTGATTATATAAATTTCGAAACTTGGATATATTACTATCAGATATATATATAACTATTATTACTGGAGATATTTACTGAAATACCGGAATGATCAGTAGTTTTTGGACAATCGTGAACACAAGCACTTATATTATTTTGATTAGAGAACACATAATCTACCAAAGTTTTACTAGTGTCAGTAATACGGGTAGGATCACTAATATATTGTTTTATCCCATAAGCCGAAAACGATGTTTTAATTTTTTCATCATAGAAATTACTAGCCAATTTTTTATTTGTTACTATATAACAGTAACTCCTCCATCTCTTTGAAACCCTCTCCGAAGTTCTTTCCGAAATCTTTATTTGATCCTTATGTCATCCATATTCATATATCTCTACGATATATACAAAATATGATGATTTTCCCATTCCTCTAAACATCAATTCGTAATGATCGGTCGTTAGTGAGCGACGCATCTCTACATAATATCGATTTTCGTCCTATAGAAACGAATAAGCGCAAGTTTTGGTTACAGCCGAGATCGTAACATGCATTTTCATTATGGAAGTAAACGTAGATTCTGTTTTAATAATGTTCTTGGCCGATTTTATCTGTAGCAAAACTGCAATTATCAAATTATAGTCCTGCTTTAACGATTAGGTTGTGCGGGTTTCAATAATGGCATATACGCAAGAAAGTAGTTCCAGTTTGTGATTAGAGTGCGATACACATCTAGAATTTAACGTAATAGTATTTTTGTCGGAGCACAAGCATGCTGGGTAATTGGAAAATGCCACTTTATTAAATAGTGTTTTTAAATAGTTTAGGTAATGTCATTACGGTAAATTTATATAGATTATTACCATTACTTCTAAACTTATTGAATCACATGCTTTAAAAAGGCAGTTTTGGCCATTTTTTAAATTCCCAGTTATTACTTACTTATACATATGTGATGCTCTATGAAAATTATAAAACCTCACTTTATTTTATCTAAATACTGTTGCAAAAAACATATACCTATAGATGCTTTCCCAATCCATTGCCTAAAGCTTTGCGTTAAATTGAACAAAAATCTTTGTTGTCGCTGTATGTTTGTTTATCCGTTTTATTATGTCTTCTACTTATACTATATAAGTGTATTACATGTTGTGTATATATAGTCTCCTGTATTTGTATGTATGACAGTATGTATTGGATGTATACTCTATTATGCTGGTTTGCCATATTCTAGGAATTTCTTTCTTATTAGTTTTGGAAGGAATAGTCTAGGGACAAAGGGATATTGCAAATGTATTATTAAAAAAAAGGAAGGAATAAGAGGATACATTATTCGTTGACCGACGAGGCAAAGAAACAGAAAATGACTGCAAATAAACTCAGGTACAAAAAAATAAAATAAAGAAAGACAGACAGAAAATATAAATAAAAGACGAAGACAACAAAAAAATAAAGAGTTGAAAATAAGCACATGGATATAAGAAAATAAATACAGAAAAATCCAGAAAAATGCTAGAAATAGGAAAATAACTCAAAAAGTACCTATAACATAGATATTGCAGCACTGCAAGAATTTGTTATATTCAGGAGAAAGGAAATTCAAGGCCAAATAGGAGAGGCATTCATAATACTAAGGCACCTAAGAGAGAACATTATAAATTTCAAGCCAGTACGAAAGAATGGCCTATGTAAGAGTCAACAAAAACACATTTAATATATCAGTGTTAAACTGATACGCCCCTACAGAAACAAGCAATGCAGACGAAAACGAAATCTTTTATGATACGGTCGAAGAGGAGATAGAAAAAGTACTCAAAGAAGATGTCATATTTGTACTAGGAGACCTCTATGCCCAGATTGGAAGAAAAGACTTTTTGATAACAAATTGCAGGAAAACATACAATTCACGAAAACACGAATGACAATGGGCAAAGACTATGTAACCAATGAACAAACTTGTTAATAAGCTCATCAAAATGTTAACACTCTAAAATACATAATGTATCAATATAATAGAAATACGAAAAATTTTTACAAAAAGAGTAAAGAACAAAACAAAAAATATAAAGGCAAAACGGAGTAAAAAATAAAGAGGGAACAGTCATAATAGAGGATCAAGAATATACGCAAGTAGAAGTAATAAATAGCTAGGAGGAAACGGTGCACGAAGTAGAAGCAGGCGAAGGAGATAAAGAAGACATCGAAATTACAAAAGAACCAATATTGGAGGAATTGGAGGAAGTAATACAGAGAAGCAAAAATGGAAAAGCCCCTGGTACAGATGGAATTAAAATATAAATATTAAAATACGAAGGAAGGAAGCTGAGGGGGAAAATACTGGCACTATTGAGAAATATATTAAAGAAGAAAAAATGACAGGGGACTGAGAGGTAGGGCAGATCACCAACAAATTTGTAAAAATTGAAGAGTAATAACGTTACTAAATACAACATATAAAATATTGACATCAATAATAAAAAGAAGGTTATCAACGATCACAAACGAATATAAATTATCAATCAAAAGACTGATATTTTTTGTACACAAAAATAAATGTTGAATATAAATTAGAATTGGAAATGTTATTTATAGAGTCCAAACAGGCATTTGATTCAATTAAGAGTAAATGATTAATGATAGCACAAAAAAAATTAAAAATTCCACATAAACTCAGAAAATTAATAGAAATAACAATAAGAACTACAAAAATTAGCATACAGACAAAAAGAAGAGAGACTGAGGAATTCGGTATAAATAAAGGGATGAAACCAGGAGATACCATATCAACAACGCCTTAGATAGCCTTAGAATTTTTCCCTTTTCTCTATTCAGATTGCCGAATATAGGCCTCTTCCAATTCTCGCCATTCATCTCTGTTGTTTGTAAGACGTTTGCACATTGGCCCTGTAGTTCTTTTAATATCGTCGCTCCATTGCATTGTATTCCTCGTGGTCTTTTGGCTTCATATGGCCGCCAATTCCGGAGTTCTTTATTCCATCGGCCATCCGTAAGAAATTCGTTATGTAAAGGCCATTTCCATTTCAGTTTAGCTGCCTGTTCGACAGCATCTTTTACTTTTGTTTTATTACAAATTGCTTTATTGGTTTTATGGTCTTTGAGTGAGATACCCATCATCTGTCGTTCCATAGCTCTCTGAGTTTTTCTGATCTTCTCCATGTTTATTTTAGTGAATGTCCAGGTTTGAGCTCCATATGTAAATACAGGCAGGATACAGGAATTAAACACTTTGGTTCGCAGTCTTTGAGGTATGTTTTTATTTTTAAGTACGTATGAAAAACCTTAGAATATGTACTACAAAATATAAATAAAGGAAATCTAAAAACAAGATGTGGTCAAATAATTTTATATGCAGACGATATTGCTATTATTGCAAAAAACAAGAAAATAATGAAAGAAATGCTAGAAGAAATGAACGAGAAAGGAGAGGTAATGGGAATCAAGATAAGGCAAAAATAGTAGGATTAGGGAAAAAACCAATGAAAGAAAAAAATCAAAATAGGAAGTTCTGAGTTTGAAACAGTAGAATACTTCAAATACATAGGAGTTACAATAAGCAAAACTGGAGAAAGGATCCGAACTAAAAGAACCAATATTAACAGGGAATAAAGCTTATTTTTAAACAAAAGATTACTTAAAAGCAAACACTGACTAAGAAAACGAAGATGAACATTTATAACACGATAATTGAGCTAATATTATTATATGTAGGAGAAACAGTGACGATTTTCAAAAAAGATGAAGAAGACTTAATAATAGCGAAGAGAAAGCTTATGAGAACTAAACTGAGACCAATCAGAACACAGTAAAATGAATATAGAAGCAGAAGAAATGCAGAGATTAAGGAAAAACTTAAGAAAGACATCGTGAGCAGACAGGTCACATTTGGTCACAGGTCACATTTGGCGAGCAGGAGATGAAGCAACCACATACGCACTGATAGAATGTAATCTAGGAGGAAGAAAGAGAAGGGGAAGACCAAAACTGAAACAATAATAATTTGCAAAGAACCAATTAGATGTAAAATAGAAATCGATGGCATCGAAGTTAAACAATTATTGGAAATAAAATACTTTGAAATTACACTGTCCAACTATCGAGCCATAAAAAACTAGACAAAGAAGTAAGTTATCAAGTACAAAAATGAAATAGACCAGCAGACAGTCTTAATAAAATTTAATGGCGAAACCAACATATTAACACTGAGATGAAGTCAATAATTTATAAAGCCAGTGTAAGATCAATATGAGAGTGAGAAAGAGAGTTGCAACTCTCAATGTCGGAAACATGTCGGTAAAGAAAGAGAGTTCGCCGATTTAATACAAAGGAGAAAAAATTTGAAGAAAAAAAATTTTCAAAACAATAATTCAGACAACAACGCGTTTGAAGATTGACAAATTTGCTAGTACCAGGAAATATCTGAAACTAACTGGCAATCGAAATTACCGGACACGAACACCAATGAAAATCTATAGGAGCATTTTTCAAAATCAATTTATTGCGAAAACTATCAATACCACCTCAGAATAATCTAATTGGTATACATATGGTATACATAATCTAATTGGTATGATGTCAAGACATGTTGATCAAGTGATTAAAAGTTGGTGCGATCATAAAGATAATTAAAGAATGTTTTTGTTACTGATCACTATTTTTCCAAAAATGTTTCTACCTTTAATTATTGATATAATAAGATATTTTAAAAACAAATAACTTGTACATATAACATATTTAAAAAAGTTGTAAACCGCAAATTTGTTACATTTTAACTTTAACGAGAGATATCTCGTCGAACTGTAATCCATCTAATATCGCTTGTTACGAAACATCTATCTGCCTGTTGTTATCAAATAAAGATATTTCTTAACCCCATTGGAGATTCAACAGACGAAACCAATATAAGTTCGAACATAATCCTCAGAGAATTGCGCAAGTTTTATCATTCGGCAATGCAAGTCAATAGGATATACATGCACTACGAAGATCCACTGTTAAACATTTGCCAGAAATTCAACCAGATGCAAATTACTTACTTATCCAAGATAAATTGAGGCGGATATAGTTCATGAAATCCAAACATTTCGAAATTATTACCGAACCGTAACTGTTACAACTGGATGTACGAACTTCTGTACAGAAGGCAGCTGTGCAATGTAGAATTAAGTGACTTTAAAAGACTAATTAATTCGGAATGTACACTAAACTGATAGTTCTCGAGTATCGCACAACTACAAATTTACTTTTCCTACCTCGAAAAGTAAATACACTATAAACTGTATTTTAAATATTGTGATACCTACATTTAGATAAAAATTATTGCTAAAAACTATAGAACGTGTAAAATACAAACGGTCTTCACAAAAGAAGAGTAGAAATTCAGTAACTTATTGTATGTCAATTTGACGTAAATTATATTCTGGAATATTAAAGCATTCGATAAAGTACGACAAAGAAGATTGACTACAACGGTCTCAGGATCATATCAAATTTATACTACAAACAGCGAGCAAAAGTACGTGTTAAGGAACAGCTGTCAGAAGAAATTGAAATTAGACGTGAAGTGAGACAGGGATGCGTATTGTCGCCAATTCTTTTTAATGCCTACTCAGAAGAGATCTTGAAAAACGCTCTTGAGGGTGAAACAGTTGGAATAAGGGTAAATGGAGTTCCCATTAACAACATTAGATATGCGGACGACACTGTGATCTTAGCCGAAAATATTGAAGATCTTCAGAGACTGGTGACCAGAATAGCGAAGTATGGAAAAGAGTACGGTCTAATAATTAAAGTCAAGAAAACGAAATTTATGAGAATATCAAAACCTTAAAGAAATAACGAGAATCCTCTAATAAACACTCCACTCTAATAAAAGTGGACAAATATGCATATCTAGAAATAATGATTCACTCCACAAATGATTACATTCAGGAGATCAAAATCAGAATAGGAAAGTATAGAGCAAATTTCAACCAAATGAGAAGAGTTCTATGTACAAGGGATATAAAATTGGAACTAAGAATTAGATTGGCGAGATGCTAATTTTTTGTCTAGTTGTCTTTTAAGTAATGACATTCTATATAGGTATTTATTCAGTGAAATGCATCCAATCGCTTGATGTAAATACGTTATTTTAATTTAAATCTGTGGCGTACCCAGGGGGTTTGGGAGTTAAACAACCCCCCCCCCCCCCAGGGCTTATAAAGTAAGAAATAAATAAATAATAGTAGAAAAATGTATCTTATCACACACTGTTCACGCACAATACAAAAAATGCTAATTTAATAAACAAATTACCACTTCAAATATGTAGAATACAATAATATATATTGTACAAATACACATAATTTATAATATTTTTCAATAGATTTAGATGGAGATACCATACCCAATATTAGGATCATGATAAGATTAGGAAAAACGAGTCTGTTGTGAGTTGCATGCGCCTATAGCACTGTATTTGCGGCAGTCTTATGGAGTATCGCGGTATTTGTTTGTCTGCATGTGTTGACAACACCCATAAAAAAGAAGAAAGTAAAATATCAATGGGAAAATGGCAAAAGTGGAACAACACAGAAGATGTTGCCCAGTGGACTTAGATGCTGATCCCGAGCCTAAGGGATTGGGTAGATTGTCTGTTTTAGGGCATATCTTCATAGGTTCATAAAGATAGATACAGATAAATGCTTATACTGCGAATATTCCGACACTGTTACTCATATAATGTTGTAGTGTAATAGATAGTACAGTGGAGAGAAACAAAATGTATAGACAACTAGGTGTGGACCCGATGACTGTGAGAGATATGATCGTGAAGATGACGGGAAGTAAAGAGTAATTCAAAAGAAAGAACAAGAGGAGAAACACCAACCCGATCAACAACAGAGATAAGATCTAGATAAGAGAAGGGAGTATTCCAAAAGTGATGTTAGCCTTACATCTGAAACCGTACTCTGAAAGCGGCCATCCCACTTTCAGAGTACGGTACAGTCAACTGCGCACAAGTAGGAGAGGGTGGTTTTAGTTTTTAGGCAGGATAATACATGCCTGAATCTTTGGCACTGCTATCTTTAGTACTTTAAATTAAACTAAATCACAAATTTTAAGGACTCAAAATGGAAGAGGAAATAAAAAAATTTCGGTGCCCAACCAAACCCTCACCCCAGGAAAATACTAGGTGCGCCACTGACATGAATCATAACCGACTGGTTTAGGAGAGGTTTTGGACATTTTTATTCATAATTTTTTTCTTTCAAAATGTTATCATTTTGACATAACATAAAACAAATTAAGATTTTTTATAAAAAAAAGTTACTCTTATCTGAAGTCGCTAGTACACACCATTTTGGACTAAAAATAGATTTGTGCTTTTCATGTATCTACGCGTAATTCTCCATTGACTAACAAACTTTTTGTTAATTGTGAAAGATGGTTATAAAAAATCACTTTGACAATACAACTGTTATTTTGTTTTACTTTCTAGGCCTACGAGCATAGGTAAGTTGGTTTGATTACCGTATATATCCTACCGATTTCTCAACTATATATATACTATTTGTACACTTCAGTCAAAGATGCAGTTTGTGACAAAAACAAATTTCTAGTGAGAAATTTGTCGTTTTAAACATTTTAAAGAGTTTTTACTAGCTCTTTATGATTAAAACGCTGTTCCAAATATTTTATAAAAAAAGTTTTCAAAAGTACATCATTATCATTATCCCCGATTCCTGATTTTACTGAAAATACTTTATTAAAATTAAGTCATTTTTGGTCGAGTAATGTTATCGATAGTTGAAATTTCGAATCCAGATCTCCCAATTATATTTAAACACTCTCTGCTTTGAGTTATCCTTCTTCTTCTTCACTGACTTTACAACTCGGGGTGATTCTTCGCCGCATACACTATCGCCCTCTATCCTCTACGATCTTACGCTTCTATTTCCCATCGTTATACCCTACTTCTAGATAAATCGGCTTCAACATCATCCTTCCAACTTTTTCTCGGTCGGCGTACTGATCTTCTACCATCTGGTCTTTAAAAAAACACTGTCTTTAACACTCCGTCATCCTCTGATCGTACCACGTGACCTGCCCATCTTATTTGTTTTGTTTTATATGTCTAATTATGTTTTCTCTTCCATACAGAGTCACCAATTCAGTATTGCGGCATCTTTTCCAATCTTCTGTGAATTCATCTCTTTGAGGGCCAAATATTATTCTGAAAATCTTTCTTTCAAGTACCAGAAGCTTATTGATTTCACGCTGGTTGAGAGTCCATGTTTCACTGTCGTATATAATAATTGGGCGAATAATCGACTTGTACAGTGTTTATTTAGATTTTCTTTTCAGCAACTTCGATCTTAATATTGTTAAAAGGGAGTATAATGCTCTATTTTCCGCAGCTATCCTTGCTCAGACCTCTTTTTCCATGTAGTTGTCAGCTGTGATTATCGCCCCCAAGTATTTAAACTCCTTTACTACTTCGAAGTTTTGATTATTAATACTGATTTTCTGAATAACTCTTGGTCTTGGATTTTTGGTTCCTCGTCCTGGTATTTCGTCCTTTCATCATTTATTCGGAGACCCAGACTACCTGTTTCCTCCTCGAGCTGTGAAAACACCTCTCTCACGTCTCTTTAAGAATACGTGACTGCCATCAGCAAAGGCCAGCACCAGTTTTGATCCTTGATCAGTCAATCCTCCTATCAGCTCAGACGATATTTTACTTATTACATATTCTAAAGTAACATTGAACAGTAACGGTGACAAGGGGTCCCCCTGCCTAAGTCCTGAATTGATACCAAATGGCATCGACATTCTGCTTCCTATCTTTACTTGCGCATATGAGTTTGTCACGCACATTTGCGTGACAAACTAATTTTCTTGGTATTCCCATTTCTAACATTGCTATCCACAATTTGCTTCTTTTTATGGAATCATACGCTTGCTGGAAATCTATGAAAATTTGGTTTTAAGTTATCCGGCTTAAAATAATAATAGAAATATGCAAGAGAGTTAAATAATCATAGAAATACGTAAAATATGTACTATAA
Organism: Diabrotica balteata; assembly: GCA_918026665.1. NCBI lineage: Eukaryota > Metazoa > Arthropoda > Insecta > Coleoptera > Chrysomelidae > Diabrotica > Diabrotica balteata. Next base: position 49,806,444 of record OU898282.1, read on the forward strand.
GTGATGGTTACCTTTTTCTGGAGATTTTAACATCACAATCTAACCGAATTACTTGGCTTACCTGTAAAAAATAATAATACTTTAGTTTAGTTATAGTTTAGTTATAGTTATAGTACAAATACCACCTTATTCAAACTGATATTGATGTCAATATCAAAGAATAAAGTATAATTTAGCTCGAGTTGACGCTCTATACAAAACAACAGATTTCAGATCGTATCAAATCCAAAAAGTATCAAATCTCAGTTTCAAAAGAGACAAATTTGGATTCCAATTCCATAATACATGGCTTTCATTTCATCAGAGCAGCAGCAGCAAGCTTTTGCTAAAAGCTCTTTGCAAATTTTGGCAACCCAGAACACAATTTATTTAATTGCTTAGTTCTTCGCCACAAGAGCAGGTGGCACCAATGTGCTTGAACCACTGAAAGTGGGAAGATTTTGGAGACATTAGTTGGACTTTCTTGTTTGAAACGGAATCAGATCGAACGGATGACGAATTAGAGACACTAAAATAACTGTTATATAGTTCTATTGATTCCGATTCAGACGTGAAAAGTAATACTAATTTGTGCTTCAATGCTATAATGATTTTTTCATGTATATACCATTTTTCAGAGTAAAAACATTGCTCGTCACAATTTATATAAAGTGATGTCACTTATGGCTGTTTTATCGGTGCACCAAAATTTTTTCTCTGTTATTTACCGACGAAATATCTCGAAATTTGGACATGTTATACGAAATTATGTTGCCTTTAAACTGATCGTTTTACTTTTTTTATTTTTTGAATTTTCTGTTGAAAAATTGGATTATACTGTTTAACGTTCTATTATAACCAAACTTTTCACGCCCATCAGTTGAAAGAGTTTTTTTTTCTGTAATCGTTGATTCTTTTTTCACCTTTCTGTGTCCAGTAATAATCGAGAAAAGCGTATTCAATCTTTGAAGAAAATTGCTAAAAAATACTGAAATCTAATAGTGAAACGTGTTCCTCATCATTGTCGCTGAGCTTGATCGTTATCGCATTAGTGACGTAAAATCTCATGAACGTACGGTACGGTCTTATTTTTATTTCTCTATTGGTACGGTCAGTTAGTTCGCTTGATTTAGAATCCATTTTAGTTCTTTCATTCTTGTATTTTCTTTATCAACTTGCTTAGTTTTTACAGTTTACAGAATTCTTATTTATATTATTAGTTTAGTGGTATAAGTTAAAAGTTCTTTAGTTTACGCGTATTTTTAAGTATTACATTAGGTTAGTGATATAAGTTATAAGAGACAAGATAAAAAATGAGTCCCAGTAAACGTCCTATGTCAAGGAAAACGAGAGCAATTGCACTGCAGTAAGTAAGTAATTATTTATTAAGAAGAAGCATAGGCCGACGACGTGTATCCTGGCTAAACAATTTGAGGCAGTGGTACAATTGTAACTCTGTTGAGCTGTTTAGAGCAGCAGTGTCAAAGGTGAAGATAGCCGTGATGATAGCCAACCTTCTTAAAGGAGACGGCACTTAAAGAAGAAGAAGAAGTATTTATTATTTATATATATATATATATATATATATATATATATATATATATATATATATATATATGTTTTATCATTATTTCTAGTAATAGCTGTCATTCTCAGTCAGTTGAGATTGCCTCTCCGCAAAAACCATCTTTTTCGGTAGAAGGTAGAAGAATAGTGGACATAAACTTTTTCATTAAATCTATTCAAGGTTTGAATAATCATTCTCCATTTTCATGCAACTTTTCTAATATGGAGATTATCAAAGAAAAAATGGACGGATTGATAAGTACATTGACTTTTAAATGTCAAATGTGGAATATTGAAAAAGAGATAGCAACATAGGATTCTGGTAACAATTCACTGAACTTGAATGGTTCTGGTTATTCAGACATACAGCAGCAGCACGCTGCATTAAATATACCTGTGATGTCCTACAAACAGTATGCAAAATATACGGAAACAGTTGCAGATATCATCGGCCATCGGCGAATCACTTTGTGATTCCTTAGAAGAGGCTGGACGGGAGGAATTAGCTTTAGCCAAAGAAATTGGTGAAGTAGATTCCGACGGAAATGGGTTAATAACCGTTATAGCTGATGGTGCTTGGTCAAAAAGATCGTATAAAGTAAACTATGATGCTTCTTCAGGTGTAGTACCTGACGTTGTAAAATTTATTAAATTAGTACGCCTTTGATGGATAGGACATGTAATTAGGCGAGATGAAAATGAAACGATCAGAAAAATTTTCGACCGAAGAGGACCAGTGGGAAAACGATCCAGAGGAAAACCAGAACTTAGGTATTAAGATAACATAGAGGATGATCTAAAATCCATCGGAGTTAAAGCATGGAGAAAGTTGCCAGAGGCAGGGGCGAATGGAAGATTGTTCTGAAGAAGCCTTTGGCTCATGACGAGCTGTAATGCCACTGATGATGATGAAATAACTATACACGATTTGTGTTTTATTCATTAATTGGATACTTTTCTTATGTAACTGCAACCTGTAAATATATTAAAATAATGTATATTCCATTCAGAGAACTTTTTCCTCGCAGTGCGTCGCCTCGAAATACTTGCCAGATAAATACATTTACTATTATGATGGTTTCGCAGGTACCAATTTTTTATAGATAAATAAAACTATTTTTTGTTTAATTCTTACTACGCTAATATCAGTTTTCTCTAACAAATAAATAACTTCTTGAAATAATTTTCAAGCTATAACTGCGAAATTGTTTATTTGTTTGTGACAACAAATTGTAATTTTTTTGATAATAATATTCTTATGTTATTTTAAATTTATTATAAATAAACACCATGGTGTTTTTTGCAGTCACGTTTCACAAATTTTTATTTAATACTATGTTTAGCTAAGACATATAAATTAAAAATGTGATTAATTCTTTTTAAAACATTATCTACGATAATTAATCAAAAAAAAGTATTCCGACAAAACTAATTTGAATGGAGAATAATGCATTTATTGTCATTAAACAACCCGTGGGCCGGCGCCACTGAATAAACATCCAAACTATTAGGAAGTCACGTAGAGTCTGACATAAGCAGTGTAGAAAAGTAAGTGATACGCCCACTTCAAATCGCAGTATGCTATAACTGCGAAAACAGCCTTATATTTAAAATTTCTAGAACGTCAAGCTTAGAGTTCAAATTTTGCTAACATAGCTAATAATACAAAGCCCATTCGGAACTGCTCGATCTTTCATAGGCGTGAACATGGTATGATAATCAGAAAAATGTAATCATCATTATATTGGGAACTTTAGAATTATATTGATTAAATATTAACCAAAAACATTTGCTATTATTAATAATATAAATTTTATAAAATAACTCTTTAAGTCTTATATTCCACAAAATAATAATTTTGTTTTAGTTTTGATTTCTTACACAATTTGATCGTAATATACTATATATTAATAAATTGTATTTACAAAATTAGATCAATAACAAAATAATTAGTTGATTCATTAATGTTATTACAATAATAGAAACTTATGTATTGTGATTGTGCTATGCCAAAACAACTTAATAGTCTGTAAAAAGCTGATAATCTTTCATATAAGATAGATTATTTTGAACATGAAATAATGGCGAGACATTTTTACTATTAATGATCTAAAAGAGGGAAGTTTAAATTCTAAACTAATTGGGAACTTTAGTTAGAACCCTAAACTTTAAATTCCCTAGTTTTTCAATATTGTACTTTATCTTCGTTTTATTGTTCGATTTCTCTTTTTCTTCCAGCCTACTCCCACATGTGACTTTAACGAGGTAATGGTCCGAGTCGATTTCAGCTCCTCTCATACTTCTTACCTTCTGAATGATATTCATATATTTACTTTCAATCATAACATGATCTATTTGATTCACCGTCCTTCCATCTGGGGAGACCCACGTACCTTTGTATATCTCTTTTCGTTTTAGTTTGACAAATAGTTGACATTTTAAAAATTCCTCACTTACTAACTATTTTGATGTTTTGGCAATGCTGTGGAGTTCTGAGGTCTGTAAATCCTGAATGACGTGCAATTATTTTTATATAAAAAATTCTATATATAACCTTTTTATTCTGACATATTTTTTTGCCAAACGGTCTTCTAGTCTTTGTTCACTATCCAAGTTTCACATTTCTATATTACTCTTGTGATGATCTCATAACTAGTAAATTTTTATACACTTTTCTTGGCCATACAAGAATTACTATATATAATCACCCACATATAACAGTGGTTAAGTAAAATAAAAAGTGGCACAACAGCTATAGATTACTATATGGCATTTGTTGTAAATGTACATGTTTTCATATTAATTCGTTGAAAACTAAAACACTTGTTTAAAACCCTTCAAAAGAAATGAAAGATTGGATTTTAAGTAGCCGTTTTATAAAGTATAAAATTATACCTTAAAGTTTCTTACGAAAACAAAGTTTGTTATGTGCTCTGTTATCAGGTCAAATATATCAAACTGACTAAGAAAAACAATTCTTTATACTCATAGAGGCGAATATTAATGCGCTCGACAAGATTTATACAATTTGCCTCCGAGTTTTGAGAAAACAGATTGGGCACATTTTTTATAAGGATTTGCAGGGATATAAATTCTCTAAGACCTAACGGTCACATAACACAAGAAATATTTTCAGCGGAAAAGATAACATTTTCAATTTCGAAAGAAAAAATTGGGCCTTTTTGTCTTTTCGCAAACACTTGAGTGTAAGCTTCGTAAGATTAATATCTCAATACGTTGTTTGCTTTAGACTAAAAGCGATTTTTAAAGAAACGCACAGATCAGATAAGGCACGAAGAGTATATATCTGTTCTTATAAAGTATTATTAATCAAATATTTGTAATAATTTACGAAAAGCATTAGGCTGAAAGTAAATAGAGATTTAATTACTATTTAACTGGGAATGAGCCACAATTAAAGATAAAAATACGTTTATTGACGTTTCAATTTCCACTTCTGAAATCGTTCTCAAAATACAAACAGTCAATTAAACAAATTTTGTTTTTTGTTACATAGTGAAAAATTCTTCAAATAATTTAATTTTATCTGACTCATTTATATTGACAATTCAGACATACATTGTGCATTTTAAAGTAGAAGACTTTAAAATGGTATTGCCAATATTGTTGAGTTGCACTCCTGGGACGACTTTACTTATAAGATAGTTCATTCGATTACATGAAATCAACTTTAACTTGAGAATATCCGTCAGAAAAATCATAGCATGTAATTCGTCTTTAAAAAGACAAACACATGACACGATGACAGTAAAATTCTCCTGTTGGTGATTCCATAGTAAATTATGAGGGAAAAACCAGGAAAAAAACCTCATAATACTATCCCGACATGGTAAGTATTTGTTCATGCATTTAGTTTACCTTCAATAAAGACCAAAATTTTGATTTTATATATTTCGTTATTTAAAAAACATAAATGATGTATCCTCTATATGTTAAGAGGATAAAATTGTTACATAGTAAAAATCCTTATTTCTTATGGTTCTTACGTAGGAACTTGAGTGATTATTTACAAAACATCTAGTGTAAAGGCATTTATTTTTTTATTCTTCTAAACGCAGAAGTAGTGGATAATTAGCTCTTCTACTAATTTATTAGTATTAGCCCCAGTGAACTGAATCTTTAATCAGACTACTACATGTATATTGATCTAGAGCATTATTGTCAGGTCTAAGTACACAAACACATTAAACTTTAAAGCAAATAGCTACAATTACTTGCTAAGTTTACAGATTCTGTAATGGTAGAGAAGCAACACACAAAGTCAACAAGCATGCAAATGCGTAATATATGTACATGGTGGTCGAAACTAGTTACAATTTCAGTTAAAGAAAATGGAGTCGATATTGATTTAACCATGAAATAAACACCGCTTTATTTATCGAGTTAAGGAGTTTTTGCCCTAATAGAAAATAATATACAAGGATGTAAACAATTTGGCCGTGGTAACAATTATATATGAGCGATTAATATTTTACAAATATTATTAAAGATTCTTAACCCTCCGTTCATCGGGTGACCATTCTGAAACACTTTCGGTCGGGTGTGGTCTGTGAGGATCAATTGCTAATTTCACATCAACGTGTTTTAAACAAATCATTTACTATATAATGTTTATTACAGAAACAATTTCAAAAAAATTTTAAGTTGTATTAGGTAAATATCACAATGATATCACATCTTCATAGACTTTTAAAGAGCGTATGACAAAATTTAAAGGTTGGACACATTGAAACACATCGCCTTCAACCATACACAATACATATGCAACACACATACACAAGACATAAACTCTTTCTCACACACAAATGCTTATAGGACATATTAATAATGCAGAACAGTTAGAATAATCAGAATTTGAAATTCCGTATCGCAAAAATCCACCTTCATTTTTTTTCCAAAGTCCAAGTGTACAAGTGTTGCAAATTTCAACTTTTCAATTTTTGTGAAATAACATCTGACTCTACTCTTTAACACCTTTGGCGGTTATACACTCTTTTTAACACAATTCTCAAATAATCTTTTTTGCTAACGATTTCTGGAGTAGAAATCGAAACGTCAAATTTTTTTGGTTAACACGTTGCCTGTCGTCTCAGTCTATGTGACTGAGAAAAAAATTGCTCTGTACACCGCAGAGGTCTATTTGACCGAGAATTTTAACGTGACTGTGGTACCGTCTCGGTCAATTTGACCGAAGCAGACTGACATTACAGGCTATATAAAGGTACCTCTGCGCACCGTGGCGTGAGCGGTAATTTTTTCGGCCATATAGCAGAAATGACATTGGCGTGAACAAAAAGTATTAGAAATTCCTCTAAGGCAGACAACGTGTTAAAAATCTAATTATTATTACAATCGATTGTGGCTTAATCTACTATAGACAAAATATTAACTTGGACATGTCACAAGAAAACAGTTTCAGACCTTTCATCTCAAATTTTTCCTCAATAATTACATACAGCTTGCATCTGCAATAGAATGTTCTTCAAATGATTAACTACCTAAACATCTAGGTCTGCGTAGGTTTATCTATTTTATCGTGACATACGTCTATTGAGCCTATCACATTTGAAATCCATTATTTCTTAAATATTGTTTCTTCTTCTTACGGTGCCTTATCCTTAAGGACGTTGGCCATTACATTTGCCATTTAATCTTATTTGTAGCAGCCCTGAATAGTTCTATGGAGGTCATGTTCGTCCATTGCCGTAGGATTTTAAGCCAAGAGTTGCGTCTTCTTCCTGATCCTCTTTTGCTATTAACTTTGCCTTCGATTATAAGTTGGAGCAGTTAATACTTTAGATTTCTTATGATGTGACCAAAATGTTGTGTTTTTCGTTCTTTTATTATAAGCATAAGCTCTCTTTCCTTATTCATCCTCCGCAAGACTTCCGCATTTGTCGTATGGCTCATGTAGGATATTATGAGCACTTTACGGTAACACCAGAGTTCGAATGCTTGGATTCTTTTTGTGTTGCTTCTGTCATTGTCCAGGCTTCAACACCATAGAGCAAGGTGGAGCAAACATAGCACTTAAGTATTCTAGTTCTCAATGAGATGCCCAGCTGGCGGTTGCATAGAACTTTTTGCATTTTGTAAAACATTGTACGTGCCTTTTCCAGGCGTAATATTGTTTACTAATAGATTTCTAATTTTCATCTGGCCATTTCTTACACTACATACGATAGAACTACATGAACGAGCCCGCGTTGCTCAGAATCAGAGAGATGTGGACTGAGTTCTTTGAATCATTCTTACTAGCATATAATCAAAAGAAAAATTCAAAAGAAGAAAAATTAGAGACATAATAGCTACAAGAGCGAAACCAGAAATATGGCATCAACAATATAAAGAAAAATCATAAATAATTTGCCAAAAAGGACAGAAAAAATTGCCGAAAAGAGCACCATGTTGTCTTTTTTGTGGTGGCTGTGTTTAAGAAAACTGAAAACCAAAATACATATTTATATGAACAATAAATAAACATAATAAAAATAAACAAATTTGCAATGTGTAGTAACGGTGCTTGTTTCTTTTTAAAATATTTCGTACAGTTCTAGCACTAATACCAACTTCTTTTGAAATTAGGGTGCTGTTACAAGAATAATTGATTTCAGTTACACTTTAGGCAGTGTCACGCCCGTGCATTTTCTACAATTCTTAACACAACTAGTTTTTTCAAATTTAAAAATAATGTGAATTGTAGGTTTTGTTGGTACAGGACCTTCGAATGAAAACGAAAATCTACCGATTGTATCGTCGACACTACTTCCAGAACAATGCCATTTAATAATTTGAATATTTCAATTTCTTTATTCTGTTTTTTGCGACTAAAACCAGAATTATTACGAATGAAAAAATAAAGGTATATTTTTGACGTTTTCGTTGTGCAAACTTAATTTCACTGATAAAACTAGAATTCAATCTAATGGGTGTTAATTAAAAACAACCTCGTATGTCGGTACTAATTTCATACTATATTCGGTCTCTCTCTGTTAGCAAAACAAACTCATACTGTTCTCTTTGCACCAATTATGCTTGCTATGCGCAATTTTCAGATTACCACAACTTTAAATATACAAATACTTTGCGAGCACCTGATAGAAATTTTCTTTAGTCCAAAAATAGACAAAGTCCTTGAAAAAAGACGAAATTAACTTTCTCATAGTAATAATAAGCTCTGCTGAATCTGTCTTTTTTACTTAAAAAAAATATCACAAAAATATAGGTATATAAAAACCTGTAAAAAAATGGTTATAGAAAATACGATAATCTTTACTTTCCTGTATAAAAAATGTATGTGCTTCGTTATAGAAACCGCTGTAACAGCATTGCCAAGAGCACAAATTCTTAACCCATCTGTGTGTAATATATTTCAGAAATTCATTATTTCTCGTATAGCTTGCTCCTGGAATCCAATCTCGAAACTTTTATATTCTTAAAGATTATCTTCACGGACAAATCGATCAAAAAGGTATTATTATTTTTCTTATTACTTTCTTATATCTCAGTCGTATTAGATAAACTGATAGGATACCAAAGAGATTTATGATATTCAATCTATAAGGTTCATTCGTCTTGAAAATTTAGATAAACATGGGCGAGTTTCATCTTTTATTCGTTCCCGTATAAAACTCGTATAGGACCATTCATCATCTGTATAGGCTCACACGTGAAATTCCATTTCTTTCACAAAATATCCAGAGATAGACAAATAATGCCCCATTTATTGTTGACATTATTGATGTGCTTGCCATTTTTGCCATTTTCGCTCCTCTTTTTTGCTCATTTCACGTTATAGTGTATTTACGTGCTTCATTAATCTTTTATCAATACCATACAGATAAGTCGAATTTTAGTGAATAGTACCATTTATCACTTCTGCTGATAAAAAAAATTATAGTCATTTATTCGAATTGTTAACATGATATTCTGAATTTAGTACGCTTTTGCTGAACGGCAGCGTTTTACTTTACTTTATTTTTATTATTATCATTCTAACGCAAAATAGTACTAAAATTCAATGTGCATCAAATATTATGATTGTATTATCTTGATAACGTAAATAAATCTCGAAATTTGTGACTATATACCGGTTGTTTTTCTTAAACGATTTGCTGGAATACTTCAATTAGTAATTTTGCGAATATCTTGACTACCATAGGAAATAGAGTAAGTGGACCGATATAACTTAGTATCTGTTATTTTCAGTTTAATTATTTATTATTATTTCGAATATTTTCTGTAAAAAGTAGTTTGCTCTAACTATTCAATATAAAAGTTATAATGTTCATTATTTTAATTGATCCTAGTTCGTATAAAGTTAGTTGCAGTTGGTAGTTCAAAAATTTAGAAATTAGTTCTTCGATATTGTCTTCACTATACCGGGTTGGTTGCTTAAAAGAGTCCAATATTCATTGAATTTTGAGAAAATGCCAAAACAAAAGGGGTCGTCTACTAACGATATAGACATCTTTCATTTGTCCTTCCCCTCCCTACCAGTATCCCAAACCGTTAATTTTAAATAAGGAATACATGTTACCTTAGCATTTCCGTTAAATACCATTCTCTCCTGTTGCCGACAAGAATGTAGAGCGTAGAATAATTTTTAATAATTTTAAACTGTTTGTCCTTGTGGTAATGTAGTGTTATGTACAATTTATGTCCAATTTCATGTTTATTAAATTCTGCGCTTGCTGGATAGCTCAAATTTGACGAAATGCCCCGGATGGTGCTGTAGAAAGCGAAAGTACTTGGGCAAGATTTGATTATTAAATTTGTGCTCGATATTTGCCTTAATGTTTCAAAGTTCATTTATTCGACCATTCAACCTCATACCAATTAAATAAGGAATAGACTATGTGAGACACATCATTAGACAAGCATGTGGCAGGATAATGTAGGCGTTTGTGATACTTGTTTTCATACCAACCATGTTCTTCTGAAAAAGTATCTTTTGATTAAAAGTGTTACCCCCTTCTAACCTAAAGGCTTTTGTTTTGCTAGTATCAATGACAATTTTTTTCCATTACTGAAAAAAAAAGAAATTTCCAAAAAAAGTTTAGTTATTTGAAATATTGTGGGTAATATTAACAGCGATATTAAATAAGTATTTTTAATTCCTTCGTTTTTTTAATTCGTTCGAAATTACGCTGCCAGAAAGCTTTAAAATTATTTTCTTATTTTCTGAAAATGGAAAGTATGCAAGAAGAAGAGTGGGGCAGAAAGAGGATCATGACAATTTGGAACCTAGTTTAAATACTAAAAAATAGCTCCATAATCTGTTGATTCGCGCACTACTGTCTGCAGAGTACTGAAACAAGACACATTTTATCGCTACAAAATACACTAGGTAGTAGGTATAGCAAATAAATAAAGATGATCCAAACTTCCTGTTTAATATTTGTTTTTCTGACGAATGTTCTTTTTTTCTTAATGGTATTGTAAATCGACACAACTGCCGTTATTGGGTCGATGGCAATCCTAGATCTCTCCACGAAACACATTATCCAAGAGCCATTAAAATTATTCGTATGTGCCGGAATTTATTGGGATCATATACCATCCTTTTTTCAGCAAAATTTGAGTGGAGAAACACATCAAGAATTCTTAGAGGACAAAGTTGTTCTCACTTTAACAGATATAATGAAAAAAATAACAGCTAATCAGAAGATGGTTTGTTTTTACCACAAGATACAAGGCGATACATAAGTATCGGGATATTACGCAGTGCGAAGCTGTTAACTGAATTCATTATATAAATAAATTCGCTATTTGTTCGAAGATACATTAAGCCGTTACTTTCAACAGTTTTATAAGTATTTCTATACGCCATGGAGACCTGCTATTTTTTATCAATAATTTATTCGATATGCATTATAATATAATTATTATTATACAATAAGTTAATATACATTATAAATTCATGCAAGATCAAAGAGAAAAATACAAACCTTCTAATAAAACATCTGACGAAAAGTTACAACAAGTTATTGGTTATCTTAAATCATTTTCTAAATACGAAAGCCATTACATAAGACGTGTCAATAATAAACAGTATCTAAACCATAGATTAAGTATATATAAGTAGAGATAGATAGGCAATTCTTTAATACCAAAAATTGCAATGTATACGGCGCCCTCTACCTGGTTTAGTCATGAACTAAATGGGTAATGACGCGCCGGGAATTTTAAACGTTCGAATAAGCTTTGTTGCTAATTATTGTACTAAAACAAAATTCTACAACATAATGGAAATTATAAAAAATAATCGACAATTGTTTCTTAAATTAACATTAACGATTATTTTTTGTAATTTGCATTACATTGTGGAAACTTTTATTGCAATTATGAACAGACTGCACATAATAAGAAAGGAAAGGAAGAAAAACAAAATTCAAAAATTAAAATATTTATTTAAAAAATTAAAGACACAATTTACAAGTAACAAAATTATTTTAAGAACGTAATTAAACTAAAACTAGAATATATACATGAAATACATATATATATATATATATATATATATATATATATATATATATATATATATATATATATGGACGTAGTTAAGCAGAAAACGTCCAACCCACAAATTGTTAAAAATGAGTTCTTTACACCAGCGAGCATATAATTTCTTGCTTTATAATATGCAGAAACCGTCCAAGTGAAAACATTACATACTCTTTTAATAATCGTCAAAGTTCTAACCCACAAACTAGGTTAACTGAGATTTTCATTGATAATAAAAAATCCAAGTGGGTTGAATTTTTTCTAAAAAATGTATGTCGATCTAAGTAATCGTGTTAAAAGAGTGGTTAAAACAGGCTAAGTGGGTTGGATCACTTTAACGCTCCATGCGATAACAAAACTACTGTGCATTTTTTTGTGTTAAAAACATCCAAGTGAATTGGATGTTTTCTACTTATAAATTTCGGTATACTTGTTAAAAATAAGAGTATAATCAGAAATCGTCCAAACCACTTGGTATCATTTTACGTTTACTATTTCATTAATATGTTAAAAGTAGTTTGAATCTTCGATTTCGGTCGATAATAAAATTTTATTACGGGAATGTGCCCTATTAATGTTTAAAACGTGCCTTGTGCGTATAAACCCTGGAACTTGGTCGATAAAAATTAATTTATTATAGGTACTCATCTTAAGCATAGTAATCACTTTCCTTTAGTTTTAAGTAAATGTGCCTATGTATTGATAAACATTTCTTTTTATTCAGTTGTGTCTGATTTTTCTGACTGTTCGGGTTTAAAAAATACTTATTTAATAATAATTATGTCGAAAAGAAGCAAATACATGTGTGAGCTAGCAAAACTTATGGAAAACCAAACAAATAGTGTAATGTCTAGCGTGGAATTTGATTCAAATATTACCAATGTTGAGGTAAGTCGGAAATTTTTTATTAAAAAATAACTATATGTTGTTTACTGATTATTTTTTCGTGGTTTTCGGCCAGATTGAAGAAATAACACAAAACTCTCTTTTTTTTTACGACGTTTCAATTTATTTTGTTACTAAATCTTAAAAAAAAAATAAAGAAAATAGAAGAAAATAGAGTTTTGTGGTATTTCTTTAATCTGGCCGAAAATCACGAAAAAATAATCAGTTTATAAGACACGGCTTCTAAAAGTTTATGTTGTTTACTAAATTTTTAAAATAAATGCATTTTATACATCATTACATAATTTAAATATATTGTAGAATATGGATGATACCAATGTGACAGAATTCTACCGTCACAGCGAACCATCGTCATCCAATAGTCGTATTCGTGAAATGGTTTTAAACGAGAAAACTGGATGTTTTGAATCAGCTTCTACCATAGATTCTGTTGATGATTATGATGTAAGTATTAAATCTTTGTACCTATACTGTTTAGTAAAATGCTTTATAATGCTATTCGCTATATTATTTCTATTTAATGAAAACTAAACTTTGATGTACCTATTGTTACAATCTAAAAGAAAAAATACAACTTCCTTAGGTACACACAATTTTGTAAACACATATGTATTAATCTTATTATACCAATGTTAAATTGATACCTATTATTATGATCATCAATTATTATTGATTAAAGTAATTATACAATAATGTAAAGCATATGAAAATTATTTTTCGATGAGTACCTATAGTAAACTTTATGAAAAAGATTAATTTGAATGAATTGAATTTGTTTTATTTTTTGGTACCTGGTAATTGATTAAAAGTTAACTTCTTTAATTAAAATAGACGCTTTCTATAATTTTTTGAAATTTTTATTTAAAATATTATCTAATAATACCTACCTTTTTATTCTTACAGAATATGTCAATAAGTGATGTCTTTAGTAGCGGTTCCTCTGATATGTTTATACCATCGTCACATGAAGAGAGTTCCGATAACAATGAAAGTTGTGATGATAATCCATTTTTAGCCAGTACATCAGGTCGTCCAAAGAAGGGTAGAAAAAAGAAATTTGCAATGACGCGAGCAACATCAAAGATTAATAGGAACAAAAATGAATCTTACATTGACTACAAAGGAAAATTGAAAGCTGCTAAAGAATTTCAATATGACTACAATTGTAACTGCCCGATGAAATGTTCTGAGTTGATTTCTACAGAGTCACGAAAACAAGAATTTGATCGTTTTTGGAGTCTTGGGTCTTATAATGCCCAAACTATCTTTATTGCCAATAATATCCACGAAATGCCGAAAAAAAGAATGTATGGAAGAAACACTGAAAGACGTCTGTATTCCAGACAATATTCCTTACTTAATCAGCGTATTTGTAGGCAAATGTTTATCAATAGTCTTAGAATAACTCCGTCAAGAGTAACAACAGCTCTGAGAAAGGTAAACAATCGTGCTCCAATTCTTGATCAAAGAGGTAGAAAACAAGGTGGTTTAAACAAAGTCCCTGAAAATAAAATTCAGGAAATAATCAACCAGATCAATAAACTGCCTAAGTACATATCGCACTACTGTCGTGAAAACACGTCTGCATTATTTTTACCGGCACATCTCTCATTATTAAAGATTTATGATCTATACAAATCTGAAGTTCAAAACCCTGTGAAATTTGGTATTTATAAGAGGATTTTTTACGAAAAATTTAATTTGAGATTTAATGTTCCCAAGAAGGACACATGCCAGGTATGTGATTCATTTAAAATAAAACTAGGAAATGAAACGGATGATCATAAAAAGCAACTTTTACAAATTGAACTCGACACTCATCAGGATTTGGCCCAAAAATCACGAGAAACATTAAAGGCAGATTTAAAACGAGCTAAAGATGAGGATAATGTAGAGTGTTTAACATACGATCTTCAAAAAACTCTACCTTTACCCAAAATTCCAACCAATGTAATATATTATAAGAGGCAAGTTTGCTTGTATAATCTCGGTGTATTTTCAGGCAAACGTAATAAGAGTTATTCCTATGTATGGCTTGAAGGAACTGCTGGAAGAGGAGCTCAGGAGGTTGGTTCCTGTATTGTAAAATATTTAGAAAACATAGAAAGTACTGTTGAACATCTTATATTGTGGTCTGATTCTTGTGGAGGCCAGAACCGTAATATTAAAATAACACTCCTCATGGCCAGTCTTCTTCAAACCAGCCATAATATAAAAACTATAACATTTAAATTCCTGATTTCCGGCCATAGTTTTCTACCAAATGATAAAGATTTTGGGGATATAGAATGTCAACTCAAACGTCAAGAACGAATATATACACTTTAGACTATATAAATATAATAAATTCATGTCGTAAAAAGTCTCCAATAACAGCTACACAAATGAAAAAGGAATGGTTTTTGAGTACCCACCAGCTCGAGAAGGCCACAATAAACAGAAAAGTTGGCACCAATAAAGAAAAAATAAATTGGTTGGAGACAAAACAAATTATATTAACAAAAGAAAATCCTTACCACATCTTTATGAAACCTAGTTATTTTGGCGATGAAAGTGTATGTTTGGATATTGAGCGACGAGGACGATTAAATACAGAGAGCTTTTCGGCGCTGCTTATGCAACTCTGGCCCAATGGTAAACCCCTGTCAGAGGATAAAATTAACGATATTAAAAGCTATTTACATCTAATTCCTTCAGACGCTAAACCGTTTTATGAAAATTTTACAAGTGCTAATGTAGTCGAAGACGTTGATGGATTTAATGTTCCAGTTCTAGATTTTGAGGTAGATACCCACAATAATTAAAACTTTTTTTAAATTTACATTTACATAAGAAAATCATTGTAATTTTGTTTCTTTGGATCATTAAAATTTTTATAAAAATATGACATTATTTATTTATCTGAAAGATTCCAACCCACATAAGTATGTTTTATCGAAATTTTTTTCGGATTTTTGTTTTTTGTTAAAAACGTCCAACCTAAAATTTTCAAAATAACTTCATTGAAACTTACATTTAAAAGAAATTACAAACGAGGTGCCTACGAGATGAATATCATTATCTTAAAATCATTGCCAGGCGAATAAATTATGCATAGTTTAGCTAGGGCACACTAAAATCTTTTAAACTCAATTTCCCAACAATCACTTTTTTTGGGTTGGACGTTTTCTGCTTAACTACGTCCATATATAGGAATATTATTTTAAAAACTTTTAAGATACTAAACATAAAATAAGCTATATATACAATAAAATTATTTTTAAAGACTGATATCGAATAAGCACACATGCTTTTTTATCGATCCTGACAAATTAGTAAATTTAACTTATAAAAATCAATCATAGAATTCTTTACACTACGGTAACATCAAGTATAATAGCGTTAGTTCAGTGTGTATAGAAAAACATTTTCTGTGAGTACCTACATAATATTTTTTATATAAATAAGTAATTCATAACCAAAGAATTTTATAAAACCGTCAATAAATAATAACAACAGTCATTAATCGAAACCAATTTTTTGCCGTTAAACAACAACACACATTACACAAATTCAAGTTCGTAGATTAATTACTCCAAGTGAAAGACTCATAATATCCACGGAAACAAACAACCGTGTCATAGACAAAATAAAATGGCGTTGTTGTTGTTGGGAATGTTGCGATTTCTGCAGATGCGATGACATGCGCATTTGAAGAAAGTTTTTGGTGGCGCCACCTTTCTAGTTTAGTCAAGAATTAAAGAGAATGAACCGTCATTGCCATTAAAGATAACATGCCATGATCTAAACCCAGACCCTAATTTGACGAAAATGTACCGACATTACTTGAGATGTGTCGAAACTCAGTAGGGAGAACTATATATAAAAGCGAATTTCATAAACTTAATCTAAAGTTTAAGGTCCCTAATTCTGATGTCTGACATACCTGTGAAGAATTAAGCATGACCATTGCTGACAATAAAACACGAAAGAAATGGAGCCACTTGAAGACCTTTCAAACAACGCACCACATTGATGTAGGCTTAGCTTATAAAAAATATAAGCAGTTGGATAAAGAGAAGGCGAAGCAAGACGCCTTATTTGTCTGTTACACTTTTGATCTTCAGCAGTGCCTTTTTTAGCAGTTTGTCAACGCCTTTTTTAGAAATTAACGTTTTTTTTATAAGAAAAAGTACCAATTTAACTGTATATAATTGTGCTTCAGGAACAGCTTCTTGTTATATCTGACATGAACGAATTGCTCACCATGGTGCAAATATGACTACTTCTTGTATTTTCAAAGAAATACTGAACCTGTCACCTGAAGTCACTAAAAGAGCAGTTTATGCAAATATATGCGCAGAACAGAACAAAAAATGCCACGTTGTTGCTATGTTTATGTCAGTAATGCAAATGAAAGCTCAATAAATAAAATCAATCATAATTTTATGATCTCTGGGTATTCTCACATAGAATGCGAAATCGACCATTCTCATTTCGAAATCAAAATCGGGAAACCAGAAATCAAAATCGGGAACAAAAATTGCTCATCCTTATGGCTGGGAAACTATGATTAGATGCACAAACAAAAAACGTTCATTTAATGGCATTAAATTAACTTCAGATAACTTTTACGATTTTGCTGCTTTATTAAGGATAACATTTGTGAAAAAAGCAAAAAAATATTAATTGAGAGATGTTTAAACTGAAGAGATTTCATTGGCAGATAAAAGATTTCTGGAAGAGTCAGAAAATTTTAAGCAAATTAATTTTACTAGATGAGGTGGAAAAGTGCAATAGAATTTAAGAAAAAATGTGATACGTTGATACTTATAGCTCTTGAAAAAAAGCAACATCATCTAGAACTCTTACCGCTCACACCAGAAGTATACAAAAAGTCTTTTAAGAACTGCCAACTATAAGTGTGAACGATATAGACCCAGATTTAGAGGAGTTTGTTTCTGTTGGTCAGTATAGTCCGACAAGCGAGAGCTGGCGGGTGAGCTGCGCGAAAATAGAAAAGAAATTATTCTAAGAGAGATAGGAGAGGTACTTAATCGCGATTATAGGTGTATAGTATAGTTACTTAAACGGTTATACACGATGTGAACTCCTAGCCGACTGCAATAGAAATGAGCAATCCCTTCCACTTTTCAATTTGTTCTACGCGCAACCCACCAGCTCTCGCTTGTCGGGTTATAACTTGTTATATTAAAATAGAGAAACTATTTATTATTGCTAATAAAATGAACACTGGTGCGCTTATTATATATTAAACTATCTGGTCAAAAAGACTATTATTTTATTACCTGATTCAAAGAACTTACATCAGATCAAACTTTTTTATTTTACTATATTTCGTATCAATCTATATATGTATTGTTAATGAGCTGTTTTTGACCTTATGTACTAAAAAATATTTAATTACCATTTCCATTTACTGACCTTTGCTCTAATGCTAGAGAATTATTCTAATATATAGCTGCACATTTCTAACACATACGAGTTTAAGAAAACTAAGGTAAAAGGGCGTGCTATAAATGCAGAAACAGTTCTGTGTGATAAATAAGCCTTAAATCTTTTCTGTAAACTACCTTTTAACACATTGATATACTGCCGCTCCAATTAAGCTCCCATTAACTTAATAAATTACGAAATATGAAAATTGTCAACTTATTTCCCCATTAAGCACCCCCAAATAGCAGATTCAACTTTAATTACAATGAAAGGGCCAATTTGAAGTTAACTTTTTCAAATCCCCGCATTGTCTTCGGGCTGCTACGTGACGCACGTTCCTCGAAACTCCGAGATGATTTATTTACTGTTATTCAAAAAGTTACTTATTTCGTTCCTTGGTAAAGGCAAATTGGAGTACGGTTAAGATACCAAAACTGTGAATAATTTAATTGGGCACTTGATAAAAATCATAGACGCTTAAAAGAAATAATTTTATAAATACAATCGTGAAAACTAGTTGAAATGTTCACAAAAATTTTGGCCAATATCACGAAATGTTTCTAAGTAGATAAACATTTATGTGACTGTCACCAATAAATTTATTTATTGTTGATTTATGTTCTGAATGCGTAAGTCAAGTGTGACCTATTCTTATTCTTCTAATTATTGCTTTGTCTCTTCTTTTTTTGTTTTAATAGGGATATACGGAGATCCTATTTTTGGTTGTACGACTATTGGGTGTAATTTGGGTGTGATTTTACTCCACAGATCTTACCAATCTTCCAATACCGATTGCTTAAAGAGATATTTTATGTCTTGTTGAATGGAAGATTAGGGGAATTAGCTTTTTCTGTGCTTAATCCGCTTTTTAATTACCTGGGGATCCCATCACACATAAGTGTGATGGGATCCCCAGAACCACAACTGATGACAGTTATTGTGTACCTTATTGACTATTGGGTGATGTGAGCTTAAGGCTCTTAATGATTAAATCGATGACAGTGAGTCGGTGCATCTGGCTATGCAGTTTTGTTGTATGTTGCTTTTTAATGTGACTTTCAGAGCCTTAGGTATTTCATATCATTCCGCAGTGTGTATTCTATAGATTGTAGGAAAACGAAATGACGGTATTGTTTTATCTAATAAAGTAACTGAGCCGCTTGTACCATGTTCATGTTTACTGGCCTTGGTGTTGACGATTGTGTCAAACTTCAGCATATCTATCATTTTATTAAATTCTTGTTTAACTAGAAGGGCGGAAAATTCCTTTTTGTCGTAGTAACATATATATCAGGCAGCTTGTTGATCCATGATAAGGTATGAGGGATAATAATGGGGCCATGTTTGAGAAATCTATATTTTTAATTAACTGGTGTAATGTACAGTGAATTGAAAATACCGACCTAGATTTATCTATGGCTACTAATTAGGTATCTGACTACAATATTGGCAACTGGATTTAAGAGTTTAGCAGAGACCTTTGCAAAATAATTCAGAAGAAGTCTTGGTTTCCTTACTGTTAAGAGAAGATCATATTCTTCTATATAAAGGTTTTCAGATGGACTAGGTATAAATGTGCCAACACAAATGCGAACAGATGTGTTTTAAATTACGTTAAGAAAATTAAGTAGAGAGTGGACATATAAAGTACCGTAATCAAGTTTGAAGGCTCTTCAACTTCCCGGTGATATTGAGCTAGAGATGTAATTATCTTAATTCGCTGTAAACAGTTAGCCTTAATTTTTGGTATATGGTTTTTCCAGGACATTCTTTTATCAAACTTTATACCCAAGATTTTTGAATATCTACTACACGAAGAGAGGTACCATTACCTGTAAATTTGATTGGGTGGATCTGTATCTTTATTAAACTCGATTACTGCCAATTTAGGTGGTGAAAATTTGAATCCTTCTCTTGATTACAAATTATTCATAATCTCTTGGGTGTTGTAAAGTAAGGTACATATATTAATGACCTAATTGTAAAATATGAATATTTTAAATAAAAAGTATTGCATTCCGTATATACATGTTTATTTATTTTTTTGATTAGTATATCATTAAGCAACATTTTCTAAGATGAAGATTTACTAAAAAGACTCGGCACCTTTAATAACTCTACAACTATAAAACCCACAAACTTGGTTCTACTGAGTAAAGATTATATTCTAGCGAGAACTTGCGCTTGTAACTCTTGCGTTTGTATAATGAATGTTCCAACGTCCTTGGTAGCGGTTCTCTATCGTCATAAAGTCTTGATGAAATTGTTCAATTTCCTCATTACTGACATCCTCAATGTTTTTAAGAAATTTATCAAGGTTCATATTCATGAAATATCTCATAATCTTGATTCCCATATTACACCCAAGATCGCGAAAAGCGAAAAGCTATTAACCATAATCTCATAAGTGTCAGGTTTTTGTTACTGAATACAGTTTGTATATATTACAGGATCTAACTTGTAAATACAATACATTTTGAAGACGGCTATCGCCGTATTCCCGTTCTTCTCCGCCATTCCTCCCAGTCAAAGGCATGCTCCTCCTCCAAACCTCTCGATTTCATCGCTCTTCTAATTTCTTCATTCCATGAGCGTCGAGATCTACCTCTTTTTATTCTTCCAGGGGGCTTCCGTCTGTGAAGTTTTTTTAGCCAACGTTCGCCATCTATTAAGGCATTCTCAATGTGGGGTCATTCTCAAGGAGGTGTTGTCCAAACCATTTTAAACCTCTTCTTTATATTTTTTCAATGACCGTTTCTGTAGCATTCATGTTATTTCTCATAGATTTGTTTTTTTTTTCTTTCCAGCCTTGATGTTCTTGTACTTCTTTTCAAATAATCTATTTCAACTGCCAACAATCTTCTCTTCAGGACTGCATTAATTGTCTATACTTCAGAGCCATAACAAAGAACTGATTCAACCATGGTTTGCCCTATTCTCTTTTTGTCCCTTTTGGAAATGTTGCGACCCCACCATAAGGACATCCTACAATTTTACGTCCCTGATGAATTCGCTGTTTAATTTCGGTTTCTCTCAAGCCGTTCTTATCAATGAGTGCACTTACATATTTAAATTTTTCCACTTGTTTGATTTCCACGTCCTCGTCTATCAACACTTTAAACTTTGCATCTGAATTTCTAACTAAATATTCTATTTTCTTTATGCCGACTGGTAACCCCCATTTTACATATTCTCTGTATAGACGCTTTTTCATAAATTCTAGATCATATAAATCTTGAGATATGACGAGTTGGTCGTCCGCAAAGTTGAGGGAGAACAGTACATCATTTCCTATGGAGATTCCCATTCCCTGGCAGTGGCTGCCTCAATATATAAAGTAAACCGTAGAGGTGGCATACTGCATCCTTGCCTTAGTTCTCTAGTTACATTTATTGGTTCTGATAATTTATTTCCAATTTTTAGGTAAGTAGTGTTATCCCTGTATACTTCCGTGATTATTCCTAAAAGGTATTGACTAATGCCGAGTTGATGTAAAGCTTGCCACAATTTAAGTCTTTAAAACTGTATCATACGCCTTTTATAGGTCAATGAAGGCTAGATGTACTTCGGTACCAACCACTATTCTTTTTTTTTATTAATTGAAGTATAAACAAGTTATCAGTGCAAGATCTACCTGGCGTAAATACATCTTGGTCATTTTTTTATCGTCTGCAGAATTTTTTTGAGTTTATTGGTTTTGTTGGATAATTTATTAAAATTTTATGGAATATTTAGGCAACAGACAACAGGCAACATATGATTAGAAGTAAGCAGCCCATCTATGCCATAAGTATCAGTTCCGAATTTGTATACTGTAAAGCTTTAGGCAGGGTTGTTTTTGCTACTAAAATATTAGTTACCAGCTAAGTGTTCATTGTTTAGTTCATAGTTTAAGACAAGACGGATTCACACTTGAGCCACTGAGCTAGGCTAAGCATAGACGATAAGCTCCCATGGTTGATTGAGGTATTATTTCATAATATTTCGATTCTCTTTGGTAGTCTTACCGTTACACATTTTGTATAACATCTGTAAATGAGCATTTTTTTTTTTTAATTTTAATGCATAATATACTCGATCAATAAATCGTTCAAAATATGCGCTCCAATCACATATGTTGATGTACAAGGCATCTTTTCTGTTTAAAAGTAGGTATATGTACTCAGATCGAAGATATGTTTGTGAATAAAAATAAAAATGTTTAATATACGCGCATATTTCCTTAATTTTTTTGTGCATATTTGCTCTTGTTTACCCATCATATTTATTATTTGTCTCTTCTAATGTGTCTTTGGGAAGAGACAAATAATAGATAAACTTAACTGGGAAGAGAAAGGCCTGAACATTGACGGTAGAAGATAACCAAATCTAAAATTCGCAGACGATATAGTTTTGTTCTCGGATAACCTCAAGGAGATATGTACAATGCTACATGAAATTCAGTTAGTGTGTGTCAGTGCGGGTCTTAAAATAAACATGTCCAAAACAAAATTCATGACAAACCTAGTACCTAGCGGAAATATCAATATTGGAGATAACGAAGTAGAGCTGGTGAAAAAATACATATATCAAGACACGAAATAAAGATCACAAGAGACAACCTAACATGCGAACTACGAAGAAGAATAAACCTAGCATGGACAGCCTATGGAAAACTCAAAGACATCTTTAAAAGCGATATACCAATTTCTTTAAAACGTAAAACATTTGACCAATATGTGCTACCTGAGATGACCAATGGTGCCGAAACTTTGACATTGACAGCTACAAGTTCTAAAACGCTGCACATAGCTCAGAGGAAAATGAAAAGATCAATGCTGAGTATATCGCTTCGTGACCGAGTTAGAAATGAAGACTTAAGACGAAGAACAGGAGTTACCGATGTAATTTCCTGAATTGCCACACTAAAATGGAACTGGGCCGGACACGTCGCCCGAAACAGTAATGAAAGATGGACGAAGAGAACATGTCAAGAAATTGGATGAAAAGTGCTCAAGACAGAGCACAATGGACAAAAATGACGGAGGCCTATGTCCAGCAGTGGACGCAAAGAGCTGGGTGATGATGATGATGAATGTGTCTTTGAGCGATATTACCTTTTTTCCTATCCTTTTTTGTCTATTTATAATAGGATGTTGTAGTAATATGACAGGAGCCTCTTTTTCCTACTTTGGAAGTTTAGTTCTCCTTAAAATTTTATTTTAATTTTTCTCCTCTTTTTTTTTAATTTTTAAGTTTCATAATATGCTAGTGAATTTATGTGTTTCTGCCATTATATCCATTAGTGTAATCCATCATTATAAATTTAAATTTTGTAAAGTGTGTATAGGTAATAGACATTTATCTTGATAATAGCCTAATACCTAAGCGGTAGACTGGTACATTCGATTAGTGTACATTTGTTTTATTCCACACTACTTCATTACACTGGATAATAACCTTGCATACTAAAGTTCTCTTTAGCCGGACAGAATGATTTATTAACTTTATTCAAAAAGTTAGTCACTCAGTTCCTTAGTTAAAGGAAATTAAACGACTTTCAAGACTCGGATCCCAATGCATAATTTATATTTTTAGGAAATTGGGGTTGTAACTTGTCCCGAATATCCCGCATTCCGGGGCTAAGATCCTAAATAAATTGTCACCATCGCATAGTCATTCCTGTGATTGATGTTATAGTCCTACATTTGTCCTTTAGCATATTTTCTTGTGTACGGCCTTCAAACATTTTTTAACTCATTTCTTTGCGACAAAAAAGAATAAGGAGTATGAATGATGATGGTGATGTAGAGATGTAAGTCTTGTTGGAACTGTTATTACAGATACCTGTGACAACCTTTAAAGATGCCTGTACTATGCAAGACTCCCGACATACTTAAAAGCGCACGTCTGTGTAGGGTGGTGAGAGAAGTAGCACAAAATTGTAAAGCCGTCTTTTTCCACCAAAGTACTAAACCAGAAGTAACTGTTGGTCGTATCACTGAGATATGTATAACCAAGACATTAACTTTGGTTTAAACCTCCACATTTTACCTACAACTCATCTGCAATTCCAAAAAAGTCGCATAACCGTGTTGATTACATTTTTACTAGTTTTACACAACTAATATACTACATTTTCAATTATGTGAAATGTGTAGAACTTACCGCACATCGTGAATTGAACTGTTTGCCATAATGTTTGACATCAGCATAACGCAATTCATAAATGTTATGTATCATGTTTAGTATAAGGTCATTTCTTTTTCTACGCCTATTTTTTTTTTCATATCATTTAAATACTAAAGACAATTTATTGTCAATATCATAACTTACAGCATTATCAAACGCTTTTACAATTTATCTAATAATTTTTTCCTTCCATACAATTTTAAGGATTTATTTGTTAATGATACAGAAAAAGCTAAAATAAACCATCTATTATTAATGTTTTGACTTCCGCAACAAAATTCGTTAATAATAAATATAATAAATCGCATCAAGGCATTAATAAAAATATCTCAATAGAAATAAACCAAAAATTATAAAATAGATTATTTCGCTGAAGTTTCAACTTTATATCGAAAGCTGTTTTCAAATTACAATATTTGGTTGAGAACAGATTACAGATTTCAACTAGCGCGGCTCTTGGTCTGACACTCTGCAACCTTTAAAGATTTATATATAACGTATTATGTATAATGAACTTTAACAGTCTTGAGAGAAGTAAGTTACTTTCATATAAAGTGATGCTTTTGGTTTTTCGTCTCCAAGTTCTAAATACAACAGCCTTGTGTGCCCTTCGCACTGACAACACGTGCAGAACGGTTTCCTCTTTTTCTAGACTTTCGACACTTTCCTCAAGTCCATAGGACTTATGCGCTTATTAAGCCCACAGCAAACAAACTCACTATCACCACTTTTTCGATTGGAGGTCAATAAGTCGGCAATGAATTTGGTTAAATGTCCCATGTGAATGAACGTGCCCTGTCTTTGAAAGAAGTCTTTCTTTGTCCTGGTAGATTTCTTCTTCATTCCAAAGACTTGATTGGTTAGCTACAAAACAGGACCAAGTAATTTTTTTACCTGACTGATTTTAACCAAGAACTTATATTTTATGGTATGCAGCTTAAAATAGTATTTATTATATTTTTGAAGTATCTTTTCTGGTCTAATAGGGGGGATAATTCCTATTTTTGGTTTTATTTAGTAAAGTTTAAATACACAAAGCAGGAAAAATACCAGTAGAGTAGCTCAAATCGGAGATGAGCCATCTGCTGAAGCTGTTTTTAAAGGTCATCCACAAAAGAATTTACCAGAAATGCGAGGAACAAATTGCGCCCAATCAGTTTGGATTTGTGATATCAGTGACAGATCAGGTCAAAATCTTCAGGGAAGAGTGCATAATTTCACCACTGATATTCAATCTGTACTCGGAGCACATTTTTGAAGAGGCCCTAAAAGATATTGATGAAGGCATCTCAAAAAAATAAAGACAAGCTCAATAACCTGCGGTATGCAGATGATACAATAGTGTTTTCCAATACCATAAAAGCGCTGCAAAACTTAATGAACAGAATAACGGAAACAAGTAGAACATATGGACTGGATACAAACACCAGCAAAACCAAGCTAATGATCATCAGCAAGCAAAACATAACTGGAGCAAATCTGTATGTGATCCAAATGAGAATTGAAAGTGTCTCACAATACAATTACTTGGTAACTGTAAGCAATGAGTCGTGGGATAATACCCAAGAGATTAAATGTCGCATCGGAAAGGCCAAAAGTACATTCTAGACTATGAGCTCTGTGTTCAAAAGCCATGACTTCACCATGAAAACAAAAATAAGGCTAGTTAAATGTTATGTGTACCCAGTGCTTCTCTATAGAGTAGAAACGTGGACGTTGAAGGCGGAAACTCTATCAAAACTTCGGGCTTTTGAATTATGGTTATACAGAAGAAGCCTGAAGATACCATGGACAGACAAAGTCACCAATGAAGAAGTACAGCGGAGGATAAACACAACCGCTCATTTGGTCTACATCTACGTCTACGAGCTACTCCAATGCATTTTGCAAGGTAAAATTAAAGGAAAAAGAGCCCTAGGACGAAGAGGAATATCCTGGCTTGCTAACTTAAGAGCATGGTATAAAAAGACTTCAACACAGCTATTTCGTATAGCAACCAACAAAATCATCATAGCCAGAAAGATCGCCAACGTTCGGAACGGATAGGAACCCTAAGAAGAAGAAGAAGAAAGTTCAAAACAAAATTTAACTCAAAAACATTTCACTCAAATTATTGATATCATTGGAATGCATTGGTTTTAATTAATATAGCAATATTTCATGATACACAAACATAACAAAAAATTGTCGCAGTAATTCTGTTAGAAATAAGACGAAAAACTAGTGCACCTCATGGTATTATTTAAACATAGTAAATCCTGTTTAATTTCGATATTACCTTCTATTCAATTTTTTTTTGTTTACTAACTTTTCACGTTTAACTGCTACAAGCATTTATTTTACAAACATTGTAATAATATAAATACCCTCAGAAAGTTGGTAGCCAATTTATAACATAATGCTTCAACTTTTTGTGGGAGCCAATTGTTAAAGCTTCTTCTAGCTCAGTGTCTTAGGTGTGAGAACGTCTTATCTTAATGCAAATCTGAAAAATGAGCTTGCTGGCACAAATACATCATGATATTAACTAATCATATTTAAAAATTTTAAAATGAGAATTTAAAAAACTTAAAATGAGATTTTAATATCAGCACAGCAAATCCTGCCTATAGTTTTCCAAAAAAATTGAAAATCATACTTATTGTTTCATATAACTGACAAGATAATTTGTTAAGCAGCTTGAGATACTGGTTGGATAAGTTGTAGCTAAATGTGTGGATTTTAAGTTGATGGAGATGCCGGGGATCGAACCCGTTGTAGTCCAGGAAGCTATTGAATTTTGTATGGTGCTTGCTATGCTGCTGCAGTTGTGATCCCATGTGTGGTGCACCACGAGGTTTCAGGAAGTTCCAACCAAGATGGGGAACAAAAAAAATTATTATGGCCGAAAAAAAAAACTAAAATAATAAAGGAAAGGTTCTAGCCACATATATAAGATTAATAAAAAAACACGTATGCACATATATATATATATATATATATATATATATATATATATATATATATTAAATATACATATATATCGAATTGCAGGAATTTATTGTGTGCAGGAACCTGAGCTTAGTAAACCTTTCGGTAATTTTATTTCCTTTCTTAAAAGTAAAAGTTTACATTTAAATAAAACTAATATAAACAAAAAAAACTTACTGCTCGTAGTTAATAATTAATACAATAATTTCGATAAACATGAAAAATTTAAATAAAATAAATATTAAACAAATTAACAATTTCAAAGTTCATTACTAATTGTAATTTTGAAAAAATGCTGGAAGGTCATATAATAAAACAATTGATGAAGTTCAAATATCTAGGCAGATACGAACAGTTCGAAATCGAAGAGGAAGATCAAGTGAATAGAGCAAACAGCCAAAGGCTGCCTAAATGAAACACTATGGAGAAATAAACATATCGGGAAAGAATCGAAAGGCAGAATTTACAAAACAGTCATCAGATCAATAATGACATACGCGGCAGAGATAAGACCTGATACAGAGAGGACAAAAAGGATGTTAGAAACTCAGAGATGAAAACACTTAAAAAAATGATAGTAAGACACTATGGGACAGAGCTAGAAGTACAGATACCTATACGACGTAGATGCACGATGGAGAACAACAAGAACTGGGTAAAAAATAGAAGTATAAAATGAAACGATCATATAAGCCGAATGACAACAAATGCAGTAGTAAAGACGGTAAGAGGCGGTTCCCCAATAGGAAGACGAACAGTAGGAAGACCACGAAAACGATGGAACGACAACTTACTAGAGGCACATTGAAAAACAGATAGAGTCATGTCTATATAAAAAGAAGAAGGAGAAGGAGAAGAAATAATTAATTGATGTTAATTTGACATCACTTAAATGTCGTTTGACTAATGAAATAATTTGATTGGGTGGAAAAGATATTAACGAAAAAACAATATATGGCAAAATGATAAAAATACATAAAAATCTCTAGGTAAAGTTAGTAGAATAATGGATTAAAAATCAAATACGGACAATTTTTTATTATTCTATTTCTTCTTGCTTGTTGCTTTTAAATATTATGATTAATACGACAAAATATTATTATTTGAAATGAGGCTGAATGCTCGAATAAATGAACTTTGAAAAATAAGGCTATTATCAAGCACAAGTTAATTAAATCTAGCCCAAGTACTTTCGCTTAAAATAGCATCTTCAGGGGCATTTCGTCAAATATGAACTATCCGGCAAGCGTAGAATGTGGAAACATTAATAATGACATAAAATTGTACAAAACACTACACTAAAACGAGGACAAACAGTTTAAAATTACTTAAAATATTCTACGCTACATTCTTTGTCAGTATCTGGAGGGATAAAGGGATAAAATATTATTATATATTACGCTTAAAGTATAAATGTCAGATCTCGTATTAATCCAATTTGATTTTTTTATCCAAGCCATTATTTCTTCAAATTCTCTTTTACGTAAATTAATTTCTGTTTCCAAAAGTTTTACTTCTTGAAAAATGAAAACATAAATCCCATTGATTACATTAACATTTTATATTGGGTAACAAATAGATGAATTTTCCACCTCTAACCTTTATGTGTTTTGGTACTATCACGCAATCCCAAGCATCGTTTAATGTGTTCCATGTCAATCATCTTAATGATATTTCGGAGAACCCTTTTCATTTGGCAGCTCGTCTGACGACACAGCGCGAACGAGTCTATGGCGCCGGCTGTTTCCATTCATATACGAAATCTTCCCCTTCGTTTTTCCTCTGTAAAAACCGTACACACAAAATTGACACGACCAAAAAAAAAAGCAGATCGACACATAGACAGTTCGGTGCGGAAGGCGTACAGGAAATCTACTTTTTTAACAGAAAATATCCAAACTAATTTAACTGTCACAAGAAAAAACGATCGGGAGATTGAAAAAATAAAAGCTTCAATTGCACCAAATTCAATACACTGAGATGTGTTTGCTTTAGATATTCTAGATATAATATAATCTAAATTTGAAAGCTTAAGAAAAATAAGGAGAAAACAAATAATTTAAAATTAAAAACTATCAGAAAACTAAATCTAAATGAAATGAAGATAAAGTTTAAGTAATATATTTTATAGTTTGTAAATCACCTAAAGGTCGTCATTGAGGAAGCTCTATAAAACAATAGGTCCTAGTGTCGTTAACACTATTGATTTAAAACGAGTAAGAAACTAAATCACTGTAGAATTGACCACAGATATTCTCAATTCATCAAAACTATCCTTATCCATTATTGAATAAAGCATTTAAAATACCCGAATGTGAATATACCTGTGTGTGAATAAAGATCGATGTAGAGAGGATAAATGTCTTAAACTAACTGATATAAGAAATAAACTAACGCATGACGTATATTTAAAGTTTATTGATTTAAAATTCTTGAAAATGCTTAGAATTACCCATAGACTTCTACACAAACTGTCGGCGAATCTTTACTCCTGCTTCTGTGATTTGCTGACCTTTTTAGGAGTGTTTTGTAATGTGTCTGTAATAAAATTTTAATATATCGATTATTCCTTCAACTAGACACAGTAACTTGACTCTCAACGGTTAACAACATTTTTTGCACGTAGGTAGCGCTTTCACTCCCTAAGTCTGTACTTCTCCAGGCGAGAAATATTACTGATTTATTTAAAGTATTAAATATCAGAAATAACCCCAGCGTTCTTTTAGGTAAACTTCGTTGAATGTATCAGCTTATTTCACGCGCCGATATTTAAAATCAACGTCATTATTTCGCTTTCGGAAAAACAAGGAAAATCATAGACCAAGCCAAGATCGACAAAGGCTTGTAGAGTTGTCCATAATGATGATAATAGACGGAGATAATATTTCAATGATTATTTATAACTGACCAAAAAGATATAGAAAACTAGAACAAACTGGATCCATGCAACTCAATACAGAAGAGAATGACTACTTTTGAGAAGCTTCTAGTATATTCTTTACGTTATTTCTTAACATATGTATATATTTTAATACTCACCCACTCACCAACAATATATGAAGCGAAGGCGAAGTATCTAATACGACTAGTATAATTAGGAGGTTAACGGAGAGCAAATGGTGTGCATGTTTTAGTCTGTTGAGCTCCATTTAAATATATCTGCCCACACCAAATAAGTGAAACATGCAGAATAATAGCGGGATGCACAAAACCGATGTCAGTTACCAATCTTTTACAAAACAGCAATTTACAGATTGCATGGAGCTCGAACACCACGAAAACAAAAAAAATCCGGGAAAAGCTTTCTTGGTACAGATAGGTTGAACTGGCCGAAAATTTACATCTTTCTCATGTTTCATGGATCGGCTAAAATGGAAAACTATTATAGGTTAAAAGTGGCGGCGTCATAGTAAAAACAAATATGATAAAATAGGGAACAACAGACCAAAGACGATGTAAAAATCTTTCCCACAGACTCTGGGAAAAACAAAATATGGAATATATTCTTCTACAAGAGCAGTACCCAGCGATATACCTTCCAAAATTTGTGGTGCGTGAATCAAAATGGAACCGAAGTTCATACAAGATATTGGGCTGAAATGCATCAGTAAAATGTCCGTAGTTTATTGATTTTGTGATATTTCTGTTTTCATTTCAATAGATTTACCAATGCAAGTTTTAGCTTTTTATTATCACATCATCTGCATAGTACAGTAATTTTAAAAAAATTACCTGTTGAATATCATATTTTATATTTAGGTACCTTGTAAATGATTGTTCCTTTATTACAGAAATAAAGATTCATTATCCATTTCCAAGCCTATTATCCGTTTGGGAACTGAGTTTGTTAACTGATCAGATTATAAAAAGACTTGCATGCAGAATCTGCATGATGTTCTGCTCACTCGGCTCATTTTCAAGAATGATATCTGAGTAAACAGTGTTTCATAGGAACACCTTTGATAGCTGTAAGTTTGCTTTTCAGAAACTTCAAGTATTTGTGCATAGCAAGCAGAAGGGTGTAATAATTTTCTATTTGATCTTAGTCTGGAATATATTCTCCGCGTAACATATTTCTTTCCCTATTTTAGATATGCCCCATATTGAAGCTTTTTGGAATGACTATGGAATGGTTCTGATTCGATAAATAAAGTGGTAACTTCTTTTTTAAAAAGAATATTAGCAATATTTACTATGAATTCCTTTATTTCATGGCAACTAAAATAAATGGGTGTTAACTGCCAGTTGTTGGACTTGACGAACGCTTACGATATAATACTCCTATGTAGACTAAGGTGAGTACTAGAAAGCTTATATATTATTACTATACTTGTAAAAGCCATACAACGATCTTCGAATAAAAATAAAGATTAACAACCAGTTCTTCGAAAATTTTAGGGTAAATAAGGGACTAAAGCAAGACTGCAGTCCACCTTGAATACTTTTTAAAATCTACCTAACTGAGAAACTTAATAAATGGAGAAGATCATATTCTGGAATGAATATACTATCAAACGACGAAACAACCCTATATACACTTCATTTCGCGGACGATCAAGTAGTCATCGCACAGGACCATGAAGATTTGCAATTGATGAGAAAGCGATTAATACGAGCGATTTAGACTAAATGTTAGTTCAAGAAAAACAATACAGTGTGCATAGAAGATGAAAATGTTTTTCAACATGCTCCCAATATATATTTTTGGGGCAAAGTTGCAAAGAAATGGACGCAGTAAACTCACTACTCTAGTCAAAAGCTATCTCTCAACAGAAAAAGATACAGCTATCTGCCACAATTTTTAAAAGCATTGTATTTTATGGATGTGAACCTAGTAACTCGCTAAGATAACGAAACAAAAATTCCTTGTTCTAGAAATTTATTTTTGGTGCAGATTAGCAAGTATTTTCAGAAGAATAAGACAAATTCTGGACAAAAAAAAAAGATCATTATAGAAGAAATACGGCAAATACAGCTTATTTGGTATCGACATGTATAGACAATGACAGACCATCGCCTACCGAAGGCAATATTGGAATGGCAGTCATCTGATGACCAGGAGACTAAGCTAATAGACGCGAATTAAGACTGGAATCTGGAAGGCACAGTAAGCTATAAACCGAACATTATATATTCGCCAGTTGTTTAAGGCACTGTTTTAAGATCCAAGCAGTTACAAATTCACAAGTTGTAGACTCCATAGTTTTAATCTTCATTTAACTGATTTGCATTAGTAGAATCATTATGTGTCTTGTAATTTGGGCAATCTTGTCGTATGTCAACTCATTTACCCAATTTGCTATACATAGGATCTCCAAATGTTCAGTCAGATCATTAAGTTCTATATACTGATCATCTTCCCTTTAGTTACAATACATGTGACCTTTATATTTACATTGAGGCACAATTTCATTGAACCGATGATTCCTGTGCAAACGAGTCTTGGTACTTTTGGCAGCTATATTGGTGTCTTCTTCTGCGTAATTTTATTTCATTACATTAGTGCAGCATAAGTAGTTATTGATCTACTGTTTGCGGTAAGTACGGTGATCTCTTGTTGCTCTAGAGGTGATATTGGCGATGTGCGCATTTAACGTAGTTTTCTATCAATAATAACTCCAATATACTTAACCTTGTTTAGAATGACAGGTCCATCATAGTGCGACATTGAAATGTTAATTGTCTCTAATTACTGAAAGCTGAAAAACAGAAAATAATGTCGTTTTATTAGGATTTACTGAAAGTCCTTCTTTTGAACATGAAAATAAGGCGGTTATTAGTTTAAAGACACCTTGCAATCGTCTAACAATATTGTCATGAGTACTTAATCGCTAAGACTAGATTATCCCTCGAGCCAGAGCATAGATAAATTTTCTAAATCTAACGCCTCGTTGTTCTTTTTACGGCTTGTTATTGTTAATATAACTGGTATTACTAGTTTTAAGTGTTACATTTATTTAGCAACAACATTTTCATCATCTTTATCGTTAAAAGACTATGCGTCTAGTTTCTATTTGCAGATCGCATTTTATCATCGTATTTTTCAGCTTTCTGTTCACTTCTCCAAACCAAGGAGTCTTCGTTCTAATTAGCACTTGTCAGGAATCATCTGATAGACATTAAATTTTAAAAGCAACTAAATGTCTGACGATAAACATTACAATTTAAGCCACAAAGGTTTAGCGTTGGCTTCAGTTTATTACGTCTAATCTAAGGAAACAACAAAGTCATTAAATGTCCCTTTACAGTTACGTCACTGCAATATCCACACAGCAAAAAACCCAACGATGTCTCATATCGCTTCTCGCAAACAGTTTTTCCCCGACGGTTTTCGCTTTTTAGAGATCAAACGTTACATTTGATATAACATTACTGAAATATTTTCTGAAAGATATTTTCAGTTACTCTAACGAATCGTGCAATTTGAGCGTGTTCCATTAGCCGGATGAGAAGATATTATCTACTAGGGATAAATGAGAACTCTTTGCAAAATTATCTTAAAAGTTAGACTGCGAGAGCGTAGAAAATTTAATATACATTGAAAGTATACTTCTTAACATACAAAAACCGTTACAAGTGTGTCTAGAAAATATTTTGATTGTAGCATAACTAAAATTAATCATTCCAAATTGAACCAAAGAAGAAATAAATTTAACGGAGGTGTAGACGGCAAAATATTTTCATTCAAAGGGAATTCTGGTGCCACGAACGAGATAATGATAGGTACAGAAGATAAACTGGAGAGATGAAAAGAATACATTGAGATACTTTTTGAAAATGATAGACCTAGTTTTCCACAATCCACGGATGATCGAATAAATGAAAAAGGTGCAAAAATAACAATAGAAGGAATTATGTCTAATGTCGAAATACTTAAATTAAATGCAGACAACGAAAGTAAAAGCCTCGACTTAATACAGCAATATTCAATAAAATATATGACACAGGTAAAATACCATCAGACTGGCTAAAATCAACATTCATAAC
This sequence comes from Diabrotica balteata, assembly GCA_918026665.1. NCBI lineage: Eukaryota > Metazoa > Arthropoda > Insecta > Coleoptera > Chrysomelidae > Diabrotica > Diabrotica balteata. The sequence continues at coordinate 49,840,989 of OU898282.1, forward strand.
ATTACCAAAAAAGTCCAATGCCTCACACTGAGATGATTACCAAATATTAAGCATGATGTCTTATGTTCTTAAAACTTTTCTCAAAATCATTCATACACGAATTTCAAGAAGTGTAAGTTTCAGATAAGTGACACTCAATTCAGATTTCGAAATGGATTGAGAACACGAGAAGCTCTTTTTGTCTTAAATACGTCAACACAACGATGAAGAGACATGAATGTAGATGTATATGCATGTTCAATTGATTATCGAAAAGAATTTGACTGTGTTAACCATTTAAAGATGATCGAAATTCTGAGAAGAACTGGAATTGACGAAAAAGACATGCGAATTATCTCAAAACTATATTGGCAGCAAACGGCAACAATTGAAATAGCGCACATCACATCCGAATATATACGAATCCGATAACGAGTGCGACGAGGTAGTGTCTTATCACCAATATTAATTAATATGTATTCGGAATCTATATTCAGAAAAGCATCAGACATGGTTCAAGGTGAAATCAAGATTAACCAGCATAGACAACATCAGGTACTCTGATGATACCGTCTTAATAACAAGCAACGCACATGAACTACAAATTATAATAAATGCGGTAGTTCGTCATAGCGAAATGTTCTGTTTACATCTAAATGTTTCCAAAATTAAAATTCCAGTCTTTTCAAAGATACCAACAAACGTACATTTTGTATGTCAAGAGCCAAATAATGGAACAGGTAACTTCCATAAAATATTTGGGAGCAAATATCAACAGCCAGAGTAACTCAAAAAAAGAGATCCTGTAAAGAATCGAAAGAGCGAGGAAAATCCTCATAAATATGAAAGCATTTTTTACAAAATCAGACCTTAGTCTAGAGCTCAGAATTCGAATGATTAGATGTTACGTTTTCTGTGTTTTGCTGTATGACTGTGAAAGTTGGATAATGGAAACAGAAAAAACAATAGATGCCGTTGAAATGTATATGTACAGACGGATGCTGAGAAATACCAATAGCGTATGAGTGAACAAAAATAGCATAATCCAAGAGAGAAAAATACAATATTTGGGTTATGTGTTGGGAGGTAAAAGATATAAATTACTCCAAATCATATTGGAAGGTAAAGTGCAGGGCAAAAGATCAGTTGGAAAACGCCAGAACTCGTGGCTGAAAGACCTGAGGAGATGGTTCGACCTCTCATCGAAATTTTTCGTGCAGCAGTTTACAAAGCTAGAATTGCCATTTGGATCGCCAACCTTCGAAAGGAGATGGCGCCATAAGAAGAAGAAGGTCCTTACTGAAATTAAAAAAAAGGATTTCAAAGGAACGAAATAAAGGAACAATATGTGAATTGCTACAGCAGAGTAAATAAAAACTAAAAAGCAAAATAGCAGTGCCTGCAGCAATATAAAAGAACAATAATTAATACGATAAGCATTGGACAACCTTAAATGAAAGTATAAACAGTATCGCCATGAAAATAAAAGGAAGAGATATGGTCATAATAGAAATATATGCTCCTATCAATGATAATAAAGCAAAACAAAACGATGAAAAAAGGGATAAAAAAAATGAATAAAATTGCTTTATTGGGAGCCGAGAAAATACATTTTTTTACATATACCGATTTTGATAACCGAAATTCAATTTTCTTCAACTTAATTTTTTTGGTATTTTTACACCCAATACCAAAGGCTTTTAATATCATATGTGTAATCCAAAGGTAGTAGTTTGAAAATTATCATCCCATTGTTTAGAACTTCGCCGCAAATACCGTTTAACTTTGACCGGTCGTACCTCAGGAACCAGTGCCCCAATTCAAATTTTTTTCTATTAAGAAACGTGGCTTAGTATTAATCAACACCGTTTTATAAGCAATTTTGCTTGTTCATTGATTAATACCTCTCTGGAAGGTTGTCACTCCATCTTATGCGCGGTCGTTCAATACTTCTGCCAATTGGTGACTTATCTCTTGCTATTTTGACGATACGGGGTCTCCTCATTTTCTTCTTATATCTTCACTTCTCTTTCGATGTCTCAGCGTATTTCCTGTAGTTCTTCTCAGTACTCTCATCTCTGCCGTTTCCAGCAACCTTTGCGTTGTGGCTGTATCGGATCTGGTTTCTGAGCCATATGTCATTATTGGGTTTACACTGGCTTTATAAATTCTTGACTTCATCTCAGTTTCGCCATATAATATTATTAAGGCATCCTGCCAGTTTATTTGCTTTTGGTACTTGATCTTTCACTTTTTTGTCCATGTCTCCATAGCTAGACAGTGTAATTCCCAAGTATTTTATTTTCATTACTTCTTCATTACTGATGTCATCAATTTCTATTTTACATCTAGTTGGTTCTTTGCTGGCTACTATTGTTTTAGTTTTCTCAGATGGGATTGTCATATCAAATTCTTTTGCTCTTATGTTAAATCTGTGGACCAGTCTTTGCAGACTATCTTCATCTTGGACTATCAATATTGCGTCGTTTGCATATCAGAGTAGTTTTATTTCTTTGTTTCACAGTCTGTATCCTCTTTCTTTGTTAACGATTTAAAAGATTTCATCCATGATCAAATTAAAGAGCATGTGACTTAATGAATCCCCTTATCTTATTTCACTGCCTATTTCTAGAGATATTCCATCTATCTGTTTATAAGCCAAAAAATTATTTATACTTTTAAAACATTTCTGAGGCCGTCCAAATAATCCGATTTTAATTCCATTAAGTACATTAGATAGGTTAAGGTGCGTTTTTGTAAGTAAAAAAATTGGCAAACTTCTCTATGGTCTAGTTTTTGTTGTGAAAGATTTTTAAAAAATTCAATTAAAAAAGAAACTAGATTGCAAACTTATTATGCGAAATCTATTAAGTCGATTAAAGTGAAATTTGATGGAATATTTTATTATGTTCTAAAGTTTTTTCACACGAATAATAAAGGTCTTAAGTGCAATATAAGTGGTTAAAAAACATTGAATAAGAAAAGACTTATTTCCTTCTCTTTGCTTGTATTTATTGCTAGTTTGCAGTAAGGGTAAAAAACTAAAACATTATTAACCAACCGTGTCTTATAGAAAATTTAACTATCGCTGTTTTATTTCATTACGATTTTGCTCCAAAATTAACTGTTTTCAAGTTATAAGTAAACATACATCGCTCACACTTAACTTTTACACTACTAATACTTTAAGAAGTGTAAAGTACTTTGTTATTGTGAAGAAGGATGAGTTTTAAAGTTTTTTTTTATTATTATAGTTACAAAAAATCGTGTGGCTAATTGGTGTTTACCAACGCCATCTAATTAAATAAAAAAAAAGTTACAAGCAAGGAATGTAGAAAAAATTGATGTTTTTACTAATTTTTAAATACTTAGTTTTTTTATTAATGTTTCCGGTCTATTTGAGAGGGGGTAAATATTATTACTGAAGTAATCACACAACTATTTATGTAAAAACACGAATGCCACCCCTCACATACATCTCAAAACAAATACGCCCTTCTCTATTTTGCAAAATTAGATATTTCCTAATAAATTAGAACAGTTAAATTATTCGCCTTAAAATAATTTACTCCTTAACAAACAAAATAAACCAAAAAGAATCAAATTCACGACCCCTCTATATGCCTAAAGCTGCAATTAATTCAGTCCCGCAATCCATCGAAACAGTCATTCGTATTATATTTTTGGACTAATTACAAACAAAATCTAATTTGTACGAGGGATCCAGACAAAACTGAGTAACACGGATCCCTAACAAGCGAATTGTAATTTCACGAAGGGCGGAAACAATTTAAGAACGCTCTCTTTCAGCGCTGGAACTTCCGGTATTACGATGTTGTGGTGAAATAACACATGGAATAGTAGCTGGGATATGCAGATTAATATATAAATTAGCCGACAGCGGATATCAAATATTTACGGGATAACCATTATTGGGTTAGGTATTTTACTTTCATTAGGAATTTAATCAAAACTTACCGCAAATTTGGGTTATATAAAATAGGCTTCCTTAAACTTATAAAATTCCTATGTTACAAAACTCTTTAGTCTAGTCGGGTTATGTAAATGACACGGAGTTCATTGCAAATAGTTACAAACAACTTTCAAAAACAACAGCCAAAAATCGCAAACAGGAATATTTTATATGTTATTCATCACCTAAAGAGATATAATATACGTTTTTTAATAATAAAAGGCAAGATAGATAGAAGAAGTGGGCCAGGTCGAAGACGGACGTCATGGCTTCAGACCCTTTGCATACCTTTTCCGAGCAGAGCTGCCATCAACAAAATTAGTTTATCCTATTTAATACCTAACGCACAATATACGAGCAGGGCGCAAGAAGAAGATGAAAAAAGACTTTCTCTTTAATTTGGTGCCATAAGAATTCATGAAGACCTAATAGTTTACGCATAATAACGATTAGATAAAATATTTCTGGGATAAACAATTTTATTTTGCATTAACTGTTAAATAAAACGTCTTGAAATTTGTATAGCTAAATCCATGTGATGTTGACCCTGTTATCACGCGAAATTAAAGTTCAATTCAATTCAAATCATTTTCAAATCATTATCAAAAAATCGACTTTTAAAGCTAATTTTGCAATAATTAATTAAAATTTAACAAAAACAACTTTTCAAAAAATTTCATTTTAAAAGATTTTTTATACTTTTTCAGTAAAATTGTGTCACTCTTTCATTTAAAGACAGGTCTGCGACCAAAAAAGTTTTACAATTTAATAAGTGATTTTCATACTGTTTTCAACGCTGATTTCGGAAACAATAGTGAAAAAATTCCTTCACGTACACTTAATTCACAAAATTAGTAAAGAGTCATAAGGAGAAATCAGCATTATTTCCATGTCAGCACTTGTTCTTGCCGTACGTCCTCCCCATGCACTTGCTGAATCCCTGTTCCTTCGTTGCAGTTAGCAGTGAGCCGCTGATACTGTCTTACATTTCACAGCAGCTCTTCACCTGGTGCAGTTCACGTCTTGTTGTTATTAGTGCTTTAAAGTAGTGACTATTTTCCTGTGTTGTGAAGCTATTGTGTTGTGACATTGACAATGGCTACCAGAGGATGCACAAGCTTGGCAGATCGCTTCTGTTACATTTGCGGTAACTATGCCGTCAAAAAGCAACAAAGAAACGTTTCTCATTTTGTTGAAAAAGTATATTTCTCTTATTTTGGTATAAAGTTAGGCGATCAAGATAAACTTTGGTCTACATACAAAGTTTGTTCAATGTGTGTTGAAGAATCAATGCAATGGTTCCAAGGTAAAAATCAGATCTTACGTTTTGGGATGTTAATGGTTTGGAGAGAGCTCACAAATGATAGTGATGACTGCTATTTTTGTTCTTTCGACGTACAATTTAAGAAATAAAAAGGATAGTTATTACCCTAACTTTCAATCAGCCATTTGCTCTGTCCCTCATGGACCATGCCAAGTGCCAATACCCTCTCATCTATATTCTTTGGAAGATAAACATGATGATCACGAGCCATTGGATCAGCAAAGTAATAGTGAAGAAGAGAGTGGTTGCTACGATCCTGACACAACTAAAATATCCTGAACTAAACGATTTAGGAAGAGACCTAGACCTTTCTAAAGAAACGGCAGACGTTTTTAAGATCTAGATTGAATAATAAACATATGTTTAGGAAAAAACATATGTTTATTATTCAATCTATAATAAACATATATATAATTTAATATTCAATATATATTAAAACATAATGTAGGAAAAAACATTTCTTTGTATCTTTCTACTCCCAAGAAGATAACCTGGTGTTTTGTAGTAATGTTTCTGGACTTATGGTACATTTCAGACTAGAATATGCTCCTAACGAGTGGAGAATTTTAACTGATTCTTCAAAAAGAAGCCTTAAAGTACTTGGCAATAATATACCAGTTGAACACTCGGTTCACTTGAAAGAATGTTGACTTGAATGAAAATCTTGAATTGGTTTTAAGCAAAGTCTGCTATTTAGCCAACAAATGGACACTATATGGTGATTTAAAATGATTTTAATAGTGCTTGCTTAACAAAGTGACTATACAAAGTTCCCTTGCTTTCTCTGTGAATGGGACAGTAACAGAAGGCAACACTAGATAAAAAACCTTGGCCCATGAGAGAATACTTATAAGTAGAGGTAAAAAATGTTAAGAGTGGATCAAAAAAAACTTCCACATTTAGTTGGAGCTGATAAAACAATTTGTCAAGTCATTGACTTAAAAAGCACAGTATATATTTGTGGACAGTTTCCTGTTTTATCCAAGGCAAAAAGCTAAAGAAATCTTTGGAAGGAATCTTTGTCGGAAAACTTTAAGAAGCTGAGCTGTAACATTGACTTGCATTAAACTTTATTTTCTCTAAGACTACTTCTCGGCAAACCTTAGTAATATCAATGAAGAGCAGGGCGAGGATTTCACCAAGACATCAAAGAAATGGAAAGAAGGTACCAAGGAAAATGAAACGTGAGCATAATAGCAGACTACTGCTGGATGATGAAAAGACATTATCCTCAACTAGTCCACAGTGGAAAAGCACTAAAAGAAGCTTCAACAGAAAACAAAAGTCTTATTATAAGGACTTAAGAGCTTAAGGATGTAAGTGTACTGGAAATCTAGTTAAGAATATGATTAATAAATAAACTAAACTTTATAACGTTGGTAAAAGGTGAAAAATTTTTACAGGTCTTACATTTTTCATACATACATACAAACTATCACCAAATGGGAAGGAAGGGCCTGGAAAAGTGCGGCCACTTATCCATTCCCAAGGTACCTTACAGAGGGTTCGACAAGTCAATTCGAAGTGCCCTCTGCGTTGATTCCATTTTTGGTGGTTTATCGATATTTCTCCCATGGGAAATGAAATGAAAACACTTTTTAAAGGGTGGATACTATCCAGTCACAGAGTCTAGTTCAAAAATCGAAGCAGAGCCCCAACAATGGACTCCCAGGGTACAGAAGAACCTATGTGGGAGCCGAGATCAGAGCTGGGAGTTGAAAATGTCGCATATTTTTATATTTCTATATGGCATTTTCAGATCACCCGGCCAATACAAAAGAAAACAAAGATGTTTTAAGGCGGGTCGATACCATTTGGGGTGCGTATTAATCCACGACTAAGGCCCCCAGTGACAAAACATACTCCTTACTTTGTGAGAAAACCTGACGTGATAGATAAAAATGGTTTGCATTTTTGAAATCGACGCTGAAAATTACATCAAAGTCTGTTATCAAATTTCAAACAACTTTAAAAATATATTTTTGCAGGGTTGTGTAATTTACTGGTTTTCACCTTTAGTATTTAAAATCAAATAGCAATCTTACATTGTTTATATATTGTTTATAAGTAAAACGTTTCGTTTAACCTTGTGCACATTTTGTTTAGGTACTGCATATTCTTATCACCAAATTTATCAAAAGCAGTTGTTAGATACTTATGTCACTGTCACGGAAAACGCTTTGTATTTTCTAACTTTTCTGGTCTATTCTTCCAAACAATCAGGAAGTATTTAAGTATTCAATGTCTTTTGTAACTCTTTTTTATATTATTAGATTCACAAATATCGTAGAAGGAATAAAGAAGTTACTCTAAACAGTTTCCAATTTTCCTTTATACAAAAATAAATATTTACCTTAAACCCTTTTCGAGATTGAGTAACAAACACATTTACAGCAAAGGTTGAAGTTGTTTCGTAAATTTTGTATATCCCTCCTACTAACAACTTCGGTGGGTAAATGACTGTAAATATTCATTGGGCCGTGGGTAAACGGACACGTGTCACGTACACATACGCACAAAGTATATACCTACCCCAAATATATTAGCCCTGTTGTCCCGTTCGCTGTTAATAAGCATTCTATTCAATTCTCTGTGACGTGCTTTATTGATGAGTCTAATTAGAGAGCTGACGAACTACTTCCAAAGGATATTAAAATTTGAGCATTGGGTGTAACTATGTCAAACTAAATGTGGAAAGAAGTTAGAATTATATTTGGAGGAAGCATGGGCTAATTTAATAACACAATTTGAACATCGCTCGTGGAACGTCAATAAATTTTACGTTCGTGTAATTTTTTGTAGTCTACGTATACTGTTATTACTAAATTGTTTATTTATGTATAATTGTTTCTTCAGAAAATTGACGATTAGAATATATTTAAATGTATATCTATTTACTTTACGTTCCACAAATATAATAACTATTCATTTAAATAACTACTATTAAAATACAAATATGAGTATTGGGTCCCTATTGAACCACTAACGACTCTTCTATATGCAGTTGAAACGTGGACCCTTAAAACATCAACCGTAAATAAATTGGAGGCCTTTGAAATGTGGATCAACCGGAGAATACTCAAAATTTCATGGACATCGCATACCTCAAACGAAGAAGTGCTGCATAGACAATAGGCAAGGAAAGAGAACTTTTTAACACAGTAAAAGGTAGAAAAACATCATACCTAGGCCACATACCGAGAAATAATAAGTACCAATATGCCCAACTTATAGTGAAAGGAAAAATCGAGGGATAGAGAGGCCTAGGAAGGAAAAGACTATCGTGGCTCAGAAACATCCGACAATGGACAGGGCTAAATTTTGAACAGCTAATAAGAACAGCTGAAGATAGAGAAGAGTTTAAAATTGTAGTAGCCAACCTCCATTGAGGAGAGGGCACTTTAAGAAGAAGAAGAACACACGCTTCCTATTTTTTGCCTCATAATAATAGGTATTGAATTTTATTTTATGTTTTAGACTTTTTTAAACTTAATTCACCGTAACCGAAGAATGTTTTATTTTTATAAAAAAAAGCCAATAATAATGAGCTGAAATTTAGTGTATTAAACTCAGTCCGTTCTTTGGGATTCAAACCTTCCGACAACTTCGGAACAAACGCCAAAACTAGAGGACAACTTGCGTGTCTAACCTAAAGTACTAAGTTTATCCAGAGCTCCCAGAAGAAGCTCAAAATTATGAGTAATCAATGAGTAGAGTGCTGCTACTCAATCCCTGGTCGTCAATCCACGGAAACCTCCATTTTTCGAGTAGTAGCCGACGTGATGAAAGCTGCTAACTGCACTAAGTCTAGCAGAAGTATTTATAGTGAAAAAGTTGCAAAAAAATGTTCAGACTGCAACTAATGGGATTAAGACAGCAGTGATTCGCAAAGACTAATGAGAAAAAGTAAGTTGGAGAATGAAATAGGAGCATAAAATATGCCTTAATGAAACTTATCGATGGAGCTTCATCTGCTAATCAATTTAAAGAAAACATTGCTCATAAATAAGCACTGATAAAGCCTTACCATATCCTCTAGAATCTTTTATTCTTTCTGTTACAATTAATAATTAAAATACGAAAATATATTCCGTTTGCTTCCAATATATCTTGTCTCAAATAAAACAAGTCGAAAATGTCTGATTTTTTCAACTCGAAACCTGCTAGTAATGTCGTATTTTTTTCGTATGTGATCCACTTTACTTTTGCATAATGTCTAACTGAAAGTGTGTCATCAGGTTTTATTGTTTTTGAAATCATTCTTTAAGGGTAATAAATCTTTTAGTTTTATTATTTTACTTATGATAAAAATGGTTTATTGCTAAAATAATGTTACTAACGTTAACTAACTCACTTTATGAATATACGTTAACTCCTTAAATGCAGTTGAAACTAACGGTTTCCTAATTCCTATAAATTGTTGGATTACAATTAAGCATTATACAATCGCATCTCAACCAGGGCAACACTAGGATCAACAAGCATTCTATAATTGCACCTCAGCACGGGCGGTACGCACCAAAATGCATTAAACTTTTACATCTGAGACCAGATACTCTCTCGCCAATACAACAGTGTTTTCTGAGTCGCTTTGAAATTTGTAGGCCTGGTACGTAAAAGTCCCTGCGCATAAAGAAGAAAAATAAAGGAAAAATTGTTGTGCTACATAAAATAAAGTGCTTTAAATCACCAAACATTATTTCCAACTAATTCGACTCAGAAATTTTTTCGGCGAAAGATTTTTCAATCTAAGTCTTCATATTCAACGGAGTGCAAAGTTCTTAAGGCTAAAGAACTCTCTAAATCCAAACGTCTGCTGGAGAAAAGTAGACGTCGACAGAAGACTACATTATTTCAGTCTACGGGCATGATATAAGGAGACAAGGTATGCTCACTAGGTGGACTAGGTGGAATTTAAAAGTAAATTTGTTTTTGTTTTGTTTCGATTTTAAAAAAAATATTTTAGCAAGAGTCTGTTCAGATCATTTTAAATCTGAATTAATTGGATTAAGTCTGCTTTGTTTACGTCCAGCTAAGTGTTTTGCATTTATTAACCTTACTTTGCATTGTATTGGAATTTAAAAGTAAATTTGTTTTTGTTTTGTTTCGATTTTTTAAAACTTATTTTAGCAAGAGTCTGTTCAGATCATTTTAAATCTGAATTAATTGGATTAATGTATAATATTAATTTTATTTTATTTAGCTACGATATTTTGTATCAATTTTGTACATATTTGAATTGCCGCCTTCAAATTGGCGGATTTTGGTCGTAAACGCGATTGACTGTTCAAAATAGATGCGTGTGAGCATACCTTGTTTCCTTATATCATGTCTACTGGTCAAGTCAGTAAATTCGATCATTCTTTTTCTTTTTCATCTTTTTTGTGACATGACTCTCTCCATCATTTTCGTGGTCTTACCACTGATCGTCTTCCTACTGGGAAACTGCCTCTTGCCGTCTTTACTTCTCGATTTGTTGTCATTCGGCTTATATGATCGTTTCATTCTACTCTTCTATTTCTTGCCCAGTGCTTGATGTTGTCCACTTTGTCCCTACATTGTATATTTATACTTCTAGCTCTGTCCCAGAGTGTCTTATCATACATTTTTTAGTGTTTTAATCTCTGTTGTTTCTAAAATCCTTTTTGTATTCTGTGTGTCATGTTGTGTTTCTGCCGCGTATATTATTACTGATCTGATGACTGTTTCGTAAATTCTACTTCTCGTTTCTTTCTCGATATTTTTGTTTCACCATATTGTTTTATTTAGGTAACCAGCGGGTCTGTTTGCTCTATTCACTTGATCTTCCACTTCTGTTTCGAGCTTTAAGTAGTTAAGTTATGTGATGTCTAGATATTTAAACTCTATAACTTGTTATATAATCTGATCTTCTAGCTCCAATTTACATCTTATTAAATTTACTCTTATAATCATGCATTTTGTCTTTTTAGGAGAAATTAACATGGTAAATTTTCTGGCGGTTATATTAAATTGGTTCAGCATACGTTATAAAATCATCTTCACTTTAAGAGAGAGTAAGTAGTATTGCGTCGTCTGCATAGAAGATTATTTTAAGATGTTTCTATTCCATTTGGTATCCTTTTTTAGTTCTTACTTTTTTTTTTACTTCATCCGTAATAAGGTTCAACAATAGAGGACTCAGGGAATATCCCTATCTTATTCCAATGTCAGCTTCAATAGGATCAGTTTTGTCTAATGTTTTTGTATATATTTTCGAAGGTTTTGACTATTCCTAGGGGTATATCTCTTGCGTAAAATAAATGGATAACGTCGTGTAATTTAACCCGGTCAAACTTAAGGGGTTTTCGTGTTCTTAATGACCATGAAACGTAGATATTCCGGTTTTTTGTACTCTAATGATTGTTTTTGCAAATGCCTTATTATAAATATGTCGGTGCATAATTTTAGCGACCTAAAACCTTGTTGTTTTTCTGCTAGTGTTGTAATTCCATTCAGTATATTGATTATCACTTAAGTTGTTAATTTTAGTGATATTTTTTATGAATTAATTCCTCTGTAATTTTCCAAGTCTAATTTGTCTTCGTTTTGAAAGAGGGCTATTAGGATGCTTAATTTCCACTCTTGAGGAATTCTGTTTTGTTTATTATTTTTGAATTAGTTTTAAAAGTTGTTAGGTCAGATCTAGTCCATTAGGAGTTCGTTTGGTATTCTGTCCTCATCTCCTGGTGAGTTTCTAATTAATTCTTTTTTAATTTCTTATAATTTTTTTAACGCCCCCTTTACCTCTTCTTCCCCAATAATCGTTTTTTCGTTTGTCGTCACCTTTGGTGTTGGTGTTTCATTATCGTCACCTATAAAATAGTGATCTAAAACAGTCTGTCCATGTTTCCTTCTGAATGTGTTCGTTTTTATTAGTTCGTTCATCTCCTTTCTTTGTCCTCTAATCATTCTCCATATTTCTTTTTGTCTTCCGTAGATGTCGTGTTCCATCTGTTCCGAGAAGCTCTTCCATTCTTAGTTGTCTATCTAAAGTATTCGTTTCACTTCTTAAATTCGATAGGTAATTATAGTTTCAATCTAATATATTAGGATTAATAGGATTAACACAAAATTATTAAAAAAAGCTATAGTTGTCATTTTGGCTTTTGAAATAAAATAAGAATACTTTGAATATTTGATAAAATACACAAAAAAATAATGTACGTTTATGGACAAACATGATTTAGTTTTAATTTTCATACCAAACTCAAACCAAGATTAACATATTCTACAAAGAAGCTCTTTTAAATCATTCATAATGTAAATACAGCTGAAAAATAAACATCCAAATTTGAGAATAATTTATTTAAAGCCATATAAAAGAACCTTTCATGTTGAATTTACGTAAATATACAAGAAGTCAAAAGTGAGAGGAAAATCTTAACCAGAAGCCACAGGAACTAGAAACTTTTTTTTGTTGTCTATTCAAATTCTTATGGTGTGCACTTTCCCCCGTTTCGTTTAATATAAATAGATACGAGTAGATCATTTACAGAAAAGATTATAGTCAAGTCAATATAGTGATGTTTTTGTTGAAAAAATAGCAAGAAAATTTTATAGTTTCAATTTCCAATCAATATCACAGAATAGAAAATAGAGAGTAGAATAAAGTCATTAACGTAGAGGCATTTCCAAAATATTAATAAAAAGAAAATTAAGATAAGGTCTTAAAAAATTTTAAGTACTACAGGTAAGAGTATGAAGTTACTAGATACACTTAAAGGAGGACCTAATACATCAAATGTCGATCATACTAATCATACTTGAGTGTCTCCTCTCCAAGCAGGAGTAATGCCATAAGAACCATCCGTAGCAGTAACATCTGACCCTAAAATATCCTTAAACCTCCATGCTCTTTTTTCAGAAATATATACGTCAGATATTCTAAAAAGAAACTTCCTTTTCAACCGACAAAATTGTTGACCACTGCCAGCAACGAACTCCCTAGAGAATATGTTACAAACCTTTTTACTACTAAATCTAGCTAAATAACTCACTTCAGCTTTGCACACGAAAAAGAAGGGATAAGTTTTCTGTGGTTTCTCGATCCCATTTCACAATTATACCAATTCATAGAGAGGAAATAGCCACAACTGTCCTCAACTCGTACCAATACAATCGTCATCATCAATCAGCCAATCGCGTTCACTGCTACACATAGACCTCCCTCAGTTCTTTTCAGTGTTCCCTACACTGGGGCACTTGTAGCTAGTTTCCCGCTGCACGATTTATATCATCGGTCCATCTAGTCGGTGGTCGTCCTCGGCTTCTTTTATAGTTTCTGGGCCTCCATTCCATAATACGTCTTGTCCACCGTCTAGTAAAACACCAATAAATTCTGAACCGAACCATTTTCCCCTTTCTTCACTGATTGACACCAGCTAATCCATTATCAACGCCACCATCAGTGATTTATAACACCCAACGCTGACCAATTTAGCCACACACTATCAAAAACATGTCCTGAAGAGACACAAGAAGATGTCTAAATAGGACAACCATTATACGCCAATCCAAGGAAGACCTAATCTCAACGTAGACGCTGACACCGATGATGGTGAAGTGGAAGGTACAAATTATTATATATAGACATAAAATGGTTTAAAAGAGAACACGAGGGAGACTAGCGCTCTAAGTGGCAATGGTTGGTAATGGACAAGAGTGTCTGGCTAAACAAATAATGTAAGGTCTAGGCTCAATTACAACTGTAGTACTAATGATGATGATGATGTTTGTAGGACGGGGTAAATTTTTATGGGGCGTAACATAGCATGTTACTAGAAATAGTGGCAAAATATTGAGTTTTTGCAAAAATACAATTTATAAAGTTTTTTAATTAAATAGTATATGTAATATGTAAACCTATCAAGTCCATCCTTTCTTTTAAAACGCTACTTTCAGCCAAAACAATATGTTTAAATTATATTGACTGGATCATAGATCGTATATGAAATCCGTTCACCCAATACTGACACGTCAGTTGCCCCGAAAGGAACAAAAAATTGTGGTTTCGGTTTGTCTCTGCCATATCTCCAGACGCTTTTTTAAGCCTCGCTCACGACTGTTAATCTTGACAATTTTGACACTCCCACACGACCGCATCAGGGTTTTACAGTCCGGAAACTTGTTTCGGAAATAGGTCTTTAACAAGTGATAATGATATTCCTTTGAAGATATTTTTAAAATTAATTTTCTGCCTGACGCAAATGTGTGAATTCAGACCGTGAAAAAGTAAAAAAGATTTACTAACTCATATATTATTCGTTCTACGATAAACCAGATGGCAAACTATTGCAATAAAAATATATTTCAATCTTCTGCAGATCCTAGATATTTGCTGTTATAACATTTATATATTAAACGTGATTATTTCGACAGAAAACAATTTATAAATATGTAGGAATTATCAGGTGATGGTTTCTACTAACAATCTTTGGTTTTTCTAAGAACTCAATATTTCGCTATTTATTTAATAGTTTCCTCAGGAGTACACTGTACAACAATATTAACATTACAAACAAATGACGTACAAATAGATTTAAAAGCACTTACAGATATTCAAAGATATCACAAATAAAAACTGACATTAAAGTATGTAAAATATTGCATGTTAAGATTACATTGTCTTAAGAACGTTTGTTAAAATAATAAGGTAAGATAAGTAAAATTACTCCAAATGTAAAAAACAACAATAAAAGAAACGTTGGAGGAATATTATTTCCTTTATTAATTAGATTAGTTGTTATTAAAGTGAGTGTTAGCTATTTTGAATATTTATAAATATTGTCAATATAATATAATATATATGATATGTCCAGTGTCCGTTTATAATTGAAAGTGTTTTTATTTCTGTTAATGTGATACATCTCCAGAAATAATCTACTTTTGTAGTTATCAGTCTGTGCCAAAATACGAGCCTTGTTATAGCCCAGCCAATGACCGGTGCTTTCATAGTGCTCAACTACTGCAGAAGTATTTTTCCCAAGCGGCAATCACTTGTATGTTGTGTTATTCGTTGTGTTAGCCGCTGTGATGTTTGGCCAATGTAGCTTTTTTGACATCCTAGACACAGTATTTCATAAACAACAGTACTTCTATATAAGGTTGGTATCGGGTCTTTGATTTTTGAACATAGTTGTTTGCTGTTCATGGTATTATATTTAGGTATACTAACATTAGGAACAACTCTGAATATGGATATGATAGAATGAGTTAAACATGGGGAAGAAAAGCTCTGCAAACTGTTACAATACAGTTATAGCAAAATTCTAGTAGTCATACAGAAAATATAATTAAAAGTGTTATGACCGAGAGCATATACTAGATAGACAGGAAATTCTACATATTATAATTAATATGAACGATGACAGTGATTCCAATAGCAGCTGTAATATAGACAGTGATTAGTAAGTACAGCATCTCATGGCTCTTTGAGCAAAAAAAGTATAAAAAAGGCTACAGTCTGAAAACAGAAGCATGTACTTTTAAGCACCATACGTTTTCTTACATTGTTCACAAATTATACATATAAAACCATCATATGCACAATTAAAGCGTGCCATATGCAAAAGGTAGTATGTGCAATTTTAAAAATTTTACAGGAGGCGCTTTATTTGTTTTTTTAGCTTACTATAATAAAAAATGCTTACTAATAAAAATATTTGTAGCTATTTTGTCTGATATCATTTTAGATATAGGTAAGTAATAAAACACATACTTTATTGGAAACATTGGTAATAAAGTTGTTATTTGCTATTAATTATCAAAACGATGTATGTGCCAATAAAGTTACACATGGATGGTAAAAATAGTATTTTAAACAAAAGATGTACATGTATTGTTTTTCTGACACCTTTACTATACAAAACAGTTTGTGAAATACAATGTTAATATTATAATGCTAATACAAAACATTGTATTACAAACTTATAAGGTGTAACTTATATTTATTCATTTTGTAGGGCCTCCTGACTCTTCACCAGTTTTTAATAAAATTATTGATAGGCAGGTGAAATGAAAGGAATTATTCTTCTAATTTCTTTAATTTCTTATTTGTTCTACTTACGGAGTACCTCTTCCACCAATTTAATGTTTAAATTTTCAAAATATTGTGGTGTTGAAAAATCTAATAGTGCATTTAATTACAAATGGATTCTTTTAACGATCAGTTGCCATTATACGCACCAAATCCATCGGTACTTCAGCTTTAAGACTTTTGGCTTTTTCAATGCAGCTAAAGTCCCAATCACATGATAGAAATGTGTGGCCACTTTGTAGAAACTTATGCACTATCTCGTCGAAATACCCTTGGGCTACCAGGGTAATATAAACAGGCAAAATAGCCTATTGTTTATTCTGCCCTTCGCAGTTCTCGGACCATAAAACCGGACCATTTGTAGTATTAAGATGAGCTGTAACGTAAAAATTTTTATTTTGCATTTCTTGATCTTCAAAATGTATTCTTTATATCCAATGTATATCCAATGCTGGAATATATAGCTGCTTTTATAAATCGTAAGACAGCACACATACATCAGACTGAGAACTTTTGCAATGTTTTAGGACATCATATTTTTGAGCGCTCTCTGTTTTACGTTGATGTAAGTCTCGCTTCAGTTCGAATTCCTTTTATTCCACGGAAGTCTTAGTAACAGCTATAGATAGAGATTTTTTACTGGTCGCAAGTAGGAGAGGTGTCCACTCTTGGGGCTTCGAAAGCTAAACTAAATTCTTTGTTGAAAATTTCAATAAACCATTATCGGGGGACAATGCTATTTGTTTGTGCTTTGTTCTATCAAACATAATAATATAATCAATATATTCTATCAAACATAATAATATAATAAATAGAATCAATAATTTTTTGTTTCCATGGGGTTTGTTTCTGACAGGACGTTTACCACCTCGTCTATCTTGCACAGATATGCCAGAGGAAATTTCTATGTCTCCTACGTTTGATTAGAGTAGGTCGAATAAGGGAACATAAAAAGTTCTGCTGCTCATTATAATCTGCCAGTTTCCAAAACTGCTAAAACACTGTTTATCTTGCAACAACAGTAACTAGTTTACAAAAGTACTAATAGCTGCACTTTACCTAAAAGAATATTTTAATAAAATATATCAATTCCCTTCACAACAAAGAGACCAAAGGGGAGACCCAAAACAAGATGGAGAGATCGAGTCTTAGGAGACATAAAGAAGCTGAGAATCTACAATTGGAAGGAGCGCTTTAAGGACCGGAAAGAATGAAGGAAAATTGTAGACATTGCCAAGTCACACACGCTGCTATAGTAATAAAAAAAACAACAGCGGACTGATTCTCCGCAATAAATGTATCAGAGAGTCCAAAAGGGCGGCAAACACTCCGCCAGGAGTAAATAAGTCATGATGATGATATCAATTTCCTTCAGACAACTGAGCTCTATACGCTCTTAAAAAAAATTAAAATTTTTACTTTACCTCTTCGCAAAAAATTTTGCAAGGTATTGCTCGCTTTTGCTTTAAAGTTAGGTGTAGATTTCCAGAGTTTTTATTGCGTTCTTCATCTTCTCTTGCATTTTTTTGGCACGTATATCTTTAGGAATATCCTTTTTTTTTTCGAAAACAGTACACCCAAACACCGCTCCAAAAGCTTTGCTAGGTTATGTTAAATAACAACTGTTCGTTGGCACTTACTACGTTTTGATATTTAATTCCTTATATTGCACCTGGGCCAAGTGCCATCGATATAAATGTTATTGTGCAAGTAAAGCCTGGCACATACTAACTATTGAGTTTATAATCCTCATTTGTGAAAAAGTGGCACTTCAACGTTTTGCATATGGCACGTTTCAATTGTAATTTATCGATCATAAAACTGAAACTTAAATAAAGCTAAAGAAAGAAGATTGAATAAAATTTAAAAATCTAATTGTAACAAAACATTTCAAACGTAAATAACTAATGAAAAAGTGTTTTCTTTTATTCTTTTACTTCTTTATACTACAAAAGTGGCTCAAATTGTCTTTAATGTAACATTATCACTTAATTGTTGTTTTCTATTTCTATTTTTTATTTAATTATTGAATATTAATTTGTTGTACTAAAAAGATTATTATAACAGGAGGAAGTACTTTAACCTATGGGTGTTTATTAATTTACGGCTATCCTGGTATTAATCAGCTTTGAAAATAATGCGTATTTAAACAAAGCAATAAACTGCAAGCAGTTAAGCGTTAAGTCTTTTTCATAACAAACACCATATTTGCATGAAATTGTAAATAAAGTTTTTCCGAGAAATCTTAATTAAAGTCTAGACTATAAGCCGTAATAAACCGTTTGGTCGATTATTTATGACGCCTTAATGACGAGGAAAATTGTGGTTTGCGTGAAAGTTACGATTTAATCTAAAGTGATTGACATTGTTTATTTATGTACTCAGTTTTATGGTAATACGGGGAATGTGTGTATATTTAGCATTTACTGATTGAAGTTGTTATTCGTTACTTACGAAAAAGTAATGTTTAGTCTTTAGGGAATATGTTGGTATAAGATTATAAAAAGCTTTTATTTGCTTAAAAGTATTAAAAAAATGTTATGAAAATACGAAGAGATGTGCAATTTTAAGTCCAAATAACAAAAATGAGTTTTATAGGTTATACACTTGGAATCAATTAACATGAATAAATCGGAATCTGACATTCATCTGGACAGTGAAAACCATATATTGCTGTAGCGAGATTACTACACTTAACAAAATAGAAAAAGATCATGAGAGAATCCCAAAAATTGGTGTAGCGTATCAGGAAGCGCTGAGCTCAGTCGCCATTTTCGTCTATTTAATTATTATTTATTAGGATATTCAATAATTAAGGAAACTTAGTCGGGTGCTGGTTCTTTAAAAATTTTATTCGTGATAGTATAAATAACATTGATGTATGTACTTTTTATGAATCAATAACACATATAGAAAAAATTGTATAACGTAAAAGAAATGTAAATACTTTTTTCACTCTCATAGCATTTATTGTGTATATTTGACATATTGTAATTATATGTTCACCACAAATAGGTTTTGAACAATCTGCACACATTGAAGTGCTTTTTCTATTTTTATTTCGAGGACAGTAAAAACATTTGACTCTATCTTAATTTCTTCAGCTGCAACTGAAGTTTCTCCATCAGGAAGACTTGCTTGGCGTCTTATTTGAAGTCGTACTTAATAATATTGGTAATGTTGTTATTGATGGGGATACTTATCAGGTGGAGTCTGATGAGATTTGTACTAATTTCTCTTAGATATTTACGGCGTTCTAATTTAGTATTAGTATTGCTCTAATAAACTACCTGACTATTTATTCCTGCAATATTTATCAATGAAAAAAAGACTAGTGATCATCGGCAACTTATTCGAGAAACGAAGTAAGTACAGTTCATCTGGTCAACAACATCCACTGCTCTTTTTGTATAATTGTAGATGGTTATAACCTGTTGCTTAAAGTTTTCACCCGTATCTTCATCAATTGTGTCATCATCATGAAACGTAGATACCATCAGACCATTTTTGTTTTTCTTGAGAACCAATAATAGCAAAAGACAGTCTTTACTATAACCAAAAATGATGCTGTTTAGTGGTATTTCTTTTGTAGCTACAAAAAAGCGGAATTTTTAGTTTATTATTTCTCAGGATTCCTACTAGAGTTATCTTGTAATTATGTAATAAGTTAGTAGCCAGTGGAATAGACGTAAACCAGTTGTCGCAATCAATGTTGCGTCTAGTATGGGCAATTGGTTCTACCATATGTTTAACCAGACTGTTAGGACTATTATCTATCTCAAAGGGGCCTTCTGACTGCTTTTCAGCATATATTTCCAACTTTGCTGTATAAAAAGTTCGCGAATCAAAAAATGCGAACATTTTTGTCCCATCTTTTGCCGGTACTGGGTATATATTGACGAAAGCTACATTTTCCCCGAAAACCTTCAAGCATCTCGTCAATAGAGAAATACCTTCCAACCATATAGCAAGCCATTCGCTTTTCCAAAAACTCGTCAAAAACTTTTCTAATGTGTGCAAGTTCGTCAACATTTCGTCATTTTGTTCTGGACTGGATATCGTCAAAGCGTAGTATACGAAGGATGATATAGAATCGCTTCTTTGAGATAACTGTCTGAAAACATTCAGAAGCTGTTCCATTCGTAGCTCAAAGTTTGTCCAGATTTACATGAGAAGCATTTGAAGTACCAACTAACTACAACAAGCCAAATAGTGCTCTAATTTGATCACTATTGGTACATACTGTATCCCTTTTACGAGAAAACTGGTTGCGCATGTTTACTAAATACGTATTGGTATGTTGCATAAGTTCGTTTATCATTTCATCAAAGAAAAACAATTTCCAGCATTCAATTGGTATTAACATATTTTTCGCTATTTGTTTTACACCTGGTAGATGAGTAACTATGTTGCGCCTACGTGTTCGACTGGTTTTTCGCTGTGAATAAATAGCCGATTTTGTTATACCACCTTTTCCAAGATAAAATGAATTACCTTAAGACATAAGCCGAATCATTGTCCTCAGAATCCACTGACAATTCGGATACTATATTATGGCATACATTTTCACACTGTCTGTATCACTGTCTTCTTCATCTTGTAAACCAGGTTTATTTTCATTCTCCTCTGCGTCAATTTCATCTAACCATGCCAAAAGTTGTCTCTTTTGGAGTGGATTTATAATAAAAATTGCAGGTAGTACAATTATATCTCCGCGGTTGGGTGGGGAGAACACAAAAAACTTTGGGGAGGTGGGGAGGTGTGGAAAAACACAAAAAACTTCCTTACACGGTTGTTCGTGTACTGAACGCGTCGGTCAGCTTATGACCGGACCAAAAATATATATTTAGTGATGAGGTATTTATGTTTGCCAACAATGGTTTTACACTTATCTACCATTAGATATTACACTAAGTCTGAATGTTAGATCTTTTCTAAATATTTTTGTAGCCTTAAAAATAAGTCCAACTGAGAGCTGCGCTCACCACGCCAACAATGATGGATTAAGAAAGTTACCAGCTCTTACACATGCCAAATTTTCTTTTCCCATCGAATTCTATCAATGTAAAAAGTGACACTAAAATTTATTGAAGAAAGTTGATGTGTCTCTAATGGGAGGGTTTTGAATCTACTTTTATACTTTTCAGTAGTCCATACTCACGAACGGAAATATGTCACAATTTCCCAAGTTAACAAAAAGTCATAGCGGGATTTCAAAGCACGTTGAGACATTCGGTAGCGCCGTATGTTGGGAGATTAAATTTAAAAAAAATTAAATAAACAACAATTTTACAGTATATATCATGATCAATCGGTAAATCTCCAGAGAGCCGCACACCAACTGACTTAATATACGGTGAGATATGCTCTGTGACTACCATGGTCTCCAATCCCGATACCACGAGCTAGCTAACTCTGGGAGATTATAGTTTTGACATAAATTAAAAAGAGATATATTAGAATGGAAGTCACAAATAAGTGTAAAGTGAGTATACAAAACAAGGAGAAACGAGCAGAAAGGCGGACTCTGCATATATCTCAAACCGATGTCCATAACCACAATCAAGATCCTCCAGGAACCTTCAGGGCAATAAGGCGTTGTTAACCCCTTTCGCCTCAACTCCATTTTGTGAGGTAGGAAGCTGTAAACTAGCAATAGTTTCTTAATAAAATTATATTTAACTATAGTTATGAGGTATATTAGAAGAGATAGTTACCTATGGGGGCTAAAAAATTTTTTAAAGCAATTTGAATTTATATGACAATTTATGTGTACCAGTATATCTACCCTTGGATATCAATTGTTCTAACCAAATTACCACATCTGGATATCAGTAAAATGTATCTATGTATTTAATTTATAAAGTCACGCCAAATATTAAAAATTAAAACATATATAAAAATACAGTGAACAATTTAATTAGAACAAAGCAAGAAATAAAAGAACATTTTTATTACTTATGAAAACTTCCAAAATGTTCCACTGACCAAAGTTCAGGTTTGTCCTGGCAAGCAATGCAACATTTTCTCGTTAGTTTACGCACTCCATGTCTTTTACAATCTACAAAAACTTTTCGAAAAGTCCCCTTTTTGCAATTTCTTTTGGAAAATCGGTCATTGCATGCAACGGTTTCCCAGATGTAGTAGGTCGATTTTTTTTTATTATTCATTTCTTAATATCCTTTCAGAAGTATCCTACTATGTTTCAGAAGTAT
The DNA here is from genome assembly GCA_918026665.1 of Diabrotica balteata. Classification (NCBI taxonomy): domain Eukaryota; kingdom Metazoa; phylum Arthropoda; class Insecta; order Coleoptera; family Chrysomelidae; genus Diabrotica; species Diabrotica balteata. Next base: position 49,863,536 of record OU898282.1, read on the forward strand.
CCCCCGGTAGCAGCGTTTTGTATAGTTATACATTAAAACATGTTTTTGATGGGCTTGGCTGTAAAATCCTCTGGGGTTCAATATCATAAGATGTAAAAGATGCAAACCTATTTTGGTGAACCACGTGTAGGATTTCCACAAAAGTCTGTACGGTTCAACATCTTGGTCCAATGCATCAACTGATCCCATATTTTGATTGTAGAATTCAATATGTTCCAGTTTGTTATAATAGAGAACATTTTCTTTTACAACATATGCTTGCGAACTAGAAGGGGCATATCCTTGCAAACAAAACATGGTTATTGCCTATCTAATGGAACCAATGTTAATTCTCTTGGACCCCTATTTGGTCGAATAGTGCCTGTAAGGAAAGCCTTGTGTATCAATAGAAACTCACAAAGAGGAACCGATGTATACCAATTATCTGCAATTACTTTACGATTACTGTTCAGTAGGTTTTGGCAAAGATAAACTACTATTTTCTCTTCTTGTGCGTTAAAAAACTGGTGCTGGGTCTACTAACTTTTGACAACTATCCCTAATAAGAGCCATAAAAATATATAAAAATAATAAATATAAATAAAATAATACTAAAATAATAAATAAAAATAATACTTTCGAGAAGTTCTGGTGGTGAAAATCTAAGGAATTTAAGAATTGCCAAAAAGCGATTTCGGGTCATAATAGATGTATGAAAAACTAGTGGACCAGTGCATATATTATCTGTACTCCAAAAATCCGAAATTTGCGGACACTTGGTCAATCCACTAAGAAAATAAAGCGCTATAAATACTTATATTTCTTCTGTTGTCACTGGTTTATAAGCAAGACCAAAAACTTTCATGGCGGATTATGGATTATCATTAAAATATTTATCAGCCTCTTTGATCGGTCCATTCGAATAGTTTTTTAACAATACTGCTACTTACAAACGACTCAAAATAGTGTACCGGTTCCACAAAATCTTATAATTCAATAGCTGGGTGAAACCTATAGTCAAAGCGAAATTCGGGTATATCTCTTGAAAGCTTATCATCAAACGGATCCATAAGGGCTGTCCAGCCGCTCATTTGTACCTCATCAATGACTTCTTCCTCATCCATTGATAAATAATTATTGGTGTCTGAATCGCTCTCGAAGTCACTATTAGACATTTAATAACTCAAATCATTTTCACTTTCAAAATCCAAATCCATTTTTACTAATATAAAACAAAATTTCGTACCTAATAGGCAAGAAAAAGAACACATTCTCAGCAAACTCTAAACGTGCACTAAATAAATATTTTGTCGCTGCGTTGGGTTGCCACCAAATTGAACGTCGACTTTGAGCTGTTTACATTATTCTGGGATTTTTTAATGGCCAACCATGATATCGCCGTATGGATATCCATCTTACTGCGATCCAAATTAATCTACAAAGCCCTACACCTAAAAATATCCATACGTGAATACTATGAAGTGGGATGGGTTAAAGGAGGATTCAATGTTATTTTGATAGAAGAGCCAGGGTCAAATCAAAGATTCATCGGGTGTTAGTGGATAGCCTTAACCCGTAAGGTGGAAAAATATTACGGGACACAAATGGTAATGTAGGTACAGTCGGTCAGAGTGTCATTAAAACGAAATTATATAAGAAATTTTAACTATTATCTACAAGATATATTCTGGTATTATCCTTACTTACAAAACCAGAAGGCACAAGAAGCAGACGACGACCACGAATGAGATGAATTGATGATGTAGAAGAAGACCTACAGATTCTAAGGGTTAGAAGATGGAGGGAAGTTGTCAGGAATCGACAGAAGTGGCGACTTCTTTGTGAGCAGGACAAGATCCACAACGGATTGTCGAGCTACTTATGATGATGATGATGGCCATTTAATGTACCTGATACTAAAAATATAAGTTTTCAACTTACAGTTTATCTGAAATAAAAAACCGGTAACCATGCGAAATTTTGTATCGTGCTTCACTTTTACACATTAATTTCAAATTAATTTGAAGAGCATACGAAAGAAGTAAATGTTTAAATGCATTTGTAATTATAAGAAACTAAGTAATAGGTATACCTTAAACGACAAAACAAAAATATCTAAAATGAGAAAAGCAGAAAAATTCTCCACTTTTATTTTTTATCTATACATGTAAAATATTAGAGTATTAAGACGACCGGAGTGCGGAACTAACCACTATATGGTAAGATCAAAATGTTACTTACAGTATCGACTTCGGCTACTACATCAAAATGACAACCAACTAGCTCAATTAAAACCGCTGGAATCGAATCTAAATACAATATTGATGCACTGCAAAACGACTCGACATCATTCTTATATAAGCTGCGACTCAGCAAAAAATTGGCAAACCTGATCTACTAATCAGCCCAGAATAACTATACAGAGATAATCAATAAAATCAATTAAGCAGCTTACGAAGCGCTCGGCACAATCCAAAAGAACAAAAAGAATACTCCATTGTGGTAGACAAATGATATCGTCAATGCAGTACACAACAAGAAACAAGCATATCAAAAGTGGCTGCAAACAAATAATCCAGATGATAGACGAACATATGCAAGATCAAATAGAGAAGTAAAAAAATTAGTAACTAAAGCAAAAAATATTTCCTGGGAAAGTAAATGCGAAGAAATCAACAAATATATAGGGTCAACAAGATCAAGAGAAGCATGTAAAACGGTAAAAAGTCTGAGAACAAACAGAAAAGAAACGAGTAGAATAGATTTGATAGAAGAAAGATCTTGGATCGAACACTACTCACAACTTTTGACTAAAACAAGACCTCAATTCACGAACATCAGTACAATAACATATGAACTGAAATACAGTAAAGACGATGAAATACCGGTAGAGGAAGCCGAGAATGCAATACGAACTCTAAAAAACCGGAAGTCATGCGGACCATTAGTTATACCAAATGAATTATTAAAACATAGCCCGCAATTATTACGGGAAATACTGGCGTATGTCTTCACCTTATTCTATAATGGACACGACTTACCACCGGAGTAGGCAAAAGCACACATTAACAACATCTACAAAAAAGGAGATAGAAAGAATTGTTCAAACTACAAGGGGCTAAGTGTCATAAATTCACTCGCAAGAGTGAAATATAATAAAAAGTGAAATCAGTGAAAATTAATAAAAAATAAAATTAAAAAAGAGATGACAGATGTAGAAGAACAGAATGGCTTTCGTGCAGGCATATCCTATGGACAGTATATTCTCTCTAAAGCAAGTTATCGGGAAAAGATTAGCCCAATTAATATACAAAAACTGAGTACTTAGTTGTAGGAGAAAAACCAGAAAGCCTACAAATCGAAATGGGAACTACCAACAGGTAGTTCCCATGGTGTAAATACTTGGGAGTTCAAATAACATCAAAAGCAGGAAGTAGCGAAGAAATACACTCCAGGATTGGCCATGCAAGATCAGCCACCAGACAGCTACACGGACTATTATGGAATAAAAAAATAACAAAAGAAAATAAAAGAAGAATTTATAAAACAGTCTTCTTCTTTTAGTGCCTATTCGTTCCGAATATTGGCAATCATTCTGGCTATAATTATTTTATTAACTGCTGCTTTAAATAAATTCGTTGTTGTTGTGGAGAACCATTTCCTCAGGTTCTTCAACCATGATATTATAAAACAGTAAAAGAAAGTATTGGACTGTACGGTGCCGAAATCTGCGAAATAAACCAAAGAAACCAATCAAAAATTAAGGTCATGGCAATGAACTACTGGAGACGATGTTGCCAACTCACTAGACTTGATAGGGTGAGAAACGAAGATATTCGGAGAGAAATGGAAATCGATCTAGACATAATAGACACAATCGAAGCGAAAAGACTTAGCTGGTATGGACACCTTCAGAGAATGCCTGAAAATAGATGGCCAGAGATCTAACAACTGAAGATTGCTTCGACAGAAAACGCTGGAAATTAAGATGCGAGAAGCGGCGCTAGCAGTAGAAGGCTCGCTTGTTACATATTATATTACATGGTTTGGAACATTGCACGCAGAAGTTTAGTCATGGCGTGTGCTAAATTTTGGCATAAAAAACATACGTTGCATTTAGCTAATACCAAATATCTGTCAACGTTACGCTGCCAAGTTATTAGCAAATGCAGATTTTAGTAGTACTACTTTACTGCGTTTAAAACGTTGGTATAAAATATATGAATTAACCACAGAAATGTTCAGTAGACAAAAATATTTTGTGACACCAACGGAATCGTGCAGTCTAACAGACTGAATTAAAATTAAATGTATTGTTTGTGTAAAAATGCGTAACTGAATAAATGCGTGTCTCATAGAGTACACGTTACCGATTAATAAGGGTAAATAATAATAAGGGTTAATAAAATCTGTATTTCTTTTTTTGTTTAAATGGCATATACAAAATAAAAATTACAATATATATAATAATTAAACTATTACTTATTGATGTTATATATTATTATGTGTAAAAAAAGAATATAAAAGGCATAGACGGGTCCAATAAAAGCTCAATTTTAGTCTGCAATGCTAACAATGAACCATTAAAGTCGCCGTATCTTTTGCATTCTATTTGAATCGTCGATGTAGAATAGTCAATAATTGGATTTATTGAACCTTTTTCTAACTAAACGAATTTTCAAACCGCATTACGATTTGGACGTAAACGTTGGCTAGTCACATTTATTTAGGTAAACCCTCCGTAGCCGAACTAATGCGATTGAAAAATTCGAACTTAATTTCACAGTCGCGTGATTCGCTGCCGTTACCGGAATATTAACGTCTCATATAATGTAAATTTAGCAGCTGCAAACAACGGTGGACCTGTTCTGGACTAATTAAGCCATCGCCTCATAAATTCATTACTATCTAACACGTTCAATAGACCATACAATAGTAATGAGAGATAAGCAGTGGTCGAAGTACACTATAAATATCCGAACTATTAGTCATTTTGTTTCAATGCGTCTACTACGGGGTTTATGTTTGGCATGATCGGTGTGTGTTTGAAATGGATTTTTATTCCTAGCGAATAGAGATATGTCTGCATAAATTTATTCCTTACCAGGATAGCTATAATAAAATTATTGGACCGATTCGAAATAAAATTGACAATATTCAGTACTTAATACAAGAGTAATTGCAATACAAATTAATAAATGAGTAGTCGGTCTGCAGAAAATACGATTATATAAACATACATCACCTATTAACCCTTTCAGGACCCTTGTCCATTACAATAGACATAAACACCTTCTATTTCCCAGTTAAGTAATGGTGCTTGTTCTGACATTATTTCCGTATGTTGCTTGATCTCCACTCAATCTTTTACTGAATATATATGTGGCATTTGCTTTGTAGGTTAGTTAAACTATAATAGTTTATAGTTTAACAAATAATAATTTAACAAGTTTTCAATAATGGCGGAAGCAATACGTCGTAAAAGAGGTATTTATAACTGATTGTTTTAGATACATATTAATACTAATTACTATTAAACTGGGAATAAGCCACAATTAAAGATAAAAATACGTTTATTGACGTTTCAATTTCCACTTCGGAAATCGTTCTCAAAATACAAACAGTAAATAAAACAAATTTTGTTTTTTGTTACATAGTGAAAAATTCTTCTAATAATTTAATTTTATCTGACTCATTTATATTGACAATTCAGACATACATTATGCATTTTAAAGTAGACGACTTTAAAATGATATTGCCAATATTGTTGAGTTGCGCTCCTGGGACGACTTTACTTATAAGATAGTTCATTCGATTACATGAAATCAACTTTAACTTGAGAATATCCGTCAGAAAAAAATCATAGCATGTAATTCGTCTTTAAAAAGACAAACACATGACATGATGACAGTAAAATTCTCCTGTTAGTGATTCCATAGTAAATTATGAGGGAAAACCAGGAAAAAAACCTCATAATACTATCCCGTAAAATATATAATATTTTATAATATATATTTTATACTCATAAAACACGCATGGGATAATGAACATAGGGTTCAATGGAGTAATTCAAATGTAGTCCTAAAAGAAACGGATGGTAAAAAAAGAAAAATCAAAGAAGCGGCTCTAATTATGTTAAATGAGGCCAATTGTGTCGCAAATTCTTCGGCAGAATGTAGTAGGATCTGGTTACCAATATTGAAAGAGGAAGTTATTAATAAGAAAATACCAGTATTAGTAAGTCAGTAACATATAGAGGATACATCATTTATGTTTTTTAAATAACGTAACATATAAAATCAGAATTTTGATGTTTGTTAAAGGTAAACTAAATTCACGAAAAAATACTTACAATGTCGGGATAGTATTATGAGTTTTTTTCCTGGTTTTCCCTCATAATTTACTATGGAATCACTAACAGGAGAATTTTACTGTCATCATGTCATGTGTTTGTCTTTTTAAAGACAAATTACATGCTATGATTTTTTTCTGACGGATATTCTCAAGTTAAAGTTGATTTCATGTAATCGAATGAACTATCTTATAAGTAAAGTCGTCCCAGGAGCGTAACTCAACAATATTGGCAATATCATTTTAAAGTCGTCTACTTTAAAATGCATAATGGATGTCTGAATTGTCAATATAAATGAGTCAGATAAAATTAAATTATTAGAAGAATTTTTCACTATGTAACAAAAAACAAAATTTGTTTTATTTACTGTTTGTATTTTGAGAACGATTTCCGAAGTGGAAATTGAAACGTCAATAAACGTATTTTTATCTTTAATTGTGGCTTATTCCCAGTTTAATAGTAATTAATTTACAATAACACAAGAAAATAGCTTCAGAACATATTAATACTATAAATAAAAATTTGATAACCAAATCATGAGCGACCATCGGAAGAACCAATACATCGGATCTAAAAGGAAAAAGTAAAGATGAGCAACAGGATGAAATTGACAAAAGTAAAGAGCAGGATAATAAATCAACAAAACAATTTATAACTTATTGGCTGTATTGTCCTTCTCGTTCAGGCAGTTATCTGCCTGATAAAGCCAGGATCTAACAGAACGTGGATCGCTGTTCTTCAGCGGCGAAGAAAAATAGAAAATACATAATAGAAAATAACAAAATCTAAAGACGAGAACTACCGCAACATGGAGTACCGTTTCCCCCTCAATATTTGTGGTTTACAATCCCTGAGGTAGGGTAAAATTGTCTATTTACGGTAGGCATCTGCTGTCCCGTCATTTGTTGGTAAATAACACGGTTCAAAGAAAGGTTGGAAGCTGATACATAGCACCTACTTAACCCTCCTCCCTTCCGACGTGGCTAGGGTTTGGTTTAGTCAGTGTAGTGCTAATTTAACTATGGAGTGGTCTAACGAAGTTGAGTTCGGAATTTTTATCAATATATAACCAACTTACCAACTAACTAAATTTTGTGTCTACAACACTGGTGGCGTCATAGAAAACATATTGACAGCAGAAAGCGATCATTTGAGTCGATGAAAGACTAACCGTCGGACTTTACATTCAACGATGTATCAGGCAGGGATGATATCACTGTTATCTTGTCCGATACTATATAGTGCCATAAAGTGTTGTTGGATGTGTAAAAGCAACAAAATAATAAATGAGCATAAAAATAAATGTATTTAATACAAAATGTAAATATATTCAGCCGCCAAATGCACGACAAGGATTCCCACAGACAAATCGACAAAACATTGAGAGGGTTACCCAATTTAAATACGTGGGATGCTAAAATCAGGTGCACAATTAAAGCAGCTCGCATAAAATATGTTTTTATAAACACAACTGAAAATTACATTTGCGTCAAAGCATGATCAATGCTATATGTGTTATTGAGTTGTTATATGATACCAAAGTAATACCTTGGGGATCTCCTTAGATGGGACGGCGAGACACTTTTTATGTAACTGCCCAGGGTTGGATAGGATAAAACTCAATATATTTGGGGCACTATCAACTCGAACCCTACGACTTCGTAGAAGTGTCATCAAAGGCCATAATTCATTTTGTTAAAATAGGGATGAGCCAGAATAGGTCGAGTAGAAGCCTGGTTAAGCACTTACTCTTACTAAACCTAACCTTACCTAATCTTAGAGAAAATCGATATAGAATCCTTTAGCTTATAATAAAAAGTAAAATCTTGGATCGCAAAAGAATTGGAAGGAAGCCGATGTGATTTGTAAAGAACATTCACGATCGACAACACGACTAAACAAATATTTCGACTAGATGAAAACTGTAAACAACTGGCCAATGTAATTGCCTTCTTTCGAACACAATAGGACATCGGGAAAAGAAAAATATTGCTTCAGGAAAAACTTGGTGTGTTTTGTATATTTGATGGATTGGCAATTTCGGTGTGTATATCGGAGGGATGTCATTCAAAGATAAATAGGCGTATGTCTTATTGACTAAAGTTTTGCTTTCGAATTTCATAGTTCAATTTCTTTCCAAAAGCTTTTTTTAGGACTTTTTGAACCCTCAGATATTGTTAATGTAGCTTTTACCCAAGTGTGAAAAGTAAAGGTAAAGCACTTGAAGAAGAGACAAGAGCAGAAGAGCAAAGAGAATCGGGACCTTGCATATTTTCCCTGTTGGAAATTGTAGACTTAACGTAGCTACACCAGGTCACAACATTAGACAATAAAGAATATTTTTCAAACTAAAAAAAGAAACCTTTAAATAAAATGTCTAATAAACGTTTCTAAATTTCACAATCTTCGCCAAGTAAATTTATGAATAAAAAAGCTTATAAGATTTAAATTAAAATACATAAAATATTAAACAGTTAAAATGTCATAGTTAGAATATAGATATGTTTATTAATAATATAAAATAGAAGAATTTACCAAAAATTGAAAATTTAGGCGATTTAATATACCATAAATTGTTTAAAAAGTATTTAAGGTTCATCTAAGGAAATATATCGGATTTAAAATTTAAATATTTTTTCAATAAATATTAAACATCATTTAAAAAACATATTATAGCTAGATAAAGCCATATTATACTGTTAAAAAAAGGAAAACATATGTTAATGAATAATATGAGCCTGTCAGATTATTTATTAATCAATATACTTATAAAGGTATTTATAACAGCAGACCTCAATTTGGTAACGATAGCTTGTGGTTTCCTTCTTTTCTTGTCTTTATGAGATATTCAGAGTATTTAGGTAATGCGACAAAAAATGTTATAAGTTTCATAGTAACATGGATGCAAAAATGCGCATAACCATGTTATTAAAGGTTTATATTTTTTAAATCTATTTTTAGTAGCATATACACTGCTGAAAAAAAAACTGGGTTCTATCCAATTTGTAATTCTAAACATAAAATTTAAAACTAACACTGAATAACTTGCTCCTTGAACTTTATCTACAAAATATTTTTTTCAGAGAAAGTTCCAGAAGAGATCAAGAATTGATATTTAATGCTAAAATGTGTACTATCTTTTGAGCATTTTTAGTTGAATATTATTTTAAATAGTTGTGAGTTAAGTTTTCTACGATTCTCTTAAGTACTTCCATTATTGATACCTTTAATAATAATAAAGTATTATTGCTATTTAAAGTAAGTATAGTAAAGTAAATTTAAAGTAAAGTAAGTTTTGGGAAAAATAATACCTCCTCTTGCTGATAGTTGTTTAATGACGAGTTCAAAAAATTGGTTTAGAAAGCATGTGCGAATACCTTCCCTTCATCCCAGACACCGTGTCGTTCGATTATCATTTGTTTCTGAAACTGATCTTTCTCCCTTCAATCCTGACCTCTTGATGGTCATCGCAATGTCTTGTGTTGTCCGTCTCCAAAAATCTCTGTCTCTGGTAATTTCTTCTAACTCATGTATAGGTATTTTGCATTAGCCTCTAATTTGATCGATCCATCTTATTGGAGATCCTCCTTGTCATCTTTGGTCTTCTACCTTTCCTTGAAAAATAAGTATTTCCATTTTTTCTGTATCTGCTCTCATTATATGTCCAAACTATTTTAATTGTTGGAGATGGACTTTGCTGAAAAGACGTTTGCTGCCTTTTAGCTCATTTAAAATTGAAATATTTGTCCTGTGGTCGGTTTGGCGGTAGAGAAATACAATACCGGCATCTAAAAATTCATTTAACGATACATTAAATGCCTAGACAGCAAGGACAACTACATTCAAAGATAGCCTAAAGTACAGTGACTTTGCAAATATAGTTTTGTGTTAATATCTTCTGTTTTTAATTTTTTATGTCAAAACAGTCTTTACTTTCTGAACGACCTACGTACAATAGCACTTTTCCTGTAAGATAGCAGTTCAAAGACTTCTTCATCTTGATGTGGCTATCCGTGACGAGTGTTGGTGATCATCATGACCATCTTTATCTTATCTGCAGCAGCGCGGACAAGCTGCACAGATGTTGTGTTAAACCAAGTTCTGAGGTTCTTCAACCAGGATGTTCCTTATCTCCTCGCTTTCCAAATATTTTTAGCTTTACCTTTTTTTAGCTACAGTGTGTCAAAACTATTAGAATATGCTAAAATAGTTTTTTTTTTTTCATAACAACAAAATACGCTGAAGATTGGAAATAACGAGTTAGTGTTACTTATTTCATTGATTCGTACCGGAAGAAACTAAGGTCATTCACCTCTTCCTTGTGCATGTTGTTTTGCTTCCAAGTAGTCAGTAAGGCTCTTTATGTAGTCTGACCATAAGCATGAAGATCTTCATCTCGATATTTAGCTAACTCGTCTATTAATGTGTCCAAAATATTTTGATATTGTAAGTCTATTAGTAATGCTAAGTTCCAAATAGTGCTGCTATGAAATAGCATTGACTTATTGTATGGGTTTGCCCTTTACAGTATGCACGTTATTCTACGATAGACCCAGATTTTGAAGCCATGCATTTAGATGTATACATGATTTTTTAATGGTCCATGTTTCAGTAGCCTATGTAGCAATGGGAAATAAAAAAAACAAGATGTTGTTGAAGTGAATACTCCTTATTGCTCAAAAAAAGTCGAAAAAACTTGATTGAATTGGCTAATTTTGATTTTAAAATATTTGTAGCAGCCTAAGAAAGGTTCAAAAGGTAAGAAAATTAGTTAAAACTGTAAAGAAGATAGAAAAACACCTTATTTTCACATAAAAATAGATGTATATAATATATCCTCCTTTGATTAACGTCACTAAAACAGTGGCTATCTTCACGTCTATTTACTTTTCACGCGAATTACTGGAGTTATAGTTAAGACATTATAAAAAATTATAATGACAAACAAAATGAATTAGCTAAATATAAATACAAGATAATAATGAAAATGTAAATAATGAATAAATTCTATATTATATTTAACAAATTTTGAAAATTATAAAAATTATTACACAAAATATTTAAAAAAATAATGTAGATTTTTTTAATTTTAAAGAACTTAAATGTGTGGTATTCTTATAAAAAAAATATTAACAATTCAGTAATAAGTAGACATACAATTTCATTAACCCACATAATAGTAATACCGCGATAAAAGAAGTATTCACTTCTGTCGTGCATTACCAAGTGCCGTTGTTTCAATGTTAGTATATTTCCATGTTTTGGAGAGCTTTGACGTAGCGTATATGACCATTATGAGACGCCAACGTAATTTGTTTTTACATCATTCACTATTATTATTGGTGACGGAATCCACGTAATTAAATTGTCTAACCACTTCGTGCCTTGTCACTTATCTCACTTCTCTTCTGTTTGTATGATTTCTGTTTCTATCAATAACCACTACATTATTTTTCTGGATATTTGGTTTTAAGGCATGATTACGGTTATGGTTACGTCTAGTCTCGTCATAACGTTTAAAAAAATTTCTGTTGATAACACCAATATAACATGCATAATTAGCTTATTAAAGATTGCGCATTTTTCTCCTCCTATAGTTGTCCAGTCTTGTCATTCCTCAAAAACTAGGTACACAATTTGCTCACCGTACATGCTAAATAGAATGGGGGAGATAACAGGCCCCTGTCGACCTCTTTTTTTAAATTAAGTTAATTAAGTTATTAGAATATACATTGTTAACTCCCACATTTGAACTTTAATCTATATTATTTACTGAATATTTTTGGGATATATATGTTAAAATTTTTGATGTTTGACTTTCATTAATAAATTGATAATTGATGTAGGATAGGTGCTGCCAATTTTTGGAATTTATTTGTTTATATAGTATTAAAAGTGGGTTTAACAAGTCAGCTATTCACTATTCCAGATTTTATTGCAATCATATGCATTATTTCGAGCCCTACTTCTCACATTCCATTGGTTTTAGCCATTAATTACAACCGCCAGTTCCATAAACAGTATGTAGTACAAAATATCTATTAATTTTAGTACTTAAGGATTAAATGCTTCTTTGTTTTGTTTAAAATAAACAATTTTGTTTTGATAACGGTCCGTTTAAAGCTGTAATCCCGTTGGTCAAACGTAACAAAACACAACTGATCCATTTGACATCAATGCATACAAAGTATGTTTACTAAACATGTTCTAAACTATTTTTCAACAATGTACAAAGCAAAAATGGAAAATAATGTCGACTAATCTCCTCTTTCATCGGATATTTTTACATCCATCTACCGACTGCAACTCAACCAAATAATGAACGAAAGCCATTACAACTATAACTCGGTTAAAACTTTATTTTAGTGTTCTGCTTTGAACCAACAATGGCGTTCGAGCAAATGACTATAACCGTTTATTTTATGGCGTGTTGGAAGCAGACTTGAATTCGTCGAATGTTGGCAAGCAAGGAAGTCTAGAAATATGTATGCGGTTTATAAATAAAATTTTACGGAAACTTATGAAAATTAAGTTGAAATTTGTTTCCGGATAAAAATATATCTAGATTAAAAAAGATTGGAAATTCAGTATACAACAACAACTGAAATGCTCTAGACCTAGAAAAAAAAACTAGGATTTTTATCTAAAAAACACTTTTTTTTAATATAATAATATAATTTAATATAATCCACAAAACGTTTTTCCACTAACGCAATTCTAAACATAAGTAAGTGCAATTCTGAACAACAACTCTTCTTTCCAACAGTTGCATCAGAAAATCGTATATCCTGCCATTGAGAGTTGTGGTTTACTTAGATCCAGAATATTTTTCGGTCGCGGACAGTGAATTTTGTTACTTCTAAATCAGGTACTGGCATCTCGACCTTTGCGACACTTATATGATTCGTCTATCTAGTTCTTCAGTGCATTTCCAAACTAGCCTAGGGACTACCTTATTTATGGTACATAATCTCGCTTTATATATTACAAAAATTAAAAGAGGAATCAGACAAGGACAAACCCCTTACTGCAGGTCTGGAACATGCTTTCAAAAAATTGGATTGGGAAACCAAAGGAATCAATGTCGACTGCGAAATGTTCTCCTACATATGATTTGCCGAACGACATTCTTCTGAAAACAGATAACTTAAAAGATATTGGAACTATGCTTACTGAGTTAGATGCCGCTTATAATGAAGTTGGTTTGAACATAAATTTTGGGACGACACAAAACATGACAAATCTGGTACCAAGCGAAAATCCAAAAGTCGAATGCAACGAAATTGGATTAGTTTATGAATATAAGTACTCAAATCATGAAATCCAAATTACCAAGGACAATCAAACTGCTGAACTGCAAAGAAGAATCACATTAGCATGGGTCGCATATCGAGTTGTATCAGAAATCTTTAAGAGCAACATGCCTTATTATTTAAAAAAGAAGATGTTTCACCAATGTGTGCTTCCAGTCATGACTTACGATGCTGAAATATTTTCCTTAAGCCAGGTTACAGAAACCAAACTCAGAGTAGCACAAAGAAGAATGGAACGCTCGCTACTTGGACTGACTCTCAGAGACAGGGCTATAAACGAAGAAATAAGAAGAAGGACAGGCGTCACAGATGTCATAGCATGACTGAAAAAATTGTTCACGACAGCTCTAGAGTCAATATTTAAGAGCACTCAATGGCAAGATATTGGCATCAATATAGATGGAGAAAGATTAAATCACCTAAGATTTGCAGATGATGTTGTATTAATCGCAGATAATTTACATGATACAGTTTCTATGATGCATTCGCTTAAAAGTCTGTCTGAAAGAGCAGGAATAAAGATAAACTTTGAGAAAACTAAACTTATAACAAATCTCGTAATGAGTGAAAATATAACTATTGACAATAATACCATACAACAAACAGACACTTACAAATATCTGCGACACGAAATCAAAATAAGCAGAGACAATCAAACACATGAAATACATAGGCGAATAGGCCTAACATTGGCAGAATTTGGCAAATTAAGCCATATTCTAAAAAGTTCAATTCCCATGTGTCTCAAGCGAAAGGTTTATAACCAATGTGTTTTACCTGTACAAACTTATGGAGCAGAGAGTACAAACATATGGTGCAGAGCAACACTCACGCAAAAATCTGCGAATAAACTCAGAGTTACACAACGAGCCATGGAACGTGCAATGCTGAACGTGAGCCTTCGAGACCACGTAACAAACCAACAAATCAGGCAAAGATCAGGAGTTCAAGACGTCATCGAAAGAACCACAACGCTTAAGTGGAACTGGGAGGGCACTTGGCCAGAACACAAGATGGACAATGGACAATACGTATTATGGAATGGAGGCCCAGAAACTATAAAAGAAGCCGAGGACGACTACCGAATAGATGGACCGATGATATAAAACGTGTAGCTGGAAACAGGCTACAAGCGGCCCAGTATAGAGAACACTGGAAAGAACTGAGGGAGGCCTATGTCCAGCAGTGGACGCGATTGGCTGACTGATGATGATGATGATTATCTTTATATTGGTCATATTCATACCCATTCCAAAAGACGCCACCCATACCGAGTAACGAGTCCTTCGTATTGTTGTGTACGATCGGCTTATTACCACCAGAAATCCCTTTTGCCCATTTTAGAACCAATGACTATATAGTCGTAGTAGGTAGGAACTCCAGCAGGTTGTTATCAGAGAATGGAAGCATCTGACCCTTAGGTTGAACGAGGATCATGCCAGTGTTCGACTTGCCTGGTAACCTAAACGAAGCAAGTAAATAGTACTACCAAATTGTTATTATTAACTCATGTAACGAAAAAAGTGATCCTCATTGTTCACAAGGTGGTCTTTAATTGCACATAAATGTACTCACGTGCCAATGTTCTAGTTTTAAAATTTAGTTGTAGGATTATTACTGGCTTCCACAATGTTAAATGCAAACGAGTACAAAGATTTATTTTAATAAAAAATTTATATGAAAAATTAATTAAACTTTCATAAAATAAAAACCTAGTATGAAACTGGATAAATATAAATAAATCATCAAAGTAAAAATGCCAACATTTCTATTGACGAAACCAAAATTCAGATTTCTTTGCTTTAATGTGCCTTCTATAAATTGCAAGGCCAAACAGACGATGCTAAAGGTAAAAGAGAGGTATGGAGATCTGAAAGTTGCTTTTCACAAGATATTTCCTCATCGAAGCAAAAATTCTTGGCGAATTGGTTTCTTGTACTCATAAAGAGTAAATCGAAAATAAAGAAAAGACAGTTAAGAATTGATTTCACGTCTAGTGCCTCTGTATATTCACTTATACGTATTTTATCCTATCAGAATTCATCAGAGCAACTGATACAGAAGCTCTAAAAGTAAAATAAAATCTTTTCCGTCAAAAGAAGCATTTTAAATATTTTTATTCTAAGTTTGCCCTGTAGTTACAGATAAATATCTTAATTAACTGATTATTTAATCAAAACTTCTATCATCATTAATACTTGTTTTAAAAACAACACCCTGATACTCATACTTTATGCAAAAGTACTTAAATTTTCATTGACAAAAAATGTCCCAAGGCCCGCCATTTTCATCAAGTAGGCGCAAAAGAAGTTCAAAGGCAAGCCTGTTGACGTAGGGCGCAGCCAATGAATTTAAAATTAATCTGGGACTAAGAGAGAAAAAGATGTGCCATCAACTATAATATTTAATATTACGCAGGGGGCTTACATAAAAGCCGGCAATAATTTAACATGATACACAGAAGACTACAAAAATAGGTCATGTATTAAATTGTTTCGTGTTTTATGTGGCAAAAATACCCACAGAAATATATCACATGTCTTACCATTATATCAGTGTACATTATACAACCAAAATGTTAGTAAAATCAATGACGGGAATTTTAAAAGGAAAATAAGAAGAATAAATTAAGGAAATAATTGAACAAAGATTAAAGCAAACGGCAAGGAATAATATAAAGGGTAAATGATACTGAAGGGTAATAAATTGTGTAGAACGATAAATTTCTAATACATAATCTTTGTTAAAAAACAATATAATAAACTCATAAATAAATTGGAAAAAGGGGTATTTTATCGAAAATAACGCTATTTTCGACATAGACCAGAAAAGAGTGGAATGCAATTTAAACAAAATGGAACAAATAACTGATTCCATTCAAATTAGTAAATGATCCTAACGGCCATAATAAGTAATAATGGTAATGATCGCAATTTTTTAATATATTATCTTTTATTAAATGTACAGTCTATATCGAGAAATTTGTCAAATAAGGAATACTCTTAAATAGTTCGACTATTTAAACATTATTACAAATCCTTATAGAGTCCAGTGAAGGTATCCCTGTAACTATCCGTTAAAACCACCCACTTGGGAGGTTGTCGTGGATTATCGAATTCTCTCTAATTTAGAAAAAAACGAAAAGTTAAATAGATTTAATAAAAATATATCTAGTTAAGAATTATATATAAAAATATTTTGATATAACGTAAAGCAAATAGAAAGCAGGAGAATTTTTTTTGTCGAAAATATCTAATTTTTACCTTTCTTTGGTTCTTACCGTTTAAAGTTTCCTCTTTATTAATCTAATTAATTCTAAGCTTTCTCTACTTATGGCTCTTATTAGTATGTTCAGGAAAATATCTTAGTACGCGATGGTCAGTAGCCAACGCATCACATCCGAATACTCACAATGTTCTGCTTCAACTGTAATTACACATTAGAACTCTTCATTCCTGTCCATCGAGTCTTCATCATTTAAACCTTTCTCTCTCAAATCATCTGCCAAACATTGCTTACATCTACTGTTTAGTCTTTTTATACCTCACTTTTCCTCATCTTCTAACAGCCATATGCTCCGTCCCACATAGTTCTTATTTTTACGTCTGAAGTGACCAAACTATAACAGTCCTTTTTTGGTACTCTAGTTAGCCCGACCCTTTCTCTAGTCACGCCGTTCCTGATCTTGTCCCTTCTAGTCTTACCCAACATCTACCGTAACATTTCGGTTTCAGCTACCACAACCTACTTCTCTTGAACTCTCTTTACATGCTATACTTTACCACAGTACACCAACGCAAGCCTCACCACACTCTTGTATATCTTTCTTTTTATCCCTTCGCCGAAACCGCTCATTCGCTTCCAGTTAAACGAACCAATCTGTATTCTATGGGAAATTTCTCGATGTAGTGTCCCATTTTCCGTTATGTAGTAGACAAGGTATATAAATTTTCCCACTCGTCCTATTTTTCCCCGAGCAATTTGATGTCCCCAACCATTCTTGATCTTTTTAACCACGTATACACCGTTTTCGACCTGCTAACCGTAAGTTCTTCCTCTTTAATACCCCTTCTCCAACTTCTCCAACATTTTTTTGCTCTTCTCCACTAACAAAAAGGTATAAAAATTTTTGGACAAGTTCAGGATTATATATATATCTGCGTGAAACTATACAACTTAATAAAGAAAACCAAGCAGCAGAGATAAAAAGACTCGTTAGACTGGCATGGGCGGCATTGGGTAAACTAAGCTACATTCTTAAAAACAAAAGATATCCACAGCATCTTAAGACCAAAGTTTACAATCAATGCGTACTCCCTGTTCTGACTTATGGTTCTCAAACGTTGACATTTACAAAAAGATAGGAAAGACAAATGTTGCACATAAGACTAATGGATAAAAAGAGAAACGATTGGATAAGAGAGAAAACAAAATTCAGAGATGTTAGACAAGAAGTTGCAAACTTGAAATGGAGATTTGCTGGACACAATATAAGACAAAAAGAAGACCGATGAAACAAATTTTTTATAAGTTAAAGACCATGGGAATATAAACGAAGTAAAGAAAGGCCCCAAATGAGATGGGCAGATGACATCAATAAGCACGTGGACACTAGGTGGATGACTGTAGCGATAGACAGAGAAGAATAGAAAAGGATTGGGGAGGCCTATGTCCAAATATGAAACGAAGAAGGCTAATTAGATAGATAGATAGATCTCCACTAACACGATATCATCCCCAAAAAACATTGACCAAGAAGCTGTCTTACCTTCTCTGTCAATACATCTATAGCAAAATTAAACAGGTAGGCGAAAAAACTTGACGCCAGCTAATCCTCACTGAAAAGCTTTCCGACACAAATCCTTACTTTGGTGTACGCTTTCTCATAAATATTCTTCAAGACTTACGTACGTTTCAGGAACTTATTTCTCTCTCATACATACACAGTATGTGTGTCTGTGGTTGGGATAGTGACTGAGAAACCTATGGTTTCATTCGCCAACATACACAGTGTAATTCCAAGGTATAGTATTTGTTGTCGTTTATTTATTGATCCAAAATATTTGATTTTTGGACCTGTTTTATTTGTTTTTCGTGGATTATTAGGTTATCTTGTCGTTGTTGTGATTTAGTGATCAGAATAAATTAAGTTGTTTTCGTATTCAGAGTTAGATCTCTTACTTCATTGTGTTCTACAACTCAATTTACTAGTTGCTGTAGATCTACTACCGTATCGTCAGTATATATTAATATATATTATTAAATGCTTTGTTTTAGTCTAAAAGGTAGCAGTACGGTGGTTGATCTATACCATGCACATTTAGATCAACACATTCATGTCAAATAAGGCTGCTCTTGTTCCATGGCATTTCTGAAGCCAAATTGCGTGTAACTGATATCTTGTTCCAGTCTTCGATTGATTCTGTTATGAATAATTGTTAAGAACATATTGAGTGTGTGACTATCAGGCTAATCGTTCAATGGCGATGGTGAGAGCATTTTCTTACATTTGGTTTTTAAATTAAACATTAAATGTGTATTGAATGACTTACGGATGCCTTACTATGAACATAGACTTTTTGTGTATGTGTATTTAGTTCCTGGACACAAAAAGTTTACTTAATATAATAGGGCTACATTATATCAAATAATAGTCCATATTCTTAATCTGAGCTAATAAAATATTTTAGTTTTATTTTTTATTTGTAACCTATATATTCATCTGAATCTATTTAATCAATTTGTTTTTGACAAATATATAACATGCGCTAAGGATACCTTTAAAACATTTTATTTATGTATGCACTAATATGAAATTTATTTTAAGCAACAACCAGTTATAAATCTTTCGAGGACCGCAACATCTTTTAAACAAAAAGTAATATTAGGCTTTCCTGGCCGAACCCATAAATCATAGCCATAACTGTAGCCCCGTGACTTATAAAAACATTTATATAAATTCCCTTCTCTGCATTAGATACATATTTAAGTCTCCTCTTCGCTATAAGTCTTCCTTAATAATCTGAAAATGTCAGTAGCAGAGTCTTTTAATACGATTCGAGATTGTACACAACTATAATATGTCGTGTTTTATGAGGCTTTTAGTGACTTTTCCACATTTTTCTTGGACCCTTAGTGTGTCACGAAGAGCAATGAAATACGGTATAGTTGGGCTTTAGTGTCTTGTTCGTTAACAGTGAACACGTATGATGAAAATTTTAAGTCCAGGGATTCTTTTTATGTGCCAAAAATGTGGGTTAGGTACCTACATAAAAACTGACTTTATCTCTGATTTAGGTCAGTGCGTAAATAGAATAAGAAAAGAAACTTGAAACAATAGCCATTTTCATTTCGTCATGTGGTCACATGTTATGACGTAAAAAGAGAGTGCAAGAAAAATATGAAAACATTTATTTATTTTAAACACGTGATTGATTTGAACAAATAATAATCTATGGTATGCTCCATAACCTTTTTTTCTTATATTTTATATATACCTAATTATAATTAAACACAATTTTAAAATTGGAAATGCATTTACATAAATACTAGTAAATCATTTGCAAGTTTTTTATTTAGTTCTATATTGAACTAATGTTTGCGCAGTCATTTATTCTTTCAAGTTCGCAAGTTTCTTCTAATTTTCTAGTAGTCCATTGAGAAGTTATATTAGGGTTGCATTTTTGAGAGGACTTTATGGTTTTGGTGTGTTGGTGGTTAGCCTCGCTTATCCCTCGTCATATTGGAGAAATGGGTGCAAAGAATTTTTACGCTGCATCTCGTAAACTAGCAACGGAATTTATTACAACTACAATTGTCTACAATTGTCTAAAATTGTCTACAATTGTCTACAATTGTCTACAATTGTCTACAATAGTCTACAATTGTCTACAATAGTCTACAATTGTCTTCAATTGTCTTCAATTGTCTACAATTGTCTACAATTGTCTACAACTGTCTACACTGTCTACAATTGTCTACAATTGTCTACAATTGTCTACAATTGTCTACAATTGTCTACCATTGTCTACAATTGTCTACAATTGTCTACAATTGTCTACAATTGTCTACAATTGTCTACAATTGTCTACAATTGTCTACAATTATCTACAATTGTCTACAATTGTCTACAATTGTCTACAATTGTCTACAATTGTCTACAATTGTCTACAATTGTCTACAATTGTCTACAAATGTCTACAATTGTTTAAAAGTTAAAAACAAAAATAACTAAAAATTTTGGGACATTTGCCAATAAAAGACATCAGAGCAGTATTTTAGAGGGTTTTTAAACGAATAATTTTCAGTAAAAAATTCTCATAAGAATACGATAAAAACGAATCATTGATTTAGATTTCTGTTATATATATTTTTTTATTCATATAATTCATCATTTTATTATTGCAGGTTGCACCAAAACAATTGAGGCACAATGCAGAGTATTTTTGGTCTACTTTTTGGCAAATACACATACTTCCACACGTTCCCTTGCATCTGCAGAAAATTATATTCAGAAGTTCGGAGTTTGCAGCAGTTTTGATAGTTTTTATTGAAGTTCAAACTTTTCCATGCTTTTTTCAGACCAAATATTCATTGCAGTATTTCCTGATGATAACTTTTTAAGACTGTGAGAACGAGCTGTATTTTGTTTGGCAAAAGCGATAATAAGTTAAAAATATCTTTGGTCACTGTCTGGCCAATCCTTTATATCTCGTGCTCTCAGAGATTTGTTTTTATTTACACCACATAAAGAGATGAACCATATACGTTCACCTACACGACAGGCGACTGGATCTCACGAACGACGACCAGAATCAGGCCCGAGAAGAATCACGACGGTCAGAAAAGACTGCTCTTTACAACGCACTTCTTTGCAAAAACGGTTCTTTACGGCTAGATAAATCCAAAACCATTTTCAAAATGCTCAGGGTTGGACTTTAAGCACTTCTACCGTGAGAAGAAGGTTGCGAGAATTTGGTCTAAGGGCTCGCTGTCCAGCAACAGGACCTTTGGTAACAGCAGCACATCGACAACGCTGACTACAGTTTACTAGAGACCACAAGCATTGAACGATAGAAGATTGGAAAAATGTTTTGTTTAGTGCTGAGTCCAGGATGGTTCTTTATGGCTCAGATGGTCGCATCAAAGCATACCAAAGGCTTTAAACGATATGCTGTTTGTGTTCGACGAGTTTGTGTTGCTTTTGGAGGAGGTCCGGTAATGTTCTGGGCAGGCATTTCATTCGAGGGCCGTACTGATCTCGTATTTATTGATAGAGAAGCGTTGAATGCACACCGATACATTGAAATTCTAGACGAGCACGTAATGCTTTTTGCTGGGTTTGTCGGCGAAAACTTTATTTCTGTGCAAGACAACGTGCGGCCACACGTAGCCGGGATGGTAACTCAATATCTGGTAACTGTCGGCGTGTCAAAAATGAACTGGCTGGTGCAAAGTCTAGATTTGAACCCGATTGAACATGTTTGTCACCAACTCAAACGATGGGTAAGAAACAGAATACCTGCTCCAATAAATCGTGAGCAGCTTCGGTTGGCGCTCATGGTAGAATGGGAAGCTTTTCCTCAAAACGACATCCACAATTTGATCAATTCAATACCAAATCGAATGAGGATTGTAATTCACAATAGAGGTAGTAATACACAGGATAAATAATTACGACTTAATTGTAATTTTTTAAAGAAAACAGAAAAAATGTACAATTTTAATTTTTTTTATTTTTCAATAATTATGTTGGAAAAAGTTGTTTTTTGACATTTGTTATTTAAAAAATGATTGCATACTGCTTTAGAACATATTCTTATACATAACACCAACATCTAATGACAATCACTTCGTGATTGTATGATTCGTAAAAATTAAAAAATGGTAAAAGTAAATTTTTCGTGACGCGCAGTGTATACGCAACGTATTTGTGATATTTATATTTAACTTTACTTTATTCTGATACTAGAAAAATTAATTAAAAATATTAATAAACACAATATTTTAAAATTATTTCAATTATAATTCTGGCTTTTAGTTAACACGGATCTAATTTTTTTAATTAACGTGATTATAATTCATATACGATATAAAGCTCATATAACATTCTTTACCTTGCGTGATTTTAATCTAATTCCAGATTTATTATTCATGTTTAACAAAAAGTATAAAAGAACATGTTACATAAATAATAAATATTTTGCCTACGTGTTTAAATAATTTTTAGCTATTCTGCAAAGTTGGATTTATTAAGCAATTAAAATATTTTTTGCTGGAGAAATATGAACAGTTTTTTTAGACCGCAATAGTTACTTGGAAAACCCACAGAAACAAATCGGATATAACTTGACCTGATGGTAGTCAGAACAAGCGCAAGCAAAAAGGAAACGATTGTCGAGAAAATATGTCTGACACAGAACCTTAAAATCATAAGGTTTCCAAAAAAAAATTTGAAATTAGGTTTAGATGGTAAGCCTACAAACTTGGCAGCAAAGAGGTGAAAAAGAACGCTATTTAACCCTTTCACATATGTCCATTATAGTCGACACAAAATTATAAAACGCAAATAACCCATTTATCTACTGAATATTGCCTATGTATGACACATATAGACAAAATTCAGGTTATTCGGCTCAATATCTGAATAAATTAAATAAATATTTGTCTTTTTTTCAATTTGGTTTTGTTGACCAGAGTGTAATACTCTCTATTTTGATCTATAATTATCTAAAAGAAGAAGAACGTTACACAACAAGTTGATCTGCAATTATTATGATTTTATCTTCTCTAATTTGGATTGAACTCTGTAACTAATATTATTCGATAAATACTATTCTTGTCGCTACTATTTATTTAGTCATTTATATTTTTCTTGTTACAAACAAAAATGCACAGGAAAACAGCAATTTCGCTGTCTAAAATCTGTGACTTGTTTTCTTTTGGCCACAAAAGTCCCACCCTCCGAAAGTCTCCTTACAAGCACAAATTGTGCATGTAAAGGAAAATAAAGTAAATACTTATCAAATATACACAACCATTTACGTAAAGTTATTGAAAGTAATTGTTTAAGTAGCGCATGGTAATAACATATTAAAAAAACTCGCTTATAGCGTTTTCTGGACTGTTCAATCTGAGTCCATTCTCGCTTGATGCTTAAACAATATTAAAGCATCATACACCCCATATATGTTGATACAATAAACCAATATAAATATACAATAAAACCTTGGATATATACAATATAACAATAAAACAATAGGAATAGGATACAATAGGATACATAGGAACAATAAAAATAGGATACAATAAAACCTTGCTCATAACTGACTGCACCAAGATTTAACGGTAAATCAGTAATTAGGTTATGTAAAAAATCCAACTTGATATTTATCTTGCAAACTATCAAATAAACGCTCTCCAAGAGTTGCTGGACAATTTCAGGATAGTTCTGTGTTTCTGGCATTGTTCCGTTGAAATATTCATCTTTATATAGCTGCCAAATTTGTAGAACATCAAACAAACCAGCATCTACCGAAGTCTACCTACTTCTACCGACAGGCTAGAAAATACCGACATGAGATACTTGATACAGTCTCCTAATTGGTAAAGTTTGAACGAATTGTTTCAGACTTAATTATATATATATATATATATATATATATATATATATATATATATATATATATAAAGGTGAAAATTATAATGTTTTTTTGTCAACAAGTGGTTCATGTACATTGTTTGGATCACCAGGAATCAGGTCAGATCTTGGCATCAGCGAATTCTACTGTATCCAATATTTTTTACGAGCTCTCTCGTTTCACATACAAAAAAGCAGGGATACTTTGTACATCCAAGTTGTCATCCAAGGAGGAATCAGATGATTTTAAGGTAGACACAGATAAACCATTGGTGCAGGTGATATTGCAAAAGAGCAATAGAGTAAAAGAGACCTATGGAGATGGTTTGACAGCTCATCCACAGAAATCGTTCGTGCAGCAGTTTCCAAAGCTAAAATTTATATTTGGATCGTCAACTTTCGAAAGAAGACGGCGCAATAAGAAGAAGAATAGGAGAGCAATAGTTATTCCTATGATCCATGCTAGATTGTGAAGTAGAGGGAAACCTTGACGTGGTAGGATTAACGAACTGCAGATTTAAAATCAACATGCTCAAATACCTATAAAACAGCTCAAAAA
This sequence comes from Diabrotica balteata, assembly GCA_918026665.1. Taxonomy (NCBI): domain Eukaryota; kingdom Metazoa; phylum Arthropoda; class Insecta; order Coleoptera; family Chrysomelidae; genus Diabrotica; species Diabrotica balteata. The sequence goes on from OU898282.1 coordinate 49,888,378, forward strand.
ACAGACTTAACAATTTGTTTTTAAATTGTCTCTAGTGTATTGACAAATTGTCCTTATGGTAATTATGATAAGTTTCACAGTTACTACTTGTCGTTTCCTTCGTATTAAAAATGCTCTCAACAAGCTTTTCTACTCTAAAGTACCGGTTTAAATATTAATTTTCAATGTGGCTCATTAAAAAATACCTTTTGCATTGTTTATTTTTTGTAACTCCTGTTTTCCATTTCCGTTTTCATTTATAACGCTAATTGACTTAATAGCAGTGATAAAGAATATTTAATGAGATGAAATAAAATTCAGTTCTTGTAATTGAAAAAATTTAAATCTGTGTAAAAAGTTGAATTTGCAGCTAATTACATTATTGATTTAATTTCATCCAGCAATTAATTTATACAACGCAAGACTATGCTTAATTATCGCTCTCTTGACGGTGTAAAACAAGATACGTGTCTGATCTTAAACTTGCATCTTAACACATTTTTTTGATAAAAAACTTTTTCACCGCATAAATAAAATGACATTAACGAATCCTAACTTCGCTCATTAGTTGTGCAATAACCTGTATTAGATGTAAATCGCGTTAACACTGACTGAAACTGAACCGAAATTAGCAATGCGTTTATTACTTATTCCGTAACATGTTGCAAAGTTGGTTTGGCCTTATTTCTGATTATCGTTGCCAGTTTGCATGCTATACCAAGATAATTAAATTAAAATTATTTCCTCATTAATCATACCAGTGTTCAATTGTGATTAATGACAGTGCATTTAAGTTTACCGTTCAGATACAGATAATCAATAACTGTTATGGAGTTTTTATTGTTTTTATTATATTCAGGATTATTTGAAGTGTGTAATGTACAGGTACTAAAAAATAACCAGACGTTTGCAAAGATAGTATTCAAACACTTTTATGATACTATACATTCCATCAATCAATCAGTCGTATAGATGGATCGTTAGGTTCTTTTGCCTCCCATAGGAAAAAACTGGTAAAAGGTTTATAAAGGCAGTGGCGGCACCGCGCCGGAACATTTGTTCGCAGTGAAATGTTTTTATTTGGAAAAGTTATTCTTTTAACTTTAATCAACAGGCAACTACATTGGTCTACAGGCTAAACTAAATGAGGGTAGCCAGATATGGCGAAACTGTAGTAAACTTTACTCCATTCTTTACTCCATTCTCAGAGCGTGTGATGTTAATACAATTGAAAGATAAGAAAAACATAATAAACCTCATACAAGTGTACGCTTCGACTGCAGACTGCAAGCCAAGATAGGTCAGGGTAAAGTTGGAGAAAATGTTGGTGAATATGGCTTAGGTAACAGAAATGAAAGGGGTGACCGTTCAGTTTTGTCAAAGCGAAGATTTAATAATAACTAATAGATTCTTTAAATTACCCCCAATGCGACTGTATACGTGGACATCAGTTCAACACACTCAAGAAAAAGTACTAAGAAACCAAATAGATTACATAATGGTGACAAAAAGATACCGTAATGCCGTGAAATCTACTGAAACTTATCCCGGAGCTAATATCGGTTCGGATCATAATCCAGTAGTATCTGTGATAGAAGCTAGACCAAAGAAAATAAGAAAAACCATCATCCCAGAATTGAATTAGGGCCAGCGTAAAAGAACACCTACGACAAACAGTGCAAGAAGAAATAAACACCAGCCTTAGTATAGCAGAAAGTCAAATCCACAGAACAGTCAACATAGATAAAAAACTTAAGTATATAAACACTACAGTAAGAACTACGGGAAAGAACACCTAACCAGATCTGCAAAGAAACACAAGTTATGGATGACACCAGACATACCAGCACTAATGGATGAAAGACGTAAAATGAAGAATAATGCACAAAAATACAGAGAGATTGGTAAGAACATAAAGCAAAGAATAAAGAAGGCCATTAGAATGGCCTTTGGCACTTTGTTCTTCAATCCAGAATTATGGATTGAAGAACAAAGTGTAGAAATGGAAAACTATGAAAGAAGATTCACACATTCAATGTAGATAAAAAAGTAAAAGAAATTACAGGAACTCAAAAAAGACATCAAATAAGTTTGCTTAAGAAGACGGAAAGATTATTATAGATTTAACAGAGAAAATTAATAGATGGAGTGAATACATAAGAGAATTGTTTGAGGACAGCAGAAATAACATTGTTCGGGTAAATGGTGAAACTGGAACTAAAATCCTAAAATGTGAAGTAGAAGTGGCACTTAGAAATTTCAAAACTGGAAAGGCAAATGGACCTGATGAGGTTCCTACTGAATTAGTAAAGCTCTTGAATGATGACTCGATAGGTATAATATTGCACTTATTTAACACAATATACAAAACTCGTATTATACCTCAAGAGTGGCTGTTGTCTAGATTCGTTACACTGCCAAAGAAATCCAATGTAAAAGAATTTTCAGAACATCGAACAATATCTTTAATGAACCATCTACTAAAGATATTTCTAAAGTCATCCACAATCGAGTTTATCAAAAGTTGGATTCATATATTAGTGGTATACAGATGGGGTTCAGAAAAGGACTAGATACTCGAAAAGCTCTCTTCGGTTTAAATGTTCTTACACAAATATTTTGAAAAAGCGTTTGACAGAGTACGGCATGATAAGCTAAGAGATATTCTTGAAAGAACGGACATAGATAATAAAGATCTGCGAATAATTCTCAACCTATATTCGAATCAGAAAGCTAACATCAAAATAGAAAATGAGATATCACAAGCAATAGAAATACGTAGAGGAGTACGATAGGGATGCATTTTGTCACCGCTGCTATTTAATGTTTATAGTGAAAGTATCTACCCGGAAACCCTTTTGCAAGCAAACGAAAGAATCGTAATAAATGAAGAGAACTTGTAAATAAGATTTGATATGCAGACGACACTGTACTAGTTGCAAGAACAGTAGAAGGATTACCACGATTACTTACAAATATAAATATTGCCTGCAACAATTATGGCATAATTTTTTTTTTTGAACCTATTCTCTATCCTTCCATTGTTGGATATAGGTCTCCCCCAGTTCTCTCCATCTTTTCCTACCTTGAGCTGTTCTCTGCCATGTGGGACCTCCTTGTTTCTTGATGTCATCTTTCCACCTCATCTGTGGTCTGCCTCTTGATCTCTTTGCATTGTATGGACGCCACTTTCCGATGGCATTGTTCCATCGTCCGTCTTGGAAACGTTCATTGTGTCCAGCCCATTTCCATTTCAGTTTTGCTGCTTGTTCTATCGCGTCTACTGTCTTTGTTCTGGTTCTGATCCACTGGTTGCGTTTTTTATCTCTAAGTGATACACCCAACATTTGTCTCTCCATCGCTCTTTGTGCCTTCCTTATCCTATCCAAATTGGCCTGTGTAAATGTCCATGTCTGTGCTCCGTAGGTGAGCACCGGTATTATGCAGGAGTTATATACCTTGCTTCGTAAGTATAGAGGGATTGTTTGATTTTTTAAAATGTAAGAAAGTTTGCCGAACGCTGCCCATCCCATTCTTACTCGTCTCGATATTTCGGCTGTTTGATTTTCTCTGTTAGCTCTGATTGCTTGTCCTAGATAGATATACTCATTTACCTGTTCTATTTTTTCTGTTTTTATTTTTATTGCCTCTTGGTCTTCCGTGTTTGTCATTACTTTTGTTTTGTTGAAGTTAATTTTTAGGCCTTTTTGCAGTGATTTTTCATGAAGTTCATTCAGCATTAATTCCAGTTCTTGTCGTTCCGAGGAGATCTGGAGTATATCATCCGCATATCTAAGGTGATTTAGGTATTTTACGTTAATACATATTCCTCTGTTTTCCCAATCTGCTGATTTTATTATGTCTTCGAGAGTCAAGGTAAACAGTTTAGGTGAAATTATATCGCCTTGTCGGATTCCTCGTTTAACTTTTATATTATCCGTTATTAATTTGTCGTCCAGAATTACGGTCATGGTTGCGTTTTGGTAAATATCATGTATCAATTGTCGGTATCTTGAATTTATTCTACTATTGACCAGAGCTTCTTCAACCGCCCAGTGTTCAATGCTGTCAAAAGCCTTTTCATAATCTACGAATGCTAAGTACAGCGGAAGGTTGTATTCATTGGTTTTCTCAATTAAGATTTTAAGCGCATGTAGATGGTCGATTGTGCTGTATCCTTTCCTGTACATACATCTCTTTCTTCATTGTTCTCAGCTTTAAGCATGATTAGTTTTCTTTTTCCTGTATTTGTCTTCATTGTTTATAAAGTTTTGTTCTTCTCTATGATTTTCTTAATGCGGTCTTCTTGGTATTTCTTTAAATCTTCCTTTATTTGTTTTCTTATGGTTTTGTTCAGTTCGGTAAACTCCAATGTATTTCTTTTGTTATCATTCAGTAGATGTCGTCGTTTTTTAGCATATCTTGTGATTTAGCGCTAATTTTTTGTTGTTTTCGCTTTTGTTTATTAGCAATCTTCAGGCCTGCTTCTAGTAGTTCTGTTGTTATTTTATCGTTTAATTCGTCTAGTTGCAAACCCTTTAGCTGTGATATGTCACTTCTTTTTAGCTGGTTTATGTATTGTTCTTTGCGTTCTTTAAGAAGTTCTGTATCTATCTCTTTTTTAGATGGTTTAAATTTTTGTCTCTCTGTTGTGGAGTTAATTTTGATTTTGGCTCTAACAATTCTGTGATCACTTCCTACGGAAATCATGTTTATGACCGCAACGTCTTGTACTATGTTCTTTTCTTTGGATAGGATGTAATCAATCTCATTTTTTGTTAAACCATTGGGCGAGACCCACGTCCATTTTCTCTGTGGTTTTTTATTGAAAAAGGTATTCATCGCATATAGACCGTTCGTTTCCATATAGTTCATTAATGTTTCTCCTCTTTCGTTTCGTGTTCCATATCCAAAGTTGCCGATTTTATTTCCTGATTCTTCTAGTTTTCTCCCTAATTTGGCATTGAAATCGCTTATAATGATTGTGTAGGTGCTTTTGTATTTGTTCACTGTTTGTGTCAATGATTCGTAGAATATATCCACTTCTTCATCCGTATGTGATGATGTAGGGGCGTAAATTTGTATGATCTAAAGATCATACAAACTTATATTTTCATTTATGTCCATTATTAGAGCCGCGATCCTTTCTGAAATTCCACTATATTGTCTAATATTATAGACATGCTGATTAGAAATAAGAAAACCGACACCAGCTAATGATTCTTGTTCAGTTCCTTTATAGTATAGTTCATTCCCGGATTCCAACTTCATACATGATGGCATAAATATCAATATAAAAAAAACCAAGTATAGGGTGTTCAGTAAAAACATGACACAACCAGCAATATTAGAGCCATATTAGTAGGTATAAACGGCATTCAAATTGAAAAAGTATTAAGTTACAAATACTTGGGTACTTAAATAAACGAAAAAATTATTAATCGTAAAGGGGAGATATAAGCACCCCTTTACGATTAAGGATGCTAAGGGGCTACGTATTTAACACGCTATTATGTACACGGTGTAGAGACCTGGAATCTCAAATAGAACAACATAAAAAATATTGAAAGTTTCGAGGTGTGGTACTACCGTCGAATTCTGAAGATAAGTTGGGTTGAAAGAGTCACAAACTTTAAAGTAATACGAAGGATAGGACAAGACCCAGAAATTTTGTCAACGATGAAACGAAGAAAACTCGAATATTTGGGTCACCTGATGAGAGGACATAAATACGCATTACTTCAAAATATAATGCAATGGAAAATAAAAGGAAAACGGAATCCAGGCCGTAGAAGAATGTCATGGTTGCGTAATTTGAGAGAGCGGTTTGGCTGTATCACTAATGAACTCTTTAGGTCAGCTGTAGACAAGATCAGGATAGGTCTAACTGGTAAGCAGGTTTTGTATGTTTTCAATAAAATTGATAGTGTGTAAAATAATTTATTAATTAAGCTGAGTATACTTTCGACATAATAAATGTCATCATGAGAGCTATCCTAAAATAACGTTAAGTTAGGTAAATTTTTTATAAAATACAATGGTAGACAAAACTTACGTCAATTAGGCAATAAATACTTCATAGAAGGAAAATTGTGGACAAACAACATATTAAAAAACAAAGATCGGGCTCTCTAGGCCACAGATCTTGGATCTAACCCTTATACATATGTATAATTCACATCAAATACTTAAAATCAAAAACATGGTTACCACATACAGCGACGACAACAGCTGTTTTTGACTTACATTTTTGAAGTAAGATGAAGGAGGAAGCTCGGATATACGGAAATAAATCCGAGAGCGACCTCTGTATTTAAAATTATTAATTGAAAATTGAAAATGTCTAAACTGACGTCTGAAGGTTATTGATTATTACTTTTAGTTACTATAGAATTTTAAATTTAAATATTTTAAATTGATAAATCAACGTGAAAATTTAAAATATACATTTATCAAAATTATCAAATGTTTATTCACTGACTAGAATTACTAATGTTTAGAGATCTTGTAAATTTTCTGCAAAAATGGTTGTATCGTCAGCGAATCTGGTGTTAATTACTTCTCCGTCTCATCTTGCTCCTATTGTCTGTCCTCTTGTCTGCCATGGAAAGTCTCCCTAAAGATTTCTTCCGCGGATCTAATTACCGCGTATTCTAGAAGATTAAAAATCAGACACCGCTTCTAAATCAGAGTCATCTCATTTACCAACTTTCTTGTCTCGAATATAATGGGTTGTTAATATATAGGGCAAACATCGCAGTCGTTAAAACAATGAATAACGCAACACAAACGTGATTAAGAAACAGAGAAAAATTTTTGTGCAGTAGAACACCATTCCAATAAAACAGGCTACACATTTAATTTATCAGATGTCAAAATCTTGGATATAGAAAATAATTTTACAAAAGATTATTTCTCGAAACGTGCATAAACAAAAACCAAAAATCAATTAATTATAAGACAGACACTTGCAAATTAAGGGAGATATACTGTAATATTTTAAAATCTGACCAACTATGACCAAAACTGTCAAACATCTGGTTCGATAGTCGATAGCGAGACTTGTTGGCCCTAAATGTTCTCTGGCCCTAATAACGCATGTTTCATAAAATAAAGAAACAGCATTTCGCAAGTAAGAATATTGTTAATGTTATGTTTATCTAATTGTTATCATCTAATAATACATAGACAAAATTGTCATTCCAGTTTGTATATTTTTTACGGTTTGACTTATTTAAGGTCATATCTTTGTGCATTATATATCTCTTATTTTGTTTACTTACTATCATTTTTCACAAATACTTACATTTCGATGGGGAATTGAACTAATAAAATCTGCATTGGTTTTTAAACATGTTCTCTTTTTCGAAATAAATATAAATTTGATTGGAAACATTAATAAGTGTTTGTGTAAAATATGTACACATTAGAATGGACAAACAATTGAATATTACTTACGTGGGAAATTAATCTTTATAGAGTGTTGTAGACGTACCTGAAACGAAATATAAGAAATAAATATTAACATTTATTATATTATAATATATTTAGAATATGAAAATGAATAGCATAAATTTTTATTACACAAGAAACTAAAATCACATAGTAGTTTGGTAGTTTTGTTTACTGCAAATCTAATTTTTCTTTAAGTCTTTAATTTAGGGGCGCTTATGCACTATATTTAATGAAAATAAACCACAAATTTAATTGAAAATACATTATATTTAACGTTTTGATTTTTATCTCAAAAACAAAATCAAACAAATAATTTTGTTTTGTTATATTGAAATTCGACCGTTACTTGATGAAAATTCATTTTATGTAACAATAAAACACTGAAAACTTAGTTTTCAAACTTCCACAAAAATTTTTGTGGAAGTTTGAAAACAAAGTTTTCAGTGTTTTATTGTTATATTTTATATTTATATTTATATTTTATATTTATAATATATTTTCAAGAAGAGAACTTTAAAATGATCTCGTCAATATTTTGACGAGATCAATTTTGACGTCAAAATATATAAAAATAATTAAACTTAAATTACACAAAATAAGATAATTTTACAAACAAGAATGCATCTGTTAAAAACTAAAATTTACTTTAAAGAGAAAAAAAAATTGTGAGTTTTGCTTGTTGCGAATATATAATAAACACTCGTTTACTAGACACACTACAAAAAATAATAATGACAATTAGAGAATACAACCATTATGTTCTCAATGTTTGTATTTTGAGAACGATTTGCGAATTGGAAATGGAAACGTCAATAAACTTACTTTAACCTTTAATTGTGCTCATTCCCATTTAAATAGTAATTACTTTAAAATGCCACGAGAAAATAGCTTCAGAATAATATCCAATAATTTTGACTTGATATAAAAGATTATATTCAAAAGTTTTAGTAGAAATTTAGATTCATTTGTATAATTTTAATAACAAGCTCCTCTACTACCTTAAACTGCTTCTTAAATTTAATAAATATAAAAAATTAAAGGTACTAGTTTCTATTGTTATATTTTTATATACGTTCTTCAATTGAAATCTCTTTTTAATAAATTTCTCGTGTTAGCCAAGAATCAAACTGATCGAAGGCAGGATGGAACAAATTACATAGCGTACATACTTTCAATACAAGTTCGACCTATTTTTCAGTATCGCTATCGACGCAGGATTGGAGATGAAATGTTATGTGACTAGATTCATTGTTTCTCTTGTAAGAATATTTTACTGAAGGAAGAGCACATCGAAAACCGAGCGATAGTCATGAGAACAATCTCAAACATCATGGAGTTAATTGGAAACAGTCTCCCAAAAAGCATGAATACAAATTGAAATACATTGCAGGATTAATACATTGTACAATAAACACGTTTCAGAAAACTAAGTTCAATTGGTAGATTACCTCGGTTGTATTGTAACAAATAATGCAGTGTTAGAATATGAAAACTATACCCCTAAAGACTATTTAACTGTAAATTATTGTAAAACTTTAAACTTAGACCAGGTTTTGCCAATTTTATATATCATAGAATCTGTGTACACTAATAATAAAAGATCTCAACATGGAAATTGATCACTACCACTATCAACTATGATATATTTAGGTCTTTTGGTTGTGTGAATTTGTGAACTGTGTAACCATTTTACACAAAATCTCTATTTGTAGCATAAAAACGAAGAATTATAAAGAGAAATAAATATAAATTGTTGCTGCGCTGCGTCTAGAAAAACTGATTAATAAAAGTCTAATGCTATATAGTGTCTCACGACTATAGGTTATGCTCCGGAAGCAATTTTTTCTGGCGTTAGTCTAAAACTATTTCAGACAAATTGTTTACTCAGCACAATGCCTTTTGCGATTTGATTTCAATGATTTAAGATGGTTTACTGTTTCTGGAGTGTTATATTTAGATTTATCGATGCCTTGTTTATGCATACATCTTCAGTCCCTTCATGGTGTTTTTGGTTCAAAGCTGTAGGCACTGATATGTGAATTTTTCTACAACTCATCGTGTTCAGATGTTTAACAGTCCTGTTGAGAAGTTAGGAAGAGTAACTGGCATGGTTTAAGATTGTTTTAATTGCTGATGTTTGTTTTTGTAAAACCCGCTGCGAGTAGCTGTGGTTATTACTGTTGTTTTCTGCACATATAGCATATATAGCATATGAGGCCACTAGAAAGAGGAAATGAGTAGATACGTCTAATCTAGAACCCGCTGATGTTTCAATTTTGGCTTGGGTACGTAAATTACGATAGACACATAACAAGCAAGAATGCTATATAAAACCTTAATTTAAACAAATAAAATCAAACAGAAAACATCTTCTTTTTCGTTAAGTGCCAACTCTGCGACGAAGGTTGGATCATCATCATGGCTATTCTGACCTTCGAGGCAGCTGCTCTGAACAATTGCTCTAAGCTGCAATCAAACGACTCACTCAGGTTCTTCAACCAGGAAACGCGTCTTCTTCCTACGCCTTTCCTACCCTCTATTTTTTCTTGGATTATGAGTCTCAAGATGTTGTATCTTTCGCCTCTCATCACATGTCCCGAGATATTGCAATTTCCTTTCTTTGATTGTATTTTCCATTTCCCTCTCTCTGTTATTCTCCTTAACACTTCTGTATTCGTGTTTATATCTATCCATGGAATCTTTAACAATCTTTAAAAATCCTTAACAGAAAACATACATACATTTAATTCTAACAAATTTAAATAGAACATGACAAAGACATAAAAATCAGTATTTATTTATAACCAAGAATGCATTATAAATATTAACTAAAAAAGCTAAAATAGTAGAAAGATTAAGTATGACGCAATGGTATGCAAGGTAAAATAAGCAATACCTCGATTAATACAATCAAATCAATAATAATAATAAAATCTATAACACTATCAATACATGCAAGTTGATAATAATAACTGCTACAGTACAGCAAAAAATATCTAAGCAAATGTATGTAAAATGTTCATATGGATTCTTGTTCAATGCGATCAACAGAACTGATATTCAAATATTGTCCTGAAGCTATTTTTTGTGGCATTTTAAAGTAATTACTATTTAAATGGGAATAAGCCACAATTAAAGTTTAAGGTACGTTTATTGACGTTCCAATTTAAAATTCGGGAATCATTCTCAAATAAACGTATAAAATCTAATGTGTTTACTCAAACCTTATATACCTCCGTGAGATTGACGATGGCGGAGAAGGCATCCCTAGGTAGGACACAAGTGTGTCATTCGGTAGACCAGGAACAAGTGAAGTTGAGATGCAAAATGGTTCATCTCCGGATGTCTGTATACCGGAAATCGGGGTGGAGGCTGAAGTTAACGCTGGAATTGTAGGTGAAAGCGGCAAAGTGGTCAGGTCTGCTAATTTATTCATACTACCCGCAGTTAATTAAGAGTTGCATGAAGTTGAGAAACTGCAACAATTACCTCCCTATATATTTGTATAACTGAGCACTGGGATCGGTAAATCACAGAAAACCAATCCGTAATTGTCCGTGTGCAACACTACAAGTTAGCTACTTGACTACTGATAGTGAAAAGTGGAATTATCTCCAGAATGTTAGGTTATTTAGGAAGTGCGTTGCAATAAAGATCAGAAATTTTGTTGGAAAAATGAGAAAATTTTGTTTTGGAGTCTCCAGCGAATAAATTACCAATAAATTAGCAGAGTTTTTTTAACATTTTTGGCTTGGATATTTTGGTCGCGAATGGTTTTTATGGTGTAACTCCTGTCAGAAAGGAAAGTACGATTGGGATGTTTGATAATTGGCGTATTTAGACTGAAGGATAGTCTTGTCCTTTTCAGTTTGTTTTTCCTTCCAAAGTTAACAGCTTACGTGAAAGGTTATGACTAAGAAGAGAACAGATATTTGCACTGCACTCAATCAAAAGACGTACGTATGTTTAGAATTTATGTATCATGCCTGGTTGCACCAATAGATCTTAAGCTCTAGCTAAACCCAGCTCCACTTATAGCTAGGAGCGTCTTAACTCTCACTTATGTTGCACCATAATTTTAGATTCTTATCTAAGCACGTTTTAACTAAGACGAAATTAGATGCAATTCACGTGGCAACCATATAACTTGTCAATTATTGACTGACGAAAAGAGTCTTAAGATTTTTTTATGATCATGTGCTAACTTAAATAAGTATATATTTTTTAATGCTTTATCATATGTTAACAACAAAAAGTCATTAAGTATGCATTACAGTAAATGACCATTTACTTTTCTTGTACCTACCTTTTTCTGGAAAAGATCACCGCCTATCTAAATCGACCAATTTCATAATCTACATTATATGGGTTTTTCTATATTATATTGCTGATTATGGTAATTGTTGACCTTTTCTTGCAAAAATGCAATAAACATTCAACACTAGCAAAGCACTACAGCAACACTGTAATTTACTGAATTGTGTACTTAATGAGTTTTTCTTGTCATCAGACGATACATAGTTTTTTTTTCTGAATTTAAATATTGATTATAGTAGTAACTCTCCTTGTTTTATTTATTTTAGACTGTAACAGATACAGGTGAATATAAAAAATGTGTGTCTATATTCCACAACACAACCACAGTATAGAGCTGAACTGTCAATTTTTTGAGGTTAGATTGCTCATCTTAAACTCAGACAGCAACTTAAGCTAAGAATAACTGGGACTTGAGATTAGGATCAGTTTAAGCTGAAAATTGATCTAAGACTCAATGGTGCAACGCGTAAGTTTCGTAAGCATAGAGCAGTAAAGAGGCCGACTCTCCTTCGTACCGTACCCAAGTGGCATTCGGGTCTTCAAGCAAGTTATACCAGTCGTTCGGAAGCGCTTATTTGTAAAGGCTAAAGTCAACTTCAGTTAGTTACAAGGCACTTACTCAACATGCACACTACAAATTGACTTTATATATAATATTTGACTTAATGTATGACTAATGGTTGACACCATAAACAAATTTATTAATTAAATACATTTTTAACAACTTATACATACAGTGTGTCAATTTACACAACAAACAAAAAAGTTTCAATTTCAAACCCCTACTTGTGATACATTATTGAAAAGACAATAAAAAATGATATCCAATAGTATAAGAATAATTTGTAGGATGAAGCAATAATTGTGAAACTTTGGCTTAAATGAAAAAATTAATAAGGTTTTTGATGAACTACAAATTTGTTAAAAATGTAAATTAAATAAATGTTCAAAGTGGGTTCCGTTGTTTTGTAAACTATAATTTAGCCTATTTTCAAATTCTGCACGAAATTTGTCAAATGTTGTTCTAGTAATAGCGCGACATGCTTGAGTACTTCTTTCTCGCAATTCTCCAAGTGCCGCAGGGTGAGTTTTATAAACAACTGACTTGAGGTAACCCCATAGAAAAAAGTAAGGTGGCGGTAAGTTTGGTGACCTCGGTAGCCACTCAATAGGACCTCTCCTTCTAATCCATTTGTTCAGATAATTAGTATCCAAAAAGTGCCTTTGGTTCTCTAATTCATGTACAATTAAAGTTTCGATAATGATTCCCAGCATTTTGATATAAATGTCGCCACTTAAATTGCCTGGTATGACAACAAGGGACCAATTATAGCATCGACTAATATTCCTGACCAAATATTCAGTTTTTCAGGACATTGAGTGTGACCTTCTCTGAATCGATGCGGGTTTGCAACACTCCAGTACAGACAGTTATGTTTATTTACATTACCATTCAGCATAAAAGTACATTTATCAGTGAAACAAATATATTTAACATTCTCGGTTCAACGCGAATTCTTTCAGTCATGAGTTCACAAAAATCAATTCATCGGTCTGGATCATTATCGCCTGGTTCTTGAAGAATTTGTGTTTTCTACAAGTGAAACTTATGTAATTTCAACATCCTGTGAAAGTCCTGTCATTGCAGATATTTGACGTGTTAATGCAGTAGGCTATATTGCAAAATTTCCAAGGACCTCAATTTGGGAAGCTTCATTCAGTAATATTGGGGCATCTCTTTTTTAATTTTGCACTGATCTCGGTTCTCTAAACTTTTTATCTAAATCGCGGGCGTACACGTGACTTACATTTTTGTCCGGATGACTTTTATAAAATATTTGAGCTGTTCTTGAGCTGTTCGAGGCAACTATGAAAATGACCTCTACACGTTCAGGTATACTGTAAACCATCGTGACAACTCTACAGCTGAACGACAGTACCGATCGTACAAATGATGAAAACTAATGACATTTAAAATTCTCAAATAAACCAAAAATTATTGAATCTGACAGAATCCAAAAAAAGATGTTTTCAACTTTTTTTGCAAAAACAGCAAATTAAGTTTTAATACCCTATATAATTAAACAATAATTATACAGAGTCATCAACAGAATCAAAAAATCCTCATTAAATTTTCCATTTAAGCCAAAGTTTCACAAATATTGATTCACCCTGTATAATTATTATTTATAACATTGGATAGCATCTTTTTAATGACGTATCAGAAGTAGGGATTTGCAATTTAAACTTTTTGGTTGTGATGGGTGGAGTCTACGGGGTTGATGGGGGTGAATTCTCTTTCATGTCATTTTAGTGCCCCCTTACTATCCTAGAAAGGTTTTAAGCATTTTTTCAGATCGGTTTTTGTTCGTGAGATGTAGCCCATTGTATTTTTAAAATTTACACACTGTATATTTGAGTAAGTATATAGGTAGGTATATACATTTAAATTAATTATATTATTTAAAATATAACCTCGCATATTCGTAGGTACAATTTTTGAATGATGTTAGTTTACGAGTAGCTACAACCAATTAGTATTTCTACATATTATGTTATCAGTAATAAGGCATATCGAAATTAAAATCAAAAAGTATAGAACCAATGAAAATAAAACATACGTAAAAAATAATGCGTAATTGCTGCTAAAAAAGAGAACAAAAGCAAAATCCGCTGGTACGTGGCATATTTTCGTACTTAGTCATTACGCAACATCGGAATGCAACAGCAATAAAACAAAACAGCATCCCTTTGATGTGGTGCCATTTAAAGCGTCGTGCACCTCACCCTCTCGTAAACCCTGACCGCATATTTATGCTATTTCCATTTTGTATATTTGTAAACCTAATTCAAAACGAAAAGGGAGTTTAGTCTCCGTTTTGAGGAATATCTCGTAGAACACATGTTGGGTCTGTATAGTCTAAACAAACGGCGACACGCTCAATTTTCCATTATGCACATCTGGACCGTTTTTTAGAGGTTAGGTATGCAATCAATATTTCCTTTTGAATAATATAATATACGACCACACGCACAACAATGCACAATGGGCCCTTTGGATAATAAAAATAGTTGACTCCTAATCCTTAGAAGATAAAGTGAGAATTTTGATAGCTTAATTGGTCTTTAAGTGTTTCGAGTTTGAAAATTATCATAATCAAATAGCAGCTATAGAATACGAATAACGAGGATATTTTACACAACATGCGGTTTAAAACTATGTTATTTAAATTAGTTCTATATAATAATTGCGTAAAAAAAAGTCCAAAAGATCCGTCAGGGTTCAATAATTAATCGGTACTTAGCCAAGTTTTTAAAATTCATATATCGTATTACTGAAACAGATACACAGCATCCCATACAACAAATACCACACAACAACTAAAATAGTTCTTATGCACTACTAAAGCTAAAATACAAACAACACTTAAATACGGAACAAATGTCATTTGAAGGCCCATATAAATAAATCCGCAATGATTAAACGTTTGTGAGACATACACTGATTAAATTTCATAACGAAGAAAATATGAATACACAAAATTTATGTATATTACATTCTACTACTTACGTAGCCGAAATAAACATACACTCTTAAGGACTCAAATTTTAAAATGTTATTATATTCAGTATACTAATGTTTGTAAATGGAGATGGGCAGGTCATGTGGCGAGAACATGGACTAGAAGAATATTGCAATGTCCACCACGATCAGACAAACATAGCAGAGGTCGACCTCCAACGCGTTGGAATACTGACGGAAAAAGAATTTTTGAGAACTGATGATAACATTCCAGAGATGTAAAGGAGCTTTGAGAAGGCCAATGTTCCACAGTGGACAGTAAGAGCTACATGATACTTGAATGTATCGTTTACAATATTTAAAGCAATTTCAAAATATTCCATATTTTTAGTATATAAAATGTATCTGTATAATCTTCATTTTCTAAATTAATTTTAAAAATTATTCTCTAACTGTTCAATAAAAGAAGTGTCAAAATTGAGCCATAACAATTTAATGCACTAACCATATAATTAAGAAATAAAATGAATGTTGACGTTAATAATAATAACCATAAATTCATAAAGGTTTTTTGAAAAGCTGTCACATCTTTTAACCGCTATAATATTTATCTTTAATCCTAAATATAAATTAAATCGACAGACCATCAGCTAATTTAAATTGCCCCATAAAACCATTATTCTCTGTTTACTCACACTTTTATGAGGTCGTTAATATTTGGACGATTATTGAGTTATTGACATATTCTCCAGAGCGAGTATTGAATTGTTAAATGGACACTACTTGAATTCGATACTGTTTAAATATTGCAAAAAAATACTTGTTATGTGGACTTTTAAAATTAAAGTTTGGTAACGATTTTACTGTCTTTGTTTACAGTATTTTAATTTATTAAAAATGTTCTAACACGTAGTTTATTTAATATGTATTTACACATATTTATTTTGCACTAAAACTATATATAATTTATTTACAACATTTATTACAATTTATATTTCCGACAATACGCGCGATACACTTCAAAACTCGACCCGATATTCATTTTAGTGCAATAGAAGTCATTAGAATACAACAAAGCAGCATATCTATGTTTCGTGGACCTTAGAAAGGCATTTAACCGGGTCAAATTAAAAGACGTTATCCACTTACTATATGCAAGAGAGATACCTTTAGGAATAATCAAAACGATCGAAAATATTTACCAAAACAACTGTTATGGAATACTATGCGTTTATTTCTTCTCCGGACTAACTCTTTGTTTTGGAATTAAACAGAATATATTGACATGTATAAATTTATTATATTAGAGGATGAAAATTACACTCTGCCTGTTATTTCTTAAAACTATGAATTTATAAGTTCTGTTATCTACAATTATTTAACAATGTTTCTGTATGGATTTGAGTACAAGAGATTGGACTCAAATATTAATATTAAAATAGCAAATACGGATAGCTTATCGAACAAAGAAATAAGAGAAATAAATTATTATTATTCCATAGATACGAAGTATTAGGCGAATAAACTAGCGAAACTTATTTATTCTAAATAGGAAAATATTTATGAAGAGTATTGATTCTGATTTCTAACAGCAAATAATTATTAGTGATTATACATGAGAACTTTTCATAATTGTAAATAACATATACCAGGTGACTAAAAACTATATAGAAATACATAGATACTTTAATTATCTTACATGTGAGTAGGTAGGTACATTACACCTCCTTTTGTAAGAATGAAAATAATTGTAAAATGAATTTTCATTTAAATGGTATAAAACATTTGTATACATTATTATTTTATTTTAACACATTTAAATAGTTTCTTTTAGTCTCGATAGTCTTTCACTTCGTCTTATCGGTGTAGTCTCTGTGAAACTAGTCTCTTCACACTTTTTGGATTCACTATAATTATTGTCTTTATTATGTTTACAATCTATACTTAAATCTGTCTCATGTACATGTTTTCGTTTACTTTGACATATATTTAGTGTTAAACAATTTGTAATTTGTTGACAACTATGTGACGGATTTCTACGAAATCGTCGGTAAAAATATTTAATTATCCTGTATAAAATATAAAGTAACATACATTTTATCAAAAATAAGATTGCATAAGTGAAATAAGAACTATTTTTTATTGTGTCTGAAAAATTAATATTTGTTTCTGAGGTCATTTTCTCTAAATTATCTAGTTTATGGCTTGCTAAATTTAATGCATCTCGATCGAGATTATTTAATTGTAAGGGAACAAGGTGTAATTTGGATTCATTATTTATCTTAATATCATCACAACAGACTTCTGGAAGGGATAAATCTGGAATGATAGATTGAAAATTACTTTCTTTTGGATTTGAGACAGATATCAAAATAGTTGATCCGGTGTAAGTTTTGCAATTATTCGAAGTAGAAAAAATACCTGTGTTTGAAAGAACAATAGATATTGGCGTACTAGTCTGACAGCTTAAAGTTAAATCTGTTGGTTTGGGTAAAACATATATCCAAGAATTTGGTTTGTTTAATTTATGCCAAATTTCATATTCTGTTTGAATTATACGAGTATCGCAACTAGATGGTATGTTTGTTATTGAAGTTAACAATTCAGTTTCACAAATTGGATTAGTGTGTGTAAATCGGAAAGTATCAGGATTTTTGCAAATAAGTTTTTCTTCATCTAATGAATAACAGTCTTCTAATGTATCAATAGTAACATAAATGTTTCTATTTTCTGAAAGAACAAGATATTTGACAGATGGAAGAATAAAGGTAAGTCTCTTTAATGTTGGATGAATTATAGGAAGAGATATTAGTTTAAAAAGAGAATAAGGAGTATTACTAACCAAAGGTATACTAACCGTAATTAAAATCTTGTTATCAAAATATATATATTTAAGTAAAATGATATCGAAATATTTATGAGCATAATCGATAGTCAATGGAAATGGATAAGTCGATGTACTAGGTAAATGCGTTACCGTTTTAGATAATTCTTGAATTAGTTGCTCAGGTGTTATAACAGAAGGATGAAGGTTATTATTTCTTGCAAATAGAATAACGTTTATTAAAGTAGAATATTCTTGTTGTAATTCTGTTATAAAGAAAGTTAGTAAAGTAAAATGTTCTTCAATTTTTTGTTTTAAATCTAAATTAAAATATTTATTATTCATTTTATCTGTGTAATTGGTAATTGATTCAAAATTTTTATCAAAAATCACTTTGTTTCGGTCTAGATTTGTAATAGAGTTATTAAAATTTGCAATCGTGGCTTTTACTACATGAATTTGTTGTTTTAGTAAATCAAGAAGATGATTTTCGTTACTTTCAGCTTTGTTAATAGCATTATTGAAATTTTCAGCATCATCACTGTCTAAGGTACCGAATAAGGTCCTGAAAACAGATCCAATTGCATTAAATAGAGCGCGTTTTGGTCTAAAATGTTCATGCAGAATTATGTTTTTTAAAGTTTGTTCATCTTGAAAGAGTCTAGGTATGATTTGTCCTAAGAGTTTTAGTGAAGTATCACATAATCGTAATTCAATAAGAACTGGTTTGTTTTGACACAGTCTTAATGTTTTTTGATAGGTGAGATCTACAAAATTTAATTTGTCTGTAAAAGGTTGTAAAGGAATATGACTTAATATGTTCCAATGAGTTTCAATAAATTGAACATTTTTTATGTGTTCGTAATAGATTCCAGGTGATTTGTTGATAGGAGTATTGGTATATTTCTTGTGAATTTGTTCACTATTTGTCAGCCATATTATTGCATACCTGAAACAAAAGCATGTTTCAATCTATTCATGTGAACTTTTATTGGTTTTTTATTTACTAAAATTGTGCAATTGACAGGAGAATTTATCTCTAGAATTTTATAAGGTCCATTATAATTTTGTGTAAGTTTTTTGGTTTGACCCTTCTTTGTTTGCTCATTTTGGAGATATACTAATTGTCCTTCTAAGAAAACGGTGTCATTAATCTTTTGGTCATAATATTTTTTACTGACTACTTTAGATTCTAATAGATTCGTTTTTGCTAACTCATGAGATTTTCTAAGTTTAAGTGTTAAATTATCTAAATAATCTTCATATGTATATTTGAGTTCTACTGGTCGTATTATACTGCTAGGTAGATTAGGTGTATATCCAAATATTAGTTCATATGGTGTGAATTTGGTTGAAGTATGATTAGTTGTATTATATGAAAACATAGCAAAATCTAGCCATTCGTCCCAATCGGATTGATCAGCTTTAATATAATGTTTAAGGTAGTCTGCTAAAGTAGCGTGACTCCTTTCTAATGCAGCATTTGATTCTGGATGATAAGCAGTACAATTTATATGTCTGATTTTAAAAAGCTTGGCGATTTGAGAAAATAATTTGGAAGTAAAATCTCGGCCTTGATCAGTAACTATTATATCGGGTTTTCCAAACTTGCAAATAAATCCACGAACCAGATTTTCAGCGATAGTCTTGGTTTCATGATTCGGAATTGCGTAAGCTTGAGAAAATTTTGTTAAGTCATCTTGTAATGTTAATATGAACTTATTACCTGACTCGGTTAAAGGTAAAGGACCTACTATTAATGGATTTGAGCTTGTTGTTGTTATCTCCATGGGCTTTACGAATTTTTTTCTAACGAGTTTATTTTTCTGACAAGATTCACAGGTTTTTATAAAGTTTTTAATATCATTTTTCATATTATTCCATTTGAAATGTTTTTTTATACGATTGTATGTCCGATGAAAACCAGAGTGTCCAGCCGTAGGACTAGTGTGATTCTCTTGTAATATTGTAGTTATTTCCTCAGGTTCAGGATTTGTTAGTATATCATGATAAATGATAATAGATATATCAGTTTTTCTAAAAATAAATCTAATCATAGATCTAATTTTTCCCCAACTTAATTTATCGTAGCTAAAAGTTATTCTGGGTAGGCAAATTTTTAATATTTTATCGTTTAATAACCAGTCTCTTAATTTTATTAGGGAATTAAATATATCTTCATAAGAGGTATTGTCCCAATAATTATTTTTTATAAATATGTAATAAAAGTTTTTATTTTGATCAGAAATATATATAATGTCATTTAGTCTTGGATTTTTGGCTTTCAATTTTTCTATATGACTGAATTGTTTATTTATTTGTTTCTGAACGATCTCATTAAAATTTAAATCTACGGAAACAAACAATGCTAAATTTTGTGAAAATGATGTAATCTTTTCATTTGTTTCTTTTATATTATCATTTGTTATTAATATAGTTTCGGATTTAGATAAGAACTGTGAATAAGTGTCATTATTTTCTTTACTCATTTTGTTTATTTGTAAGGTGATTGTTGCCGGGTTTTTGTTTTCTTCGCAAATATTTGTTTCAGATATGGTTAAAGGAGGACGACTTAAACAATCAGCATTTTGATTTAATTTACCTGGTTTATAAATAATTTCATAGCTATATTCTTCTAATGCTAATCTCCACCTAACGAGTCTTGATCCGGGATCTTTTACATTAAATAGCCATGTGAGTGGTTTATGATCCGTATAAATGAAAAATTTATTTCCGTACAAATATGGTCTAAAGTGTTTAACACTCCATACAATTGCAAGTAATTCTTTTTCTGTTGTGCTATAGTTTGATTCCGCTTTGTTCAAGGTACGACTAGCATAAGCAATAGGTAAATCATCTGGTACTTTACCTTGAGAAAGTATGGACCCTATTGCATAATTACTAGCATCCGTTGTTAAGACAAAGGGTTTGGTAAAATCTGGATACTGAAGTATTGGTTCTGAACAAAGTATTGATTTCAGGTTCTCAAATGACTGTTGTTGAATGCTTGTCCAATTAAATTCAACATTTTTCCTCAGCAGTTTTGTTAAAGGTTGTGTTAAAGCACTGAAATTTTTTATAAAGCGTCTATAATAACCAGTGAGACCCAAAAAGCTCTTAATATCTTTTTGTGTTCTGGGTATAGGAAAATCTGTAACAGCACATACCTTTTTTTCGTCCGGTTTGACACCAAATTCAGTTATTAAATGTCCTAAATACATTACTTCGCGACGAAAAAATTCGCACTTATCTGGTTGTATTTTTAAGTTGAATGTAGACAATTTTTCGAATACTTCTTTTAATCTTTTATTATGATTTTCTAATGTATCGGCATGAATGACTATATCGTCGAGATAGACAAAACATCTGTAATTTTGTATTCCTGAGAGGACAGTATTCATTAGCCTTTGAAAAATACTGGGAGCATTTTTTAATCCAAATGGCATTCGTGAATATTGATAATGTCCAGACGGAGTTGAGAAAGCAGTCTTTGGAGAATCCTCAGGATCCATTTTGATCTGGTGAAATCCTGATGTTAAATCTATTGTTGAAAAATATTTTGAATGACCCAATTGGTCTAATATATCGACTATATTCGGAAGTGGAAATGAATCTCCTATAGTAATATCATTTAGTCGTCGATAGTCTATAACAATTCGCCATTTCTTCTTTGCTGAAGCATCGGCCTTTTTTGGCACAACCCAAAGGGGCGAATTCCATGGCGAAGTTGATTCTTCGATAATACCTTGATCTAGCATACCTTTTATTTGAGTTTCGACTTCATGTTTGTGTACTTCAGGATACCTGTATGATTTAGTGCTAATAGGTACATTAGAATTTAAAGGAATTTTGCAAGTTATGGCATTTGTACTGGTAAGTTGATCTCCTTCCAGATAAAAGATATGATTGTACTCCTTGCAAATAGAAATTAAAGATGATTTTTCTTCACTATTTAAATGATCTGTTCTCAAGGCATTTTTTAATTTAGCAATTCTGTTAGAATTCGTATTATCTTTATAAGAAGACATTTTTCGTATATTTGCATTGTTTTGTAAATTTGGAATTTTTTCTATTGCTACTTGAATATCGTTTAATTCAACATCCGTTTCAGTAGTGTTTACGATTGAGGTTAAAAAGAAATCATTTTTTACTTTAACAACACTAGGACATAAAAATACACCTTTAAAGATTTCGCGTTCGGGACATAATCCTTCGCTTAATTCATTATTTATTACTTTAATTTGAACAATTGTTTCAGTTCTTGCGGATAGAATAGTTTTATTACTTCTTGAGTTAGAATTAGAGTTTTGATTTAGTATAAGATCGTCTGAACAGGATTTTTCTTCTGAACAGGATTTTGATTTATGATTTCGTGAAGAGTTACAAGTTTTATTTGTGCATATCTCAGTGGATTTTACACATTTTGGACTTGAATTTTCTTTGGATTTAGAGTTAGATTTAGATTGAATTGGATTGGATAGTAGTTCTTCACTACTTAAGGTTATTTGGATATCATTGGTTTCTAAATAAGAATGATCCTCTATGGATTTAGCATCATAAGGAAATATTTCATCGATATTAGAACTTGTCTCGATATTTTGATCTCTCAGAAATTCGTCATTGTCATTGTTTAATGGAAATTTTATATATTCAATTGGAATAGAACAATTTTTAAAGTTTAATTTATTTTCTTTATAATCAATTTGGCATTTATTTATTTCAAAAAAATCGCTACCTAATATACCGTCGAAATGAAGAGGAAAATCGTCTTCTACGACATAGAAAACATGAGTTTGGACAAAATCTTTTATCTTGAAATTTACGTTACAACTACATATAGTTTTATTTGGATTTAAGACATTTTTATCAATGCCTCGTAGAGTAATAGACTTAGAATAAATTTTTGGAATGTTTAGTATTTTTGAATATTTAATTAAAGAAATATCTGCGCCTGTATCGATTAGAAACTTGCAAGAGGATGGATTAGAATTATTTACTAAGGGTAAATCTACATAGGAAGTGACTGAGAAGTTGATGGTTGTGATACGGCCTGAACTGAACGAACTCCTCGAGAATCGACCGTTGGTTGTCGAGGATTCTGGAAGTTTAAAGAATTTGTTGGATTTTTGTTTTTATTGTTAAATTCGCGTTTTCTACATTCTTCTATAACGTGACCTGGTTTTTTGCAGTATCTGCAAAAACGTTGGGAAGTGTTGGTATTTTCTTTTCTTAAGTTTGGAGGAAAATCAGAATTGGAATTTGAATTTGAAGGTTTATAATTTTGATTTTGAGAATTTGACCTTTGAAGATTTGAATTAGGATATTTTGGGTTTTGAAAACTAGAATTTTGAAGATGTCTAACATTTCTATCTGAATTGTTTTTATATCGACAGTTATTTGAGGAATGGTTATTTCGTTTGCAAATATTACAGAATGGTCTGAAAATTTCTTGTCTTGATAACTGTTCTTGTTCTTCGGCAATTGCTATAGCAACAGCTCTTTCTAAGGAATCTGGATTTCGGGCTTTGATTAAAATAGAGAGGTCTTTGTTTAATCCTCTAATAAAGACATTTAGTGCTTGAGTTTTTAAGAGTTTAGTACATGCATTTCTTGCATCTGGAGATAAGTCTGGATCAAGTGTATTTATTAATTTTATATAGCAATTTTCAACTTTATTTGCAAATGACATTACATTTTCACTGGGCATCTGACGTAAGGAATGTAATTCCAATTGCCACTGACCTTCAGTTCGGCGTTCAGAATAAGCATCTAATAAGAAGTCTTTTAAATCTTTCCATTCGTCAAATGTTCTGTTTCTAGTTATGGCCCTAGCTTTATCGGTTAATTTAGTTTCTATAATGGCTAATAAGATGGGTTTGGATTGCGGATTTACTAAATTGTATGCTTTATCACAATTGTCTATGAATTCGTATAATTTTGATTTTGTACCATCAAATCTAATGAGAAGTTTTTCAGCTATTTCAATTGATACTGACATTTTATTTGAATTAGAAGTAGAAGAATTTGAAAGAGAATTTGAGTCGGGAGAAGGTATTTGTTCGTCAAATAAGTTACTTATATCAGGATATAAAGTAGACATACGTTTACAAGATTTTTAAAATATGAGACAGAATTTAAGATAGAATGTACTTACAAGTAGAATATTGTTGTTGGTCGCATAGTCTATTATTCCACGGGTTCACCTCTACTTCCGATGGAACTACAATTGGGTTATGACTGGAACTGGATTTCGAACTGGATGTACTGGACCCCAATGTAATTAGTTGTAGTGGCGATTTTTCCACACTGACAGTTTTTTTTGAATGATTCCTCGAAGGAAACAAGTCAATTCAAAAATTCCTCAGCTCTCCTTCTATCAGCAATCAGAGGAACTCTGCTACTAATATCCCACGTTCTGACACCAAATTTTGTTATGGAATACTATGCGTTTATTTCTTCTCCGGACTAACTCTTTGTTTTGGAATTAAACAGAATATATTGACATGTATAAATTTATTATATTAGAGGATGAAAATTACACTCTGCCTGTTATTTCTTAAAACTATGAATTTATAAGTTCTGTTATCTACAATTATTTAACGATGTTTCTGTATGGATTTGAGTACAAGAGATTGGACTCAAATATTAATATTAAAATAGCAAATACGGATAGCTTATCGAACAAAGAAATAAGAGAAATAAATTATTATTATTCCATAGATACGAAGTATTAGGCGAATAAACTAGCGAAACTTATTTATTCTAAATAGGAAAATATTTATGAAGAGTATTGATTCTGATTTCTAACAGCAAATAATTATTAGTGATTATACATGAGAACTTTTCATAATTGTAAATAACATATACCAGGTGACTAAAAACTATATAGAAATACATAGATACTTTAATTATCTTACATGTGAGTAGGTAGGTACATTACACAACACAATAAAAGTAAAAGTAGAAGAATAACTTACCAACCCTATTGAAGCTGACAATGGGATAAGACAGGGAGATTCCCTGAGTCCTCTATTGTTCAACCTGATTATCGATAAAATAATAAAAAAAAGTAAGAACTAAAAAACGTTTCCAAATGGGAGAAAAACAACTTCAAATAATCTGCTATACAGACGACAATACTACTCTCTCAAAGTGAAGATGATTTACAACGTATGCTGCACCAAGTTAATATAACCGGCACAAATTTTAACATGTTAATTTCCCCAAAAAAGACAAAATGCATTGCTACAACAGAAAATTAACTAAGATGTAAATTGGAGCTGGAAGGTCAAATAATATAACAAGTGATGGAGTTTAAATATTTAGGCATCATATTATCTAGCTACGGAAAGCTCGAAATCGAAGTGGAAGATCAAGTGAACAGAGCAAACAGAGCCGCAGGCTGCCTAAATGTAATAATATGGAGAAATAGAAATATTGGGAAAGAAACGAAAGGCAGAATTTACAAAACAATAATCTGACCAATATTGACATAGGCAACAGAAACAAGACCTGACACAGAGAGGACAAAAAGGATGTTAGAAACAGCAGATATGAAAACACTTGAACAAAAATTGATGGTAAGACTCTATAGGACAGAGCTAGAAGTATAGATATACGACATAGATGCAAGGTGGAGAACATCATAAACTGGGTAGAGTAGAATGGAACTTTCATATAAGCCGAACGACAACATATAGAGTAGTAAAGACGGCAAGAGACGGTTCCCCAATAGGAAGATGATCAGTAGGAAGACGATCAGTAGGAAGACCACGAAAACGACGGAATGACAACTTACTGGAGGCACATTGAAAAACAGACAGAGTCATGTCTATATACAAAGAAGAAGAAGAAGAAAAATATTTTTAAACATCTTAATATCAGTTAATGGTGTGATAAGGACGAGAATTAAGAATGTATTATATCGACTTTCCCAAGAGTTTGTTTTTATTTTTTTAGAATATCGTGTGTGTATTTAAATTCCAGTGAATATGTAGTTACTAAGACTTTTCCAAGAAGTTCTCATAGTCTACAAAACATAGATGCATGATAACGTTGTATTCTCGAGATTTGTCGTTGAATTTTGGATTAAAATTTGTTCTCATACTCCCCTTCCCTTTAGGAGTCCGTGTGTTCAGGAGCTATTAGGCGGGCGAAAAATTTTTCATTTTTCAAAAATTTTTGTGCATTATCTGTAGAAGGATTTTACTTGCATGTTTATCAATGAAATTCTTTTATAGTTGTTGCATTCTGTGGAGGAACCTTTTTTATGCAAACGAACGCAAAAATGTATGTATAATAATATGCGAAATAATAATGCTTACATGAATGACTGGAATAGCGAAAATAAAAAAATAAGAATAAATATATTAAAGAAAGTTTGTTTATGGTACCAATGGATGTAAAATGAAAGGATACGTTTTGATGATTTGGAGCAAACATCAAGGTCTAAATGATCATCACCTAATAAGAATAAAGAAGAGAGTTATAACTTGCGAGAAGGTATAGAAGAATAAGGCCAAAGAAGAGCTGATGAGATACTTAATATTGGTATGACCCAAGACGGAAAGGTATGGAGAAATGTAATTACAAAAGTTTACGCCGCATAGGGATAAAAGCAAAGAAAATGATCAATGGAACCCGGCATTTTCTACAGGTTTTATGCTGACTATGTTTTATATACGAAACCAATATCCACTGTACTTAGCTATAAAGGATGACTAGTAATGTATTGTGCGACAAAACAACTTCAGAAACTAAAAGTCAAATTCTATAAGGCAGTCATAAAATAGTTTTGGTCTAAGACAGTGACTGGTAATTGGGTAAATAAAAGAAAAAAACAATTAATGCATGTTCCAGAAATAATAATGCTTGCATGGGTAAGTGACGGGTTCATAACTGATACATAGTTGCGGTTTTGCTATAAGGAGTGGACGCTTGGACTTTCGAAGATATCGAAGAAGACTTTCAAAAAGACTTTCGAAGAAATTAGAGCAATTTAATTATATTATGATAAATAATGGGGGATATGGTTTACTTCAACTGGTTATTGAAGAGACACTCTGTGGTAAGAGCCAAGAGAACCCAAAGACCCGGCAGAACTACGTATTTTCTGACAACATAACCTAAAAAATTGGTCCAATATGCTAACGGCACGTCTATTTCGAGCAGAGGGAAGTCAAAATTGTCATAATCAACTCATATGTTCGGAAGATAGGAACAGCAAGAAGAATGATCGGTTAATGAAGTAACAAAAAAGCGCTAAAAGAAAACATCTTAAATTTAATTTTTTATTCCATTCTCTCTGCCAATTTTATCAAAAAAGTTGCAGTATTTTCAAATTTTTGTATCAAGTTTTAATTCACGTATTTCAAATTCTATTTTGTGTAAAGTTTTAATTTAATTATAACAAATATTTAAAGAAAAACACTTTAAGGACTTCTTGAAATAGATTAAGCAACCAAAAGTTTGTTTCGTAAAACGGTAGATTCTCATAAAAATAATAAAATCATTTGTTTGTATTGAAAACTGTCTGTTTGGTGCTGTTTGAGATCCAAGCTTGTGTGATTTAGATGGCGGAAATGATTTTTGTTTAATTATTCCAAATGAGATTTTTGAGAAATTAGGTTAAATTTAACGGCGTACTACTTTTATCAGCTTTTTGCCATATTGGCGATTGTTTATTGTTTGACTGTTTGGAAGCATCTTTGGAGAGCAATTGTATCTTTGGGCTGAAGTGGTACTAACAGTATCCAGTCAATAAAATAGTATGAGGTAAAGCATAAGTAAAGATTAATTTAGTGTAGAATTGGTCATCTTTAATTGCAGTAAGTACAGTTAAATCAGCCCACAAGTCACTGTAAGCTATTACCATATTTAATGTCTACTGCGACAGCAATCAATAACTATGCTGAATATTTCAATGGTGCTTATCTATAAAGGAAGAAAAACACCCGTTTCTTGTGTATATTTTCTCATGTACTGAACGTTGCATGTACTGTTTTTTTTTTAATGTTTATGTGTCCCTAATGTTGTTTTTTTTTTGTTTGTAACACTACATTTTGTGTTCAGATTTTATGAAGCAAGAAAACTACATATTATGATACAATTATGATCCAAGTAAGTAAATTTGAAATTTTCATGTTTTTTATAACATTTAATATTAAAATAATTTTGAAATATTATATAAAGATGTAAAAAAGTATCAAATTGTAATGAACATTATTGTCCATGTGTTTCAGCTAATAACCAATACAGCTTCTGTGTAACAACATAGTGTTTTTGATTTTTCTAACAATCTTCTTTTTTCTTGGTCCACATATAAATAATTGCTAACAGATTTATTGAACGAACATACCAGGTAGATGTGATTGTTTCTTGTTATTTGTTTATAATGTATTTTGGTTTTGAGTTTTCTTTGTTACTCGAAGAAAAGACAAAACTTTAATTTTTCTTAAATTTCTTTCAGTTGGTAGGATTTATTGTCTCTGTATTGTCTGACAGAACGTATTCCTTCTACCAAACGTACAAATCGCTACTAATAAGCGATCTGTACACACACGTCTCAAACCTGGCCGATTTGTTTCTCAAAACATCTGAGCGCCGCGCCGGTTGCAAAGTGAACATACTTGGACTTAAAATTCTGCATTTATCTCATAGTTCCAATACAAAACTTCCCCATGGGTTAATTTTTATGTGACCCAAAGTTCTACCCTTTGAGGCGTTCCTGTCTTCCCTATCAGGCCAGTCAACGTTACAGTGTAATTCTAAAAACCATAAAATAGCTAAATAAATTAAATGTATATACTTATTACATAACTTATAACTAGATAGCCTAATTAACCAACATAAATTATTATAAAGAAAATAGTTCGAATACATTTTATCATATGCAGTTGCCTCTTCTGCATATGACAGAAAAAGATGGAAATATATATATATATATATATATATATATATATATATATATATATTGTTATGATATGTAAAATTGAGAAAAATATTGGTTTGTTTAAAATATTTCAAAGCTCAAAAACATTAAAATAATTTAGATAAGTAGGATAATAACCAACAAACATTTCGAAGAAGGAAAGTCTTTAAATTTCTGGATTACCTGTATTAAACAAAATGTAAGCTATGCATAAATTATTTCCTTTGTTACAATATACTTGAGTTACTTGAGTGACCCGCATAATTTTAAGTGAAATCCAAAGACAATTGAACCGGGTTTTCCAAACACATTAATACAGCGATTAAGGACAATAGAATAGATTTTAGAAAGAGGTTTTTGTTAGTTTTTAAGAATTGTAGAAAAATATTATTTGTAAATAAGTTTTAGGAAATTTTATAATTATAGGTAAAAATTTGTTTGTTATCGAAATGAAAAAATGGGAGAATTGTGACGAGCTTTGATTGGCGGAGATTAAAAAAGGTGGGATAGGTATGTAGGAATAAAAGTTTAGCTAGATTTTTGAGAGAGAAAAGATAATCAGTTGGTTTTCCAAGTCTGTAAGACGAACAGTGATTGTTCTCTGTCGGTTCCCGAGAGGTAGCAAGCAGTAGTGTTGAATGTTAGTGAGTTTTTGTGGAGTTAGTGTATCTGACAGAAGCTGAAGCAGCAAAATATTGTAAGTCATATTTTTCTACTTATATTCCAAGAGTCACTGTTCAGGCCAACGGGAGATTCAGTTTATCATAAAGAGAAGATATTCCAAGAGTCATATTTTTTACTCGGGCCAACGAGAGATTCAGTTTATCGAGAGGAGAAAGGCTATCATAATTTGAATGATTCGTGCTTTTGAAGGAGATCATTAAGGACGATATACTTGCAACAATTTGTTGTAAGATTGCTGATTACCTGGGGAGCGTTTGAGAGTAGATAAAATAGTCTACAAGGAACAAGGATTTGGACCACTCATCATCAGAGAGAGATATTTTGTTTTCTGCAGTTTTTCTTTTATTGATAACACAATTTTTACACTTAATTTAGAAAGGATATAAATATTTGATTAGGAGAGTTAGAATAATTTGGGATTTTTGAGATTTCAATTAATATTGTTTGTACCATTAAATTTGAAGGTTCACGTACGTAGAACAAAATTCTGAGAATCATTATATAAGATTTTGTTTATTGAAAACATTTGAGTGTGAATTATTTCATATATTTTATTTCAATGTATAGTGTTATATCATATGTGTTTTGTATTATTCCGGTATTCTTTGGACCTTACCTTTCACATGTAATAGCATAGATATTGAAGCACGAATTTAACCCTGAGATAAGAGAATTAAAAAGTGTGATAGAGTCATAATCATATCATTTAAATAATTTTAATTAATCAATTAAGTAATTAGCTAATTAATTGCTTGGCGCACCAAGACTTGAAATATCACAATAATATATATATATATATATATATTATATATATATATATATATATATATATATATATATTGTATTAAATTTAATCCAACCAATATTTATTTAACAATTCGGCTGGCTATATATTTCCAGTTATATTTGATATAGCTACATTGTCATCATAATCGATTATACATTTTGGTTTTATTGACCGAACTAATTTTATGGCTTTATCAAAGACAGCTTGATTTTTACGACGAGATTTAATCGATATGAAATACAGAATATATACCAAGGAATTGTTATTGGTTGTAAAACAGATCATAAATTTGTCTAGGACTATATAAATTCCGAGCGGTCGAAATAGTTTTTTTACTCACGCCTTCTCAATCAACAATATATATTTTTAAAAGATAGTATTTTATTTCAGTAAAGTCATATTTATGATAAATGTTTAATGACTGCTTTATGTTATGATGTGATAAAAAGTTGAAGAATTTATTGATTTCATCTACAGGTGTTCTGTGAGCTATATCAAGACTTTTTGTTCGGAGCCGTTTGTTGTAACTGGTCGTACTTCAACAAATTGACTTACTGTACATATACCAAAGCATGAGAATATATTTCGTTTCCCATTTATCCACACAGACCAAAAGTGATGAGAATATGTAGAAAAAAGCTTAGGCTGAAGACTGAAAAATATCATAATTTGGAATTTCTTTGAAGAAGATACTAATACTATCATCGTATGACATTTTTGTTGTTGAGGAGATCCATTCGGACAAGCTCCGGTACCAATTGCAACTGTAAGCCTGTTTCAAGTAGCTAGTGTCAATATACACTAGCCCAAGGAGATTGACGGATTCACATGCACTCCGAAGCATGGTGAACGGCTCATATAATTTTTGCTTATAACATCCCGTTTGCTTAGCCGCCCTATCCTATATATTCTTATGGTGGATAGTATGCTGCCGATAGATTCAACGTTCTGCCAGCCTGAGTACCTAATTGATAAAAAATTATATCGTTTCCACAAGCCACACAAGCATTTGGATAATTCAGGTTGCATCAATTATATATTTTTTTTATTATATATCTCTATATATATATATATATATATATATATATATATATATATATACATATATATATATATATATATATATACATATATATATATATATATATATATATATATATATATATATATATATATATATATATATATATGTATATATATATATATATATATATATATATATATATATATATATATATATATATATATAGAACGAACTAAATAGCAGTGACTTGATTTTTACATAATATACAAATATATAGTTTTTTTATGCACACGAATTTCGAAATTTTAGAGAAAGTTTAATTTTATTGCCTGGGCACTAACGCAAGCCACAGAAAAACTGATTAAAGCCTTCGAGATGTGGATCTAGAGAAGGATACTAAAAATATCGTAAGTGGATCATGTCACCAACGTTGAGGTCCTACAGCGCATGAGAAAAGAAAAAAAAGTGCTTAATTTAGAGAAACAACGTAAGCTTGACTACCTCGTGCGCGTGATGCAGAACGAAGATAAATATCGAATTCTTCAACTCGCTATACAGGCTAAAGTATTTGGCAGTAGGGGACAGTGACGCCGTCGTATCTCGTGGTTAAAAAACCTCCGATAATGGTTTGAGATGACCTTCGCGGAGCTGTTTCGCAGAGCAGTCAACAAAACCATGATAGCCTTGATGATCTCCAACATCCGGACCAGATAATGCACTGGGGAGGATAATTTTATTTTAATATAAGTATTTCTCATTCATAATCTGATCCCAAGATATCAAATGTTTGTTTTCTTAAGATATGATTTTAATTTTAGTTTTTTATAAGCACTTCCCATTTGCAATTGAATACGTTAAACACAGATTGTTTATTTCTTTTCTGGGACGACGTAACCTTTTAACGTAGAACTCTTTGTTAATAACTGTTTGCTTGTTACAAAGTAATAAAGGTTAGCTTTGTTTAAATTTTTTACTTAAATTCTTTCTCTCAGCCCGTTTCCTAACGAGAGTAAACTATTAAGGAATGGCGCCCAATTCATTTTAATTTTAAAGATAATAAAATCAGTTTTTATATTATTTTTGAAAGAAAAATACCATATCCAAACTCATGCTATATGAGCAGAAAGGCCTAGATTGTTTGTGTATATATGTAAATAGTTACAGAGTATTAACTACAAATTTGATTTAGATCGCTAAATCAGACTAGTATCTGCATATGAAAGGACGTTGGAGGCTAGCTGCTGAAGGTATTCAGAGAGTACGATTGGTGCTTTTTAAAATTTTGCAGAGAGGAAATCAATTTGTGTGTGTAGATCGCCAAGAAACATATGAAGATACAGCGGAGATACAGCGAAGTCCAAAGGGTTGAACATGAGAGCGATGTTAGTTCTAGATGGTTTTAAATTAGAATATCTCACTAAAGGGTCTGGTTCAATTGATGATCCGTGGCTAAAAGGTTGTAACCTCTTGAATTTTTTATTTGAAATAGTAACTGAATAAAAGAAAACGATCAAATAAAGAGGCGGCAGAACATAGCGAGAATATTATAGCAATAGATCAGAAAGGTAAATGCGGTAAGGATGGATGACAAAGTGTAGAAGAGGAAATTATAACTACTATGAGATGATTTATATGCCACAAAACAAAACAGAATGAATGAAATAAACTTGTTTTAAAAGTGTACCAAATAATACGATTATCATTCCATATAGGAAAGTAATTATCGAGTAAGATATGCCAGCAATTGAAATTAAAAAGTTCTTCACGGAGAAAAAAATTTTTTCATCGTTTTCAAACATTGTGTATGGCATATACGGTGGCTAAACGTTTTGTACTAATATGAAACCCCCAACAGCTGTGTTTATGACTTCATTTGAAAGCTAATGTTCAAATACTATCATAGCATCTGTCCTTTTAATACTATATTCTACACTATCTATTCGCGAAGACCATGCTTTATTTCCGACAGGTTGTAAGATTTTATTTGTTTGTATGGTTCGATTTATGTGACCTGTCCCTTTCAATAGTTATCTCAAAAGATTTAGCAGAAAGGATTAACAGAGAGCTTATTATATTCTTTTGAATAAAACATGAGTTCTTTTTAAATTTAATATTATTAAATTATGTTTTAGAACTCGTGGCACAAAATTACATACAGGATTATCTATACATAAAGTATAATGTATATAATACAACGGTTTTTTAACAGTCGCCAGCAGTATATAAGCATATAAACGTACTCACGACATATACGTCGCCTAAGATGATAAAAATAGCCAATAATAAAAGTTATAGCCATTACTTTGAACTTTTGAACGTGATTGACAATCTAAATAGAAACACCAGAAGTCCCTTGGATATGTAATGGGATAAGTAACGAACGACTTTTTAAAAAGTTTCATAATATGGAGTATTTCTTCAGGAATACTAAACATTAATTGGTCACCAACGTTCCTGTCAATTATGGATAAGAATAATCAAAATTACATAAAATAAATAATTATCAGACACATTTTTAGATACACACAGGAAAATATTTTTAGACAAATATCTCTGGGAAAATATTTCTTTTAAAAGTGTCTTTCTTCTTATGATATTAACAACCACGTTTAACTAATTTATTCCATTCACTGCTATTCAAAATAAATCAGATGATGTTAGCCCATTCCAGTCCATTTTACAAGATTGGCTAGTTAGGATATACACCTATTATACACCTATTATTTATCCTTTTGATATTTTTATTTTATATAATATTTCGTTAACTACTTTATTAAAGGTATTTTTAACAAAATTCAAAAGTATTGATGTTTTTGTCTATTTTTCTTTGATTGCCTGGAGTAATTGCGGTAAATCAGAATTATGCAGTTGATTTGTAAAAAGCGATTATCTCGAAAACTGTTGGGTTTTGAAGTTATTAACAGGTATACCTTTCTTTAGGTAAAATATTTTATCTTTAATATTTTTTATCACAAATGGCGGTAACTTAAAGAGCAAAAAAGTTAAAAGCAAATATGTGGCATATGTGGCGCCCTTTTTATCAGCTACATCAAAGTGTGCATCAAATTATAATTTCTGATATTCAGCAGTACCCAGTTGTAAATTTTTATGCATAAATGTTAAGAAACGTGAAAGTTATAGCGAAACATAAAATTTTAAATTTCCCCTTTAAACACCCTGTATCTTTCTTAATATCCAACATTTTATTAAAGCAATTTGGGCTTAATCGTAATATTAAGTGTCAAATCTGCGGTTTCTTTTTGTACAATTACTTAAGGACCACCCTGTATGTAACTTGTATTTAAATAAGTAAATTAAAACATACCGTAGAATTATTAAGACAAGAGATATTTAAAAATATTGGCTGATAATGTCAAGATTTTCAATACCTTCTAGATTTCTTAAAACGCCTTTAGAAGGAAAATACTTTATTAATTAAAATACTTGTGCAGAGTACTTAATCTTAGCCAAGTAGACCTACAGCTAGAGATAGAGTGGGAAGCTTCATTTTATATTTCAGATGAAGCCATATTTAAGATTATAGTTTAATGTGAGGCATAAAACTGTAACGATAAAATAACTACGATAAAATATATCTATAAAACCCACTTTGAAACAAAATACCAATATCCCTCTAACAAAACCGAACTGCAACATTTAATTTAAAAATATATTTTAGCTCGTAAAATATTTGGGTTGAGGAAATAAAATTGCATGTCTCGAACGCAGTAATATAGGACATAAATTCTTCATGAAACTTTACTCAGCACTGATAGCAGCTTGGGACGTGTAACAGATATGTGCAATAGAAAATTGCATATGTAACTTAGAAGTAGTGTTATACACAGGAAAAGTTTTAGACAAAGTGAATTCGTATCGAGTACTTTTTCTCCTTTGAGGGTTTTGCGAGTACGTAGTAATGCATATTTTTAAAGTTAGGGAAGTATATTTTATTTATTTAGCTGTAAGTGATGTCTGCATACATAGGTATGTGTTTGAAATATTCGTAAAAACTGAGAGTGTATCCAAAAATATTAATATCACAGTAATATATACCTAGATATATATATATATATATATATATATATATATATATATATATATATATATATATATATATATATATTTAGTGGATTTTCTTGGCCTTAGGTTCATAAAAAAAATTGTTTTGATACTAAAACATTTTCATTTTTTTTTTCGACGTTTCGGCAGGAAATCCATGACTTTTTCAAGAAGTAATATTGACTAAAAAAACAAGACATAATACGGTTTAAAAGTGAAACTCTTGACTTACCCAGCATGTAAAAATTCGGTGCTAACAAGTATACATAGACGTCACAATTAAAATAATATTAAAAGCATAGGACAGACCCACTAAGTCACTACATGTAAAATGTGTTTTAAATCGAATATGTTGTTTATTGATGTTATTTTATCGTTTAAACAATCAGTTATTTTAACATCATAGGCGTTCTGAGATTATATTTTTGTATGTTTTTAAATTAAATTAAAATATATTTTGTTTAAATTTTTGACATCCTTTTTATCATTTATTGCGTTATTATTCTTTTTGATTTGTATAGACTCTAGAAGCTCCCCATTCTTCCTGTTATGTTCACTTTTTAGGATCTTGGTTTTGTCAAAATCAAATTTATGTTTCTTTTCCTTTTCATGTTTTGTGAGGGCGGTTAAGTTTTTTTTGTCATATTTGTGGGAACGTATTCTTGAGTTAAGTAGCTGACTGGTTTGTCTAATATATATTCCATCAAAATTCGAGCAGGGAATTTCATACACAACATGCGATTCTTTTAATAAAGTGGTAATCTTGTAAAATTCTTTTTCAAAATTTTGTGCCCTTTATGAGCAACCGTAATGTTATATTTAGAAAGAGGATATGCAATTTGTTCTGATAACCCTTTTATATAGGGGAGAGACATATAGTTTTTCTTTAACGTGTTAGTTTCATTGTTGTTATTGTTATTATAAAATTTATGCAGTCGCGATTTGAAAGTGTTATCGATAAGGTGGTGTGGGTATGAATTAAGTGTGTGCTTTTTTAATAGCCTGAGGTCTCTTGATAGGATTGGATAATCTAATACCTCTATCGACGATTCCGATAACTACTGATTTCTTTTGAGACAATGGATGATATTAATTGAAAGTCAGATATCTCGACGACCAGGTTTTTTTTGTGTAACATGAAGTAGTTATGGTGCTGTTTTCTCTATGTAAGGTCAGAATGGCCTGAGGTCTATTGATAGGATCGGATAATCTAATACCTCTATCGGCGAGTCCGATAACTACTGATTTCTTTGGAGACAATGGATGATGTTAATTGAAAGTCAGATATCTCGACGACCAGGTTTTTTTGGTGTAACATGAAGTAGTTATAGTGCTGTTTTCTCTATGTAAGTTCAGGTCTAGAAAATTAATTTGACAATTTTTTCCAATTTCTAATGTGAATTTTAGTTTTTGGTGAAAGTTATTGAATTCATTTAGTA
This sequence comes from Diabrotica balteata, assembly GCA_918026665.1. NCBI lineage: Eukaryota > Metazoa > Arthropoda > Insecta > Coleoptera > Chrysomelidae > Diabrotica > Diabrotica balteata. The sequence goes on from OU898282.1 coordinate 49,925,402, forward strand.
AAACCATTATTATGTCTGTCATAAATAAAATTAATTATTGCTTAAGCATTTCGGCTATTTACCAATATAATTAACTTTATATTTATGTCTGCACTTTTTATTACTTTACTATGGAATACAAAAGTGGTATCTGAACTTCTAAATACATATAGCATGAACCACGATACACAAATACTGGTATACTACTCAAGCAATAGAAATATTCCTCCGGTGCGCATGACGTCACCTGCGAAGCATCAGTACAGGGTACTACCTACGGTGTTCGAGATATAGGATTCCCTGTTCCGGTCGATGTATTTGTTCATCGTGCGGTAGATGAAGTGTTTTTACAAATTAATCACCTCTATGATAAGTCAGTAATTTTGTTTTTGCAGATTGTTAGCATTTGATTAAACTTGCCCGAAACCATGTTTAATTGACATTAAAATAATCAACAAAGATTACTTTGAAGCGTAACTAAATATATGAACTTCAAAATTCATAAATATATCAAGTTCAAAAAAATCGAAAGAAACACATAACGTCGAAGATCACTGGAATCATATCAAAAGCATTATGCAAGGAACAACTAAAAAGTATAAAACTAATAATAATCACAAAAAACAATGGATGACTGATGAAATATTTGGACTAATGGAAAGCAGGCGAAAACATAAAAACAAAAACACTGAAGAATACAATAAAATTTATATAGAAACCAGAAGGAAAATCCGGGATGCAAAGAAAAGATGGTACAGCAACAAATGTTTTGTACTATAATTGTAATAGAAGAACTGCAGAAAAAGAATTACACGTTTAATATGTACATAAAGGTAAAAGAAATAATTGGAACATATAGATGAACTGCAAGTAGTTTACTTGATAAACAAGAAAATATTATAGTCAATGAACAAGTCCCTGGTCTTTGCTGATGATATAGATGCAGTCACTCATTCTAGAAGAGACATAAGAGAGGTGTTTTCACAGCTCGAGGAGGAAACAGGTAGTCTGGGTCTTCGAATAAATAAAGAAAAGACGAAATACATGGTAGTAACCAAAAATCCAAGACCAAGAGTTAGGCAGAACATCAGTATTAATGATCACGATATTAATGAACTTCGAAGTAGTAAAGGAGTTTAAATACCTGGGGATGATAATCACAGCTGGCAACCTCATAGAAACAGAGGTCTTAGCAAGAATAGCTGCGGAAAATAGAGCGTTATACTCCCTTTCAACATTACTAAGATCGAATCTGCTATAAAGAAAATCTAAATTAACACTGTACAAGTCGATTATTCGCCCAATTATTACATATGGCAGTGAAACATGGACACTCAACCACCGGAAAATCTATAAGCTTCTAGTATTTGAAAAAAAGGTTCTCAGAATAATATTTGCAATGCCGCAATGCTGAATTGGTGACTCTGTATGGAACTGAAAACATAGTTAGACATATCAAGGCAAACCGAAAAGGATGGGCAGGTCACGTGGTATGATCAGAGGATGACAGAGTGTTAAAGATAGTGTTTTTTGAAAACCAGGTGGTAGAAGATCAGTTGGCCGACCGAGAAAAAGATGGAAGGATGATGTTGAAGCCGATTTATCTAGAATTGGGGTATAACAGTGGGAAATAGAAGCGCAAGATCGTAGAGGATGGAGGGCGATAGTGGATGCTGCGAAGACTGACCCCGAGCTGTAAAGCCAGCGAAGAAGAAAAACAAGATACCATTCATATTACATAATAAAATTGTATCTTCTTCTTTCCTGTCTCGGTAAGTATATACTAAACTAGTGACTTAATAATCAACCAAAAAACATGTGTAATAATCATTTAAAATGTAATGTGAAAAATTTATAATATAAGGTGTAATCAGCCCTCTAGGGCCATAATACATAAATCACAATTAAAGAAAATATAGGGTGCACCAGCGTCCAGTCATTTTGTTTGAGCTTTGCACTTTATCTCCATAAAAGTGGAATTAAGTGCAGGAAATATGCTTTCGAAAGTTGCGTTCTAAGCGGGTGAGCTTTTCTTCGACGCGTGTACGCCTAAAATAAGCCCTCCGGTGTCTGCTCCGGTCGCGAGCTGCACAAGGGTGACTTTTAATTTATTTTCACGCAGGTACACGCCAAGGGCTCATTGTCCTCACGGGACACTTATAATTCTTTTCCCCCTTTGTGCCTGCAGTATCACAAAATTCGAAAGGAGCACTGTTAAAATTCTCGAGAAAAACCCAGAAAAGTATTTAGGTCCGACAAATTGTGCGTAAAAAAGGAGTGTTTTAAATTAAAAGAAAATTCTTTACTGTGACCCAGAAAGAAAATTGCTTTAAACGTGCCAAGTTAAATAGTCATAATTTAATTTAAAGAAACCGTAACGCGTAACCTACTTTTTATCTGCAGTTAGTAAATTTAAAGAAATTTAGTCTTTTCTTTAACATTTCTTTCGGCCAAATCATCATAATAAATCAGAATTTTACATAAAAAAAGATATATTATTAGTCACATCTCAAAAATTCTCAGATTCCTGTCCGCGTAAATTCACGTATGGATTAAATCGGCAATTATTGAAATGTTTTGATTCACATGGGAATATCAATTTCGTAGTTTTAAATCTGTGACTTGTTTTCAACTAGCGCCTTAATTTTAAAGTAAACCACAGACTTTGTCTATCACATCAAATTTTTAAAATACTCCCAAAATTTATACAAATTGTGCATTAAAAGGAAAATAGGGTAGTGGATAAACACTTTTCTATGATGTCTAGAGAATATGTCTACTTGGGGGAAGCGACCCTGACCACGCGAGCCATGCTTTAACTAGTTACTCAGAAAAACATCCTTTTATCCTTCCAAAATCTAGTAACCTTTTTCCCACCCCTTCCTGATGAAGGAGATTAGATATCATCAGCACCACCTTAAGGCACAGAGAAAATGATTCCGGATCGGCTTAAAACTGTACTACCACAATCATGACTGAAGCAGTTTAAATGATTGTGGTAGTAAGATGAGGAAGGCAACGGGAAACCACCCCATACTGATCATAGTCCTCGGACACCATACGCGGAATGATAAGGCTCAATATACCGGTTCTTAAGATAAACAAGATGCGCTGGCCAGGGACTGGAAAATATGGCATAGACGACCACGACGTATTCTACTCCGGAGTAGCAATAACCACCAAAACGACGTGGCATTCATTATACATAACGATGTCTATTGTTGTACTAAGTAAGTTACATTTCGGATAGAGTTATTATGATGAAATTAAACTAAAAGCCAGTAGATATTAATCTAGTCCAAGTATATGCGCCCACGGCGAGCAGTAGTGACGATGATTTAGAGACATTTTATGATGATATAAAGATGGTAATAAGTCAGCTGAAAAATAAAAACATTATTATGATAATGGGGGACTTCAATGTCAAAGTAGGAAAATATAGACAACAAAACATTCTAGCCAATTTTGTGCTTGGACAACGTAATGACAGGAGATCGTTTTGTAGAATTCTGCAAAGATTTATTTCTGACAAATATATTCTTCAAGTTACCCAAAAGTCGTACATACACTTTGAAGTCACCAGCAGATACTAAGACAAGATCATAAGAAATTAGATTGATTATGTAACAATTACAACTAGATACCAAAATTCAATCAAGATAACTTAAAGACTACCTGGAGCAGTCTCCTCAGATGATAACTTAATAATCAGTGATATCAAACTCAAAAAGTGAAACCACAAAAATAGACTAACCAAATAAACACTGATTGTATTCGAGAAAATAGATGAAAAATCACGTACGAGATAAAAAAGAAGAAACAACCCAAAAATTATAAAACTATTACTACACTGAAATAACAGTGGACAACTGATAAAATATTGAGACTAATGGAAAACCAACGAGAACAGAAAAATAAAAACACTAAAAATTACAACAAAATCAATAAAGAAATCCGAAATAAAATCCGGACTGCAAAACAAAAATGGTACAGCAGCAAAAGTATTAAAATAGAAGAACTGCAAAAAAATGACACGTTTAATATGTACAAAAAGGTGTAAGAAATAACTGGACCATATAAGTCAACTTCAAGTAGTTTACTTAATAAACAAGGAAAACTTAGTCAATAAACAAGACAAAACTGGAGAAGTAGAGGGAATATACTGAGGAACTGTTTGATGATGGAACAATAGAAGTACAATTGAAAAATATATTGATTGGTCCAAACATAACCTTCCATGAACTGGAAAGAGCTATACAGCTATCAAAAGCAACCGGTCCAGATGAAATTCCAGCGAAATTATCAAATTACTTGAAGATAAAGGCAAACATTGTCTTCTAAAATTCTTCAATAAAATATATGAAACAGTGCATATACCAACAGACTGGTTACTGTCAACATTTGTAATTATACCGAAAGAAATTAACGCTAAACAATATAGCAATCATCGCACTATCAGTCTAATGAGCCATGTACTGAAAATTTTCTTAAGAATACTGCACTCGAGTATTTACAATAAACTAGAAGTTCAACTAAGCGAAAGATAGTTTGGTTTCAGAAACAACCTTGGAACGCAAGAAGCATTATTCAGTTTGCAGGTCGTGGTTCAAAGATATAGGAATATAGAACAACCAGTATACATATGTTATATTGACTTCAAAAACGCCTTTGACCGGGTTATCCACGACAAACTGATAGGTGTCTTGAAACAGGTGGGAATTGATGACCAAGACGTATTATCAAAAAATTTGTATTGGCATCAATGGAAATATGACGTGGAATGACTCAAGGGTTTATTTTATCGCCTCTACTTTTTAATATCTACTCAAAATTTATTTTAAAAAGAAGCCCTAGAGAAAGATGTTGGCATTAAAAACAACGGGATTAATATCAACAATCTTAGATACGCAGACGACACGGTACTACGGTATTGCATTACCAACGAAAAAAGAGTTGCGGCGACTTATAAACATGTGACTGAAACATGTGTTAAATATGGATTAAACCCTAACACATCTAAGTCAAAAATTACGGTTTTCAGCAAAACAAAAAAAAAACAGAGTTTTGCTGAGTTTTTCACAACTAATGAACATCAGAGCGTATGGAATAGAGTTAGAAAAAATCCACCATATTACCTGTTTTGGGGGCAAATGTTAACGATAACTGTAATACAAGCAAAAAAATAAGAATACGGATTGAAAACGCCATAGATGCCTTCTATAAAAATCTCATTAAAAGAGATATTACATTAAACAGACTTGAGGCCTGTGAGATGTGGATTTACCGACGAATATTGTGGATAAATTGGGTTGATCGAATAACAAATGAAATAGTTTTACATCGAATGAAAAAGAACACAAAAATAACAAAAATAATAAAAATTTGAAAGTTACAATATCTCGGCATTGAAATGAGACATACAGAGAAGTATAACCTTACCTACACCTCATAATATAGGTAAAGATCGCCGGAATAAGTGGCCCACGCCAAAAAAGAACCTTCTGATTTCGAAATCTCCGAAAGTGGTATTAAGAGATCCGCTAATACGTTTCGAGTTGCAGTAAACAAAGATATTATTACGAGTATGATGGCCAACGTTCGACAATCGCACAAGGTCCTAAACGACGAAAGAAAAAGAAAAACAAATTAAAAACTTACCAAACATACTGTTTGCAAAAGCTTTTATTGCAAGTTAAATTATGTTTATATAAATAATTGTTTAAGTAGTTAACACTAATTACATATTAAAATTAAAATTTTAACTTATAGCTTGTTCGGTTTTATTGGGGACATCCTAACTTGATGTTTTAACAATAGACAACCATCATATATGTATTTTTTTTTCATTTCATCTACCTTGATACTGTGCCTCTAATACCTTTAAATTATTTATGGAATCGATTACTCTACTCATCACTGACTTCACCAAGATTTTTTGGGAAAATTGTAAGTTGGATATATAAAAAATATATTTTGGTGCTCATGTTTCAGACTAGTAATTTGAAACCCAGAGTTGCTAGACAACTTCAAGAAGCTGCTGAATCTGTAGACTATCAAAAACACCTGCCTTTATTTTTTCAAATGACAGACTAGAAAATGCCGAAATGAGATACTTGAAACAGTCTTATTCAATTGGTAAAGTTTGAACGACTTGTTTCGTCAGACCCAATATGATAGGTAAAGGTGGAAATATACTGTTCTTTTGTAAACAAGTAGTTAATGTACAATATCTGGATCACCAGGTTTAAGGTCAGATTTTGGCAGCCAATTCGACTATACCCAATGTTTCCCACAAGGTTTGCTGTTTCAGATAGACAAAAAGCGGGGATACTTTGATGTCCTTTGATGAAATATAAATTGACTATAGAGCTGTCTTTTGATTAGTCTGAATATATTTCTTTTAAGTATTTCTGTTACAGTTAGTATGCGTACATTATCCAGTGTGTTGTGAAGATTTTTGACAGGTATTTGAGTTGGTTTCGTCTATTTTAACTAACCACTAACATTTAAATAAAGAAAAGATCATTTTTTATTAACAGTATCTATTGCGTCAAATTAGAAGCACCATGAGTTATTACATGTCGACCCTCGAACAAATTTCAATGTTTTTTTTTTATTTTAACAGTGTACCCTCCTCCTTCTTTGTTTCAAGCGTATCCGAAAATTCGGATGAGCACTCGTAAGGTTTATGTTATCGGCAAATGAAGCGAATTTTATGATGGAGCGAATTGTCGTTTTTTATGGTCGAATGTAGGTTTGCAAAATTCACAGGTTTGCTGTAAAGAAATATCAAGATGGAAGACGATATTATATATAAAGGTGGGGGATTGGAATTTTATTAGACAAATAATAAGGAAAATAAAAGTACTTGACTTAGAGGTTTTATAGAGAATAAAAGTTGTTGTTAAACGAGATAATATTGTTGATGAAAATAATGTAGATAAAAAAGTTCTTAACTCACTTTAACTTTTTGATGCGTTTACTTTATAACTTTTTTGTTTAAGTGGTTTATATACGTGGAGAAGGGAGTAATAAAAAATATAAAATACAACTGCAGTATCGGAAAGATTTTATAGAAAATTGAGCTAAAATACTCCAAGCTTTAAACAAATTATGGAGTGCTTAATAAATGATTAGGTCAGAGGTATATATATAGGTATAGGTGTCAGACGGTTAAATAAAGTTCTGAAGATCAATAAAAATTATATATTTTGTTGCATTTGGCAACTCAATACAAATCACAAATTTTCTCCCAAGTACATTGGTATTGATCTCTGATGGATAAATGTTATAATTCATCTTGTCTACATTTAATATTATTCGTTGTCCTCGATTTATAAACCAATAAAAGGATTTTAGTAATTTTGAGGAGATCCCTCCGATTTTGGATTCAACATTACATACGACAAAAAAATCCGTAGAAAGTAGTATCCGCTGTGTAGTGACTTGAGGCAAGACTAAATCCCAGATAAAAAAGGAATAAATAATTGTTTAACTGAAAAGTGTATAGACCAATAAAAGTTATATAATGATAATTTGAAGCTTACAATTTACAATATCATAATTTGCTGTACTTTTTTAGCATAAGTACCAGTTTATACATGACTATTAAAACCACGAATAACTGTGTGCTTACAAAAAAAGGCTAATGTGAAGAGACTTACTAAAAGTTTATTCATAAAATAATACTCATTCAAATCTCATTCGCATCTAAAGCTACGAGAGTTGCAAATACAGAAGAAATAAGTCAGTGGATTATATTTGAAATAAAAATGAGTAAATAGTGTTTCAAAACCATATAAAAATACGAAAAATAATGAAATTAATACAATCATTAATAAAAGCAAGTCCAAATGGAATCAGTGATACATATAGAAATAACAGTGAAATCGGTAACATCATTTATAAAGAAAATCAAAAAACATTCAGTGATATTTATACATAGACACGGTAAAATCAATAATTTGCAAAGGAATGCTGGTAAAAGATTGGTTCAAAATTTAACTTGAAGACTACCATCAAAAATGTAAAAAGATGAACAATAAATTGCTTGGATGGCGATATTATTACAATTTGGAGCGTAATAAGCAATGTATTAAACTACAATTCGAAGGACCACCCACTAAATGGGAATAAAAGAATACAAGCATTAACAAATATGTAATTTAATGAATAACTCTGTTACTATAAGTAAATTAAGATCTGGATAAAGTGTTTCCGTAAAGTTCCTGACTCAATGTCCGATCCACGATCCGATCCTCAAAGTCCGCCAAGCCCAAAACACTATAGCACTATTACAGTTTTCAGTTAACTATCTAGGACATGAACTACGGATGTTTTCTTTAGTTTTAATAAACTTAATTAACAATGAGCATTTGCGAAATGTGTTGCTGTTAAACTATAAGCGAGACACGCAATAACTATATAAAATCCACGACAGTTTTTACTCTAAACTAAATAAAAAGAGCGCACAGATCCTGATGGATTTAAGTTAAAACTGATAATACACATACGCGGAAGTTTTTGATCTAAATTAAAAAAAAAGCGTCCAAACTGGTTGGTTTCTAGGTTGATACTAACTAATAAACACAGCGTCTACCCTGGGTGAATTCTAACTTCTTACCAACTACATACTGTCTACGTTTGTCACGATATCGAAGAAAACTAAATGCAATGTTCAGATCATCGAAGAATCTCCTTGATGAGTCACCTGCTTAAAATATTTCTTAGAGTCATCCACAATCGAATCTATCAAAAGTTAGATATCGATATTAACGATACACAGATGGGATTCAGAAAAGGATTACGTACAAGAGAAGCTCTCTTTGTCTTAAATGTCCTAATACAGAGATGTCTAGATGTTAACCAAGAGGTGCATGCCTGCTTTATAGACTTTGAAAGGGCCTTTGACAAAGTACGCCACAATCAATCCAAAGAAATCCTGGAAGGTAAGAACATCGACACTAGAGACATACAAATAATATTAAATCTGTACTGGAATCAGCGAGCTAATATAAACATAGAACACCAAACATCGGACGAAATAGAAATACGTAGAGGAGTACGACAGGGTTGTATATTGTCACCGCTTTTGTTTAATATCTACAGCAAACAAATATGCCAAGAAGCTCTCTCACATGCAAACGAAGGGATAATAGGCAATGGAGAAGTTATCAATAACATTCGATATGCTGAGGATACTGTGATAATGGCAAGAACAGTGGAAGATCTACAACATCTAGTTGAAAGTATGAATGAGATATGTAATAACTACGGCATAAGGATGAACGTCAAAAAAACCAAATATATGACCATTAGTAAGAATACAATACATGACACTAGTATCGCAATAAACAGTACCCAACTTGAAAAAGTAAGCGAATACAAATACTTGGGAACCCTCATCAATGAAACAGGTGACCAAAATCACGAGATAAAAAGACGTATTGAAACTGCCAGGTATACCTTTCTAAAAATGAAAAAATATTTTGTAATCGTGATATTCATCTACATCTACGAACTAAAATGTTAAAATGCTATGTATTCAGTACTTTGCTTTACGGTGTTGAGGCATGGACTCTTAAACAGAGGAATATTAAAAATCTTGAAAGCTTTGAGATGTGGTGCTACCGCCGTATACTAAAAATAAGTTGGGTGGATAAAATTACAAATGAAGAGGTAATACGCAGAATAAATAACGATCCAGAAGTTATTATGAATATAAAATAGGGAAAACTTGAATACTTAAGCCACCTGATGAGAGGACAAACGTACACATTCCTACAAAATATAATGCAAGGAAAAATCCAAGGACGCAGAAATCCAGGCCGTAGAAGAATGTCCTGGATGAGAAATTTAAGAGAGTCGTTTGGCTGTACCACTAACAAATTATTCAAAACAGCAGAAAACAAAATTAGAATCGCCATAATGATATCCAATCTCCGATAAGAGAGGCAATCAAAGAAGAAGACCAACTACATTCACATTATAATAAATTGCAATGCCTACCAGGGTATTGGTAAAGGATAACTTCTTTTTATTAGGCAGGTAAAACCACGTTTTGAATGTTTTCCCGGGATTTCCTGGGGATTTGGTGGGTAGAAACATGCTTTGAAGGTAAAAATTTATTTACTACCAAAGGCATAATAACACTTTAATAAATTTCTTACAGAAATTTATATAAACGTTATATTCGTAAAATATTCTTGAGCGGCAAAAATGTTTAAAACGCGACACAATATGTGAAAGCGTACAGCAACATACAATGTTAACCTTGCAACTAATAATTGTATAATAATATAACACACAATTTTCCACAATTAATCTTACTTCTGTATCAGCAACAATATAATCTATATAACTTTGTACTTTACCACGTGGGGCGGTTTTTAACCGCAAGAAACTGCAAAGTCATGTCAGATAGATTCTCTATGCTTCATAATTTGAGATTGTCTAATCTTCTAGATTCTTCTGAGTGCCTGTATCGTGGAATTCTCACGTTGCGGCAAATAATAGCGTTAATTTCGCTTAATTCTTAAAGCCAGTTGATTTATATATATTTTTCATATTTCTTTATCCACTACGAGTGAGGTCACATTGCTGGTACGACTTAGATCATCTTTGCTGGTACGACTTAGATCTTAATATTATATAATAATAAAGTCAAACATTTCTATATCTTAACTAAATATTTAATTTATCATTTCCAATGAAAGTTGCGAAATTGCAACAACATCTACTTCGCAAATTCTTCTGCCAAGATATCTTTTTTACTCCATCTTAATATCCTTTTAAAGTACATTGACAAATATGTTTTATTATACATAATAATAAAACATATTTGTTTATTATTAATCAAATTTGCTGTTTTTCGTACTATCTGACATGAATAATTGGAAATAAAGTACAATTCTTGTATACCTAACGATCTCAAACCTCCGTTAGTCTAACAACCATATGTCATGTAAAGTAAGTCTAACGTTTTTGTTAATTTATATAGAGTTATAAGAGGTGAACATCTTGAACAAATATTATTCTAACAATTTTAAAGATGCTTTTTAAAACTAGAAATAACTGCGTTTTCAGTCGACTGTTTTGAATCTAAACATGCTTTACACACTTTCAAGTTGGCTCATGAAAGAAATTCGTATATTTATACAGGTAAGAGCTCTCAAAAAAGACAGATATTACTTAGTTTTAGTTTTTCATATGTTTAAGTGCTTCATAAACAGTGTTACGTAAAAAAGATGAATAAATGTCTTGTTTGAACACGGAATACATTATAAATACCTATGAAAATATTGTTTGTGTGCTGTAAAAAAGATGTTAATTTATTTTGGCTAGTATAGAAATGGGTTATGAGTGAAGATACAATCGCTCAAGTATATTTGGGCCTTACGGTATATAAACACGTAACACTAAGAATAAATTATTAATTATCGGTAGTTTTTTTTTTCGAGTTTAATCGGTTTTATCATTGATTTTACTTTAAAAAACTAAAGTTTATTGCCATTTCTTGTTCAACACTTCAATGGCTTAGAAATATTTACGTTTACAATAATTTTGTTATTTTATAGCATTTGCCAAAAAACAATGAATAGTTCTAACCTACTTTGGTGATAATGAATATGGTTTAGGTTTCGGAAAAACGTAATAGGCTTACTTAGCACAATACAAAATCTTATTTTAGCTTCCATACTAACCACTAATATAATTTTTGACAAGATGAAAACAATGTGCAAAGCTGATAAAAGACGAACTTAAAAAATAATTTAGTCAAGACTTGCCCCATCTTCCTATGATCTATGCTTAGGTTTACTTACCGAATTTTCGAGTTATATTTTTTATTGCAGCTATTCACGAGTCCTTCTGGCATAATGACGGATAGTAAGGATGACCTTAATGAGTTTAAGAAAATTAAGTATATTTGGTTATTATATATGGCTACACAGCTGAACATTTAAAAGTTTCTCTCTAACTCTGTCAACATGGTGTTGAAAATTTTCTAAATAAAGTTTTTGATGTCAAAACAAAATTTGTATTGTTAACAATATACTTATGCTTATAACTTGTGAAATGTCTAAAATGACCTTTTTCTTCTTGTTATTTATATTCTTCTTCTATCTGAGACTGGATACCATCAAGGCTATTCTAATGTTGTTTATAGTTGTTCTAAACAGCTTACAAGAGCTGTACAAAACGTTTTTAAAGTCTATGCAACAGGCGAGTATCTCTTGAGATGTACAATGTCTTATAAAGACATTGTAGATCTCTATATTTTTTGGTCGGGATCATGAACATTTCTGAAAGTTTTGTTAAAAATTAACAAAGACAGAAAATGATCTCAAGATCATTACCCACCTTTTAACCACTGTGACCACAAGAAATATGAGCAAAAACTTACTGCAGATACAAATGATCTTCAGACAGAGGCAACGATGATAAATAACTACATGAAAGCCAAAAATATTCCACAGAAATAACAAAATAGTGCAATCACTTGTGCCAAACATGTTTCGATTTTTGCAAAGTGTTAATTCATACATTCATCACACGTTTTAGTGAAACTAGAGTTTAAGTTCAGATCTGGCGATTGTAGAGATTGAAAATCATTTTGAAAAAAAAAACTGATACTGCCAAAGTAGTAAAACGTTTTCTTGTGCTTAAAAACACGGTTTCCTTTCCAGGCGATGCTTCAATTAAGTAATGACATGGACAAGACACTATGTGTGTCTTCTTCAACTTTTAACAGTTTGTAGTTGTTTATAGTTTTTAAGTTTTTGGTGATCCTTATCGTTCATTTAGTTAATCGATAGGGTTAGAAATGATTGTTAGGAAAAAACTATTGTTAGAAAATAATTTATTATTTTAGACTGTACGACCAAAACATTTGACACGAAAACAAAAAAGTTCTGTTAACTTTTAAATCTCCATGTCAGGTATCCCAGAGTCACCAGATCTGTTAACAGTTCAAAATTTTAATTGTTCATTTGAAGCTGCTAGCGACTTTGTCTTTCAATTATGTGTTAAAGGTCAAGTATTTTGGATTATTTCAGTATGACATTTCGGTATGACTGGTTCAAAGAATCTATTACCAGTAAGTTGGGTGTTTTAGGGACTATTAGTTTGTACCAAATTTTTGTTATCAAAAATTAATTTTGTTTTAGTTTCCATTAAAGTTGGAAAAAGGAACAGCGTTTAACATAAGAGGAACATGAATTAATGGCGAATACCTTGAATGTATATGATGTATCTGATTGTAAAATCGGTTACGAGTGCCATCAAAACTAAAATGACTCGCATGACTCCTAAAACATTATTTTAGAGACTACGTCTGAAATGGAGGACACTTTAGAAATTCATAACAAAGAGGAATCTTATGCAGAACCTATGAGTACAACATTGGACGGTTATTTAGTAGGTTTAAAATATATCGCTAAATCGGGTATTCAGTGAAGAAGTAGACTGATTGCAACAAGCAGTGAAAGACGATGAAGAAATATTGTACTTACAGGTCCCTGCTTTAATAAGTATAGCGAAAATAATAATTATTTGATAGATTTTTTTGATTTATTAATTACAACGACTAGGGCATATAGACAATCAGAAAAACTAGAAAACATTTAACATTGATAAACTGGATAGTTCTGGATAGTTTTATGAGAATACGTTTAAAACCAGAAGCCCTTAGAGCCAAAAAAGTGGCCATTAAAGACATGTGGTCTTCTAATACTTTTATTCGACGCTAATTTTTATCGCTGCTATGATAAGAAATATGTTTTAAGAACTATCAGAGCTTAGTCAGTTTATTGATGCAATAACTGGATCTATTCGTAAAAGCCAGGATAAACTTGCTACAAGAAGTGCAGTATTGGATATATTTGTAAGTAATTACAATTAATGATTAACCAGTATGCGTCAGAGGAAGGTGCCCATTTAGACAATATATTCAGTCAAAAAACAAGTCGATTCGGTATCAAAATTTGAGTAATCGCTGATATTAAAACATCATTTCACTGGAGAGGCTCGAGGTGATGTAGTAGAAACATATGGTAGAATATTATTATGAAAGTTGACAAGGGATTACAACAGATATTTTTTTTACACGTGTACTGCTGATATAAATAAGAATTTAACTATTGTCGGAAGAATAAACTAGACACTCCAGACTACAGCTGAATCTAACCTGGCAACCAGCAGAAACTGCAATATTTGCATTCACCAGTGATACGGCGATGGTTTTTTACAATCCTAAGAAAAACGGAATGGTACATGCTCTTTTCAGTTAACACGATAATAATCTAATTTGTTCAGAAAAGAACAACAAGACATAGATGATCGTAGACTATACCAAAAGTAAGGGTAGTATAGATACCTAGCTGAAAAAATAATCAGAAGATATTCTTGTTGTAGGAAAACAGCCTATTTTCGCTACAGGATATTTATGAATATTTTGGATATTTGTGTTCTAAAAGCATATTTGTTGTTTGTGTTGAAAAATCCATATTGAAATAAAATTTTTAGTTGACGACCACTATTTGTCTTGCTGCAGTTAGGAGACTTCATTATTCGCAATATTATGAAAGCCACATATAAAAACCATAACTCGCACGTGGTGTCTGCTTTTATAGACTGTGACATCAATACTATCTATCTATCTATCTAATTAGCCTTCTTCGGTCCATCTTTGGACATAGGCCTCCCCAATCCTTTTCCATTCTTCTCTGTCTGTCGCAACAGTCATCCATCTAGAGCCCACGTGCTTCTTGATATCATCTGCCCATCTCATTTGGGGCCTTCCTCTGCTTCGTTTATATTCCCACGGTCTCCAACTTATAAGAATTTTGTTCCATCGGTCTTCTTTTTGTCTTATATTGTGTCCGGCAAATCTCCATTTTAATTTTGCAACTTCTTGTCTAACATCCCTCACTTTTGTTTTCTCTCTTATCCACTCGTTTCTCTTCTTATCCATTAGTCTTATGTGCAACATTTGTCTTTCCATTGCTCTTTGGGTTTTTATGATTTTGTCCATGTTTGCTTTTGTAAATGTCCACGTTTGGGAGCCATACGTAAGAACAGGGAGTACGCATTGATTATATACTTTGGTCTAATGATGCTGTGGATATCTTTTGTTTTTAAGAATGTAGCTTAGTTTGCCAAATGCCGCCCATGCCAGTCTAACTCGTCTCTTGATCTCTGCTGTTTGGTTCTCTTTGTTAAGTTTTATAGTTTGACCAAGATATATATAATCCTTAACTTGTTCTATTTCATCTTGTCCGATTCTCATTGTGATGTCTTCATCTGTATTTGTTATAGTTTCATATCTGTATTTGTTATAGACATCAATACTGCAATTCTTAAAAATCAGCTGAGATGACCACGAATAAATCCAAGAAGAGAACATGGCAGGTATGTTTAGTGTCCCAAAATTAATTTAATGGAAAAAAGTAAGTTTTTGCAAGCATTGTTTATCGGAATAAATATTTTTCGACTCTAAGGGTAATAAAAAGATTAATATTACTATTTTTCTTATTAGACAGAAGGACTATCGTTTTCGTTTAAAATTTAGTTATAGTTTATATGTCTCATTGAAACGACATAACGACATATGCATTTCATTCAAGTTCAATGAATGCAATTTTGTAACTCTTCTTATCTTATGAAACGTTAAAAAAATCTAAAAATAAAAAAAAGTATAGTCTCTATAGGATCCCTCTTGGGTATCACGTTGATTTAACTAGCCTGGGATTTTAATAGTTAAAGTGGATGGATATTATCAAGAAACCTGGAACTCATTGAGTGAACTTTTTCATCTGACATATTTCACATGGCAACGTGAGTCAACATAGCATTTTTTATAGTGCATACGGTCACAGACATTTATGCACATCTCTTTGGAAAGTTTTCTAAGTCACCTCAGAAATTTTGAACAGCTACGTTTATGTATTATATCCCTTTTGGAAACAATATTAAATACAAAAACATATTAAACCTTTGAATATTATATGTCAAATGCAAACAATATCCTTTTAAGGCAGACCATAAATTATTAATGACATTCACTTGTTATATTTTATTAAACCAAACTTGGTCACACAAAATCTTTGTCTCCACTGTTTCTTATGTTTGCTTTTACACAAAAATTTTTCCGAACGGACACAAGGACTCAACAACTTATAATTTCAAATAACGCGAGCACAAATGCATTTTCTTGTTCACTGTTATCTATAAATTCTCGGAAATGGCATTTTTCTGTGAAAAAGTATCAAAAAGAAGGACTGAAAAGACATTTTGTTAAAAGTTAAATTTCACGCGTCAGTCTTCAAAGGATGTAAACATTAAAGTAGCATTATAATGTAAAAAACACATTACTCGATTTAAAAATATCGGACAAACATCACAGGGAGGTACTGGCTTTTTCATTCGAGACATATTACATCCGCAGGAAACATTATAGATGTTTCAAAATATTATTATTATGTTATTTAAAAAAACTAAAAACAACAGATCGTTATTCACAATAAATCAGTAGGATAAAAACAAAATCGTACATTAAAAAACGGCTATGGATGAAACATATTCAAAATTAGTAGAGGAAAAAACATACAATAAAATAGGTAGATAGATTTATATAAATTAAGTAGCTTAGTAGACCAAAATCAAATAAATTTAAAACGAGGAAGTACAAAGTCCCAAGAATACTAGAAAATAAATAAAAACAATAATATAACTTATGGAAACCGACCAATGAAAGGAACATTTACGAGAAACTTTCACCCAATGAATGAAAATGATTCAAAGCGAATAAAATTGTGAAAAAAGAGAAACTGGTAAAATGACACAAAGAGTTATAAATAAAATAATTAAAAATAAAATCAATACAGTATTTGGTCCAGATTCAACAGGGATATCCATTCAATTAGTATAGTATTAAAAGTAAAACACAGTTAGGATTTGATTTCACGTATACTCGCAGTGCCTCTGTTTATTCGCATATACGTTTATTCAGTTATACGCTTCAGGAGTCGTCAGAGCGATTGTTTCAGAAGCTCTAAACGTGAAATTTTTTCTGTCACAAGAAGCAACAATAAAAGTACTTTAATATAGACGCTATAGCAACATCTGAGAATAAATCATCAAAGTAAAAATGCGAAGATTTCAATTGGCAAAACCAGAATTCAGATTTTTTGCTTTAAAGGCAAACCTTCTATAAATTGCAAGGCAAAACAGACGATGCTCAAGATATAAGAGAGATAAGGAAAATCTAAAAGTTGCATTCCACAACATATCTCCTTCTCTAAGCAATAATCTTTGGCGAATTGGTTTCTAGTACTCATAAAGAGTAAAGCGAAATAAAACAAAAAGACAGTTAAGATTTGGTTTTACGTATACTGCCTCTATATGTTATCTGCCTCTGATGATTCCTGGTAGAATCAAATACGTATCAGTTAATATACAGAGGCACTATACGAGAAATTAAATCTTAACTGTCATTTTCTTTTATTTTCGTTTACTCTTTGTAAGTACTAGACACCATACTAAGCAATTCGCCAAGGATTTTTGCTTAGACAAGGAGATATATTGTGAAATGCAACTTTTAGATTCTCCATATCTCCCTTATATCTTTAGCATCGTTTTGCCTTGCAATTTATAAAAGACATATTTTAAATCAACAATATAAATTTTAGTTTCGTCAATAGAAATATTTGCCTTTCTACTTTAATGATTTAATATAGTATTTTTCAAAAACGAGAAAATTAGAAAATCTCTTTGAATCGACAAGGAATTGACGCAGAGAAACTAATGCACGGCCGTGAATTCTATAAAGAAGTTGTTTAATAATGGTAATATAATAAACTTGCGTATTTGAACAAGTTTTTTTATTTGTCAGGTGCTAAAAATATATAAAAGGGGAGAATTGTACATTAAAAGTGGGTCACAATTAAAGTTTTGATTATAAACATTTTACTATTTTGCTTATAATTTATACTTAAGTGATCAGAGATGAAAATGCCGAGAATTTCAATTTTCAATTTTTTCAATGACCCCAAAAATATGCCAAATAGTTTACCACTCCTACCCTCGGGTTTTCACGTAGCGTTTTCAAATAAAGCTGATATAATCTTAAACAAAAATGTTTATTAGCACTTTTTCTATAGAATTAACCGTTCTCTCAGAAACAACGCTTGAAGCAACCAGCGATTTTGAATATTGCACGAGAAATCAATTTTAAATCAAATATGTATCAACTCGACAGTAAAAATTCGATATCTTTTATTCTTTACCTTTAAAACGCTTTTTAATTTTTGTTGATAGGACACTTTGATAAGAAGATGAGAACTCTTCTCCTGGGCGACAATTTCTTTAAGTATCATCACCATGTAAGTAATTCTGGTATACTTTTTTAATTCTTTGTTAAGAACTTCTTTTCTTCTTCAAGTACCATCCTGTTTTTTAAAGGGTAGGATTTGCATAATTGGTCCTTTTAACCTCTAAGTAAATTTCTACAGTGAGTAATCATTGAAAGAATCGTTGGTTAGCTGTCACATTTAGGAGTTAACATATTCATTTTGAAACTCCTTTACTTCTCTTTTTGCTTATTGAGAGAGGTTTTTTTAAAATATGTTTTTCTTGAGGAGCTTTTCGAAATCATGTCACCTTTGCTTTCTTTTTTCCAATTAACAGCAATCGGATAGGTAGGTGCTTTTTTGACTTGTAGGCTGCCTTTCCAGACAGTTTTCTGAATGTCCTTATTGAATTTATCAAGCTCTGTTTCCAGAGCTTCCGTATTGCCAAGTTGTACTTTTAAATTCATTTTTTGCTTGAGTATATGTTTGAATCTTATCTATTATTATTAGTTAATTCGGGGTATTTCTCTTATGAATAGTATTTAACTCAGTAAAACTAGATACATATTTTAAAGCGATGCTTCTATACTTACTTTTATTACTTTTTTTCTATAGTAAAATGCTGAGGCGAGCGTCACGGAACCAGCGCAACACAACAACGGCGTCATGAAATTACCGCCACGAAATAGCGTATTTCGTGGTGCTACTTCAACTACAAAAGCGCCTTGGTAATGTGCTGTAAACAGTTTAAAGAGTGCATTTACGCGACAAGGGAAGTCCGTTATATATCATGTAAACTTTTTAAATTTCATTACAGTATGTAACAAGGATATTAACTAGCAGCGGTTTTATGTAATTCTTAAATATTATTTTTTTTGTCTATTTGAATACTTTGTTTATTTGAATCATCTATAAATTCACCAAGTATTTATTAAAACTACACGTGTAATTAAAATAAAAATAAATAATAAAAATATTTTCGACGGGAAAGATTTGTTTCATTTATTCAGAGCCTCTGTAACAGTCGCTCTGATGAGTCCTGATAGGATAAAATACTTACAAGCGAATATACAAAGGCACTATACGTGAAATCAAATTTGAACTGTTTTTTTTTATTTCGATATACTTTTTATGACTAGTAGAAACCAATTCGCCCAGGAATTTTTGCTTAGATGAGGAATAATGTTGTGGAATGCAACCCCATTTTCTCTCTTTACATCTTTTAGTATCGTCTATGTTATCGTAAAAGCGACAGAGGTAGGTCTAGAGATGAACTGTAGTAAAACCAAGACTATGACAAACCAAGAAGACCAATTAGAAATAGTAGTCAAACAGAATAAATTAGAGCAGGTGGCAGAATACATATACCTAGGACAGGTAATAAAGCTAAACAGGGACAATCAAACAGAAGAAATAAAAAGAAGAACTAGACTAGAATGGGCCTCATTTAATAAACTATCATATATTCTAAAAAATAAAAAGTTCCTCAATATATGCGAACGAAAGTATTCAATCAGTGCATTTTATCAGTTATCACATATGGCTCACAAACATGGACTTTCACAAAGAAGAAGATCGACAGGATATCCAAAATACAAAGAGCAATGGAAAGACAGATGCTGGGTATCGGTCTTAAAGATAGAAAAAAAAAACACATGGATCAGAGAAAAAGTGAACACATGGTCAAAGGTGAACGATGTATCAAGACAGGTTGCAAAACTTAAATGGAACTTCGCCGGTCACACTCTCCGGCAAAAAGATGAAAGATGGAATAAGCGAATTCTACACTGGAGACCATGGGAAAAGAAAAGAAAAAGAGGAAGACCACAGATGAGATGGACTGACGACCTTAAGAGAACGGCAGGAAAGGACTGTATGCAGATCGCTCATAATAGAGACCAATGGAGATTAACAGGAGAGGCCTATGCCCAAGAGTGGGCGTTTAAGGCTGATTAGATAGATAGATACTCCAAGAAAAAAACACATACTCCAACTTTAGATACTAGGAATGAAGCAAAATTTAAAATAGTAAAGGATTGCCATTGCCATTTTATTTTCAAAATCTCAAATATCAATAAATAAATTTTTTTTAATATAATTAAGGTGCTCAAATTTACGGTAAATTTTCAAAGACTTTTTTTTAATTAGTATTGATCACAAAGCACAAGGTAAAACTTAAATATAGATTCCATTCAAAATAATTTAAGAAATACTTGTTGTATCGTGCTGAACATCAAATCTGTAGAATAACGCGGGATCCGGTTCTGATTTTGCCGAATAACGGCAAAAAGCATTCGAGACTAGAAAAAGAAAAGTTTGTCATTGTGGAATGCTTTTAGTAGCAAACGTAAAATAATGTGCCATCTCAAAAGCCCATTCTAACAGAAGAAATGTGAAATTGCTTTTATTTATGGTTGCTTAGGTGTATCATTAGAGTTGCCTAACACTCATATGGCATAAATTTAATCCGCGCTCTAAAAATAAAGTGAGGAAAGTGGTGGTGGATCTTTTGTTATTTGTAGATGAGGTATAACTCCAGACTGACTTGTAATTAAAATGGCTCATTATTTTGTGGCTTTGTTTTTAGTATTTTATTTTCAATTTTACGTATTAAAGCACAGCTAAATCCTAACAGCATCAATAATCTTATTCTGTAACCTTACAATATACAAATATGTTTACGTAACTGATCCAAAATACTTAAATCTATTACTTTTTGTAAACAATTAATTGCCTTATTTAGAACAAATCGATCAGTATTAATATTTTTCTGATTTTCCGACTTTCTAATAATTATACATATAAACCTCTATAATACTGCTTCTCCTTCTGACTTTTTATTGTTTAATGTCTATATTAATTTGCTTTCTACTATTTAGTTTTTTATTTTTTATCGAAATATGATTTATGATTAGAAATAATGGAAAGTAGAGAAAACTATACAATACCACGACGAGAAACAATAAACTACTTAGAGAGAGAAATAAAAGGAAATATGAAGGAAACATCATTATGAGGAAATGCTAAGGAATAGACAATAGTCAAACAGTCGATCATTTTAAAAATAGGTGGAAAATGAAAAGAGGCTTAAAATAAATAAAACAAAAACTAATTAACAAAAACAGCTGAAAATGAAAATAGTATAACAATAGACAACTATACGATTAAACGTGTGGATGCCTTCACATATCTGGGCACAGAAATCAATCAGAAGAATTCCTTAAGTAGCGAAATTAAAGCACGTATTTCCAGTGGAAATCGTACATACTGTGCTAATAAAATATTGATGACATCGAAATTATTAGATAAAAGAACCACAATGACTATATGCAGAACTTTGATTAGACCCGTAGTAAACTATGATTGTGAATCCTGGGTACTGACGAAAAAAGACGAAGCCCAACTCAGAACATTCGAGAGAAAGATACTGAGGAAAGTATATGGCCCGGTGCAAGAGAAAGACGGCACATGGAGAATCAGGAGAAACGACGAGGTCAATAAACTGAATGAAGGGTGTGACATTGTAAGACCTGTGAAAAGTCAAAGACTGACATGGCTGAGACATGTTAGACATGAAAACGACAAAGAAGATGTTACAGTGAAAGCCGGTAGAAAGGCGGAAAAAGAAAGGCCTAGGACGAGACGGTTGGATGATGCGAAAGACGACCTGAAAATCATAAAGATAAGACAATGGAGGAGAAGACTTCAAGAGAGATATGAATGAAAGGACATAGCCAGACAGGCAAAGACCCATCCAGGGTTATGATGCCAAAAAAAAAAAGAAGAAGAATTAAATATACACCAAGGGGAGGAACATAAAGAATATATTTAGCATGGGGTGGACCTATCGGTATTGGATCCAAAAATAGATGAAACATAAAAAGCAATTAACAAATTGAAGAACGCAAAAGCTCAATGCTCCGGCAATATACCGGCTGAGACAAAAACCAAGTGCTGCAATTATAGAGGAATGTCCCTACTTAATATGACGTACAAAATTTTGTCAAATATCCTATTTTGCAGAAAATTTCATAGGCAAATACCCAGCGGGATTCGGGAAAATTAGATTGATATGATCATAGATTAGTATATGTACTACTGAGGCTATTTTCTTGTGGCATCTTAAAGCAATGACTCTTTTAATGGGAATAAGCTACAACTGTAGTTTGAAATAAGTTTGGAAATCGTTTTCTAACAACAAAGATAATAATTTAAAAAACTTTGTTTTTTGTTACTTGGTGAAAAATTTTTCTAATAATTTAATTTTATCTGACTCATTTATATTAAAAATTATTCAGACATATATTATACATTTTAAACTATTTGACTTTAAAATTGCCAATCTAGCTAAGTTGCGTTACTGAGACGACTTTATTGTAAGATAATTCAGTCGATTACATAAATTTCCGATTATAGATTAGATCTTTACTCTAAGGCAACTGCTTGAATAAGGCTGGGAAAGATAAAAAATAAGAAAACCATTATGCTTAATCTCTCTTTAAAAGCAATATACATATATAGCCAAAGAACTAGAAACAATCAAACTTGCCTTATACGGTCATTCAGCAATAAATTAGAATAATTTAGTTATTACCAAAAAAAAAAAGAAAGGAAGATTGTCAGAGGAATTAAACAATACAAACGGCTGTATTTCTTACTAGCTGAATCATATAATAAAATGGACATCAAAACTTACATTTTACAGCCAAAAATTTCCGTTTCAAAAAGTCCATTTCAAATTGACACCTTCTTACATTTTTATAAAAAGTTAAATATTAATTTCTCTTGATGACCTGGTAAAATATTTAAAAATGATGTTGATATCGAATGTTATTTAAAAAAATGAAAAAGTAGAATTTACCTTGGTCATTGTCATATCATGATATGTATGTAGTAGAATTTCTCTCTTATTAGTATCTACTCTACGTATAGATTTAGTGTTGTATATAAAAAAATGGCGATTAAAATATGCAAAAAAATTAAGGTTATACCTCACAAAAAAACTAACACTGCACTGCACTAGGTACAAGTAAAATAAAATAAAAATAATTAAAATTATATCTTTTTCGACCATCATTTAGAAATATTTAGTAATAATCTGCTGAAGCATCTCAATGTTTTGTATTTTGAGAACTATTTTCAAATTTGAAATTGAAACGCTAAAAAGAAGCTTATTTTAAACTTAGATTATGGTTTATTCTTATATCTTATTCCACTTTTGTTTTCCTACAGAAGCTTTGACTGCAGGCGTTGTAAGTTCTTTTAATAAAGATTCACTAAAGGAGCTGTCCCCCAGCGAACAAGCTGATGAATTACGGACACTGCTTCGCCTCCACTCCCATAAGTAGGCAGGTGGAATTGTCAAGAAAACCATAATCAATTTCTCAAAAATAAATCACAAAAATTAATAACATCTAAGATTTTTTTCAATACGTTTCACAATAAAAACAATAAGTAAAATTGTTTGTCTTTACAATGTCAGAGATAAAATCAAGAAAATTTATTTAAAATTTATATAAATTGAAAAAAAAGTCATTTAACGAATTAACTGTTAATACGAATTGTTGAATTGTCAATATTGTCATACGAATTGAAATTACGATACGATATCTAAATACAATATTTTGTATTTCATGCTTGTTGTTATCTAACATTAATCAAAATCATACAAACATTGTATTTCAATTCCAATTCTATGATTATAACGACGGAAATCTTAGTCATTGCATTGTGGAAGTCATTAATTGCCGCCGTATCAATATGTCATCTTGGAACGTACTAATTTCCATGAAAATAGTCAACTAATTCGAGATTGTTTGACCAGCTGAGCACACTTCTTAACGTAAATACGAACCGGCACGTCTCGCGAGGCTTTCTACTCCTCTATGTCAACAACGGCAGATATAAACACAGCTGAACCGCTACATTATGTCTAATAGTTTCCACAATTCTGTCTATCCGTGAAACCGTTTTGTCTTTATTATTACCACATAAATTTACAGGTTGGTATTTAGCTTTTCAACGAAGCTGTCAGTGAGCCAAACAAAAGGTTCACCACTCGATATTTTAAGAAAAGAATGAATAATGTTGTTCAAGTGGTAGATTTAAAACAATACAACCTTGAATGAAAATATTTTATATATAGGTAAATTAAAACATATATTTTGGATGATGTTACAAAATATAAAAATAATTTTAAAGTTAGGTTAATTATTGTGCGATATTATTATTCTTCATCAAATTCTATAAATAGTGCCAACAAGCAAATTCATATCACTACTATTATTATTAGAGTTTCATATATCCAATCACACAAAGTAATTATAAACAACAGTATAATAAAACATTAAAATGTACGGTTAAGTGATAGATATAGTGATAGATAGTATGTATTTCCTCAATCAATTATGGATTCGAAATTCGCTAAAAAAATATTTTATAATATTTAATATCAAAAAAATTAACAAATACATAGTTTAAAACTTAAATTTTATTATAAACTTTACCTGAGAGACATTAAGAAGAATATATTGCCATTAATTTCACTAAAAAAAACACGTTTTAATACCCAACTATTGAAGAAGCATTGATTATTTGAAGGTAGTGGAAACATGTTAAAAAACACGAATATTGCAGTCTGTTGATGTCTACCATAGTGCCTAATGCCCAAAGAGACAAAGTAAATACGACGCGAGGTTTTATGTTTTGTGGGCAGAGGTGATCAAAATAAGATTTGATCAGAGTCCAATTTAAACATTTGATCTACGGATAAAAATCATTTTAAGTACTTTATGTCCGACAAAATTTATAGGATAGTTAGTTTGTATAGGGATAATAACTATGGAAATATTCCTGAATAAATACAATAATTGTACCCAGAATTTTTCACCCTATTTAAAAAAGTAAACCGAACATACTAATTTACTTTGGCCACATAGCTAGAAGAACGGGAACCATGGAACTATTTGTAGTAAACAGAAAGTTAGAAGGTCGAAGACCAAGAGGAAGATCTCCAACACGATGAGCAGACCAAATGAAGTCTCTGATGGATAAATCCCTACATGAAGCCGTCCATATGGCACAAGA
Organism: Diabrotica balteata; assembly: GCA_918026665.1. Taxonomy (NCBI): domain Eukaryota; kingdom Metazoa; phylum Arthropoda; class Insecta; order Coleoptera; family Chrysomelidae; genus Diabrotica; species Diabrotica balteata. The sequence goes on from OU898282.1 coordinate 49,950,814, forward strand.
TCGCAGCCAATGAAGAGAGCAAGTTAATAATATTTAGAGTGTTACCGCGCCATGACAAGGGCTCAAAATGAGGAGGAGACTCAGAATTTATACGTTTAGTATCACCTACAATCGCTCAATTTTTTATTAAGGCAAATATTAATAAACAACTGCGAGTAAATATTTAAATTTATTAAAGGGCAATGTTACATCTGCTCTTCAAAATTTAGAAATAATTGTAACAGTATTTGGTTATTTGTTATTATAATTTAAGAGTTAAAACTATTCCTTTGTGGATATTAACGGCGGATACTCAGTGTTCTGTGGCAATATGCCAACAACCAAAAATATAATCATTATCTTCATGAAATGGCTCAAAATTTAAAATTTTAATAATGCCATGTATGTCACAATAATCATCCACACAAAACATTACAATAGCAACTTTCAATGGCATCAAAAATGGTATGCTTAATATTTGAATACTAAAATACGAAGAGTACTCGTAAAGGAGAAAGGTAGACGCTACTGAAATGTTCTGTTGCAAAAGAATTTTAAGAATTTCCTGAACTAACCAGATAAAAAATAATTAGATTAGGAATCTCCAAAGAACTATGGATTTTGGCAATACACGACGACCATTGCACTCTCTCCTAGGGGGGTCAAGCCTCAAGAGAGAGATAGAAATAGAAATTTTTGGAATAGAAAGTTGGAAAGTTTTGTTTTGAAAGATCTATTGGTTGTACATTTATTCCTTAAAAGTACAACCTTGTATAAAGCCCGACATACACCTATCACACAACCTTCTGATGCTACTCCGATCATACATAGATCGGCGGTTGGGTACCTTTCTGTATACATGGAAGGATAGATAGTTGAAAATTATTCTCTTATGTAATTTTTTTGCTGAATACGTAGTCTCCCATCTCATTTTACATAAGATAGAATACCCACCCTTCCATGTTTAGAAAGTTACCCAGTCGCCGAAATATGTATGATCGGAAGAATGATGAAACGATCAAACTTATCAGTATAAGTATAGTATATTAATTAATTTTTTATAATATTTAGCTTTAGGACATGGTTTAATATATTTGTATTTATAATAATTTATTTTTTGAATTATTGGCATTACTTTATTTATTTACTATTTTGTTACCAATTAATCAATCAATTTCCTAAAAAACTTTATTTGGTTGACTTTAAAATTTTCTGTGTTAGTTTGGATGTGAGTCTGAGAAAATACATTTTTGTTGGAAAAATAAAGAATCAATTTGCATAAGTCTCTTAATCCTTAAACATTAAATCAGTTTTTCCGTTTTAGAAAAATGTTTGTATATGTTGAATATCCTTAAGCAAACATTTATTTGAAAGGGAACAAGTATTTGCATAACATACCATTTTGCCGATAAATCAAACATTGTGCCTTCTTGACAAGGCACAGATTACAATCGCAACCTTCTGTCATGTTATTTTTGCTCTTTCGGTTTGCAGTAAAATAAACACAATTTAAAATAACAATATTTCAAACAATACGTCCCAATCGTTATTTACTACCACTTTACATATGTTCTTTGACTAGGGGCTATTCAATATTCCACCAAAAATACTTTAATTTGACAGTGACTAAACACAATGTAACATTTCCGTGTTTACAGTTAATTCCTTTAATCACTTGCATCTTGATAAACGTTGGTTTATAAAACATAATAGTATTAGTAGCTGCCATAGTTGATGTGTTTTTTTGGTTTTTTAAAAATGAAATATATTTACTTAGGAGATATAATTTCATATTTTTCCACATGGTTTGTAATAATGAATCCAAATCATCGGTTGTCGTTACCTATATGATTTAGCTGCATTAAAACTAAAATATCAGGATATATATATATATATATATATATATATATATATATATATATATATATATATATATATATATATATCATAAAAAAGGAGACATTAGATGAGTATGTATACCTGGGACAATTAATACATAAATCTGGCTCCTTAACTTAGACATCTTTTGGTAGAAATCATTGGTTGTGTGAAATCGTTTTGTTGTCTTATTTGTGCCTTTTCAATTGCTTTTGAGAGTTTGATTAGGTATTAGTACATGATCAAAGGTTTTTGTTAAATATATGAAAACAAAGTAAAGACTTCTTCGTGTATTTAATGTCTTCTCTATTAATTGCGTCAACGTAAACAAATGAACTTTGAACGTAAACAAATGACCCACACACGAATGACCTGCTCTGCACCCGCACTGTTCTTCTGCTTCTCTATATCTATATTTGTTTTGAATTAATTATTTTATTACTTTTCCCTGCCACCTGCTGAACGTGTTACTGAGCCTCTATAATTATCGCATATGATTTTACCTTTTTTTTTTGTATTGTATCCTATTGTATTGTTATCCTATTTTACAGTCAAGTATTTTCTTCGTTTTAATAAATTTGTAAACATTTCTTTTTTTCTCTCCCTCTCTCTCTTGCCCTCTCTTCTATGACACTATAGCCCAAATAGAGACTTGGCCTCCTACAAACTATGCCACCAACATTGCCGTGGCACGTCGATCTTCTTCATATTCTCACGTCTAGCAAATTTTGCGCGTCCGCTATCACTTCATCCTCTCACGTTTTCCGCGGCATTTCTTTTGGTCTTGCCCCTGCATTTTACTATCTAGGACTCTTTTTGGCAATCTTTCGGTCTCCATTCTCAAAACATGACCAGCCCATGGAAGTCTCTGAAATTTAACGAATTATGAGATATTATGAGATTGGTGCATCTTTAGGTATACTTCATGGTTGTACTTAACTCTTCCAACATCCGTCTTATGTTTTCTGTCATCTCTCATGTCTCGCATCCATAACATATTATTGGTCTGATAATAGTTTAGTAGACCCAGATTTTCGATCTCCAGTATGTGTTTTTGGAGCGGAACACATGAGCAAGTGAAAAGTAAACTTTGTTTCCTTTTAGTATTCTTCTTTGATTTTCGGGTTTTTCTGTTCCATCCATGTTGAATGTAGCTCCCAGATATGTGAAACTTTTTATAGTTTTAATATCGTCCTCTAATTTCACTGTGCTTCTGTTTCCCTAGCTTTTGCTTGTGTTAACTTTTTTGTCTTGTAAATATTAATTTCTAGTAAAGTCCCTTTTCCCCCTGTTTTTAATATTTCTGCCGCCTCTTCTGTGTTGCGAGGCATAATGCTAATGCCATCGGCACAGGCGACAATCTATATTGATTTATTAGTAAGGAGATTATCTCTTCCTATATTCAGCTATCTTATCACATATTCAAAAGTCAGGTTGAACAGTATCGGTTCCAGCCTGCCTACTTGCTTTAATCTTTTTACTATTGAAAAGTTCTCAGTGAGCTCATTTTGTACTCTGACAGTTGCTGTTGATGAGTCCATTGTTGCTTTTACAAGTCGAATGTATTTGGGGGAATGTTAAAACTATGCAATATTTGATATGACTTTTGTCTATTAAGTGAGTCGTAGGCCTGTTTGAAATCTATGAATATGTTTCACTGTGAATAGCTGATCAGTTGTAGATCTTCCTTGTCGGAAACCGGCTTGATATTCTCCGACAATATTTTTTTATCTACTTTAGTTGTTTCGATCCATATTTTATCAGTTCAGTTCTGCCTTAATATTGCTCGTTCCACTTGCCATTTTAATCATCAATTTGTTGATGTACAGAGCATGCCATCAACATTTTAGCTAACCCATCAAATATCGTAAACTAAAGAGTATTTTGAGTTCAAGATAAATTATTTTACAAAAAACGCATTCAATTGTATACAAAGCCTTGCAATCAGTATATTCGATTAGAACAAGAGTAAGAATTGCTTAAAAATAAGGTTAAATTTCGACTTAAAATTGAGTTTTTGTTTATTGGGTATCTAAATATGAGACATGCAATTTTTGACTGAAGTGGTGAATACCTAAATGCTATAATAGTACAAGGAAATCCACTGTGGCGTTACAGTGAAATATGACATTTATTTGAATTTATCTGTTATACGAACATACTTTTATTTTTGGTGGAATACACGTAAGATTGTCGAACACTACTAAGTGATGAAGATAAGTCTTAAATAAGGATAATAAAATAATGGTCAATTTGATTGTGTAACTCTTTAAGTACTATTTGTAATAACTTCTTGTATCATTAAAAGAACACAAAGGGGCCGCTGTTGAAACAGTAGAATTTAAAATGTTAATGAATATAAATTTAGTGTACAATGTATTTGCATATGAGGTTTTAAAATGTTTGGTTAACAGAATGTACAATTTATGGTAATTTTTTAATAGTGGAAAAGAAAGTGTTAAGTTATTTATCTACATTTACGCCATACTTACATTTACATATTTTTATTTTGCAACATTGTTTTCTTCTTAGAAGTTCTCTCACAATTCTCTTCTTAATATAAGCATAATTTCTAATTCTTGATTTTTAACACTTTTATTGTTAAATTATCGTATGGAAAATAAAGCGATAAAATTAACAACTACATAAATGATGACAAATAAAGAGAAAAATAAGTGAATATACTTATTGCGAGGAAATATCATGCAAAGCAAAATAATGGTAAAAAGAAAAAAGCGGCCGAAGAAAAATATCCTGATTATGGAATTTGCGTGAATTATATAGCTAATATAGCTATATACGTCGCAATTTTTAAATTATTTTTTTTTTATTTTCAAGAGACATTTTTGCAGGGAGTTAAGAGTTGATTAAAAATATTTTATCGATGACTAAATAGAAACAATTTTCTCATTCATTCCTAGAACCGGAGAGTACATTAGGACAATATGATTTAAGTGATGTAGACGTTGACAATTTATACTATGATTTTGTTCTCTTAAACAATTTTATGTTTTTATATAGCAAGTATATTAGTCTTATTAATCTTGACACATGATATTAATGAATTTTATGTTTGACATTTTTGTTTTTTATTATTTCTTTTTATTATCATACTTGTAAATACAAAAATAAAGATCTATACAGTAAAAAACGTGTAAATGAAAAATATAGTTTAAGATATACCTTTGCACAATTTGGTTATTATTGCACAATATTTGGTATTAAAATTCAATAAAAAGGTTAAACTTCAGCTATGACTATAAAAATAGTAACTGATATTTTTTTAAAAGTACCATACATGAAAATCAAGCATTTTTACATCTCTAGTTAATGAAGTTACAGTCAACCTTGTTTCTTTGTTAATGACCGCAATATTAGAAAAATCACATAGCGGGACAAACCCTCGTATTTTACAGTCATGTTGTCGTTGTTATACAGTTAATTAATGTGAAACTCATGAGGACCTTACCATATCCAATGGGTTTACATAATGAGTCTAAGTGGATTTTGCTGCAAAAATAATATTCCATTACATACTCCATGTTGGATTAACGGTCAGCGCTCTGTTAATTACCCACTTTAAACCGAACTTTGTCACGCTCCGGACATAAAAACCTTCCAAGAATGTTCCTTTTCAAAGAACGAATACAAATACAAGTCGAAGTATGAAGTAAACAATATTGTGGTGGTGATATTTACAAGGTGATGACAAGAAAATATATTGTTTTGGTATTAAATGTATATTTATTCTGATTGATATGTAGGATTGTTGAACCATGACGAACTCGTCAAAATCATAACATCGGCGCGATGTTGTCCACCTTATAAGTCCTTTCTAACAATAACTACGTATACCAATTAAGCAACTAAAAATAAATGAGGAAGAAACAAAGTGTATACGTGTATTGCTTTGTATCTTTCTATTTGATTCGATTAGTATAATAGATGTGTAGTCAATAAAAATATACAGTCCAGATATAACAACAAAGTTTATAAAATATTATATTATATAATATTAATTATATTATATAATATTAATATATAATATAATATTACATTTTTAATGGTTGGAATATTAAGAGAGACCCAGAATATTAAAGAGAGACATCCGAAAGGCAAAAAGTGCATTCTTGCATTCTTGACTATGAGCAAAAAGTGCATTCTTCACTATGAGCTCTGTGTTCAAGAGCCATGACTTCACCCCAGAAACAAAAATAAGGCTCCTCAAATGTTATGTGTACTCAGTGCTTTTGTATGGAGTAGAAACGGGGACATTGAAGGCGGGAACTCTATCAAAACTTCAGGCTTTTGAGCTGTGGCTATTCAGAAGGATCCTGAAGATACCATGGACAGACAAAGTCACAAATGAAGGACTGCGGAGAATGAACACAAGTGCGGATTTAGTCAACATCGTAAAGGGCCGTAAGCAGTACTTGAGACATATAATGAGAAATCAATAAAGAAATCAATCATATCCTGGCTTGCTAACCTAAGAGCATGATATAGAAAGACCTCAGCACAGCGATTTCGTATAGCAACCAACAAAGTCAACATAGCCAGAATACTTGAAAACGTTAGGAACGGACAGGCACCCTAAGAAAAAAGGTTGGAAACGGTATGGAAGAGGATGATACAAAGAAACAAGTTTCTGGGTGATGCTATGGGTGTTTACGTGTAATATGTAAAATCTTATTCCACAGACAGTAATTAATTTATTTGACAACATTTTTTCATATTCAATTTCCACTTCTAATTCATATGATCACCTCAAATTTCATTTTCTTCTTTCATTTAACATTCCATTTTAGCATCTACTTTTCACATCTCTACTAAAACAACATACAATCCTTCGTTTTCTTTGACTGTGTTTCTACAATTTAAATATTTTTTCACCAGTTTTTAAGTTACTCTTTATGATTCTTCAGTTTTTGTCATTGTTCATCCTTTCATACTTTTAGTGTCCTGTTTTCATAACAGTTTTCTTTTTCTACATTTCAATTTCATTTTTAATTAACATTTTACATCAATACATCCTCTAACCAAAATTCTACTTAGTCCTTCTTAATAAAAATAAATGTATATCAATTTTCGTCAACCAGACTCCTACACATTGCACCAAGTATTTTTCACATTTTAGAAATTTAACCGTCAAAATTTAACTTTTTTATGCCATTTTATAGTGTAAATATACTTTCTGGTTTCACTGACGATAGTGCAACTGGACCGAAAACGTTTTGGAATAATTGTGATCCTTTTGGATAAATTTAAATTATTTTTAATAGAATAATATACCATTATACACCAGAAGTTTTGACTTTTTTGTAAGTTTTTTTAAACTATAGTATACAGCCAATTACTACGATTTTCTACTTTTACTTTTGTTTTGTGTAAAATGTTCTTATTAAATTTAGTTATTAAATTTTGTAATGAAATTGAGGTTTTACCATGGCCTGCACAATCGCCAGATTTAAACCCAATTGAGCATGTATGGGACATATTGGGCAGACGCATTTTACAACAAAATATTGCGTTCAATACAAGAGAGCAACTGTATGAGGGCCTTTCAATGGAGTGAAACAAAATACCGCAGCAAGACATTGATCATCTGATTATGAGTTTGCCTTACAGATGTAAGAAAGTAATCGACAACCGTCGACAACCGTGACGGTCCTACACTATACCAAATTAACCTAACGACTACTTTGTTGGGAGTTGAGGGACAACAAATAAGTTTTTTTTGTACCCATATTTTTACTCATGGAGTTCTCGTTTAATTTTGTTAAGATCTATTGCGATAATTGTAAGAAAAAAATGTTTAATTTATATTCGGGACACTTATTTAAAACTTTTTATTAAAAATCTTTAAAATAAATTATTTAAAATTGTTCTGTAATCTCGCATTTTGTGTTTGTCCCCCATATTATTTTGAAGTGTGTATTATATACTTAAAAGTAAAAATTGCAACTATTGAACATATTGTCAATTATTAAGAACTAAGTTTGTATGAACACTATGTGTCTACTTAAAACTACACCCACATCTGGGTTGCGTGTAAACAACGGTTAACTGTTGGTTAGAAGATATATTTGGTAATTACCTATATATTACCTTGTTAATAAAGTAGGCACTTGAACAGAGATTAGTGCTAAATACATTTAATTTACTCTGATCTAAGATGAATATAAAATGCATTCCTATTACTTCTCACATATTGCCAACGCCATATAGTGAAATTCTCATTTCCCTCTTAAATAATACATATAACTGGTACATGAGCACATCCCTAAAAACGTTTGTATATAACATAAAGTTCATGTTTATTTAAGTGAACAGTTGGAAGCCATCTCAGATTCTATACCAAGATAATTTAAATTGATTCTGGATGCTGAATAGTTAATATGTTTATTCAAATTGTTTTCGACATATACCTTGCGAGATTGTTTTTATGAATACAATCTACTTAATGGTTTGGTTTGATGTATCGAATTATAGTTACTCAAGCTTTCATAAAGAAGTATTAGTACAAAGTAATTTGTTCTCAGAAGTACAAAGATAAAATTAAGTCTATAATAAGAATTACATTATTATTGTAAAATTTCTCGCTGTTAAATTCAGGTCAATTTAGAGTAAAACTATGGGCATTTCTTTCAGTTCAGTTATACATTTTCACAGCAAATCCGCTATTTCAGTAAAATGTTTTTTTATTAGAAAAAAAAGTCGCATCACTAAAAGGTTATTAGCGACGGAACAAAATATAAATAACAAAGTTGAATAACTACAGATTATATATAATGTTTATAGATCTTAAATATTTAATTAAATGATCACAGGAACACTCCTGACCTAGAGTTTCTGCTAGAAAGTTCTAGATAGTGTAACGATGTCTTCTTGATCATATTTCCCACAATTTATTAAAAAGTGTTTAACTGTTAATTAAACGTTACACTGATCACATAGGTGGGTTATTCTTTGTGAAAAGGTAAGAGTGTGTTAACTTGCAATATCATAGACGTATAAGCGCAAGCACAATTTATTCACGCCTGTTAAGCGACGATGGAATTCACTGGGAAACAGTACTCTTGACCTTATTCAGCTTAGAATTAGTTGAGACCACTCATTTTAAGACCACAAACACAACACTTTACTTTTAAAATAAGCTGTTTAGTAACTGGAAACACACTTGTCTATAGGCTCCAAATAATTGCTTAAAATTGCCTGTCGTGTTTAGTCTTAGCAGCTTCTTCGTTTCCCGTTATCCCGACGCGTGAGGGTCACTAAAATGTTGTTTATACTTTTATTATTATATTATGAGTATAATTGTTCCTATTATTGGGACTGCATGTTTGGTTGGAAGTATTTTAACCTCTGCTAAGTAAAGTTATTTTGATAAATCAACTGTATACAAATATAAGATTAAGGAAAGGACCAATCGCAATGTCATGTGCGATTTCTTCTTTTTTCAATAAAACTTTTCCTTGTCATCTATGCATACTTTATAGCAAAATATGGTTCTTTTATGTAGGGTTCCACGATAATGTATTATGTGTAAGTATGGTAGAGAGTAATCATTTTAATTTGGAAGAAGACCCTCATGCCAGACTTTAGCGAAGAGTTGGTCATCATTTCATCACTCAGTATCTGTATATTCAATTATCCGTTTCATTGTAAACTTCTACGCTTATGCTGTAGCTGCAGCAGTGGTAATGTCTTTGCACACGCCTAATACTTCAAAGATATATACGATTGATATCCATAATATAGTAAATAGACTAAGTAAGCAAAAAAACTATGAAATCAGACATTGCTGGAAACGTTTAATTTTCTTCGGTGTGTTTTCACAGCTCGAGATAATCGAACTAATTTTTGCATTGTAACGTTATAAACGTCACATCTCTATTAATTTATATTTAAATAATTATTTCATTTTTATTTCTTTATTCATTTGTTAATTTGTTTATCTTCAGTTAATTTTTATTATTTTTGTATTTAAAAAATAGTTGGCACCCTCTCTGTTCCTCTATTTCTTCCCCTGTTTTCATTTCTTCCTCTGTCATTATTTACTCTTTCTTTCTGTCACGTAGAATAAATATTCGCCTTCTCTCTTTGTATTTTGTGTTGACAGGCAAGCTAGTTTTATGAAATAGCAACATCCTGTGACATCTGTGCAATCTTCATTTTAGTCTTCCACTTACTGTCAGTTAAATGTTTGTCTGTGTAATCTAGTGGGAATATTACTTTCTTTTGCCTCTTTGATCTTTATAAAAGAAGACAAAAATTATAATTAGACTCATTTTATGGTCTACCAATTCTCTTGGGGTAAGTAATTTCATTGTGATATTTATTCTATAATTCTGACCGCATTTCCGATATTTGTAACCTTACTTTCTTTCGAAAGCACATTGTTTTTTTTTATATATGCATTAGGACTGTTTGTTGCCACCTAAGGCCTATTAATTTTGGAATGAATAACTACACTTTACTAAATTTATTTATTATAATGCAACGAAAAACTGAACAAAAGATTCAAAAGAATATATAATATGCGTGGCGTGGTGATGTGTCTTAGGTTAGATACGAGTCTTTTTTCTTCTTCTTTTTATTTCTGCAAGTCGTCGGCTGTCATAAATAGCGGCTGCTGTGGGCAGAAGCAGAACCAATGTTGCCAGCGTTGCCGGTTGTAAAAATAACAATATTCAAATACTTAACAAGGACTCTTTAACAGAATTTAACTAACAATCATAGTAACAATCATATCTCAGTTTATCCTTGCTATTTGTTTAATTGTAACTTTGTAAGATGGCAAGGAAGTTAAACTCCTCTTGATGTGTCTCTAATGTTCCTATTCCTTTTGTGTTTTAGTTTATTTGGAATAATTCACCATTTTATTGGGAATTTTATTGGACATATTAGAAAGTTTATTAGCATATTAACAACTTTATTAGTACCAAAAGTATTACCTTTATTGGAGTTTTTAACATGAAAATACAACCACGTGTGACTGCAGCTCTCCAGATACTACAACATTCCATTAAAGGACCTAGCAACTAGAACACACAAGTAGCCCATTGGACGAAGGAATAAGTATCACTTATCAATTGCTAAGCATTGGCAGGGTTAATTATTGTATTTTTTTTAAATAAATTTCTAAATAAATACGTTTGGTTAAAATTTGTCTTATTTGCTATCAACTGAGAACTCAGGTTCAATCCCTATTTTAAGACAAGACGAACTCACCTTTAAAATACTGAGCTAGGCAAGGTATAGACAATAAGCTCCCATGGTTGATTGAGGAAATATTTTTACAATATTACTTCAATTCTCCTTGGTAGTCTTATCGTTACAGCATTTATAAAATAGTTTTTATTAAAAAAGTATTTATTATTTTTCTTTTACCAGTTGTTTTTAATAATTTAAATTAAATTAAGTATGAAATTAAAATAGGAATCATTTTTTTTCGAGCATGCGTATTTCCAAGGTTCTTAAAGTTTTAAAATATGTCTATCAATCTATCAGATCACGAAAACCAGAAGAATTTATTGGTATGGCGATAAAGATCAATGTGACAGACCAATGAAGTGTTATTATACATAAGCAACCGTGCAATAAAACGTATTACATATATGCATCTTAAATATTATTAATGTTTTCCCACGAGATCATTTTGTTGTAAGTCCACCCACTCTATTCTAACTTATAGTTAGGTCCATCAGTATTTACTGCAATACCATAATACACCTTTTTGAAAATAACTGCTCGGGTGCTATAATATAACGGGTTCTATAATATTATTAGAACTACATACTTGCTTTTTAGACGTAAGTTGTCAAAGGGTTTTGTTTGCAAATATAGAGAATAATCTATTAAAAAAAGCACCGAAAGATATGCCAATATTTGGATAAACTTCAGTTCCCTCGTGACCCGTTTTAAAATAATTGCAAATAATGCTATGATCATATTAAAAAAACGATACCCTGATATTCGCTATATGAAAAGGAATATGTTTCTGATCTAAATTTATTTTCCGCCCAGCCAGTGTGTAGTTAACTTCACTAGTGTATATTGCCAGACCCCTGTCAAAGGATAAGATATTCTTAAAACCTTTACCAAAGGCTAAGAACTTTGAGCCCTTAGTATCAATAATATTTGTTTTTTGATTGCTGAGAAACCTGCTATGGTTTTGTTATTATTGGAAAACAATCTTCATTTCTACAGAACCAGAATGTCTACAGTAAAGGTAAGTTAAGTAAAGCAAAGGATTGGCAGTAAGTTTTCCTTCTTCTTCACGTACTATATCAGAGTTTTCCAACATTGGCGATGACTACTTCTAAGGCTCTTCTCTCTTTTGCCACATGGAATAAGTGTGTAAGTAAGTTTTTATCTATTTTTTTTTGTTCCTGCAAATGCACATTTTGTACAGGGGGAAAACGCCAGTTATCATCGGTATTTTTCTTCATTAACATTTTATGTACCCAATGTCGTGCAGTAATAGTGTATTTTAAATGGGGTACATTTCCTTTTTTTGCCTAATTTTTTTGTATACTAAACTAAATTTTGTATGTAGATTAAGAACTAAAAAACTACATATAATGATACAATAATGGCTCAGGTAAATTTTAAATATAATTATTTTTTAAATAATATTAAATTTTAAGATTATTTTTAAAAAATGTTTACCAGGTCATCAAGAGAAATTTATATTAAACTTTCCTTAAAGACGTAAATAAGAAGGTATTAATTTGTGATGGATTTCTGTTTGTTAGATTTAAATTATTAGGTCCAAATTAAATATATGTTTTAATTAATAATAAATATAGAGTGTACGTTAAATATTGTATCGTTTTTATTTTCTCTAACAATTTTCTTTCCTCTTGGGCCACAAATAAACATTTCCTAATATGTTTAAGCGAGAAAACGACGTAAGTGTAATTAATACTGTTTATTTGTATAGATTGATTATTCTTTATAGCTATTTGCTATTTGTTTATACATGTATTTGTGTTTTCAGTTTTCTTTTTTCGTTTGAAAAAAGACAAAGTTGCGCCCTTTTTATGGCGATGGTAATCGTATATAATTTTTCTTTCTTCTATTCATCTCATATTTCGGCTTAGCTCTAGTAGCTCTCATCTCTCTAATTTTTCTTCTTTTCAACGTTCCTTTTGTATCTGAGGTAGAAAGAATAATTCTGAGCAAAACGTCCTCGTTACCTTTTTGTAGCTAAAACGTCCTCAACGTTACAACCTCTATAAACGACCCCGGCTATAATCTAGCACTTCTGAGCAACGCAACCTCTGACCATATCGTCTAGTTCCATAGGTACACAACCTTTTTATTTTAATTTTTTACACACTGCAGATGGCATATTGAGGTTGTAGCACACACTATGTAGTTGCACAATTAACACCACTTAAACAGATTATAACTTTCATTATCATCATTACTTTACTTTCATTACTTTATAATCTAGATATGAGTTCACATATACAGTTTTCATCATTAAAAGGACTAGAAAGTCCATCATAAGTGTATTATTATCTGAAATAAGTATTACCACTTCAATGAAAGCAAACATACAGGTTAAATTTTGACGAAGGTTGCAAAAGCAATGTGGAATACATGAGTAAAGCCACTAAATATCTGGGTAAAATACCTTTAAAAATTACAAAATTTATGTGTTACATTATTGTCGAAAAGATGTTGTGATGTTAAAGTATTTAACAGATACCCTGTATGGTAACGTAAGACTCCCAAAAGGGGTTGTTGCTGACCCTCAGACCTCGTGTGAAAGGGTTCTAGATGGCAACAAATTGAAATTAAAGTTTTTGAACGGATGCATGAACAAAGCATTTAATGGAACTTGTAGTATATGTCTGCCAACAATGTGACACCAGCCAACAATGTGTTAAATGAATATGTAGGGAAATTTTAAAAATTTTAATTTATTATTACTTATAACAGTAACAAAAACAATATGTTGGGGATAAAGTGTGGTATAATCTGAAAATTATGGTAAAACCTTGTGATGAAACTATTGTATATGTGGAAATACTTTAAAAATATTTAAATCTAAAGTAGGCTAGCATCAATACATGTAGTACCTAGTGGAACAAGGATAAAAGAGATATTTATAAGCCTCTTTATGTTATAAACTAATATTTCATAACTGGAAATAAAATGGAAGATGCATGTATGCTGTTGAGTTATTAATTGACAAACACAATTTGTTTTACTTTATTTGTCCTCTAGTGTAAAAATCTTACTCACATATTGAAACTATAAAAAATCTAATAATTACATTCAGTATTAAAAAGACAAGTGCATCCCATCCCATATACTAAATTTCTTAAAAGCAATTCCTTTTCAATACCGTTACGACATTTCCCTGGGGTGTAGTTCGTATGTTGACGTCTGCAAGTTTAGATAAAATGCAGAAAACAGAACCAAACAAGATAATAAAATTGAAACTTAAGAATTTGGAATTTGTATGCGTCACATAGTAAACTTAGTATGTCGGTCTCCTATGCCAGGCCAAAAAATCCGAGACGAAGCCGATAAATCTAACAGTCTAGCTATTAAAAAGGGAGATAGGAGTCTTCAGACTTCTAAATTTGGTTTTAAAATAAAAAAAGGCAAATATAATTAGGAATATAAAATAAAATCTAGACATTTATTGGACTTTAAAAAAATGCCATCTAAAAATATTAATACCATAAACCATAACAATTAGTTACGCGTATTATTAAATTTGCTTAACAGTTACTAGAAATTACATAGACACATTTTTCTTTTGTTCTTGACACGCAATATCAAAGTTTGAAGTCGCAATCAATAATCAGTAACAATAACGCAAATATGTTTTTAAGTATAACAATGAACATTAAACAGAATTAGTCAGTCACCATTTCGAAAAGTTGGACTTAAAATTCTGATTTATGCTGCCGTTGATCGTGATCAACGGAAAAACATATTTTAGTGCTTATTTACGAAAGCATATTTGACCGATTGAAATATTAGAATGTGGTAAAAATACTTATTATAGCGTATGAAATTGGCTACAAAAATATTCAAATTTCTAAATAACCACAATATTATCTTTATAAAAGACGCAAATATAGTGCATATTTAAGTTTCAATACCCTTCTTCTTGTTGTTCGGCTTTTTCTCATTATGAGTTTACAATTTTCGTCCTCCATAGCACCCAATATTCCCAGTCACCTTCTCTGATGTCTTTATCTACTATAGCAATTCCTTTGTATGTTTTCCATGTTGTAGCAGGTGTTCCTTTCTGTCTTCTTCCCGGCGGCTCATAGTCCAGTATTATTTTTGGCCACCTGTACTCTGGCATTATTTGTACATGCCCGCACCGGGCTCTATTTTCCAACTTTTATGTAACTGAGCATTCTACTTCCATTTTGTTCCATATTTTATTTATCCTTATTCTATCCGCTCTGATGATTTGTAGACATCTTCTCACAAAGTCCAGTTCAACTATTCTTATTTTATTTCGTATTGATGCTGTCATTGCTCATACTTCCGCTCGTTGTAGGGTAATCTTCATCACTATGCTCGGAAAGACCCTTTTTTTCTTTTCTTTGGTTAGAGTGTTGTTCCACATTGCTTCATGGAGTGCTTTCGTGTCTGGTTTTTCCCCTGCTATTTTCATTTCAATATCTTTCATACAAGTACCATTGTTATTTTCTGCACATATGATGACCCGTATATAACATATAAAGCCATCAGAAACGAAGAGATTATTGTTTGGACTTTAAATTACACGCTAATTAACACAAAATTGTCTGAACGGCAACACTGTAAAGTCAGAATAAATTGTTCGTTCAAGTGAAAAACACGTATTTCATCCTGTCAAAGTTTTAACTAATTTATTCAAGTTTATTCAACAAGAAGTTCATTACCAGCGCAAATATAATTTTCAAAATAAAGTTCAATTAAAAGGTACAAAACCTCGACACAATATAAAATAATTTAGCACAAAAGTAAACGTACTTGATCTACGCAGCAGCAACATATGGGGTATTGTACTTTACACGAATGGAATGATAGCAACAACCGCTATCAAAAAAGACGTCTTCGACGACATGCAGGAACCACAAAAAGTATTGATAGCAGCCTTCACCCCTATTGGATGGAACGACTGATGGTGACTGAATGCTTGATGGAAACTGAGTGCTTGGTGGTGACTGACTGCCTTGCGTCCCATAGCTCATATTCTTCCTTTAATTATCCTATTATATATTTCTTCTATATATTAAATATCCATATATTGAATACCCTGCTGCTAGACAACAATGGGTCTTGACCGTAACGGTTAAAGCGGAACCCGAGATAAAACGTGAATCCGTGATATCGTTTAGATCTACTTATCTATTATCTTTTTTTTTGCAGAAAAGACACTTGAGATTTAATTTTAGTATAGTGCTTCCACTATACACGTATTTCATCCTCAAAACTCCTCAGAGCGACTATATAGAAGCGAATAGTGAAGGAACTTTATTAAAATAAAATCTTAACTGTCTTTTCTGTATTTTTGTTTACTCACGTTTTAAGTATAAGAAATCAGTTCACGAAAAACTCTTTTCAAAGATAAATTGATATGTTGTGGAATGCATATCGAAGATTCACCACGTGAGTCCATTTATCATCAGTTTTGCTTTGACAATTGTAGAAAGTACAAATTTGGGCAATTATTTGAATTTTGGTTTCGAAAACTAAGAAATCTTCGGAATTCGACCATGTAGATTTTTATTATTTTGTGGTACCATTTCGACGTTTTTTATAAATCGTCAAAAAAGTAATACTGAAAGGAATGGTGCAAGAAACACGAATGTTAGAAGACACTCAACTTGGAAACACAATTTAACCGTAGTTCTTTTGCGCAAACTTCTCTTATGCTATGTAATTTAAAAAATATTAGTTGGTCTGATGATTGCCAAATGGCTTTGATAAGATGACCCATATAGAAGATGATCTTTATTTAATCAACATGTAATCACTTAAAGTAAATTTTCTCATATACACATAACTACCAATCCTAATCTAAATTGCTCATACTTAAATATTGTCTCTATTTGATTTATTTTAAATTGGAACTTAACTGAATAGTGGAGCCGAATAGTAGTTTATAATAATTTTCTAGGCAGTCTAACCAACAATAAAACTCATATCATAAAATTATTTTTCTTGAGTAAACATTGGTTGCCACTGATTTTTATAGTCTTTTTATGCTTCTGGTCCTAAATTATGAACTAATGACATATTTACGATACTAATAAAATCTCATAAATGTCCACGTTTAACACATTTTAGGGAGTTTTCAATTTTTTATCTTCCTTTCTTGACTTCTTGAGATAAAGTATCCAGTTTAAAACTTATTAACTACATATTGATATTTTTTAATTGTCAGAATAAGATTTAAGCGAGCGCTGATGGATGTGAAATTTTTTTATTTTCATTTAGTTATGCGATTAAGCGATTGATTTGGTTTACTGAAAAACGGAAATATTTTTGAGAAAATAATTTCAATCGACCAATCACTTTGAAGTTCGAAATGAATTTGTAGTACTCGTATTCATATGAATGTTCTTATCATCCTTTCTCCCTTTTGTTTGGTTAACCCTGTATGGGAATCTATATAAGATAATTAATTCTTAAAATACACATTCTTTCTTATCTTCAAATATTCACTTTTACATTATAAATATGTTAAGAATCGTTATTGTGATTTTATTGTAATAGACTTCTGAAGCAGGTCAAAAAGTTTGGTTAAGCACCTAAAAATAGAAATTTGCAGGCGCCAAAAATTTGAAATTTTCAGTGAATTAATGAATGACAAAATGGCAATAAGGATAATAGATTAAGGTCTAAATCAGCTGTCTACGGATGTAATATCTGGATTGTAAAAGCAACAACGGCGAACATACTGTAAGCAGTTTAGCTGTGGTGTTATCACCGAATTCTGAAGGTATGGGAAAAAATATACACTACCAACGGAGAGGTAATTACAATGATAAATACGGGAAGGAAACGTCTAAACAAAATTAATATAATAAAAATATAACACATTAGTCTTGTCGTGAGATGACCTTAACACCAACTACAGCGTTAGACCTTAGTTCAGGTCAAGTCTTATAGAGACAAAGGATCAGAGCTCTTGTTAACGACAACGGTCAATGGGTCGATTTTAAAACCGTCCCGTTGGCCGTTTCTCAGTGTCCTTCAGGTTCGTATAAATGTTTGTTCACGCAACGACAACCAATCCGTTGGTAAACTTTTCACCGTCCACGTATCAACTTCCCCTCGGCAAGATGTTTCTCGAACCAATGCGCTGAACCATCACTGAACTATTTTAGTTTATGCAAGTGTGTTGACAGTGCTGGACGAGCATTCGTTGTTTCAATAAATTTCTTTCTTTGTTGCCGCTAAAATATAGATTTTGATATTGAGATTTTAATAATTGCGGTATTGGTGCTTTGACGACAACATAATATAACATGTATTGCGTGCACTTATTAGTTTAAAACTGACGATATTTCGAAGATTCCATAATGTCAACGGACGCATATCCCGTGAAATTTATGAACCGTCGACACGGGTACCCGTTTAGCATCGGCCCGTTACCCGTTGAAAAAAACGTTCGTTAACAAGAGCCGTTAGGCGTAAACAATTATTTTCGCATAGGATAAATGACCATTCTTCAAGTGAAATATTTGTTTTAAGCAGCCGCTGATAAAGAAAGGTTTTATGATACTATTGACATGACATAATAGTATATAGAACTACGAGAACAAAAGAATGATTCGTTCTCTCCTGAAACAAGCAGGTCATAACTTATTGGGTGTAATGGGCTAGTGTAATGGGCTAGCAAATGTCAACCTAATCTGCTTGTATGATAATTTTGATCATGATCAACTGACGCATCTTGCTAAATAACCAATGAGGCTCTGACATCAGAGTATTTGCCGAGATAAGTAATCCACCATTTACTGGCCAACGGCTTCAGGCGGATGAGCTGGTGAGTGGAAGGACACTCTGTTGTCCTGAGATAAAGAAAAAAAGAACTAAGAAAGCGGTCACCGGCATCAGACTGCAGAAGGCAACGAGAAACCACTGGGTGGATCGTGTGACTAATATTGAGGTCTTAGATAACTAAACACAAATATTGCTCATTGCAACTCATTCTTCAGGATAAGGTGTTTGGAAAAGAGAACCAGGGAGAAGAAGACAGAAGAATATCTTGACTTCAAAAGCTAAGCTACGCTAATCGCCATGCTATAAGAAAAACTATGCTAATCACCAACACCCGGAACGGATAGGCACCGTAAGAAGAAGAAGAATAAGCAATGCAGGCGGTGAAAGATCAGTCTCAAGAATGGCCAGAATATTTTTTTTAAGATTCACATGAGGCAAAAAAAATGAAACAGTTTATCATTACTTTATAAAAAAAAAAGTTGTTAAATATCTCTATTAATAATTAAGAGAAATTAATTCACGAATTTGCAGAATAAAACGTAAGAAAAAAGGCAGTATAACTAATCAGTCTGGGTACATTTGTGTAAGTATTATTCTTCGTTTATGTTTTAATGTTTTAAGTTTTAACTTACATTTGTTTAATGTTTGTACCGTATGTCAATCTAATTTCTAGAGCAACGTTGCCAGTTCAACCAAAATATTGTAACAAATTAGCTAAAATGAGGGCTGTGCGCATCGAGCAAAAAGACAAAAGAGGGAATCTAATCGTTATAAAAAGGAGACCAAAAAAGCGATGGCGGACATATCCGGAAATACAAAGGCGCTAAATTTAAATGTTCCGATACTTATTAACAATAGCTATAAAATATTTTTCAGATGAGAAAGTTTTAATTAAATATTAACGATAATAGTCTAAAAAGTGACACAATTGGTAAAAAACTTCAATGTAAATAAAATTTCATGTGACAGTTGGGACAAACAATAACATAACCAAACTAAAGTTGATTTCTTAAACAAGGAAAGAGACTGTCTTTCCTTTTTTAAAGTGGCCTCTCAAGATAGCACTTCCTGTCTAACAATATTTTTGTCCCCACTACCTTTATATTCCCTCTTTTGTCTTTTTGCTCGATAGCTGTGCGACAGACACATTATAAAATTACAGTAGATGCATTCCAATGTTTTCCTTCAAATAACCTATGTTTAAAGATCCTTTAAACGTGTTGGGCATGAACTCAACCCTCTCTCTGGTTATTAAACATATTAGATATGTTTTTTTGCTGGTAATGCTAATAATCCTATACAAAAACATTTTTGAACGTTCTTTTTTATTTAGATTTAGTGCAATTCCGTTATCTGTGATGACAACGACGAATTGATTTACGATGCATTGTGTCAAGTCAGAACATAGGTTTACATTGGGAAATAAGTGTACCAGTTTTATATTACGGAAACTGTACATGTATATTTTTTTCCTTTTTTTTAGAATCCAATATTTAAGTAGAACTACATACTATATTGAAACCAAACTATCAAATGCAAAGTATGTGTCATGGCTGAAAAATATGCCCAGAATTACAATGTTGCCTACGGTCCTCTTAGTCCGCCACTGTAAATATTATACTATAGAGAAGAAACCTTCGATATGTGGCTATACAGGTAACTGGTAAGAATATAAAAGAAAAATACCTGTAAAAAACAGTCCAGAAAACTATTTCTAAAAGACCTCAGATAAATGGAAAATCGTAACATTATTTAGTGGCATTTGACTTTTATTTAATTCTCATAAAGCACAATTTCTAAGGACAATTATTGGAATTAGTTATGGACAATTGCTGCTGGGACTGCTTGTTATTTCTACTTTTACTTTTCAAATCCATAACGAAAGAAAAAGATTATCATTTCTTTCTAGTTACTTTTTACAATTAGCACATTGCAATTTAAAACATATAACCACATTAGTGACACATTTAATTTTAGAGATCACCGTTTATACTTTTTGTACGTTACCGATTAAAGATGATGATAAAATTATAAAACGTTAATTTGCCTACCACATGGGGTAAGATTATAGGGGTAGAGAGAGGGCAAGCAAAATAATCGCTACTTGTGCAAACGGCACTTAGGGTTTGGTAGGAGAGCTGGGGTCGTGGATAAGTAAAAGATAAGGGGGTTGGATTGGGGGAACTACAAAAACTGAAATAAAGGGGTCATTAATCTCTAGGGACAAACGAAATAAAAATAAACAGGAAACACCTCAAGGAATTTAATCAAGGGCGCCACTTGAAGTGCCTAATTATGCCTATTACAATCACTAGTTGTAACTAGGGAAATAATTATAAAACATCAAAACATATCTTCTTCAAATAAAACTCAAAAAGGGTTAGTTAAAAAAAATAAATAAAATGTTAAGAAAACAACATTTATTTTTGTGTCATACCACAAAGAGTTACAAAACATAGAGAACCAGGAATGTTAAAAAAAAAATACAAAAATATTACCACGACAGACGCAAAATACAAAAAACTTACATGCGTTTTACTAAATTACAAATTAAGGAGATGTAACGAAAACTTAAACTGTAAACGAAAAAAATAATGTGACTGACGTATAAACTATGGCAAATATAAAAGTTATTACAAATAAAAAAAATATCTTTTAAGCCAATGAAAGCAATTATTATTTTAGCAAAAAAATGTCTGTCTTTACTTTGAAAATAAAACAAACAATAAAAGTTACCTGAATTTCACTCATAAACAGGCACATAACTCCGAAACTTGCTACATCTCTGAGACTGGAGCTGGAAGGACTAAACTCTGGAACAAGGGGAACCATTTCCATACTCAGGAACAAAAGAAGACCATCTCTATAATTTGGAACGCCGATCTGACGTAGATGTGCTGGATCAAACAAGAAAAACGACAACAAAGCAGTGGGACATCCTATATAGGGCTTTAAAATTATACCATGCTCTGGTACACCACACAAATTATTTTTTTACTGCTAGATATTTCCACTAAAGGGGCCAAAAAAAACAGAAGAACACAAATTCGACGGAGATTTGCGGATCCATACTTGCAATCCACACAGCAAACTGCTCGGCGACCCAAGCATAAATGACGAACTTAAAAATTCGTTCATATAACTTGGAAACAAACAAAACGCTGCTATAACAAAACACAACGAAACAACGTAGAAGATTCCATTTGCGACGTATAAAAATTGAACCTCTTTTCTAAGAACCTCTTTCTACAAAACCTAAACAAACAATATCCCCTTGATATTCGTTTTAAACGACGAACGACAACAAAACCTTTTTTTTTCTGCCTATCTCGTCAAAAAACTTGAAATATTCTACTTTAAAATAGCAGATATCACACGTATTTATTGATTATTCTAGCGACCCTAATTTTAAACCGGATAATGTAACAAAAGGTTATAATGGGATATAAAAGTAAACATAGACAAAAAAATATTTCCAGCGTTATTGCGCATTTACGAATCTCAACTTCAATTTTTTTCGTAAAAGACAAACACAGATTTCTTGGCCATCTTTATGCGTACTGAAGAGATAAACAAACAGGAACGTATTATAAAAATTTAAAACCAAATTTATATTATTATACAGACATTAAATATAAAACGCTACAAATTATTATGCACTTATTGAATGAAATACATCAATATAACTTTATTTTGTACTATTTAAAGATATAGTATCAGTTACTGCTTCTAAAGTTTGAAAATTAACGAAACTAAAACACAAAAAAAATTGATTATACTCTGTGGCAAAGTGAACTGTAATTATAAACTAATTAGAGCGAAATATGATGTTCATTCATTAGTGGTGGCCAACCAAAATTAGACAGTTTTTGAAATTATCTACTGGTGAATATTTGAAATGAAGAGTTGCTATTATGATTCATAAATCATAACAAAATTTGCTGATTCTGAATACCTAAAAATGTCATTGTATTGCTAGTTACAAGTTCCGCTTAAAGAAAACCTAAAAATATTCAACAGTAACAAACTATTGATTTTAAATTTAAATAAGTTTTTACAGAGATATTTTGATCTATTGAGGGCAACTCCCAATATTGTATTAATGCTACGAGACTGCTTTCGAATTGTTCGACTACTTATACCGCCAAATAGAAGAAAATTTATTAAATAAACCTCAAACTTTTCATATCTCCAGGCCGGATATGCATAATGTGATAGCCCTAAGATCTCCAAACGAGTTAGAAAGCGGGGAAATATTGATAACTTATGGAGTTTATGGAGAGGAAAAGTTATATTTTTGGATAGACGTTCTGTTGAGAGGCAATTTATTCGACAGGGGTTGCATTTATTCAAATACGTCAATAATATTTTAGGAAATATATAAGGGCGTTGCTTCCTTCGAAAAATCTAAAAATATTGAGAAACGGCTTCCAACTGGAAGTTTTTATAGCTTTATAGGGATAAGAGGTATATAGTAAAGTATATTTTTGGATTTGACAAAAAAAAGGCTGATGTTACAAACACAGTCAAGCGTATAATATACTGTATGGATAATAATATATTTATAAAAATGTCAAAATATATTATTTACCTATCGTTTAAGTAAAGGTTGTATGACAATTATTTTCAATATATATATATATATATATATATATATATATATATATATATATATATATATATAGGGTGGTCCTTTATAGTGTATTTTTATGTAGGAGAGGTTAATAAAACAATAAATTATGTATGTAAATCCCTAAACTGTTGATACGGTTGACTCAATGAAAAACAGATATTTGTCAACAAGTTTACAAAAGTATATAGGAAAACAATTTTAAATTAAGTATGACCACCAGGTATAAAGGTTGGAGCAGAATAGAATACAATAGTTGTGAGGGTTACTAATCCCTAAATAAGGTTGCCAGTGTCGGAGTGATCGAGGTTAACAGGTACTAATGAATTTGCAAGAAATGTAAGATGTTTATTTTATTGGTTATATATAACCAATAAAAGTTTAATAAGTACCTACCTATTTGCAAAATAAAGTTTAATTCTTTAGATAAAATAAAACGTTTTATTTTATCTGAAATGAGTGCATTCCACGAAGTAAGGGTTTCAACAATCAAACATTTAATTCTTTAATTCCAGGAATCTTCGACAGTAATTGACTAGATAATTACCTTCTAAACTTATTCCACAGAAAATGTGATAGTGGGTTTTTCCATTTTGTAGGAAGGTCCAAGTGGCGTATTCAAAATTCTTAAGAGTTCACTAAAAGTAGGTACTTCAGTTGCAAGGTGCAGTTTATTGTGTATACTAGTGTTATGGAAAATTTGGAAGTGCCGTGTAAACGCCGAAAAATTGGTCCTTTAACAGTTAATGAAAAAACATTAATATTTAATTGTTTTAAATCATTTACAGACAAACGTTTATGTGAAAGTGTTGATGAGACCGTTGAGTTAGTTAGCAGTACACTTGGTGTTGGGAAATCTACGATATTCAGAGTTATTAAAGAAGAGAAATGTGGCAGTTTTCAAATGCCACGTAATGCTCCAGGGAAACCAAAATTTCAAATAGAATATCATTTTAAAAAAGGACTTCGACGGAAAGTGCATGAATTCTTCTTTAGACAGGAATTTCCGACATTGGATAAAGTTCTTGTCTCAGTTCGAGATGATAAGGATTACCCAGAAATGAGTCGAAGTACGTTATGGAAACTTTTAAAAGAAATAGGCTTCCGCTGGAAAAAGAATCCCAGAAAGTCTATTTTATTAGAAAGAAGCGATATTGTCATATAGAGAAGACATTTTCTAAGAACCATAAAGGAAATGAGAAACCAAAAAAGGAAAATATTTTGTCTTGATGAAACATTGATCAACGAGGGTCATACACCAAATAAATTTTGGCAGGATGAAACTGTTAAAAGTCAAAGGCACGCTTTTGTAAATAACTTATCTACTGGTTTAAACCCACCATCAGGAAAGGGACGCAGGCTGATAATAGTAGACATTGGCAGTTCAGACGGTTTTGTTGAAGGTGGTTTATTAACTTTTGAATCAACTCGTACCGGTGACTACCATGAAGACATGAACGCTGATGTCTTTCAAGAATGGTTCGAACAAATGATAGATCTTCTTCCTAAGAACTGTGTAATAGTAATGGATAATGCAAGTTACCACTCCAGACTTATATAAGGACTGCCCACAACCAAGTGGTTAAAAAAAGACTTGCGGAATTGGCTGAGTTCAAAAAATATTACGTACCATCCCGGATCTATAAGAAAGGAACTTTATTCGTTGTGTGCCCTTCATAAAGAAAAATTTAAAAAATACGAAATTGATGAAATTGGCAAAAATCGTGGAATGACAGTACTTAGATCCCCACCATATCATTGTGAATTAAACCCGATTGTACTGGTATGGGCACAGATAAAGAGTGAAGTTTCAAGAAAAAATACCACTTTTAAAATTCATGATGTTAAACAGTTGTTTTTGGAGGCCGTAAATAATGTAATACCTGAAAACTGGGAAAAGGCAGTAAATCACACTATTAAAGAAGAGGAAAAAATGTGGAAGCTGGACAATATTACTGATAAAATGATCGAGCCAGTTATTATAAATCTTGGTTCTGAAAGTTCATCTTCTGAATCTGATTTGGATTTGTAACAAGTAGCTGTAAGTTTTATATTAATATTTTTATTCATCTATTTAACATACCTTAGACGGTTTTAAAAACTCTTTTTCTCTTTTGTAATTTTTAAAAATTAAAAAAAATGTGAATTTTTTAAAACCCTTTTTAATGTAGGCCAGTCAGTTCTAATATAGTGTGTGATAAAAGAGGTCACTTTTGTTTACATACACATAACACTTTATAACACTGAAAAAATTCATTTATTTTTTACAATTATTCAAAGTAATTTTTCAATTAATCTTATGATTTAATAAAATATTAATATAAATGTTAGTATATATGTTTGGTATGTTTTCTTCACAAACAGCATTGCCGAAATAGTTAGTTTTCTATCTTCAATTTTAGTTCACATTCTAGTCTACTCCATCATTAGTCATCATGAAGATATTTGACTTGATAAAAATTTATTGTAAGTTCTAAACCTCGGCTAAATTATTATTGTCTTTATCTTTATATATGTTTGACATAAATCATTAGCCGGAAATTAATTATAAAATAAATTGTAAGGATTGCAATTCAACATATATTGGGCAAACACACCAATATGTAGATAGAAGGGTTGTTGCCCACAAACGTAGTACACAAACCAAAAAATTTAATATTACAGCCTTAGCCAAGCATTCTCTAGGAAATAACCATTCTTTTCGCTGTATAAATATAAAATAAATATAAAAATCGATCCGGCCCTATCCTGACAATTAAAAACTGTGCAGCCAAAAAGTAACTGTAAATCGTACTTTTCATAAATGATAAAGACTGATAAAGACTAAAACTTTACAAAACTACAAATTTAATTATTTACTATTTCAGTTTTTTTAAGTTCTATTTCAAAACTTTATATTTCTGTTTAAATGTTCTCAAATTATAATAAACCGATTAACTTCCAATTTCTTTCAATTCTAAAATTGACACGGATACACTCTTCTCAATTCACTACCTAAACTCTCTGCCTGGATCTGCTTCCAAAAATAAATCTCGATCTCACTTCCTAACCAAAACTCTTATCTCATTTTGGAAATTAAATTCTTCTAGCATAAACTTGCCGATGCAATGATGATTTATTGGTACTTACAAATACTGTTAACAATAAATTCTGCACTGCTACCAATCAGCATAAATGCAATCGCTACTGCTATCAATTTTTCAAACATTTTTGAAAACAAAAATGAAAACTTACTTATAACTTTATATTTTGAAAACAAAAAACTAATATAGAATTAACTTTTAGTGACATTTTTCTCCGTTTGTGTACAAAAAATAGAAAATAAGAGCTTTTTGAATATTTTTACAGTGATATATTTGTAACTATTCTAATATTATGCGCATAATTGACCATTATATTTAATTATTATATATTATATACATTATTCTAATTATCTCATAAAATTACTAATTTGCAATGAGTCCTGTATACCTTGACAAATAGCTTTAGTAAAAAGGGAATCCACTTAATAAGTAAATAATTATTTCCACCAATAACACTGAGCCATAGTCTAAGTCAACTCAAGTCTATAACATAGCCTAAGTTTAATGAGCCATACACTAAAACTTTTTTTTTTAATTATACATTGCAGAATATACAAGCTATGCGAAGAGAGAATACAATACACACAGTTTGGATTCATGAAATTCGTAGGTGCGAGAGATGCACTGTTTATTCTAAAGATGCAGAGATATGGCTTACGATATCTACACCTGCTTTGTGGACTACCAAACAGCATTTGACACAGTTCAACACCGAAAACTAATGGATATTCTAACAAAATGGATAAAAAAGACAGGCTAATAATAAAAAAATTATACTGGAACCAATCAGCCACAATAAGAATAAATCTTGGAGATGACCCATCGGAAGCGATCCAGATTCTGCGACATCCTTAATGTTCAATTGACAATGTTCAATCGCGATCGCGGCACAACTGAGATAAAGTTCCAAACAAATATGAAATCTACTTATATAACAAGTAAACGTACTTGATACATGCAGCAGCAAGATAAATGGTGTATTGTACCTTACCCTATGAAACTATTTCAGCCACGATGGGATTGCGATTCCTCTAGTTCGGTGAAAATTCAGGAATAAAAAACTTGCTTTTTTCACAAACGTCAAGCAAAGTCTGTTTGGTACGATGCACAACCCTCAAACCCACGGGTCTATCGTTTGGGAGACAAAACTCGACCATAATTTTGTAGATATTTATCCCTTATCTCACACACACACGTCTGGTGTTATTTCGCAGATGGCTCGTCTTGTACATTAGTTCTTAAAACCGCTGTGCCCTTGTACACGCAAATCTCGTTTAAATATACTACGGGGAGATTCAAAACTAACAAAAAGTCTGTTAATATTATACAAATGTTTATATATCGTTGCGAAACGGCAACATCCACAACAACAACAAATCTATTTAAAGCATCAGTTATTAAAATAATTATAGCCAGAATAATCGCCAATATTCGAAACAAATAGGCAGTCAAAGAAGAAGAAGAAATAACACTGGCAATATAATTAAAAACGAATACAATGAAGTTAACAACGAAAGAGTTTTGGTGACGTGATTGGGTACGAGTTTTGGAGAGTTTTAGTTTTAATCACAAAGTTTAATAAAATAATGTATAACACGTTACCATATAATTTATTTTTAATTTAGGTTTGTTATTAGCCATATTCGATGAGTTGGTCATAAGTCAAAATTATTTTCCGAATATGCAAAAATAAGAAATCTCGAAAAAGTTGGATAAATCACGATGACATACAAAAATACGGTTATAAGATGGGTTACGTGTGAATGATATGTATTGTATTTCGAGCAGCTTGAATGTAAACCGAGAAAAATATTGTGTCATATTTCACATTTTAAGAAAGGTTGTAAATCACTACGAATGTGTTCGTCCTGATAGTTTTCCTGTCAATATCAACAGAATTGCATAATAGAAGCAAAATATTGTGTTCTCTCTGCGTGTCGTTTGGAAAATATAAAATGAGCTGTCGAAATGATTTCTTACGTAGTTAAGAAAATGGCACGGGAAATAGGCTTAGGAGTGATATATGTGAACTGAAACAGATTGATATACTTCAAAATTAAACGTGCAAATAATTTTATATTTATACTGTTAAATAATATTTTACATAAATATATTAAATATATTTTAAATTAAAGCTATGTAATTTTGTTCTAAAACTTTTTTGGAACTTTATACAATTTACTATTTTTACTAAGCATGAGCCACGATTTTACTTTAAAATAAAGTCGTCCCAGGAACGCAACTCAAAAATATTGACATTATCGTTTTAAAGTAATCCACTTTAAAATAGATAATATGTCTGAATTGTCAATATGAATAAATCAAATAAAATTAAATTATCAGAAGAATTTTTCACCAAGTAACAAAAGCAACATTTGTTTAATTTATTAATCTTTTGTACTTGAAGAATAATTTCCGAAGTAGAAATTGCTTTAAAATAAACTTATTTTTTTAACTTATTGTTCGATGTAAAGTAAATGTCTCAGCCTATACCTGAAAATATGTTCTTAAACCTGTTCTTAGTAACCTGTTTATCTAGTTGCTCACCTATGTCCATAAGTCCTTTTCCCCCTTATTACCACGGTAATGTTGTTCTCTCTACGCACTGTGTAGATGATGTATATGGTATATATGGAAGGATTATATATATATATATATATATATATATATATATATATATATATATATATATATATTATATATATATATATATATATATATAATTAACGATACTTAACATTAACTCTGAGCATCTCCTAAGAGAAAAATTATCCTTCAGAGAACACTAAAGATGGAATATCAATTTCAGCGAAATACTCTAATTTGAAGTGCTAAGTAGACGCTGTTATCAGATGTTTCATAAATCTGGAAGATAGGGATCACTTGCGTAATTCATATTAGAAAAAATTTGAAAAAAAAAACCAAGAAGCATATTTAACAAAACAAGAAATATTCAGTGTAACTTGTTTGCATAATATATATGTATTAAATTGCAAATGCTCAGGTAGTTTTTTTATTGCATGGAGGCTTGGACCTTGCCTGTGGGCGCCAGTAAGAGAATAACAGCTTTTATATGTTACGAATATCGTGGACACGTCATGTCACCAATGAAGCTGCCTTGCAAAGGATAAGTCAACAACAACTACTTGTAATGGTAAAACAAAGAAAATTGTTATATTTTGGTCACATAATACCAACGAAAAATACCATATCCTTTAACTTAGGATAGGGCACCGCAATAAGAAATAAGTAAAAAGCCAATTTTTTAAACTCTTTGGTGGTATTTGGATCACTGATCAATTTAAACTTATGGTGGGCCTTTGTACGAAGTAAATGCTAATCCATATTTGAAAAATTAAAGGCAGCTATATCGAGCACAATTTTTATAATCAAATCTTGCCAAAGTACTTTCGCTTTCTACAGCATCATCAGGGGCATCTGAAATAAGCCAAGAAACGTTTTTTAAATGAAGAAAATTGATTAACTTCGATAAAAAAACTCGAAGTTAATGGATGATAAAAGTTTTTTGTGATTAAGGTTTTAGACTTACTTCGTTAAAGTTGGGCTATCCAGCAAGCGCAAAATGTAATAAACATGAAATTAAAGATAGATTGTACATTATCAATCACCTACAGTAAAAGAAGGACAAACAGTTTAAAATTATTTAAAAATTATTCTACGCTACATTCTTGTAGACATCAGGAGAGAGAATGGTATTTAACGGAAATGTTAAGGTGGCATGAGGCATAACAGCTTTGATGGGCGGTCCCAATCATGGAGATGTGATCTGCACATATTAAAATTCTGTGTAAGTAAGCTGGCATTGACCAAAGGTCCAAGTGACACTACTATAGAAAATCAGCTTATGAAATATGACATAGAATATTTTAATTTAACTAGATTGCATAATCCAGATCTCACACTTACATCTGTCTGTAATAATAAAGTCGTTAGTTTGAGAACAACTGAAGTGGACATAAAGTGAGAATGAAAGAAATGGACTAAACAATATATTAGACAGTGGGTGGTTAACTACAATACAATGGTCCACCAGGCATTATCAATACTGTAAAAAAGAGAAGAAATCTGACTATGAAATTAAAATACTAAAAATTACAACAAAATTGAATGCAGTGTATAAATGGGGTACAATTCAAGTAGTTCAGTTAAACCCCCAGTCAATGGGAGAACTATAAAACTAATATGTAAAAGCGTTACTAAAGACCAACAGTGGGAGATGTTAAAATATTAAATTTGTGCTCGATATAAGTGCCTTTAATTTTTCAAAGTTTATTTATATACGAGCATTCAAGTTTATATCAACTAATACATATCGATCGTTCGGAAGAAAAGGGTTACAACTCGAAAAAACTACTTTTGCAGGAGAAGGTTTTAAGTTTTTTTAGGAGTTATTTTTTTTATTTCCTAATTATTAATTAATAGAATTTTTGCTTTTTATTTAAATAAGTAGGCTAAGTCGAGTTTAATTAAATAACATAATTGTGATTTTTCAAACTGTTTATTTATTGTTATAAAAAAATACATGCAACGGTTTTGAATTAAAAATTAGCAAATGTTTTTAATTTGTAACATTATTAATCTAATTGATAATTAAACTTTGATAGTATACAAGGCAACTATCGAATACAGTGATTAATTAAATCTTGCCCAAGTACTTTCGATCAATAGATCATCTTCAGGGGCATTTCGTCAGTTGTGGCCTATCCGACATGAGTAGAATGTCATACATGTAAATTTGGTCATAACAATACAATACACAAAGACAAACAAACACTTTAAATTTTTTTAAAAAGGAGAAGCTACATGTTATATTGAAGCCGGAGACAGAATTGACTAATTGATAATTATTGAATACACACCTAAAATCATAAAAAGAATTAAATTAAATCATTACAAATTATTGTAAAAATCAAGATAATATGGCGGAACGCATTTTTTCTGTTCGACTAATGATAGCAAACGTGTTTTTTTGCGTCTGATATTCCTGGTTTTGTGGAATATGCGTTTTTTATTTGGATTTGTTCTATATTAACAATTTTCCTCGATCCAATAGCTTCCGCTTGGCAGAAATTTTTATAAAATAATTTGTTTGGATTTTGTTTTCTAATTTTATTACTCTAAATGACGCAGTTTTTACATTTTTAGCGATATTCACAAACAAGTCAGAAGTTAATTTTTTTAAATCCATAATGTCCTTAAAACAAAGTTCATTTACTTTGTATGTTTTTCCAGTTTTTGTTGCTGATCTCATAATGTAAGATCGGAAACGTAAATAAGGCTTGATTTTCTGTATAATTTATTTTAAGCCAACATAACCTTTGTCACTGTTTTGCTATATATTTTTGCCATAAGCCCTAATTTCTTAATCGTTTTTTTTTCTGTTTTAATGGATCTGTTTTTTAACGGATTGGTCTGAATCCTGTTTTTTAATGGATCAAATAATTTTCTGTTTTTTGACAACTTAATTTTTCCTACTTCTCTACGTGAACCAATATTATCAGAATCTGATTACGATTTAATATAGTATGGAATCCTTAACACCGTCATCAGATCCAAACGGTTCATTTTAAGAATCTAATGAGTAACTACTACTTGTTGAAGAACTTGAAGAAGAGTTCGATGACGAAGATGAACTGCTAGTAGATGAAGCAAATGAATAATTTTGTGTTTTTTCTATAACCAAATTCTGGACATCTAAAACTAAAATTAAGTTAATAGAAAAAATATCACTTTAAAACTTCAATTTATCTGTAACATTCTGGTTTGCATTAGACACGATTGAAATATATAAAGTTTCTTGCTCTTTTTTCTTCGAAAAAATAGCATCTTTATTGACTATGCGATTTTCACTACTTTTCAATATATCAAGTTCTTCGATCTCATAGTGCATTATTTCTGGCATGTCTTCAAAGTAAAATAAGTCAATAAGGAAATATAATGTAATAGTGTAAATTTACCTGATAATTTCTGACTGCTAGAATCAGTATTGGCCGAGAAATTGTTACTGAACTTTAACGTATCAATTTCTTTGATCCCATATTGGGAGACATCCGTTTCCCAAATCTTATAGTAAATCAAAACGACACCCGGCAAGTATCTTTTGGATTCGGTTTGTGTATGCCATATTTAAGACTACATGATGATAGAAATTAAATAAGTTCGCTAAAAATCCTTAATTTGGCAATAAACATTGTCGTTTGTTACACCAAAATTTAAAAAATCAATAGGTCAAAAATGCAACACCCTCGATTCAAAACTCCTTTGTTAACTAAACTGGTTAATTTTGTCAAAAAAAACGTCACAGTTTTTTTTATAATTAATCGAACTTTTAATGGGGATACACAAACAATTTTTAAATCATATTATATCTGGATTTGCAGCAAAACCAGGTATTTAATATTTTTTTCGTGCACGTAAATAATTGAAGGTCTAATATATTATCGTAAAAAATTACAAAAAGTATTAAGAAAAGTGATACATTATGACATTAACCAAAGACTGTGAATAAACTTAACACAAAAGTTGATTCAAACATGTCGTTATTTTATAGTAATTATTAAAAAATTAATCAAGAAAAACGCTACATTTTGACATAAGACATAGTATGTGAATACATTTACTGAACAAGTTGGTCCAAAACTGTTACAAAACAAAATGTTGCGGCATTGTTACAAACGTAAAACAGTTCATTTAATCCAAGATTGTAACATTCTGAGATGTATCTGTTTTATTGTAAAATTTACATGTATTTACTACTTACTTTTTGCAACAATATCGAATGTAACCTTTTTGTCCTAAATTTTTTAACTGCCGCACCACAATATCGGTGACAAATTGAGATATAACGATTTTGTAGAAAATATTCTGTGAAAAATGCAAAAATCCATATGTTACATGTTGACATCTTTTGGCTGGCAGTAAATATTCTCTCGAAACTTAATCTGTTCCTAGTAGTAGGCACCTTTTTAAACAGTTTAATGAAATAAAGTGAGAAATGAACATTTTTGAGCTGTAACCCTTTTCTTCCGAACGATCGATATGTTGATGAACTTCCTAAAATATGTACTAACTAATTAGTTTTTAGTTTATGTGTTTATCGTTTGAATCCTAGACTTGCTTTATATACTACAAGTATTATTCATTTTTATCTCTAGAGAACTTTGTTGCCTTAAGGTACACTCATTTTTTTTTCTCTTATTGACTCAAATTAAACTTTTAGCTTTATAAATGAATAATTGTAAAAACTAATTGTGTAAAACAATAATTATTTTGATTAATTTAAGCGCAATTTTCATTTATATTTTCTACTTTTAAAGCAATATTGCTATTATCCATTAACGAAAATATAGCAACCGATCAATTTTATATTGTTAAATTTTAATATCTATTAAATTACAGCATACATTATTTAAATTTATCACTGTTCCAATTATAACCTGCCCATTTTTGATTTCAGTTCACATTCAGTGTTCATAAAAATAATTTCCGAGCCGGTATGTATACCGACAACAACGTCAACTAATCAATACTAACTGTACAAAAACTTGTTAAAACGAATATATTTTTAATGGTATGTGATGATATTTTCTCGATTTAAATATATCCATTTAACTTTTTGGAATAATTGACATTCTGCTAACAATGGAAATTTGATTTTGATAATTCTAATTTTCTGCTCGGCCCAATTTCAGTGCTCTTTTTGACAGCTTTATAGGATCGATCCAGGCACTGCATTGAAATTCTGGTAATTGAGATATAAAACATTAACAAAAATAATTTTGAATTCAAAGAAGAAAGAATAACAGTAATACCAGTTTACAAGATAAATAAATTGTGGATTGGAAAAAAAAAATAAAAAATAATGGCCATAGCATTCTGGAAACCAAAGTCGTTACAAAAGATATATGAAAATTGTATTGTTATCCTGTGGGCCAATCGTTAGAACTGAGTATCAGTCAAAATAAATAATTATCAAACAATGACATTGCTTTGATTAAAAAACTATTGTAGTAAGTAAAGGGGGTGCTAAATGTGCAGGAAGACAAGAGCATCCTGTAGTTACACACAAATAAGGAACGTATATACGGTTGCTCAGTACGGAAAAAACATGGTTTTTTTTAGTAAAGATAGTAATCAAAAACTAACATATGTAATTAATATTGTCAAATCAACGTAATTTTTAAACATAAAACATAAGCATTGGACAATACTCGAAATTTTAAAGGATCTATTGGGTAACCTCATTAATAATAAAGGGTGTTTTTATAGAGGCACAGAACTTTAAATTGAAATAAAATACAGACGAATTTTACCAATTGACATGAAATTTACTTTATTTGAAAGATATTTAGAATATTTAGAATATTTTGGCATTATAATTGAAATATGATTTCTGGTATATGACCGTCATGGCTGGCTCTGACGTAGTCTAATTTAGAGGTCCAATTTTCGATCTTTTTTTCCAATATTTATCGCCAAATATCGGTAATAACGCGGCGAATGTCGTCCGTCAAGTAGTCAATTGATTCGTACTTATCGGTGTAGAATTAGCACCTTCATATATTCCCACATAAAATAGTCTAGCTACATTAAATCGTACGATCTTGAAGGCTGACTCACGGTCCGAAACGTGAAACTATGCGGTTACCAAACGTTTCCTTATATAAATCAATTATGGCACAAGCTGTGTGACATGTTGCGCGGTCTTATTAAAACCACAGCTCAAACAACAGCTGGTTGTTCAATTGGGAAATAAAACAGGCAGTAATCATAGCTCTACAGCGGTTACCATTGACTGTAACGTTCTGGCTAGCATCGTTTTTGAAGAAGTACGGTCAAATGATATCACTAGACCATAAAGCACACCAAACGGTCAGTTATTCTGAATGTAATGGTTTCTCAACATATATTTGAGGATTATCCAAACTAAAAATAGGGCAGTTTTGTTTGTTGACGTAGCAATTCAACCAAAAGTGAGTTTCATCGCTGAACAAATTTCGCTTATGAAAATCGGAATCAACGGCAATGCCGTTGTGGACCCACTCGCCGAATCTACGAATCTATGACTTGCTAGGTGATGATGTACCGTTAATGCTTACATGAGTTGGACTTTGTAAGCCCGCAAGATCTTTTAGCAAAATCTTCCATAAAGTTGACGGACACGTATCCAACCGCTGTGCCCGATGGCAGAGAGACTGATTCTGGTCTTCCTGTATGCTACGCTCTACACCATCAACAAATTTTTCTATACACACTGTACGACGTGTCAGTGGATGCATATTATCATTTAGTGTAAACGTAGCGCAAAAACGTTTCATGGTTAATCGAAGTACCTGTTCTGGTGGACTATTATGTTGACCATAAAATCAACGTAGGGCACGATACATATTTTGAACCGAACCACAATTTTCAAAATAAATTGGTACAATTTGAAAGCGTTGTTCAGGCGACAAGTCTATTGATGTTGAAATGCCAAACCAAACTTAACATAAATCACTTGTCAGCTGTCAAAATGGTCAACAGTTAAAAAAGTGTTACCAACTTACATTTCTACGAGTATACTTAAAAAAACACCCTTTACATTAATTAAGTACGAAAAAAATTAACCAAGCGTTTGTCCATATTAATCCTCGTCTATATTAAAAAGACACACTTCGCCGCTTTTAAGGTAGAACCGAAAACGTAGATCGTTGGAGAAACAGTCGATACGGCAAGATAACTTTTTAATTAGTGGACAAGCTTACTCTCAACTTCCAGCAAGAAAACAAAAAATGGTACAACCATGTAGTGGTACTGCTTAATCTTTTCTGAGCTTATAAATACTTTATACTATCAATCGTATCGTTATCCAGGGGCCTTGGGACTAGTAATGTGGATGTCTCGTGCGATTCCTAAAAAGAATTATTTTTTTAAGAACCATCCACAGTTTAAATTGATTTAGATAATGATGACAAAATGATTTAAGATAAAGATAAGAGATGTAATAAAATGATTTAAAAGAAAAATGCGAAAAGTGACAAAATGATTTAGATAAAGATGACAAAACGATTTAAGATACAGATAAGAGATGTAATAAAATGATTTAAAAGAAAAATGCGAAAAGTGACAAAATGATTTAAAATAAAAATTAAAAAGGCTGTACACTTTGACAATACACGGTAAAACAACTGGCTACTTGTACCTCCACAAAAAAAGAGTAAAAGAAATTTCGGAAAGTAATCGAATGAGCTTTATTTTGGCGTGGAAGCTAATAGTTTTAGTCAGAAGTTTTAAAATTACGGAGGGTAATAGTACAAACCTAAAGACAAATATTTCAATTCAGTTAATTTAATTTCGATTTTCAGTTTGAACTTTACAACACAATAGTCCTGGTGACTTCAATGCTAGAAGATAATATCCAATAATATCAGACGTAACACAAAGATCGAAGAACAAAGACTGCAATGGTTAGGTCATAGCTGACCTTCATAGAAATGAAGTCTATGCAGGACGACGGATTGAGCTGTTAAAAGGTAATGGAAAAAGTGGTAGAGCATAATCGATGAGAAGATGAAAAGGCTGTGTGGCAGAGGACTTAACAGAGAAAGGTTTAGGTGAAGAACCGCGTTAGATAGGAAGGAAAACGTAGGTCGTTGGAGAAAAAGTGGACAAAGAGTAAGGAAAAATGACCCATGAAAAGGGAAAAGCTAAAGAATCAGATTAAGTGATAAGAAATGTTATGTTGTATTTTTCCGATAACAATTCTATCAAAATTTTGCCAAGTCTAGTGAATCGATTATATTTCGAATGAGAGTTGATTGAGTCGACCCAGTTTTCATTCAGTGTCTCTTTTATCTCGGCGTGTTACTCACTCTGTAGCAGCAACTTAATCATTTTCGTCTATCTAATATTTTCCACCCTTTTATTACCATCTATGAAATCTGACTCCACTATAATGTTCCTAAAACGAAAGGATAGCACGAACTCATAAAGTTTATCCGGTACAAACAAAGGCGAAAACGGTTTGTCAATAAGGAAATTATGGCAACTTAATTTTAGGATTCTCATAGAATTTTGCAAGTACACTATTTAGAAGAGTAAATGGCAATACATAACAAACATTACACCAATTTTTTGCTTTCAAATTAACGAAAATCGAACTCATTTGGTAAAGAAACTGATGTTTTTCTAAAGAATAACGCATGTGCCCATAAATCTAATTAATAACAAAATTCATCAATCGGGTTTTGAATACGTGCCTCATTCTATTATTTTCATTTTATTGCAATATTAAGTGTACTTAATATAAGTACATATACAAAGATCTTTTAGAAACATTAATGTAAAATGTTTTACCAGTAGAGACTATTAAAGCTATGTTTTACTTTTTAAACATGAATGATCTTTTAAAAGCTTTACTTAAATAGTAATAAGAATAAGTAATTAAATTTAAATATTTCTCTTTCATTACACAGCTCAAGAGCCATTTTAGCTTCTCTTTCTTTTTTTAGTAGCAACTCTAGTTTTAAGGTACATTTGGAGACAAGCTAATATTGGCGTTTTATAGAACCGAAAACAATAATTTTTAACTTTTTTAAAGTTAACTAACGTCAAATAAACGTCAAAGTTTTAAATACACATTTTAAATTTCCTCACGGATTTTAAAGATTTAAACAGTATTAAACAGATAAATTAATCCACCGACGAGTTAAAAATACGAAGAAATTCCCACTCAGGTAGCCTACGAGTAAACATTACCGTGCCTTATCGGTAATAATCGATTTCTACCAGTTTACGAACCAGTAACAATTATGTGAAAATTCGAATTATTTTGTGTGTTATGGAAACAGCAATTATCATTGAACTATAATATTATTATATTCAACTGACCGAAAACTGCAGATACAGGTAACTGTTATATCACTATTTTTTACCCACAGTGTCCTACTAGGACGTCTGTTCCAATATTAAAAATTAAGTGAAGTGTTTTTGGTATCCAGGAACACTCACAATAATGAACCCAAATCCAAAACTCATAACTCCACAAGTCCACCCCACAAAATCATATGTCGCTGCTACTTTATCCAAACCTCCACCTCCTACTTTCCCACGGAAGGAGCAAGCCATTTTAATACACGCTATTCCAAATACTGTTTTATTTGACTATGTTAAAGCTATAGGAGACATTGTAATCCCAAAAAATATTACCTTTGCATCACGTATCCCAAATAACCGCATCTGTATTTATCTTTCCTCGCCTACAGTTGTTGATAACCTTCTAAAAACACATCAAAATATCTCTATCAACTCTACAGTAGTTCCCATCAGAAGACTTATCACCCCAGCTAAACGCCTTCTTATATCTAACGTATCTCCTTCAATTCCACATTCCATAATTGAGAAAGCCCTTAAAGACATTGGATTACAGCTGGTCTCACCTGTGTCATTTGTGAAATGTGGTGCACTCGGAGAAGGTTATGCACACATAATGAGCTTCCGAAGAGTAACGTATATTATCCCCGATAAGGAGAACTTTTCACTAGATAGTAACTTCGTTATTACATACGAAAACACTCCTTATAGAATATTTATTTCTACGGATAAATTGCATTGTTTTTTATGTAAAGAGGTCGGACATACCGCTGACTCATGTACCAATAATACAACTACTTTTTCTCAAACTGAACTACCCCATCTAGAGCCCTCTTCATCTGAAACTACTGATATAATTTCTGACGTAAGCACTCCTGATCAATTAGACCTAACTACCCCAAACTGCACAGAAATCCCTACTGACATAGATACTGAAACTATACTCCCATCAATTCCACCCACAAAAAGACAAAAAAGAGCTATATCAACAGACAGCAATTCTGATATTCCTTCTCTTTTATCTTCAGCAAGTACACCCGAACCACCGTCTAACCAAATGTTTCCTCCGTTATCCACAAAAACAAACACTGTCTCCAAACCTCACAAGAAAAAAACAAAAACTACAAAATCAGAGGAACATATTCTAACAGCTAGTTCACTACAATCCGTAGCGGCCATTTATGAAAATAATCCATCTGGTCTAACTTTGACCGAGACTCAGTTTATTGCTTTCCTAGAAAATACACATGGTAATCCTAGTCCACTTAATGAAGCTTTTGTGTTTACTTCAAATATTGAAGGACTCTTACACGACATAACAGTTCTCCATTCAGAAACTAAGGAAAGATCCCTTAAAAATCGACTTACCAGACTTCAAAAGAAAATCAAAAGACAGCTAAACTCAGATGACTCTGATAATATCAGCGTCTCATCTGAACTTCTAACCGATAATGAAACCAATACCCTCCTCTCCCAACAGCCAGAACAACCATCTCAGTTGACCCTTTCCCCTTCAACTCAAGCTTCACCTTCAATTTAATCCAATGGAATTGCGATGGGTTCTTTCCCCGTATTGAAAGAATCCAACAACTAGTGACAGAAAAACAACCTGATATCATATGTCTACAAGAAACAAACTCAAAAATATCTAAGCTTCCCACATTAAAAAAGTTCGAAGGATACCATTATATCAGAACTAATTGTAACAGAGCCAGTGGTGGGACATCTATTTTTATTTCCAGTGAAATATATTCATCCCATCTCCTCATCACCACGGAACTCGAGGCTATAGCCGTAACTACTTGGTGTCCAAATAAACTTACGATATGCAGTGTATACATTCCTCCTAACTACCCTCTTCAAGAAATCGAAATTCTAAATCTTATCTATCAGCTCCCCGCTCCATATATTCTAGTAGGTGACTTCAATGCTCATAACTTTATGTGGGGGTCAAACCACACTAATAGCAAAGGTAAAACTATAGAAAACGTTATCAATTGCACAGGCTCCTGTCTACTAAATACAGGCTCTAATACGCATTTGAACTTTTCCTCTGGCACATTTTCGGCTATAGATCTTAGTTTTAGCGACCCAAAAACATATACTTCACTATCTTGGAAAACTTCAGATGATCTTTATGACAGCAACCACTTTCCAATATTTGTATCATCTGATAGCTCCAACCATGAACAAACTATAACCAGAAACTTCTGGCGACTAAAAAATGCCGACTGGAATGACTATACTTCACAAA
Organism: Diabrotica balteata; assembly: GCA_918026665.1. NCBI lineage: Eukaryota > Metazoa > Arthropoda > Insecta > Coleoptera > Chrysomelidae > Diabrotica > Diabrotica balteata. The sequence continues at coordinate 49,991,492 of OU898282.1, forward strand.
CAGATAACACCTTACCTTTTCTATCCCTATCCGACAATATTAACAATAATCTATTATTAATCACCGATTCCATACTTAAAGCTGCAAATTTGCACATAGGCAAAAATAATATTTCACATAAAAGAAAGGCAGTACCTTGGTGGAATACATCTTGCCAAACCGCAACAGAACAACAAAAATTAGCTCTTAAAAATTACCGTAAAAACAACAATCTGGAGAATCTCATTGAACTAAAGAAAACCAGAGCCAAAGCCCGATTTATTATAAAACAAAGTAAAAAATCATCTTGGAGAGAATATGTATCTTCCATTAATTCAAGAACCAATCCGGTGGATCTTTGGAAAAAGATTAGACAAATCCAAGGAAACAACACCAACCTCAAAATCTCTAGCATTGCTGTAAATAGCACTACAATCACTGACAATCAAGAAATCGGCGAAACCTTAGCAAAGCACTTCGACAATAAATTTAAAAGTAAAATAGATACCTCCTTACGAAATCCATTACCTAACGCCCCACCTTGTTCCTCACCCGATACAATAATGGACATCACACATCTTAATTCTCCCTTTCTTTTTGAAGAACTAGTATCAGTTATTCAAACCTGTAAAAACAATGCCGCTGGTCCTGACGACATTCCTTACATATTTATCAAAAAGCTCTCCAATTGTAGCCTACTCAAAATACTTGAGATGTATAATTTAATCTGGTCATCTAACCAATTTCCCAAACAATGGCAAACCTCTATCGTAATACCCATTAAAAAGCCTAACCTAGATCGTTCCTTGGCCAACTCTTATAGGCCTATATCACTAACTTGTACGATGTGCAAAATATTTGAAAAAATGATTAATAAAAGACTTCTATGGTTCATTGAAAAACATAAGATATTCGCTAGTGAACAGTCAGGATTTCGTCGAAACCGTTCAACCCAAGACAACCTTGTAATCCTCCAAACTCATATATCAGAAGCCTTAAACAAAAAACAAGAAGTCGTAGCTGCCATATTTGATATTGAAGGTGCTTTTGATACTATAAGTAGGCAATGTTTAATAAACAAACTTATCCTTCTTAATATTAATGGTAATATATTTAACTTCATACAAAATTTTCTATCTTCTAGATCGTTCAGAGTCTCTGTCAACGGTATTTTATCTTCTACTTATACTCAAACTGATGGCGTACCTCAGGGATCGGTACTAAGTCCTACACTTTTTAATCTAGCAATAAGTGATTTATGCTCTCATCTCATTTCCCCTATTAAACAAATCATGTATGCTGATGATCTAGTAATTTACTGTCATGGACAAAACTCTTTTACCACCTCGAAGCTTATTCAAGCTGCTGTTGACACACTTTTAAAAAAAACTAGTGACATGGGGTTATCTTTATCCTATGTAAAATCTAAAATTATAAACTTTAGTAGACGTCCCCCTTCTCCATCTCCACTTATTTTGATTAACAATGTCCCTATTCCTGTTGTTAAACAATGCAAAATTCTCGGATTAACGTTTGACGCACGACTAACTTGGAAGCAACATATATTTGCAATAAAAGGAGAAACGTGCAAAAGACTAAACATAATAAAAACTTTATCACATCATTATTGGGGATCTGACGAAAACTCACTTCTTAAAATATACAGATCACTAATACGTTCCAAGCTAGATTATGGTTGTCACATATATATATCCGCCTCCAAAACATATATTAACCTTCTAAACTCAATTCACAACACAGCCCTTCGTCTTTGTATTGGCGCTTTTCGATCTAGTCCTATAGATAATCTTTATTGCGAAGCTAACGAACCTCCTCTTTATATAAGACGAAAACAACTGCTACTCTCTTATGCAGCATCGGTATCAGCTAACCCCTCTAATCCAGTGCATCCCTTATTTGTAATGTCCACATACAATTTACACAATACCAATTCCTTACCACCAATAAAACCTATTCCACTAATTTTAGCACAGACACTTAATGATATCTCTCTTACACATACCCTTCCTCTTTATCCCCCTATATCTCCTCCTTGGATCATCTCCACGCCCAAATTTAACACCTCGCTCACCAACTTCGATAAAAATAAACATCCGAAAGAGATCATTATAAATGCATTTAAAGACATTATATGTACAAATAGTTACGACCTAATATTATACACGGATGCCTCAAAAAATGACACAGGAGTAGGCTGCTCTGTCACAACCTCTCATTCATTAATTAAATCATCACTTATACCATCCGTTAGCAGCGTTCATACTGGCGAATTATTTAGTATATTGCAAGCTTTCAACCACATATCTCCACTTAATAAGCAGGTTGCCATATGCACAGACTCTTTAGCATCAATCCATTCTATCAAAAATATATTTACCGATCATCCAATCGTCCAAAAGATCCTAGACTCTTACCAAATTATCTTGTCCCAAAACATAACAGTTACCATAATTTGGCTGCCATCTCATATTGGTATAGAAGGCAATGAAACTGCAGATCACTATGCTAAACTTGCTACAGCATCACCTGAAATCACCGATAAAATTCAAATTTGTAAGGACCTAAAATTATATACTAAAAGAAGAACCAGACTCCTTTGGCAGCAGCATTGGAACTATAACCGTTCGATCTTACACGAAATACAACCGTCAATAACCAGTCAGCCTACATTTGACTATTCAGCCCTGTCAAGACGAGATCTCATTGTGATAAGACGACTTCGGATAGGACATTCAAAACTCACTCACGGCTACCTAATGTCCTCTAGCATCCGTCCCTCCTGTCAAAGCTGCCAATCATATTTGACAATCAAACATATTCTCACTGAATGCCATCAACATTCGGCCAGAAGATTACAATACAAACTCAAAAGTGAAGTACGAGATATCCTAAGCGACCCTGACCAAATAAAAGCTGTGCTACAATTCCTTAGAGATGAACACTTATATCAAAAAATATAATTAGATTTTAATTTAGACATTGTGTAACATATTACTATCATTCCGTATTATTGTAACATATTCTTAATGTAACATTTATTGTTTGTATAATGAAAACTCATGTTATAGTACCTGTGTAAGTGGCCATAGCAGCCGAGCACGTTAAAGTCGAAATAAAAAAAAAAAAAAAAAAAAAAAAAAAAAAAGTTAACTAAGATTTTTTATGTAACAGATGTCATATTATTTTTGTCAACAAAAAGCCAGAAATATAAATAAGGCTATCTACTTATATTTTGTGTATATAAAAATATACACATAATAAACATAACGAGAAAACACAATGGGTCTATTGAATAAAAATGAGTATTTGTATTTACTTCCTCGTATTTAAGTTATTACTTAATATTAATTGAATAAAAGAACAGTAATTACTTTATGTAAAAGAATTTGCTTAGAGCAATAAGTAATCTCTTTTATTTTCAAGTAGTTACTGAATGTATAAAGATACACAAACATTTTTCCAGTTATTACTTCTTTTTAGTTGAATAAAAAGAAGGATATTCTACAATTAGTAAGTAATACCTTAATATTTGTTAAGGAATCTCAAATGAATACTTACGCCAGTAGTTTATGCATACTTACACTAGTAGAGTGGTATTTCTAAACATTTTTCGATTATTATAGTTATGGCTGATATGTTCGTAAACATAAACACTACATGAAAAGAAAAAACGTCCCAGCAAGTCTAAGTTTCTATTGCGTTTTGAAAGCGAAAGTATAGACTTTCTATCAGATTATTTTTTGTCACAGCTAGATGAAACTAGAGGAGGTGCCCTTAGCTCTCGACAAAGGATGGAGATTTTTCTGCGATACCTTAGTGATACTGAATTTTAACCAGGTATTGCTGAAGATTTCGGCGTTCACCATACGACTGTATGTAAACCATAAATAATGTTGCTGACAGAATTTTTGAGAAATCACATCAGTGGATAAAGTTTCCATCTGACCTGGAAGGTATGAAAGAAGCAAGGACAAAGTGGGCAAATCGATTCCAAATATCTACCGTTATTGGCGCACTGGATTGTACCCACGTTCAAATTAAAAAACCTTCAGAATTTGGTGACGAATTTATTAATAGAAAAGGTTTTCCTAGTATAAATGTACAAATAACGTGTGGTGCAAATGAAGTGATTACAACTGTGAATACTCAGTGGCCTGGAAGGGTTCACGATTCGAGCATTTGGAAACAAAGTTCGCTTTATCAAGTTATACATAGCTACATAGCTTTAGAGGCAATTTTTGCCTCCTTGGAGATAGTGGATATGGAATTTCTCCATGGTTATTATGCCCATTCAAAAACCCCCAAAACAGAAGAAGGAATTATTTAATATCACTCATTCCAGAGAAAGGGTGATAATTGAAAGAGTATTTGGGCAGCTAAAGCAGATATTTCCTATATTAGGGTCTAAAGTTAGAGTTTTGGCAAAAGTTCCAAAGATTATTGGTTGTTGTGCTGTTTTGCATATTATTTGCATATATCTACGGGACGATTTTAAGTTCTCCGAAATTGAACGGGAAAACCCACAGAACCTCCATGATGTACATTACAATGAAGCGGAAGTATATATCATTCGTCAAAGATGAGGTACAAAACGCCAATTAATAGTGGAAACAATATTTAACAATAATATTTAAAAACAATATTTTACTTGATTTTGTAATTTTCTAACGTTGTTTTTAATTTGTTTACTTAAATATCATTGTCAATTTTTGTGCCATAGACAAAATAATATAAAACAAGTATTTTTTGTTTTGATACCTATTTAATACACTGAAACTTTTAATACAAAATTAAGAAAACAAAAAATTGCAGTACATATCTGTATATTACAAATACATTAAAAATGGCAGTACATATTTGGAAATTACAAATACATTACAAGTCTATGATTAAGACAGTCTATGATAGATTATTAACCACTTCTGCTCCAAAACTATCTTCAGAAATTCGACATGGCAAAACATTTGTCAATTTTTCTATCAGAAGTTTTTCCGTTTGTGCTTGAAGTCTAGCAACATTTAATTGTTCAAGAAAAAGTCGTTGCAACTCGTTGTGTTGATAAACTTTCCGTTTCATCGGTCTCTAATTAAATTTCTTGTTCTTTGGGCGTTTTTCAGCGTTCCTATAGATGAGGGTATTTGTGAATTGGTACTAGCTGATCCAGTATTTTCTAGATTGTTCGCTTCTCCATTGTTAGTTCCAATGGAACATCCCCCAGCAATTTTCGTGAATACTGGATTTTTTTCAAAATTCAATATATCCAGAAAATCTTTTTCCCACTCGCGCAATTTAATTTTTTGTTACCAGTCATATTTTTATCCGTTTTCTTCTTTACATCTGTTTTCATGTTATTGAGATTTTTTTTTAATTTGTCAATACTAATACTTGTACCAGAAGCCTTAATAAATTAATCTCTTCCATTCCATGCCTTCTCTTTAATTGTAACAATTGTCGGAACCATTGATTTGTTAAGAAGAACCATATGATTTTTCAATATTTTTACAAATATAAGCCTTTGACAGCCACTCTCGACAGGTAATTCTTCCCCACTTGACGACGACATGACTATTTATAGCGCTAAAATTTAACTGACGTGGATGTACCTACTCCACAGAATCTCAACGACGCACGCGACGTTTACACACTTGTTAAAACTTGTCTTGAAGCTATAAAAACATCACAAGACAATTTTAAAAGTAAATACTTACAAGTATAAGTTAATACTTACAAGTATATACTTAAATTTCAGAATATTTTTCCAGTATTACCTTATAAGAAAACACTCATTTGTCACTTTTATTCAAATAAAAATAAGTAATATCTTATCCTTATAAGTATTAGCTTGTGCTTAAAAGTTACTACTTTTAAGGTAATACTTATTTTTATTCAACAGACCCAATGGCACACCAAAAATACATTTGTTAATTATAAAATAATAATTTCCTTTTATACGACTTTCTACAAACAAAACTCCAATAATCATTGTCCATTATCTGACGATTCCAACTTCATTGACAATCTGTTTCCAAAGTTTTAACATCCTCATGGATTGTTCTTTTATTGCCTTATAATGTTCATAGCAGCTTTGTGCTACTTCAATAAAGAATGATTACTAAGCTTATATTCAACTTCTTCATTTATGGTGTGAAGTGACGATCTAAAAGTGATTTTATTTGAACACCGTCGAATACTTCAGCTTTTAGTTGGTCTATTTTAAGTATCCAAAGCATTACTTATCTCGATCTAAAACTATTAGAAAGTGCTTAATAAAGCCCAATTTGATGTAGTCGACCCAATGAAGGAACAAACCCAACAATTTTTTACAGCTGGATGGATCTCAATAAAATTTGTTGCGTTCGAATCGTACAAGCGTCAGGAAATTTTGTGAACTGAAGTGATAATGTGAAAATGAAAAAAAAAAAATACTAAACAATGAAAGTGCATTTTCCAAAGTGCATTTTAAAGTGATGAAAAATGAGTAATTCGGAAATAATTGGCTCAAATGAGTTCAATATTACTATCCGGGTGGTTTTGGTGTAACTGAATACGAATATCATGACGACGATGGTCTCTGGGGCAACTGGTGTTAAAAACGGGCCTCTACATCTGAAGTTTGACGGAAAATCGATACAGAATATCATAAGGAGATGGTCTCTGTGGGACCTTGGTTTGATCTCGCTAGGAACCTTGTCTTATACAGTTTAATGAATTAGATACAAAATCAGTCCAAACTCGTTACTTAGGTATCTTGAACACTAATTCATTGTTAATCATTCTCGAGTTATCTATATTATTTTCATAATGTTTCTCGAACATTGAAAATAATTATCCTAAACATTCTTTTTAAAAATTGATGCATTTAGTGTTGATTTTGAGTTGGTAGCATTGTCAAAGTGCTGCCATCTATCCAACAGTCGTGCTGCACAAGTATCTTGACTTTTAGTCGCCAACTTGTTACCTGCATATTGTAACACCCGTTTTTTGTCATTCTATTCGTTAAATATTCTTAATTTTTATTATAAATAAATTAAGAATGTAGTAGTGTATAATTCTGAGTGCATACAAGTTACATTACCAATAGAGTCTTTATACTCTATTTTCTGTACTCTAAACTCTGAAGTTATATGTTTATATAAGTTTTTCATTTTAGTGTATAAATTAATTAGTATCAGTAACAAATAAAAATCAAACGGTGTCTGACCTGGTCACCAGGTGACTGGGAGACCTTCGACCATCGCGTCCTGATATTCTTGATCAGCGATCCCAGAATTTTGCACTGATTTTGTTTCGAATTACCACGAAACTTCTAGGTTCGAGGTAAGTACTGGGCACCAGTGCCTCAAAGACTATCGCCGATATGAGATTTATGCTCAGCTATCACAAATTCCTTCGTGTAATGAATTTTCATCACTTCGAAATGCACGAAAAAGGTATTTTTCTTGTTCAATAGTGCAATTTTCATTACAACATAATTGCTTTAGTTCACAAAATTCACTGACGCTTTTACGAATCAAATTCAACGCAAGTTTTATTGAGATCCATTTAATTGCAAAAAATTGGTAGGTTTGGGCGTTCTTTTGCTTTACTGTATCACCTAATATGCAAGAGTGACAATATAAGTTTTTTTCTTCGAAAGGATTCGTTGATTACTTTTATTTTTATTAATATTGATATTTTCAAAGGGGTTTTTTTTTGTTAATTCAGTTAAAGGGAAACGATGGAGTTATTTCCAACGTTCCCTGAGAGCACCAAAACCCTCGTGGTGACCTGTCTTGATTTGTTACAGGATTTAAGCGTGGGTTGCTGATTCGTTTAATTACTCTTGTGGGGGTGAAATTATACACTTACGCCCTTTTATCTTCGCTTTATTGTACTTGCACAATACCTACTTTACATATATACACTTTGCAACACTAAACTAACTTATAATATAACTTGTAATATATCTTGTTGTGTGATACGGTTGAGAGAGAGAGAGAGAGAGAGAAAAAGAGACGAGGAGAGAGAATAACTTCTTTAGCGACTTCTTGACTTGAACTACTTAATTCAAATGAATTTATGCTTATATGTTAAATGTAATATGTGACTAGCTTGGGCAAAGGGGCAAAGGGTGAGAGGGTGTATGGGAGGCGTCAATACGCTGACGATGTCTGGTTATTGTTACTAATAAGGGGTAACATGTGATATTCAGGAACAGAGGCGGCGCCAGGCCGCTCATGTCCCTGAGGATGATCTATTGATCAAAGTACTTGGGCAAGATTTAATTAATTACTGTGTTCGATATTTGCCTTGTATACAATCAAAGTTCAATTATTCGAACATTCAACCTTAAATTGATAAATTGGAACAGTTAAAGTATTAGTTGGTTTTCCAACACCAGTGTTAATTTTTTGCTCAGCTGTCCAAAGGCATAAAAATATGGATGTTTTGTATATCCACTTTGCTGCTCAATGAGACAGTTTAAAAGTTTTAGAACGACACAAACACAGCACTCACTAGTGTTCTTTTTACTTTTTATACTATTTATATTATTTTACTTATAATTTTTTAAGTACTAGTGATATTATTTGATATTCTTCTTTCATGTTGAAGATAATTTCATATTTCGTATAATAGAGAAGCTCTCCTAAATATTATAAAACCTATCGAAAACATCTACCAAAACAATAAAATGGAAGTCAGAATAGATTGACAACTTACAGAACTTATAAAAAAGAGCCCCAAAGAAGGATTCATCAAGCCCCATGCTCTTTAATTTGATCACGGATGAAATCATCAAAAGCGTTAACAAAGGAAGAGGATACTGAATGGGAAATGAAGAAATCAAAATACTCTGTTACGCAGACGACGTGATATTAATAGACCAAGATGAAGAGAGTCTGTAAAGCCTAGTCCACAGATTTAACATAAGAGCAAAAGAATTTAATATGACAATCTCATCTCAGAAAACTAAAACAATAGTAGTCAGCAAAGAACCAACCAGATGTAAAATAGTAGTATTGATGGCATCAGTAATGAACAAGTAATGGAAATAAAATACCTGAAAATTGCACTGTCTAGTTATGAAGACCTGGACAAAGAAGTGGGAGATCAAGTACCTAGAAAAAGCAAATAGACTGGCAAGATGCCTTAAGAATACCATATGGTGAAATAGACGCATTAACACTAATATGAAATCTAGAATTTATAAAGCCAGTGTAAGACCAATAATAACACATGCCTCAGAAATAATGCCCGACACAGCCACAACGCAAAGGCTACTAGATCGCTGATAGATCGAAAGAATAGTGAAGATATTAGAAGAAAATGTAACGTACAGTGTACAAATGATTGGACACAAAATAGAAAAAAAGGATGAAATAACCACATAAGCAGAATGGAGAATACCTGTGTCGTCAAAGTAGCAAGAGATAAGTCACCTATCGGCAGAAGAAGTATCGGACGACCGCGCAAAAGATGGAGTGACAACCTTCCACAGAGATATTATTAAGCCGCCAATGAACAAGCAGAATTGCTTATAAAGAAGAAGAAGAAGAGGATATTGAAAGAAGGCATTGACCCAAATTTATTAACGTTGTTTAAAAGGATACATTTCAAACTACGTTTTAAACTGTGTATAAAAAGGAGGCATTCATCAAGTGTGTAACTGGACAAACTTATTTTTTTAAAAGCGTCAATTTTTTTTCCATTTTGTTATACCGTTGGACTGTGATTTTGTTAGTATTGATATTTTTACTGCATATATAATTATACTATTTATAAATACAGTTTAAGTTTAGAAAATAGAAAATTCCTGCACTTTAATTGATTTTATTTTATCGATTAGCTATTCATATTTTTATCGTCACAATTATGTATTGATTCATTGGGAAAAAATCCTGAATTTCCTTGACTATTATAAACTTAAAAACTTACAAACGGTAAGAGGTTTATTTTTCACTAAAAATGTATTCAAATATGTTAATTTACGGCAGTTTTTACAAAACACGAGTGAGGCGTGTTCTCTCTTGACTATAATTAGGTCGTTTAGTTGTTCAACAGCGAGAAACAATTTCAGTTTAGTTATTTTCCTCCATACAAACATTGAAAACAAATGTTACCAGCATCCATTATGTTTGCTTCCTCCTGTAATTTACTAAGTTACATAGAGCTATAGTCTAACAACATCGATGACAATGGCACAATAGATGTATTTGGGGTCATTGAATTTCAATGCATTTTAGAAAATTATTGCATGGTGTGTTCATTTGCAGTTGCTTTAATTATAAAAGCACAAGTACAGGGCTGTCGTTAGAACTGAAGCAGAATAATTAAATTTCTTTTGTACCGATTTATAATAGCACGTCGTTATTAAATTGAAGAGTTTGCAGTTTTATCGTATTTTCAGTTACGTTTGTTGCATGCATTTCAACTTTTTTGTACAGATAATTTAATTACGTCAATTTTTAAAATATATTGAGAATAAAAGGGGGTATTATTAATTGTAAAAAATTATTGAAGTTATTGAATGATTACTCATTTTGAAAATACTAAATAATTGTTAACTACATTGGTTTTCCGTTTTGTAGCGATGGACCAATCCAGTGTATATTTTATAAATTCCGGTTCGTAAGTAATAGTTTTTAAAACACATTTTACTACTTGAGTAATATAAATTCAAAAAATTTAAATCAAAATAAAAAAAAAACTAAGAAATTAACTACTTTTATAATCAAATATATATAAATAACAGTGCAAGAGTTATAATGGGTAATCCTCTAAGCAAATTGCTATCAGATATTTTTATGGATCATCTAGAACCAAACACTTCAAAACATCCCATATTTAAACAAATTTTATATTGGTAGAGATACACAGACTATGTATTGGTATGTTTAACAGAAACAGCCAATTTGAGCAAATCTTATCATATATTAATTAACCCCATAGTTATATTGAATTTACAATAGAAACAGAATAGAGTCAAATAATTATTACACTTAAAAACAAGCATGAGTTCTCCGTATTTCATAAACCTACTCAAACTGACACGACTATATACAATTCATTATCGCATCCTACACAACATAAATTGGCAGCATACCATAGCATTTTACATAGATTAATAGAAATTTTCATGTTAAAAAACATCTTCGAGATAGACTTGAATATTATTAAGCAAATAGCAAAACAATAAATAAAACTTTGAATCAAAAAGTACATGAGAAAGCTCTGAAATTAGTATCTCTCACCACCAGAGAAAAAACACAGTACAATCTGTTCAATTACATATACAGACCAGATATCAACAAAAATAGTCAAACACATGAAAAGAAAGGAATAGCACCAGCCTTCAAAACAAACAAAAGCTTAGGCAAATATATTAAGAACAACAATAGCCAAAAGAAGAAGCACTTACACAATGGTGTAAACAAACTTAAATGTGGCAACTGCCTAAAATCTTACATCGGTCAAACTGGTATCCCTTTTTTTGACAAACGGATAGCAGATCATAAAAGGACTTTCAATAATAGAAAAACAGATTCTACGTACGCACTTTATCTTCTAGACCATAATCGTTCTTTTAATGACCAATTTCAAATTCTTTACGTCCAAAATAAAGGCCCTAAGCTATCTTTATTAGAATCTATGGAAATTAACAAATTAAAAAATCAGACGTAATTCTAAATGACCAACTTATTGAGTTGTAGACTACAAAGTGTAAACGAATGCCAAAAATAAAACACTTTAGAAGGTACTCTGCCGAAACAGCTTTGTTGTGGTGTGTAATTTAAAGCTTTCTTTGGCCATATATCTTCATTCATTCAGTTCACGTGACCATACCACTCTAGTGTTCTCGTTTCAATCCTGTCTACACTGGAATATACAGTATTTGTCCCCCTTCTAATATCTTCATTGATGATATGATCTTTTTTTGATACACCACACGCTCTCCTCAGAACATCCATTTCTACTACTTCTATTCTTTTTCTATCTTTTTTCGTGATCTGCCAAACTTCTGCCCCATAAGTCATAATAGACTCTACCAAGGTTCGATAGATTGTCAATTTCGTTTCTTGTCTAATATCTTTAGACCATAGGAGAGAGTTTAGAGTGTTAACCGCTTTTTTGCCCTATTGCGTTCTGTTTTCGATGTTTCTTTTGGTAGAGCCGTCTTTAGATATTATAGATCCGAGATATTTATATTCATTGCATGTTTTGTGTTTTTAATTTCTAACTCTGGATCTTCTTTATCATCTCCTATTTTAAGATACTCTGTCTTTAAGATATTCATATTGAGGCCCCATTTTTCATATTCTTTCTTTTTTTTCTAAACATGTAGTCAGTCCATGTCTTTCTCATCATTCGCTACGACTACCTGATCATCTGCGAAAAATAAAGTTGTTAGACATTTACCACCGCCTATATCTATTCCCATTCCGGATACTTGTTTCCTCCACTGCTCTAGCGATGATTGAAGAGATATTTTCAATAAAGTCAACAAGTCTTATTCTGTAATTTTGTGGGCAGTCGTAATTTGTAAAGAAATTTTGTTTAATCTTCTTTTAAGCTTTCTAGGTTATATTTAGGGGATGCTACTTCTTGTCTCTTTTCTATATTCTGTACCTGAGTGTTATTGTTTTTGCGATAGTTAACTATAACGTTGGCCATAAGTAAACGATGGTCGGATCCACATTCTGATCCACGGTATATCCTTACGTCAGTTGTTTTCAGCTGGGAAGTTTGACGTTGGATTACATAGTCGATTATCAAGTTCAGATTCCTAGTAGGTTGTATCCATGTAAATTTGTGGATGTTGAAAAAATCCATTCATAATTTTGAGAGACATTTTTTACCAGAAACGATTTTATTATGCACCTAATAGAGGCAAAGAAAACAAAGAAAATAAAAAGAAAAACCGAGAAAAATTTTTTATGTAGAATAAACTAAATTGAATAAAAAAGAAGAAAAAATTTATTTAAAATCCTTTATAAAAGGTATATAATAAAATGCCCAAACGGGCTATCACAAAAATATTGCAAAACGTTTTCGGCTTGTTAAATCCATCATCAGTGCAAACCTGAAAGTAAATAACCACTTTAATTAAAAGAACGTTAAATTTAAAATGTTGACTAAGGTTAAAGAACGTTGTGGTTAATACTTACGAGATATACATGTTATGAGCCACCAAAACATATAGGTCAAAACCCTTTAAATGATATAAATTTACATTTGCTTTACATTATATGTGGTTGCAAATTATGATGTTTAAAGTTACCGTTGGAATTGGTAACATGGCGACGTATGACCCTACATAGGTAAAATGGTCCTGAGACGAAGTGTCTTCGAGGACCTGTTGATAACAACTGATCAAAATGACATTGTTAACATGTTAGAACGGATGTTGTGTCAGAGCAGTCAGTGTAACTTACGGTAGTTGTCTAAAAATGACAGATGTCAGCATTACTTAAAATTGAAAAAATTAAAATTATAATAATGTAACAGTATTAACCATCATTGTTGTAGTCTGTAATGTGAATTAATCATATGGCTATATTGGAAACATTGAAAAATTTGGTTTTTAAAAAATTAATGTGGGTAAACTGAAGTTTATGAAATTTTGTAGGAACAGTAGGCAACCAACTATACATGTGTATGGATTTATTTGTTCTAAGCTAAAAAATTTTTATCAAAAGGCCCTGTATGTTGTGTAACATTTGGTACCTAGAAAATGGTAAAAAAGGCACATGTAGGAAGATGAGTCCTATAAGATTTATTAATGAGGAATGTTGTAGTAAAAAGTGTGTTTGGATCTGTTATTGAGCTGAAATTTAAATATGACAACAATGTGATTATAGTGTGATGTTGATGTAGTATTTAACTTAAAACTTAAACAAGGAGGGACCTCCATGTCAAAAAACAACATTTGGCACCAGATAAAAATAAAAGATTTTTCAAGTTATAAGTACATGAACATGAATTGCTGGTTATGTGTGAAAATTAATTTCACCTCTTTAAGCCACAAAAACTGCCTTAAAGAGGTCACGCAAAAGCGGTAAACATTAACACGGACCAACAGAGAATAAACAAGAGTGAACGGCTCAAGGGAAGACCTTCAATCAGGATTGAATACACAGGCTAATAAGGAAAATCAAGGTTACGAAAAATAAGATTGCAAATTTTGAAAACCAGTTTAATTTTTTTATTTTTCATTATTTTATCGCCTATTTTAAGTAGGACTACCTTTAAACTAAATTCCTACTGACCATCCTCTAATTGTATCTAGTTCTGATCTAGTATAAAAAACAGCATAATTTGTTTATATACGTTCCTGCTTCTATGCCTTGCCGCCAAATACATATTTTTATTATTTTATCGATTTATTTTTATTGCTTTCATTTCTTAAATATATTGGTACTATTGACTTATAAATAGTAATATAAAAAATAGAAAAATCTTAGTAATAGATAAACAAACAGTCAAAAATCCAAAATTTTAAATTGTATTTAAATTGTTTAATTTACAAAATATGTTTTCAAAAGGAATAAAGTGCAGTCAATGGCCTATTTTATTTGTTAGTTCTTAAAACGTGCATCTGAATATTCCCGATACATCCTTATCATAAAATCAAATCTGTACTAATACGTTTAATATGTGAAAAATATCCATCACAGCAAACACACAAAAAAACTGTTTGATGCTTCGGAGAGTGCCCTTCCTAATGAACCATCTATGTTTTGCCATCACGTTCCGTTATATATTTCGTACCTTTTACATCCACACTAATAAAAAAAGATAAATAAAAAATCCCGCTCAGATGCACTTACGGTCTGGACATCAAATGGATACGAAATGGATAGCTGGGAATCATGAGAGGCGGACGGGAAAAGGCGGTATTTTATATCAACTTGAAATAAAAATGGAGGAGAGATACTCGAAAAGTAAATTTCGAAGGACCATGTCTTTGGTCATTAAATTTAAGTTGGTTTTCTACATATTATTTATATTTAAATTTTCGTTTAACATTTCCAAGGAAGTATTTTGAGAAACTGCTGAAGATTGAAGTTGTCTATCTAAACTATGAAAGCCTTTATCTTGGATTTATTTTAAATTTTAATCTATTTAATTTTTTTTTAAATATACTAAAGTTTCAGGAAATAATTTAACAACATTATAATATGTTAGTATATATCAATTAAATACGAAAATTTTAGCATTTATTAAATAAAAAAACTAAAACATCGAAGTAAAAAACTTCAATTATAAGTATTATATTTAATTAAGCCGAAAAAAAACTTATCTAAAAAGCCGAAAGTGTCAGTCTCTCAGATATAACATCAAACTAATATTTTTCTACATATTAATTTGATAATCTTAATAAATTGGTGTGGCAAGATATAGGTTAGGGTAGGTTAGGTTAGGTCATCTAGTATTGATGCCAATGATCTACGCCTAATTAAAAATGTATACGTACAGCAAAGAGCAACTGTACGAGTAGACAACGAAACCTCACAATAATAATTCACGATAAAACGGGGAGTACGTCAGGACTGCATTTTGTCACCAACGTTATTCAATACTTACTTAAGTACCTGAAATGCTGTTCAGAGAAGCTATTGATGGTTTAAAAGAAGGTATAAAAATCAATGGTGAAATTATAAACAATTTAAGATATGCGGACGAGAAGATTTTGGTTGCTGATAATGCGGAGAATCTGTAAACATTAATAATAATGTTTACAGATGACATGAAATTACACTGCAAGAAAACCAAAATTCTTGTAGTAAGTAAAAACGACGTAATACAGCAAAAATTCACCGCTAATAATGAATCCTTGAAAATAGTCGAAAAAACAAAATTACATATCTTGGATTCAGCCTAAATAAGGAATGGGATCACTCGCAGGAAATAAGATGTATAGAAAAGGTGAGAGCTGTCTTCAATTGCGTGAGGAAGATTTTATGTTATATTCACCTGAACATTCATAAAAGAATATGAGTCTTAAGATGCTATGCATTTTCTACACTTTTATATACACTTTACTACACTTTTATATACACTTCGAAATGTGGTGCTCTCGCCGCAAGCTCAAAATTTTATATATTCATCAGGTTACAAACAACACTGTGATCCAACGTATGAATAGAGATCTGGAAATTATCCGTATCGTGAAAATCAACAACCTATCAAATATTAAACTGGAATTAGACAAGGAAATTCATTGAGCCCATTAATATTTAATCTGATAATGGATGAAATCATAATGAAAGTTAAAATGAAGATTATATAGAATGGGAGAAAAGGAAATAAGGATAATATGCTAAGCTGACGACGTCATAATAACAGCCGAAAGTGAAGATGACCTACAAAGATTAATTAAAGAATTCGAAGATACGGCGCTTATATACAACATGGTGACCTCAACAGAGAAAACTAAAGCGATAGTGATGCGATAGTGATATCAGCGAAACCGAGACGATGTGAACTAGTCGTAAATAACAAATTAATAGAAAAAGTGATGGAAACTAAATACTTGGGAATAAAACTGTCAAGCTACGGAAAAGTGGAAGAAGTACAAAAACAAGTGAACATGGCAAACAGAGCAGCAGGTTGTCTCAACAACACAATCTGGAGAGAGAAACAAATACCTCACAACGGAAACGAAAACCAGGATATATAAATCAAAAATAAGACCAATAATGACGTAC
The DNA here is from genome assembly GCA_918026665.1 of Diabrotica balteata. Classification (NCBI taxonomy): domain Eukaryota; kingdom Metazoa; phylum Arthropoda; class Insecta; order Coleoptera; family Chrysomelidae; genus Diabrotica; species Diabrotica balteata. The sequence goes on from OU898282.1 coordinate 50,008,180, forward strand.
ATAGCGGAAACAAGAGCAGATACGGCGAAAACAACAAGACTGCTGGAAACAACAGAAATGAAAGTCTTACGAAAAATAACAAACCAAACTCTAAGAGATAGAGTAAGAAGTGAGGAAATACGAGCGAGTTGTGGTATAGAGGAAATAAACGCGTGGACCAAAAGAAGAAAATGGAAATGGAATCAACAGATCGAAAGAATGACAGAAAATAGAATAGTATGAATAGCAAGAGACAAATCGCCAAATCGAAGAAGATCAGTGGGAAGACCGAGGAAAGGATGGTCAGACAACGTCAATTGAGGCTAAAAACCAAAGTAAAACAGACATTAAGCTTATTTATAAAGTAGGAAGAAGAAGAAGAAGTGAAAATAAAAAAGATGACATACTTAAGGCATGTGATGCGCAATGAGAAGTATCAACTAAGTCAACTAATTTTTACAAGGCAAGATAAAAGGCAAAAGATCTCAAGGGCGCAGAAGGACCTCGTGGTTAAAGAACAGCAGACAGTTGGTAGGAATGACTACCATACATCTATTTACAGCAGCTGTCAACAAAGTTGTATTGACCAACGTGATTGCCAACATCCACAGAGGTTAGTCACCAAAAGAAGAAGAAGAAGATATAGGTTTAATTATAAGATATATTTGTAGATTAATAATTATGGAATTTCCACTAAAAAAGTACTCTGCCGAAAGCTGTACTAAGAAGATATAATAAATTTTGTTGAAGTTTTTAAAAAAAAGTTTTCAGTGTTCGATTTTTATATAAAACGATTAACATAAAAAAAAACCGTAACACAGCTCGTAAGAATACAATAAATCAATTAGAAATTCTAAAAATGGACATTCGTGATTGCTGAACAATTAAGCTTTGAAGTCTACAAAGAGAATCTGTTTTACTCCGCACACGGTCTAGCTAGAGAATATATCAAAGGAGTCACCATAAAGAAGTAGTCATTTGTGGGGTATTTATTTTATAATTTCCTATAGGTAAGAATATTTAGAATTTTTTTAAGCGTTTTTATGCGGAATAAATATTTCAAAAATATTTTTGAAACTATTTCATTAACAATGTGTCAGAGTACTTTATGTCCATGTGATGAGATAAGTTTTGGTTATAGAAAACACAGCATATGCTAGTGTAAAAATAAGATACTCATACAAACAAAAACAATAACTGACTTTCCTGATAGATCCTATAGATCGCTAGGTTTTCAAGATCATCATCATCTTTGGCTCGACAATCCTCTGTGGATCTTGGCCTGCTCTAAGATTCGTCGCCATTCTGTTCGGTTTTTGGCAAGATGTTGCCATCTTCTGATTTTTAATATTCGTAAGTTGGTTTCTACTCCATCTAACCACCTAATTCGCGGTCGGCCTTTGCTTCTTTTTCCTACAGGTTTTCCTGTGGTTAGCTTTTTAGCAATGGTATTTTCTGGCATTCGTATTATGTGTTCAGCCCATCTAAGTCGCTGTGTTTTAATGAACGTTATGATATCTGGCTCATCAAAGAGCTGATACAATTCAAAATTATATCTTCTGCGCCACTGCCCTTGGTCGTTTACAGCTCCAAACATTTTGCGGAGTATTTTACGCTCAAATATTCCCAAAAGTCTTTTATCTTTCTGCGTTAGAGTCCATGTTTCTGCTCCATATGTGAGGACCGGCCTCAGCAATGTTTTGTATATAATAATTTTAGTTCTTCTTTGAATGTTTCTCGAGTGGAAATGCTTTTGGAGTCCATAGTATGCCCTATTTGTAAGATTTATTCGTCTTTTGATTTCTTCGCTTGTTTTATTGGTAGCAGTCAATAGCGACCCAAGGTATGTGAAGTTGTCAACACGTCCAAAGGTATGACTTCCAAAGACTGTTTCTCGTTCCTCATTTGCTATCGGATCCTTTGTAACCAACATGTACTTGATTTTGTCTTCGTTGATGACTAGACCGACCTGTTTCGCCGCTGTTTCCAATTCTAGGAGATATTGCTCAACATCTCGCTTGCTACGCCCTACTATGTCAATGTCATCAGCATATGCTAAGACTTGTATCGATCTATTGTAAATAGTACCGCCATCCCTAATTCGTGTATCTCAGACTGCCTTTTCTAAGGTAATATTAAATAGGAGGCAAGCTAGAGCATTTCCTTGTCTGAGTCCATCCTTTATCTCAAAGGATCTAGAACTCTCTCCCTGTATTCTAACAGTGGCTTCTAAGTTAGACATTGTTATTCTCGTTAGTCGGATAAGTTTCTCTGGTATACCAAACTCATGCATTGATTGGTATAGCACTGTTCTCTTGGCACTGTCGTATGCGACCTTGAAGTCGACGAATAGGTGATGTGTTTCAATATTGAATTCTAATGTTTTCTCGAGAATCTGTCTTATTGAATGAATCTGGTCGATTGTTGATTTTTCTGGAGTGAATCCAACTTGATATTTACCAACTATGCCCACTGTGTAAACTTGCAACCTTTCGTAGAGAATATTTGCTAGTATTTTGTAAGCAGTTGTTAACAGGGTTATACCTCTATAATTGTCACACTGGAGCTGGTCACCTTTTTTATGTAACGGGCATATCACGCCTTGAGACCATTCACAAGGCATGGTCTCATTATGCCAAACAACAAGTAAAAGATTATACAGTGTCTGTAGTAGGGCATCGCCACCATTCTTGTAGAGCTCACTGCAAATTTGATCAGCTCCTGGTGATTTATTAGGTTTTCAAGATACATTTTTTATATTTAATTTACTTTAAAAATTAGTTTTTCGACTGGGAATCTGAAAATATGTAACAATCTGGTAACTTTTTCTGCAGAATCTTTTCCTCTTTAAGATAATGCATTGGGTGATAAAACCAGGGGCACTGCATGTGTTTAAACTAGTAAGCAACCTCTAAAATATTTAAAATCAATCGCTTTGTAACATGTTTACTATTTAAAATAAGAAATTTGGAAAACAATTCGTCCCTCTCTCTGAGTATACTTTCAATTTCTACCATTATGTATCTGATGAGGACCAATATAGGCTGTCAAATGACATGCTTGTAGTTAGTCATACGACTTCGATACGATTAGACATAATCTCCTTATCAAATCACTTGAAAAAAAAAATTAACATGACAGATATCAGGATCACTAGCGCTCTCTATAATCAGATAGCTGAGCTAAAGAAGAATAACTTGTTTCCGAAGAAATACAGATTATAAGTAATGTCTTCTACACTGTCTCTGTTAAGACGAAATAATCCAGAACGCACTAAAAAACTAGCTAAAGGAATAATAGTGAATAGTTAGCCAATCAATAATACATGGTTTGTAGAACGACACTATTCTAATAGCGAAATGTCTTAAAGATTTAAGGTAAATGGTTGACGGGGTGGTAGAAGTCACTGAAGAAAACCGATTGTTACGAAACACAAAAAAAGACAGAACTTATGGAGTGAAGAAAATCGATTGTTAAAAAACACAAAAAAGACACAACTTATGGTCATCACAAAATCTCAACAGTGCCAAGAAAGCCTAACAATACATAGCAAACAAATAGAAATAGTTCAAAATCATAAATATATGGGAATAATAATTATTGAGAATAATGAGTACACAGAAGAGATTAAAGCAAGAACAAACTGAAAAAAGTATTATGTTGCAGGTACATTACACTCCTTAGACGAGGCTTATATTGTGAGTCTGCGACCTACAGAAGAATATTACGAATAAAATTTATAAGAAAAATGAATTCCTGTAGCTGGGCTATATACCATGAATCATAATGTGGAGGTGTTGAAAAGAATGGGAAAAGGGATTTTAAATAGTAATGAAATAACAAAATTGGATTATTGGATTATTGGATTATTGGATTATTATTGAAATATACATGGACATGTCATGAGAGACGAGCTTTACAACTTTTATACAATTAATAATAATAATACAAGGAAGAATACAGGGTAGAAGAAGTGGTGGAAGAAGACGAATCTCCTGGTTAAGCAATTTGATAGCTTGGTGTAATTCACTTTTGGTGATCACTAGCAGGGCTATAGAAAGAGCAAATTGCCGTGATTGCCCACGTTTTTAGAGGAGATCGCATATAAAAAAAAGATGACATGTTAGACTCTAAATGGAGAACATACCTTTATAAAAAAAAAAGAAATACATATATACTTTCTGGTTCATCATATGACTCTCTTCATAAAATAAATAACAAAATTTTTTTTTCTGGAGAAAATAGGTATTTTTGTCCATTAACCAAGTATACAGAATTATTCATATGTACCAGTAAACAAATTCGTAAATGAGATAAATCAATGACAATAAATAAGCTGTACTTTCAGTGTGGTAGATATGAATATAGGAATACACGAGTTCTTTATTTAATTGGGCGCGGGAGAAATAACCTCTACAAATTATCATCAATAAAAAAATTGGAAGAAAAAGGAGTACAGGACCTAGAAAAATGTTATGACTTTAAGTTTCGCAGACGTATGTCATGACTGTTAGTATACACTGACTGAATGTTTTTTCTTCTGGTGAAGTGTCATCCTGGATTTGGATGTAGCTGGAGTTTTACCAAAAGTAATTCATTCATAAAGTTTCATTCTTCCGTTGATTTCTGGGAGGAAGGAGCCAGATTTATGTACTACTAGTCTCAGGTAAAAATACTCGCCTACTGTCTCGTGCAGTAGTGGTTATTATTCATCATCATCAATCAGCCAATCATGTCCACTGCTGGACATAGGCCTCCCTCAGTTCTTTCCAGTGTTCTCTACACTGGACCGCTTATAGCCAGTTTCCTGCTACACGTTTTATATCATCGGTCCATCTAGTCGGTGGTCGTCCTCGGCTTCTTTTATAGTTTGTGGGCTTCCATCCCATAATAGGTCTTTTCCACCGTCCATCTTGTGTACTGGCTAAGTGTCCTGCCCAGTTCCACTTAAGCGTCGTGGTTCTTTCGATGACGTCTTGAACTCCTGATCTTTGCGTGATTTGTTGGTTTGTTATGTAGTCTCGATGGCTTACGTTCAGCATTGCACGTGCCATGGCTCGTTGTGTAACTCTGAGTTTATTCGCAGATTTTTTGCGTGAGTGTTAAAGTCTCTGCTTCATAAGTTTGTACAGGCAAAACACATTGTTTATAAACCTTTCGCTTGAGACACATGGGAATTGAACTTTTTAGAATATGGCTTAATTTGCCAAACGCTGCCCATGTTAGGCCTATTCGCCTCTGTATTTAATATGTTTGATTAGCTTTGCTTATTTTGATTTCGTGTCTTAAATATTTGTAAGTGTCTGTTTGTTGTATTGTCAATAGTTATATTTCCACTCATTACGAGATTTGTTATAAGTTTAGTTTTCTCAAAGTTTATCTTTAATCCTGCTCTTTCAGACAGACTTTTAAGCGAATGCATCATAGAAACTGTATCATGTATGTTATCTGCGATTAATACAACATCATCTGCAAACCTTAGGTAATTTAATCTTTCTCCATCTATATTAATGCCCATATCTTGCCATCGAGTGCTCTTAAATATTGACTCTAGAGCTCCCATGAACAATTTTGGTGAAATATTGTCTCCTTGTCTAACTCCTCGACATAAACTGAATTTTTCGTTGTCTTCGTGTAGTCGTATACTTGATGTAGCGTTCTCGTAGATGTTTTTGATTAGTGTCGTGTACCTGTAATCTATTCGGGTTTGATTTAGGGCTTCCAGTATTGTTTCAAACTCTACAGAATCAAAAGCTTTCTCGTAATCGATAAATGCAAGAACCAGTGGTATGTTGTACTCGATGCACTTTTCTATTAAGATCTTTATGGTATGCAAATGGTCATTTGTGCCATATCCTGCCCTGAAGCCTGCCTGTTCTTCGGGCTGATAGAAATCAAGTTGAGGTGTTAGCCCCTTTGTTAAAATTTTCATAAAGAGTTTGTACATACATATGTGTCAGGGGGCTGATGGGTCTATAATTTTCTATATTATTGCATTGTTCCAGTCTTTTGGAATCGTACCCGCATGTAAGCATTTATTAAACAGTTCGCTTACTGATTTTAATAAAATTTCTCCTCCTGCTTTTATTGCCTCGATAACGAGTCCCTCATCACCAGGCGATCGATGGTTCTTCATACCCTTTAAAGCTGCTCTTACTTCTGACACAGTAATGGGTAAAAGTATTTCCGATCCCTGATTTATGAGAGTCTTTACTCGTGTCGGTAAATTGTCTTGTGGTCTTTGGCTGGTATAAAGGTCTTTATAAAACTCTTTGGTTATTTTCAGAATGTTTTGTTTATCTGTTGTTGCTTTTCCTTCTTTATCTCTCAGCTTGTATATTTCTTTTTTACTTTGTGTAAGTTTTCATCATTTTTAAATCTTTGTTCTCTTCTGCTATTTGAGCAATTACATTAGTATTATATCTTCTTACGTCTTTTCTAATTTCCACTGACATTCTTTTATTTAGTATTTTATATTCTTCTTTGTTTCCCTTTTCGTTCCCTTTTATGTTTCGTCGTATTTCCATGAGAGCTTTTGTATCTTTGCTAATATTTTCGCTTTTGGTGTCATTTTTCTTGCCAAATTTGAGTTGTGCGTTTCTAACCGAGTCTGTTATTAATTTATTGTTATCGTCGATACTTAGAGGTTTAGGATTATTACTCTGTAAAGTTTCGGCTATATTTTTTATGTATGCTTCTGGATAATTTGGTGAATTCCAAACTATGCGTTTGCAACCGTTTATCATATTTGCTCTTTCTTTTTGTAAATTTATCGTTATTCTAGCTCTTACTGGTCTGTAGTCGCTTCCTACTGATAGGTAATGTTATTATATAATCATTTTCGCTCTTAGTTCTTTCGTCTGGACTAGCGGTTGGTTATTAATACATCTTGGATATCCACTAGCTCGTTGTACATGGTTTTTGTTTTTGTGAAGTTTATTCTTAGGTTAACTTCATTGCTAGCTGAATATATATATATATATATATATATATATATATATATATATATATACATATATATCATAACACATCATCTACAAACTTTTTAATGAAAGAAATATTTTATTGTCTACTTTATCAAAACTCTAAGATTCTCCTTTTATGACAATGACTCACTTTTCGCATTAAATTACAGACGAAAAGAATGTTACTGACAACTAAAACCATTTTAAACTTGTGCATAAAGTTTGTGAAACTTTCAAAAGTTTAACAACTTTACATTATCAAGATGGTAGTAGAATGATGTACAACAGAAAGCAGTGAAATATGCAACAGATATTTCGACATAATTTTATAATTTAAATGTAGATATAATACTTTAATTATATTGTTAAAGTAAAAACTTATAATTGAAAAAATTTAACTTTAAAAGAATCATGACAAAAAATTAGATTAGATATTAGTTTTGTATCTAGTTATTTTTCACATATAACTGTCTTGATCCTACTTCATATTGTTTAATATATTTTCAAGTCTATCTACATGTAGTAACTTAAATTACTATTTCCATAAATGGTACTTAGATTTCCAGTAGAACTTTTATGAAAAGTTCAGATAATTATGTCTGTGTCTTTAAAAACACCGGAGTTTAAGATAGAGTTAACTTCTTTTTCCGTGACACCTGCCGTATCTTTTTTCAGGCATTGGCTGTCATTATCAGTTGCCATCGTAGATGTCAATAATAATACGAAACCTTTTTCTTTCAGGAGTCGCTCAAGATAGATTTCCCACCTGAAGATTCCCATTGTCCTAGGTTACATAAATTTCCCTTGGGTTCGACTTTTTCCCGAATAATGAATCGCACTAGTTGTTTTATAATATAATTCCACTATTTGGAATGATTTCATCGTTTAAACGCCGAATATCCTTAAATTTAAATGTACACAGCGGTCCCTGAAAACTATTCGTTTAATTTTTATTTCTCATAAGAAATCACAAAATGTATAATTAGTACATTTATTTGTGCTTCTCTATAGCAGATTTGACCACAAGCTGCCGTACAGTGTAGCCGATTCTTGTTCATAAGTAGCAGGTATGGTTATACAAACTTGAATTCTGCGATGCAGCGATTATTACTATTGTTAAGTTTATATAGTTCTAATTTATTTGTCTTTATTCTAATTTATTGTCTATATTCTAATTTATTAAAACTCACGATAGCTAATTACTAATTTATTAAATAACTTTACAAATGTATTTATTTCACGTTTCGTTACATTTAAATACCGCGTGTACCGATCTTCTTATCACTGACTCAAATACAAAAATCTTTCATTTATATACACAACTGTTGTCATCTGGAACTTTCGGCAAACTTCCTGAATAGTCTCGTATTTTGGTGAAGGCGCTCGACTCGTTTTTCAACCTCGAGACGTGGATGACTCACTAAAATTAGTGTCTAGAGATTTCTGGTAAACAACTGGTAGCTAAGCTCAGGTATATTTTGACCTACAAATTACGAGAATCAATAAAAAAGAATTAGTCATAAAATATTTACAGTTCTATATGCCATAACATTTAAAATCGTAACATTGCCCCCCTCTTAAAAGATGGTTCCTCCTGGAACCTTGTCGGGACTGGAACTGGAACGACATGCTGATATCGGCAACTGGACCCTCTTTTACAACTTCCAGTTGTATAGAAATGACAAGGGACGGTTTTCTCTCCGCAGCAGTAACTATGCGGATTGCAACAGACTAACACCTGGACTTCGGTGTCTTTAAAGATTTCCTCCACCATGTTTCGTATAACCCTCCAATCTAATTGGCGGCACTCCAACTTTGGCATGGCTAACTTTTGCACGTCGGACTCTAGTACGTGCTCTCTCAACTGAAGTAAGGCTTCCCATACATTTCGGTAGGTAGGTTGGTCACGGGCAGTGTCTTTTGTTACCAGGTAGAAAAGGTAACGTGATGCATCTTGAAGTTTCAAGGTTTTACCAGGAGCTGGCACTTGGCATTGAAGTTCTGCAACTCGACCAAACTTCCTTCGAAAGACGGATGCCAACCCTGGTGCATCTTTGATACTGGCCGGGATGGTAAGGGCCAGTGAGTAGTCATCGGGAAGCGCGAGTAGATCCTGCCTTTCTTCAGTGGTAACACCATGTCTTGCTTTACCGGTACCTCCATAGGCACCCATGAATTCCTCAAACGTGAGGTCAGACACATCTTGGACTTGGTTTACTTCCACTTCTTCATCTACGTCGTGGTCACCCTCGAAAGACGCCAGCCGGTTATGGTGTACTATCATCGGCTTTCCTCTCGGGATCTTGCTTATTCGGTAAATAACATCATTGATCTTCTCCATAATGAGGTATGGACCTTCCCAAAACTGCTGCAATTTGGGAGAACAACCTTTTCGCTTTTTGGGGTTATAAAGCCAGACTTTATCGTTCTTCTTAAAACACCCCTTTTCGGCTTGCGTATCGTACCGTTTCTTCATTCGGTCACTAGCAATCTGGAGATGGGAACGGACCAACTCGTGTACATCGTCCATTCTTCTTCGTAATTCGATCACATAATCTTCACCTGCTACATCTTCTCCAGGTCGACACCCAAACTCTAGATCACAAGGTAGTCGCATCTCGCGTCCGAATAGCACTTTGGCTGGTGTCTGGCCTGTTGATTCATTAACAGCAGATCTGTAGGCCATTGTGAAGAACGGGAGATATTGGTCCCAGTCTCGCTGATGATCGGACACCATCTTTGTCAAATACTTGCCAACTGTTCTATTCATTCGTTCTACCATACCATCCGATTGCGGATGATAAGCCGTAGTCCTTGTTTTCTTCATACCTAGTCTATCACATATTCCTTGGAATAAATCGCTTTCGAAGTTCCTGCCTTGGTCACTATGGATCTCCAAAGGCACTCCAAATCGGCTGATATATTCTTGGATCAACTTATCTGCAACGGTGGCCGCCTTCTGGTCTGGAAGTGCGTAAATCTCGACCCACTTAGTGAAGTAATCCATTACTACCAACATGTACTTGCCTCCATTATCACTTTCTGGAAACGGCCCAGCAATGTCCAAAGCTATTCTTTCAAACGGGCTTCCAACATTATATTGTCTCATAGGAGCTCTCCTTTTTCGATAAGGCCCGTTACTCGTAGCACAAATAGTACATTTCTTACACCAGTCTTTTACATCGTCGGAACTGTTCATCCAATAAAACCGTTCCCGAATTCGCTGAAGGGTCTTTTTCACACCAAAATGCCCTCCTGATGGACTGTCGTGTAACTGACGAAGTACTTCGGCTATTCTGCTCTTTGGAATCACCAACTGTCTTCTCTTCTCTGAACCGTCATCATTTTCCAGGACTCGTTTGAGCAAGCCATCTTCCATGATAAATGAGTCCCACTGGGCCCAATACGTCTTAACTATTGAGCCTAGGTTCGATATTTCTTGCCAAGGTGGTCGACGGTTTTCCTCTTTCCATTTTTGGATTTTCTGTATAACTGGATCTCTCTCTTGTTCTTCCCTGATCTTGGTAGGCGTCCAGTCGTCGTGGACCACCGTCGTTCTTAGCACTGCTGCTTCCTTGGATTCCGTTTTGTTGCAGTGAGAACACTCTGCTGGGCATGGCCTTCTGGAAAGAGAATCGGCGTTTCGGTGGCTAACTCCGGCCCGGTGCTCAATCTTAAAATCATATTCTTGGAGTCGTTCGATCCACCTGGCTATCTGACCCTCTGGATTCTTAAACTGCATCAACCACTTAAGGGCGGCATGGTCGGTTCGGATTAAAAACTTCCTTCCATAGAGGTATTGATAGAAGTGCTCTACTGATTTCACTACTGCCAGAAGTTCTCTTCTCGTGACGCAATAATTTCGCTCAGGTTTTGAGAGGACTTTACTAAAATATCCAAGGACTCTTTCCTGTCCTCCTTGAATCTGAGACAGCACTCCTCCAATTCCCACATTACTTGCATCTGTATCTAAGATGAACTCTCCTTCTGGCAGTGGATACCCTAAAATTGGTGCTGTGATTAAATGCTTTTTTAAGGTTTCAAAGGCATTCTGGCAGTCTACATCCCAGCGGTATTCTCTTGCTTCCTCTGTAAGTCGCGTTAATGGTTTAGCGATATCTGCAAACTTCTTAATAAACCTCCGGTAGTAAGTACACAGTCCCAGAAAACTTCTCACTTGATGTTTGTCAGTTGGTTTTGGCCATTCCTTAATAGAATCGATTTTTCCCTTATCCACGGCCACTCCAGGACTCGTTTGAGCAAGCCATCTTCCATGATAAATGAGTCCCACTGGGCCCAATACGTCTTAACTATTGAGCCTAGGTTCGATATTTCTTGCCAAGGTGGTCGACGGTTTTCCTCTTTCCATTTTTGGATTTTCTGTATAACTGGATCTCTCTCTTGTTCTTCCCTGATCTTGGTAGGCGTCCAGTCGTCGTGGACCACCGTCGTTCTTAGCACTGCTGCTTCCTTGGATTCCGTTTTGTTGCAGTGAGAACACTCTGCTGGGCATGGCCTTCTGGAAAGAGAATCGGCGTTTCGGTGGCTAACTCCGGCCCGGTGCTCAATCTTAAAATCATATTCTTGGAGTCGTTCGATCCACCTGGCTATCTGACCCTCTGGATTCTTAAACTGCATCAACCACTTAAGGACGGCATGGTCGGTTCGGATTAAAAACTTCCTTCCATAGAGGTATTGATAGAAGTGCTCTACTGATTTCACTACTGCTAGAAGTTCTCTTCTCGTGACGCAATAATTTCGCTCAGGTTTTGAGAGGACTTTACTAAAATATCCAAGGACTCTTTCCTGTCCTCCTTGAATCTGAGACAGCACTCCTCCAATTCCCACATTACTTGCATCTGTATCTAAGATGAACTCTCCTTCTGGCAGTGGATACCCTAAAATTGGTGCTGTGATTAAATGCTTTTTTAAGGTTTCAAAGGCATTCTGGCAGTCTACATCCCAGCGGTATTCTCTTGCTTCCTCTGTAAGTCGCGTTAATGGTTTAGCGATATCTGCAAACTTCTTAATAAACCTCCGGTAGTAAGTACACAGTCCCAGAAAACTTCTCACTTGATGTTTGTCAGTTGGTTTTGGCCATTCCTTAATAGAATCGATTTTTCCCTTATCCACGGCCACTCCTTCTTTACTGACTATATGACCCAGATAATTGACTTTACCTTAAAATAGCTGGCACTTCTTGGGGTTTAACATCAATTGGGCAGCTTTAAGTCGATTAAAAACGTTTTCTAAATTCTTCAGATGTTCTTCAAATGTCTTCCCCAAGACGATTATGTCGTCTAGATAAACTAGGCATGTTTTCCAAGATAACCCTCTCAACACATTTTCCATAAGCCTCTCAAATGTCGCAGGAGCGTTACAAAGTCCAAATGGCATAACGTTGAATTGCCATAATCCAGATCCTGTGGTGAAGGCTGTCTTTTCTTTATCTACCGGGTCCATTTCTACCTGCCAGTATCCAGACTTCAAGTCCAAAGTAGAAAATAATTTACTTCCAGCCAATGTGTCTAATGTGTCATCGATCCGAGGCAGAGGATAACTATCTTTCTTGGTAACGTTGTTCAGCAAACGGTAATCCACACAGAACCTCGTTGTTCCGTCTTTCTTCTTAACCAGGACCACCGGAGAGACCCATGGGCTCGTAGAAGGTTCTACCACCCCGTCTTTCTTCATTTCCTGAACAATCGTTTCAGCTTCCTCTCTTTTCGCCTGTGGTAGTCGTCGAGCTGTTTGACGAATTGGCTTAGCATTACCAGTATCGATTTTATGCTTAACAACGGTAGTTCTTCCCGTCTTTCCTCCTTTCGGTACGAAAATATCACGATACTGCCGAAGAAATTCCCTTAATTTCCTTTTCTCGATCTGATTCAGAGACTGTCCAGCAACAGCAACCATTTGATCAAATTTATCGTTGGAATTATCAGACGTTGTCGTCTGACGGATTATGGATGTGACAGGTACACAAGTTCCTACTTTTGTCTCTTTCTTGATGGTCACTGGGTAGTCATTGACATTAATAAGTCTCACAGGAATTTCTTTAGCCGAAGTCACTAATTCTTTTCCAATTATGATTCCACGGCCAACTTCGTCGTCATGATTCCAAGGCTCCATCATAACAGGTGTTCCTTCGTCCACAATTCCCTGTAGCCGCGCTACTATTATCGTTTCACTTCTCGCAGGCACGACTGTATCTTCTTTAACGGCTGCTTGCATAGTGTTGTCATCATGTGGATGGAGAAATACCTCCTCGTTACCAACTTTGATTACCTTATTCTTAAAATCCAATTGGAATCCATGCGTATTCATTACGTCCATTCCTAATATAACATCCTCTTCGATGTCAGCAACTATAACAGTATGGACGAACTTTTCTGCTCCAATTCCTAATTGTACCTGGATTTCTCCATGAATGTTGGCATTTTCACCTGTGGCGGTCCGAAGTCGCAACCTCGTTGGTAACAGTTTTTTTTGGCTGTTTATAACTGTCGGGCGAATAATGGTTCTTGTCGCTCCGGTATCCACCAACAACGTATGCTTTTTACCATTTATTTCTCCATCTACATATACACTATCTTCACGACACTTCAAAGAAGCTATTAGTATGAGAGGGTCTTTGGAAAAGTTCTGGGTCGAAGCTGCCCCCCTAAGGCCGACCCGTTCTAGTTTTCCTGATGGTGAGTTTCTTCATTTGTGTCGTACCTAGGATGCTTACATGAACTTCGTACGTGTCCTATTTCGCCACAATTCCAGCATCTTATGGTCTTCGTCTTCTTGTATGTCATGCTTTTCATCATATTAACGAGCTGGTTTAGTTTATCTTCATCTTCTTCCTCTTTTACAGTCCTAACTTTACTGTAACCGCCAGAGGCCTGCGTAGCTGACTCGTATTCGAGGGCGGCGGATAAGACATCAACCAGCGTCTTGTGACGAGCTAATCGTAGTGTTCTTTGCATCTCATGATCACGAAGACCATCAATAAACGTTTGAACGGCCAACTTTTCCATCATGTCTTCGGGAGCTGTTGGATAAGCATATCGCACTAATCTGGCGATATCTACTTCATATTCTTGAAGAGCCTCATCTTTCTTTTGTCTTCGATTTTTGAGCTGCGACTGATATACATGCTCCAAGTGTTCGTGGCCATATCGCATATTTAACCTCTTCTTCAGTTGTTCGAAATCATCCGTCTCCTCTACGGCTATGGTCTGGAGCACATCCAAAGCATCTCCTCGAAGAGCGATAGTCAGGTTAGTAAAAGAGCTAGGACAGTTCGAGCCCAAAATCGGTCATTTTCCCATGTAAATCTCCATAAGAAAATCTAAGGTCCATTCTGGTCATTTTTGGCTCTTTTTGTGGTGGAGGCGCGACGGCATATTGGATCGTGACGTATGAGGTGTCAAACGAACGGGAAGGGGACGGGGAACACGTAGAGGGAAAAAACAAAGATGGCGGCATAGTCAAAACGGCACTATAACGTATCTCCGGATCTATTGGTCCGATTGCAACGTATGAGGTGTCAAACGAACGGGAAGAAAACGGGTAACACGTAGAGAGAAAAAACAAAGATGGCGGTATAGTCAAAATGGCACTATAACGTATCTCAGGGTCTATTGGTCCGATTGCAACGTATAAAGCGTCAAATGAAAGAGGAGGGGGTAACAAATACATTGAGATGAACAACAAGCAACAAAATCAATACCAAAATGGCACTATAACGTATCTCAGGGTCTATTGGTCCGATTGCAACGTATAAGGCGTCAAATGAAAGGGGAGGGGGTAACGAATACATTGAGATGAAAAACAAGCAACAAAATCAACGCCAAAATGGCACTATAACGTATCTCGGGGTCTATTGGTCCGATTGCAACGTATGAAGCGTTAAACGAAAGGTGAGAGAATAATGTATACATCAAGATGAAAACATGAAACAAAATCAATGCCAAAACGGCACTATAACGTATCTCCGGATCTATTGGTCCGATTGCAACGTATGAGGTGTCAAACGAACGGGAAGAAAACGGGTAACACGTAGAGAGAAAAAACAAAGATGGCGGTATAGTCAAAATGGCACTATAACGTATCTCAGGGTCTATTGGTCCGATTGCAACGTATAAAGCGTCAAATGAAAGAGGAGGGGGTAACAAATACATTGAGATAAACAACAAGCAACAAAATCAATGCCAAAACGGCACTATAACGTATCTCAGGGGCTATTGGTCCGATTGCAACGTATAAAGCGTCAAATGAAATAGGAGGGGGTAACGAATACATTGAGATGAAAAAACAAGCAACAAAATCAATTTCAAAATGGCACTATAACGTATCTTAAGGTCTATTAACCTGATTACTACGTATGAGGTATCAAATGAATATAACGTACAGCAGCGGCTTTCGCTGGAAATAAAACGAATAGGAACGTTTACCATTCTTACACTATGACCAAACCAACATTCATTCACTCTATAATCTCCACAGTAACACATGAAAAGTAACGAGCTGCATACTATATTTTATACATACTACATAAAAATGTTAGCAAGGACAGTCAAGCAATAAGTAATGCATAAATGTAATAAGTAATGGGTAATGTAATAAGTAATAAACTGCTGTTAGTATCTAAGCAAAGGAATGATAGTAAGTTAACGAATATAGAGCCATGTATAAAAATGATTAAAAGCATGCCATGAAAGGAACGTAGTCAATTCGGTTCAAACAAACATTTGTTGAAAAACAAAAATTTATTCTTAACGGCAGTCACCAACGTGAAGGTACGACTACACGACCGCCGGGAGAGGTAATGTTAGTATGGGACAAACAGTTAGTATGAATGAAGTCATTTACATAATATGATAATTTATTTAATAATTATACTTAACTTATTAAGATCAGCACATAATTTAACATGGTTTAGAAGACATCTTTTATTGATGGACATCTTTTATGTTAAGACATCGACACTTTGGTGTAAATTCATTAGTTACTATGTTGTATAGCGTTCAAATGAATTATTGGGGGCTAATAACTCTAGGTTATCTTTAAAAATAGGAAATTCTCCGACTCCTGTTTTGGGACAGGCTATCGAAGAATTGACTTAAATCTAAATCGAGGAAGACCAATAAGTTATCGATTGTCTTAGGAGGCTGCACGAACACATAGCTCTGGAGTTAACCAGAACGGTTCATTAATTTGCCAGTGGTCCATGATATCTTTTTAGTGGTCATATCTAAACATTTTTTTTTTTTAAATGTGCTAATCTTAAGTATCGTGATTTAGAAATAATATTTAGAAAATTAAGATCTATTATAATTATCATATAATATAAACAACGAAAAGCGAAATGAAATGGTGAAATAATGACTAATAAATTCTGAATCAGATATATTTTAAGTTGTAATAAATAAACCACGTTATAAAAACGACAATATACAATTTGCATCCATCTTAAAGTCAATCATCAAGGATAAATGTTAAAATATGACTATTGATATATTAGATATATTACTTTGCGTTAATCAACATCCATCTTAGAATCAATTAAATAATGCCCCCACGGAAGTGTATCATATGACTCCGGAAGGTGATGTCTTTTATCATCATTGGCGCTTAGCGCAATCTTGCTTTGTGTTATGGTATAAACATGGTGCTTATCTGAGCGTATTAGATTCTGTGAAGCATACACCTTTTTTAAGTTATCCAAACACTCTACATAGTCCTCAAACGTAATTTTCGTGTTCACCACAGATTTCTTTACCCCTTCGCCTTCTTTGTTAACCTAAAATTTTTAATAATTACTTCAATTTCTTCATCCTCATATTCTTCATCTTTCAACTTTTTACGTTTTTCTTTTAGCTCATCTTCAGTGACAGCTACTTTTGTTGTATACAATTTAGATCGGAGCCCTATGTAGTCAGTCATAATGCGACCTTTATTCTCATCTTTCATCATGCCCAACACCTTCTTGTTAACCTGAGGGATACCATAAATATTGTCTTTACGATAGTCTGAGGTATCAAAATATTTGTAGCAATCTTCTTTCATAGCCTCATATGGGTCTTGTTCACGTATTTCCACGATTACACTATCGGTATCAGTATAGCAAGTTGTAAAGTTTTCTCCGAACCTGCCAGCTAAGTATCCATACTGAAAATCATAGATTGTTGTTTTAGCCAAGTCTAAAATACTCATTCCGATATAGATTGGTTTATCTAACCATATTTCAGCTCTACGCATCTCAACAGCTACCAAGTTTTCACTAAAAATCGTTGCATTCTTAAAAAATGGGCTACTTATTCTAGCTTCAGCTCCGTAACGACCCTCCCACAAAGTAAGCAACTTTATATCAACGCGCTTGCGCACTGATTCCATAGTCTTCCCGAACACTGCATTATTCATAAGCTTAAAAAGATCCTTTTCAAACTCATTGTTCGCTGCCTTCCGGAGATTTGTATTAAGATCGATGTATGACTTTAACCATGGAGCCTGTTTGAATTTCAATACTCTATGTATCTTTTTCAGGATCAATCCATTTGCAAGCGCCTGTTTTAGTGCTCTATAATGTATTACATATCTTTCTTTATCCTGTAGGGTAGCCATTAATTTAGTCTGCTCTCGCGGACGTGTAGGAGGAAGCATAGTCTTAGAATTTAAAGACTCAGGACAAAACGGGATATCTTTATGACGATCATGAAGATGTTGAGGGTACGCCAGATCAACCTCGAGAATGTACCCTTCAGAAGCATCGTCAGCAATGGAAAGGACATCAATATTGGCATCGACCCACTCGAAACCGCCATATGGAAGATATTGAGACATGGCCCAACCATACTGATTATTAACATCAAAATACATAAGGAACGTTTTTGGTTTAGATGGGTCATAGTTGTTGATGTATGGATTGTTAGCTTTCACACGTCTTTTAGAGCAAACTTGACTAAGACCACCACGAATACCACGTTCAACAAACAAATGCATGTCAGGATCGGTTAAAAGCTCCAGTTCTTGACCTGTATATTTAAGCATTGCATCCCACGTAAAACCAGGTAAAGTATAATAGTGAGCAGGGTCAAGATTATAAGTTCGAAGAGAGCTGGATCGGAATCGCTCAAAGATATCTGCAAGAAGAAGAATGTCAGTTTTCATATATAAATCGACATAATCCCCGAGAGTTGTACAATTGAATGACGACCAGACTTCTTGAGCGCGACGATAATGTCGACGAGGACATGACTTATCTTCAAGTTTATTGTAAAAAGACTCAATAGGAGGCAAAGAAGTCTCACAGAATTTTTTAAATGAATCTATATAATCATATGGCATGATACCTTTTTTAGTTAGAAGATGGAAATTCTCCTCAGGAAGCGAAGTATATTGGGACTTGAGATTAGGAAACTCGGGGAGGTACGAAGCTAATTTATCAAGAGAATAAGACATAAATCGATAACTATCAATAAAACGGAATTTAATTCGAGCATCATCAATATGTTTTGTAAAAGAAATGTATTTTTCCTTAGTAATAGGAAGAAGATCTACGGGACCTTTGATGTGTGTAGCAATATCGTTAATAATAAAATGTGCGTCATATCCGGAGAGATTATGAAATATTATTGGAATTGTATGAACATCTTTGTAATTAATGTTACACCCTTCGTGAGCTGCACCTCTATAATTATTGTCAGGAATAAAGTGATCATGGTCTCGCACTTTCTTATCATTGGGGGAAAAGCGCTGCTCACAGATATGGCAATGAGTGGCTGCATGGAAATCGCTCTCTTGCTGAGTTGTCATATTTATATCATATGGGCACATAAACACCGTAGAAACATCCTCAGCAAGCTGATTAAGTTTATCTGCGAACCATTTCATGCAATCCTTTCCTCGATATGAGTCATAAAACGACAAAGTGTCATCATACGAGCATTTAAAGAAATAACCAACTGCTACAGGAATATGCTCTTGAGGTTTTTTAGGATCTCCTGTACGTTTCAAAGCACTCTCGAGATCCGCGTACACGGCGAAGGGGGCTTTAATCTTATTACGAAAATTCTTAAATTTCAACATTTTATGACTTTTGTCGGGCATTTTAATGGCTGTTTCATTAATTCTTATACAATCTACCATATGAGCTTCAACCTGTTTTGACGATGAAAACGGTTGTAGGCATCTATCACATATAAGATCTGATCGACCGCTGCAGCATGCCTTATGAATATTTAACTTTTCTTGTGATCGAAAGTAATGGAGGCAGGTATCGCAGAAATATTTGGCTCCATCACGTTTGCTAAGCTGCTTGGAGAGGAGGCGGGACAGGCTTTTTATCCAAACGTAATGGTATCTAATAGGACCTTCGGTATCATCATATTTATCTTGAATTAAAAGCAAATTCACATGTTTATCCTTCTTGTTTTTAGTTAGAAATGTAGGGAGGGTCGTAAAATCTCCTTTATCTTTTTTCAAAACGTATACATTAATTGAAATGTCATTCTGTTTTTCAAAATTAGGAATCTGCCTCATCGTCATTGGCCACTGTATTCCCTTCAACTTCAACACTTGCGAGTAGTGCGGATATTTAGACACTCTTTGAGGATGTTTATCAATAGGATTCAACGCTGATATGACAGACCACGCAAAGCATGCCTCATCATCATTTTTGACGTTAACGCAGGCTTCCTTTCTCTTTATTTGAGGAGGAAGTTCAATATAAGAGGAACCAAGTTGTGGTGTGTATTTGTTAATGTTTACCCCCAGGTTAACAACAGCCTTTAGTGCCCAGCCACTATCTCTCTCTTGGAATTCCTCTAGCTTTTTGCTGAGGGGTTCAGACACATGGTTTTCAAACCATTCGTCAAGATTTGTGTCTTTGTATATTGGAGAGTTTGATGTGGTAAAATATTTAGTGTCTTTTAGGATTTTCTCTCCGCTAGCTATCTCGAATTCTCCCCCAAAAGCAGTATTAACTTTAACTACCTCATCCTTCTTTAGTGCGTTTTGAATCCTACGTTTGAATAGCGCCTTGCAATCTACTAGGAAACTGCTGGGGTCTTTGTGTTTGAGGTTTGAGATGACTCCAGTTCGAATTCTTGAGTTGAACGCTGATAAGGAATCATCCCATTGTACTCTATGCTTAGCAGTCTCCTTCATAGGTGTAAGTCCAGCCCCCTTCTTTTGTTCGGCCTTCAGATGGTTTCTCAACGTTTTCACATGCCTCATCTGAGCTTCTAAATGCTGCTTCTCACCCATCGTCTTGGCATATCTCATCGAATTGCGTATCTTTTTACACGCTTTCCTACACTCAGTCAGCCCTTTCTTAACATTATCTTCCTGATAATCATTTCTAATCAACCCCAAGATGGACGCAATTAGCTGAATAAGTTTAGCTATCATGTTTAAACAAAACAAGCAAATATTCAAAAATAGATTAAGAAATAAATTTTTTTCCAAAAAACGTTATATCAAAAAAGTCAAAATATTCAAAGAAATCAAAATTTTCAAAATTTATTACTCACCAGAGCACAGATTTAAACTCACCAAAGCACACGTCTGTACGCTAGGAATATCTGAAACAGAATGAAGAAAATACCATAATGCAGGGTATAAGGTAAACTTTAGTCGGACGGAAAACTGAATGGTATTATAAAAGGCTCCTCAAATGCACAATGCCAATACAAGTACAATAAATACCTACACAATAGGCATAATATACAGGCTTTCCATTTTAAGTTTGTTTAAAAGAGAAGGGCATAGCATAACATATTAATCAGGTAGTTGTCAACAATAGCCGTAGATATCGTCACCAAAGAAAATTTAGATATGAACATCTGAAAATCATGATTACCTCACGTGTTCTGCACTAAGAATCTCGATAACTTTGAATAATACCATCAAGTTCCCACTCCCTGGATAACAGTCAAAAATCTTGACTACTCCACCACTTTTAGCACAAACATACTTGATAACTGCTATAATACCATCAAGTTCTCACGTTTTATCAGTAAATCATGGCCCGATTCTAAAGAAAATGTAAGTATCAGTATGCTAGAAGACCAGTACAGTGTGAAAATTTATGTTAAAACACAAAAGACGCTCAATACTGAGTGTTTACAGAGGATAATATAGAAAAAATAACAAAAACAGAGCTCGTCGGAAATAAGCAGAATCACAATAAAAAAGTATTCATAACTAAAATAGTTATGATTGTTAGAAACGTATATAGTATAAATGTAACCTAAATTACTGGCTAATAGTATAAAATATAAAATTAGATTCAACAGACTTATTCTTACGTGATAAGCCCTAATACTATCTCTAAACTATATAAATTTAAACAAAAGACGCAAGAATAGTAGAAAAATATTTCTATTCGCAACTAAACACATATTTTTAAAGGAAATCTGAACACACAACTACTAAAACAGCAATAATTGTAACTAAAAAAGATCTAATTAAAAAATAATAAAGGCCAGATTCTAAAGAATTTTAAAAATGACAGTATCAGTATGCTAGTAGACCAGTACAGAGGATAATATAGAAAAAAAAAAAAATAACAAAAACAGAGCTCGTCGGAAATAACCAGAATCATAATAAAAAAAGTATTCAAAACTAAAATAGTTATGATTATAAGAAACGTATAAAGTATAAATGTCACCTAAATTACTGGATAACCGTGGTAAGCCCTATTACTAACTCTAAGCTTTATAAATTTAAACAAAAGAAGCAAGAATAGTAGAAAAATAATTCTATTCTCAACTAAACGCATGCTTTTAAAGGAAATCCGAACACACAACTACTAAAAATTCAATAATTATAATTAAAAAAAGATCTAATTAATAAATAAAAAACAATAAAACAAATAATATTCTCTAAAATAAATATAAACTCACCAAGGTTTAATAAAAACTCACACACTGAATACACAAAAATTTAAACGTTGTTTATCCATCCGCAGTAAAACTAAAACTGATTTTAAAATATATTTTACTAGCGTGTGCAGGCTCGATTAACCTTGTATCTATTTATAAAATTGCATATGTTTCCTGCGACAGGGAAACGCCACCGTGAGAAATGATTAAAGGATGCAGATGCATCCGGTGACGTCAGAGTTCTCGTTACCATATTTTATGATATAGTTAGATTTCCAAGTTTTATTATATACGAGGTTGGTCACAAATTACTCATAAAATATAATTGCAAAAATTTAGAAGTTAAAGCATGAGATTGATCAAAAATTATTCTCTTTGCTAGTCATTAGTCTTCTTATCTTTCCAAGTTTAATTATCTACGAGGGTAGTCACAAATTACTCATTAAATATAATTGATAAAGTTCACGTCACGTATCACACGTCACGTTATGTGGGACACGTGTTCACGTCACGTTTCACGTGCGTCACGTCTTCACGTCACGTTACGTGCGCCACGGGTTCACGTCCGTAAATGACAAGCTGAGACTTAAAAGTCCATTTACAGGAAAACATAACCAATTTTATAGCTTTAGCAATCTCCACAGGAAAATGGACCAGCTATTTGTTAAATGAATATGTAGAATGATAATTGTAATTTGGTGAAAATCAACATTTGTAATTATTATAAGTAGAAAATAAAAACTCTAAAAAAAAAAAAATATACATTGTTTGCATCTATACCATTGTCTATGATTATTTAACCATGACATAGGTCTTTTGGTACACATTTGCCCTAGCTATCAGTGTTCTCATTGTCAGCCTGAACATCATCTGAGACTATCAGAGTACTATCCGAACACCATCAGAGGATATCTGACCACTATCTGAACACTATCAGATACTATCTGACAACTATCAGAACACCATCAGAGACGTTAGGTTAGCTCGAATGTCAGATCAAACATCACGTTTTATATCGTTAGGTCTACGTCAGATCACGTTAGGTTAGGTTAGGAGTTCGTTAGGTCACGTTTTACGACCCTTGGATCGATTTTGACGTTGAGATGTCATACAATCACGTATGTCATTGTGGTAACGTCCACTGATAGACATGAGCCTGTTACGTTCGCCGCTAGACATAGGCCTCCAGCAAAAATAAACTAATTCCACATCTTCGCAGTTATTGGAACGATTTCATGCATCACGTTTTACGTCACATGCGTCACGTTTCACGTCAAATTTCACGCTTTCGGCGACATTTTTGTCACATGTCACGTTTTGCAATAATACACTAGGTTAGACCAGAACGCGACGTTCACAATAGGTTAAGTTAGATCCAGAAATGCCACGTATGTTAGGTTAGAGCCATAAATGTTACGTAAAATACTTTTAGAAATTAAAGTATAAACGGTACATTTTTACGTGAAGACATCACGCGTCACATCAAAACGTCACGAATCACACCAAAAACGTCACGTTTTAAAGTCAACACGTCACACCTTACATATGGATAACATGGGAGTAAAGCGTCTTTTTCGTCTCTTGAGTAAAGTTAGCGATGGTTGAGCGATAGTTAATTTATTAGGTTAGGTCGTGCCGCGAAGCGACCCACCTAACCTAATAAATTAACTATCGCTCAACCATCGCTAACTTTACTCAAGAGACGAAAAAGACGCTTTACTCCCATGTTATCCATATGTAAGGTGTGACGTGTTGACTTTAAAACGTGACGTTTTTGGTGTGATTCGTGACGTTTTGATGTGACGCGTGATGTCTTCACGTAAAAATGTACCGTTTTATACTTTAATTTCTAAAAGTATTTTACGTAACATTTATGGCTCTAACCTAACATACGTGGCATTTCTGGATCTAACTTAACCTATTGTGAACGTCGCGTTCTGGTCTAACCTAGTGTATTATTGCAAAACGTGACATGTGACAAAAATGTCGCCGAAAGCGTGAAATTTGACGTGAAACGTGACGCATGTGACGTAAAACGTGATGCATGAAATCGTTCCAATAACTGCGAAGATGTGGAATTAGTTTATTTTTGCTGGAGGCCTATGTCTAGCGGCGAACGTAACAGGCTCATGTCTATCAGTGGACGTTACCACAATGACATACGGGATTGTATGACATCTCAACGTCAAAATCGATCCAAGGGTCGTAAAACGTGACCTAACGAACTCCTAACCTAACCTAACGTGATCTGACGTAGACCTAACGATATAAAACGTGATGTTTGATCTGACATTCGAGCTAACCTAACGTCTCTGATGGTGTTCTGATAGTTGTCAGATAGTATCTGATAGTGTTCAGATAGTGGTCAGATATCCTCTGATGGTGTTCGGATAGTACTCTGATAGTCTCAGATGATGTTCAGGCTGACAATGAGAACACTGATAGCTAGGGCAAATGTGTACCAAAAGACCTATGTCATGGTTAAATAATCATAGACAATGGTATAGATGCAAACAATGTATATTTTTTTTTTTTTTAGAGTTTTTATTTTTCTACTTATAACTAATTACATACTTTATTTTCACCAAATTACAATTATCATTCTACATATTCATTTAACAAATAGCTGGTCCATTTTCCTGTGGAGATTGCTAAAGCTATAAAATTGGTTATGTTTTCCTGTAAATGGACTTTTAAGTCTCAGCTTGTCATTTACGGACGTGAACCCGTGGCGCACGTAACGTGACGTGAAGACGTGACGCACGTGAAACGTGACGTGAACACGTGTCCCACATAATGTGACGTGTGATACGTGACGTGAACTTTATCAATTATATTTAATGAGTAATTTGTGACTACCCTCGTAGATAATTAAACTTGGAAAGATAAGAAGACTAATGACTAGCAAAGAGAATAATTTTTGATCAATCTCATGCTTTAACTTCTAAATTTTTGCAATTATATTTTATGAGTAATTTGTGACCAACCTCGTATATAATAAAACTTGGAAATCTAACTATATCATAAAATATGGTAACGAGAACTCTGACGTCACCGGATGCATCTGCATCCTTTAATCATTTCTCACGGTGGCGTTTCCCTGTCGCAGGAAACATATGCAATTTTATAAATAGATACAAGGTTAATCGAGCCTGCACACGCTAGTAAAATATATTTTAAAATCAGTTTTAGTTTTACTGCGGATGGATAAACAACGTTTAAATTTTTGTGTATTCAGTGTGTGAGTTTTTATTAAACCTTGGTGAGTTTATATTTATTTTAGAGAATATTATTTGTTTTATTGTTTTTTATTTATTAATTAGATCTTTTTTTAATTATAATTATTGAATTTTTAGTAGTTGTGTGTTCGGATTTCCTTTAAAAGCATGCGTTTAGTTGAGAATAGAATTATTTTTCTACTATTCTTGCTTCTTTTGTTTAAATTTATAAAGCTTAGAGTTAGTAATAGGGCTTACCACGGTTATCCAGTAATTTAGGTGACATTTATACTTTATACGTTTCTTATAATCATAACTATTTTAGTTTTGAATACTTTTTTTATTATGATTCTGGTTATTTCCGACGAGCTCTGTTTTTGTTATTTTTTTTTTTTTTTCTATATTATCCTCTGTACTGGTCTACTAGCATACTGATACTGTCATTTTTAAAATTCTTTAGAATCTGGCCTTTATTATTTTTTAATTAGATCTTTTTTAGTTACAATTATTGCTGTTTTAGTAGTTGTGTGTTCAGATTTCCTTTAAAAATATGTGTTTAGTTGCGAATAGAAATATTTTTCTACTATTCTTGCGTCTTTTGTTTAAATTTATATAGTTTAGAGATAGTATTAGGGCTTATCACGTAAGAATAAGTCTGTTGAATCTAATTTTATATTTTATACTATTAGCCAGTAATTTAGGTTACATTTATACTATATACGTTTCTAACAATCATAACTATATTATCCTCTGTAAACACTCAGTATTGAGCGTCTTTTGTGTTTTAACATAAATTTTCACACTGTACTGGTCTTCTAGCATACTGATACTTACATTTTCTTTAGAATCGGGCCATGATTTACTGATAAAACGTGAGAACTTGATGGTATTATAGCAGTTATCAAGTATGTTTGTGCTAAAAGTGGTGGAGGTAGTCAAGATTTTTGACTGTTATCCGGGGAGTGGGAACTTGATGGTATTATTCAAAGTTATCGAGATTCTTAGTGCAGAACACGTGAGGTAATCATGATTTTCAGATGTTCATATCTAAATTTTCTTTGGTGACGATATCTACGGCTATTGTTGACAACTACCTGATTAATATGTTATGCTATGCCCTTCTCTTTTAAACAAACTTAAAATGGAAAGCCTGTATATTATGCCTATTGTGTAGGTATTTATTGTACTTGTATTGGCATTGTGCATTTGAGGAGCCTTTTATAATACCATTCAGTTTTCCGTCCGACTAAAGTTTACCTTATACCCTGCATTATGGTATTTTCTTCATTCTGTTTCAGATATTCCTAGCGTACAGACGTGTGCTTTGGTGAGTTTAAATCTGTGCTCTGGTGAGTAATAAATTTTGAAAATTTTGATTTCTTTGAATATTTTGACTTTTTTGATATAACGTTTTTTGGAAAAAAATTTATTTCTTAATCTATTTTTGAATATTTGCTTGTTTTGTTTAAACATGATAGCTAAACTTATTCAGCTAATTGCGTCCATCTTGGGGTTGATTAGAAATGATTATCAGGAAGATAATGTTAAGAAAGGGCTGACTGAGTGTAGGAAAGCGTGTAAAAAGATACGCAATTCGATGAGATATGCCAAGACGATGGGTGAGAAGCAGCATTTAGAAGCTCAGATGAGGCATGTGAAAACGTTGAGAAACCATCTGAAGGCCGAACAAAAGAAGGGGGCTGGACTTACACCTATGAAGGAGACTGCTAAGCATAGAGTACAATGGGATGATTCCTTATCAGCGTTCAACTCAAGAATTCGAACTGGAGTCATCTCAAACCTCAAACACAAAGACCCCAGCAGTTTCCTAGTAGATTGCAAGGCGCTATTCAAACGTAGGATTCAAAACGCACTAAAGAAGGATGAGGTAGTTAAAGTTAATACTGCTTTTGGGGGAGAATTCGAGATAGCTAGCGGAGAGAAAATCCTAAAAGACACTAAATATTTTACCACATCAAACTCTCCAATATACAAAGACACAAATCTTGACGAATGGTTTGAAAACCATGTGTCTGAACCCCTCAGCAAAAAGCTAGAGGAATTCCAAGAGAGAGATAGTGGCTGGGCACTAAAGGCTGTTGTTAACCTGGGGGTAAACATTAACAAATACACACCACAACTTGGTTCCTCTTATATTGAACTTCCTCCTCAAATAAAGAGAAAGGAAGCCTGCGTTAACGTCAAAAATGATGATGAGGCATGCTTTGCGTGGTCTGTCATATCAGCGTTGAATCCTATTGATAAACATCCTCAAAGAGTGTCTAAATATCCGCACTACTCGCAAGTGTTGAAGTTGAAGGGAATACAGTGGCCAATGACGATGAGGCAGATTCCTAATTTTGAAAAACAGAATGACATTTCAATTAATGTATACGTTTTGAAAAAAGATAAAGGAGATTTTACGACCCTCCCTACATTTCTAACTAAAAACAAGAAGGATAAACATGTGAATTTGCTTTTAATTCAAGATAAATATGATGATACCGAAGGTCCTATTAGATACCATTACGTTTGGATAAAAAGCCTGTCCCGCCTCCTCTCCAAGCAGCTTAGCAAACGTGATGGAGCCAAATATTTCTGCGATACCTGCCTCCATTACTTTCGATCACAAGAAAAGTTAAATATTCATAAGGCATGCTGCAGCGGTCGATCAGATCTTATATGTGATAGATGCCTACAACCGTTTTCATCGTCAAAACAGGTTGAAGCTCATATGGTAGATTGTATAAGAATTAATGAAACAGCCATTAAAATGCCCGACGAAAGTCATAAAATGTTGAAATTTAAGAATTTTCGTAATAAGATTAAAGCCCCCTTCGCCGTGTACGCGGATCTCGAGAGTGCTTTGAAACGTACAGGAGATCCTAAAAAACCTCAAGAGCATATTCCTGTAGCAGTTGGTTATTTCTTTAAATGCTCGTATGATGACACTTTGTCGTTTTATGACTCATATCGAGGAAAGGATTGCATGAAATGGTTCGCAGATAAACTTAATCAGCTTGCTGAGGATGTTTCTACGGTGTTTATGTGCCCATATGATATAAATATGACAACTCAGCAAGAGAGCGATTTCCATGCAGCCACTCATTGCCATATCTGTGAGCAGCGCTTTTCCCCCAATGATAAGAAAGTGCGAGACCATGATCACTTTATTCCTGACAATAATTATAGAGGTGCAGCTCACGAAGGGTGTTGTAACATTAATTACAAAGATGTTCATACAATTCCAATAATATTTCATAATCTCTCCGGATATGACGCACATTTTATTATTAACGATATTGCTACACACATCAAAGGTCCCGTAGATCTTCTTCCTATTACTAAGGAAAAATACATTTCTTTTACAAAACATATTGATGATGCTCGAATTAAATTCCGTTTTATTGATAGTTATCGATTTATGTCTTATTCTCTTGATAAATTAGCTTCGTACCTCCCCGAGTTTCCTAATCTCAAGTCCCAATATACTTCGCTTCCTGAGGAGAATTTCCATCTTCTAACTAAAAAAGGTATCATGCCATATGATTATATAGATTCATTTAAAAAATTCTGTGAGACTTCTTTGCCTCCTATTGAGTCTTTTTACAATAAACTTGAAGATAAGTCATGTCCTCGTCGACATTATCGTCGCGCTCAAGAAGTCTGGTCGTCATTCAATTGTACAACTCTCGGGGATTATGTCGATTTATATATGAAAACTGACATTCTTCTTCTTGCAGATATCTTTGAGCGATTCCGATCCAGCTCTCTTCGAACTTATAATCTTGACCCTGCTCACTATTATACTTTACCTGGTTTTACGTGGGATGCAATGCTTAAATATACAGGTCAAGAACTGGAGCTTTTAACCGATCCTGACATGCATTTGTTTGTTGAACGTGGTATTCGTGGTGGTCTTAGTCAAGTTTGCTCTAAAAGACGTGTGAAAGCTAACAATCCATACATCAACAACTATGACCCATCTAAACCAAAAACGTTCCTTATGTATTTTGATGTTAATAATCAGTATGGTTGGGCCATGTCTCAATATCTTCCATATGGCGGTTTCGAGTGGGTCGATGCCAATATTGATGTCCTTTCCATTGCTGACGATGCTTCTGAAGGGTACATTCTCGAGGTTGATCTGGCGTACCCTCAACATCTTCATGATCGTCATAAAGATATCCCGTTTTGTCCTGAGTCTTTAAATTCTAAGACTATGCTTCCTCCTACACGTCCGCGAGAGCAGACTAAATTAATGGCTACCCTACAGGATAAAGAAAGATATGTAATACATTATAGAGCACTAAAACAGGCGCTTGCAAATGGATTGATCCTGAAAAAGATACATAGAGTATTGAAATTCAAACAGGCTCCATGGTTAAAGTCATACATCGATCTTAATACAAATCTCCGGAAGGCAGCGAACAATGAGTTTGAAAAGGATCTTTTTAAGCTTATGAATAATGCAGTGTTCGGGAAGACTATGGAATCAGTGCGCAAGCGCGTTGATATAAAGTTGCTTACTTTGTGGGAGGGTCGTTACGGAGCTGAAGCTAGAATAAGTAGCCCATTTTTTAAGAATGCAACGATTTTTAGTGAAAACTTGGTAGCTGTTGAGATGCGTAGAGCTGAAATATGGTTAGATAAACCAATCTATATCGGAATGAGTATTTTAGACTTGGCTAAAACAACAATCTATGATTTTCAGTATGGATACTTAGCTGGCAGGTTCGGAGAAAACTTTACAACTTGCTATACTGATACCGATAGTGTAATCGTGGAAATACGTGAACAAGACCCATATGAGGCTATGAAAGAAGATTGCTACAAATATTTTGATACCTCAGACTATCGTAAAGACAATATTTATGGTATCCCTCAGGTTAACAAGAAGGTGTTGGGCATGATGAAAGATGAGAATAAAGGTCGCATTATGACTGACTACATAGGGCTCCGATCTAAATTGTATACAACAAAAGTAGCTGTCACTGAAGATGAGCTAAAAGAAAAACGTAAAAAGTTGAAAGATGAAGAATATGAGGATGAAGAAATTGAAGTAATTATTAAAAATTTTAGGTTAACAAAGAAGGCGAAGGGGGTAAAGAAATCTGTGGTGAACACGAAAATTACGTTTGAGGACTATGTAGAGTGTTTGGATAACTTAAAAAAGGTGTATGCTTCACAGAATCTAATACGCTCAGATAAGCACCATGTTTATACCATAACACAAAGCAAGATTGCGCTAAGCGCCAATGATGATAAAAGACATCACCTTCCGGAGTCATATGATACACTTCCGTGGGGGCATTATTTAATTGATTCTAAGATGGATGTTGATTAACGCAAAGTAATATATCTAATATATCAATAGTCATATTTTAACATTTATCCTTGATGATTGACTTTAAGATGGATGCAAATTGTATATTGTCGTTTTTATAACGTGGTTTATTTATTACAACTTAAAATATATCTGATTCAGAATTTATTAGTCATTATTTCACCATTTCATTTCGCTTTTCGTTGTTTATATTATATGATAATTATAATAGATCTTAATTTTCTAAATATTATTTCTAAATCACGATACTTAAGATTAGCACATTTAAAAAAAAAAAATGTTTAGATATGACCACTAAAAAGATATCATGGACCACTGGCAAATTAATGAACCGTTCTGGTTAACTCCAGAGCTATGTGTTCGTGCAGCCTCCTAAGACAATCGATAACTTATTGGTCTTCCTCGATTTAGATTTAAGTCAATTCTTCGATAGCCTGTCCCAAAACAGGAGTCGGAGAATTTCCTATTTTTAAAGATAACCTAGAGTTATTAGCCCCCAATAATTCATTTGAACGCTATACAACATAGTAACTAATGAATTTACACCAAAGTGTCGATGTCTTAACATAAAAGATGTCCATCAATAAAAGATGTCTTCTAAACCATGTTAAATTATGTGCTGATCTTAATAAGTTAAGTATAATTATTAAATAAATTATCATATTATGTAAATGACTTCATTCATACTAACTGTTTGTCCCATACTAACATTACCTCTCCCGGCGGTCGTGTAGTCGTACCTTCACGTTGGTGACTGCCGTTAAGAATAAATTTTTGTTTTTCAACAAATGTTTGTTTGAACCGAATTGACTACGTTCCTTTCATGGCATGCTTTTAATCATTTTTATACATGGCTCTATATTCGTTAACTTACTATCATTCCTTTGCTTAGATACTAACAGCAGTTTATTACTTATTACATTACCCATTACTTATTACATTTATGCATTACTTATTGCTTGACTGTCCTTGCTAACATTTTTATGTAGTATGTATAAAATATAGTATGCAGCTCGTTACTTTTCATGTGTTACTGTGGAGATTATAGAGTGAATGAATGTTGGTTTGGTCATAGTGTAAGAATGGTAAACGTTCCTATTCGTTTTATTTCCAGCGAAAGCCGCTGCTGTACGTTATATTCATTTGATACCTCATACGTAGTAATCAGGTTAATAGACCTTAAGATACGTTATAGTGCCATTTTGAAATTGATTTTGTTGCTTGTTTTTTCATCTCAATGTATTCGTTACCCCCTCCTATTTCATTTGACGCTTTATACGTTGCAATCGGACCAATAGCCCCTGAGATACGTTATAGTGCCGTTTTGGCATTGATTTTGTTGCTTGTTGTTTATCTCAATGTATTTGTTACCCCCTCCTCTTTCATTTGACGCTTTATACGTTGCAATCGGACCAATAGACCCTGAGATACGTTATAGTGCCATTTTGACTATACCGCCATCTTTGTTTTTTCTCTCTACGTGTTACCCGTTTTCTTCCCGTTCGTTTGACACCTCATACGTTGCAATCGGACCAATAGATCCGGAGATACGTTATAGTGCCGTTTTGGCATTGATTTTGTTTCATGTTTTCATCTTGATGTATACATTATTCTCTCACCTTTCGTTTAACGCTTCATACGTTGCAATCGGACCAATAGACCCCGAGATACGTTATAGTGCCATTTTGGCGTTGATTTTGTTGCTTGTTTTTCATCTCAATGTATTCGTTACCCCCTCCCCTTTCATTTGACGCCTTATACGTTGCAATCGGACCAATAGACCCTGAGATACGTTATAGTGCCATTTTGGTATTGATTTTGTTGCTTGTTGTTCATCTCAATGTATTTGTTACCCCCTCCTCTTTCATTTGACGCTTTATACGTTGCAATCGGACCAATAGACCCTGAGATACGTTATAGTGCCATTTTGACTATACCGCCATCTTTGTTTTTTCTCTCTACGTGTTACCCGTTTTCTTCCCGTTCGTTTGACACCTCATACGTTGCAATCGGACCAATAGATCCGGAGATACGTTATAGTGCCGTTTTGACTATGCCGCCATCTTTGTTTTTTCCCTCTACGTGTTCCCCGTCCCCTTCCCGTTCGTTTGACACCTCATACGTCACGATCCAATATGCCGTCGCGCCTCCACCACAAAAAGAGCCAAAAATGACCAGAATGGACCTTAGATTTTCTTATGGAGATTTACATGGGAAAATGACCGATTTTGGGCTCGAACTGTCCTAGCTCTTTTACTCAGGTTTACAGCCTTTTCTTTTTCAGACCATCCATTCGCTCTTGCAGCTGATTCGAACTGTTTCATGTAGTTGTTCCATGATGATTTTCCGTCGAAAGTTGGAACTTTAACATGAACAGAAACTCCACATCCTTCAAATTTCGGCCGCGTTTCCAACTTACATTTCGTCTCGTCTTCTTTTATCTCTACCGGATCTAAAGCTACCGTATTAATTGGTGGTAGCACTCTCGTGTTAGTTATCATGGTCTCTAACTGTTTGATTTTCTCTTCTACTTTTTCGAATGTTTTGGAAACTTCTTCAAATTTCTCATTATTCTTTTTCGAAGTTTCTTCCATCATTTGAGAAACGTTTTCAAATTTCTCGTCGAATCTTTTTGACACATTTTCGAGTTTCTCGTCGTTTTGTCTAGCTACTTCTTTAATAATTTGAGACGTTTCATTGAATCTTTCATCATTTTTTTTAGAACTCTCTTCGATCTTTTGAGACGTTTCATCGAATCTTTTGGAAACATTCTCATCATTTTTTCTAGAACTCTCTTCGATCATTTGTGAGACATTCTCAAATTTTCCATCGATTATTTTAGTTAAAACGGCTTCTTCTGCTGACTGGAACTGGAATGTCTCTGGGTCGTCTCCATTCTTGTTGAGAACAGTCTTCAGTCGTTCTTGGAGGATCTTCTTGGACCCGCTGCAGTCTTCATCGCGTTCTTCTAGTTGCTCACGCAACTGTTTCACTGAAAGTTCTACTAGCAGCATCTTTGGTCAGGCACACACGTACTTTTTAAATGTTCTTTCGTACAACGATCACTACTGAACTACGCGGATGTTCCCGACGAACAATACCTTTCAAAAGTTCAAAAGTCTTTTTCAAAAATCAAATTAAATTTACCTACAATCCCACTTCTGCACCATTGTTAAGTTTATATAGTTCTAATTTATTTGTCTTTATTCTAATTTATTGTCTATATTCTAATTTATTAAAACTCACGATAGCTAATTACTAATTTATTAAATAACTTTACAAATGTATTTATTTCACGTTTACCGATCACGTGTGTACCGATCTTCTTATCACTGACTCTTATCACTGACTCAAATACAAAAATCTTTCATTTATATACACAACTGTTGTCATCTGGAACTTTCGGCAAACTTCCTGAATAGTCTCGTATTTTGGTGAAGGCGCTCGACTCGTTTTTCAACCTCGAGACGTGGATGACTCACTAAAATTAGTGTCTAGAGATTTCTGGTAAACAACTGGTAGCTAAGCTCAGGTATATTTTGACCTACAAATTACGAGAATCAATAAAAAAGAATTAGTCATAAAATATTTACAGTTCTATATGCCATAACATTTAAAATCGTAACACTATCATAAAAACACAAAAAAAATGTTTTTTTTCAAGTAAACACAAAACTATAATGAAATAAATGTGATTTACATGTTCAGTTTCATTACATATTTAGGTTTATAAAATAAAAATCGACATTTAACATTTTATTTCCATTCCGTTTCAAAGACTTGGCAACTTGGGAATTTTTAAAGCACCGTAACGGTAACACCACCGCACTTGCCGAAGCAAGAAACGTTCATTTACATAGGCGGTGTTGGCGTGAGTGCTTCTGTAGCATCTTGTGATTATATTTTGTGCGGTTGAAGTTTGTGGTGATAATCCGAGTCTTATTGGAGTTTGTCGTTTTATAGTGAATTTTTAGTTTTATTCTGTGATTATGACAGCATAATTCTGAAGCTGATTCCAAAAATGAAAAACCGTAGTTATACGATATGAAGGAATTGTCAGCACAAAAATGGCATCAAATGTTAGCCAAACGGTCGACATTTGTAGTAGTTTTACAACAATATCCGTTAGCTGTATTTATCGTGTGCGTAAAAATACATCGGAAAATAAAAAGCAAGAAGGTAAAACTAGAAGTGGAAAAAACATTGCTTTGGTTAACGAGACAAGTAGTGATATTCGACGAAAAATTTATTTATTTTATTTTGTGAGTGAAATTCCAACACTAAAAAAACTTTTTACCAACATATCTCGTAGAGTCTCGAGAGTAATGCGAAGCATTTATAGAATTCTGCTTTATGGGATTAAAATTTCCATCAGGAAAGGGACGACGTTTAATCATTACCCCTATAGGAAGTAATACAGGGTTCCTTAATAATGGTTTGCTTCAATCTGAGTCAAGAGAAACAGAAGGTTATCATGAATAAATGACTTCCAAAGTATTTGAGCGCTGGTTTAAAAGAATATTACCAAAATTAGAGTCTGGTCAGGTCATTTACGTCAATAGATACTTTTAGAGTAACTTCCGCGACAGTCGGGCAGCATCAATAAGCTTTCTTCAAATTTATTTGTTTTTTATAGCTTTTTGCTTATGGCATTTTGTATTATTAGGGGATGTAGGGAATAAGTCACAAAATATTTATTCATATGTTTAATTTACTGACGTTTCGATTTCTATTCCAGAGACCATTTTTAAAGTTATAAAAAAACATAAATAATATAAGATTATATAAATATATACCTAATAATAATAAACAAATCTATCATGTATATCTTTGAAATTTGTCTTTGGATATAGAGATCAAAACGTCAGTTAAAACCTATAAATAAATATATTGTGGCCTATTTCGAACAAATAGTATTTAAAAAATATAATTATTGTTAAAATAAAAGTGAGCGCACGCCACTGGATTTTCATACGTCTTTCCCCACTTTTCCGCATTCAAACGATGAAATCACTCTTCCAAATAATGGAATTATAGTTTAGATCATCTGATGATATGACCAAATTACTCTTTTTTCTTATTTTACAATCATAACAGCTATTTTTATGTATTCATCATTTTAAGTATTTCCTTATTAACAGCATATGTCATAAATATCTTTAGAATTTAACAATAGCATTACAGCTTAAATACTTTCATAATATCAATTTTCAAAACATGACCTTTTGATATATGTTAGGTATTTCTGAAAAGATTTTCAGCACCAGAAGCACTGCTCTAGTCTCGTTTTCTTCCTTGCTGTTAAATCCAGCTCATTTATGTGTCCAAAAAGAAAGTCATTCTGAACGCTATCAAATATATTTTAAGAGTATAAAAAGTAAACGTTTAGGCTCAGGGTCAGAATTTTCATAATGATAGCCAAATTTCGTAGCGAAGATTTAGAAGAATTATCTACCATATGATTTTAAGAGGGTTCTATACTGGTTTAACAAACAAATACCAAGCGTTTACTTTACCTTTGTAAATTTTCAAAAATTTTCATAGATTTCCAGCAAGCATGTGATTCCATAAAGAGAAGCAAATTGTGGATAGCAATGTTAGAAATGTAACTACTAAGAAAATTAGTTGAATTATTGCAAATGTGCGTGACAGTCATTTGGTATACCTAAGTTCAAAACTTAGGCAGTGTCACCGTTGCTGTTCAATTTTGCTTTAGAATATGCAGTAAGTAAAATATCGTCTGAGATGACAGGAGGATTTGCTGATCAAGGATCAAAACTGTTGCTGGCCTGTGCAGATGATATAGATGCAGTCACGCATTCTACAAGAGACGTGAGAGAGGTGTTTTCACAGCTCGAGGAGGAAACAGGTAGTCTGGGTCTCCGAATAAATGAAAAAAGGACGAAATACATGTTAGTAACCAAAAATCCAAGACCAAGAGTTGGAGTAATTAAAACAAGATCAAGAGTTAGAGTTAGTTAGAACATCAGTATTAATGATCACAACTTCGAAGTAGTAAAGGAGTTCAAATACTTGGGGCGATAAGCACAGCTGACAACCACATAGAAAAAGAGGTCGCAGCAAGGATAACGGCGGGAAATAAAGCATTATACTCCCTTTCAACATTATTAAGATCGAAGCTGCTAAACAGAAAATCTAAATTAACACTGTAGAAGTCGATTATTTGCCCAATTATTACATATGGTAGTGAAACATAGATTCTCAACCAGCGGGAAATCAATGAGATTCTAGTATTTGAGAAAAAGATTCTCAGAATAATATTTAGCCCTCAAAGAGATGAATTCACAGGGGATTGGAGAAGACGCCGCAATGCTGAATTAGTGACTCTGTATGGAACTAAAAACATAGTTAGACATCAAGGCAAACCAAATAAGATAGGTAGGTCAAGTGGTACGATCAGAGAATGACAAAGTGTTAAAGACACTGTTTTTAAAAGACGAGATGGTAGAAGATCAGTAGGCCGACCGACAAAGCGATGTAAGAAGGATGATGTAGAAGCCGATTTATCTAGAATTGGGGTACAATAATGGAAAATTGTTGTACGTAATTGGAAACAAGCGCACGATCGTAGAGGAAGGAGGGCAATAGTGGATGCGGCGAAGACTCACCCCGAGTTGTAAAGCCAGTGAAGAAGAAGACTTTAACTTTGTTTATTGATAGTATGACTTATTTGGTATGAATTTTTATTAAGCTGTAATATTTGGCGACAATCGAATACTCTGGCTTGAAGTATTTCAAAGATTATCGTCTTGAGTGACATGAAATACCGTGTAAAACAGTTGTACCAGACGAAATTAGAACTACTTAAACTCCTAGATATTATGATTATTGACTAACAGCAATTTTGGTGTAAATCTACAAAAACGGCTAGCTTACGGAAGATTTGTTAGAATACCTCTTGGTAACGATGGGAAAAAAGATAAATACCTCTAAATGTTCATTAATTTAACAATAACAATAACAATTAAATACAATAATTAAATTACTTCTGTTTTAATCCAATTTTTGAATTTTTTAAAAATATTTATTTATTCTTGCTTTCTTACAGATCTATTCAAGGTATTATTTATTTATTTTTTTATTTGTATTATTTATTTATTTATTTGTTTTTATCATCTGAGGACTAATACTCGATTTAAACAAGGTATTTAAATTTAAACTACAAACTTCCATTTAGGCGATGCTTAGTTTGATATCTCATAAAATTAATATAATCATCCCTTAAGACCGGTAGACTAATAGGATTTTCTTAAATATAGCTATCCCCTAAATACAAACGCAAAAGCGCTCAATTAAAATAACAAATTGTTTTAGAAGTTTCTCATTATCTTTTTGTGTAACAAAATTAATTTGAGTAGCAATTCAATCTCTAGTTCAACATCCTAATTGATTAAGAATTTACCCCCTAAATCAATCTTCCCCAGGTGAACTTATTTATTGTACAACTTCAAACGCCTTCAGTAATTTCCCAAATCAAACTCCTTGAAATATCATCACTAATTATTATTCATGAGCCTCGAATTAAGGTTAAAATACGAGGCATCCAAAGACCTAAAGATAAGAGTCCTTAAGATTTAGAAATGCAAACTCTTCAAATGGTGTTTCTATATTTTAGGCCAGTTAGAATGCATTATATCTGACTGTTAATCTTAAAATTGATTAAAATAACCTAATATAATAAAACATTTTATTATCTAATAAAACACCATATATCGATTTTATAAGAAAAATCAATTTTTTTTAATACCTCGTGAAGTATTTGACAATAGGAAATATGTAGTTTCTTACAGTAAGGCCATATTTCAAAAAGAATATAACGAAATTTTTGCACCCGTTAATATTTTATAGAAATGGTGATTCCCTAAACTGTCCAAATTTTTTGTACCTTACAATTAAATTACAATTAAAATATTTTATGACGTCGTTAGCTTAACTGTTTGGCTCACTGTGTCCTCAATTGAGGACAACCTATTCTATAATTTTTTTGTAGGTAGCTCCATGTATTTTTACCCTTGTAACACATTGTCCCCGATTATGGACCTATCCGTCCAATTAGTACTTGTGCTGCCATATAACGGCTTTTAAACAGAATATTTAATTTGTTGAAATATAGGTTTCTATAGTTACAGCTGAACATAACTTATTCGTGCTAAACACATTTTACAAACTACCCCCTAGACGCCTGAATATGTGGAACTCACCTAGAGACAACGGAGAAGACATTATTTTAAGAAACCAAATAGACTATTTACTTGTTGACTAAAGATATCAAAATAGTTTCAACCAAATAGGACTAGAAAAATA
This sequence comes from Diabrotica balteata, assembly GCA_918026665.1. Taxonomy (NCBI): domain Eukaryota; kingdom Metazoa; phylum Arthropoda; class Insecta; order Coleoptera; family Chrysomelidae; genus Diabrotica; species Diabrotica balteata. The sequence goes on from OU898282.1 coordinate 50,046,890, forward strand.
GGTTCAAGAAGGTCCTTAACCGACGAGGAGCTCTTGCGGCTGATCGAAGTATAAATATTGAATTGAATAAAAGTATGATATTGAATATTTGAGTGGCGAAGCCGAAGATAGTGGTTAAGAAAAAAGCAAATGAACGAAATAATTTTAAGAAGCAGCTTACAGAACTGGAATTGCAAGAGTGTGTTAAAGACCAAGAAGCTGAAGCATCTGAAGCAATAAAGCTTATTTTTAAGGAAGAAGAAAATTAAAAAGAACCGCAGCCTAGAGTTTTAAAACAAAGTAAAACGAAGAGAATAAATGACCTTATAGGAAATAAAGATCTAAAAAAAAGGGGTATCAAGTGGAGGAAGAACATGACATACTCAACCCGAGACATACAATGGCATGAGGAAGCCACTTTTAACGACTTTGAAATTAAAAGTCCTTATCATTTTTTCATCAATATTTTATTAATATCTTAATGAAGAAATGGAGGCATATACTCATGTGTTTGATGCTACAAAAGACAATAGTTTTACTTTCACTTTAGCTAAAAAAATCAAAACATTTGTTGACATGCATATATTGATGGGTAACTTGCATTAGTCTAGAATAAGATCCTACTTGGGAATATAAACTACAAATTTCTAATAAATTAACGAATAAATAACGACAGACAGAACAGACAGATTATTAAGTTTTCTTAAAATGATTAAAGTATATACGAGATTGTAAAAAATATATTTTTTTTATCTAACAATATGTATCTTACTGTTTGTGTATGTCCCCCCGCTAATAACCTTTAGTGGTTGAAGCGGGTATATTTGTTTAAATAAAAAAAAGAACAGACAGACAGAACAAAGTCTTTTCTTAATAAACATAACAGATAAACATAAAACAATATGTAATAAACCGAAACCTTGGGGTATTAAAATCTTTGCGTTATGTGAAAGCACTGCGCTGTTGTATGATTTCATAATATATATATATATATATATATATATATATATATTATATATATATATATATATATATATATATATATATATATATATATATATATATATAGGAGCAACTCCTACCATTTTTGTCAGATAACGAAATAAAGAAGAAAGGCAGAAGACAATGCCAAGATCTAATTAGTGGTGAAAGAGAGATTATTATGACAAAGTCGTTTAAGAATAAACCACAAACAATATATATATATATATATATATATATATATATATATATATATATATACAATAAACAGTAAACAAAATGACTAATGATATCAAATAAATGGTAAATCTGGCAACGTAACAAACATAAAAATTTCAAATCATCATATTGCAAAATAGGTGTATCCCTGTTTTTGTATAATTCAGACCATCTATTGAAGAGATACATTAGGTTTTATAAGCTGAATAGATTATGTCATTTTTAGGGCGAATGTCTTATATCTACTTCGGCTACCAACTGGCCTATCCCATTCCGCTTAGATAAAGTAATTACAATTAACTTAGTCTCTTCTCTCTTGGAACGTTGACTGATATTTTAAGCTCTAATGATGGAAAAGTAATTTGGCTTCTTCGAGATTAATATGAAGTGCAAAACTTTTCAATTTATTTTAATGAGTGATGATATGACGAAAAGCAACTCAATTTTCGCTAAGTTCATAAAAATTTTGTCATCGAATGTATTAGTCAAGACTTTGTTTCGGCTGAAAAACTTTTAAAAATCATTGATTGTTCTATGTATATTAGAAAACACAGAGATAAATAACAGGCTTTATATTTTTAAGTCTTATCAATGAATACTACAGTTTTTGTTTTGTCTTGTTTTTTGACTATATTGTACCCAGATACTTAAAATAGTTAATTTAGTGAAATTGTCGTATGAAGTAGTATCTTGTAAATTAATGCAGTTGCATTCCAAAATTATTCCAATCAAACAGTTATGTTGGATGGAAATTATATATCTGAGAGTTCAACCAATTTAAATTTTTGAAAAGTGATATAACGAGTAAAAACGATGATAATTGACTGTCAATGTAATCAACTAGAAACAGTGATATAGTATAAGGAAATATCTATCTTAGTAAATGTATGTCCCTCGTTGAAACCCTGACTTTTTTATCAATAAAAAATTGGCCAAACCCGTGCATAATATTACAGTTCAAAACATTTTACGATAAAAAATACGTAAAAGAAATAGCCATTTTTTCTATTATTTTTGTTTGCAGATTTAAGTTAAAAAAGACTAACTTTGAATAAATGAGCGAGCGCTCATTTGGTAATTATTTTTTGTAGGATCGTATCCCACATTAAACAATGTTTTACATTTTTTTAATGGTTAATTTCGCATATAAATAAATAGAAATTTGATTTGTTATACATGTATATGATCTGTTATAATGTATAAAATAGATAAATAAAAACTTACAGTGAGGTATGCAACTTCTTATATATAATGGTATATATTTAGTATAAAATTTAAATCATCCGTTATATATATTATAACTAATTAAAAAAATTCAGAATGTTTTCGCTGACTATCACCAGTGAAATCTTACTCGTAATTGAAACTAACCACATAGTAAGGTCCAATAATCCTTAGATAACATGTTAAAATTCTTAAATTAAAAAAAATATATATATTATACAAGGTCGATGTTAAAAGATTTCATTTTAAGGGAACATACTCGAAACAAGGACGTCCGTGTCCTGAGGAAAACACCAGCCAATTGATATCTTCGTGGTATCTTGAGAAAGAATTCAAAGACATTTTGTATAGACGCATAATAATTTAAAAAACTAGTACATGATTGGCGAAGGAGAACAGGAATATATACTAAATAAAAGAGAAAATAGGTTGGCATTTTTGTGTGTAGAGAAGTAACCAGTAATAATAATACATTTTTCAAACTTCCAAAGCGTCGTCTTGCACCTGGAGATCACAAGCAGATAAACCTGAATGATAAGTTCGTAACCACATCATTAAACAACGAAGAAACAAAATTCAATGCAATAGAAACTAGAATAAAAGAAGAGTGAATGACAAAAAAATACTGAAACCCATGGACCAAAGAAAAGAAGTCAGAAATGCGAAGATATAATTTCACAATAAAGAATATAATAAAATTGAACACTGTGAAACGAAATACGATACATTTCATCTGCACAAGGAATTAAAAGGGATAGCTGGGGATAAACAGAAAAAACTATCCCAAAGTTTAGAAGACAGAATCGGATACAGAATATTATAAGTCAAAAGAGTGGAAAAACTATATTTCTGGATTATTTTAAGACAAAAGAGTAGAACAAACTACACCGATTGCTATAACAGGTCCATCTATAACAAAAAGTGAGGTTGCATAGTCAATACAAACAAAAAATGGAAAAGCACTTGGTCCTGATGCAAAAAGTGCTGAAATACTAAAGTGTTTAGGGGAAACTAATATTCAAGCACTGTGTGGTCTCTTTAACAGTATTTATGACATTGAAATACTACCAGATTGGTTAAGTCGACATTTGTCAATACCAAAGGACCATCGTACAAAGATATGCTGCAACGACATGCAGTACTTATACTATATACGTACTAATCGGACAATAAGTCTGACAAGTCACGTTTTGACGATCTTCCTGTGAAAAATACATGGCAGAATATACACGATATTAAAGGAGGTAATTAGCAATACTCAATTCGGATTTAGGAGTGGCTTGGATGCGAGAGAAGTCTTGTTCAGCATACAAGTATTGATACAGAGATGCAGAGATGCAAATCAAAATTTATACAATGTGTCTGTGCAATTAATTTTGACAAGGTCTAACATAACAAAATGCTAGAAATATTGCTCAATATAAGACTCAGCGTTAAGAAAACTAAATATATGATAGTTAGTAAACAAAATTATACAGGATGATGGTATAAAAGTCGGAGATGCTGTACTGGTCAGAGTAGAGAAACTCATGTGTCTCGGTAATAATATTAATGAGAGGTGGGATCTAACCGTAGAAATTAAACGCCAAATATAACAAGCCCAAGCTGCTTTTGTAAAAATGAGAAACATACTTTGCAGCCACGATCTTAGTTTTGACCTTCGCGTTAGAATGACATATTTTTATACCTCTCCAGTGCTACTGTATGGAGTAAAAGCGTGGAGTCGGCTGTGCTTAAACGCTTAGACGCCTTTAAGATGACGACTACTAAGAATAAACTAGGTTGACAGAGTTAGAAATGAAGAGGTCCTTCGACGGCCGAACCAAACAACACAACTGGTCAATTTAACAAGAGATGCAAGCTGAAATAGTTCGATGACATTATGATACCCAGAAAATAGGAACCTTTGCATCTGATCATTTAGGAAATATCGAAGGTAAACATGGTCTTGGTAGAAGAAAACATCATGGCTGAAAAATATAGGAAAATGGTACGGAAAATCGACAACATTACTACTTGGGGCTGCTTTCAATAAAGTAATGATAACAAATATGGTAGCCAACACGATATTCAACGATCAGTAACGGTCATGGAACTAGAAGAAGTACTTAATTAAATCTCGTCACTAGCTTACAGCCCAGAACAAGCATTATATTTTGTACATGTCCTTCATTAATCAGCCAATCGCGTCCACTGCTGGACATAGGCCTCCCTCAGTTCTTTCCAGTGTTCTTTACACTGGGCCGCTTGTAGCCCTGGCCTAGGAACTGGCTACATGTCCTTGGTATATTTTAATTCTAAATTAAAGATAATTGCTGAGGTACACTTCTGAGGAACAATTTATTAAAATCTAATTAAGATTTCTGTAACTAGAAACACCCATCAACCAGTATTTAATTGTTACCTAGAGAGATAAATGTATTCTGAAAATGGTGAAATATGGTATTTTATTTGTAATTGCCGCTCACACTAACACAATAAAAAGGAACAAAATGTCAACAACAAAAAAAATGAATCAATTAGGCCTGACGATAAGATCCACGTTAATTGATGGAATAAAATAATACGAATACTATTATTTGTTTATGACAATATATTTAATTACAAACATTCATGCCAACTTCGCTTTGTTTACACTTTAACGAACATTTCATTATCAAACCCAAATAAATTATGCTAATCAGAAAATCAAATATAATTAGCTCAAACTAATCAATTAGAGCACCCACAGAGTAACATTCATGAGCTAAATTACGATAGCGTGGATTATCACACCAACTTTTATTACAAGAAAAACTTGATGATAATTATAATTAATGTGCACACATTTTTTATGAAATAAAATAGTCACGATGGCTAAGGTACGAAAGCGAAAAAATAAAAAAGAAATTAGTACAGTGGAATGGACAACAAAATATTTTATTTGATTATCTTTATTTCCTGCATTACATTACTAAGAAATATTTATGATTGTCTAAGATATAAGGCTTTTATAGAAAATCATAGATAAGATTTAAGATTATTCCAATGAGCTAAAATATTTTTTTTAAATACAGAGGGCTAAGTACTAGCTAACTCTCAAAACTATGGTGCAACAACTCAACGCGCATGCGCGGACGTGAAGTTGCTACACCGGTTGTCGGATGACAACAAAGGCGTAGTATTACTTCCAATTAAAACTAAAATTAGTATAAAGCTAACGAACATTGACAATTAACAAAGGTCGTACAATAAAACTAACGGAGATATCCAGCGATGTGTTGGCAAATCCATAAAGTAGAGAAAATCAATATGAAGAGGGTAACTACGAAGAACAACGTAATAAAAAAAATGGAATGTAATGAAATGAAAACCCTCTGGCTAGAAGGATCTTAACCAGGGTACAGATTCCCAGATCTAATTTTCTACAGAGTATTTATTTCCAATAAATACTGACTACCCCTATCGATTACGTAATTTAAAGCCTACAAATTACACCGATGTATTATTTCACGGTGGCTTCAAGAATCATTCTAGGCTACCCGTGGAAGGATGTCATGGAAATACGTCCCGTAAAATATGACATGAACTTGGCAACTACACAAAATATGCCTACAGCAACACTCCCATCTGCCCATGTTTAATAACACAAGTTCAGAGCGATATTCCCAACGAGGGCGATGTATACAAAACCAATTGCCTAATAACTAATATTCCACTTTCCACCGTATACCAAAAACGACTGTTAAAATGACGTACCGCAAAACAACCCTTGTCAAATTAAAAAGACTACTATTTGCCCAAATATAACTAATCGGTCTCGAAGGTGGAGGAACCAATATCTTGGTAATCTGGTATAAAGATGTAGAACGCAAGGGCAAACCACTGCATTAAAGATCCCCATGGATATCCCTAGTACAATCATCATGGTTTTAGAAACTAATAACGGTGATACTGATCATGGACCTCGGAAGCCAAGATCCGGCAGGGGAGAAGAAGACAAGGACTCTTAGGTCGTCAATCAGCGAATTACTGGTCAAAAGAACGTAGATGATAAAATAAGACTGTGCAACACTGGAATAGGAACCTGGAATATTCGGAGGATGTTTCAGTCTGGTAAAACGCACAATCTTATTCAAGAAATGAACAGGTTAAATATCGATGTACCAGTGAAGCCAGTTGGCCTAACTCAGGTTGTTTTTCAATAGATGAAGCCATAATATATTATTCCGGTAGCGAGAATAACCAACACCATCACAGACAATGCGTGGCAGTAATAGTTAATAAAAAAATTAATAGAGCGGTGGAATGCTATTTCTCTATCTCAGAAAGGGTAATAGTACCTACTGAAGTTGGTGACATCTCATTACTAAACTGAATTTGATACAAGTTTATGCTCCTACAGCGAATGCCGACGAAGAAGAAGTGGAATTATTTTACCGAGATATTGAAGAGGCACTTAGAATAATGAAAACTAGAGAAATTACGATAGTCCTAAGTGATCTCAATGCAAAGATTTAAAAGGGACAAAGCGGAAAGTGTACAGGAAACGACAACGATTTATTTTTACATTTTTCTATAATATTCTTTAAAAACATTGAATAACTGGATTCTTAGTAGTTTTTATTTCTATTCAAAATAGGCGTAAAGTTTGTAGAACTTTGTTGACATTCCTTGATCCGGCCCTGAAACTATCTACACAATGTTAGATAAATTTACTTTAAATAAAATGCTCTTTCTGTACAAACACTTACCAACTGATGATTTAAACTTTCAATTGGTATTACCATAGAAACCGTAAACCCATTTATCAAGCCGTGAAATGCAATTAGTCTTTTTAGAGGAAATTAAAGAATATTTTAGTGGGAAAAAGAAAAAGAATCCCTTGGTACAGGGAAACGCGAAACGTATTTTAAGAGGTGCCAAGAGCATTAGAGAAGATAAATAATAGCTCAGTGCTAATCTACTTTGTACGTGTTTGCCAGAGGGGCTAGTGATTCACGACGAAGGTAATGTTATTTTTTCAGAATTGCTTAGAACATTTGTCAGGAATTCTGTCTGCATCGGGGAATCGGATCTTTAATTTGGTTAAAAATATATTATTTTGCCTAACGGGGGCAGAATTTACATAGGAGTTTTTTTAAAATGGATTCTACGTAGAGATCCACATAGATACTAGGTATCTATTATTTGCTTAATCTAAAGCTAAACACATTGTTTTAGTGTTTGCAATGTTAATAGTTTATTTTGAAAAACTTATTCCTAAAACTATTTAAAATTTATATTTTTCTCTTCTCAGTCCTTTGTTCTACGGAAGGGTATAGTGACGGCGATTTTGATTGACGGTAATTGACTATTCAACACCTTTTTGAACTTCGTTAGATGCGTTCGGAAGGGAGAATACCGTGAATTTTTGTATTTAATCAGACCATTCTAAAGAAGATGTGCTTCTTGATTTTGTAACAAAAATTTTGTAACTGCAAGAATGGTTCTTTTCAGCGTAACCAGACTATTTATCAAAAATACTGCTTTGACTTTTGAACTTTTGAAAATATAACAACTTGATGCATCCTACCTTATACTTTATTTATTTATTTATTTATTTGTCTATCTCCAATGGTATTTAAAAGTTTCTTTGATTCTACAATAGTGTATAAATCTGCACTAGTAACCTTCTCAAAAAACAATGATTCCGAAAAAAGTAAAAAGGACTGAAAATTGGCATGTAGCCAAGAAAAAAAAGTCGGGAAGATCCAAATATCCAGAAATTACAAATACTTGACAAGCAAAATAATAAATAACTTGAAAAAATTGAACATTCATTAAATAATTCTCTGGATGGCTTCGGTTCTTGGCAAATCCTCATAGATATAGAGATATTTATAGGACAACACTTTTATAGGACAAGTACTTATAGTCCCCATGAAGTACAAACCAAATATGATAATTCACACTAAACAGGCTGCAATTTATACCTAAAATCTAGTTTATGACTGATTTCATATGATTTTGGTCTTAAATATGGCTTGATAGTACCGAATATTAAGGACAATAAATAGTAAATAATAACAGTTTATTGTTTCGAACTAATTAGGCCAGTACTTTTGAGTATAACAAAAATTATGATTTTAGTTGGAAATTTAATTACTAAATAATGTTTTCTAATTTTATTTAAAATGAATTTTAATATTTAGTAATCCAAACCGTTAATGTTGCGTAGCGAATAAATTTGTACAGATCGATTTTTGATTTATTATTTAAGCTTATATTTTCTCACATTTTTATACATCATATTTCATAATTTTGTATTTCACAAATAATTTTTAAAGCTTTTGTTTAATTAAATATTTTAAATGTTCAACAGACATATTACATATAGTTTTTTGCATAGATTTACCATTAACTTTTTCATCAAATAATATCATTGAAATATCTGTTTAATTAATTACTGAGATTAATCATTCATGGTATTTTGGATTTACACAATAAATTGAATATTTCAGTAATGCTTAGTAATATTAATGTAACGTTTAAATATGTTTATGAGCAATTTGATTCAAATATATATCAATTGTTTAATAACAGATTCATTTTTGATTTATACTTTTTACGATTTGCTTTTGATCTAAAAATATGCCCAAATTTCTATAATAATCTCATGAACTTTCGATTAACATAAAACCCAATGAAAATAAAAGGAAAATGAAATTGAATGAAAATGAAAACCGAGCTCATTTAACTAACTAAAGAAAATTGCTTAGCAAACTCATCAACAGAATGCAGCAAGATCTAATTACCAATACTGACAGAAGTTTTGCAAAAAAAAACTACATATTATCAAGAATCAAGCAGAACAGATTATTTACAGTTAAGGTATAATAGCTTTCGAGACTTTCAGCTCTAGAAGTGTAGTATATCGCTGTTGCTTTAAAGATAGAGGTCAAGTAGGACTTATGTGTCAAGAATGCATTTAACGTCCATTGACAAAATATTCAATATGTGACGACCACAGGGGAAAAACAAAGAAGGTACATTTTTGTCTCAAATCAAAGTAATTGTTGCAGTTTCACAACTGGGTAATTACAACTAAACATTTGTAATATATTAACAGACTTTTTGATTGTCCCTGTACATTTATGAAAATACCAAGATTCCGTGTATGAAAACTAAACATTAAAAGACGAGCCATCTGCGAAATAACACAGACGTGTGTTTGAGACGAATTCCATCAACAAAACGAGAGAGTTGAGCTTTATCTCCCAACCGCCATAGATGTGTGTTTGGGTTAAGGGTAGCGGGAGAGCTTGTGAATCTTAAACAACGCGAATATCCGGTTGAAGGTTAGAGCTACGCTTTCGGATGCGTAGTCTTATCTACTGGGGTTTGGTGTTGACATAGGGTTGATAACTTGTTATCTTTTTCTTGGTAATTGTTATGAGCATGTTTATCTTGAGTCCATGTTGTTGACTGCAATACCTAAGTTTGTTCAAAAGGACTTGTAGGTCCTCTAGGTTGTTCACAAATACTATGATGGTGTCATCTACACATCTGATGCTGTTATGTGAGACATGTGAGAAGAAGATGAGTTACGCTACTAGAGACGTTGGATAATTCAGGTATATAGACATTAACGGATGTTCATCTGACATTTTAAACCAACGTTAATCGGTTAGAAAATTGTATACGTATACCAAGAATGTTAGTTTACCTTTGATAAAATCGGACATTATAAGCGCTTTTCCAGTGTTGATTGTACAGGCCGCATTCAAAATGCAGGAATTGCGATGAATTTCTAAAAACCATATGAACGTCGAATATCGTTACACGTCTAGATATATCTATTCAAACATATTGATAGCTTCGCTCATTGTATTTCGTAGAATGGGCCTATATTTGAGCCGAGGTTCATTGGATGTGCTCTATTTGAAGATACATCTAAGATTACAGGATCTGTATCCGGTGAATGAACTCGCCTTTATCAGCAGCCAAGTAAAACTGGGAATCTATTAAAAAAAAAACGAGTGTACGTCCATTGACAAACCATTGATACTCCTTTGTTTCGCGAGATAGTCTCCGTCACACACTCGTTACAGTTGTCGCCTGTTGCTGTCATTTGATGTTGATTATCTTTAAAAAATACAGATACAATTCTGAATGACCAACTTGGGACAAACAGTTCTCCCCTCCTTAACTTATGTAGAAATTATAAAGTGTAGACGCATAACAAAAATAGCTCACTTGAGAAAGACACTCTGCCAGATCAGTTGTAGTGATAATAAATTATAATATTTTTTGTGAAAATATTGAAAACAGAAATTATTAAAGACTACAATGGTCTGCACAACTATATATCTTAATCATTGTATAAAACATATAAAAATATAAGAAGGGGCGTTAAATACTCTTTTAGTAAAACAAAAATTACCTTACCTCCTGTACGTTGTTTCGATTTCTGTATAATACACTTACCTAAAATAAAAAAGAAGATTTTAGAAAATTGTGGTAAAATCTGAGTTAAATAATATGAATACTACATTTTTCTATCTTAGATTGTTAAGCTTTTATTTATATTAACAACTTTTATTGATAGTTCTTCTGTTGTATTCTTAATATTGATTTGTTAGAAATTTTTGACAAAAACGTAGTCAAAGATAACGACAAATAAACGCAAGACAAGATAAAAAACTGCAACAGACAAATCATCTATATAAGGCATCTATTATAGAACAATGTATTACCGATTTTAAAAAAGAATATGGATAATGTACTTTGAAAGGTTTTGCAAGCATTGGATAAGAAGGAAGCAATTGTCCAAAACACATGATGGCAGATATAGGGGGCATAATTTTTGAGGGCATTAAATCTCGTCCCCCATACGGCACGTCTCCATAGGTAATAGAAAACTTCGTAAGATATAACCAAATGAAGATCTGCGGATCAGCTGAGAACACGGCATTGTTGTTGCAGCTATATCATTACTTGTAAATGTGTTGATTAAACATGACTCAATCGGCAAACTATCGTACCGAGGGGAGGTACAGTACAGTACAGAGAGAAAAGTGTTTCCTAAGCGACGCTCCAATTACGAACAATTATTGCCTTTGGCTCTGAATGGGCACACTACAATGCCTGAGAGTATTTCTCAACTTGCTGGAAAAAATGGACATGGAAACAAAACGAGATGAGTCAGAAAAAAAAGGACTTTCCTGAATCCATAAATAAAAACGTAGAGTAAAAGTGAATCTTTTGAGTCTATTCATAAAAATATAATGAAAATAAGCATAGCCATTACATAAACTATAAAAACCAGTTGTAAACCCTACATCTGACTCAAATCGGTGGCAATGAACTTAATTAAGGTCCTACAGGCACACTTCCAGCACACTAGAACAACTTCAACAGAAATTATTGTTGCTATGAGAATGGTTGATGCTTTTCAATAAAATACAGTGAAACTTGGATAATTCGAATCTCAAGGGACCATTAAAAAAATCGAATTATCCAAAAATTCGAATTATCCAAAAATCTACAAAAAACAGTGATACTTACAAAAGCATCTGAAAACGATAAAAATCAACACTTTTGCAGATGTTTTCGTTTCTACTCATACCCGAATTTTGCCAATGGAAAAAATGGGCCAAAAAAATTTGGCCAAGAATACCAATTAAAACAAGCTATAAAAATGTACAATTATTGTAATTATGGCAGGGCTTTTCATTGGTATTTTCAGCCAAATCTTGGTCGATAAAAATCGCACAGTGAGAACGTGTCATTAAAACAATAAAAATCATTTTGCCTTAACAAATTGATTGAAAATAAGAACATTTGTTACAATTAACAAAAAAGACAGACTTTAACTTTTTCCAAAGAACTCCGAAATTCTTAGCTGCCTTTTAGAATTCAACTTCTCGGTATGACAATGACAATGAATTCTAAGGTGTTCTAAGGTGAACTAAAAATAGAGTGACTTAAATCATTTTTACTTTCAAAGTACCATCTAAGTTGTGTAATATGGTTCGTTGCTTCGGCTGCACTGCAACATATTCATCCACGTTGACAAAATCTTCATAAGAGATGGCAGGATCAAAACTGACGTCCTCTCAGACATCAAATCAAAGCAGCTCTTCTGTTAAAGCATCGTTAGCGTTTTCTGCGTTCTCCTCCTTTTTTACGAAACCAGATTTTTTGAAACAGTGTTTGATCGTTTCGGTTGTGTTAATTTCTCCCAAGCTTTCTTACACATTCGAGAGGCTTGAAGAATTTCTTTATTTAAATAGAGTTTTAATCTTTCAACAATAAGTTTTCAACCAAAAAACGTCTGTTAAAATGTTTAAGATTTTTTATGATGCCTTGGTCCATAGCCTGAAGAACTGAAGTCATGTTGGCAGGAAAAAAAAAACTTTTACATTTTTCATTAGTGGGATAGTGTTCAAGGCCGTACAGTTGTCAATAAAAAAGTATCTTTTCTCTTATGAACTTTTTGTCTAATTTCATCAGCCATTTCTCGAAAAGATCCCTAGCCATTCAAGCTCTTGCGCTGCTCATATATTCCACTGGTCTTGACTTGACGTTATGAAAACAAAATGGATTAGCTGATATACCAATCATTAGTAGAGTGACTATTTTCTTGCTTAGTTTTCATATGTGACATTTTTCATTTTTAAATGCGAGTGTTTTGACAGGAGTGCATTAAAAAGACCTGTCTCATCAAAATTGAAGATATCTCTTTCGTCTATATCCTGAATCATTTCCTCCAATTTTTTTCCATTTGTTGGCTTCTTGTTGATTAACAGCCCCACTTTCTCCACAAATGGATTTGAATGAAATTTCGTTGCGTTCTTTGAAGCTGTCTACCGATCCTGTACTCGCTTTAAAGTTGTTTTTCCCTTTTCAACAAAAAAATTGTTCAGCTTCGCTTCTTATAAGACGACCACTTACGGAAATCTCCTTATTCCTGGCTTGTTCGAACCATTTTAAAACACATTTGGATTTTCTGTTTCTTAACCTTTATCATTCTTTACCGCACTCACTTTAGGTTTTTTTCTTTATTCTTCAAGTAGGTAGATCCTCTACTTGAAGAAGTAGGTGTAAATTATCATGTGTTATGAGGAATTCCAAAGTCCTTGGCAGTCTCGGTTCGAAGTTTACTGAAGGGGCGTGCCAAGTGCGGGAGAATTAAGGTGCCAGATACGGATACAATGTACAAAGGTTTTGAATGTCTTGAAACAAGTGGCACGAGAGGACAGGAAAGAATACTACCTTTTTTCGCATGAAATTTCCAGCATAAAATTGGTATTTTAGCTTGTAGAGAAGTTCGAATTATCTCGACTTTTCACCATTACGTATATAGTAAATGCTAGGGACCAGAATAAAAATTGGAATTAAAGAAGATTTCGAATTAGAGAAGTTCGAATTAAACAGGTTCCACTGTAGTAATGACTTAAATTCTTGCAATTGCGAAACTTAAATTTAAACGATTTCTTAAATTTTTTATAACCAACATTTAAGGTCGTTGGTGTCTTCGGTTTTGTCGAAAATTTAAAAATGTTGAGAGATATTAAGCAAAAACGGTTCCCTTTTAAATTCAAGATAGCGGCTAACACTGCGACAGAATTCAGTCGCAATTTTGAATTTACACTATTGACTTCCCTAAAACTTAAAAAAATTAATTTTATTCAAGCAAGGTAGGGAAGGTTAGCCCTTTTTTCGTCTAACACGACGACTACGATCCGCTTCTTATATCAGATGGCACACCTATAGAGTTTGCAGATCACCAAAAACAAATTATACTCTGCATGTTTTTAAAAGTTTCCAGGTTACTTATTATGGTATTTTTATGAATATTAATTAAAACAATACCCTTATGTTTTTTTATTTATTTTCAACAATAAAAATTGACAAAACCCTGGCTATGTATTCACTTATGTCAACATACGTTGATTTTTTCATAATTACGTTAAATCCAGGGGTAGCATGAAAAAATGACAACAAAATAATAATATTGTCAGGTAATGTCAAATGTATTTTGTAGTATTGTAAAGCTTTTTGCCGTGTGTGGATTGTACAATGCGTAGAGGTAAAGTTATCGATGAGAAAATTTGTTCAATCATTATTAGATTTTTTAATTGTGGAAAATTCAATTCGGAAATCGCGAATATGTTCCAATTGTCACGCTATAGTGTAAGAAATATAGTCGTAAGATACAAAGCTATAGGTTCGGTCGTCATAAAACCTAGAAATGTATGAAAAAGTAAAATAACCGAAGCAGATCGAAGGGCATTAAGACGCATTATAGTGAAAAATCGACGAGCAAATTATATGAAGATAAGCGATTTATGGAGTGACGTTATTGGAAGACACGTTTCTAAATCAATATGTCAGCGAGATGCCCACAAATTAGGATTTAGTACTTACAAAGTAACTTTTATAGTTGAAAAAATTGGTACGAATTGTTTTTAATAAATTTTAGTTTATTTTAGGCTAAGGAAAAGACGTTTTAAACCCTACAACAAAAAAAATAGACTGAGATGGTCAAAAGAGCATAAAGATTGACCTCAGTTGCAATAGGATTCAATATAATGGAGAGATGAGTCGAGATTTGAAGTGTGTGTTGGAGAGAGTAGGAGTCACGTCATTCGCAGGAAAATGAAGATTTCCATCCCGACTGTCTGAAGAGAAAAGTCAAATTTCCTGAATCTGTCATGAGGCATGCATGGGGCAGCATGTCGTCTAAAGTTGTGGGAAAGTTATATTTTATCGATGGGATTGTAAACACGGAAAAAAAATTTAATATTTTAGAAGTATATCTTTTACCGATTATGGAACACCGTTAAATATCAGCGGAAGATTTTGTCTTCCAACTGGAGAGCGCAGGCTGTCATAACTTAAAAAAGAGTTTAAAATGGGTTTTCAGCAGTCCTGACTTGTCCCCGATAGAGACTTTAAGAAAGATCTTTAAGAAAACATCCTGTAAGGTACGTCAACGAATTGAATAAAAATTTGCAAGAAATATGGAATTTGTTTACATTAGAGTTTTGTCAGAACTTGCTAAAAACTACGTCTCGAAGAATTGTGGATGTCATTAGAACTAAATAAATAAAAGTAACTCAGTGGTAAACTTTCACATTTTTTTTTGTTAATATTACCGATATTACATATTCTGTGCGCTTTTTTTTATTTATTATTATTTTCTTCAATCAATAGTTTTCATTACGTTATAAAATATTTTCTATAATTAGGAAATTCAAAAATGTTGTTCGAATCATAAAAACTTTTAAAATTGACGTTGCGTTTTTTTTTATTCTCAAAAATTGAATTTTCTAATTCACATTTTTTTAATTTTTAAAAATTACAAAAGAGAAAAAGAGTTTTTAAAACCGTCTAAAGTATGTTAAATAGATGAATAAAAATATTAATATAAAACTTACAGCTACTTGTTACAAATCCAAATCAGATTCAGAAAATGAACTTTCAGAACCAAGATTTATAATAACTGGCTCGATCATTTTATCAGTAATATTGTCCAGCTTCCACATTTTTTCCTCTTTTTTAATAGTGTGATTTACTGCCTTTTCCCAGTTTTCAGGTTTTACATTATTTACGGCCTCCAAAAACAACTGTTTAACATCATGAATTTTAAAAGTGCTATTTTTTCTTGAAACTTCACTCTTTATCTGTGCCCATACCAGTTCAATCGGGTTTAATTCACAATGATATGGTGGGGATCTAAGTATTGTCATTCCACGATTTTTGGCAATTTCATCAATTTCGTATTTTTTAAATTTTTCTTAATGAAGGGCACACAACGAATAAAGTTCCTTTCTTATAGATCCGGGATGGTACGTAATATTTGTTGAACTCAGCCAATTCTGCAAGTCTTTTTTTAACTACTTGGTTGTGGGCAGTCCTTCTATAAGTCTGGAGTGATAACTTGCATTATCCATTACTATTACACAGTTCTTAGGAAGAAGATCTATCATTTGTTCGAACCATTCTTGAAAGACATCAGCGTTCATGTCTTCATGGTAGTCACCGGTACGAGTTGATTCAAAAGTTAATAAACCACCTTCAACAAAACCGTCTGAACTGCCAATGTGTACTATTATCAGCCTGCGTCCCTTTCCTGATGGTGGGTTTAAACCAGTAAATAAGTTATTTACAAAAGCGTGCCTTTGACTTGTAACAGTTTCATCCTGCCCTCGTGTATGACCCTCGTTGATCCATGTTTCATCAAGATAAAATATTTTTCTATTTTGGTTTCTCATTTCCTTTATGGTTCTTAGAAAATGTCTTCTCCATATGACAATATCGCTTCTTTCTAATAAAATAGACTTTCTGGGATTCTTTTTCCAGCAGAAGCCTATTTCTTTTAAAAGTTTCCATAACGTACTTCGACTCGAACTGAGACAAGAACTTTATCCAATGTTGGAAATTCTTGTCTAAAGAAGAATTCATGCACTTTTCGTCGAAGTCCTTCTTTAAAATGATATTCTATTTGAAATTTTGGTTTCCCTGGAGCATTACGTGGCATTTGAAGACTACCACATTTCTCTTCTTTAATAACTCTGTAAATCGTAGATTTCCCAACACCAAGTGTACTGCTAACTAACTCAACGGTCTCATCAACACTTTCACATAAACGTTTGTCTGTAAATGATTTAAAACAATTAAATATTAACGTTTTTTCATTAACTGTTAAAGGACCAATTTTTCGGCGTTTACACGGCACTTCCAAATTTTCCATAACACTAGTATACACAATAAACTGCACCTTGCAACTGAAGTACCTACTTTTAGTGAACTGTTAAGAATTTTGAATACGCCACTTGGACCTTCCTACAAAATGGAAAAACCCACTATCACATTTTCTGTGGAATAAGTTTAGAAGGTAATTATCTAGTCAATTACTGTCGTAGATTCCTGGAATTAAAGAATTAAATGTTTGATTGTTGAAACCCTTACTTCGTGGAATGCACTCATTTCAGATAAAATAAAACGTTTTATTTTATATAAAGAATTATACTTTATTTTGCAAATAGGTAGATACTTATTAAACTTTTATTGGTTATATATAACCAATAAAATAAACATCTTACATTTCTTGCAAATTCATTAGTACCTGTTAACCTCCATCACTCCGACACTGGCAACCTTATTTAGGGATTAGTAACCCTCACAACTATTGTATTCTATTCTGCTCCAACCTTAATACCTGGTGGTCATACTCAATTTAAAATTATTTTCCTATATACTTCTGTAAACTTGTTGACAAATATCTGTTTTTCATTGAGTCACCCGTATCAACAGTTTAGGGATTTGCATACATAATTTATTGTTTTGTTACTCTCTCATACATAAAAATACACTATAACGTTGGGCCAACTGATATGGGAAAGGGCTCTTGGGTGGTTTTAGACATTGCTGTAGATTGATTGGTAATAAATATTTTAGTGCTTTTGAGCATTTTTAATTAATTTTTTGTGAGTCATATTTTAAGGTTACTTACTTAATTAAATGTTTTATTTTTCAAAAGAACAAGGGAGTAAACTTAATAATGTTGTTCCTTTTTGATAGCTTATGTCCACCCAAATAAATTATAGTCCATTATTCTGTTTATATTGTTTGCCTTTCTCCTCGTAGATTCTCAACGCAAAAACTAAGGAAACAACATTATTCTAAATTAAAATATATACGCTAGAGCAAGTACAATTAGCGCCTTAAATTGCGAAATTCTCCCAATTAAGGTTGGTTTTAATGAAGGGTTAAAAACTTCATTTAGTCCGTGTTGTAGCGTAATCTTTTTGCTTCATTAAGTGCTGCCGCCCTCTTTGTACTGTGATTATCCTGAGCAGCCGCCGTAAGGCGTTCTTGTCTAGACTGTAATTTTGATAATTTTTTTCTTAACAGTTGTTTCGAGTACTTGTTTGTTCGAGTATTATTTACAAATCGTGTACGTTGGTGGTGCTTTAGGTAATAATTTAAATGTGTATAAGTAGTTATGGATGTAATCGCGAAAAAATATGTGAGACCCCGCTCTAAGCAATACATGTTTTAAGTAAAATCATCCTTATATAACCAGTTTTAATGCAGTATACATATATAAATAGTAATCGAATGGAATTTTACCTCGTCTGTCTTTTTTGTTTAGTATGCAGGCTTTTATTAACTCTTTTGTGGTGCAACTAAATATACAGCAAAATAAATTTGGTATGTAAATATATAAATAACAGTATTTGAACCTTACATTTTGGGATCAAATTAAAAAGAATCAGGAACTTTTTACCCACTTCAATGACAAAAAGGCGTCCGTTATTTATCTAAATTTTTATAGTATGAAAAAAGTAATACATATTTTCGAAATCTGATTTAAATAAAGCTTGCCACTTCAATTAGTTTAATTAAATATTGCAGAAATAGCAAGCATAGCAAACTCTTCTTCTTAGGGTGCCTGTCTGTTCCGAGCGTTGGCGATCATACTGGCTATGATGCCTTTGTTGGTTGCTACACGAAGTAGCTGTATTGAAGTCTTTCTATGCCATGCTCTTATATTAGCAAGCCATGATATTTTCCTTCACTGTGGGGCTCTTTTTCCTTCAATTTGACCTTGAAACATGCACTGGAGTAGCTCATATCTTCCTTGATTTCCTATTATATGTCCCAAGTACTGCAGCTTGCGGTCCTTCACGACGTTGACTAAATCTATGGTTGTGTTTAGTCTCCATAGTACTTTTTCATTGGTGGCTTTGTTTGTCCATGGTATTTACAGGATCCTTCTGTATAACCATACTAGCTCTAAATCCTGAAGTTTTGAAAGAGTTTCTGTCCTTAATGTCCACGTTTCTACTCCATACAGAAGCACTAGGTACAGGTAACATTTAAGGAGCCTTATTTTTGTTTCTAGGGTAAGGTCGTGGCTCTTGAACACAGAGGACATAGTCAAGAATGCACTTTTTACCTTTCCGAGGCCACATTTAATCTCTTGGGCATTGTCTGCATTAAAGCTCCCAAATAGCTGAACTGTGAGACACGTTCAATGCTCATTTGGTGTACATACAGATTTGCCCCAGTTATGTTTTTCTTGCTGATGATTATTAGCTTGGTTTTGCTGGTGTTTATATCCAGTCCATGTGTTCTACTGGTTTTCGTTATTTTATTCATTAAGTTTTGCAGCCCTTCTATGGTATTGAAAGACACTATTGTGTCATCTACATGTCGCAAGTTATTGCGTTGAGTCCATTTATTGAGATTCCTTTACCAATATCTTTTTGAGCCTCTTCAACAATGTGCTTTGAGTACAGATTAAATATCATTGGTGAAATAATGCACCCCTGTCTTATTCCTTTCAAGATTTTGACCTGATCTGTATATTCTAAAAGTTGATTATACACAGATTAAACCACATACATGACGCATACCAACAAGCAGAATCATCAAAACTGACCACTCCTCTAATCTTAAAATATTAAAGCTAATGTATACAGCTGTATACATGTAGCTATATTTCACTACACCTGACATTGTTTGATTAGGAAAAAGGCTTCGATAGCGTAGAATCATAAGCGGTTGGAGTTAGTCTAGTAAATTTTCGCGTAGATTCTATATATAGGATGTTAATCCATAATATATACCGAAATAATACTACGAAAATTCTAGACCTACACCACTTACTACCACAGTAAATTAGAATTACTAGAGGAGTATGTCGAGGGAATACAATGTCACCCAAACTATTTACTCTACCGTTGGAAAAACTGGAGAAATAAACAGAAACATAAAAATGGGCAGCATATGAAAGGTTTTAATATTACTAGAAACCAAATTTTTCATTGAAATTGTCACGGCTTTTTGTCCATTCGCCGTAATACTTCTTCTTTTATGACTCGTCTAACCCAACTTATTCGTGTATAGTAACACATTTGAATACTCTCAATACTTTTTATACTGGTATGTTTGAGAGTCCATACCTCCACGTCATACAACAAGGTATTAAATACTCTTACTATTTTTATTCGCCAAGAGAGACTGGCATCACGATTATGAAACAGTTTCTTCGTTTTTATGAAAACGGACCTAGCAATTTGAATGCGTCTTTTGATCTCGATATTTTGATCACTCTTCTCGTTTGTCATAGCTCCCAGGTAGTTAGTTGTAATTATAATCATTTGAATTAAGGTAATATTTATAGTTCTACCTGTATGATGAATTGAAATTTTACCAAGATCATATACTTGGTTTCATATTTATATTCTCTAGTAAACGTTGAAGCTCTTCCGATGTTCTTACTAACATTACAGTATCGTATGCATATCTTATGTGTTAAGTACTTCCAAATTGATTATTATTCCTTCATTTGTGTTTGATTAAACTTTCTGGGGTAGGTGTTTAATATAGACGTCAAACAGTAGTTGCCATAATATACACCCCATCTCACTCCACGTAATCAGGTCTTCCCGTACAAATTATTCTTTAATCGTTATCATCTGTGCTTTTACTGTCAGGAATATCTTTAAGTAACTCATGGCGTATCCTGTCAAAGGTCTTTTCTAAATCTATGAAACAGTTGTGTATCTCTTGATTGATGTCCAAGCATCACTGTGTAAGAACATTAAGAGCAACTAAAGCTTCTCTCAGTTTTCCTTTTTCTGTTTCTCAGATCATCTGAGAACATATGGAAAACTGAGAGAAACTTTTAAAAGTAAGCTGCCCACATTCCTAAAGAGAAAAGTATTTGACCAATGCCTCCTGCCAGTGTTGACATTCGTAGCAGAAACACTTACTTTAACAAAAGCCTCGACTGCCAAACTGAGAGGCAGTAGAGAAGAATGGAGCGATCTATGTTAGGAATAACTCTTTGAGACAAAATAAAAAACGAAGAAGTCAGGAGAAGAACTAAGGTAACTGA
Organism: Diabrotica balteata; assembly: GCA_918026665.1. NCBI lineage: Eukaryota > Metazoa > Arthropoda > Insecta > Coleoptera > Chrysomelidae > Diabrotica > Diabrotica balteata. Next base: position 50,068,173 of record OU898282.1, read on the forward strand.
CGTCATCAAAAGGATAACCAGACTAAAATGGAGATGAGCAAGATACATAGCTAGAATAATGGATATGTAATGGACAAAGAGGTTATTCTAATGGAGACCAAGAGAAGACACGAGAAGCGTCGGTCGACCACCTAAACGATTTAAGAAGACAAAATAAAAACTGAATGAGAGTGACGCAAGATAGACGGGATTGGAAGCACGAGGAAGAGACCTATGTTCAATGGTGGAAGTTTAAGGGTGGATGATGATGAGAGCATCCTCATCATGAGTGTCCATCCCCTTTTTGAATGTGGCTTATACAGGTATTCTTTATCTGGCGCGTGTCCATAAGGAAGTCTGCAATGATTCTGAGTTGATTCTCGCTGATTTTTACAGTACATTTGTCTTATTAGCGTTTGTCCGTCTTCTAAGAGGAGTAATGTGGCGTTCGGAGTTTTTTTCGGTCAAGGATAGTGCTTTTCAGCATCCTAGGGCCGGCTCTGGGCCAAAGCATCAGCAAATCTATAGGTCCATCTTGCATCGATATAGCTTCAAGTGGAAGTGCGAGAAAAAATGAATAGTATTTTTACAGTAAAACTATCTTATGACCAAATAAACAATTAAAATACAGTAAAATGGACGGACAAGAACGTTCAATCAAATAGAGAACATTTTGATGTGGTGATAGCAAACCTCCAGTAATGGAGTGCACCAGAAGAAAAAAAAAACATAAAAATAAAAGACAATAATATAAAAATTTAATGCAAAACTTTATATCAATGTTCAGAACTATGTATATATACCTCTTAAAACTCCTGTTATCAATATATCTTGATGTAAGTTTGCAATATACGCCTATGTATGTATGTATTAGTCATTCCACCGAATACACTCTATCTATGCCATCAGTATTCAAAGGAATTGGGTACGGAATAAGCTAAAGCATACCTGTTAGTGGTTTCGTTAATGGATATCGTTTGTAACGCTACTACATTGATTAAAATTTTTAATATCAGCTGTGTTTACCCACATCAAATAATTATGTGTTCACTACCTTTATATTTGCTGAAGAATTCATTCCTCACCGAGCTATGTGAAACACAAATAGTTCAAATATGAATGTACTTTACATACTGATATTTTTATTTTAGATTCGCTGCTAGCAATCTACTGCAAAGATGGAAAATCAACTGGCTACTCATAAAAGAAATTAACTTTTTGCATTGTGAGTATTTAACGTACTACTATCAATGTGTTTTCATTATATATTTTTAGATAAATCTGGTGATGAAATGATTTTTGATATTTCCAAAAAATATAGTCGTATTATTTATCTAGTTATTTAGTGACGTTTATTATTCTCCAGTAGTTGTATTTTTAGGGTTTTATATGTTTAGCTACTAAGTGTTTTTAAATAACTGGAAATATGGTTATTTTTTCTTATGACTACATTTTTACAGCTCATTAGATGTTTGACAGTAACATTGGCTCGACAGATCTTACATGTTGGTATGATCCATTAATTATTATAGGCACCGTGGACTACTCACTCCAAGTCGGAGATTTTGAATTAACCGACTTCTCCTTTGATTTAGTGAACACCACAGTTTTACTGCCAATTTTCTCTCTTTTGGCAAAAAAATGACGATAATTGACATTGGGGACCTGTATTTTCTATGAATGAATATAGGTTGTGTCTAACTCACCGTTTACATTATTTTTGTGTTCAAAAAATTTATTATTATAATTCCGAGTAAATATTCAAAATATTATCGCTGACGCCATCTATCCGCTGAGTGCATTTAAAAATACCTCAAGGACCCTACTGTAGTTTCTAATATCTCTGACCGTCGGTTGCTGAAACGCTCAATACTCTGGGAGTATTGGGTTTTTGGAAGTGTAGAACTTCCAAATTTCAGAAGAACTGAAAGAGAAGTGATGAAAAAAATACTAAAAATAGGGCTAAGCTCAGAGGAACAAATTTAAATGGCCAAAGAGACACTAAATCTCAAGTGAGTGTTCGGGCTAGCTTCAATGCACTGGATTGTGGCTTTAAAGATATAAACAACAATAACAAGAGATAATGAGCTAATGAGACAAGAAAGAAATGAGACCTGGTAATATCAAACGTGATACAACTGAAGAAAGTCACTGGGAATAAATTTATAGAAAGAGAACAATAAGAAGAGAAAAGAAGGGCGCCAACTCAACGATAGTTGAGATTTTCAAGTAACAAATGAATCTGGAGATAATACTCTGAAATACAAAAAATACTAAAGAATAATCTTGTTTTGCTATGTTATATACTGGTTAGTAGAACTGAAATAAAACTCAAAATAGTAACAATAAATATATTTATAAAAAAAGTATATAGGTATATGTGTATAAACAATTTACATATAATGCAAAGCCAAATAACAGTGGTAGTGGATGGTGTACAGATACAATAGGACCTAATAGCCCCTCAACAAATGAATAGTCACTACCACTGGCCAAATAAAATATGAAATATTAGTATACAACAAGAATAGTCCGTATTGTAGCCAAAGTCTTAACACAAAAAGGTAGTCATTTAAATTTAAATTAGTTCTACTAAAATGAGGTACTAATGACAATATTGTAAAGATATCAAACTTGATAAATCTCTATTACAATTATATTAAATATATATTACATCCAAAAAGTGAGTTGTTCCATACTCATTATATAATATTTAAAAACAAACCACATTAAATTTATGTCCCTCTCAATATCAAATTGTATTATATTAACAAAAATATTATATCCAAAAAAAGTGAGTTTGGTCAGACTCTGTATATTCTATTTAAAAACCCAATAAAAACAGGTAATATATTTTCCCTCTCCCAATAATATCAAAATTATATTTTATCAAAATGTAGTTACTTGATCATATGCATATGAAAGTTAACAGTAAATAGAAAGTAATACGTAATACAAAAAGTCAAATAGTTAAACAACTTATCTTTACAGCACTATAAGTCCATAGGAAAAACTCCTCTTGGCACGGTTACATCAGTTTATGGCTGTAAAGACGAATCCTGGTCACAAAAGCCACAACCAGTCACTGGTCTCTGGGTGACAGCAAAATCCACGGGTTTGCTAACTATTCAAGAAATTTAGTTACTTGAGACCTTGAGGGAATATTCTGAAGAGAATATCCTCAAGTGAAGTGAAATTAATGTTTTCACGTGAAGTGACGGAATCTAAAATGATTATTTAATTTAATAAATATGTAATTTAATAGGTGTAGCAGCATGGATTGACTGCACCAAAACAAAACATCAAAATATCAGGTATTAGGTTAAGTCAACATCATGTCAAATTTATGAAGTTACTTTCGTAGGCATGGCAAGCTTGCGCCATGAAATGAACATGCGCAGAATACAGAAGGCTGTACCACATTTGTAGAATCTTTTATATTCCACCAAAAAGTTAGGTAAAAAAAAGAACCAAAAAAACTTAATGATAAGATATGGACTAAAACAGAATTTAAGTTTAACTATATAAAAAAAAATGACCTTCTGTTCTTTGCAAGTAAATCAAGGAAATTTTATATTTAAATTATTTCGGAACTCAAAAATAAATCTCTAAAGAAATACTAAACACAATGATAAATTTGATTATATGATAAAGAGATAATACGTATGAAATGATTTACTTACATGGAGCTGCACCACGCCAAAAAAATCTTCCTTTTATGTGGAACTCTTATAAATATTGATTTTAAAAAATTTTAGGTATTATTATGATTAAGATATTTCTATTTTATATATGAATTAATTTATTCTTCCTTGCTCCAATTCCGTCACTTTGAAGGTGAACAATTTCACCGGCTGACGTGGCTGCGTTCGTTCGAGTTCTGACCAAAACTAATCGTTCCGCTTCCGCATAAAATCGATCTTCCTTTCAAAGCGATAACAGCGCGTGAGTGGGGAAATGTCGATTTAAAATCGATCGTAGGCGGGTAATAAAAATTTCTAAAGGGGTTAATCAGTAGCGTAAACGCTACATTCTCCCTCATCTCCAGCAAAAAAAAAAAAAAAGGAACTTTAGGAACTTTTTTTTTTTTGTGGCAGAACGATCTAACGCTGGGTCGACAATGAACGTTGATACGTTAAAATTGAACATTTTCCTCACCAGTCAACCATTTGCTCAGGAATTGGAACAAAATCAAGGACGAAATAAAAATATGGAACGAAGAATATGAGACAAAGTCATGCATTTTTTTTTAATGCGATAATGTATGTTAATTTAGTATAAACCAAAGATAAAAAAGTATACATTTTAAGTTAAATTCTATAACCTTACAAATCAAGTTAACTTTTAACACTACTTATCTACATTCTCAAGTATTTGTAAAAACAACCATTCGTTAAAACTACATTTTAGATGTGTATTAACAACCCCTAACACAATATCTCCAAGAACCATTCATAACAACGAAATTCAAACAAAGTCCTATGAACTTTACCCAACGTTGACACTAGAGCGACCCGATTCTATTCGTCACCATAGAGTTCAATGAGGGCCTAATTACTCAGAACTAGTTGAAACTACAAACCTAAACATATATATGGTTCGGGATATCAACAACAAGGTAAAAGATAATTCAATACACCTACTTGCTTTAGCAGCGGTAGAAAAACACACAATCGGTAAAGGTTGCTAGTGCCTTAGATACTAGCAAGCCCACTATACTCATGGTATAGGGTATGCTAAAAAAAGGTAAGTAAGATAAATGCAATCCCAACTCATAGTAAAGGATATGCACAAAAGGTAAAAGATAATTGCACGTCCAGATCTACTCATGGTAGAGGATATGCACAAAACTCACTTCTACCAGCTATACACTTGGTAGAAGGAAAGATAAAAGAGATCCTAACTGTAATACCCAAACTGTACTATAGACGTGTTCCAATTCTTTACTCACGACAAGAACAGTAAAGGACTGATTTTTAGGACTCTATAATCAAGATAAAGATAAGATATATATATTCATAAGATATAAATAAGAAATAACTTATCCAGGTAAAGGTAAAGATAATTAACTTCAGGTAAAGGTACGAGATAAACTCAATTAAGGTAAAGATACACATACGCTCAAGGTAAAGGTACGAGATAAACTCAGTCAAGGTACGAGATAAACTCAGGCAAGGTACAAGATAAACTCCATTACAGGTATGAGATAAACTCCATCAAGGTAAAGATAAATTCAATTAAGATACAGATAAAGATAACTCACATCTACCAATCCGTATCACTAGTAGAGAGACAGGTAAACAAACAGTATACAATAAGATATGTTAAAACTCAAATACTTTGAGAAGGTAATAACATAGGAGATAACAAACTAAGTTAAACAGACTTACTGCTGAATATCAGAACGATCCAATTCTAAATGACACATTCTAATTTCAACCTAAGAGACACTCAAGGAACAACTAATATGTATTGACATATTTCTGAGCCAAGTGAGGGCACACATCCAGGGTGATCAATCCTGAACCCACGCTAAAACACCGACACAGTAAGTGAATATGAATGCATAAGCTTTAGGGCCATAGTCTACGTACGAGCCTATGCAAACATCAATAAAAGAAAATGTTAAAGTGTTTCCTAATTATCTTTGTAAACATCTATTTAACTCAGAACTCAAGATGGGGAAATTCCCATATATCCATCCTGTACTCCTATGATATGAAGTTGGACTTTTGAGAGAAAACAAACAACAAAATTAACAAGTCCATAAACTAAGATATTAACCAACATTAAGATAAGATAAAAAAAAATAGAAGGCAAAATAGCACAACATCTTATGATTTTTTGCCAGGTAAACAAAATAGATAAACAGATCTTAAGCAACCAAACTGGTACAGAAGTGATAAGAGACCAATGAGATCTAATGATATAAGTTGAAATGGAAAATCAATCCGTCGATAACTACCCATTAAACCTGGTTGGGGAAGATTTGTCGGTTTGCATGTAGCACAGATTTTGCATTTAGCGATTTAGCTACGTACAGTTTGACGCATCTTCGGCCAGTAATAAAGTTCAGATATTCGACGGAAAGTTTTGTAGAAACCAAAATGAGCTGCAGTAGGATGGTCATGAAAAGTGGCCAAAACCTCTGCTCTATTAGGAGTTGGAACAACTATCTTCCAATCCGACATTCCAGTAAGGGAATCTATGGAACTTAAGACATGTTTATACAAAACACCATGTTCAACTTTAAAATCAGGAAATTTACCTGGTACATTCTGTACATTATACAACTTTTTTTTTAACAAAGGACTGGTTAGATGACGGACTCTCAACTCATACTCTAATTCAGGAGCTAACAGATGCTCTACCTTGAAAGCAGACATTTTTACACAACAGAAATATACGAGAGAATGAGTAAAAGTAGGTAAAGTTTAACTTACTCTCTGTCCTCAAATTAATATTCTGAAGGGATACCTATACCAGTAATGTTTAATTGTTTTGGTCCAGTTATGAAATCCAATGACATATACTGCTACAACACCCTAAGGAACCTAAAATTTCAAAACTGTTATTTCGAGGTAGTGACTCAACTTATTGGCTACTCCGGACTTGTAAGATATGTGAAATAGTTAACTTTATGTTATTTAAATTTTTAATTAACTTAATATTAATCTAAAATTGTTATTTAATCAATCAAAAACAAAGCAATTTATTCAGTCTACACAGTATATAGCAAAACAAGTCGATTTAAGATATAGATATAAGGTAATGTCCAAAAAAAATTGAAAAAAACAAAACTAAAAGTTAAAATGAAAATCTAAAAGCACAACCAGTGAAAACCACAACAACCCAAGATCAAAATCAAAAGTTAAAGGAGAGATATATATATATTTTTTTTTAAGGCAGAAGTGGAAAAGAAGCCACACGTTGGGTCTAGCCAATTGAAAAGAAGCCCCACGTTGGGCGCCAATTGAAACGCTCAATACTCTGGGAGTATTGGGTTTTTGGAAGTGTAGAACTTCCAAATTTCAGAAGAACTGAAAGAGAAGTGATGAAAAAAATACTAAAAATAGGGCTAAGCTCAGAGGAACAAATTTAAATGGCCAAAGAGACACTAAATCTCAAGTGAGTGTTCGGGCTAGCTTCAATGCACTGGATTGTGGCTTTAAAGATATAAACAACAATAACAAGAGATAATGAGCTAATGAGACAAGAAAGAAATGAGACCTGGTAATATCAAACGTGATACAACTGAAGAAAGTCACTGGGAATAAATTTATAGAAAGAGAACAATAAGAAGAGAAAAGAAGGGCGCCAACTCAACGATAGTTGAGATTTTGAAGTAACAAATGAATCTGGAGATAATACTCTGAAATACAAAAAATACTAAAGAATAATCTTGTTTTGCTATGTTATATACTGGTTAGTAGAACTGAAATAAAACTCAAAATAGTAACAATAAATATATTTATAAAAAAAGTATATAGGTATATGTGTATAAACAATTTACATATAATGCAAAGCCAAATAACAGTGGTAGTGGATGGTGTACAGATACAATAGGACCTAATAGCCCCTCAACAAATGAATAGTCACTACCACTGGCCAAATAAAATATGAAATATTAGTATACAACAAGAATAGTCCGTATTGTAGCCAAAGTCTTAACACAAAAAGGTAGTCATTTAAATTTAAATTAGTTCTACTAAAATGAGGTACTAATGACAATATTGTAAAGATATCAAACTTGATAAATCTCTATTACAATTATATTAAATATATATTACATCCAAAAAGTGAGTTGTTCCATACTCATTATATAATATTTAAAAACAAACCACATTAAATTTATGTCCCTCTCAATATCAAATTGTATTATATTAACAAAAATATTATATCCAAAAAAAAGTGAGTTTGGTCAGACTCTGTATATTCTATTTAAAAACCCAATAAAAACAGGTAATATATTTTCCCTCTCCCAATAATATCAAAATTATATTTTATCAAAATGTAGTTACTTGATCATATGCATATGAAAGTTAACAGTAAATAGAAAGTAATACGTAATACAAAAAGTCAAATAGTTAAACAACTTATCTTTACAGCACTATAAGTCCATAGGAAAAACTCCTCTTGGCACGGTTACATCAGTTTATGGCTGTAAAGACGAATCCTGGTCACAAAAGCCACAACCAGTCACTGGTCTCTGGGTGACAGCAAAATCCACGGGTTTGCTAACTATTCAAGAAATTTAGTTACTTGAGACCTTGAGGGAATATTCTGAAGAGAATATCCTCAAGTGAAGTGAAATTAATGTTTTCACGTGAAGTGACGGAATCTAAAATGATTATTTAATTTAATAAATATGTAATTTAATAGGTGTAGCAGCATGGATTGACTGCACCAAAACAAAACATCAAAATATCAGGTATTATGTTAAGTCAACATCATGTCAAATTTATGAAGTTACTTTCGTAGGCATGGCAAGCTTGCGCCATGAAATGAACATGCGCAGAATACAGAAGGCTGTACCACATTTGTAGAATCTTTTATATTCCACCAAAAAGTTAGGTAAAAAAAGAACCAAAAAAACTTAATGATAAGATATGGACTAAAACAGAATTTAAGTTTAACTATATAAAAAAAAATGACCTTCTGTTCTTTGCAAGTAAATCAAGGAAATTTTATATTTAAATTATTTCGGAACTCAAAAATAAATCTCTAAAGAAATACTAAACACAATGATAAATTTGATTATATGATAAAGAGATAATACGTATGAAATGATTTACTTACATGGAGCTGCACCACGCCAAAAAATCTTCCTTTTATGTGGAACTCTTATAAATATTGATTTTAAAAAATTTTAGTTATTATTATGATTAAGATATTTCTATTTTATATATGAATTAATTTATTCTTCCTTACTCCAATTCCGTCACTTTGAAGGTGAACAATTTCACCGGCTGACGTGGCTGCGTTCGTTCGAGTTCTGACCAAAACTAATCGTTCCGCTTCCGCATAAAATCGATCTTCCTTTCAAAGCGATAACAGCGCGTGAGTGGGGAAATGTCGATTTAAAATCGATCGTAGGCGGGTAATAAAAATTTCTAAAGGGGTTAATCAGTAGCGTAAACGCTACATTGCATCAAAAACAGCGTTCATTACCTCAGCAAAATTCATCCCCCATCCTTAGTTCTTTTTATATATGTCCAACAAACAGGACGACAATTTTGTTTGAGTGGTCTCTTGACGAGGTAATCAAAAAATTCATTTTCCTCATATATATTTAAATTAATATTTATGTTAGACCCTTACCGGGAGCCCTGATACTTGCTAGAACTATGTTTATTGGCCCGAGGTTATCTAAATAGTAATGGATTTATGTTATTCGTTCTGAAACCATCAATTCGTTTGAAGAATATCCCGTTTGCTTAAACGCACAATCCTATATATTTTTATGATGCATATTATCTTCCTGCTGTGATAGACCCAACATTTATATCCTTTCTGCACACCACACCAGCATCTGGATAATTCAGGTTGTACCCATTTTTTATTTTTTTATTGAACTGTGAATGAACTAAATAACAGTGAAAAAATTTAATATTGATCTTTTAATTACAATAGCTATTCTACCTAATAAACCAATGTGTTTTTATGTGAACGAATTTCGAAATTTGGGATAAAGTATAATTTTGTTTTCATATATTTCTAATTCATAATCTAATGCCATAATATAAAATGTTTCTTTTCTTACAATACGATTTTAATTTTAGTTTCGTATAAGCACTTCTGATGTTTAATTGAATACTGTAAACACAAATTGTTTATTTGTTTTCTGTGATGACGTAACTTTTTAAACGTAGAATCTTTTAATATTTTTTTGTTAATTACAAAATATTAAAGGTTAACTTTGTTTTAAAACTTTCATTTTATTTCTTTAAACAGGTTTCCGTACGAGAATAAGCTATAAGGATGGCGCCCATTTCATTTTAAGTTTAAAGATACTACAAACAACTTCTATATGATTTTTTAAATAACTACTCCCAAACTCTGAGACACGAGCAGAAGGGCCTAGATTGTTAGTATACTTAAGTAAATAGTTTGTTTGAGTTACAAAATGTCACCCAACGTCTGGGGCTTTATAAGATTACAAAATAACGCTGCACAGTAGGGTTAAAAATTTAAGAAGTCAACTTATTTGCTGTCATGGTCTAAACGGGAATCAAATAAAAGGTTTAAAATTATATCGACAATATTCTAATATTATTGGATGAACATTGAACATGATTGGCCTTATTTTTGTGGTTACATGTTCTAACGTACTATAGACCTCGGTGGATAGTCAGGGTGTCCAGGGTAAATTTACGCTTTTGTCGAAAAAAAAATGTACTTTTACATTATCTAAAAATTTTATGGTTTGGTATAATCTATATTTTACCAAAATCTTATGTTTGGTATACACTTAGGTATGTGCCTCACCTGCGTGAGATTTTTTTTTATTTTTAAATTTTTTGGGGTTAGGGGGAGGGGGTGTAAGGCTAAAATTGCGAGTCTTGTTTTTAATCACATAAAACGTTAAAAAATGTAAACATCGATTAATGTTGCATCGATTTCAAAAAATAAACCATGAAAAAACATAATTTTTATTAATATGTTTCGCCTAAATTTCAAATTATATAATATAAAACCTATAAAAAATCTGAATTATATATATGTTTAAGTCTCCAAATTGCAAAAAAACACTAAAAACCAGTTTTTTGGGGTTTTGGAAAGAAGCACACTTGGCTGAAAAGACTGAAAAAAATCAAAAATATACAAAGTTATATTCTTTTTCATAAAAAAATGTAATTTTAGGTTATATACACTCAAGCTATGGGTCTATAAAAAGTACATAAGTTTTGTAAAAGCCTTAATTATGCCTGAAAATTTTTTGATATTTTTTAATCTATTGCAACCCATCGTCTTATTGTTTAATAACGTAGAAGGTGAAGAAGTGAAAAAAAAAATCGAATTTTAGGAGTAAAGGCATTTGACTATTTTAACTGAGAGTACCCTCTTTATTTATTCTATTCTAAGAGACACTTAAAGTGTTTTTTTCGGAGATTTTCAAAACACAATACGTTAAGTGCTCATTAGAACTATATTGATTTTTAAGATATACAGAGTAAAAGAAAATGCTACAAAGTTGTTTTGTTAGTTATCCTTGCCTTAGTTTCTTACTTACCATAAAATGCTCGTAGAACTGGTTGATAATCATTATTTTTTATTAAAGATCGTTGTAGAATCTTAAATAAAATACTTCTTATAGTTTATCTGCATAGGGATATTGTATCAAAAGCTTTCACATCAGTTGGTCTTTTTTAACATTTTGTTGGGTTAAAGTGTAGTTATTGTCGTTGCAAGATCATCCAACTTGAATTCCTGCTTGTTGTTTCAGCTCCATCCAACTTCGTATTCGTTTTCGTATTTCGCTCCTTCGACTAGGTGGTTTTAATAACTTTTCCATATAATCTACTGAGAATGTTGTTAACTAAGATGCAGCAGTAGTTTTTGCAGTATGCCTTATCCCCTTTTTAAGGATCGGTGCAATTCATCCTTTTTTCCAGTCTTCAGATATATTATATCTGTTTAAGTATCATTTAGATATACATATTTTTCAGAAGTTTAGCAGTTATTCCTTCTGGTCATAAAGCAGTTATTCCTTCTGTATTCTGTGTTCAAGAGCCATGACCTCACCCTAGAAACAAAAATTCTTAAATGTTATGTGTACTCAGTGCTTCTATACGGAGTAGAAACGTGGACATTAAAGGTGGAAACTTTATCAAAACTTCAGGCTTTTGAGCTATGGTCATAAAGAAGGATCTTGAAGATACCATGATGGACAGACAAAGTCACCAATGAAGAAGTACTGCAAAGAACTAACACAACTGCGGATTTGGTCAACATCGTGAAGGGCCGTAAGCTGCAGTACTTGGGCCATATAATGAGACATCAAGGCAGATACAATCTACTTCAATGCATTTTACAAGGTAAAATTGAAGGAAAAAGGGCCCAGGACGAAGAAGAATATCCTGGCTTGCTAACCTGAGAGCATAGTATAGAAAGACCTCAACACAGCTATTTCGTATAGCAACCAACAAAGTCATCATAGCCAGAATGATCGCCAACATTCGGAACGGACAAGCACCCTAAGAAGAAAGAAAGTCATAAGCCTCTTACATTTTCCATGGTTTGGAGCTTAGATAATTCTTTTGCGTAGTGACTTTTAAATATAATGATTTTGATGGTTTCTAGGATTGTTATATTTAGGCTTCCTTCCTTACATTTTGTATGATTCTTCAAGCCTTCGAAAATATGCTTACATGATTCTACTTATTCGTATTTTTCTTGCCATGTTTTGTTTGTGGTTTTTGTTTCTTATAATCGTTCTTCTAAAAATTTTGGGATTTTGGTTTTGGTCGTCTATTTCTTGGGAGGTAAGCCATTTGTGAAACGTTCGTGGCTTTATCTGTTTCCGTTGTTCGAGCTCATCACTCCATAATATGCTCCTATTTGTTCGTCGATGGGTTCACTCTTCTTTTCACAAGGCTTCATATGCGCTTTCTTTAGCGATTCTAATATGTGTATATAAAGCATATTTATGGCGTGGTTTACTTATGCTATAAAAAGTCTTTGGTGTACTGTATTCTGATATTCTTTTCATGTGCTTTCATCTTAAGGGCTCGTTATATTAATCTTTGTTTCCATCTCAGTTGCTTTCGGTTAATATTTGGACTGTTTTTCTGTTTTTAAGAAATTTTAAGCTCGAGATTTCAATAAGTAATAAAATGATGCAGATTTTATACCTCTGTATGCTCGGTTGTTTTGTATTTCACTTTAGATATCTGCATAACTATAATATACACTATTTCTGACTTTAAATTAAATAAAATACTAAATATTATTCACGACGATTATTATTGAACATATAAAATTGCATCTGCAAATGCCACTCACACCTGTCAGAATACAATAGCAAATATATAGTATAATTCTATATGACAAAAATGGACGTATACACAACATGTTAAACGACTATTTAGCATCTATTTCTACAATGGTAAACAACTAAAGAACCCTAAGGTGCGTTTGTACGTAGTTTTCAACAAAATTTCAACATGTCATTAAATCCCAATACAATGAAACGAAATATTGACGAACACACTGACGAACGTTCTCAACAAAAACGACTAATACAAATCCTAAGAGCTACGTTTGCTAGATAACAAATGAGAATGGGAAAATTCTGCAGGAATAATACTGGATAAAAATGAAAAAGAACAATATCCGCCGAGTGCTATACAAGAATGGCCGTTTTTTTTAATTTGCCGTATAAGCAAATTGTGGAAAGATATGTACGCTTTATCATTTGCTAAAATTGAATACAAGCTTATTTAAAAATTAATTGCTTTTTGTCGTCCTTTTACTGAAAAATCTCTGTCTACAGTTTCTTTAAATAGACTGACACTTTTATATTTTGTAGCCTTTCCGTAAATCAATATTAAAATACTTTTAATAAATAATATTAAATTTATATTTGGTTGAGTTAATCAAAAGTACAAGCTGATTATAGACGCAAATGTCAAACATGGAACACAAAATTTCGGTTTAGCAGTGTTGGCATGTGTGCTTCAAATATAAAGAAATAAAGTTTTAGCAAAGTATACTTTGATTATATTATGTTATAAATTCTACAATTTTTGATTTATATAAAAGAGGAATAAGTAAATATTTGTTTCTTTGGAGATTAATTGCAGTTAATTATTAGAATTTTTTTTGCAATTCTTCGATAGATCAGGGGATAGATTTGGCAATCATCAAATCAGCAGTTGCCAGATTGCAACAGATGTTTGCAATTAATCTCGAAAGAGACAATTAGTTACGTTAGTGTTTCATATAAATTAAAAATTACAGAATTCATAAAATAGTATAATCAAAATGTACATTTTAAAAGCTTTCTCTCTTTATATTTAAAGCATACAACATATGCATTATAATAACATCCCAACATTGCCAAACCCAATATTTTATTTGATGGTTGACATTTGCGGCTATATTCAGCTTAGTAAACTTAACCTTATATTTTTAGAATTGTTTTGTTTATTTACAAAACAATAGTCGCTTTAACGACCTGGGTCATTAGGGACATAAGCTTTACATTTTATTAAATTATATGAAGATGCATGGTTTAGAATGCTAATTAAGTTTTTGGTACTTGTTCGCCTCATACTGTTGTTAAGTCACTGGAAATATTGTTATTTTGTCTGTTCACTGTATTTTTTCCACATTTTGTTAGGAGGTGTTTAACAGTAATGTTGACTTCATTCACACAACAGTATTAACAAACTGAAATGTCTTCCTTAGTTACTAAGTACTTATGGGAAATATTGGTAGGACCTAATCGAAGTCAAGAAATTTTGACTCTTTTTAGGTTTAATGGCGCAACGGTTACACTATCGATTTAATTTCTATTAATTTAGACTCCTAAAAGTCCCACTTATTTTGCCACGCAGTAATCACTTTTTCTTTGACAAACTATTTTATATCATTGGAGATAACTTTTGACACTATTATAGCATAATTCTCTTGCCTGGATGTCTGCTTTTTCCATGTGAGGTTTGTATTCCCCACATACATTTGACTCTGGAGCCAAGTTATTGTAAGGCAGCAAGTTATTTCTTGATGAATATGGCTATGTATGAAGTTCTTAGTATATAGTTGACCGACAGGAAGGTAGAGTTTTTATATTTGAAGGAAAGAGGTTAAAAATTTGGAGTTAAAGATATTTTAAATTTCTTCTGAATGTTTTGAAGATTTGTCAATCAAACCCACTTTGTTATAAGTTCTAGGTAACAATAAGTGAATGTATTTTGAAACACTTTGCGAAATTTGTTACTGGCGACTGAAGATGCATACGAAAGGCATAAATACTTCTTTCGTAGGGTAAGATGTGGTTCTCCTGTAAGGCATTGGAGGCATATAAAGTAGTCCCATAATTTATTTTTGATCTAACGAGTGACTTATAAATATTTAATAATGTAGTTTTTTATTTTTGAAATAGGTTGTTTCCATGTTGATAATGTTAATGGTAATGAAAAGGTATTCTCTATGGCCAGTGCCTTATAGAAAAAGCATGCATTTTGTTTTTAGTGGGGATAATTGGACGCCTACTAACTCTACTTTATAAATGTGTTCTAGCAAGTAGTTTTGAATTATTCTTATATTCTTACCTTTTGGAAATAGAACCAAAGCGTCCTTAACTAGCGGTAAGCAGTGATCCATTATATGGTTTATAGCCACGAGAAAAAGAGTAAGAGGAGAATACTAAAGACGTAACATCTAAGAATTCTTATGCGTATAAAATTCCACTAGGAAACTAAGTTCCTGTAGCTGGCTGTATACCATATATCACAAAAAATTGTTTAAAATCCTTTATAAAAGGTATATAAAAAATGCCTCAAACGGGCTATCACAAACACATTGCAAAACGTTTTCGGATTGATAAATCCCTCATCAGGGCAAACGGTTGTACATGCTAGTAGCCACTAAAATATATGGGTCAAAACCCTTTAAATGTTTTAAATTTGTAGTTGTTTTACATTATTAATAGTTATATCCAACGGTAACTTAAACATCACAAATTATACGAGTCGGTCAGATAGCTCAGCGGGCTGTGCGGCTGCCTCTAATTCGCTTCACTGTCGAATGGTTCAGTAGATGCGGGATCGAGCCCCAGCTCGGTGTACAGAAAACAAAAAGTCTAACGCAGCAGTTTAAAATTCTAGATGAATCTGCGGCTTAGACTATGCTGGGGTCTGATCGGCCTATGGTGGAGCAGTACGGCAAGAGATAAGGGCTTGCGTCTCGGTGAAACTCCTCCATAGATCCCTACCGGACGGGCGTAACGCCTAAAAAACCGGATATATATATATATATATATATATATATATATATATATATATATATATATAGATATATATATATATATATATATATATATATATATATATATATATATAGATATATATATATATATATATATATATATATATATATAATGTAAAACAACTACAAATTTAAAACATTTAAAGGGTTTTGACCCATATATTTTGGTGGCTACTAGCATGTACAACCGTTTGCACTGATGATGGATTTATCAATCCGAAAACGTTTTGCAATGTGTTTGTGATAGCCCGTTTGGGGCATTTTTATATACCTTTTATAAAGGATTTTAAACAATTTTTTTTTCTTATGCGTATATTGATACTTATAAGATAAGTTGCAGATGATCTTCCTAAGGCTATTGAAAAAGCTTCTGGCCTTTTCAATATAAGTTTTTATTTCGTAGCTGTGATCCCAAGTATCCTTAATATTGCAGAACGAATAGCATATTTTTTCCACTCTTTCTAACGGTTTATCGCCTATTGTGATTTGGGAGTTTAAGTTGATGTTCTTGCTAATGATTATTATTTTTGTCTTCTTGCAATTTAGCTTTAGGCTGTATTTGTTACCTGTTTCTACAACGTTATCCATCATCCTTTGGAGCCCCTGTGCACTATCTGCCAGCAACCCCATCTTCTGATTCGTCCAAGGCCACTCTAAAGATGTTTTCAGAGTATATGTTAAATACTGTCGGTGACAATATGCAACCCTGTCTAACTTCTTTTTCGACTGTGAAGATTTTGGACAGTTCATTTTCTAATCGCACTGTTGCTTTTGTTGGAGATATAAGTTTGAGATCAGACTTATCTGCTCACCATGGAGTCCTGATGTTTTTAGAATATCAATTAGTTTCCCATCTAGGAGTTTATCAAATGCCTTCTCAAAATCAATGAAACATGCATACACATCGCAGTTGACATCCCTGGCTCTCTGTATTAGAACTTGCAAACTAAAACGTGCTTCCCTCGTTTCGAGTCCTGCTCTGAATCCAAATTGAAATTTACTTGAGTCTTCTTCTAATATGGTGTATATGCACGAGTGAATGATAGTAAGGGCTACTTTAAGTATATGGCTCATTAGGGCTTGTCTAAGGAACGTTTTTTATGAATCGTAGCATATTATATTTTTAGATTATTAAACAGTTTGTTTTGATTTATATACCGATTGTTGATAGTATTCTAACAAAAAATTTTATACGTACTATATACTACATGATTTACCACTAATAAATAAAAAACAGAATATATAAATCAAAGGGAAAATAAAAGACTAGGCACATATATAGGGGAATTTACTGACAAATGTCAGGCAGGTTTCCGGAGAAAACATTACATTATCGATAAGATTTTTAAAATTATAACAAATATTAAGTTTTTAAGAAGGTTGTAGGCTTTCGCGGCCGATATATGAAGCAATGTTGTCCAGCGATATAGATAGAAGTCTGACCCAAAGTAATCGAACCAAAGCTTTGATTAAAAAGCGCCAACTATATTTTTTAACAACATATGTATTAGCCTCCTTATTTTCAGTTTTCAGTTTCCAGCTGTTCTCCGTGCGTTGAGGTTTTCTCCCCGGCTCTGGAACTCAAAACTTTTTACAATGTATGTTACCTGAAGTCATATCTAATTTAATAATGAACATCACAGTTTTTTAACAACAAGATGTATAATCTTTGATAACTATAAGTAATTTAAAGGGTTTTTACCCATGTATTTTGGTGGCTCAGGCATTTTAACCTAGCAGATTTTAAACCTGATGATGGACTGTTTAGTCCGAAAACGTTTGGTTTTTTTTTGATGTAGCCCTTTTAAGGGTTTTTAAATAAATATACCCACTTACAAAGATTAACCTCTTTTTTTTCCTTACTTTAATTTCCAAATTCTTTCTTTTTTGAAAACAATTTCCGGACTGACAATCGAAACGTCAAAAAAGTATTAACGACTACAGATCGTCAGGTTAAATTAGAAGAATAAAAAAAAACTCCATTTGAAAACATTCAGTAGTAGACAGCTAGGTAAAATTTTGAAACTATTAATACTAAAAGGAATATTGTGCAAAGCTTGTCACATTTTAATACTACTAGTTGTAATATTTGACTTTACTTAATCAAAATAACATACTAGTTTCGTACACAAAATTGAATTATATATTCTCAAATTCTAGTACATACTTTTGAAGAGTAACACTAGAATATTTATTTTTGACTATGTATCACTTCATCTACAACAACGGGACTTTGTCGAAAAGAACAAAATACAAGGCTGCTGTCTTATCACCCACCTTATTTAAAATCTATTTGGACAGATCCTTAGTGAAATGGGTAAAAAAAATGTAGAAACATGGGAATAACGGTGAAAGAAAACAAGCTATATACACTTTTCTTTGCGGATGACCAGGTAGTAATTGCCGAAGACAGCTACGATCTTAGCTATATGGTAAGAAAACTACAAGAAGAATATGAGGTGGCAGGTCTAAACATGAATATGACAAAATGTGAATATCTATCAGTGGGAACAGATGAAATATGTGACCTAGTCTTGGAAGACGACAAAACCAAAGGCGTACAATCCTGCAAATATTTGGGGGTCATTTTCAACAAGAAGGAAAATAGCGCAGATGAAATTGGGAAAGAATAAACAAGGGCAGAGCAGTGACCCGTGCCTTAAACTCTCTTCTCTGGCAAAAAACAATTCGACGAAAAACCAAAAAACACATTTACGGTAGTATTGTCCAAAGTATTACACTGTATGGTTTGGAAGTGTGGGACGTCACCAAAGCTAATAGAAACAAACTTATGGCGACAGAAATGGATTATTTGAGAAGGAGTTGCAGTAGATCGAAACTGGAGGGAGTTAGAAACGAACAAATAAGAAACGAAATGAAAATGGAGCGAAATATCAATTATAACATAGAAAGAAAACAATTATCTGGTAATTAATCTGCTTCGGATATGTTAAAAGAATGTCAGAGTACAGATGGCCTAGAAGAGTACTGGAATAGATCCCTCCCGAAAGAAGAAAGAGAGGACGACAACGGAGAAATTGGCGCAACGATATTGATGAAGCAATGGTGGCAAGAGACTTAGAAAAGGCAACTGCGTATAACAGAAAAAGATGGAAATTGGGGTAGGAGAAGCGGCGACGGCCGTAATCAATCCGTTAATATATACCATCTTCAACTATAATTATCACAACCGTTCTGTTCCATTAGAAATAATAGTGGAATAATCGCTTGATTATGTACTAAAATATCTCACAAAGTTTTTGTAATATTACTTTTTCACTTTTTAAAAGAAACAAAAAGAAAATAGTACATCAGCGATAATTTTGCTAACGCAAAGTAGCCTGCACTCGAGAAATGCCCAAAGTTGAAATTTTTTGAGCAAACATTCCGAATACCACACATTCTATTTAACTTTATTAACAGAGCCGATCCTCCCCATGTGTGCTAAATGAACATTGTGTCTGTCTCCGATGGATACCGCTAATTAATTGGTATCCCGTAGGAGTATAGCGGGAGGCATTATGCGGCTTCAACTTTATTGGTGGCGTATAATTGAACAAAATGTTTACTGTAACATTTAGCTCGCTGTGCACGTGATAACTTTAAATAAAGTGTAAATATGTTTTTATGAAGTTGTCTAGACATTTTTATTAAATTATTTTAGGAATATGAGAAATGCAAAACAAAAATTAAAAGTTAGGTATAAATTACAGGGAAATTTCGACTCTATTATTAATAGCTGTTGATTAACGTTAAGTTTAGTATATATACCTAAACTTGATGCAAATTTCAGTTTGTAATAAATAATAGTAAACATACATTTTCACCTATTATATCACAGTATCACAGATAGGAAATATGACGACGAAGTCGAAAAGATGTATGATCAAATTCTTAGACATCTCACATAATCATAATAAACATGAAATTTTATATAATTATAGGCGGCTTCAATGCAAACATTGGGGAAGGTCGACGAGGTTAAATTGTAGGTCCATGTGATCTTATGATCTTGGATCTTTGTGAAAAGAGACAAAATGTTGAAAGACCTCCGAAATCTAGGTATACCAAAAAAATATATCAGCCTCATAAAAATGAGCCAGGGTTTAAAAGCCGCAGTTAGAGTAGATGGTTGATATCAATATGGGGCGAAAACAGGGAGACGCACTTTCAACCAAGCTGTTCAACCTAGTTCTTGAAGCAGTCATCAGCAGTCAATGTAACCGGTCATATAAACACCAAAACAATACAAATTACTGCATATGCAGACGATGTCGCCATTATTAGAAGAAGCAAGACACGACTAATGGAAATTTTCAATTCAAGGAAATTGATTCTGAAGCACAAAAAAGAGTGCTTAAAATAAATTAAAACAAAACTAAGTAAAAAAAAGAGGTTAACCTTTGTAACTTGGTATATTTAAAAACCCTTAAAAGGGCTACATTAAAAAACACAAACGTTTTCGGAATGACAATTCCATCATCAGGTTTAAAGAACACCTAGAATAAGTATAAACCATTTAGTTAAAGAAAACGTGGTTAAAATTTTGACTAAGGTTAAAAAAAGGCAAAAATGGTTCTACTTACTATGTTGACATGCGTGAGCCACCAAAATATTTGGGTAAAAACCCTTTAAAATAAATGTAAAAGATTGTACATAATGTTGTTTTAAATATGTGATGTTTAATATTAAGTTAGATTTGACTTCAGGTAACATACAACCATGGTTTGAATAAGTTCCAGTGTCCGGAGAGTAAATCTCTTCAGACGGACTACAGCTGGTAACTGATTGACAAGATACCTATGAACGGTGTCGAAAACAGAACGTCAATGTAACATGAAACTATATTATTTATACATAGTATTACTACAGCCAAAAGATTCAAAAAATTTTTGATGATGTTAAAAAATAATAACAGCAATCCAGGTGTTGGGATTTAAAAACTTTTTTATTTATTTAATTTTGGATATAAAAGATGTGAAATTACCAATGTTGTTAAAGGTCATGTTAAAGAGAATGACGTGTGCATTAGGCAACCTATGCTACTCTTTGTCGTATGGAGTGTGGTCTGAAAAGTGTAATTTGTGTTAGATTAGCTTAGATATATGAAAATGTCCTTTTATGTTTATCACATCTGGGACAAGGTAAAATTGAATAGTATATATTTGAAGGTAATATAAGACCTCGTATTTAAATTACATTGTTTAAGACTGCTTGTATGCTAAAAAGAAAATAAAAGTGAGTCTAATAAATTGAAAAAGGGGTTAGAAATCTTCCGGCTGAAGAAATTAAAGTTATAACCTATGGGATTAAATTTAAAATTTAAAAAGGCTGAGCTCCTCAGAGAATTGATAAGAATAAAAGTAAAGGAAATGACTGAAAAAGAAGGGGAGGGTTATAGGAGAGACAGAGTTAATCAACAATTAGAGATAGAAGAGGTCCTTCATGCTGTGAAAGCATATAGCACCCTGAACAAAATCTATTTTGGTTGTATTAAATTCGGTTTATAAAACCTGAAATTTGATGTGTGATTGTGCTACACAAAGTTGTTGACCAAGAGAACGGAAGCGATGGTTAATTAGATGGTTAATTGGTAATTAGAAGTAGTAAAATGGTAATTAGAAGTAGAGCGATGGTTAATTAACTCTGGTTCAATATTGCACTAGATGATGTAATGAAGGAAACTAGAGAAGAAACATCGAAAATATTTGTTGGACATAGAAACTTGGAGATGATACAGATAGCGGAGTGCGCATTTCCAGATGACCTCATCGTATTTGGAAGAAACGAGGACGCACTTAAGAGAAAACTCCAAATATGGAGAGATAAACTTGAAAAACGTAATCTGAGAATTAATAAAATTAAAACCAAGGTCATGGTATGTGCGAAAACAGACCAACATACAAACATTAAAATCAATAACTATACTTTAGAACAAGTCGGCACCTTCAAATACCTGGGAGTACAACTAGAGAGTAGGGGTATACAAGAAGCAGAGATAAACAATCGAATAGCAAACGCTTTCCGGATATACCACGCAATCAAGAGCACATTCCTATCGAAAAAAAAAAGTATCCCAAAAAGCAAAGATAGCTATCTACAACACAGTTTTTGTACCTATTTTTACATTTGGATGTGAGAGCTGGACGCTCACCACCAGACTAAAAAATAAACTGCAAAGTATTTCAGTGAAGTATCTAAGAAGAGTACTAGGGGTGATCAGAATGGACAGGATACGGAACGATGAAATAAGAGAACGCCTTAAAATCCAATCAATAAAGAAGACTGAGATAATACGGCCAGATGGTAAGGATGGATAAAAAAGCCAAGTGAAACAAGTGTGGGAAGCGAGAAGAACCTTGAAAAGACCGAAGGGCAGACCCATGAAGACCTGGGACGATAAAATTGAGGCCATCCTAGACAGGAGAGGAGTCACCAAGGAGCAAGCGAAGAAATTGGCAAGCAACAGGAAGAATTGGAGGAAGTTTGTAAATGAAACCTAAAAAGAGACTTTACACACCCAACACCTTAGAGTAGAATGGTTATTGATTATATATATATATATATATATATATATATATATATATATATATATATATATATATAGAACATGTTTATATTATAACTACCTAATTATATAGCACCGTTATAAGTATTTATAGCTTTTCATTATTTTAAACAATCAAACATCATCAATATTTTAAGAGGAGACTTAATATGATGGCCAAATGCATTTCTAATAAATAGAACAAAAATCTCATTATTTTATTAGACATAAAGAATTGAAGCGTTTCAACGCGTATTCATAAAAAAGTAAGACAGTTATACATAAAAATACCATGATCGTTGTCAGACCGCCAAACACTTTTAGGACGTAATTTTTGAATTAGACGTTCTAGTCACGAAAATATTGCATTCGAAAATAATATAAAAGCCCGTTACGACCGCTACTAGCATTTCAATTTAAATCGTCCTGCAAATACCGCGGGCTATTGTTTCGTAAAACAGGGAACGTCGGCGCCCTATAACAAGACCTGATAAATCTACACTCAGATACTGAATTGTAGATAGAACTGTACTTGCATTTACCGTATATATCATATCGATCCAATGTTATGAATGAGTAATTACAATTGACAATTTTCGGCATTTTAGCCGATAATATTTTATATTGCAAATATTATGACTTTTGGACAGGGAGCAGCAGTAGATATAATATAAAAAAACTGATACAGATAAAAAGAGAAAAGCCTCGTTAATCATAAATAATAGTACAGCAAAAATTACAAAAATAAACAAATATATGAAAATAAAAAAACAAACAATAACTAAGACGGAAAATACAATTGCGACAATAATTTAATGTGATATTTTTTGTTATTTATCTTTAATGGGGACTTAACCACAATTTTCGCGGTGAAAATCGAAAAGATTGTGGTGGAAAATTTAATTCTAATTCAAATTATTCATGGTAAATATTGTAGCGTTTTTAATGTCTTGTTCTGTATAAAGTAGGGAAATGTCGTCCAAATTTTGTGATTATAGAAGCGGCTTGAGGATTAAAAGGTTCTTAATTATGCATGCTTAAACTAAGCTTGCTTGTGCAAGCAAAATGGTTCATGTGTAGGTACCCAAGATTTTCAAACTTGAACAAGTTGGCGTCCGTTGTGTTGCTTTGTGAGGTACCATTTGAGTAATTTTCGTGATGACTAGTGATCTCAAAAAATTTAACCGTGAATTATTAAAAGAGTTGATTCAAGAATACCAAAATCAGCCATGTCTTTAGCACGTTAAATCTAAAGATTATCATAACAAAGCAAAGAGCAGCATACAAAATATTATTAGAAATATCGAAGTAACTGTCGACAATCATAGAATAGAAAAGAAAACATTTGAAGATGACGACCACTCTGGAATGGATGAACGTTATGCCACACACTTTCTAGTGTCTAGGTCTAAGTCTAAGTCTAGTAAGCTAAAGTGGGAATAGAAGAACAAAAGCGGCCAAAGCTAGTGTATCATCCTCCGAGCTTGACATATTTTATTAAACTACCTTTATTGTTATCAAGCATGCTGGTACGTATGGTGCCAAAGGCAAATTGCACATACTTGTACAAAAAGATTGAACAACCATGCTGGACAAGCTTGCAGTTGTGTCTGTAACCGCCTTTACACGTATACAAGGCGGTCCTTAAGTAATTGTACAAAAAGAAACCGTAGATTTTACACTTTAAAATATTACGATTTAGGTGAAATTACTTTAATAAAATGTTGATATTAAGAAAGATGCAGGGTGTTAAAGTGGAAATTTAAAATTTTAATTTTCGCCATTACTTTTATGTTTGTTAACATTTATGTATCAAAGTTCATAACTGGGTACTATTAAATATTAGAAATTTTAATTTGATGCACACTTTAATGTAGCTAATAGAGGGCGCCACATATGTAGCATACATTTGCACTTAATTTTTTGCTCTTTAAGTTACCGGTGCTTGTGGTAAAAAATATTAAAGATACATTATTTTAATAAAAAAGAAAACGTATAGTTGTTAATAACTTTAAAACTCAACAGTTTTCGAGATAATCGCATTTTACAAATCAGCGAGATAATTCAGAGTTACCGTTAAATAAATATTTCACAAACCTAAAAACACAAACTCCAAAACTTAAAAAATTACATGTTGTTTACGAGATACCATGTATTAACTGTGAAGGTGTCTATATCGGTCAAACCAGTCAACTGCTTCAATCCAGAATTCGTTCTCACAAATATGACAAGAACAACGTCACTGCCCTCACAAAACATGAAAGTGAGAAAAAGCATAAATTTTATTTTGAAAACATCAAAATTTTAAAAACAGAACAGAACAAAAAGAAAAGGGAGATATACGAATCAATAGAGATAAAAATAAATACCAACGCACTGAATTACAAACAAGATACACGAAACCTAAATAAAATATATTTCAAACTGTTTTAAATAATAATAAATATAACACCATAAAAAGGAGGAGGAAAACCTTTTTCGAAAACATCATTGATACTCCCATATAAAAATAATTATATACTAATGACAGTAAACCATGAGATCTCTGATATCAACTTTTATTTTGTCAGTCCATTAATGTCTGTGTGTTCCGTTTTACGTTGTGGTAAGTCATTTATATATATATATATATATATATATATATATATATATATATATATATATATATATATATGTTTGATATGGAAAATAAAATCTAGTTCCACAAGTAATATACATTTTATTGAACCTAAACCCAAGAAATACTAACTTTATATATATATATATATATATATATGTATCTATAAAAAAGCTAAAAATACATGTTTATCAGTGTACGCAGCTTTGGCGTCGCAACCACTGTAAGCATAGAAATCGTCGCGTGTTGAACGTTTGCTTGTCCCGGGGAATAACATAAATCAGACTGTATCTCGCCATTATCTTTATACAAATAATAAACAGGTCTATAACCAAGAGCTATGAATTTTCAACGTGAATTTTCCTAAAAAAATATATGAAACGGTTCTATCGTGTTATGAATTGTATAATTCCATTAAACATGGTTATTTAAGATATGGGATGCGTGACTATATAAGCACTCTGATTATATTGTGGTTTCTACTTATCAAAAGGTTTATGTTAAGTATAACTTTTTTAGAAAATTTATTACGGTAGTTTGACATGGAAAATTGCAGAACAAAGGGATCAGTTTAAAGACTTAATTAAATAATCCGTTTAAGTAAATAGCTTACTACGTGTTGAGTATTCATTATAGTCAATTTTTTCCACACCACTATATCAAGTGTTATAAATGTATACTTCAGGTACATCAACGCCAGATGATTTCAAATGGGATAATTTTTTTTGAGTTGACTTGGATGCAAAATTTTTACAAAAGTTATTAAGAATTATTTTTTTTTGTATCGTTTCCAATAACATACAGTTTTTTTAACAAAATTTATTGACACAAAAATTTTGGGCTGGAAGAGGTTAAGATATTTGTAATTAGGAGAGTAATAATAAATATAATTTACGAAATACCCCTTTTTGTACTGCACTTTAAAATATCTCCACAACTATTAAGTATATGGATAAAAAATACTGGCAAATAGTAGAGAAATAATCCATAGAAAGAAAGAGGTAATTTTGACTCCTAGCTCTGTACTAGTATTAAGTTACTAATAATAAAACCAGTATTTAATCCTTCACTGAATACAAGCCCACATTATGTATAATATTTCCCTTTCATTGTTCAGACATATGAATTGGATGCAAAGGTAACTAACTATAATATGAAAATTTAATGAAATGATTGATACACATTTCATAACATATCCCTTTGAAACTTCAGGCAGTCAATATTAATAGTAATTTAGCTGGCTAATAACTGACATTTAATTACACGAACTGCACACAAATCTCTAATATTCCTTTGTTTTCATACAAAGCTACAAAGGTACATACACCTTTTTACTGTGATATATGCATTTCAGTTAGAAGATTGGGTAAGTTTAATACACTATGTGAAAGTTTTGAGAAAAAATATTACAGGCCTAATACCGACCTAAAGAAATGGTATTAAAACTTCAATACTAGCAGTTAAATCTACAAAAGTTTACAACAAGTTAACAACTACTTTAAATTAATATCCAACCATTATTTTAATTAGCATGAAATTTGGTTACTACATATTCTACGCTGAAAGTCCCGAGTTTTTTTTCGTCATAAAAATTCGTTATCGTCACCTTGGCCTTTTCATCTGTTGTCGTAATGTTCTAGAAACTTTTTTTTTATCTTTATCAACATTATCTTATTTTATTCTAACAAGTCTCTTCTCCTCCTTGGATAATTAAAAACAGAGACGACATAAAATTATAATATATTACCATTGGATTGGTTTTAAGCAAAGCAAATTAAAATTAAACATTTTGGCAGCTTAATGCATAAAGCCTAGAGATATAATATGTACTTAATAGCAACGATGCAACGATGATGCATAAGTTAACACTCATGTTAAAGGCTTACAGTGATTTCACATTTCAAGGGGCTATATCAAAAGTTGCGGAAGGTATTGTGGCAATCAAAGTAGCGTCATGAGTATTGTTAAAATTCTACTTATCTTAATATATGAACCGAATACATAGCGGATCTCAATGAATAATCTATAACCTTAGTTGAAGATGAGTATCTATATGAGGATGATCCTTTTTCGGGAGCAATAATTCAGGCTGGAGAGGACATTGTACCTAAGATATCCGAGAACAGAACAGACAGGTGATGCAAGACTGCGGAGAGTCTTGATATGAAACAAAACAGCAGACGCACCTGGAGGTTGATTCGAAATCTTGGTAACTATCCCGCTCCCACCTGACAGAAGTCACAACTGATCAGATAGCTCACCGTTTCCTGACAAACAGTAGGTCGAGGTCAAGGCAGAACAAGGTGAGGATGCAACGAAATATGGACGAAGAAAAGTATGTTCTGGACAAAACGCGAAAATAACAAATAAAGAACTTTGGACCAATAACCGTAGAGTGACTTCTGAAAATGATAAATTGAGGAGAGCCAGACAGAACAAAGAGTTTTAGACCTGTCTCTGTTTTGCACAGTAATAAATAACAGCGCATAGTAGCGTGCACAGACCTAACTGCCGACTATAATACAATTAACAAAAACTTTACGAAACTAGAATGGATATCACTTTTATTCTTTATAAAATGATATGTGTTCGATGGAGAATTAAGTAACGAAAAACTCTGAAGGAAATGCACAAATTTATTCAGATGTTTACAGTTTAGGTTACAGAATTATACTAACTTAAGGACTACAAAATATATCTAAAAAAACCTCTCATAGTTCTTGATAATAACGTAAACACTTAGAGATTCTCGGCGTGGGTCTTTATCATCTCCGAAGGAATCTGGAATATTGAGATAAAACACACACACACAGTGGCGTGCTCGCCATAACACCTTCCTCCTGAAGACCAAAGCTGGGGTGTCCAAGAAGGGCTTCTTTTGCAGCTTCGAAATTTTGGAGCCTCTCTAGACATACTCCGCATAGGGCAGGTAGGGCCACATGAAACAAAAAAAACCAACCGGCAATAACTCATTATACTTTTGTTGTTATGAGAAGGCCGTAGATGAAGTGTACCACAAGGTAATCGAATTATATGTTCAGTTATTATGGATTAAAATCCCTTTATAATATTGATAATGAAAGTTCATATCTACTACTTGCCGTGTTACACTTCAACTTCGTCTAGTTAATCGCATCATAAAATGGTTTTACATTATTAAAATGAAATTTTCGAATAACCTCGTTATCTAACTTAATTTTTAGAGTTTTATTGATTTCATTGACCTCAAGAACAACATATGGTCCTGTATTTAATACCAATTTTGGTGTATTTGGATTTCTTGGTCTTTTTAAGAGAATTTTATCTCCAACTTTATACTTTACTTCCAAGTTGCTCGTTCTTAAGTTATCAAAACGGTTCTTTTGCTTTTTCCTTTGATCGCATTGTTTTTCCCTTATATTTTTTAACTGATTATTATACGAAATTTCATCAAATTACGAATTAATAAAACTTTGCACCTTTTTATTATTAAATTCACCCCCGTTATCTGACATAATTATCTTAGGAAGGCCGAAAAGCGAAAAATAATTTTTTAATTTACTAATTATCGTTTCTGGGTTTTTATCAGTTAAAATATACGCTTGTGCAAATTTTGTTAGATTATCTATAACGGTGAGCATTTTTTGTTTATCAAAAAAGAACAGGTCTACAGATAAAGCCTCAAACGGTTTCTCCGGAGAATGCCTTACATTTAAACCTTGAGTACGATTCCTACTATCAAATTTTGAGAGTTGACAAGTAGGGCATAAAGTAATAAATTCGGTTATTTCTCTATACATATTTTTCCATTTATAAAGTTCTCGAATTTTGTCTGCAGTTTCATTAATTCCTTTGTGATAATTACCCCGGTAGTTATGATATTCGAATATTATCCTTTGCCTATCTTCTACAGGCGGCATAGTAACGATATTTTTACAAATTATAAATTTAACGTCTGGGTAAAGGAAACTGAGCATTTTATAATAAATATTACTTTCAAAATAAGGTATGCAATAAGTTTTATTTCGAACTAACACTAGTTTTTTCAAAGTATTAAAATTCTCAAGGCAATGGTGTGGCTTAATTTTAACTATAGAAATTTCTCTACTACGATTTTCGTTATATAACTTTAATATTTTTTCAAAATTCGAGTCACCAACAGTGGGAAAATTATCATTGATTATTTCGAAATGATTTACATTTCTGTCATTTTCATGGTATAGATATAAAATATTCTTATTGTTAACGTCTAAAATTTGCTCATTAGAGTAGGAAAAATTATTTAAATCTAAGTTAGTTTTAGTATTCTCAAATTGGGTATAATCATTTTGTTTTTGATAGACATGATTTAATCGAATTCTTGGCAGAACTTCTAATTTTCGTTTATTTACAATAGTATCGATTTTTTCAGTTAAGTCGATAACATTACTTCGGATTTGATGTTCTTGTATATTATTTACACTAAGTATATTATGCTCCTGATCAGATGGAAACAAGGGGATTTCCTCACGATTAGCAAATAAAGTATTCAAACCAAAGTGAATAACACATTTATTCTTTTCTAAAAAATCATAACCAAGTATTCCATCAAAAGGAGAATGTATGTCTACTATATAGAATTTTTGAACACCTGAAAATAACTTAAAGTTTACACTCTTTGTAACTTGAATTGGTTCGTTATTAATACCAAATATTTTAAAATTTTCATGATTAAAGTGATAAGAGTCTAAAATTTTACCTGGTTTCAATATTGATATAGCTGCCCCTGAATCAATTAATAACTTTAAATTCAAATTTTTAATATGCGCGTAAAGAAGCGGTTTATTTGCTACTTGGTAAACTGTAACGTTGTCAGCCGCACTTGCTCTAAAAAAATCATGATCAACTTCGATTTCTATTTCTTTTTCTGAACTATCGTTGTCGCAATAGGTATTATGAACAAAATTGTGAGATTGTGATTTAAGATAACATTTTTCTGCTTTATGTCCATATTTATGGCAAACCGTGCACTTTGGAATAGTTAATTTAATTGGTGGATTTATCGATTGATTTGTTGAACCGGGATCAGAAAATGTTTTTTGAGTACCTGCAGTACTTGATGAAATTTTATTGTCATTATTTATATTCAATTTAGAAAACTTGTCATTTGTTTGTTTAAAATATTGTTGGTTTTCATAATCGTTTAAAATTTGCTTAATTTGAATTAACGAACTAGGATTTAAAGAGCGAAGCATTTGACACAAAGGTTCTTTTATGCCCGTAATAGCGGTCAGAATTGCAGTCTTACTGTGAAAATTATTTAAACTTTTTTTCTCAACATCGTTCAAATTTGAATCATATTTGATAACTTTATTGATTCTAATTAATTGTTTTTCAATTCTATCAACAAAATTTGTAGGTTTTTCATTAGAACTTTGCTTAAAGTGACATAACTCAAAATTTAGACACTGCAAATCCAAATTTTCACCAAACTGAGAAAGGAGAGCATTTTTTATTTCGTGCCATGTCGAAAATTCTTTCGAGCCAATGAAATCAAGAGCTTTTCCCTCTAATCTGCTTTTTACAATAAAAGGAAAAATTTGCAATTCCGCTGGGTCAAATTTTGCAAAAATAAAATCAACAGAATCTATAAAATAATGTAATTTTGAAGAAGACCCATCAAAAACATTTATAAGCTTGATAGCTTTGTCACAATTAATATAATTATTAGAGGTGGTAGCGGAAATTATTGGCGTAGTTGCTGTTACGTTGTTAGTTGCCATTGTATTAACAAAAATAAATTAAACAAATAAAAAAATGCAAATACTAGATATGATAGCTTGAAAGTTTGAAAATTGCGAAACAGAGTAAATAAAAAAATGAAAACAAATAAAAAATTAATATAATTCGACTAACCTCAAGTACTTCCGTGAGAATGTGGCTGTACACCGGAACGGGTCGAAAACGTTGCAGCGTCTCAGATCAAGTGGATTTACACTGGAACGGGTAGAAAACGGGTGGAGAACGTTGTATCTTCTGGATCAACTGGGTTTTCACTGGAACTGGTTGAAATTCTAAACTGTAGAGATGTTGTTGCTTCTTCTGTGGAAATGCTTCACCGTTTCCAGGGTCGAGTGGCTTTTCACTGAAGCTGGTTGAGAAGATTTCACGAAGTTGCTAGTTGCGCCTCCCCAGAACTTCCGAATTACTTTGTGGCTTTACACAACAAGTGGCCTTACACTTGGAATTCTTCTAAGTTGCTTACGGGTTCCTTCAGTTTTCCTTCCTCGTGGCCTTACACTCGGAACTCAAATACTAAGTCACTAATTCTCCAATTTTCCAATTAACGATTAAAATCATTAAAAAAAGGCTTTACTTTTTCTAATTGGAAATTCTACTGACTGCGCTACTTTTATTCTTTATAAAATGATATGTGTTCGATGGAGAATTAAGTAACGAAAAACTCTGAAGGAAATGCACAAATTTATTCAGATGTTTACAGTTTAGGTTACAGAATTATACTAACTTAAGGACTACAAAATATATCTAAAAAAACCTCTCATAGTTCTTGATAATAACGTAAACACTTAGAGATTCTCGGCGTGGGTCTTTATCATCTCCGAAGGAATCTGGAATATTGAGATAAAACACACACACACAGTGGCGTGCTCGCCATAACATATCTGACTCAGAAGGTAAGTAAAATGCCTTATTCTGATCAGACCTGTGAATAACAACAAAATCTTATTTTTTGTCTGTAGTTCTTGATCGCTAAAACTTAATATATGACGCTCTCGTCTCAGTCGCAAAGTTGTGAAATAAGATACGTGTAACAGGATAACAAGGAACGAGATAGAAGTATTCGGCGGTACTGTGAAGTCTTTTTCTAATGAGGAATGAAAAGGCAAAGATAATATATCGTTTTTAGATGAATATGAACATCGCTAGTTTAGTGTAATATTAGTACGTAAACAAATATTTGAAGGGCATGAAAAGGGTATTTAGACTTTCAGTTTATTGAATTTGTGGTACTCGTCGTAGTTGTATGGATATTCCATCAATTTTATTCCCATGCCTTTTAAAAATGCCACTGGTGCCAAATTAAAAAAATAAGAATTAGTAGGTTATGAAACATTTTTATAGACGTGGATGATAATTATGCGTCATATAATATTTATAAGGCAAAGTTGTCCTATAAAACGAAACACATCGAATTTAAAAAAGCATATACCTACATGTAAAACATCCGACCATATAGGATACTCTGAAATAATAACACGTGAAGAATTATATAATGATCCATAATGCAAGACATTTTATTCGGAGTTTAATATACGACTATTTGGTTGCTCTGTTCACAATCACAATCAGAGATAAAAATCACAATGAATAAAAAATCACTATCACAGTTATACCTGTGATTCCAGAATCACAGTTTAGCTGACTACTACCATGAACGGTCGCCCACAGTCTAACGATCAATTCATATCCCACCAAACAAAACAATTTATTAACTCTAATGATACAGCTGTGGAAGCTCAGGGAAGAACCTTTAATGAAGTCGAAGAAAACTTGACAAATGCTCTAGAAGACTTGGACTATACTATTATGAAAACCATTTAAAACCTAATCTCACAATGCGAATCACACCAAAGGTGGAATGGCATTTATAGCTGCTGGAACACCACGAGACGACAAAATACCCCAGCTTACGTCTAGATTGAACACTGTACTGCCAATATCACTCTCAAGTGATCAAGAAAAAAGTAAGAGCACTGACCAACTACTAAGATAACATAAACATTGAAGATACATGCATAGATAAAGAACTAATTTTCGCAAATGACAGTGCCATTTTTGCGGCAAACTATTAAAAATAAAGAAATTAGTCCAAAGTGTTGGTGATCCGAACAAGGAAAGTAAATATTCGGGTGAATGTAACCATATACTTTTATATCTCTTTCTAGATATTCCTATTAACGTAACTCACTAGTTTGAAAGTTTTTCTACTGGATTTGCATTCTAGAAAACAAAACTTATATTTAGCAATTTCTTAATCTTACAGTAGACGAACCTACGTGGCCATGCTAACGCCACTCCTGTACATAGTCGTCATGTAAAACAAGTGCTCTGGACTTGCGAACCTACTCACAGTTAAGTAAAAAACTCACACTAATCAGAAGTGCTGCAAAAGTTTTAGTTCTATTCTTTTAGTTCTTTAGAATCCAAGCTAAAGTTTTAAATGTTGTATTGTTTAAGTGTCGTTGCTGTGTAATAAAGTTTTCAATTTAAAGGACAATCGAATAGTGATAATTAATTTCCTACTAGAAATCCTAACCAAAATCGACCCGGTATCAAGGAAAACTCCTGCGAAGTTCCCGGACGTGTATTTTCTGTTGGTTGAAAATTGAATTATTGGGCGTCAATATGTGAAAAGAAAATTGTAACATACTTTTCTTAGAATAATTAAAATTATCAAAGTCCATGAAAGTACAGCTCAGAAATTACAATTTTTGTATTTTAAACTGAATTTTTTAATACATTTACGATTATATAGTGTAAAATACGGTAAAAATATTCTTTTATAAATTTTGTTAAAGGTTTAAAATATTTGTTCGTTAATCTCAGACATACAATGATATTCAAATTTAATACCATGTCACATAATATCGATTGTTCTTTGGCTTAATTTACTAATATTCCACACTAAACTAACATTAACCCTTATCAACTTATGACATAGAAGACAGGGCGATATTAAATCAACACTGCCTGTTTCTATAGTCTTAATCCGCTATTGTTAAAATTTAATTTACAGAATAAAACCGAGCGTTTATCAATATCGTGCAGCTACAGCCTAGTATCGTTTGCGGAATATTAAAAAATCCAGCGTCGAACGTCAAATCACAACATCCCGGGTTCATTCGTGAAAGGAAAAGTAAATCTAAATAGTACAAAAGAAAACTCAATTCTGAAATAACGTACAATCCTTGTGCTTCATCCTCTATGAAATATTTAATTTTTACAATGTATACGTTTTATATTATACAGAGACGGGTTCAAAATCTGGGAAAAAATATTTTTCAAGATACTCAAAAAATATAATATTGCTATGAGATTTATTATTATTTTTTATTTACCGCCTTGAATAATTAGTCATAGAATCCCTTACATATTATGATGTATAAGTTTAATTTGTAGTTAGCGAATGTTGAGTAAGTTCCTTGTTACTAAGTAAGGTAATTCGAGAATAGATGGTCCGGGTTTTTAAATTTCATGCTAACATTCTAAATATTAAATTAGAATCACTGTTAATTTAGGAATATTTTTTATTAAGTTTAGAAACATGTAGTTAGTAATAAAATGCGTTAAAAAATAAAACTTATAATTCTCAAAAAATTGGTAAAAAAACCATCTCCTCCACAGTGTTGAGGTGAGATGGCCCTCACACCACAACAAAAAAATTGTTTTAAAATTTTCACTTCGTTTTGCACATAACAACACCACAGTCGTGGCAAAAATTCACAAACTTGGAGCAGTAATCGTGAAACCATTTGAAAAAAATGTAAGCAATTAATCCAGTCGGCAGATTTTGTGGTTTGGGAATATATTTCGCCACCACCAGTGCAAGTCTCGCCATCGTCGTCTATATTATCTCAAGAGTCATCCTATATCGATGCCTCTAGATATTTGTTTGAGGATGAGTCGCTTTAGACAGATTTCTTAGTTTTCTTTTTGGTCACTTTTTGCTTCTTTAAAACCGATTTTAATTTAATGGTCTTTATTTCTTTCTCTCTTTTCTTAGAAGCTTTGTTCTTTTTTTCGCCAATTGTCGCCACTGCAGGTAAAACTTTAGCTAGCTGCTTGCTTTTTTCGAACCGAATTAACGCCAGCGACAACAACTAAAGCGGATGAAATTATATCAAGCATTTTTTCATGGTACTTTTCACGTGATTATTTGCATTATTTTCTGAAACCGATTCATTGTTTTTTCTGGTAGAGAATCATATTCGGTCTGTCAACTGCAGCGAGGTTGTTGATCATCATCAGATAAAGCTTTGTTAAAACTAGTGAGAACCACCGTCTGGAATTTGTTTATTTTTACCTGCATCAGGAACCTCAAGTACGATACTATTTTCAGTCAAATAGGCGTTATCTGGGATAGCAGAAGAATTAAATGGCACAATTTTCGTAACCTTGAATGCAGAAGTTCCATTTTCTACAGTTGCAGACTTGTTCCATCCTTCAGCAAGTAACTTTTCAAATTGTAGTCTAGTGAGCTTAAACGATCTAAAAAAACATCTACCTAGTGGTTGTAAAAATTGTTTCTTATGACTTGATAAGCAAAGCAGTATGATACTATGTTCAACACACTATTCTAGCATCTGAACGTTATACTGCTGTATGAAGCATGACAATCAAGCAGTAATAAAATTACTCCCGTTCGCTTTCTAGAGAAAAACTGATCTTTAAGCTATTGAAAAATATGTCACTGTTCACATAAGCCTTTAATTTCTGGAACACTTGCATTTTATTTTTCCCTTTCATTACGCAGGTTGGAGTAAAGAAAAACGCCTTCCGCGTTACAATAAACTATACCGGTTTCTTCCTTTTCACTGGAGCTGATACTTGCGATGTTTTTAGATCGTTTCTTAACAGTCACATGTCCCGGCCTATTATTCAGTTATAACCCCGTCTTATTTATACTGTACACCTGTCCAGGCTTATTTCTAAGATCGCTTTCGATCAGAGTATTTTCTAGCATCTCAAAGTTAGTCTCAATGTCTTTTTTGTTTATACATTAATGATCTATTAATGGGTACCACTTCTGCTTTTCTTATTGACAGTCTTGCTATTAACTAAGTTGATAAAAAGAGAAAGCTTGAATATGGAATATATAATGAAAGATGAATTGGTAGGAAGAAATATGTAAAACTTCGAAACGTCTGACAATGGACTGGCTTATCAGCAGATGAATTGCTATACGTTGAAATATTGAAAGTGGATGCTTCCCATGCCCAATTTTGTC
This sequence comes from Diabrotica balteata, assembly GCA_918026665.1. Classification (NCBI taxonomy): domain Eukaryota; kingdom Metazoa; phylum Arthropoda; class Insecta; order Coleoptera; family Chrysomelidae; genus Diabrotica; species Diabrotica balteata. The sequence continues at coordinate 50,104,296 of OU898282.1, forward strand.
ACGGTACTCAAAGAAGAAGATGAACTTTTCTCAGTATGTCGTTGTCACTAGTGGCCTAGTGACAGCGACACTAAAAAGGCCACTATGTTACAATTGATTTATTTTCGTTTAGTTTTGTCAATTTTATCAGACATCCTGTACAGTTACTTACTCCTCCTCGAAATATTTCTCACGATGACCACTTTGCAAAATTTCTGTATTAATAAAAAATTTCGTAAGATATTTATTTGGAGTTATTCCAAATAATTCCTTTTAAAGATGCCGCAAAGGGCACTACGGTTATGAACAACCTGCTCAAAACTTAACCAATACTTTATCTAGGTAGTTTTTTGCCAATATAAATATACCCAAACTTTTCAAATCTGTTTATTTTCTGTTTGCAGTAAAATGTAATATTACTTTGTAGTCAAGAGACCCATTTTTTAATTGGGTAAGTTATACTACAACTATTTTTTGAATCTGTTTTTTTCTTGTATTTCTCACTTCTAGGACTATCCCAATCTCACTGTTTCTATTTGTTACTACGTTACTGTGTCTAAAGTTTCAACCTTATACTTGAGTATTAAGATAATGAAATTGTTTAAAGTGTCAGTAGAATTACTTTTCAAATTATACTAGTGATTCTACCCGTCGCATGCGACGGAAGATCTAATCAATTATTATCTACAGTCACTCATTAACTTAAAAAAATATTAAAAACGGCACGTGGTATCTAGAGAGTGCCTACAGAAGTGAATACCTCTTATAGCGTGTTATTAATATGTGCTTATTACTAAATTGTTAATATTTTTTTCAAAATAACACCACATATTTAAGTTCTTAAAAATCAAAAATGTTTCAATTTTTTTTTAATTTTGTTTAATGATTTTGGTCATTTTTAAAATTTGTTAAATGTTATATAGAATTTAGTTATCATTTACATTTTCAGTTTTATCTTGTTTTTATGTTTAATAACTTCATTTTAATTATCATTTTATTTTATTTTATTTTATTTTATTTTGTTTAATTTTATTTAATTTTCTTTAATTTTATATCATTTTATTTAATTTTATTTAATTTTATTTAATTTTATTTAATTTTATATAATTTTATTTAATTTTATTCAATTTGATTTAATTTATTTTATTAAATTTTACTTCATTTTATTCTATTTTACTAGTTATTTATTATTTATTATTTTATTAGTTATATTGAATTTAGTTTATTTATTAATTACCTTTATCCTATTTTATTACATTTTATTTAATTTTATTTAATTTTAGTTAATTTTACTTAATTTTATTTAATTTTATTTAATATTATTTAATTTTATTTAATTGTATTTAATTGTATTTAATTTTATTTAATTTTATTTCATTTTATTTAATTTTATTTAATTTTATTTAATTTTATTGAAATTTTATTTAATTTTATTTAATTTTATTTGCTTTTATTTAATTCTATTTAATTTTATTTAATCTTATTTAATTTTAATTTTATTTTAATTTTATTTTAATTTTAATTTATTTTGGTAAAATAAATGGTATGTTATGAATTCTGCAATTTTTGGTTTATATAAAACAACAATGAATAAATATTTGTTTCTTTGGAGATTAATTGCACTTAATTATTACAAATTTTTTTAGCAACTATCCTTTGATATATTAGGGGATAGATTTGCCAATCGTCAAATGAGCAGTTGCCAGAATACAAAAGACGTTTGCAATTAATCTCGAAAGAGACAAATATCTACTCGTTATTGCTTCATATAAATTAAAAATTGCAGAATTGATAAAACAGTATAATCAATATGTACTTTTTAAAAGCTTTATCTCTTTATATTTTAAGCATATAACATATGCATTATAAAATCATGCCAACACTGCCAAACCGAAATATTTTTGACATTTGAGGCTATATTCAGTTTGTACGGTAAAGCAGTTCGGTAAACTCAACCGTTAACTCATTCCAGAAAGAACTTTTTAGTTTATAGCGCTCCTTTCATTAAGTCTCTCTTTTTGTATCATGAACATCCCATTTCTGTTTTGTTTTTCTTATTCAAATATTTAAAATTTATATCGTCCATTTTTGTGTGAACAATTGTCCTTTTTCTTTGTTTCCTTGTCTTTGTTTTTTTTGTGTATATCTTTCGCGTGTTCATCTAAAAGTACTAAGTCTTCGGTTACAAAGTCTATCAATGTTTTGATCCTACTATCTAGTAGTTTTGTTCATTATGTATTATGTATAAATATAACAATAATGAACATAAAGAAAATAACAGAGTAGTAATAAAGTTTGAATTAAAAAAAAGCAGAATCTAATACAATTAAAAATTTACAATGTAAATAAGAATTCTAAAATCTATATAAACCACTCGGTTATCGAAAGAAATTACACTAACACAAAAAAATATTGGAACTAGGAGTTTAATATACCTATAGCCACTTAGTGAACTAGGTATAAGGTCGTTACCCTATGTACTGATTTGAAACTTACGTACATAAAAATTAATATTGTTCTGAAGCTATTTTCTTGTGGCATTTTAACGTAATTACTATTTAAATGGGAATTAGCCACAATAAAGTACGTTTATTGACGATTCAATTTTCACTTCGGAAATCGTTTTCAAAATAGAAACGTTAGTGAAAAAAATAATATATACTATTATATAATATATAAAATATTAATATACAATCCTTGTATATTCGACAAGGAAATGATCCTGTAATGACGAGTCTTTTTCTTATAGCTTTGGATTTAAAACTGCTATATTTAATAAAAATAGATATTAAAAAGTATTTAATTTATTTAAAACTTTATTTTAGTTAAGATAAGTTTTTAAGAAGTTTTAATCTGATGAATTTTTTAAATAGACATTTCTAGTCGACTCCTATACTGGACTTGTATAAAGTTCATCAAGTTTCCTTTTATTTTAGATTTTTAATTCATCATTTCCCGAAGTTTAAAATTTATGCTGACATTTCCAGCCTCATTTTTGCTATTTAATCTTCTTTCGAATTCATTCTTATTTCAATTTTCCTTCATTTGCATTCAGAGATTTTTGTCGCTATGCGGGAATAATAATTTTTTGAAATGAGATGTATTCAAATGGGAATATCTGTGAAGTAGACGGAATCTTTTCAATTTTATCTTGATAATATTTCATTTTTATTTCTATGCTCACATTTAAATTACAGCATTTACGAGTTGAGCCGGTATTCCCATTAAACAATGCGGATTGAATGAGGCTGCTGCCTTGCTAAGGTATGCTGAAATGAATATTCAGAGAAATGTCCCTTTAGCCAAGCGCCAATTTATATATTTCAGTGATGCTCATATTATACCAATTCAGTCAAGAAAGGCCAAAAACTGGAAAAATGCTTATAAGAAATTTTTTAGTTATTCTAAGCATTTTTACTATTAAATAATACATCATAAATACATTTTTTGATATATTTTTTTTATAAAAGATACAGTCAAAAGATCACATACAAAATTAACAATATCATTTTCAATTAGACAATCTATCGAACCTTGGTAGAGCTATTATGACTTATGGGGCAGAGGTTTGGCAGATAACGCAGAAGGATAGAAAAAGAATAGAAGTAATATAAATGGATTTTCTAAGGAGAGCGTGTGGTATATTGAAAAAAGATCACATCAGGAATGAAGATATTAGAAGGAGGACAAATACTGTATATTCCAGTGTAGATAGAATTGAAACGAGACAACTAGTGTGGTATGGTCACGTGAAACGAATGAATGAAGATAGATGGCCAAAGAAAGCTTTAAATTACATACCACAACAAAGAAGAAGAAGGGGAAGGCCTTCAGTTGCCTGGGAAAAAATTGTACGGCACATAATGAGAGATAGAGCCATCAGAGAAGACGAATGGATGGACAGAAAACGATGGCGGTCGAAATGCGAGAAACGGCAGAGGCTGTAGGAACCTCGCTTATATATATATATATATATATATATATATATATATATATATACATATATATATAAATATATATATATATATATATATATATATATATATATATATATATATATATATTGTAGTTTTGAGTTTCTTGAACCGTATTATATTTAATATAAAATTAATATTTCTTGGGTTAGGTTCAATAAAGATATGTTACATGTGGAACAAGATTTTATTTTCCATTGCAATTAATCAACGTTTCGGCAGGAAACCCTTGCCTTTGTCAAGATTCTAAAATGTGTATAAATATAAGGACAAACAGATATTGTAAATATGTATATATATATATATATATATATATATATATATATATATATGACTTACCAAAACGTAAAACGTGACACAGACATTAACGAACTGACATATAAAAGTTGATATCTGATATCTCATTGTTTACCATATAACTCAATAAAAATGAATCAAATTTAATCAATATACTACCACCAGATATTTTTAATACATTTAAGAATATGTGTTTAAAACAGAGTGCATATATTTTTAACAAAACTAAAAATAGGAACACCAAAAAGATTAATAAATTACTTCTAAAATCAAATGATACTGAAAATAAATTAGAAAGATCTTGGGTCGAAAATTTAACTACCGTCGAAATACCTAACGACGTACAAGAGATTTTAAGTTTAGGAGACAACTTTGCAGTTCCTATTCATAATAAAAACGAAATTCCTGTGTCTGATATTATATGTTCGATTGAAAATTCAATTTCTAATTTAAATGAAAGTTTACAACATCAAATAAGAACAAAGTGTTGTAATATTTTATCCAATTTTAGAAACAAAAATAAATATTCATTTGAAAATAAAGAATTACATAAAAAAATTCAAAAGACAAAAGCCTTTTTGAGGGAAAATCCTAATGTAGTTGTATTAAAGCCTGATAAAACTAACAAAACCGTTATTATGGAATCTAATGATTACGACAATAAAATGAATGATCTTTTAAAAGATGACACCATATATCATAAACTTAGAAATGATCCTACCAATATCTTCCAAAAAAGAAATAATGCTCTTATTGACAGATGGGACAAAAGTGGATATATATATCACCAAATACAGCAAAATCACTTAAGATACACAACGCTATTCCACCAAAAATTTATGGTTTACCTAAAACACACAAGGAAAACATACCTCTACGTCCTATCGTTTCCTGCATTCAATCACCTTTCGAAAATCTTTCAAAGTTCTTGAAAAACATTATCTCCAATGTCATAAATAAAAATCCTTATTATATTAAAGATTCCAACGATCTTATTTCTAAAATTAAAAACATTCACGTACCGGATAACTATAAATTAATCTCTTTAGATGTCATTTCACTATACACTAACATCCCAATAAAACTTGCCACTGACATCATTAAAAAGAAGTGGAATGACATAAAAGAATACACTAACATCCCATTGAAGAATTCCAATCATCTGTAGAGTTAACGTTAAACTCAACATACTTTTTATATAAGGACGAAATATACCAACAAATGGATGGATGCGCAATGGGTGCAAGTATATCTAGTGTCATTGCCTAACTGGTTCTGGAAGACTTAGAAGAATCTGTCATGAGTCATTTAGATTTTAATGTACCATTCTTCTACCGCTATATCGATGACTGTGTCTGTGCTATTCCAACAAATAAAACAACCGAAATCTTAGATATTTTCAACAGTTACCATCCAAAATTAAAGTTCACTATAGAAATTGAACAAAATAATAAAATAAACTTTGTGGATATCACCTTACATCGCATTAACAATACAGTTAAAACCATGTGGTTTACAAAAGAAACATGGTCTTCACGATATCTTAACTACAATTCCCATCATCCATTTTCCCATAAGAAGTCTGTAATTATAAGTCTCGCTGAAAAATCTATAAAACTAACAGATCCAGAATACAAACCAACTGCAATAAAAAAAGCAAAAAATGCCCTTCTAAAGAATGCATATCCCGAACATTTAATCGAAACTATTTTCAAATCAAGACTCAATAAATTTTAAACCAATACAACTAACAACAAACCCAACAGTATCAAAACCACTTATACAACTCTTCCATATATAAAAGGTTTATCCGAACAACTAACAAATCTTTTAGCCAAACATAATATAACAGTAGCCCACAAAGGCAACAACCTCTTAAATAAATACTTCACAAAACTAAAAACACAAACTCCAAACCTTACCAGACAAACAAAACCTCAACAAAAATCACATGTTGTTTACGAGATACCATGTACAAACTGTGAAGGTGTCTATATCGGTCAAACCAGTCAACTGCTTCAATCCAGAATTCGTTCTCACAAATACGACAAGAACAACGTCACTGCGCTCACAAAACATGAAAGCGGGAAGAAGCATAAATTTGACTTTGAAAACATTAAAATTTTAAAAAACAGAAAAAAAACAAAAAGAAAAGGGAGATATACGAATCAATAGAAATAAAAAGAAACACCAACGCAATAAATGACAAAAAAGATATACAAAACCTAAATAAAATATATTTCAATCTGATTTAAACAATAACAATATAACATCATAAAAAGCTCTTAAAGTCATAACATATCTCCACCTTACCTTTTTCAAAAACATCAACGATACGCCCATATAAAAATAATTATATACTAATGACGGTAAACAATGAGATATCAGATATCAACTTTTATATGTCAGTTTGTTAATGTCTGTGTCACGTTTTACGTTTTGGTAAGTCATATATATATATATATATATATATATATATATATATATATATATATATATATATACATATTTACGATATCTGTTTGTCCTTATATTTATACACATTTTAGAATCTTGACAAAGGCAAGGGTTTCCTGCCGAAACGTTGATTAATTGCAATGGAAAATAAAATCTAGTTCCACATGTAACATATCTTTATTGAACCTAACCCAAGAAATATTAATTTTATATTATATTAATATATATATATATATATATATATATATATATATATATATATATATTTTCAAATAGACATTATATGATAAGAAATGAATATTTACATGAGTAGAGAGTGCATGAAGAAGTAGAGCTATACTAGGCGGAGGCCAAGGTTCGATCCTAGCTGAGACGATAAATTTTTAATGTTAATCAGTAAATCTCTAATTTAACTGAACCGTCATCGTGTTTCGAAGGACAGGTAAAGTCGTCTGTATCCACTACGTAAATTACTACGTCATTAACACTAAAAGCTTAGAAAAACGTTATTATTACTATTTTCGTTTGGTCTTCCCCTGCAAACTTATATTACTGCCGGAGTACTAATTTTATGTCGTCATCGATGATTTTAGGAATCTCTTTCGATCCAGCATTTTAAGGTGGTTCAATACTTAACGCATATAATGTAGTATATAATTTTTCAATGATTTTGTTATTTTTTTTTATTTTTGTTTTGCTGATCTTGTCTAAATGTGTTTTTCGTTTTCTTATTAAGTTCTTTATCTGTATCGTTCTGATATGGTGTCCATATGTTCTTTATATTGATTTTTTTTCTTTTTTTTTTGGAAATGGTGAGTATTAATATATGTGGATATTTTGTGTTCTGTAGTCAAATACCCTTGCCTTTAAGTAAAACTCTTTAAAGTTTGTTTAGATTTTGAGTTTATTCAACTTTTTCTCAAAACATACTAAAAATTAAAACAAAAAACTACATTAGAGAATGAAGTTGTTGTATCTTCAACAGGCTTACCCTTGAGAGGATTGTACTATATTATATATGTTAAACTGGTTCGTTTGCACTTATTAAACAAGCAACAAAAATTATGTTACTAAGTAATTAAGAAGGGAAAAACCAAACAGAAATAAAAATAAATTATATCTTATTTGAACTTTAATCCCTTTAAACTGTCCAACTTTTAAAGAACTTTTATGTAGTTGTTGTTTTTTTCTTTAAAAGAAGATTACTGTATATAGCACTAAGATTTTCAATGTCTTCTCTTTTGTTTAAGGTGTTTTGTGTAGTTTTAATTAAACACATTTCTAGAAACAATCTCTTGTTGTAATTTCTTTCCATTCTCAATATTTCTGCTTGATCATAGTTCGGCGTATGGCCCATCGTAATATAATGTTCACTTAATGCACGGCTTTATTCAGATTAATGTCACTCTTGTGCAATTTTAATCTTCCGGGCAAATTTCTGGACGTTTCTCCAATATATATTCTATTGCAATTATTACAGGTTAGAGCGTGCACTACATTGGAGCTTTCTTTAATAATTAAGGGTGATTTAAGTTTGGTGTGTAATTTCGATATTGTTTTTATATTTCTGGTTCCAATTTTGATATTAGGTACTTCTCTGAATGTACGTATGACTTCTCGCAAGTCATAACGACAGACCAAAGAGAAATTTTAACAAACAACCAAAATGCATTGTACCACTCTTTACCATATATTCCAGGTTTAACAATTAGACTATTAAATACATTCAGGTTCTGTTCAGGATATAGATAATCATTTGATCAATGATTTAAGAGAGTTTTATTCTAGGTAGAATTAAAAATATGTCCAGTTAATATTCTTTTATGTAAGTAAAAGGTGTCTATTAGATAGTTGTTCCTGGCTACTTCTTAGTGCACCATATAGAAATTGTTTTTTATTGATGGTGAGCCTAGAAAATTGGGCTCTTTCTTTTGTGTTCATTAACGTTTTTTAACTACTCGTCATACGTTTCTATTTTGAGTTACTTTATAGTCCTCTTCACTAGAGTATATTTATATCTAGGTTTTCCAAATGTATAAATTGAAGGTTTGGCTATCTGTTTCAAGTCAAGAACAGCAAAGTTGCTTGTATATAGTAAATTTTGTTAGGCGGTGATATAGAGAGAGTTGTTTGATTAACTGTCTGTTTGATAGTGGCTGTTTAGTGTTTATTCCGGATTTTCTTCTGCTATAATTATCAGACACAATTTTGTCATTTTAATCATTTGTCATCTAGTATCCATAGAGACACCTTCTCTTCTCCCTTCTCCCTGGAAGTCTTACGTTGTCATTACGCAAATCTCTTTAAAACCACATAATTTAAATTAATCAACAAATATGTAATAATTGTTAAAAAAGTTAACATAATGTAAAGGGTTTTTACCCACATATTTAATGGCTTCATTTATGTATACCTGGTAAGTGTTCAACCACATGTTCTTTAACCTTGGACAAAATTTACTATATATATGTATGCTTTCATTAAAATGTTGACACTTATTTTAAGTAACAACACTGATGATGGACTTATCAGTTCAAAAACGTTCTGTGATGTAGCCTAAAAGGGAATATAGCTTTTATTAAAGAATATTTTAAATTAAAGTTTTACATATATGTATATATATATATATATATATATATATATATATAATATATATATAAAAATATATATATAATATATATATATATATATATACACATATATACATATATATATATATTATATATATATATATATATATATACACATATATACATATATATAGATATATATATATATATATATATATATATATATATATATATATATAATAAATAAAAACACAATTTACTGTAATAAGAAAATTGGACTATTATCTATCCACTCTCATTTTATTTACAGTTTTCAGTAAAAGCTGTTTTAAAATGACAGTATCAACTGAATATGTGATATTGTTCTAAAATGAGTTTCAGTCTGGAAAGTTCAAAAACGTTTTATAAGTTTCGGAAAGACATTTCAACATTTCTAATATTACTGTTGCGGAATACTTTTACAAGCAATTTGGAATATGCAATACATGGTGTATTGAACTTTGAGAAATTGTGCAGTCTGCTCCAATAATTACCAATTTACGAGACGTCATCAAATGTTGGGAGCAGAATTTTAATATAAATGATGTTATGTTATTAATATGTTTAAGTAAATATGTACGTATTTAAACATTAAGATTTTTAGTGACGTTCGTTTTTAGTTATTCCTTAAGGCTGTATGGTATAAAAGTAGATCAAAGCGTATCAATTATAACCACGATAATTTCCACTTAAGCCAATAAAGTAGGTCAGAAAATCAATATTAGTAAAACCAAATCCATGAGAGTAAATACAAGAAACAACATGCTATTTACTATCAACAACGTGCAGATTGGAAATGTGGAAAACTTTACGTATCATGAAAGTGTCATAACAGAAAGCGGAGGTACAGAGGATGATATTCGTAAGAGGATACGAAAAGCTCAACAAGCATTCAGCATGCTCAACCCTATTTGGAGATCTGGCGAGTATACTACAAGAAAAAAAATCCGTATTTTCGTCAAATATCATGTCTGTTCTACTCTACGGATGTGAAACCTAAAAAGTGATAAAAACCCTTACAAATAAACTGCAGGTATTTATTAATAAATGTCTAAGATAAATTATTCGTATTTTCTGGCCTAAGTGTAATTGCACACACTCCGTTTTTGGACGGCCAGCATAAAATCGGCCGATATTTCGGCTGGTAGCAGATGCTTGCAAACGCACCAGATTTTTACCGGTCAAACAATTAGTTGCTTTGTTGTCGTAACACGAGGTTGTTGAATAATAAAGAATCCTAAACTAGTTGTTATTATTACATATTTGTCATCATCATCATCACTGGCTCGACAACCCTTTTTGGGTCTTGGCCTGTTCAAGGATTCTTCTCCATTCTGACCTGTTTCGTGCTTTTTTTTCCAGTTTTTAATTTTTAATGTTGTTTTATCATTTTCTGTTTGTTCTACGTATCTCAGCTTCGGTCTTCCTCTTGTTCTTTTTCCTACTGTCACTTGTTTGAATATTTTGTTTGGTATTTCGCCTTCTTCCATTCTTTTCACATGTCCAATCCAACGTAGCCTTCCTATTTTAATGAATGTTATGATATCCGGATCCTGGTATATGTTGTATAGTTCAAAGTTATACCTTCTCCGCCAAATCCCGTTTTCTTTAGTGCCCTTATATATGTGTCGCAAAATTTTTCTTTCAAAGAGATATTCACTTGTTTTTTCAAGGATCTGTCGCAGAACAAATATCTGGTCTATTGTTGACTTCTGTCTACAGAAGCCACATTGGTATTTGCCAACTATTTTTTCAGCGTATGGTCGAAGTCTTTCATACATTACGTTGGACATTATTTTGTATGCCGCATTCAACAGCGTGATTCCACGGTAGTTTTCACATTATTACATATTTGTATCGCCGTATTAAGCGCCGTAGGATTAAACGTAAGTGGTGGATTCATCCTATCAATCCAAACAGAGAAAACACGGGAACATTCTACACTATTTTTGAAGAACTAACCCGTAATGGTAGTAAGTTTTTCAGCTTCTTTAGGTCTTGCCTCCATTAACTAAATAAGGACATCGTTATCAAGAAAATCATCAATTGCAATCGTATTAATATATACCAAGCACTACCAAAACTAAAATTAAATTGTACCTTAAATTTCACCGTTCAGTCGAATTGGCCGATAAAAAATCGATGTGTGTGCAATACTGTATTTAGTCACGTACGCCAATACATCCCGGTCGTGCCGGCGATACAGTGGCAGTGGACGTCCGCTCACCGGCATTCTACCGACACCGATCAGCCGTCGGCCTGTATGCAATGTACCGTTCTCACATATGGTTCACTATTGGAATTTGGAAGGCCGGTAAAAAATCGACCGTCCAAAATCGGTCGATTTTTTACCGGCCGTCCGCTGATCGGTTTCGGTAGAATGCCGGTGAGCGGACGTCCACTGCCACTGTATCGCCGGCACGACCGGGATGTATTTATAACATTTATAACAGAATTTTAAATATTATACGGCACAATATTACGCAAAGGAAAAATTCAGTAGACCAAAAAAAAACCTAGAACACTCAATTAGGAAGAAACGGCTACAATCTATTACGTAACAGATACAGGAACAGCTCGAACTTAATACAATAACACATTGAACATTATCACTAAACAATCTTTGAAGTAAGTAAAATGGACTATATCCCTTATAATACAGAACTATTAAATTAAGAGCTAACAGTAAGTCACCAATGAATGAATAAATATCTATGCGCTTTCTTGGCAAGAACAATATCAAATAATGAACATGGTGCACATTTAACAGTAACTAACTCAAAACTTAATGCAAATAAATATCCGCCAAATTTTCTTTAACTGCGCGTTACCCACCAATTCCGTTCTACATTTGAGTTTCCCAAGTGCCTCAAAATAATAGAGAATACGGGTTCAGTTCATATAATTTACAAGCTAATTTCGTCGAAACGTCTCAAGTTTGAACTTTTGAGGTAAGTAAGGAAAGTTTAATTTGTGAAATTCACCTCGGCGCAAGATGAAATCTTCAAGTAATGTCACAAAAGATTCTAATACGCGGCTATAGAAAAGGGCTTTGAGAGAGGCTCATCTGGAGATCTAGGTCGCTGATGTTAAAGTTGGAAAGAGGGGAACTATAAACTGGAAAGTCGTAAATAGAACAATTAAATGTTTTATTTCAACTATGGTCTTGAAGTTTCAATAAACTTTAACAACTTGATTGTGTAACAAATTTTAAACATACTTCTAGATATAATCACGTATTAAATATTAAGTAATAAGTAAAATTTAATTAATTTGTTTTACATATTTGATGTACATTTTAAAAAGGGAAATATTAAAATATTAAGAGGATACTAAGATACTGTTTAACTTAAGAATACCCGTCCGACAGGACATTTTGAGCAAGCAGTAACAAATTTGCATATATGTATTTATTTAGTAAATTTGTTCTCATCAAACGTCTTTTACAGCTCAACAGATCAATAAACGAATTCGGTATAAGACATTTTTATTAGTAAAACACCTCTCAAGAGTTGTCTTGACACTGAATTATGATCAAAAAGGCACTAGTGCTTTTTCTAATGATATTTGTACTTCTATGTAACTAGTCATTAGTTGAATGGCTCTATTTAAAACCATACTAATATGTTGGGATTATTCTCTTTTCTTCGATGATGACATTTAGCCTTGTCGTTATAACTTTTTCATATAATTTTAAAAGTAGGGTAGACTGGGGCTAGTTGTGCCACTTTGGACAAAATAATTTTTAACATTTTTTTCGTAATTTTTAGGGCTGTTAGATTACTTTAATGAGGTACTATTTTTAATTGGGAATCATTATTTGGGAACATCAGCAATTTTTAAGCAATACCTTACAGTATGTAAATAGTTTTACAAAATGCACATATTGTCACAATTTGCCCCAATATGGGGTAAGTTGTGACGAACTTGGGGCAGGTTGTGACAGTAAATATTTTTAAATATAATAAACTTTAGTTGGAGAATAATAACAAAGTTTCCATAATAAATTTATTTTATAGTTAAGTATAGATACATAAATGTTTGATAAATGTTTATGTAAGAAACAAATGTGTAGAAAAACATCTAGTGAATTTAAAGTAAAATAAAAAACTTAATCGCTATCGTCAATTTGTGCTGATTCTACTTGTAGTTCTGAAGAGTGGCAGTTTATACAAACATAATAAAGATCATCTTTTGTGCACTTTACATGAGCCCACCTCTTGCATTCCATACATTGCACCCAGTCTTCTCCTAACCTAGACTTTTTATATGGTCCCATACAAACTAAGCAAAAGTAATCTTCTTCTTTTTCTTCTGAGCTGTCTTCTCTTTTTCTTGTTGCGGTCTCTTTCTTTGGCGCTGCTTTTTTCTTAGGCAACAGTTGTTTTGAGTCAAATAATTTTTTCTTTATTTTATCCTCTTTGCACTTTATTGTTTCCTTCCTCTTTAACTCTTCACTGCGAATTGTCTCCTTGACAGGTGTGCTAGTCAAAATTGCAGATGTTAAGCTCTTGCGTTTTTTATTTTTTCGAGGACCAGCTTTTGGCAGAGGTCTTATATCCATAGGGCTGACAGGCAGAACTTCGGCATGGAATGATCCTGGTAGGTTGGCCTGCGATGATCCTTGTTGATATGGTCCTGGTTGATAGGTATGGGAGGGTCCTGGCTGGTTAGCATAATATGACGACGATTCAGGTTCATCGAGATGCTGAAACTCTTTAAGCTGCCCAGCACTGGCTTCCTCATTACCATCTACGATGTCAATAGGCCTATTCAAAGGTCGGTCGGTCACCGAAGAACACAGAAAGTCTTCTTCATTAAAAATGTTTCTATTGAATTCCCATATTCCTGTAGAACGAAATCCTGCCTGAACATTTGTTGGTGTTACAGCTTTAGGTAATGCTGTTTTCACTATACTTGGGATGTCATAAATTGAGACTGTGTTTCCAGGATGAGATTTCATCCATCCACACATGGCGTCGTTTAAAAACTTCTTAAATGGACCAAAAACGGAAACATCCAGTGGTTGAAGTCTATTTGTTGTATGGGGAGGGAACGATAAGAGAGTAATACCGTGCTCTGTACAATAGTCAAGGACTTCGATATATAGGTGAGCACAGTGGTTGTCTAACAGAACTAAAACCGGTGATTTCTTTGAGCACCTTACTTTTTTTACAAAATGCTTCATAAAAAACAAAAAGTCCGGGCCTGTTATCCAGCCACTTGGGTTAGCAGTACCACAACAACCTACTGGCCCATCACGTACAAAATGCTCCTTGTAAAACTTACGTGGAAAAACGAACATAGGAGGAACTGAGTTACCCTCTGCGTTAATAGCAAGAACCATAGTAACATTGGTCCCCCTCTCAGCTGAAGTGACACCACCAACTCTTTTCTCGCCTTTCTTCGCTATGATTTTTACCGGTTTTTGGACAGTCCCAGTCCCTGTCTCGTCTATATTCCAAATATCATTAGCTGTAAAATGGTTTTGACTTAATACTAATTCGAGGTTATCAAAAAAGAGTCCGACATTGTGCTTGTTGAAACTTGTACTCCGACTTAAGCTGGTAGCCTCAGGAACACGAATAGACACATTATTGTTACGTTGCATGAACTTTGTAAACCAATCATTACTGGCGTGTTTTGTTGCTACTTAATTCTCAGGCACAAGAACTTTGTTCGCTATAGCAAATTCAAAAGCTAAACTTTTCATTTCTTTTGGGCTAATACCATAAAATATTTTCGCTGCCTGAACAGCATATTCACAGAGCTCTTCTTCTTGTTGTTGTGAAAATATCATTCGAGGTCTTTTGTAACCCATTTCTACCACTCCATCTGGATTGGTTTGTTGTTTTTTTATATATCTAAGTAAGGACATCCGGTTAACGCCATATTTTTCAGCTGCTTGCCTTAAACTACACGATCCAGACTTAACATCTTACGAAGCCGACTCGTAACTGTTTATATTACTCCGACCACGTTCCGTTTTCCTTTTATAATTTCTCACCATTATCTGTAACAAACCCATAAACATGCATTAAAATTGGTAGAGGCATGTTGTGACACTGTCACAATCTGCCCCAAGCCTTTCGTCACAACTAGCCCCACCGTACGCCATTTTACATAAAGCCACTTGCACAGACCTTGACACGTCGTATAGAAACCTAACTGTGTCTTACTAGAGAGAAATAAACAAACTATCTACTACAACTAGAATAAGTTTCTTACCTTGTGGTTTGAAAGTGAAATAACAATTCAAAGACAACAGCAAAATTTTACTTCGTTACAACGAAATGACATATAATTTTATAAAGCGGCAGAAACGCATAGCATCACAACCAAACTACACAAACAGACTGAGGACATGCGGACGTGGAATTCTGGGTAACCGGGCGACGCTGCTACCTATGGTTAGTCTATAAAACTATTTGTCACAACATGCCCCTGTCACAACTAGCCCCGATCTACCCTACAGGTGAAATTACAATAATGAACTAGGCCTGTAGGATAGACCTCATTCAGTAGAGTAGATAGAGTATCGTAGAGTAAATTTTTATTTGCGTAAATTTTTAAACATAATTGAGCAAATAACGTCCCACTATTAATTACAGATTAAAAAAATATATATATTGGCATCACACATTTAAAATATATTAACATTACAAACTAAATATGCTGATCAAGGAGAAGGATAGGCCAGGCACTCCGCCTGGCAGCTTTCTTGGTTTTTCAATCATTATGACTTCTGCCACTTTCTACATTTTCGGTAGGCACTTTAGTCAAAAGAATCCATTAAATATATATGTAAACTTAGTAATACCATTTTTTGGTAATTGTAATAATACTTTGACTGTTAAGACTATTGTCCTTTATTTTCGTGGCAATTTCTTTAGTATTAGTAGGTTTAAGCATTGATTATAAACCACTACCCAGGTAGTGGTTTATAATCAATGGTTTAAGTTCCAAGAAATCTGGTTCAAAACTATTCATGTTAACCAAGTTATTTCCGTTGTTAGGTAAAATGTGCTTTCTGAGCACTAGTTCAGGCTCAGCTTTTACTAGAGTTTTTGATTGATGGGTTATGTAGGTTAGTATATGTCTTTTGCGCCATTTGGTGGCCCCCCAGAGAGAGCATTCACTACTGTTTTTATTGTTTTTAGCTCTTAAGTCTCTAAGATATATCCCAATCAATTCATTCTGATGATGATTTCTCGCTTGATATACTATTAAACGCCATTATTTAAACTTGTTTTATTCGTAGTTGTCCTGTTTTGTCCCATCTGCGATGACATTTTTTCTTTCGGATACTTTCTGATTTCCTTTGATAATGATAATGACTTTCCTTTCTCCAATAATGACATATGCCTCAGAAACAAGACCCGCCACAGCCACAGCACAAGGGCTACTGGAAACAGAAGAAATGAGAGTACTGAGAAAAATTACAGGAAATACGCAGAGTAATCGAAAGAGAAGTGAAGATATTAGAAGAAAATGTAACGTACAGTATATAAATGAATGGGCACTACATAGTAAAAAAGAATGGAATAACCACGTAAAAAAATGGGGGAGACCCATGTCGTCAAAATAGCAAGAGGTAAGTCACCAATCGGCAAAAGAAGTATCGAGCGACCACGCATAAGACATATGGAGACAACCTTTCATAAAGGTATTATATATATATATATGTATATATATATATATATATATATATATATATATATATATATATATCCGGTTTTTTAGGCGTTACGCCTGTCCGGTAGGGATCTATGGAGGAGTATCACCAAGCCGCAAGCCCTTATCTCTTGCCGTACTGCTCCACCATAGGCCGATCAGATGCCAGCATATCTTAGTCTAAGCCGCAGATTCATCTAGAATTTTAAACTGCTGCGTTAGACTTTTTGTTTTCTGTACACCGAGCTTGGGCTCGATCCCACATCCACTAAACCATTCGACAGTGAAGCGAATGAGAGGCAGCCGCACAGCCCACTGAGCTATCATAAAGGTATTAATCTGCCAATAAACAAACAGAATTTTTTCCTTTTATCCTAATAGGGATGATTGGAGTACTACTCCCTGCTGCTTGGTGAACAATTCAAATTCTGTACCTAGTTTTCTACTACTACTACTACTGTAATTAAGAGTGTGGATACCTACAAATACTTAAGAACATGGATAACATCAGATGAAGACTAAACCAAAGAAATTAAGACCGGTATTGTGCACGTTAAAAGCACGTGCATTATTCGTTAAACTTAAAAAATTTCTTTGTTGTCGGGATGTTAGGTTAAGACTACGCCTAAGAATGCTTCGATGTTACATATTCACTACCCTTATTTATGGCTTGAAAGCATGAACATTAATACAAGTGCTTCTGAAAAAGTTGGCCGTTTTGAATTTTGGTGTCACAGAAGAATCCTATGAATATTACTAAAGAATGTCAAAAGCAAAAGTTACTAGAAGAATAGTAAATGAAACTGAAATTATATTGACTATCAAAAGAAGAAAATTTGAGTACCCATGTTTAGGCCATGTTAGGAGAGAGCAAAGTTATTTATTATTGCCGCTTATTATACAATGCAAAATTCGATAAAAGCTAAATGTGGAAGACGAAGAATATCGTGGCTTAAGAACTTGAGGGAATGTTTGGATGTAGTAGTGCAGAACTATTTAGAGCGGCAGTCAACAGGGTCCGCATAGCCATGATGACTTCCAACTTTTGATAGAAGATCGAACTTAAAGAAAAGTCGTCACATACTCAGTGACGAAAAATTTCGTCACTGAGTATGAGGAAAATGAGGGAATCAACCAGGTTCATATCCCAGGCCTCATCAATGCTAAAGAAATTACAGGCAATTTTCTTGAATATGAAAAAGTCAATCAAGTAAAGATTTTTATTCTGATCTGTTAGCCAATATATTGGCTTTCCAGTAGATACTACTTCACAGTTCAATTGTTTGCAGGTATTTGCGAGATGTCTTCCTAAACAAGACTAAAAAAACTTTATATACTTTTTCAATTTTAAGTAAAAACAAACTGACGGAATACGAGTAGATCTAAGTAAAAAAAAATTAAGTAATTTATAATAATACAGTCGTAACCGATTAAGAAACCAGAAAAGATAAAGACACGCCATTTTCCCTGGATGAAGATATATTTGCCACTCCATTATTGGTATTAGTTTTAAATCTAGATAAACGGAAAAGTTCTTGCTTCCAGCTTCTGTTTGCAGTAGACAATACTGCACAAACTATCTCGCTCCTAATGGTCCTCGCTGGATTAATAATCACTAGTTCTAGTTATAAGTTCCTCTCGTTACCCAGAATGTACATATTCCTTTCTCTGTCGAGCAGTTTTCACCAAAA
Source organism: Diabrotica balteata (assembly GCA_918026665.1). NCBI lineage: Eukaryota > Metazoa > Arthropoda > Insecta > Coleoptera > Chrysomelidae > Diabrotica > Diabrotica balteata. The sequence continues at coordinate 50,122,977 of OU898282.1, forward strand.
GCCATCATTAATGTAAAATGTCTACACTACTAAAATAGCGTAAGAGACCGTGACGTTAATATTTAAAAGCATAATCTTTTAAATATATAATTGTAAAATAGTTTAATCAAGTGAAAGACTAATTTACGTGTGTAGAAATAAACAGTACGGAATAAATAAAAACTAGATAAAAAGCATAAATAAAAAAGTTGTTTACTGCAGTATTAAAGTATTTACATTAAAAATATGTTCAAAAGTACATGATGAGAATGAAGAATATAAAAATTGGATTATAATTATAAATTAGTACGTAGCTTGTAGATTTGTCTTACTTAAACAGATTCTCAGGAACGCATTGATAACATAGGGAGAAGTTGGTTTGTAGAAGATCCATTTTCTTAGACATCTCTTGATCAGGGTCTTTCTTACTGAGTCATGCCTAGTGATGAGAAGGTCACGAACGATCCGTTTACAAAGATTGAATCCTTTCAAAGACCCGTGATTAATACAATCACGTTCTGTCCCCCTATCGTTCGAATGACCCTATAAATGACGCTGTCTAGTGTTTACGAAAAAATCTGTGCGATAGCAACACGTTGATCGGTCAATTTATGGCGCTCCTAAGTTGATTGGAACGGAGAAGGCCCTACGCTGCAAAAATTATATGCATTCGAAATGTCGAATCAATGGTTCCGTAGTCTATTCTGTTTCACATTTGACCTTTAAACAACAAATTTAATTAGTCATTTATATGAACGGATTTGTATGAACGGATCATTTTAATAATTGACCTGGAAGACCCGGGTCACCGAGACGAACCAGGAGTTCCCATCACTACATGCTGTTCTTTATATTCAGTGGAAGTAAATGCCTTTCAGCTCCCGATAAGATGTTGGATAGTTTCTTTAACCTGATATCTACATCGGCATGTGACTGACTTGGAAGTAACCATCAAAAAGAGTAATAGCAACTTTAAATCAATTGACTCCAAATACATCACACATTGCTTACACACAAGCATATCTTTAATTACAGTTTCTCCAAGTATATACCAAGGATGATGTACCAAGTGCAACACTCGATTATGAGTGAAAAACGTAATTATTGAGTAATTATTTAAACATTGTGCTGACTCTCAATCTAACATATTTGTTAAATTACCTTAAAACAAGTGAACTCTGTATACAAAAATCGTATTGTTTTTACATATTGTTCAAATATTTACATTCTAGTGCATATTGCATTCATATTTTAGTCATTTTTTCAAACATAATTTGTCAGTCTCTGGAATAATTCGCAATTTTTGTTGGTGTAGTTTTCACATAATTAATTCAGAACTGGTATAGGACAAGTGGAGAGATCTACCGGTCTTCTAATGAAATAAATTCCTAACAGAAGCAATTCCAAGTAAACTCGTCTGGATCTGCAAAATTATTCCTGTATAGAATATTCCCGCTGGGATTTAGAGCTCATTTAGAACAATGAACTTACCGGTGGACATATCTCACTGCAATAAAACAAAACTTTATTCTAGAAATATTGAAGTAAATAATGAAAATTAATGCAAAAATGTTGTGCTTAGCTAAATAATGAAAATATTAAACCCGGATTGTGTACGTTTAGTTTACAGGTTTATGTCAACATGTTTCGTCGCAATACAAATATATTTTACAAATATTTGCAGATTTATAATATATAAATATTTATTTTCATTACGATCAGTTAAGAAAGTAAATCGTAAATATAGATCATTTAGAAACGTCGAACACAAACTAGATATAAATATATAAATTAGCGAAGAAGAACAGGAAGAAGAAAACTAAATAGATATGAAGAATTATAGACACTAGCTAATACAGAAGATAAAAAATAATGAAAAACTAAACCCCGGAAACCTTAAACCTTCAATAATAGGTTCAATAATAATTCAACATAACTTATACTCCGACAAGAAATGAAAACAAGGAGAGATAATACAAAACGATCAAACTATTGATTTGATAAATTTTCTTTTTACTCCAATCGTCAGAGACGAAAATACCACTGAAACTCTAAAAATCGTACGAACCAGCTGAATTTTGCTGAGAATATCAATTTTGGAACCCTTAAATAGATGAAAAAATCATGAATGTGTTGCTTGTGTGAGTTCATATCAAATAGGTAAAGAAATAATAATAAGACTTACTCACAATCAATTTAATTTAACAATCAGACGACCGGTTTCGCTTTCTACAATTTGCAAAGCATCCTCAGGTCCAGATACAAAGTTAAACTAATGCTGCAATAAAATAAACCCAATTAGGGTGGTGTCTAATAAAGATAAAATAAACAAATAAGTTTGTTCATACAAATTATAGTAATTATGCCAATATTACATGTCTGTGGTTTTCAAAATGAATAAATTTGAATATATAAAAGGTATTAACAGACAAGGTAAGACCCACAATTGGTATAAAGTAGTAATATTATATTGTAATAAATTAATAAATGAGCAGATAAATAAAACAAAACAAACATTACTTACATGCCGGTACTCTATTAATTGATGGATGGTAGGTCATGGTTGCAAAAATCATGTATTGTTGATTGGAGAACTTTAATGTGCTATTGCAGTTGTTTTGACAACTGTAACTTGTAACATAACACACATTCCAAAAATATATCTCTGATATAAGTGTAAATAATTTAAATAATACAATAGTAAAGAACATCACTTTCATTTGACAAACAACCACAATATACCTATCTCTAATTCATTGGATCAAATCTGTTCTCCTCAAGAACTTCCCGTTTAGTGTCAAAACAACTGCAATAGCACATTAAATTTCTCCAATCAACAATACATGATTTTTGCAACCATGACCTACCATCCATCAATTAATAGAGTACCGGCATGTAAGTAATGTTTGTTTTGTTTTATTTATCTGCTCATTTATTAATTTATTACAATATAATATTACTACTTTATACCAATTGTGGGTCTTACCTTGTCTGTTAATACCTTTTATATATTCAAATTTATTCATTTTGAAAACCACAGACATGTAATATTGGCATAATTACTATAATTTGTATGAACTAACTTATTTGTTTATTTTATCTTTATTAGACACCACCCTAATTGGGTTTATTTTATTGCAGCATTAGTTTAACTTTGTATCTAGACCTGAAGATGCTTTGCAAATTGTAGAAAGCGAAACCGGTCGTCTGATTGTTAAATTAAATTGATTGTGAGTAAGTCTTATTATTATTTCTTTACCTAGATGAAAAAATGTTTACCACTTTCACCTCCTGTCTTTTCCCTAAAACGCCCACCATAAGCCGCTGTACGCGGTAGAAAACAAATATTTCAAACAAAAAACGTAGCTGAGATAATTTTAAGATTTTAAATGCTAATTAGCACTTGTGTTTAGAATGACCGTTGTCTTAGAAACAACACTTAAAGCGTCCGGTAATTTTGAGTATATTACGCGATCGAAATCATTTTTAAATAAAAACTCGACGGTAAAATTCGATATGTTTTGAACAGCGTATCCAATCGACAAACAAGTTTTAAATGCTAAAGACTACTGTTGAAATTTCTTAGGAGGAAGGATTTACTGGAACACATTGTGAAAGAATCAAATAGATACGCAAATAGTAAGAATACTTCTAGTTTTAGCTAGCTTTAAAGCATTCATCGGTATTCTTTTATTCTCTGGATATCATTAAGTACTCTCTGAGCGGTATTATAGTGTAAGGAAAAAGATTTTGGTATAAATATTGTACAAAAATTTATATGTCAAGAATTTATTTATTTATATTTTAAATATTTGAAATTTAAGAAAGTACATTTCACTGATAAAGCGTGTGCAGATAAAGCGACAGAGGAGATTCAACGTATGTCCTCTTCTCAATATGATAAATAATCAATATAAAGAATATCGAATTTTACAAAAAGAATTGTCGATTGACGAAATGATTGTAAAATACTGTGGATATAACTCATTGAAGCAATTTATACGTAATTTTATACCAGCAAAACAATCGCTAAAAATTATTGCGACGATTTAACCTTAAAAGCAAGATATCAAATTCTAGATATATGTAGATTTCATTTACACATCTTGGTAAATAACCTCATGAATCATGCAATTTTCGATTTGTTGTAAAGTAAGAAATACTTTTTTTTTAAATGGAACGATAATAAGTGTGTTACTATAGCATCTAATTTTGGTAATATAGAACGTCTCGTACAATATATTAGATGGTATCGCAAGCTCCAAGGCAAACACTTAACGTCTCAACCACAAATGTTAAAAAATTTAATTATCTACATCGAAGGAGTGGATCAACATAACTGATTTGTTGGAAAATATACTACTAAAATCAGTAACTTAATATTGTTCGGGAACCAAATGCGCGGCAAATTTCTCGGCACCATGCAATAGGATCTAATTACCCATAATTCAAAGAGGAAATTATTAGAAAGAAAATACCACTATTAGTAAGTCAACATATCGAAGATACATCATTTATATTATCAGACAACATACATATACAATTAGAGTTTTGGTTTTTGATTTTTTCCTCATAATTTACTATGGGATCACTAACAGGAGAATATTACTATCATCATTGCACGTGGTTGTCTTTTTAAAGAAAAATCACATGCTATGATAGTCTAGAATGGAAGATACTCAGACATATAAAAAAAAAACAGAAGTCGGAGCATTGAATCAGCTATTCAATATTAAATAACGAAAGTAGAACTCAGATCAATGAGGGACACATCATTCGACGTATACAGAGACTAAAATTGTATAGGCATGTGAAAATAAGGGAGTAGGAGCAATTAATATTGAAAATGTTAATACGGAAACCAACGACTATGAGACCTAGAGAAAGACCGAAGTGTATAACGGAGAATCGGGTCAGGCATGACATTCGAAATATCAATATACATATCTGGAAAGAAAAACAGGTGGAACTTCAATTTCAAATCGAGACAAAACTATCTGTGATAAACCTCTGACAGAGAAGGGCGGCTTATACTCCTGCAGTAAGAGCATAAGCCTATTCCAAAAGGAATGGACAACAGACATGACATGATTGAAAATCCCTAATACGTTCTATAAACATAGAGATATTCATAAATGCACATGTGGTGTTTGGAGACAGAGATCTCAATTTAATTTTCTAAAATAAGAGAAAGTGTTAAAGGTTTACTTCCTACAAAAAAAACTTTAAGAGCTATTTACGAAATAGGCTTAAATCAATATCTGGAAACACCAAAGGATTGCGAACATGGAACAAACTAACCAACTCTTAAAGGTCACAGAGTGTCAAGAAAAGATAGCATAAATGAAGAATTGATAAAAAAAGGGGGAATCGTTTTACATAAAAAATTATATGACATTATTCTGAGAGTATAGCAACAACACCAAATGCCTAGGGAATGGAATCATCAACATCGTCATCAATCAGCCTATATTTGTTCACTGCTGAACATAGGCCTCCTGTAAATGTTTTTTATAATATCCATACATAAAAGGGGTGATAAAGAACAATTTTGAATCTATCTAGCTTGCTTATTAGCATTGCATATCAATTTTATGAGTTATCTTGCTAAAGAAGTTCACTCCGTATTCGAAAGATATTCTAGGCGACTACCAATGCAGCTTTTGTGCTGGAAGGTCAACAAGAGATCCAATATTTACGATCCGACATATATTAGAAAAAAAAACTGGGAATTCAACCGAGATGTAGGTACAAAAAATTTTCGTAAATTTCCAGCAAGCATATGACTCTATAAAAAGAAGTAGACTATGGCAAGCATCCAGACAAGGGAATACCAAGATAATTAGTGGAGCTAACTTAAATGTGCGTGTCAGACTCATATGCATGGGTAAATATAGGAAACAGAATATTGATGACATTTATTATAACACCAGGACTTATACAAGGAGACCGCTTATCCGTTTCTATTAAATTTGGCTTTAGAATATGCAAAAAGTAAAATATCGTCTGAGCTGACTGAGGAATTTGCGAATCGAAGATAAAAGCTATTGTTGGCCTTTTTTTATGAGCTAAATGCAGTCGCTCATTTTACAAGACACGCAGGAGAGGTGTTTTCATAACTCGAGAACGAAACCGGTAGTCTCTGAATAAGTAAAGAGAAGACAAAATACATGCTAGTAACCAAAAATATAAAAACAAGAGTTAGACAGATAATAACTATTATGATCACAACTTCAAAGTAGTAAAAAAGTTTAAATATCTGGCGACGGTTTTCACAGATGACGACCACATAGAAAAACAAGTGTCAGCAAGGACAGCGTGAGAAACAGAGCATTATACTCCTTATGATCAATATATAATCATCGTCAAGATCTAAGCTTATAAAAAGAAAATCAGAGGAAGACAGAGTGCTGAAGACAGTGATCTCTGGTAGAGCAGATCGTGGAAGATCTGTAGGAAGTCCCAGAAAAAGATGGAATAATAATATTGAAGTCGATTTATTTACAATTAAAGTACAACAATGAAAAATGGAAGCGCAAGTTCGTAAAAGATTGAGGGCTATAGTGAATGCGGCTAAGACTCACATCGAGTTGTAAAGCCAGAAAAGAAAAAGAACAAACCAGTGTAAAATGCAGTAAGAATAATTTTAAGAAAGTAAGAAACATAAAATAGTATGGTTCTTACGGTATGATTATGGTATAATTACGAGTATGTATTATATAATACTACTGATGCGATTGAAGAAAAAATTCCAAAAAAAAGCTCATAAAAAAAAGAAGAAAAAAGTACGTTTGCACCAAGATAAGACAGGGTATCAGAAGCGATTAAAAACGATAATAGAAATGAATTTATTGCTTATAAACAGTATTTTTAGATCTAACAACCTCTGTTGGCTACTGACTGTTTGTCAACATTAAAATAATGCTCCAGTAAAAGAGATTTGGATGGAATGCGAAGATTATTGGTTATATACCATTAAACTGTTAGAGAACCATAGGAATCAGTGTGTCATCATAAAGAAGACTGTGTTGGTAGTAGTAAGGTAAAGTTTTTTTACTAATTATATATTTTTTAGTTCATTCAGGAACATAATGAATGACGTATTAGTACAGAACACAGTAGTAAACCGAAATATAGCAGGCCAGTGACAATATGGAAGATAACATGACATGACACATGATTTTTAACTTTGTTTAGGACTGAGATTTTTCAAGGAATGGGTGACTCCCTTTTTTTAACGGAGTTGTGGGGGGTATGAGAAACGTCAGTTAAATGATGCACGAGCTAAGAAGTAGTGTATTACTAAGGAGCAGGGGGAAAAGAAGGTGACTAATGCATGTGACCGATAAGAATCGATAAGAACGCACAAGAAGAAGTGGGATCTGCCTAGCATGCTAGTTGAGGTACTTCATGGGTTACCAGCCATACAGGAGGAACGGCTCTTTATTAGCGTTTTTGGCGCGCAGTCTTTATCTGCGATAACAGATGGGGAATGTTTCAAAAATTTCAAAATACTCATCAGGAAGTTCAGGTCCAGTGTTATGTAGAAGTTTTTCTGGAGGAAATGGAACTTTCTTAGTGGGATACCTGGTGAGTATTTACCCTCTATGTGTGCAAGGCGCCTTTTATGTTCGTTTTGCACGGTTGTTTGAGCCAGCTATGGTTCTTAGGACATACTTTCTGCAATATGTGTATGTGGGCTGATGGATACGACCAATCTTTTCTCATACAGTATCTTAGCATTCTACGTTCTGTAGCTGCTATGGCATTAAGTTGGTTGCTCTTGAGAGTAAGGTAAACGCATGTCTTGTATTCGATTATCGGCCGGACAAAAGTCTTGTAGGTGTGCAACAATGTTTTGGAAGACGTTTCGCCAATTTTACTGGTTAGCACTTTCAGGAGATTAAACCTCTGTCTCACTCTAGTAAAGGATTCTTGGATGTCAGCCTTCCAATTGAGAGTTTTCGTAAAACGAACTCCCAAGTAAAGAACCGAGTTCCTGAGAACGAGGTTTTCTCCCAAAAGTGATATCCGGCCCCGAACGTCACGACAGTAAGGGGATTTGAATATTATTGCTTGAGTTTTGGAGGAGTTTATGGTAATTGTCAAGGTATTCTTGCGGTCTCTCGAACATAGACCGTCGTTAACTTTCCCTGTGGGAGCCTGAAGTGAGAATGGCCGTGTCATCAGCGAAAAGGAGGAGAGACTCTGATCCTTGCTGTGGGCGGGGAATGTCACTATTGTAGACTGTGTAAAGTATTGGTGCAAGTATTGAGCCTTGGGGTACTCCAGCTTGTGGAGGGAAGGTGGTGGATAGCTGGTTAGCTACTTCGTTAGCGATCCTGACCGTCCGGTGGGACGGTCAGATATATTAACCAAACAACATGGATACTAAAAAATGTAAAAAACACAATAAAAAGGCTTTAAATTAATTACAGTTGTTCTGAAGCAATTTTCTTGTGGCATCTTAAAGGAATTAAGGAATTAATAAAATTGTATAATATATGTCTGAATTGTCAATATACATAAATCAAATAAAATTAAATTAGACGACTTTTTCACCAAGCAAAAAAAACAAAATTTGTTTAATTTCTAGTAGAAAATAGTAATTTCATAAATTACAGTTGCAGTCTAAAAACATATAACCATTATATAGAAGCGTCAAAGCATCAACCTCACAAAACCAAGTTCGTTTGAATGAACCATTAACGTAACTGTACCTACTTTTTAATTAGGAGATTTAAAGAAATTCATTAAAACCTAAAAACTTCCTACAACATATTAATTTTTTGGAAAATTTATTAAAATTCGTTGGGAAGATAAATTCCAAACTTCCTCAATTTTCAATTTTAAGGAGCGCCAGGTGAATATTAACATCCTGAAAATATTGAATCTTTATTCTCTGGTGCGGCTTAAACATCAAACCGTTTACCGCCTCGAGAGAAACTTTAGAAGTTTAACTTTAATATTTCAGTTCAAATCCCGGAAAAGATTGTAAACGGCCAATTCTCGAGGATATTCTCGGATATTTCGGAAATATAACTCAGCCATTAGCTATACGTTAGGCTACAAACATAAACAAGACTAAAGCTAATAAAAATGTACACTGTAAAAAGCACTTCATCGGCTTCTCGATAATTGCAAGAGTTAATTTAATAAACTGCAAGTGGTTTAATCCAATATAACACAAAATAATAGTTTTATTCCTTCTTATTTTATTGATTATACTATCACGATAAATTGTTTCACATTGATCCAATTAATTTTATAAACCGCTAATCTTAACACAATAATTGGGAGCAGTTGGGTGGATAAAATTTTGTTATAGGGTAAAAATTTTTAGCCATGATGTATTTCGTCGACTTACCAGTCCTCTGCTTTTGGTTTTACCCTGTTTAATTGAACCTTTCTATATTGCAGCGGACGATGTTTTATTACTTCGCGTCACGTATCAAAAATAAGGAGTTAATAGTTAGCTCGGCAGATTTCAAATTTTTGACATACTGCCGAAAACATAATCGTCCCCGAAATGACACAATTATCTCATGAACACATAGTTCTTTTTCTGGTACGATAACATCTTGATATCTCTTTTTTCGCATAGATAGAAGAGGCGTTACTTTTTGTAATGCATCGTTGGAGTCCAAATTTACAGATCCATTATTGTTAAAATTAATGACTTGTAGTTATAATTCAAAACGATTTTTACTTAGGTGTTGCATTAAGTTATTTTTGTACAAATGATTTTTCGACTAATCATTTGTAATTTTTGGGTACTAACATAATCCCATGCACATGACAAGGCCTAAAAATCTGCTGCACCAATATCTATTGATTTCTTTTACTAACTTAGCAATACTATGTGCCTTTCCAAACTGATCTTGAAGTATATGGTGCTTTCCTGTCGTTGGCTCAACAAATAAAAAATGTTTTATGTAGCTGCCATCTAGTATATACCCATTAATATTACTCAGTTCTTCAAATACGACACGAAAACGTTCTTACTTGTTCTTTCAGTACAATCTTCAACTGCTCCAAAACCGCGGCGATCGTTTTATATTCTATTATACAATTTAAAAGTTTAACTGGTTGTGAAGATCCTTCTGCATCTAATCGAACTTGACCGCGAGGAATTTCGTTATTGACATTACCAACATAATCTACAAACGTTATAAACTTTACAAAAACCATGTATAGCGAACTACGTTTTACTTAATCTGAGCAGTAGAAATATTACGTAAGTCTTGAATATCATCGTTCTTACTGGTTATGTATTGTACTTTTTTGCGTTTTCCTACAGAAAATTTGCGTAACTGGGTATCGCTTTCACTACCTACTTCACTAGGTGAAGAGTGAAGTGAAGGGTGAACAAAACTCTTAGAATTTTCGCCATTTTTTCAACTCCAGATTCTATGATAAACTGCACTAGCCGAAGGTACGATTACAAATGATAAAACAGTGTAAAATGTAAGACGCAAATCCACGAATAGGTTGCAACAGGAAAATGCGGCACTAGTTGCATGCCGCATGGCCTAGTCAACAAAAATATTTCTTTAGGTTCTGTAAAGAGCTGTATAATAACTGTACCACAAAAAAGCAATAAAAAAATGTTTTATTGGTAAAACAATGCTGCAACTTTCCTGAAATATATTCAAACAACTAAACATTGATATAAATTTAAAAAATCGCTAGGTAGCCTGGAAGTTAATTTTTCTTTATTTAACTGGCGATTAACGTGTTAACAAATGGGGCCTAAAACAAGGCCAGAGAAAAACTAGCTGAAGCTAATGAGAAGATATAAAACTGACATTAATAGTTAATAAAACAATAAAAATAATAATCTCTCTGAAATATAAGAATATCACCAATGTACCTTTTTAGGTCTAAAACTAAATTACAAGAAGACAAAAATAATGATCATTAGTAAGAACACCAACATAAACGTCAAAATTAAAATAGGCGATATACTGGTAGAAGGAATGGAACAAATATGCTATATGGGCTGCAATATTAAGGATACTTGGGATCATAGCTACGAAATAAAAACTCATATTGAAAAAACCAGAACTCTTTCAACAACATTAGGAAAATTCTCTGCAACTTATCTTTAAGTATCAATATACGCATAAGAATTCTCTTAGGTGTTATGTCTTTACTGTCCTCCTCTCTGGAGTAGCAAGCTGGAGCCTCACAGAAGATGCCATAAAACTATTATAGGCATTTGAAATGTCGTGCTACCGACGTATGTTGAGGGTCTCACATATACATCATACAAGTAACATAACTATTTTCCAATCTTTCTCTTCATGTACCATGTCCTTTCAGAACGTTGGTTACCATCATAGCTATTTTAATTTTATTCACTGCCACCCTAAATAGCATGCTTGTATCTACACCATACCAATCTCGCAAGTTCTTCAACCATGAGGTTCTTCTTCGTCCTGGACTGCATTTGCCTGCTATTTTTCCTTGCATGATATTTTGTAGCAATCTATATTTGGGACCTCTCATTACATGTCCGAAATATTTCAGCTTTCTCTGCTTGATGCTTTTTATGATCTCAGTAGTCTTGCTGAGACGTTCTAGTAATGTGGAGTTACGAATCTTCTCCACCCAGGAAACTTTTAAAATTCTTCTATAGCACCACATTTCGAAAGCCTCAAGGCGATTTAGATCGATTTTATTCACAGTCCAGGACTTGACAGCATAAAGTAAGACCGAGAACACGTAGCAGCGAAGTAGGCGAATCCTTAATGCCAATTTTAGGTCTCTGTTACATAACACCTTGGACATTCTTCTAAAAGCAGCTCGAGCCTGCTCTATTCTGGATCTAATTTCGCCGTGATTTTCTGCATTACAATTTAATTGCTGTCCAAGGTAGACGATTTTATCAACTTGCTCAAGTTTGGTATTATTTACATATATAGACGGTTTTATATTCTGTTGTTTACTTATTACGAGTATTTTGGTTTTCCTTATGTTAAGATCCAGACCTGCCTCCCTACAATTCTCAACGAACTATCAAGTAGTGTTTGCAGATCTTCTTGACTAGAAGCTAGGAGTATTGTATCGTCCGCATATCGCAAATTATTGATGACTTCGCCGTTCACAAGTATTCCTTCTTGTTTTTCAGAAAGTGCTTTTCTGAAAATTCTTTCGGAGTACACGTTAAAAAGCAGGGGTGACAAGAGGCATCCCTGCCGTACTCCTCTTTTAATATTGAGAGCTTGTGATTCCACACCATCTACTATTTTCATCTTACATCTATTTTCCAATGGCTAAAAAATTATTAACACCGTAAAAAACAAAAAATTGTGATGAGTCAATGTGATCGCCAACATCTCTAGAAGATAGGCACATTTAGAAGAAGTTTATTTCTACATATAGAACTTTGTTTGTTTCTTCTTCTTCAAGAGCCATCTCCGCGACGGAGGTCGGCAATCATCATAGCTATTCGGACTTGAGACGGCTGATCTGAAAAGATTACTTGACGTACATCCGTACCAGTCTCGCAGGTTGCGCAGCCATGACATTCTCCGCCTTCCTATTCTTCTTTTTTCTTTGATCTTTTCCTGCATAATCAGTTGGAGCAAGGTATATTTCTCTCCATGTATAATATGTCCGAGATATTACAATTTTCTTGTTTTTATTGTATTTAAAATTTCTAGTTCTTTATTCATCCTTATCAGAACGTCTTTGTTTGTGACATGTTCTGTCCATGATATTTTCAGAATTCTTCTATACACCCACAGTTCAAATGATTCCAGTTTTTTCATCGATGTTGCATTCAACGTCCAAGATTCCATTCCATAAAACAAAGTCGAAAAAACATAGCACCGCGACAACCTAACTCTTAGTCCCAATTTTAAATCCCTTATACATAGTGCTCTTCTCATTTTGTTGAAATTTTCTCTAGTCTTTTCTATTCTAATTTTGATTTTCTTAATATAATCATTGTTTCCAGATATGCATATTTGTCCACTCGTTCGATGTTGATTCCGTCTATTAGAAGATTCTTGGAGTTCTCGATATACTCATAAATTGCGTCTTTTTCTATACTCCGCTATTCTGGTCACCAGTCTCTGAAGATGTTTAATATTATCGGCTAAGCTCACAGTGTCGTCTGCCTTTATCTAATGTTTTTAGTGGGAACTACATTTACCTTTATTCCAACTGTTTACCCCCACGAGCTTTTTTCAGGATCTCTTCGGAGTAGGCATTAAAAAGAATTGGCGACAATACGCATCCCTGTCTCACTCTACGTTTAATTTCAATTTCTTCTGACAGTTTTTCGTTAACACATACTTTTGCTCGCTGTTTATAGTATAAATTTGATATAATCCTGAGGTCGTTGTAGTCAATCTTGTTTGATTTCAGGACATTCATTAATTGTTCATGTCGTACTTTATCGAATTCTTCAATAAAATATGTGTATATATCTTGATTGATGTTCAGGCATCTTTGTATCAGTATATTAAGTGAAACAAGAATTTTACGCGTTCCTAGGCCTTTGCGAAAACCAAATTGTGTGTCATTAACATCTATATTCAGTTTGTGATATATTCAATATATAATATTTTTGTATGTTTAATAAAAAGTTAAAGTTTCTCTGGCCTAATTCATTGCTCGGTTACAGCTTTTACAAACATATTTAGATTGGCCTATGCAGCATCGAAAAATATAACTGGAAAACGATTCACTGAGAAATTTGCGGTTATTTTGGAAATACAGCTCAACCATTAGCTATACGTTATGCGGTAACCGTAAAAGAAGAGCAACATAAAATATCTTCGAGATGTTGGTTTTTGGATCCACCACAAACCGTAAATATCTGAGAGTGATTTTATAGGATGGGGTAAAGCAATAAACATCTTAGAAAGTATTCCCGAGTCAATGGACTCTTATTTTGTAGATGGGTAAAACGAAAATAAAAAATAAAATTTTCCCGAGGTTTACGATTTGAATTTATAACCAGAATCAAGACGAGAGAATTTCTTTCAGGTAGGAGTGCTCTGGTTTATAGCCATTTTTCTAAATTTGCTTGATTGTTAAGATTCCGCGAATCTGCGTTAAATGATATTCTACTATAAAACAAATATTTTAACGACGGACTTTTTATTGAGCTGTATTTTTAACCCTTAATCGGTAAGGTGAAAACGTGAAAACTATTACACAATCGGCACATCACGGTCTGTTAGACTACCTAGAAGGTCATACAAACGAAATTATGTAAGAAATTTTTTATACCTGTAATAAAAGTTTAGAAGTTTCATTTTACCATAAACAAAAAAAAATGTGTGTAGTAGGTAACTTTGCACAAATTTTATTGCATGTGAAAGAAAACCCAATATTACATAGTAAAACAGTGACCGAGATTTTCTAAATTATAATATTCAACATTGTTCTGGATGTTTGGGTTTTACCTAAAAATTTTAAACATACCAATTTATTTAAATTTTTGTCTTAAATTTTGTAGTTATTTTAATCAACATGATATGAGTACGTAATCTCTATACGGGTATAAGGTATAAAATATTAACAATTTCCAAAAAGGAGGGGTCAATTTATAAGCCCTCAACTTTCTTTAGAAAGGATTAAAATTTCCAAGCAAGAGAACGTGTTTTGCATATTGTGAATCATTTACGTTAATATTAATAGGTTGTGTTTATAAAGTCTTGTGATTATAACACACTTAATTGTTAGTTCTATAATAAAAAGGAATATTAACAAGTGAACTTGGGTAGCAAAAATAAATTTTACTCCTATGAAATTAGAGTGTCATTTAACTGTGCGAATAAAAACTTAAGTTTTAAATGTACCGGGTGGTTCAATAAGCCGATCTCTTGGCTATATATCACGAACTATTTCATCAATCAATTGACCATGTCGAACCATGTGAATAACAGATATTAAAAAGTAATAAAAGTCATAGAATAAACAAAAGATATATAAGTCACCGGATGTGATGAAATACCAGCTGAATTTTTGAAAGTTTTTAACAAAAACAACCTGAATATCATGTAAGAACTATTTAATATAAATTCAAAAAAATTTAAAAGATATAAGATAGCGGTCAAATTTAATGGGACTAGTTAGTTGAAGTCTATACTCGGTTCACAATTTGTTGATAGCTCACTACAAGTTTAATCCTAATTAGAGAACTGAAATACAGAGGGGATAGGTAATACGATATAATAGTAAAAACCAACCTGAAACTGACGATTTAAGATGTTTTCGACTAACCCACCTTGTATCTGCCGGAATACAATACAGCGGTCAAGCTTATAATCCGATTTGGAACCTATTTTGGCCGACCAGTGTCGTAGAGTTTATGATTGAAACATTTATTTGAACTAAATAAATATATTTTTTAAATTGTATTTTTGTTTTAATAAAACTTATAATAAAATAAAATATTTTATTCAAAAATAAAGTTTTTTGCCATTTGTAAAAGATACATTTATTTAGTTAAGGGGAAAGACACCAAATGTGTTTTAAATGTATCCATTATTTTCGAAATCGGAGAAAACTAATAAATATTTTTGAAAAATTTAAAAGTAGAATGAAAGATTACATTATTACTGAGGGTATTATATATGTGTATACTGATGTATATTACAGAAAGTCCGTGAAAACTTCTACAATGTTTATTTTATTATGTTATGCAACAGGGGTGAAAATAAAAGAGCTTTTTAGTTTTCTCAGGATTTGAAAAAAAAAATCGATACATTTAAAACACATTGAACATTTTGACAGGCGACGTTTTGCGCCTTTCCCCTTTAATACCTTACGATTACAACTACTATCACTTACCTTATAATATATAATTACGATTAGAAAACTATTCAAATTATTCAAAATAAATAGGATCAACTTCGGAATCCGAGTCGTCTTGAGGGTTAATAATTAGCGGTTGTGTCTCTACGGTCGCATCAATTATGTTATCAAGATCCCACATTTTTTGTTCTTCTTCTATTACATGTCTTACTGCATCTTTCCAGTTTTGTTCTGTAATGTGTTGTAAAGACTCGTATAACAATTCACGTACAGCTTGTATTTTATATGACGTATTTTTTCTAGCCACATAACTTTTCATTTGTGCCCAAATGAGTTCAATTGGATTTATTTCGCAGTGGTAGGGTGGAAGTCTAAGGACTGTGATGTTTCTCCTTTCCGCCATTTTGTCAACTACGTGCTTCTTGAACTTAGATTTGTGTTGCCGGGCAATTTTTAAAAGTTCTGCTTTTACCATTCCATCTTCGTAAGGCAGGTACTTATTCCGCAGCCAGTCAAGAATATCCTGTTTTTTCCACGCAGTCGTTGGAAGTCTTTCTACTAGTCGTGAATGATAAGGTGCACTATCTAATACTATAATTGAATTTGGTGGTATGTGTTCAATCATCTGCACAAAATACTCTTCGAAAACATCAGCTGTCATCTCCTCGTGATAGTCTTTTGTGCTTTTGGACTGAAATTCCAACAAACCATGCTTAACAAATCCTTTTTCACTGCCAATGTGAGAAATTATTAATCTACTGCCTTTACCAGAAGGTGGGGAGATACCAGTAGACCAACCTTCCATAAAGGCTTGCCTGGAGCTTAATATATTTTTATCTGACCAAAATTTTTTTAGAGTATGACCTGAGTTTACCCACGATTCATCCTGGTAGAAGATTCGCCTTCCTTCAGCCCGGAATTTTCGTATGGATCTTAGATAATTTCTTTTCCAACATATTGTCTCCTCCCGGTCAATCAAAAGTGATTTTCGGTCTGATTTCTCCCACCGGAAATTTAATTCTTTTAAAACTTGCCACAATTTAGTTCGTCCGATATGAGGCAAATCCGGATCATCTCTAACTTCTTGTAAAATTTTATTTAGGTTTGGTATTTCTTTTTTGAAAAAAAATCCATGAATTTTCCTTCGAATACCATTTTTGGCAAATTCATCAAGTTCAATAGGCTTTTTCCCTCTCTTTAAGTGTTCGTTTGTGTTTGGGTTAGCTATACCGTGTTTTTTTCTTTCTGATAGGAACCTATATATAGTTGACTCCCCTACGCCAGTCATGTTGGCACAACTTTCGACTATGTTGCGAACAGTGTTTGTGGGATTTTGAGAAACCAGAGCATCGTGAACATTCAGGACAATAGTCTTCTCTCTTGGTGAATAGACAGACTTACTGACTGTACGCAACAGTACCGGTGTAAAATTTGATGATGTTGATGATGAAGCGATCACAAACAAACCAACAAAACGAGCACGAGCGAAAGGTACGTATATGTTCGTAGGTATAAGGAATAAAAAATCACTCACGCACTGCATATAATTCGCAAAAGAAATATTCGAGACGCTAATTACTGCCGTAGAAGCGGAAACACCGACGAGCCGTAAATTACATGCGACCAAAAACGTACTAAACAAACAAATTGTTTTCGTTCGTAATAACTTCACCCTTTAAAGTTAAGTTTCGAATATAAACTAAACAGACGAGGTACGTGTCCAAATCCGGCATCTATACCCATTATATTATTAAAAATCTGGGGAATTCCATCCTAATTATCTTGAAACCGATAGTACCTTCGGATATAAATACCAGGTTTTCTAGTAAAGTGATTAAACGCGAAGATTAGTATTGAAATATCCAAAGAGATAAGGTATTCTTATTTACAAAATTGTTAATGGTTAAATTATTATTTTTATTAATATAATATAATAACCAACATTAGCCGTGAAAGTTTTAATTGTTTTTTACTAAATATATCAGTATTAAAACATTATTAATATTAATATTAATTTTAATGAATAAACACCTTAGGAACGCCTATGATGATACAAATTTTACGACCGTTTGATGATTTTGAGGCATATTTCGTGCTATCAACAATTTGTGAAGAGAGAATATGTTTGGGAAACTTCCCAAGAAAACAAGTACCAGGAGGCAGCAAATAGTCAAATATCGCCTAATATGTTTAATGAACCGCTCAAGGAGAAATTCATGAAGAAATGGAGCTCATGAAGACATGTAATTAGGGTAGCCGACCCTGCATAGGGATAAAGGCAAAGATAAGAAGGATAATATAAAGATAATAACAAAATTAAGACAAAGTACACCTAATACACATTTCGGCGGTTTTGGAACGCGTGAACCCTTCTGCAATGCCGGTTGTAACGATATTAACGTCATATATTTGATATCTTTCTTTGAATAATTAATTTATGTCAATTTCTGTTGATTTTATTCATTTGTTAACTTTCTGTTTTAATTTTAGTATTTTTATTTAAAAAAATTGTTGCGCTCAACCTTGCGCTCATGTCTTGGTGGAATTTCTGCTAGTATATTAATAATAATTATCGTTATATCTCTATTGGGGATTTTTGGCCAAACTTATTATATTATGGTAGCATGTCCGCTGCTATGAAAACTCAAAACGTCCCTGAAGTTACAATCCATTACACATTCAGCCACATTCCAACTAGTATATGAATCCAGCAGCTGCATTCTACAACCATTCCGTTAACTACATTTTAACAAGCTGTCTAACTACATAAAGCCAACAATATATGCCATAAGTATTATTGCCACATTTTTGTAAAGCTGTAGGTAGGATTTGCTTATTTTTTGGATGAAAAAATTGACAATTGTTTTGAAACAATTGGCTCCAACGTTAGTTGGAGTTTAATTGTTAAACATTGGCTTGCAACGTGAGGCTATATTGATATACTTCGAATATCTTGGACGAAAACTGTGACCAATATAAAGGTATTAAAATTGGCAGGTAAAAATATGGATTTATTAACAACTATTATAAGCAGGAAAGGCCATATATTTTGGAATGATAAATACATCGTATTCGAAGAAGTACGAGAGTGTTAGGTAGAAAGAAATGTCTAATAACGCGGGGAATAGTTTTAAAATACCAAATGTTGCATAAATAATATATGCGGCATAACACAGAAAAGCACATCGTATGATTGTCATCAATCTCGCACATAAAGAAGAAATAATGTTGTTATTTCCGTTTATAAAAAAAAATAAGGCGTTACCATAATACCAAAAAATAACTTACTAGAAGTCTTATAAAAGTTCACGTCAAAAAGTTAAGCCAATATTCCGCAACAAAATTGAAACGAAAATTGTGAATATTGAAGGAAAAGTAAAAAAAACCGGAAAAATTTTTGTTTTCCAACGAAGTGGTGATAGAAGCTATAGAGATCTGGTTCACAAACCAAGATTTTTTGCACAAGACGTTACAGGTTCGTTGTAATAAATGTATGCAATAAAGAAGGAAATGTGATGAGTAATAAAATCTTTGGCTTCCAAATTTTGTTTGCTTCTATAGCAGGCTCAGCATTTTTCGATATATCCTAATTCTTCTTGTAGTTCCTTCTCCTATCGGAGGTTGGCTATCACCACAGCTATCCGTATTTTACCTTGCATTATGAGCCTTAATATCTCATATTTCGCACCTCTGGTAATGTGGCCTAAATATTCCAGCTTTCTTGTTTTGATGTGCTTTATGACCTCGCAATCCTTTTGTAGTCTTCTTAACACTTCTGCATTTGTAACTCGTTGGTTCCATGGTATTTTCAAAATCCTTCTATAGCACCACATGATCAAATGATTCCAACTTCTTCGTATTATCCGCTTTTAGTGTCCAGCTTTCGATTCCTTACAACAAAGTCGAGAACACGTAGAATCTTAAGGCTTTTATCCTCAGATCCAGGGGAAGGTCTCGATTGACAAACATTGTTTTAATTTTTATAAATGCTTGTCTTGCAATTTCCATGCGTGTTCTTATTTCTCTACCTTGGTCATTGTTTTCATTTACCCAGGTTCCCAGATATTTGTAGGTATTTACTTTTTCTACTTGTTTTCCCTCGATATCTAGTCTTCCTACTGTATGTTGCTTAGAAATAATCATCAACTTGGTTTTCCTAACGTTCATTTGTAGTCCATATTTGATACTGACTTGATGTAATCTATTTACTAAGCGTTGCAATGCTTCTAGACTGTCTGCAAAAACAACGGTGTTATCTGCGAATCTTATGTTGTTTAAGATATATCCGAGTAAATATGAATTTAAAAAAGTGAGATAAAAAAAATGAATCGAAAATAACTCTCCATAGCCTTGAATTCAAATACTTTATTTTCTGTGACAAAAAATTCTTTGTTAAAGTAAAAAATTAAGAAAATTATGTGTAAAATCTCACCACGCATTTACATTCCAACATATAAACTATCGGAACAACCAATTGTTGAACTGTAAATCTAAAATCGATAACAAATTCCGCGTAAGGCATTCCGACGTTCTTCTAGACTTCCAGAGCAATAAATAATATCCAGCTTGATTTATTTAGTCATAAAAACTTTATTGGCGTGTTTTACATTAGCGGTAATATAATATTATCTACAACTAAGTACCAGCGATGGGTACATTATATTAAAAAGTTATTAGTCGCCACGTATCCGACGATTCTAGTTAGCGATAGTGACCATTAGAATATAATAGTCGTTCATTAGATGCTATTTGCATAACCCGCAAGCTGTGTAGCTTTTTCTCGACCATCTTGTCTTTGCGTGCTGACATTTCTTTAATTAAATAGTTTAGAGTTAATTGGTTGTTAAGGATATTTTGATGGGTAATTGAGAGAAAACATCCAGTTTTTGTTTTGGTTATAAGATCGTTTCTTTCGACGTATTTGGGTTAGAATTTCTATAGAAAGTTTAAATTGACTGAAATAAACTAATAGCTTTAAGTGCTACGTTTTGATAAAATATATTTATTATAACTTTTAACGAAATTTTCGTTTACACATACAATAATAAAAAATATCAAATTCAAGGATTTATTAACAACAGTTCTTCTGACAACTTACTTTTTTTGTAGAAGGGAAACCTACTGATTGTTTCCTCTAGTTATAACTTTTCTAGAAAGCTCTAAGAAATCGGAGAAACAATTGTAGGACCTAATTATGTGTATAATGAGACAGGATTAAACTAGCGAATATTGTACTGTGAGTGTTCCACTTTTGGCAAGTAAGTTTTAGAGACAACATTTAGTGTAAATTCTACACAAAATAGATGCCATACAAGTTACTGGCAAAAACTTTAAAGCACAGAGGCTAAAGTTTATTAAAAAACAACACCCTATATCGCAAAACGATGAACGATCAAGTTGTGAGGATTTAGTATTATAAAAGATATTATAGGATAAAGTATACATTGAGTAAAGTGGTGTGTTATACACACCATATGTGTGTTACACACCACTTTACTCAATGCAATGCTAACACACATATATCTGCGGAATTTAAATAAAATTTGCCTATAAGTTTATGTAATGATGTTAGTTTTAAGATTCTAATCCATTTTTGCATTTAATTCGAATAATAGAGTACATCTAGATTTCTCGAGATATGGGTTTTTATTTCTCTCTTAGTTTCTTATCATTGAAAAAACCTGTTTTACGGAAATACCAAGCATAATAATGTTGTAATCCTATCCTGGGAGGTATTATTATCTTTATTTAGATATTTATTTTAAACACTCTTGTATTCTAAATTCCTTTGTTTACGATTCTACTTCTTGTACTCAAGGTTTTCTGACTTGCTATATATTTAAACAAAATACTTACGAGACACATATTTATATGGCAAGGTATCATATACCAACAGAGAGGTCTTGATATCAATTATTCGGACAGACAGTTGCTGTACTATTTGAATATTGTACTACTTTAAGTAAGTTTTGAATACAAAAATATGTCAAAACAACATAGGGCCTAGCGTTATCAAGCTTTTAAGAGGTTAGACAAACTGTACGTGAAATTGGCTCATGCAAAAAAAATTCCATCTAATTTCGGCGGCGGTGCCGAAACAACAACATTATCAACAAAGGCTTGAAACTAAGGCCATCCTCTTCAAGCAGAATATTGGACAGAAATTATACAATGCCAATTTAGCCATAACAAATTATAATAATAAGTTTTCTTTTAAATTGTAAGTATTAAAGACTCTTTCTATTATAAAACATCAAATTCTGATTTTAATGGAAGAACACATTGCACACATAGTATACACGTATAATATTCACATACAACGGACAAAGACCACATATATATATATCAACAAATTTAACAATCTTTAAGAAAACATCAGTAACAACAAATACTACAACCATATAAGGCACAATACAAACAAAGAGTTGAAAGAAAGTTGAACACAGCAGACAACCTAATGTTCCACAAAGGTATAAATTATGCTTATCAGTTCCTAAACTATTTAAATGGGAATAAGCCACAATTAAAGGTTAAATTACGTTAATTGACGTTTTAATTTCCACTTCGGTTATCCGAAGATGAAATTGAAATGTCAATAAACGTATTTTAACCTTTAATTGTGGCGTATTCCCATTTAAATACTAATTACTTAAAAGTGCTACAAGAAAATAGCTTCAGAAGAAAACTAGACATAATTAATGCAGTTGAAAAAGCCGGTCCACTACTACCAATACACGAAAAGGAAGAATATAGAGTACTGTGCGAAAATAAACTGACGAAAACTATAAGTATGGACAAAATTCAATCAGAGGAGAAAATTTAAGAATTGGTCACAAATGACGAACTGTCCACCTACTTACATTTACGTTTCGGACTTCGCTCAGGACGATCTTCCAGCTCCTTTGAAGTTAATTGTCTATGTCTTAAACAATAAGAAACCAAAAAATGATTATCGTGTGCGGATGCTAATCTTCTGTAATCGGTTCGTGATCTTCTACTGTAGTTCTTGTGTGGCTCTTCTAGTGGCTCTGTTGAATGGCACAACACAGAACACATACCACCTGGGCGGCATCATATTGGCTACGACCATTTTGCACTAAAGCCACGGCTTTTGCAGCATTCGTCGGTGTTAATGACATTTTAATACAATTAAAATTTTTGAACTCACAACCTTTTAATACCAAATTGGTCGAATACCTTGTAATGCCCAAATCAGTATGACAACAAATTAATTTCTTGTCGCTTATGGAAGTTACAGTGTATAAAAATTAATAATTGCACTTATACGAGGGTTTCTCTAAATTTATATATGCCATATAATACGTTCTAAGTTTTAAAATTCAATAAATGGAAAATAATTATGTTACGAATCGAATTTTTTTTACCGAGTGTAGAAATACACAATAATATATCTTGCCTGTATATGTAATCAGGCAAAAATTACTGGCTTTTTTCTATCACGTAGTCATAGAAACAAAAATAGCCGAATAAATAAAAAAGAAGGGAATAATACCAGCTTTTTAAACGAACAACCACTTGGGCAAATATAATAAAAACAGCAAAAGCCAAAAGAAAACGCACTTTTACAGTGGTGTATACAAACTTAAATGTGGCAACTGGACAAAAACTTACATTGGTCAAACTGGTATAACTTTTAACAAACATATAGCAGAACATAAAAGGCTTTCGATAATAAAAAAACTGATTCTACGTAGGCATTTTGCCTTCTAGACCATAATCATTTTTTTTGTGGCGAATTTGAAATTCTTCACATTCAAAGTAAAGGCCTTAAGCTATCTTTGTTAGAATATATGGAATTTAACAAGTTAAAAAATACAAATTTTGAATGATCAACTTAAAACAAACAGTTCTTCCCTCTTCAACTTACTCAGTTAAAGACTATAAAATGTAAAGGCATACCAAAAATAAGATCAAGTAGTGACAAAAATATTAAATTATAATAAATTTTGTGGAAGTTTTAAAAACATAAGTTTTCAGTGTTTCATTGTTAGGTAAAATCGAAAACTACTAATTTTAAGATTATTTAAATAAAACTATTGAAACAAATATAATAAAATAATCTTCATAAAATATGCAGAATTATTTTAGCTACTTCAACTCAATAATTAATGATATACTTAACCATTGAAATCATGCTTATATTCAATGAATATGTAATACATAATAGTGGCAAATTGCTAACAATAACATGTTTCCAACAACAATAGCCCTCAACAATAACAGGCATATACAATTACGTATTTACCAAACACAATATTATCTGTTAACCACATAGTCATCCTATAATATATTTTAAAAATATGGCCAAACATCAATGTTCATTTAATGATAAGAAAACAAAAATCAATTATGTTAAAAAATTCATAAATAAAATGGGAGCGCACACTTCCGTCAATACTAGACGAAATATTAGAATCATCAAGACGGCAAGTGTCTCAAAAAATAACTGAGAAAACGTAATGAGTAATGTAATAAGTAATTGATAAATATTTGTATATATGTATATAACGATAATATATGTAGTTTTATGATTATAAGGAAGGAGTCGAGAATATACAAATACGGAAATAACCCTATATTTCAGTTCAATTACAAAATATTTAATAACAAAAAATTCTTCATACCTTTGGTCGTTAAGGATAGGTCTTGTATCTTTATTATATAGAAATGAATTCATTTTCTCCACCTTCTGATCATTTTTATTGTTTTATTGCTTTTATTGTTTTATTGCTCGTTTTGTTGGGGGGTTATAATATACTTTTTTTGCGGTATTCATTTCTAATGCTACTCCTTGCTTTTTACTGTAATTTTTCTAGCATTCTCTTAATTTTTGTTCTTCATGCGCTCATAAATATCATCATCAGCGAAACTCAGATTGTTGATCTTTCTTCAGTCATGTTTATTTCCAGTTTTTTTCAGTTTACTGCTTTAAAATCATCTTTAAGTGTAGGACTGTGAGAGTTTACCGGATTATATCCTCTTGTATTACTTCCCTTTGTATCGCAACTTCTGTTAGTTCATGCAGTTGTATTCTTAGGATTAATTTACTATAAATATTATTAATAAATACTGATATATCATTGATCTATTTTGGAATTTCGCATGGCATTATTTGGTTTGGTTTGTTTCAACAGACTCTGTTCAAAAATCATCCTTCTTGAAATCTACAAAGGCCAACCATACCGGTATATGGTGCTCATTTCTCTTTTCTATTAATACCTACTTCAATCTATCTCGTACAAAATCATTGCTTTCATGTAAAAATCTTATACATATATTTGAAGATTCTAAAGTTATATAAGGGGTAGTTGATGAAAGATTTGTAAAGACGTATAGCTAATTTTGGTTTATTTTTGTTTTAAACAATCTAAACAAGTTAAAAAAATAAGTTTTTTCCTATAAAATGTTAAGTTCTTTACTATTGAGAGTTTCAAAATTAAAATACATAAACATTTAACCAATGTAGTTGCAAAAAACCCCTTAAGTTTGCATTAATTTATAAATGTTAATAATTTGTTTTTGCATAATGATATAAAACATAATTACTATTTAACTGGAAATAAGCCACAACTAAAGATAAAAAAATACTTTTATTGACGTTTCAATTTCCACTTCGAAAATCGTTCTCAAAATACAAACAGTAAATTAAACAAATTTTGTTTTTTGTTACATAGTGAAAAATTCTTCTATTTTAATTTTATCTGACTCATTTATATTGACAGTTCAGACATACATTATGCATTTTAAAGTAGACGACTCTAAAATGATATTGCCAATATTGTTGAGTTGCGCTCCTAGGACGACTTTACTTATAAGATAGTTCATTCGATTACATGAAATCAACTTTAACTTGAGAATATCCGCCAGAAAAAAATCATAGCATGTAATTCGTCTTTAAAAAGACAAACACATGACATGATGACAGTAAAATTCTCCTGTTAGTGATTCCATAGTAAGCTATGAGGGAAAAACCAGGAAAAAAACCTCATAATACTATCCCGACATGGTCAGTAGGGATGGCGGTTTTTGACAAAACACCGGTTTTCGGTTATACCGGTTTTTTTGCTTACGGTTTAACCTGGCAGTTATAACCGGCCAAAAAAAACCGGTTTTTCCAAAAACTGGTTTTCGGTTTTTTCTTTATTCCAATAGATTAGAAAGTTACATTTACAATGCACTTTAGTTTGCGATACTACATTCGACTCGATATCAAAATGATCAAAATTAGTACTATCAAAATAACATCAATATCAATGTAAATACAACACAATTTTTTGTGTTTTTTGAGAAAAAAATTCCCCAACAAAAATTTCCCAGACTCTTTCAAATTGGATTTAAAGAAAATAATATCAACATAAATATTTTACTTAATTATAGTTGGATAATGCAATTCATCTTTTATTTGTACTACCATCAAAAAAAATTATCATGTATTACTTTTAACTCATTTACAACTTCCGGTATGGGTATAAATCGTTTTGAAAACGTAGGGAAGTCCTTGAAGATTCGTATTCGTCATCGGTAACTCGATATTCATAGTCCTTATTTTTGGTAATCAGAAAAAGCCATTTACCCACTTTCAATGTCAAGAGTCAAGTGTGAAAAATAGATGATGTATAAATACCAGATCAGTTCTTATGTAAGAATATTATGATTACAAAAATACTTTTTCAACGAAATACTATAATAAAATTTAATTGTTTCTTGCTGATGTGAGTCACTTTCAGTTTGCTTCTGTATTTATAAAATAAAATAAAAATTGAATTTTAGTTTTGTTTGGAATAATTACTTGAGAATAATAATTATGATTGGGTGGGATCCAAAATAATACCTAACCTAATCCTAATCACTGTAAAAACCTAATAACCGGTTTTTACTTTAAAAATAAAAAACCGGTTATCACCGGGACAAAAAAACAACCGATAAAACCGGTTATCTCGAAGTAAAAAAACCGGTTTTCGGTTAAAACCGGTAGGTTTTTCCCATCCCTAATGGTCAGTATTTGTTCGTACATTTAGTTTCCCTTCAATAAACACCAAAATTCTGATTTTATATGTTTGGTTATTTAAAAAACATAAATGATGTATCCTCTATATGTTACTGACTTACTAATACTGGTATTTTCTTATTGATAACTTCCTCTTTCAATATTGGTAACCAGATCCTACTACATTCTGCCGAGGACTTTGCGACACAATTGGCCTCATTTTGCATAATTAGAGACGCTTCTTTGATTTTTATTTTTTTACCATCCGTTTCTTTTAGAACTACATTTAAATTATTCCATTGAACCCTATGTTCATTATCCCAAGCGTGTTTATATTTGAGATCTATCAAATTCTCTATTTGATAGATAGAACAATAAAAAAATAGCTTCAGAACAATAATAAAACATAAATAATCAAAAATATGGCAGTTATGAATTATTAAATAATGCTAAATTTCAAATAGATCGACCAAATAGTTTATAAGTTATTCAATTTGTTTATCCCGAATATCGATTATTTAAACATTTGTACTTGCCCAGACAGAAAAGTTTGAGGTATTCTGTAAATTAAAATTGATTATGTAAATGTTTATTTTTACGGTAAATTAAAAAAACTGCAATACTTTATTAAATTTGTTATTAAAAATCAGTTTTACAAAGGGCTGACTTTTTACTTTGTAAATATTTATACGTGAACTTAAACATTTTGTCACGCGCTTGTATGTAAGCCCAATAAAAAACTGGCGAAAGAATACACTTTCCAAAAAAACAGTAAAACCTTTTCTTACCAATAGGAACCAAGATATCTTTTTTTCTTAATATCATATTTTCATAGTTTATTAAATTAAGAGCTGAAACTTAGTTCAGTAAATGTCAATAGCTCAGTAAATGCCAGTGCCGGTCCCAAGCCCGGATGAAGGGGGGGGGGGGGTTACAGCGGTAGGTTAGCTCCCCGCCTTGCGTAAAAGAAATATTGCTAAAAATCCCAAATAACAGCCTCGGGACTCGGATGGCTTCAACGGAAAAACGACATAGGCAAAAAAAAGGCTAACGAATTTTGGATGTTGGAACATACAAGGACTGAATACAAAAGAAGACCAAGTATTTAAGGAACTCAGTACATACCGAATTGATATCGCAGTACTCAGCGAAACAAAAAAGAAAGGACAGGGGAACCACTACAAAGACGATTATATATACTTCGGGAGCGGAGTAGAAAAATCAAAAAGAGTCAAAGCTGGAGTAGCGGTCGTAATAAGAAAAAACATGGAAAAATGTATAACCAACTGGAACCCGATAGACGAAAGAATTATAACAGTAGACCTTACAATAAATACATCTATGCACCCACGGACGACTCAGATACAAACACTAAAGACTTGTTCTTCGACAAACTCTCAGAAGAGTTAAATAAAATAAAAAAAGGCAAGAAATAGTCCTGCTAGGGGACCTGAACGGAAGAGTAGGTAAAGCTCTTGACAACAAAATAATTGGACAACACGGAGAACATGTAGTAAATGAGAACGCAACAAGATGGTTGGAGGTATGCGAACAACATTCGTTAAAAATACTGAATGGATTTTACAAACATAGAGACATAAATAAATATACATGGACTCAAAAGACAAGAAAACTGCAGTCAATTATAGACTATATAGTAGTTAAACAAGAGACATCTTTAAGACCCTACGATGTAAAAGTTTGGAGAGGGGCAGAATGTGGATCGGACCACCTACTAGTAAAGGCACCCGTGGAAATAAGATATATTAAACAAAATAAATCCCAAGAACAGACAAACATAGACAGCTTAAAAAATGAGTCCACAAGTTTTCTTTATAAACTACGTTTGGCACAAAAATTACTAAGAATTAAACGGAACAGCGGAAGAAATGTATGAGACTTTGAAAATCAAAATTCATGAAGCAGCATTAGAAGCTCTAGGTACGAAAGAAAAAGTAAAACGTAGAAATTATTGGTGGACAGAAGGTTTATTAGAACTGGTAGAAGAAAAATAAAAACTGTATCTCAAATGGTTAGCGACAAAAGATGAGGAAGACCGAAAGAACTATAACAGATACAAATATATAGTAAAAAAGGAAATTAAAAAAACAAAATACATAACCTGGGACAACAAGTGTGCAGAAATAAGCTCAATGGTAGGAGGATCTAGGTCCAGACAAGCTTGGAAAACTATCAACAGTCTTAGAAAAAATACAAACGAAACAAAAAAAAAATAAACCCCATAGACATAGAAAGATGGAAAAATTATTATGAAAATCTATTAAATGAACAACGTACACAGTTTCTAGACACACAGATAGATAGAGTTGAATCGGGGTTAAATGAAGTGGCGATGATTACCGTAGAAGAAATAAAAACGCATTACAAAAAATGAAAAATAATAAAGCTCCTGGGCCGGGTGATTTACCTATCGAGTTATTTAAACATGCCACTGCAAAACGATTAGAATTGCTTTGTAAAATGTTTAACAAGTGCCTACAAGGAGAAAGTATCCCAAGAGATTGAAAAGTCTCCATCTACAAAAAGGGAAACAGGAATGACTGCAGTAATTACCGAGGTATCAGCATTACGTCATCCACTGGCAAACTGTATGAAAGAGTTCTAAAAGCCAGAATAGAAAAATGAGCCACAGAGATCGAAGAACAAAGTGGATTCTGACCAGGGAGATCTTGTGTCGACAATGTATTTACTCTCAAACACCTAACGGAAAAGAGATTAGCAAGAGGACTAGAACTTCATGCCACTTTTATAGATCTCCGTAAAGCGTTTGACTCCGTACCACTGCAGAGACTATGGACAACATTGGAAAACGCAGGTATAAATGCAGTATATATAAATGCCATGAAAAGGCTATATCAAGAAAATTAAGCTTATATTAAACTTGGAAACCAAATTTCCAAGGGTTTCACCCAAACAAAGGGTGTCAAACAGGGCTCTTGCCTCTCCCCAACCCTATTTAAAATATATCTTGGTAATGCTTTAAAACATTGGATGAGAAAATGCAGCCCAATGGGCATATGGGTAAATGACACTCCTATATACACAATCCTCTTCGCAAACGACCAGGTAGTTCTTGCCGAGGACCTACAAGATATGACGTACATGATAAACAAACTAATAGAGGAATTCAAAAAATGGGGATGAGAGATTAATACCGAAAAGACACAATACATGAATATAGGAGGCATCGGTCAAGACATGGAAACAGAAAGCGGATTAATTAAAAACGTTGATCAGTACGAATATCTCGGAGTTACACTAAGCGAAGACGGGAGAAACGACAAAGATATAACCAGAAAAATAGGAAAAGGAAAAAACATGATAAAAACACTACATCTGATCCTGTGGAATAAAACTTTAACTAAGAAAACAAAGAAAAATATATATCAGGCTATGATTCAGCCGGTGCTGACGTATGGGTCAGAAGTGTGGGTCTTTAACAATAATATGTCACAAAAACTCCTCTCAACGGAAATGATGTACTGGAGAAGATGTTCCGGGTTAACTTTGTTTGACCACATAAGAAATGAAAACATAAGAGGGAGAATGAAAGTAAAGAACACAATACTGGATACGATAGCCGAAAAACAATTAAAATGGTATGGACACCTGAGACGGATGAACGAAGAAAGGATACCACGAAAGGTTTGGAACTGGAGACCTACACAGAGAAATAAAAGGGGAAGGCCAAGAAAGAAATGGATATCCAATATTCATATAGAAATGGAAAATAGAGGTCTTCAAGAAGGAGACTGGGCCGATAAGAAATTATGGCGATTGGGATGCGAGAAGCGACAAAATTAAAGTTGCAAACACTCGCTATATATATATATATATATATATATATATATATATATATATATATATATATATATATATATATATATATATATATAAAGCTGAAACTTAAACATATTTTAAACGAAGATCTAATCTTTATAATTTATTTTCAACCAAAACAACCAAAAAAATTCAATAACTGTTTTATGGAAAAATGTAATTAATTTATTTATCCGGGATCTTATTATTTTATTCAGAAGCTACTCCAGTTCAAAAGCAATAAGGTTCTACATGTCATAGAAATCAAGATATTACAAATTATGCCAGCGCGCCTCAATTTGAAGTTCCAATCTTAAAAAAAAAACGGAGCTCAGAAAATTCTCCTCTCCACATTTCTGTGGGGGTATTATATAAGTTATAATTTTTTACTCCTATATGCCATCTATAACTTGGATCATAAAGTATAGATCTTCATTTAGAATCCATTTAATTTTCTGGTCTTAATGTCAATAAACAATAGAGATATTATTTAAAGAATAAAACGATACTTTGACTCTTATTAGTCATAGAAAGTTGTGTTTTTTTGGAAAGTGTTTTTACAGAAGCTTTTCATTGAGCCTATTTATAAGTGTGTAACATAATATCAAAGTTATTATAAATGCTTAGAATCTAAAAAGTCAGGCCATTTTCAAACTTATTTTTAATAACAAATTTATTAAAATATTTCACTTTTTAAATATACCTTTAAAATGAATCTTTATAGTTTATAAAATACCTCTAGAGTGGCTTTTTGTTAAAGCACAGTTGTTTAAATAATCGCTTTCTGGGATAAACAAATTTAATAACTTATGAACTATTTGGTCGATATGTTTGAAATTTAGCACACATTAATAACTTATTAACTGTCAGAATTTTGTGTTTATTTTGTGTAGTTATATGTCAATATGCAGAAAAGTAATTAAAATTTATAAATAGGTACCAAAATAGGGGTTTTTTCAATAATTTCGTTCAATTATTTATGTATTTTAATTTGGATACACTTAAAATTAAGAATTTTTTTTGTTCTACAATTTTCTGTAAATCATTTTTCTCTTAAACGTATGAGAAACGTTTATCGTTTACGAACATGTAGAGACTTTTTAAAACTAAATGATGTTTTGATATATTCGATTAGTATTACATAAAGCCCGCTTGTTACCAAGGAATAATGCCTAATTGACAAATCCACGGACAAGTCATAAAAGATACATGATAGACCTTTCAGACAAAAATCCATCAATCATTTATTTGGTGGAAGCACTCACGAATCTTCCTCGTAAATGTCAACATGCATTAAGTTGCCATAGCGATTAATACTGACCACATTGAAGTAGACTCCGCCGCTGTCTACTTCGCGCTGTTTGTATTTTAAAGAAAGCAATCGGGCAGATACATTTACTTTAAAGGCAAAAATACCTTTTTAAACGTATGCACAATAAAGAAAATTTGATTTTCTTGTTTTCTTATAATAAAGAAATTTATAAAGTCAAAAAGCAACTAAGTTATATTTTTTTTTGTTGGCTATGTTAAACTTGATTTTTGTGGCTGTTTCTATACTTCAACATACTCAGCCCCAGAGTTTCTGGGTAATGTTCTTATAGAGCTTTTAAATTTACTTATTATTCTATCTAAAGTCGCAATAATTATGTAAAAAATACTTCGAGGAATCCGTATTACAGTCAGTCTAAACTGCAGTAATCATTTTGCAGCTAATAGTGAGAAATTAGTAAAGTGTATATATGATTTAATGCATAAAATTACTGCACAGTTATCTACACCTGTCACCAAAATCTTAACATAGATTAACGTGTTAGTTCTAAACTCAAGTTAGGCACACACTTTAAAGACGAGCATGGCAATGTCCGTCTAAAGGAAGATACGCAGCAGTACATTAAGAAGTGGGCTTTGGAATAAGAATACAGTCTGGAGATAGTAAGCTGGAATTAGTAACCAAATTTATATTGAAATTCATGGTTCTTTTCGAAACATGTATCGCGCACATCAGATCAATTAATTCCATTAACCATGGAACGTTTTCGCGTAAGGTTTACTCTATATAATAATACCTATGGACAGAGACATCTTACAGTGCGTTTAGAAGAAGTTGTTGCTGATGTAGAGCGTAGAATAGAGGAAGACATGATGTCCATCCACTTTATGGACCATTTTGAGGAAAGATCTTGGTTTGCCTGCTTACAAAATCCAACTCGTGCAAGAATTTAACTACATGATCAACTAGTAAGGCATAGATTCTGTAAATGGGCTCAAAACGAGATTGTTGTTGATCCTGATTTTCATAAGCGAATTTTGTTTAGCGATGAAGCTCATTTTTGGTTAAATGACTATGTCAACAAATAATACTACCTTATTTGGAGTGAATTCGGAGTTGGCTGGTGGATTCATTGGTCCGTACTTTTTCAAATACAATTCTGGCCAGAACCTTACAGTTGATGGTGACCGCTATAGAACCATGATTACTGACTTTTTCATTCCACAATTTTATTAAATTGCTCCGCCTTCGGTAAGTACTGGATGAATTGAGTAGCTCAGTAAATGCCGATGCCGGTCCCAAGCCCGGATAAAGGAGGAGGGTTGAGGCGATGGGCTAGCAACTCGTCCCTTGTCAAAAGTAATTAATGCTAAAAATTTCGACCAAAAGCCTCGGAATACAAAGGATGGATCAACTAAAAGACGACTAATGCAACGAAAAAGGAAAATGATATTGGCTACATGGAATGTACAAGGACTGAAAACCAAACAAGCAGAAGTATTCAAAGAATTAGCGGAAAGAAAAATAGATATATGTGTTCTCACAGAAACCAAGAAAAAGGGAAAAGGAAATGAAGAGATAGGAGAATATATACATATCTACAGCGGAGTGAGTAAAGATAACAGAGCTAAGAGGGGACTCTCTATTGCCGTTCGAAAAAATCTTAAAAACAACATTAAATCGTGGACTAAAGTAAATGAACAACTACTAATGCTGGAAATGAAAAAGAATGGGCACAATATCGTAATTGTCGGAGTATATGCCCCAAACGAAGATGCAAATCCAGAAAGTAAAGACGATTTCTACGACACTATGAATGAAATACTCTCTGAAGTTAAAGAAAACTGTGAAATCTTTATACTAGGAGATTTAAACGGCAGAGTAGGGACAGAAGAAAATAGCAGAGTCGTAGGAAGATATGGAGAACAAATAACCAATGACAACGGAATGCGTCTTAGAGATTTTTGTGAAATAATGTCTCTCAAAATTATGAATGGATTTTTTCAACATAGAGACATCCACAAATTTACATGGATACAACCTACTAGGAATCTGCGCTCGATAATCGACTTTGTAATCCAACGTCAAACTTCCCAGCTGAAAACAACTGACGTAAGGGTATACCGTGGATCAGAATGTGGATCCGACCATCATTTACTTATGGCCAATGTGATAGTTAACTATCGCAAAAACAATAACACTCAGGTACAGAATATAGAAAAGGGACAAAAAGTAACATCTCCTAAATATAACCTAGAAAGCTTAAAAGAAGATTCAACAAAATTTCTTTACAAATTACGACTGGCCACAAAATTACAAAATGTGGATCGAGAAAATATAACAGCGGAAGAATTATACCAACAACTTAAAAAGTACATTCATGAGGCTGCAAGTGAAGCTTTGGGGTATAAAGACAAACATGAAACAAAAAATCAAGAATGGTGGTCGGAGAATATGCAAACGTTAGTAAAAAAGAAGAAAACTGCTTATCAGAAATGGATGTCAACGAGAAAGGAGGAAGATCACAAGGTATATACGAAATTAAATCGGGATGTAAAAAGAGAAGTAGTGAAAAGTAAAAATGAGATGTGGGATCGAAGATGTGCAGAGGTGGATAGGTATATGGGTGGAACAAGAGTTGGGCAAGCGTGGAAGGTGATAAAGTCTCTCCGGAGGGAAGGAAAGGAAAAATCTAACTTAAAATTAATAGATCTGAAACAGTGGAAACAGCATTATGAGGTCTTATTGACAGAGGATAGACGTAAATTCCAAGATATCGAAATGGAAGAAATATCTGAACATACACAAATAATTGAGATAACAACCGGAGAGTTAAGCGATGCCCTCAAGAGATCGAAAAACGGTAAAGCAGCAGGACCTGGAGACATCCCAATTGAGTTGGTAAAGTATGGACCAAAAATATTACACGAGATGATGGTTAAACTATTTAATAAATGCTTAAAAGGACAAAATATCCCTGATGATTGGAATGTTGGATACATCAGCTCAATATACAAAAAAGGGGATAAACGCAATTGCTCTAATTATAGAGGAATAACTGTTACTAGCTCAGTTGGGAGGTTGTACGGTCGAATAATAAAAAAACGAATTGAATCAGAATATGAAGACATAGAGGAACAAAATGGATTTCGGGCAGGAAGATCGTGCATTGATAATATATTCGTTCTGCAGCAGGTAATCGAAAAACGGAAGGCAAGGAATCTATCTACCCACCTATTGTTTGTAGATTTAGAGAAGGCATATGATACGGTACCTTTGAAAAAACTATTTTATACATTGACGAAAGTAGGTCTCAGTAGAGAGTATGTGGATGCTATCGCAAATATATACAAAAATGCAAGAAGTGTCGTTAAAGAAGGAAACTTTATATCTGAATCATTTCCAATAACCAAGGGGCTTAAACAAGGATGTTGTCTGTCTCCGACCCTGTTTAAAATATATATTCAATCATCGCTAGAGCAGTGGAGAAAACAAGTATCCGGAATGGGAATAGACATAGGCGGTGGTGAATGTCTAACAGCTTTATTTTTCGCAGATGATCAGGTAGTCGTAGCGAATGACGAGGAAGACATGGACTACATGTTTAGAAAACTAAAGAAAGAATATGAAAAATGGGGCCTCAATATGAATATGGCAAAGACAGAGTATCTTAAAATAGGAGATGGTGAAGAAGATCCAGAGTTAGAAATTAGAAACACAAAAACATGCAATGAATATAAATATCTCGGATCTATAATATCTAAAGAAGGAACTACCAAAAGAGACATCGAAAACAGAACACAGCAGGGAAAAAAAGTGGTAAACATTCCAAACTCTCTACTTTGGTCTAAAGATATTAGACAAGAAACGAAATTGACAATCTATCGAACCTTGGTAGAGCCTATTATGACTTATGGGGCAGAGGTTTGGCAGATAACGCAGAAGGATAGAAAAAGAATAGAAGTAGTAGAAATGGATTTTCTAAGGAGAGCGTGTGGTATATCCAAAAAAGATCACATCAGGAATGAATATATTAGAAGGAGGACAAATACTGTATATTCCAGTGTAGATAGAATTGAAACGAGACAACTAGTGTGGTATGGTCACGTGAAACGAATGAATGAAGATAGATGGCCAAAGAAAGCTTTAAATTACATACCACAACAAAGAAGAAGAAGGGGAAGGCCTTCAGTTGCCTGGGAAGAAAATGTACGGCACATAATGAGAGATAGAGCCATCAGAGAAGACGAATGGATGGACAGAAAACGATGGCGGTCGAAATGCGAGAAACGGCAGAGGCTGTAGGAACCTCGCTTATATATATAATTTTATTAAATAACTATAATGTGTAGGAGCTGTGGTTTTAAGATGACGGCACAACATGTAACATAGTTCGTGTTAGAATTAATTTATTGAAAGAAATGTTTGGTAACCAGTAGTTTCACGTTTAGGAACCGTGAATTAGAATTCAAGATCTTGCGATCACAAATATTGAAAAAATTGAAAAAAGTCATCGAAAATTGGAGTTCTAGATTAAACGACGTCAGAGCCAGCCGTAACAATCATATGTCAGAAATCATATTTAAATTATAATGCGAAAAAATATCTTTTGGATAAAGTCAATTTCATATTAATTTAAAAAATCATCTTTGTTTTATTCCATTTCATAGTTCTGCACCTGTAAAAAAACACCCATACAATATTTAGTATCTGCTTAGTTACTGTTATGGCAAAATTAACTAATATTGTATAAAAATAGTCATTAGGGAAAAGTATGAACCACTTAGCAATTAGTATATTTGTCCTTCTCATCCTTAAAAGAAAATGTATTTACTCTACCGACGATTGACGAGTGACGACAGACTCTCATCTTTCTTGGCTATTTTAGCCCGAAAACGAGGACGAGGACATTCTTACACATATATCTCCATCGTTTAGTCTCACAGTATTTGCTTTCACCAGGCAACAGCAGAGACTAAAATGCACTTCACTTTGTGTGATTCAGTACGTTTCATGTTTTGTTTGTCATGTTTATACGAAGTCTAAGCTGTAGAGGATTTGTTTTGTCAAAATGAAAAATACTTGAACAATAGAAGGCGAGAATGTATACAATAGGAGGGTTGTGTCGTGGAGATCTGAGAATTTTTCATGTCTTTGGTGACAAATAATTTTCTGCTGCCGGACTGAGACTTTAGTTATTTTACTTTTGTAAATGTCTTCTTCGGAAAGACTGCTGTAACAAAGTAATTTATTCTATCTTACTGAGTTTTAGTAAAATAAAATAGAATGTGTATAATAGGAAACAAATAGGGTAACAGCATCTTAAAATAAGAATTTTGTAAAAACAAAATATGCTCAGAAAAAAAATGTAAATATTAAATTTGTTTTCTTATTATTTATTATTATAAAAACTTATTTACGTATTTAGAGAATATAATTAAAGGTAGCTTTGCGGTACAGCGGGAGGTCCCGCGGGACACGGGATGGAACGCGACAGTTGGAAAAGTTGGAGATACGAGACGGGGCAAGATCCCGTCCTGTAACTCGCTGTCCCACGTGAAACAAGTATTAATTCATTAAACTATTTCGAAAATTAATTTAACAGCATTATTTGCTTACGATAATTAATGCACTCTTGTCAAACATATTATTGACGAAAAATTATCAAACTATTGTAAGTTTCTCATGAAAATGAAATCATTTTCTTACGCGTATTTGGTTCCTATAAATAAACGTTACGTTACTTATCACGCACATTATTAAGTATATTTTAATGTAGAATAGGTTAAAAAGTGAGAGTAAAAAGTTTACAAGACAAATTATTAATTAAAAAAAATCCATTAAAATTAAAAATTAAAATTTTTGCGTTTTTCTTTTTTATGTTCATATCCTAAATA
The DNA here is from genome assembly GCA_918026665.1 of Diabrotica balteata. Lineage (NCBI taxonomy): Eukaryota > Metazoa > Arthropoda > Insecta > Coleoptera > Chrysomelidae > Diabrotica > Diabrotica balteata. The sequence continues at coordinate 50,160,748 of OU898282.1, forward strand.
AAATTCAAAAAAAATATATAACTCTTACCAAATAATAAATTGTGGCAAACAAACCCAGATCTATCAGGGAAAACACCAATTTTAGTGAAGCGAAGGGACCAGGTTGTACTACATCGTATCCGAACAGGACATTAAAGAAAACGAAATTGTATAATCAAATGTAAGTGATACTTCTAAATTTTAAATTATAATCAACTGTAAAAACTTATTATATTAATCATTATAATATATTATAGACTGTATTGTACCACCGCTAATAACCTTCTATGGTTGATGCTGGTTATTCCCAATAAAAAAAAATATTTAGAAAAGAATTTTGTGTAGATTATTATTACAGACATTTTTATACCTTAACCCGGTTGCCATCGAGTTATGAGATTTGAAAAGTAAAGCACTTATTTGGGGTTCGCGCTTACCTAGAAGAAATCGAAATAAAGGAGCAAAATGCATCTAAGTGATTTAATGAATAATGGCATGGATAATTTTTTGAATATCTGAAACTGCGGCATTTTTAGCTGAGATGCTATGAAAAGCGTCAATTTGGCAACGCTCATAAATGTTTTGAACAGCATTATGTTTTTACGACTCATTAAAAGATAATAAATGAAAAAGGCATAGAAAATTTTGACGGACAAAAATGTTTTGGCATCAAGTGTGTTGAACATCCTTAATATTCTCGTGAATTCTTGACTATTACTAATTAAACTATCAACAACTGTGTAATTTCCTTATGAATGCATCATAAAAAAATTAAACGGGATAGTATGATTGCCAGACAAAATACAGGGGACTTATTGCTATCGAACGCTGGAAAGTTTACTGTCAATAAATAACATACTCAATTATGAAAAATTAAAATATTACGATTGTCCTGACCGCTAAATGTCCCAACGTTTTTGTACGTCAAGAGTTTGCTTGCGTTTTTATTTATCTTTCGATCAGACGTAAAACTACAATGTTGAACATTTATGATTACTACCAAATTGGCGCTTTTCCCAGAGTCTCAAAAAAAAAACGTTTCAATTTCAGATTTTCCGATTCCACAAAAATCTCCATTACAATATTCTTGAAAACGACATGAACTTACACTAATTTATCGATTTATTAGGTTGATGGACTGTAGGCTATCTCAAAGACTATACTTGCAACTGTCATACGACGTTCAGCATACGTTTTTTTTAAGGTGACTACTTGGAATACAACTAATTTTTTTCCTTCAATCAAGTTTTTAGATTAGAAATCAAAGAATGGAAAATAAAAGTTTTTTTGAAGTGTGTAGACATTTTTTCCTAGCTCAGGGCTTTCGGCTAACAAAGTTATCTTCAGAGCTATGCTACAATACAACACTAATATGAATAACTAATTTAAAGTCTACAATATTTCACTTACTGTAAGTTTTTAAAAAGTACTACTAATTAGAAGAGATTTTTCATTTTGGTGAACAAATCTACAATTTTCCTTTAAGTTATTTCTTTAGGTTAAGATATTTCTTTAAAAAAACACACAGATTATCTTGGAAAATTGTGGACATGTCCACCAAAATGAGATATCTTCCAAATAGTGGTACTTTTTAAAAACTTGACGTAAGTGAAATATTATAAACTTTACATTAGTTATTTACATAATTGCTTTCTTGTAACATAGCTCTAGAGATGGCTTTGTAAGCCGAAAGAGCTCAGCTAGGAAATAAATATTTGCACACATTAAAAAGACTTTTCTCTTCCATTATTTGATTTATCATAAGTGTGTACAAAAACATATCAGTCTTTTAATTTATTTCACCCTACAATGAGCAGCGATATATATTTGCATCACCCTGTATTTTCGCTTCCCCACGGTACTCTGTAATAAATTTTAAGCTTAGAATACGATTTCATTCAATTATGTACTAACCGTCCATCCAGCAAACAGACCTAGAATATCGTGGACCGCACACTAATCTTAGTTATTCAGTGTAAAGTGATTAGTTCACGTGTTTACACTATTTGTGCTTTTGTGGTGCTTTATTTTGCTAATAACTTGTTAATTCTTACTAGGGTGAGTACAAAAAAATTACTGAGCGATTTGTAACTTTAATAAAAGAGTTTTGGTTGCTATAATAATTGTAATAATTGAAGCACATATTTACTTTGTTTTAATTAGAAAAATAACAATCGATTTATATTTGAATCACTGCGCATTCAGATAAATAATTGCACATATTAAATAAGAGTTTTAACATTATATGTGTTGCGTAACAACAATACTTAATATTTTTAGTCTATTTTTGTATCATATTATTTAGTCTATTTTTGTATCATACTGTATATTAGTTTAGATATATAAAATTTCATTGTACTAACTAATAATCTGTAAAGCGCCGTTATCTTGCATTTAAATAACTTTCTACACAAGTTTCTAAAACCTTCATAGAATCTTAACAATGAAAGGATTAGTATTTTCCAAATTACCCTCTGACGCATTCCAAAATTCCGCAAGTTGAGACAAATACCCTTATCAGGTAGTTTTAATCAATGATTTGAAAGTTAAAGGTATTTGAAAAATAAACATATCTTTTAATACGTCGAGGGGTCAGGGGGGAGATTTCGGAATGTTTGTGATTGAGGGGAGAGAGTGGACATCAGTTCGCAGTTCAAATCCATCAAGTCAGTATCAGTTCAAATTCCAGCACTGAAGGAGCGTCAGGCTCTACTCGCCCCAGCGGCATATTAGTGTTTTAAACCAGTCGGTATATTAATAAGTTCGTGTCAATATTGTATCACCGACAAGTGTGTATCATATGCAAGATATCGGCGTTTAAAATACATTGTATTTGTTTAAATATATTTGTTCAAACGTTCTTTTCGAATCTTCATTTTTCCCAGTTTTCTGGGTGGTCCTTCAAAGAAATATATATATATATATATATATATATATATATATATATATATATATATAAAGTGAACTTATTTCCCTAAGGAAAAACCTTGTTCCCCAAGGGAAAAAACCAGCGACCTATTACTGGTGCGCGAAACAAAGCCATCAGGACAAAGGTGTAAAGAAAAACACCTACATCTTCGCTCAATATGATACGTTAGCAAAAATGATAATTTCATTGATATTACCATTTTTTGTTACAGATGTCTCTTTTATATAAAAATAGAAATAAAACAATTCGGGTGGATGAATTAGACAAAGATGGTTTACTTGATTTATAAGTAAACATACTCAATGGCAGTTAGGATGAATTAGACGATTTTATTGACAACAAGGATGAAACTGGAGAGTCTATAAATATACCTGTACCTATTTCTGTGGATCTGTTGGATAAATATTTAAATCAGCGTGGCACCAATGAAATGAGGATTACGGTATATAATGTCAAACATAATCAATCAAATGAATACTGTAACATGGATAACTCAGATGACAATGGAGATGAAGTGGAAGAAGTTGCTACTAAATCCAACAATAAGCCTAGAGGGCAATGATATTTCTAAATCTGAAGTAGTAAAATGTAACGAGATACCATCAACATTTAGAGGGAATACGACTCTGTCAGATGTAGTTTTAGATTTACAGACATCATACCAATTTTTTAAATATTTTTTTTATGACGATCTCAGAAAAAATCGTTAAAGAAAGTAGTAGATACAGCGCTCAGAAAAATGAAGCTAAACCTTTAAAAATTACTAAGAATGACTTGAACAAATATTTGGGTATTTGTATAATTACTTCTGTATTGTATGAAAGGGTACGGGTCAAAACTCATTTGAAAAAAATAGCTCTAATTTACATTTTAATAACAATCAGATTGATGCAACCGGTGACAAATTACACAGATTATGACCTGTTATAGACTCCCTATCATCACAATTTTTAACAATAATCATGGAAGAAATGCTGTCTATAGATAAGTAGATAAGTGCAAGAAAAGCTCGCCACCACATGAAGCAATACTTGCCGCTCAAACCACATAAATGAGAATATAAGCTTTTTGTGTTTTCTGGATTTTCAGGTTTTTTTCCAGTTTTTTTTTAAGATTTCCATAAATTGTTATCACAAGTTTTATTTTGATAATTACTACACATCCGCACCTGTAATTAGGTTTTTGGCGAAACAAGGAATTCATAATCTTTGGACAGTACGCAGAAATCGAATTCCATATTGTAAAACTCCAACTAAAGCAGTATTAATTAAATTACCCAGAGAAACTTCTGTATAATTTGTAGGAGATTATGAAGGTATAGATATAAGTAATGTTTTCTGGAGAAATAATTAAACAGTTACATTATTGTCTTCATTCGTTGGTATTGATTTTTTTTAAATGGTAGAGAGGTACGACAGAAAACAGAAAAAGAAGATTCCATTGTAAAACAATATAACCGTCATATGGGTGGGGTTGATTTGCTTTGTAGCATCATTGGTATATACAAAATAAAGATGAGGTCAAGAAAATGGTACATTAGAATATTTTGTCACCTTATTGACATAAATGTAATAAACACTGGCTTCTCTTTCGATGATGTAATGAAGGCAAGCCAAATCTTTTAAAACTTGCACAATTTAGAGTTGACTTAGCATGTACACTATGTACTATTGGCTTACAAAATGCAACGAAAATAGGACGACCATCTAACCTGTAACAACAAATCGATCTCAAAAGAAAACAAGGTGCTCCCTTGCCACCTGAGGATGTCATATTGGACAAATAAAATCATTTTCCCATTTGGAACAACACACGGCTACGCTGCAAGAATTCTATGTTTGGGAATCAAACTTTAGTAGTGTGTGAAAAGTGTAATACAGTTTTGTGCTTAAACAAAAACAACAACTGTTTTAAATCTTTTTACAAATCTTAGTTACTTTCGCCTTACTACTTGATGCTGTGCTCCTTTGTGTCCAATTTTACTATTTTTTACTTTTAATCAGTTAATTAATGCTCCTATAATTTTCTTTGATAATATAAAAATTGCTCATTGTAGGGTTAAATAGTTTAGAACTAGAAAATCTTGTTAAGGCTTATCTACATAATATCCTACTCAGTTTGTAGCAATGAGTTTTTCCACTAGAGTACTAAAAAATATATACTGCTAGCAAAAGTAGCACTTGTTCTTCATTTTACTACATAAGTAAATATATCAGAATATCAGTAAAATGATCTGATTATAAAATAAAGTTATCTTAATTAAGTACGTATCTAAATCTGTTTCAGATATGTCGTTAAAGTTTTACTATCCACATCAACTGACCTACGGGTAGATGTTTAAAGATTATTAGTTTAAGTAATGTAATTTGTATTCAAAGAATTTTTCAGATCGAATTGATAGATACCAACAAATTGAGTAGAGGCTCCCACATATGTGACAACACCTTTATGTATTTGTGTACTCGTAAATTGAAGATAGCTTATCGGAAACCTACTGGCTGTTAGAGGCAATTTTAAATAGACTACTGGATTGTAAACAAAAAAATTATTATTTTATGACATGAACTGGACTCATTTTGTTTTACTTTATTTTTTAAAAGCGGTATTGGTCTGGGGCTATTTTTATAGCTTTATAAAGTATTTATAGGTATGATTTCTATAAATTTATAAAAATTATCCTTATAGAGATTCGTTATTATTGCCGTCTGTAATAAAAGATGAATTCGGTCTATTGATTTTCTTTGTTATAATGTTTGTTGTATGTTTTCATATATATATATATATATATATATATATATATATATATATATATATATATATATATATATATATATATATATATATATATATATATATACAAATTAAGGATCACTCGGACGAGTGGTGGGTTCTTTTATCGGTCAAAAGGTGGAGAAAAAAAGACAAAGTTGATGGCTACTTTATCTATTTATTGAAGACGTTTTGCTTTCATATTCAGAAAGCATCATCAGTTCATCTAAAAAGAACAATATGAAAAAAAACCACACAAGCATGGAAAAGTTGTTACATCTGTTACCTTAAAAATATATGTAGCAGTCAAAGATATTAAAAATGTAAGGAAGCTCAAGTAAATGGACATTATACAATAATATTGTATAGAAAATCAATAAACTAACAACAATTAGCAATGTGTTAAAAACTTAGCACAGTAAAAGAACATGTGGTCTATTATACATGTAAACCTAATAAAACATTAAATAGTGATCAAAGAACTAAGAATATCATAGATTCACTTCCAACAAATATATTAATATTTATGATTTGATTTTAACCTTAGGTAGATTTAGAACCATTATTAAAGTGAATAATATTGAAATTTAATAATGTAGTGTATAATGAATTTACCACTGTTGGCTTCACGACTCCTGGCCGCTAAAATGGCGTTAGATTGAAGCAAACGGCGCCAAACAACGTGAAAAGACAGCCAACCTTGAGGTCATAAAAATATGACAGAACTGCAAGGTGAGGTACCAACCCTAATAATAGAGCGGTATATTTAAAAAGTAAAGTGAGTTTTGGATGATAACCCGTCTGTAAGAAACCAAACAAGGAGAGAAGAAAGGCATTAATAACACCAAATTTCTCCCACTAATCAGCTTAGAGCAAACAAACAAGTGAGGTCAGTCCAAAACTCATATATAAAAATATGGTCATCGTTGTGGCTGGGTACTCAGCCATATATATATATATATATATATATATATATATATATATATATATATATATATATATATATATATATATATATATATATTACAAACAACACAGTTTATTATTGCAGACCCTAATAAACTGTGTTGTTTGTTTATATCGACAGTCACTAATATCCAGTATTTCTTTATATATATATATATATATATATATATATATATATATATATATATATATATATATATATACCAATACTTATTTTTTTGATAAAACTTGAAAATAACAAACCGATAAAACATCAAATAACACAGCTCGGTACGTTGTAGATTATTTCCTTAAGAAAACACATAGTTAATGTGTCTGGCTAGCGTTAACGAGGTAATGGCTAGCCTCGATCGTTTCATTATCCATGTTGCTAGAAGATACCCAACAATTTTTCACCCACAGCTCCAAAGGTAACTTTTGGAAGCTACAGGTGTAACTAATTCAGATGAAACGATAACAAAAATACTTGTTACCCAAGAACTATACAGCAGTAGATACTTAAGGATTCCCGAGTAATCCAGGCAACTCAAGATTGATTGCCTAAATTGGTTACTTCAGTACCAAAACTGGAACATTGGATATTTGCAAAATGTTTATTATTCCTTGGCGATAGGCGCCTCAAAGACATTATTTATTAGCTTTTTCATAATCAGTCTCGGTCTATTGTAGAGTTCGATATTTAATTGTAAACTTATCCTACATTTTATTTTTTTAATTTTGAGGTGGGGGTCCAAACAATTACAATGAATTCAAAAATGTTGTAAGTCAGTTGCCTACTTCATTCTGGTTTATACGTGTGTCAACTGATTTTAAAGAAAAGAACTTTCTTGGAACAACATTCTAATTGGTCGCACTAAGCCCTTCTCTCGTGTCTGTGAACTAATAGAAACCTGTGGATTATGTGATCATCCGGCGGAGGAGGCATTAGCGACTTTACCATTTTCAGTTTAAAGCATCTTTACGTTCCACCACAAATTGTCTCGTGTCTGTGAACTAATAGAAACCTGTGGATTATGTGATCATCCGGCGGAGGAGGCATTAGCGACTTTACCATTTTCAGTTTAAAGCATCTTTACGTTCCACCACAAATTGGATAAGTATAGGTTTAGGACGGTTGAGTCTGATGAAAATCAACCGACAATAGAATCATTGCTCCCCAAAAATGTACTAGTGGTCAGGATTATCTTTCAAAGATCTGTCCACTGACTCCAATGCGCTCTTGTGGGCCTTTTTTCCAAAACGATTAATTTATATACCTGTAAAATCTTCGCTATTGCACTATTTTTGGCAATGTTACAAGCTGGCGTTTTGGTAAGTTTCATGTTTAATGTTAATTTCAAGGCAGCATGTTCAGTTCGAAAAATATCTTACGATCAATAGCAACATATGGCACAGAAACATGGATCTTGACAGAAAAGACAGTAAAGCTTATTGATGCTTTCAAAAGATAGATATTAAGGAAAATATTGAGACTTATCTTCAATAACGGTATGTATTGCAGATAGTTATAGTGTTATATTAATATTACAAAAAACCCTCTAAAGCAAATTATGCAAAAATACAAAGATTGTCACTTTGTCTATCCACCTCTTTCTTGGTCTTCCTAAATTGTGCATTTCTACCATAGTGTTCTACCAACTATTCTGTTATTATCCATTCACTGTATAAGAATGGATAATAACAGAATAGTTGGTAGAACGCTTAGAGGATCTATGGTAAAAATGCAAAATTTAGGAAGACCAAGGAAGAGGTGGATAGACAAAGTGGGAGCCGATGCTAAACAGATATTAAGAGTGAATAACCGGAGGAGAGTAGCCAAAGAAAGGGATGCTTTGAGGCGGATTCTGGGGGAGGCCACGGCCAACTTAGGCTGTAGCGCCATAGAAGAGAGATATGTACAGTTCGTCCGCCTTCCAATAAAGTTGCAGCTATTCCAAATGAAGCCAACGCTAGGGTTACTTGAGTTTGCAAATTGATCCTTGCCAATAACATTAATATTAGTAATGTTTTTCTGTTTCTCCCGAGGCACCAAGAAAGTAAATTCCACCAGATCCAATGTTCAGAGTCTCTATCAAAATATCGTTGGCAGTCCTTTGTTGTTAATTTGTATGTATGTACATAATATATAATAAGGGGAACAAGAAGGATCATGATTTTTGTTGTCAAGATTCTGTTTTATGCTAGTCTAATAATTATTTATGTTCTTACCAGTTTGCAAATTTACCAATTTAAACCATTAAATTATTTTCCTAAGCGTTATTATTAACATTAATTGGGAGAAAAATCTTTTAGGTATTTATAAAAAAATATTTTCAGATTTAGAAAATGTCTTTAATTTAATTAGAACAAAAACACAAACAGATTATATACTGGTAATAAACGCTGAATAAAAAAAATAAATCCTGGTACGACCAGTCGCCGTATCTTCATTGCTTACATAGTAGAATCAGTTTTTGCAGCCACCCACCATAGGCAAATAGAAAAGCGATAAACGAAACGAATCTAATTTATATTCAACTGCCTTTTTCCTATCTTTGTTACAGATAGTACCAAGGATAATAATGTAAATTTATAAATCTGGCGTCTCCTACATGTATACAGGGTGTGAAATTACATTGGTATTGTTAAAACCACAAATCAACAAGTCTATAGAGACGGATTTCTAGGATTTAAACAAATAAAATCTCTTTTAAGTTATATAACAAATAATAATTTGAACTCATCATGTGAACAGTAGTGTAATTAAGTAACTTTTTAATGTCAAGCAAAACATTTATAATCGTCTTTCAGTGCATTTTGTTGCCAATAATGGTTGTTATGAGAAATTCAAATATCTTTATTGAATTCTCAGCATAAAATTGAAGTAAAATTAATATAATATTTTTACTATAAAGACGTACCCTAATGTCAAAGAGATTCGCCACTTAGTGAAGTTGGAAACAATTTTGAATTATTATCTTGAAATTATATTCCTACCTCTATTATCGAAAAAATATTTTGAACATGTATTGGAAAAATTATCACCAGCTAAAGTTAAAATATGGGTGGGTTTTCAATCGAAAACCCACAAATACCAATCGTTACTTGCATGCTAATTCTCATCATCCAGATCTCATCTCCAGATCAATACGCCTTTGCGATGATGCAATTAGACCCGCTGAGCTCTATCGTTTAAAAAAGCCCTTATCCAAAACGATTACCGCGAGAATAACATCAGTAGGAATACCCACATACATCAATTTTCCACTCAATTTTAACCCAAAGACTCAGACCCTCATCATACAAAAGCTTCTCTTCCTTATATTAAAGTTGTCACTGACAAAATCGACAAAATTCTTAAACCAACAGAAATAAGGACAATATTTACCACCCAACAAAATCTTTAATCTCTTGTCCGATTAATCAAAAACAACTTTCCAAATGAACAACACCAAGTTTATGAAATTCCTTTTGATAACGGCATACGGTTACCTTCGAGATGGAGGCTTCTCAGAAAGAAAATATCGTCCGCTTCAACCGCCAATCAAAATCCTACTGCCACAAATGTTCGCGCTAGCCCCTGCGCCAATGCCCACGTAAACCATCACGCTAACCCCCACGCCAACCTCAACTTAAACTACATCACCATCGACGGTATAAATAAACCGTATTCTGTTCCCAGTACCAATAATGCATTGGTTATAAGGCATATCTATATATATTATATATAGGTATATATGTTCTCTATCCTATATTGTTTACAAAAAATTTGAGGGTATTGCTAAAAGAAAAACATGCTCTTTATGTAACTATAAAAATTTTATAATTAGGACAAGTAGAACTACTTGTATTATTTTTTAAAAGAACTTTAGTAATTTAACAACCGTTGTCAAATATAATAGAATTGTGTGCAGAATTGCAGATTGTTTAAACAATTTATCATTCTAAAAGGTCGAAAATAATTATCGTTCAGCATGTAAATAAAATTACACATTTTTTATTTCTATTGCAAAAAGTTTATTGCTAGTGAAATTTGTGTAATATAAAATTGAAATACAACTCTTATACCAGTGAGCTAAATATTCTTTTTTGTTTAAAAATATTTATAAAACAAATTTAAAGTCATATTTACATCAATTGTACATATAAAATTTATATCTCATTCAAACGTCTTTTAATCGTCTAATTAGGTATACATTTGAAATTTGAATTTAATCGATCCATTTTGTAATAACACAACTTGTGATATTGCCTTTTGATTTCAAAAAATGGATTTTTACGTGTAGTATTAACAGTACAAAACCTTCTAGTTCTAATAAGATTTTCAAATTAATCTTCATATTAGATATTCAAAAAAAAAATCCAACCCTAATTTAAATAAGCTTATGGTCTTTATGGCATGCCGTTATGTTTGATATTTCATTGTCATTGTATCCTATTAGATAAATCTTTGCTCGCACGTAAACGCGTGGCAATGGTGTGGTTGGGAATGTGTAGATAGTAGACAATGGTGTGGTTTCACAGTAGAAGAATTATTTCGCGCAGCAGCCGACAGAAAAAGGTTTCAGGAAATTGTAAACATGATGACGGCCAACGTCTGAATACGGACACGGCACCCAAAGAAGAAAAAGAAGAAGAAACGCGTAGGTGTCTACAACCCTTCTGACATGCCGCCACGTTTGATTTTTCTTTGTCATCGTATTCTATTCGCCAAATTCCATCATATGACATATCGCATGGTCCTGTGTGTTAAGTCGTTTAGACACTATTAGTTTTTTAACAATTCACTCTCTAACCCCAACCCTTTATTATTTACTTTTTAAGCTATTCTCTTTTTAACGACTCCCCATACGTCACGATTTAACCAGCCGTTCTTGAGCTAAACGACGTCAGAGTGAAAGTGAAGTGAGTAGTCCAACCACCCCAACCTCTACACCAATTTAAACAAATTAAGCTATCTCTACTTCTACTGGTCGTAGAAGAAAATATTTTTTAAACGTTTGTCTTGACTTCAACTATAACAATCAATAAGTTAAAAATGTGTATAACGTTTAGGGAGCGCTCTAGGTTAATTAATTTATAACGCAAAAGTCGCCTTTATTTGAAAGCAATAAATAAGGTCTAGAAAAATGTTTTAAACAAATATTTTTATTCCAACATAAAAATATAATCGATCAAGAATAGAATTTGTCTATCGTGATCCTCTAATTACTAATGAGTAATGACTAATTACTAATGACATACAAGAAGAAACTAGTTTTAACTTTGGTATTTTTTATATTTTACTATGCAAGCGACACTTGGACGGTAAAGGAATGGGATAGACGACTCACACAGGCTTTTGAAATGTAGATTTGGAGAGGATTACTTTGAATACCAAGGACGGTTCTCCGCAAGAATGTCTCGGTTCTAGATGAAATTATACCAAACAAACGTGTTTTTAGTTAAAGTTTATCTTAAATCACATAAGCGTATATGCTTAAAAAACAGGATTTTTTTAGAGAATGAGCAATATCAAAAAGAAAATTCAGAAAGTTAAGGGTACATTGTTCTGCATTGTTATGTGAACGTTCTCACACAAATGCTCTCGTTTAATTGCAGTGAGTAGCGCTGACAAAGATAATATTTAATTTATTTCTTAATAAAAAGGCAATTTATAGAAGATTTATAAATAAAATGTCTGGTAGAGAAATTTAAAAAAAGCCTTTACAGCTTTTGAAACAATTACTATTCCTTTAGCACTAGCTTCTAGTCACATGTACTGTTTCGTATGTAACGTGTACGTAATTTTAAGAATGAATACCAATGCCACAATGAAAATTAAGATTCGTTATTGGTAGCCTTTTATTAGCACTGGACCATGTATTTACTGAAACACTCTGTATAATTCTGGTATCTCCTACACACATACATACTCTTGATGTTAACATAAAATCAATGCCCGAAGCCGTGTTTTCGCTCTTGCTATGGATGACTGTGATTGCAACTATTTTCAAATTACATTTCCTTATACACCTTTAATTGTATTTAATTTCTTCAATTTGCAAGTCTAATGAACAGATCTCCTGTGATGGTATAATTAGAAGCTGTGGACAAACGCCGTGGCAAGACAGGCTATCCCACTTACATATTTGGAAACACAAGTTCAAGATATACATTTTTCAGCGAGAATGACTCACATTATTCTAGTGCAGTCGGCGAGAGATAGGAATGGACCAAAAAGGCAGACAAATATATTTCTAGCTTAAGGTGCGGAGAAATCAAGAATTTATTACATTTTAGAATAAATTCCAATCGGTTGAAAACGTAGGACTGTCACCTTTGAGATTAGTAATCGAAGTCGATAGAACTATTAAAAACCAGAGAAAAAGAAACGGTTTTTATTTTAAATTTTTAAACAACAATCGCAATAAATTTTTAAATAATTTTCACTCAAATATTATCAAATGTTTATTAGTTTTAATATTCTCTTCTTCTAAAAGCCTTTGTTCTATATGAAGAAAGACTATATGGAATTGCTTAGAACAACTGCAGGTACCAAGGCACGTAATAGAAATAATCAAGAATATTTACGGAACTGTAAAAAGACAGATACAAACACAAAAAAAAGACGAAGGATAAAACTAAATTATTCCAAATCTGTGTGGAATACAGAAATTTGCTGCCCATTAAAATAGAGGAAAATTTATATAGGCGGAAGAAATCATACCGATAGTAGATACAGCCAATAATCTACAAACATTACTAATACTATATGCAAGTGAAGCATGGATAAGACAACCCAAGCACGATAGTAAGGTAAATGCAACAAAGATGAAATATCTTAGACGAATAGCAGGAATAACAAATTTTATAGAATTAGAAATGAGGAAATAAGAACTGAATTAGAAAAAAAAATTCATAATAAATACTATGAACATAATACTATGCATATCCAGCGAAGTTGGTAGGGATACATTTTCAGAATGGAAGATAGTAGGCTATTATCCATGAACAGAATGAAGCAGAAAGAAAGGAAGACTAAAGAAAACATTGTTCTGAAGCTATTTTCCTGTGGCATTGTAAATTAATTACTATTTAACTGGGAATAAGCCACAATTTAAGATAAAAATACGTTTATTGACGTTTTAATTTCCACTTCGGAAATTGTTCTCAAAATACAGACAGTAAATTAAACAAATTTTGTTTTTTGTTACATAGTGAAAAATTCTTCTAATAATTTAATTTTATCTGACTCATTTATATTGACAATTCAGACATACATTATGCATTTTAAAGTCGACGACTTTAAAATGATATTGCCGATATTGTTGATATGCGGTCCTGGGACGACTTTACTTATAAGATAAGATAGTTCATTCGATTACATAAAATCAACTTTAACTTGAGAATATCCGTCAGAAAAAATTATAGCATGTTATTCGTCTTTAAAAAGACAAACACATGACATGATGACAGTAAAATTCTCCTGTTAGTGATTCCTTAGTAAATTTTGAGGGAAAAACCAGGAAAAAAACCTCATAATACTATCCCGATATTGTAAGTCATGTGTGTGTAAGAATTTAGTTTACCTTTATCAAACATCAAAATTCTGATTTTATATGTTACGTTATTTAAAAAACATAAATGATGTATCCCCTATATGTTACTGACTTACTAATACTGGTATTTTCTTATTAATAACTTCCTCTTTCAATATTGGTAACCAGATCCTACTACATTCTGCCGAGGAATTTGCGACACAGTTGGCCTCATTTAGCATAATTAGAGCCGCTTCTTTGATTTTTCTTTTTTTACCATCCGTTTCTTTTAGGACTACATTTGAATTATTCCATTGAACCCTATGTTCATTATCCCATGCATGTTTACATATTTGAGATCTATCAAATTCTCTATTTTTAATATAAGATTGATGTTCACTTATTCTAACATTTAATGGCCTTGATGATTCACCTAAATAAAACTTATAGCATTCACAAGGTATTTTATAAATGCAATTCTTTGTCCTTTCTTGTTCATTGTTAGGTTTGGTTTTGGACAAAATAGATCTGAACGTGTTTGTTGTTTTGAATGTTGTTGAAATGTTGAATTTATTTCCTATCCTTTTAAGTTTTTCTGATAATCCTTTTATTTACGGTATTGTTATTTCCCTCATATTATTCCTTGTATATGCTGTAGGATCTCGTTCTAAGTTGTTCTGTTCTATTCGAGCGATTGTTGAAAATTCCTTATTTATAAACGATAAAGGATAATCATTTTTTAATAAAACAGATGTTAACAAATGTGTCTCCTCCAAGAACGAATTTTCGTTAGAACAAGTAATTTTGGCTCTATCGTATAAGGATTTAATTATTCCCTTTTTTACATTAATATTGTGATTTGATTTGAAATTTAAATATCTATTGGTGGGTGTTGGTTTTCTATACATCTGAGTCTCATATCCAGTATCGTTTTTAGAGATTAAAACATCCAGGAAAGGTAGCGCGTTATTATATTCCTTTTCCATGGTAAATGTCATTCCCTCTTCTTTATCGTTTATATCATTTAGGAATGTGTCCAACAACTCTGATCCATAAGGCCATATTGAGAATACATCATCTACATACCTCCACCATACTGTGGGTTTAAAATTTTGTTTAGAAATGATATTTGTTTCAAAATCTTTAATAAATATATCCGCTAAGAATGGAGATAAACTAGAGCCCATTGCCAGACCAAAATTTTGTTTATAGAATTCATTATTTATGTTCATTATTAATGTTAATAACTCCCATATAGCCGATATGTTTAGTCTTGATCTAGTTGCCATTGAATCATCACTCTCTAATTTTGTCTTGACTATACCTACTTAAAGTCTTATTTAATGGCACATTCGTAAATAAATTATTTATGTCAAAACTTACCAAAGTATTATTTAAATTAAATTCAATATTTTTTTTTTTTTTATTTATTTATGCCTCAACCTCATAGGGTCATTGGCGTTGTACAATTTAGAGTTTTACAGTTTATTTAGTACATTTATGGAATGTAAGTATGATGTCAAATTTTTCATATCAGTTCCGTCACTTAATATTGCCTGTAAGGTATCTTGTAATTTATATTGAAGTCTCTCCATGCGATATAAAGGACAGTCCAGTAAAATATGGCGGACACTGAGCACAATATCACATATTATGTTGCACTTTGGTTTTAATTCACTCTCTAGCAGATGTTTATGGGTGATGGCGGTGTGGCCTATTCTCAGACGAGATAGGATGGTTTGATGTTTACGCTTATTTGGGGTTGATTTCCAAGGTAATATGGAATGTTTTACTTCTCGTAGTTTGGATGTTGATTGATTCCACTTGGTCTGCCAATCATTGATTATTAAGTTCTTGATTACAGGTTTTATATCTAGATGTGGAATGCTTCTGATTTCTACAGCTTCCGGACTCGAGATTGCTAGTTTTGCCAAGGAATCTACTTCTTCGTTACCAGCAATTCCAATAAATGATAAAATTCAATATTTGATAATTTATTTAAAAAATATTGTTCTGAAGCTATTTTCTTGTGGCATTGTAAATTAATTAATATTAAACTGGGAATAAAATAAAATTTTATTGAAACGTCAATAAACGTATTTTTATCTTTAATTGTGGCTTATTCCCAGTTTAATATTAATTTATTTAAAAAATGTTGTGTATTTTTTATGAATGTGTCATTTTTATTTGTAAATGGTTTTAAAATATTTAATAAAAATTTTGATAGTTCACTACAAGGAGAATTCATGGTACTACAAAAGGGTCTAAGTGGTATATTCGTTTTATGAATTTTCGGTACTCCATAAAAATGAGGAGTCTTACTGTAATGAGGTGTAATTAATCCTTTCTGATAACTTGTTAAAACATCTTTAAACTTGAATAAAGTTCTATATATTTTGTTTTCCAAAGGCTTTGTTGGATCTTTTTTAATTTTGTATAAGGTCCGTTTATTAATAGATCTTTAATTTTATTTTCGTATTGAATTTTATCCATTATCACAGTTGCATTCCCCTTGTCTGCTGGTAGGATGATTATGGAGTCGTCATTTTTTAAAGTTCTTATAGCCTTTAGTTCCTCTTTGCTTATGTTTTGTTCAATTTTAGTAGATTTTTCAATTCAAGTTTACATAACACTCTGTATTCTTCCTTTTCGTGGGTTGGTAAGCATTGAGATATTTTCTCCACTGAGCTTATTATGTCTAATTTTGGAACGGATGGCTGAGTAATAGCAAAGTTTAGACCCTTTGACAGTATTAAATTCTCCGTTGCATTTAAATGTCTATTTGATAGATTGACAACTGTCGCTAATATGTCATCATTTCTATTAACGATTTCCGAAGTGGAAATTGAAACGTCAATAAACGTATTTTTATCTTTAATTGTGGCTTATACACAGTTAAATAGTAATTAAAGAAAACATGATCTTAATAAATACTCTAGATAGGCAAGGAAAGAGAAAAAACAATAAAAGAAATAAAAGAATTGACCAGGGACGTGACGGAGTGGAAAAAATGGAAAAAGAGTTAAAGCATAAGGTGTCACTAGCTGAAAGAAGAAGAGGGAAAACACTATTTTCTGTATGATTAAAGTTCATAGGTTTATTTTTAAATTTCATTAGCTTTTCTGAATTTATGTGGATGGTAAAGTAACTTCGAAAGGTTTTTATGAGTATTTGCACTACGTTTTTTTTGTTTCAGTCAGTTACAATTGGATGGGGACCTTCTTCAAGAGTCACAACCTCTCTCTTGATACAAAAGTAAGAATGCTGCGATGCTACGTCTTCTCTGTCCTTTTATATGGTGTTGAATAGTGGACCTTGAACGAAGATATGAGCAAAAAACTGGAAGCATTTGAGATGTAGCTATATCGGAAAATACTTATGATCACGTGGACTGACACGAGGAGGTCCTTGGAAAAATGAATGAGAACCGAGAGATACTGGCCACCATTAAATCTCGAAACTTACAATTCTTCGGGCATATTATGCGAAATGAATCCACAAAAATATTTGGAAAGCGAGGTCCAGGAAGAAGAAGAACATCTTGGTTGAAGAACCTCAGAATCTGGTTCAATACAACATCTGTGCAGCTTTTCCGAGCTGCTGCAGATAATATAAAGATTGCCATGATGATCGCCAACATTCGTAACGGATAGGCACATCAAGAAGAAGACTTTCTTTAAAGATTTTTCATTAACGTAGATTGTTTCGTCTTCAATCTTGTTTTTATTGACAATCATGATTTTTATTTTTTTTTTCGTTTAGAATCATTCCACATATCTTGCAGTACTGCGAAGTGCGATCAACAAAAAATTACAGCCTCTCTCTACTGACGGCAAGGACTACTGTATCATCAATTTATTGTTGGCTTGCAAGTGTAGAAATTTCATAGATCCTATCTGAGTTTATTGTTGATTATTTCCTATTTAGGACTACGGATCACCACTGCGTTTTTTATGCCTTTATAATATTTACTTGCCAAAGTGTACACTGTCCTACTAATGTAACTATAACTATAGCTTCTTCATATACATAACTGCATTCCTTGTATCGGCATGTAAGTACAATTTATATACTTGTGCAGTATCCCAATAGTGGCAGTTTATATGTTAGCATTTAAGCTACCTTTCCGTAGAAATAACGATGCATAGCAAATTTTAGTGGGCGAAACCGGTCGTGTAAGGTACAACAAACTTACTGTGAGTTAGTCTTATATTTATTTCTTGGCCTAATTGAAATGGACTCATATGTACAATCCATTTATCGTTCGTGTATAATATGGGTGACCATTTTTTTAGTTATAAGAAAAACATAGCTGAATTATACTAAAATATAAAATTTCTTGAGTACAGAGTTGAAAGAGTTGTTCGATTGGTTTATTTACAGTTCATTTATCTTTCATGCTCACTTCGAATGAACCAGTGTCAACCTCTATATAAAAAGTCCCAAGCTCAACAATAGCTTAATTTATTTTACGAAGTCTGTGCTATCACTTCCTATAAATAATTCACGCTTTTTCCATTTTCAACTGAGTTTACACTCAGCAACATTTACAGCTTTCTATAATGAATGATACGAATAGTATTGATTTTAATGTCAAATGAGAACAAGATTTATTTTCAGTTAAATTGTGGGATTTTGCAAGCTGCTTGGTTTCCTGGGACATAATAAATTCATTAAGCCTACAGTACTTTAGTTTATCTCCTGTTTTTGTACGACATTTTGGTAACAGTATTATACCATTTTAAATATATCAAGAGATTACACCTAAAAATACTTAGGTTGTAAATAATACACTCATATAATATGCCTTCTAAACTGAAAAAGGAATTTTCTGGATTTTTGTTGCTTGCAGGAAGGATCGTACAAGAATATGCACATTCTAGGATTTGTGACAACATTTTTATATTAGAGTTATATTTCGCCAATTTATATATTGTACGTTAAATAAATAAATAAATTTGGTTTAATCATTTAATTGTAGCTGCTTTAACAATTTCTCTTGGACTCATAATAAACTCATGAGCAAAAATATCGAATACTTTCCAATCGTTTTTTGAAGTCGCTATAATTTCAAATTAATTTTAGATAACGATGAACAAATGGGAGAATTAGGGACGAAAGTAATGCTTAGAATTTGCAATGCGATTTGGAATACCCGAAAGTGGCCAAATGACTGGGGTAAACTCACGTTTATTTCCATATATAAAAAAGGTTCACCGATAGATTGCAGTAATTACCGTACAGTAGCATTAATATCACACGGATTCGAACAACGTGGATTCGTCTCAGGTAGAGGAATATTCATCAAATTATCGAAAAATCTCGAGAGTTTAACATAGAAACATAATTATGCTTTGTTCACTATTCCAAGGCTTTCAATACTGTAAAATGGGATAAAATGTGGCATATACTTTGAGAAATAGGTACGCCAGAACATCTAATCTATTTATTAAAAAAACTATATGTAAATGATACTGCTAATGTAAGAGTTAATAATGTTTCGAAAAACTTCAAATTGAAATCTGGAGTTCAACAGGGATGCATAAAATCCCCTATTCTATTCAATATATATATATATATATATATATATATATATATATATATATATATATATATATATATATATATATATAATATATATATATATATATATATATATATATATATATTAGATATATATATATATATATATATATATATATATATATATATATATATAATTATATATAGTGAACATATTATCTGTCAAGTTTTTAATAAATGGCAAGGTGGAGTAACGATAGGAGGAAGAAAAATAAAAAACCTACGTTATGCTGATGACACTGTTATATTGGCGTCATCACCAGAAGAGCTGAAACAAATTATGAATAGGCTAGGCACGGTGAGTACAGAATGCAGTTTGAAAATAAATATGCAGAAAAACAAAGTGATGATCATCGATAGAATCAGAACAGCCAAACAGAGATAAGAAACATGGCAGGTTAAGAAGTGGTCACTCAATTTAATTACTTATGCTAGGTTATTACTAACAGTGGAGGATGCAATAACGAGATTCGCTGACGCATCACAATGGCCAGATCTGCAACAGCCAAACTCAAAAAAATTTGGAAGAAAACTGATATCACAAAAAACACGAAATTATGCCTTTTTAGAGCATTAATATTTCCTATCGTCACCTATGCTTCAGAAACTTGGATAATAAAAAAGGCCGATTTAAAGCGTATAAAGGCATTTGAAATGTGGGTCTACCGTAGAATGTTGCGCATACCATTGACCGCCCATCGCACAAATAACTCAATTCTAGCAGAACTTAACATAAAAACTAGACTCATCACAACCGTCAACCAAATATACTAAGATATTTTGGACATAGTTAAAGGTAATGTAGCGCGTAAACGATCGAGAGGAAGATCTCCAGTACGATAGTCGGACCAAATAAAGGACATGACTCATTCTCCGAAGTAAAACAACACGCACAGGGGAGAGAGATAATTGGACAGAAATAGTCAAACAAATTACATGACGTCACTACAGCCTTACAAAGAAGAAAAGATAGCAGAGAAGGATAAACATAAAAGGAGGATAAACTTAAAAAGCACGAAGTCTCAAGAGAAGTCAGTTCAGTCAAGAAATTTCGTACGGAGGCCTGGTCAAGAACGTCCAAAGTGCACAACCGCAAATGATCTTCTTCTCATAACCATACAATAGGATGGACCACACATAACATTTCAGGACCTTCTTACGAATATTCATCGACAAGTTTCTGTTGCACAAAACTGGTTTACACGTCATAAAAGCCTTACGTGATATTTCGATCCTGGTTATTATCTCTTCATCAGTCACAATTTACATTTAACCAGCTGCCAAGGTATTTGAAATGATTTACCCTTTCGATCTCCTCTCCATTAAGAAAAATCAGACCTTGATCTATATTGATCTTTCCAACTGCCATCCACTTTGTCTTTGAAATGTTGATTTTAAGGCCTCTCCGATAACTTGCTTCACCTACTAGATTTAGTAATGTTTGGAGATCTTGTAAATTTTCTGCAAGAATGGCTGTATCGTCAGCGTATCTAATATTGTTGATTACTTCTCCACCTAGTCTTACTCTCTCTTGTCTGTCATCCAAAGCCTCCCTAAAGATTTCTTCAGAGTACAGATTAAAAAGAGTGGGTAATAAAACACAACCCTGACGTACTCCACGTTTGATGGATATTTTTTCAGTCGGACTGTCTCCAATTTGGATAGAGGCTACTTGATAGCAATATAAGTATTTCAGCAGTCTTATATCATAGTGGTCAAGTCCTGCTGCCTGTAGGCAATCGAAAAGTATATCGTGTTGTACTCTGTCGAACGCCTTCTCGAAGTCGATGAAACAAACATAAACATTCTTTCGGAATTCACAACATTTTTGTAATAAAAGACGCATACAGAATAGTGCCTCTCTAGTTCCTAGACCGTTTCTAAATCCAAATTGTTTATTACCCATCCTACTTTCGCATAGAAGGAATACTCGGTTTTGTATAATTCGTCAGAGTATCTTCAGTGTGTGACTCATCAAACTGATTAGTCTAAAATCGCTGCATTTGGTGGGCCTGCTTTTCTTTGGTAATGTTATAAACAGTGACTCTAACCAATCATCTGGTATTTTTCCTTCGTTGTAAATTTTGTTGAAGAAAGTGGTTAAGCAGGCAATGCTTTCCTCATCCAAAAGTTTAAGTAGCTCAACAGGGATTTGATCTGGTACAGGTGCTTTATTGTTTTTGGCTTGCTGTATTGCCTTTTTGACTTCCGAATTCAGTATACTGGGACCTCTGTCTAACTCTTTGTCACAGGCAGTATTTGGAACATTATTTTGATTACTACTGTAATATTGCTTGGTACTATTAATGTAAGTCTGTTTGTCTGTGTATAATTTACGCAAATTGAGAACTGTAAATTAGAATTTCTATGGAAGTTTTGGTCAACTTCTGGTATAAGCGAAAGTGGTAGGAGGCTCATAATATTTTAGAATAATTGGGAATATCCAAAAACCCTATCTACTAAATTTTCAGATATTAATTATGTCACGTTTATCCAAAACGTCTAATTAGAACTCTCAAAGTATCATCAGGTATAACAACTACATAATCCAAACTAAATATTGTTCTAGGTGAGAAAGTAACAATAATGATAATATTTAAAATAAATTTTGTGGAAGTTTGAAAACAAAGTTTTCAGTGTTTTATTGTTACAATAATGTTATCATTATCTATTGATATTTTTAATTTTCAATACTCAGTATTTTAAATATTTCGTATTTATGGCATGCTAAAGTCATTCCCAATTAAAGTCGTTTTTACCCGCCTCTGAAATACACATCTAAAAAATCCATTCCCAGTGAACCTTCAACACTGTTACAGCACCAAACATAATACGTTTCTTGTACTTACAATTTGCAGAAACTGCCAGACATCACGTTCTTCAAGCATCATCGAAACTCACCTGAAATAAAATAAAAAGTATTTGAGTTTTTTGCGTTAATCAGAAAGGAGAAATAACGATTGGTGAGGAATGCGGTACGCTTACACCTTAGGTACAAATTAATTAATGCTACTTACAATTATACGCTCAGATGAACGCCAATTTCGAGAGAAGATATGATAAGCACACAGCTCATCTAATAAAAGGAAGTTAATTTCAAAATGTTAACGAGCTGTGTGTTTCAGAAAGCATATATTTAAAATTTGTAGAAACCGCTTAAAGCTCGACTGGATCCTATTTTATACAATGCGCATGTAAAGAAGACTCTCCTTCATGTTATTTTTTAACACTAAAACTTGAATAAGATAGGAAAATAATAGATCAAAAACTAAGGCCCTGTTCATTTTTTATTCTACGAGTGTAAGATATCTGTGACGAATATTTAATCGTGTACGTTAAACGACTTGCAATAATTAAAGTATTACAGAATTGCTTCTGTTATCATTTTTAACACCTATTCAGTTTTCTAGAAGTTTTATGATTTTAAAGGGTAGACACTCTTTAAATAGTCGGAGACTCTTTACTGCATCAATTAACCCACATCAATCTCATATATTATGTTTAAAAGCATCAGAGAATATGATGTATTATTTTATATATGCATTAAAGTGTTAAACACAGTAAATCATGTCCAACACCATGACGTGTAATGTCATAATCATCTTCATCATTAAAGTATTCTAAACAAACGGTTTCTAAACGAAATACTGTGGGACATCGTCCATGTTCCTTGATATATCAGAAAATCATTAGGTAAATTATAAAATTTAAAGAGCCAAAAACTTTTGAGATATTCTACAGTGTTAGTTTACAGACATCGTAGGCTTATATCATTTTTAAAAATCCCTTTTCTATAAAGTTTTAATTTACGTATTTCAAATAAAGTTTTAATATTCGTTTTTCAAATAATCTAACCAAATTTTGTTATCAACATTCGAATCTCATCTTAAATATTCGTAGAAATACACTTTAGTGTCACTTGAAATAGAATAAACATCCAAATGGTTATTTTACTCAGCCCTCATTAAGTATACAAAGCGCCGATCTAACTATTCGAGTTTAATTGGAACACTCTTAGCGGGTTGTAGGAATTTTTACCATCCAAGGTTGTGTGAACTAGCATCCCAGAGACGAATTTTTGAAAGATTTTTGAGGATATTTTGCAATCGGATAGTCCCTGGCAGTAGTGATATTAAGTCAATAATTATAGGCACTTAAATAGTATAAAGTAAAGTAAAATATGTTGCAAAACATAAATTTTTCATGAAAATGCGTCCCTCTCCTAATACAAAGTGATCTGTTTTCTTCAATTTTGAAGAAACTCTCGGTTTCTGAGTTTCTGAGGGGGACGGCCAAATTTTCGTTGGAACACACTGTATATGTATTTTGGTTATTATTATTGAAGTTTTCGCTAAAACATCATACAAACCAGTAATATTTAAGTAGTTTCCTATTTAATTTTTGATCCGAACTTGTATACATATTATAAGCCTCATTGTGTTTTCTAAGGAAACAAAAGTGCTATCAATTGCTGAAGAATGCAGAGCGTTTACGCCTTACACAAATTAATTGCTGCTTCGGCCCATACGCTCAAGTGATCGCTGCCGCCAACTGTTGGAAGTGAAGTAGGAGTGTTAAATGCCCCAACGGCTTCAGATTATATTGTGATAATGATGCTTTACGTTAGTTACCAGTTCTTAAACTACTTTTTGTCTTTTTAATATTTAGTATGATATTAGCAGTTTATATAAAATATGATACGTTTTAGGTAAGAATTCTCAAGACATCCGAACTTTGAATATAGAAAACGCTTTCGAGTAGGGGCTTATATTTCCTATAGGCAATCTAAGTCCATCGACATATTACCAGATAATTTAATAATTTCAAGTAGGGTTTAATTCAGTTTAACCCACCTACTGCTTGATTTTAAGGTTATTTTGCATTTGCAAGTACTACAAAGTTCACTGAAGATGGACTTATTAGTCTGAAAACATTTTGAGCTTTTCTTTTGGTTTTGTAAATTTAATTTTAATTAAATATACCAATTACAATAGAAGTATTTTACTTCGATGTTCGAGTTTATTATCTTAATAACATTAACTATTTAGCTTTAATATTAATAAAACTTGATGTTTCCACAGCTCCTCGTAGCCTGTTCAATTAATTTTTTCTATCATACCAATTGTTGGCTTTTCTTCTTCAGTTTGTAGTTTAGAGTTCGCTTGTGCTTGTTCCACATTTTGTATTTTGGTCGCTCGAGTGCGCTCCTTAGATCGTTTTCCTATCATACGTTGTTTATCAGGGTTTAATAGATCCGCCATATAGTTTCAGATATCTCAAAAGTTCATTGTATTCCTGATTTGTCTTATGAGCTGTTCAAGGTATGCGCAGCATTCTTCTCCAGCACCACATCTCAAAGACATTAATTTTTTGGCGCTCGCGTTCGCGAAGAGTTTAAGTTTCTGCACCGTATAGAAATATTGAGAATGTAAAGGCATTCACCAGTCTTATCTTGATATTTTGAAAGATAGATCTTTTCTCCAAACTTTATTAAAGCGAATCATCGCATTTTTTGCTATTTTTCTCCAACATTATGATAATTTGGGTGGCCGATCTTTTATTTTATCTAAATTTTCCATTTTTTATCAATTCTTGGTCTTTTATTATTGTTCCGTCTTGACTTGTGCACATGGTTAGTCTATAGGTAGATATAACTTTTTTCACATTTTATTTAGTTTCTAACATAATTTTCTCAACATTATTTATTGAGATTCCAGTGCTCTATTTGTTTATTCGATTTTTTTGTATGGAACTTGTCTTTTTCTTTCCTTATTATTAAATAATCTTCCTGTTACTGCTCTTTGTTGAAGTCTTATGTATGCCTTAATTTATCTTCTTGTATTTCAACAAATTCTCTTTTAAATCAATGTTCTTCGTTTCATTTCCGCTTAACAGTACCAATTCTTCCCTTAGTTTGTTTGTACTGCCGTATGTCTTTTTTTGTCAGCAAAGAGAGATGCCCAAAAATGGAACTAGCCTGTTCTGGCCTGAACAGTGACTTTTGTAATATAAGTAGAAAAATATAACTTACAATATTTAACTGGATCAGCTTCTGTCAGATACACTTACTCCACGAAAACTCGCAAACATTCACTTCTACTGCTTACTACCTCTGGGGAACCACCAGAGAACAACGACTGTTCGCCTTGCACCCTTGGAAAAACAACTGACTCTCTTTTCTCCCTCAAAAATTTAGCTAACTCTCATTCCTACATACCTATCCCACTTTTTTTTTTAATCTCCTCCAATCAGAATTCGTCACGCTTATCCCCATCTACCATTTAGATAAAAAACAACAATTTTACCTACAATTATAAATCTCCTAAAAACTATTAACATGCTAATTGGTTTCTACAAATTCTTAAAAACTAAAGAAGAATTATATTTTCTAAATATTTCTATTCTATTGTCTTATTCACTGTATATCGACGTACAAATCTATTTGAAAAACCCGCTCGCATTGTTTACGATTTCCCTAAGCTCACTCACGTCACTCGAATATATTTTACAAAGAAAATAATTTATGCATATCTTTAAATTGTGTTTACTACAGGTAATTAATTA
This sequence comes from Diabrotica balteata, assembly GCA_918026665.1. Taxonomy (NCBI): domain Eukaryota; kingdom Metazoa; phylum Arthropoda; class Insecta; order Coleoptera; family Chrysomelidae; genus Diabrotica; species Diabrotica balteata. The sequence goes on from OU898282.1 coordinate 50,187,037, forward strand.
ATTAAGGATAATGAACTTTCATTCCTTCGAAATATCTTTTTATTTTGTACTTTGAAATATATTAAAAGCAAACGAATATTATTTTCAATTCTACATATCATAACACAATATTATATATATATATATATAATATATATATATATATATATATATAAATATAATAAAATAATGGTAAAACTATACTTGTTTATAATATATTATAATAATGGTAAAACTTGTGCAAATGTTTCTACTTACACGACTTACAAACGTAGCGCTATAAACATCTTCCAAATTTTACATAACGATGTACTTTCTAGTTTTACGTGTTCTCCTTAATTTTGCCACTTCTGGTCTACACAGAGAAAGGGAGTAATTATGAATATTATAACGTACTTACAACGTACTTAATCTTAGAAGTTCTCTGCCATAGAAACTTCAGACCAAAACTTTATGTACAAGAAACTTTTATAACTTTCATCAAGTAAATTGAAAATATATACAGTGAGTTATATAATACTTCTCAATATATTCTTTACTTCAAATAAATAATAATTATATCTAATAAAAGTCCCCAGGCAAGTTTAAATCGATCAATTTAATTTAATCAATCAGTTGGAGATAAGTATGTATTTTAGGTTGTTACCAAGATTTTATTTTCTTCTGGTCGGTAGGTAGTGTATAGTCAAGAAGTACATGTGTTACGGAATTTATTGTTGCTATACTGCCACAAACTCTGATTCCTGGAATTCATTAGGTGTCCACGTATAAAGACAGTTTTACATTATGCTATTTTCATGCTAGGCAAGAGCCATGCAAGACAGATCATGGAACTGCGCATGCCCACGGGCTATTTCCATGCAATTCCTGTGCTAGACGAAAAATTAGAACATGTTCTATTTTTCATGCAATTTTCTTGCAATTTATCGTTAAAATTCATGTTGCCAACATAACAATTTATAATAGATTACAGAATAAAACATAACCTTATCTCTATCTTTAACCCACATGTGTATTGCTGTGTTTTGATTTAAATTAAGTTTATTAAGTGGTGATAAAATGATATACTATGTCTAAAGTTAATGTAAAAACGACTGGGTGAGTCGTTGACTATGGATGATTGTTGCTACAACAGCAATATTCAACAATAACAATGTTTTCTTTTCTTTGGTTAACATCCTTCACCCTTTTAATAAGCATAAATAGTGTATATTTATTTATTATATTATTTATTTTAGTACTTAATTATATTTTTTATTTAAAATAAAATAACCTCAAATTGATAAATATTTTCTCTGTTGGCAACAATGAAAGTGGGATCTAAAATTGCACAGAAATATCTCTGATGTAAAAAGGTCAAGCTAGGCAAGAGATGTGCCATGCAAGACGGACTTGCATAGCATGAGACTTGCATAGCCTAGATGTAAAGCTGCCTTAAGGAATGTGTGCCCTATTATGAATCTTCGAATGATAAGATTTGTCCTTTCTTTTCATTGGTGGGAGCTGGTGGCAGAAAATGTTTGAGATTGTAGAACGCTTAAGTTGGTATTGCTTCTTTTCCAATGACCATTCCAAAGGTCCACTATTTTATATTTGAGTGTCCTTTTTAGATCTGATGATGTTTGAATGTCTGTTGTTACGTTAAAAGAACATGCTTGTTTTGCTGCTTGATTGGCTTTTTCGTAACTTGGAATAGCAACATGTGATGAAAGCCATAATATTGTTATTGTAATTCCATTGGTTTGAAGATGATTACATATATTCTGGATTTCTTGAACTATTGGGTGGATAGAATATACGTTTCTTATGGACTGCATGGAGGACAGAGTCCCTACAGATTGCTAGTTTTATCATCGTTGAGTGGAGTTTTCACAGCTTGTAGTATTCCATATAGTTCAGCAGTATAAATACTGCAATTGCTGCAGAGTCGAAACAAGTTGACGGTGGCTGTAGTCGTTGTACCAGCACAGTAACACCTTCTTCAGTCTAAGATGCGTCTGAGTAGAGGATCTTATCGAAGTTGTATTGATATAGTATTTCATAGAATCTTTATTTGATAATGGAAGGTGATATTTCATTCTTATTATATTTGGATAATTCGATATTGAAATTTGGAAGTCAACATATCCATGGAGGAGTTTGAGGGACCGTGAACGGGCTGGTCGACAACAGATTAATATTTAAATAAGGAATTAACACTATTTACTGGACGGTAATATTCTAGGATGTTACCGTCCACTTACCGGATTATTAGTAACTGGTAATTGTCTATTACAGATGAGGTTTCTTGTGGGATTTGCTGAAACTCTAGCGAAATAGAGAAGTAAAAGTTGTAAAAACCAAAAAAAAACTATTAAACCGAAAATAAGTTTTTTGTTGTATTAATGTAACAATAAAAACCGTTCTCATTTGATTTTTCAGTTAGTGCTTGGATATATTTCTAAACAAATTTTAAATAAAGAGACTTGGAGATAATAAAACGGAAAGGTTTATATATCAGAACAGGATAAAAACATATTCCTTTACCTTTGCTACTATTTAGTTTTAAGAGTATCCCAACTTTGCCATTAGATGCCTTAATTGTATATCCCTTAATTTCTGTACAGATTGTCTTACTTAAAAGGTTTTCTTTACCTGGTTCCCATTTCGTCCACCTTCATCTTGTTCATTTTATCAAATTAAGTCTTATTTTTAATAATTTTTTTAATTTCTCATTTTTTATGTTTTTAATTTTAGTGCTTTTTTAATTTCTCAACATACACAAATCCATAATATACCATACTTTAATTAAATCACATTGTTTTCTCTAACATTTTTTTTTTTCGTGACACACTTTTTATTTTTTTAAATTTACCTTTACTTATTGACCAGCCATATATTATTAGTTTATAAAGACTCTATAGTAATTGTGTTACTTTCATAAAATCTAGGCATTGAGCTTTTTTTTATTGCCTGACGTATGTTTCCGGGTGTTCAGTCTCATCACCGCACCGTAGCAAATAAAAGATGGCTCAATACCGTTGCATGGTATAGATCTTTTATTAATTATCAATATATGATTGTAATTTATAAAATTTTATACCAGACACAAAATTTTGTGTCGGTGTTTTAAAGTTTTCAAAATTAAAATACCTACGTCAACGATATCTGTATATCTACATATATAGAGGCATGAGTAACATTCTTTATTTGGTAGCTTTATCAACGCACAATCTTATATTAACCAATAAACAACTTTGTATCGTGGAAAGCAGGCATCTTTTAAATAAATGGTCACCCTTAAGATTACCGTAAATGTCTTATCTCGCGATAACGAACCTCTCACCTCGGCATCGGCAGTATTTTGAATATATTCAATTTTCATCAGGTAATTCACATAAAATAAAAAGCATCAAGCATACTCGGTCTCTCAACAAAATCTACCTAATCATTCAACTCTTCTTATCTGCATCCTCAACACGATTTTATCGAAAAGTGCAGAGATACACTCAAGTTCGTAAAAATGAAGGGAAAATATTTTGCATGACAATTTTTAAACAAAGTCCATGGAAAATATATTTCGTTGAGCTAAATGAAATATGAAGTTTTTAGATCATCATGCTAGAAAATTTCAAGTACTTAGTAGTAGTACTGGAAATATAGAGACGTAACATTTGTATCACCATAAGCAACGATAATATTTATTCGATATCGTAATCCACAAAAATATGATAAGAGTACATAATGTATGTGAGCAAAAACTTTGACATATTTATTAGATGTGGGGTCATCATTATCATCATCCAGCCTTCATTTATCACGTCCACTGCGGGACATAGGCCTCCCTTAAACTACTCCATTCTTTGCGATCTTGTGCTATTTGTTGCAAATTTTTGGTGATACGCCTGATATCGTCAGCGCAATGTGTAGTTGGTCTTCCTCTACTACGTTTGTCGGCTCTTGGTCTCTAATTTGTAATTTTGCTCCTCCATCGTGAATCATGCAATCTCGCTACATGGCCTGCCCAGTTTCATTTTACTTCCGCTATGCGTTCCACAACATCAGCAATACTCGTTCTTCTTCGCAGATCTTCGTTTATTTTCGGTCCCGCAACGTCACTTCCATCATAGACAGTTTCATTTTTCTCTCACTCTTAATTTCAAAGCCGTAGTCTTGGGTTAGAGTTATAGCTTCCGCAATGAGGTAGTACATCATCATTATCATTAGCCCATAGTCGTCCACTGTTGAACATAGGCCTCCTCGAAAAATCTCCACTCAGATCTATCTTGCGCTGCTGCAATCCAGTTCGTACAAATCCTCTTTATGTCGTCAGCCCATCTTGTGGTCCACGGATTTCTTCGTTTCTTACCCTATCTTGCAACGTTGTGCCTAACAATGATCGTTCTATTCTACGTTGCGTCACTTGTAGTTTTCGTGTAGATATCCTTGTTAGGGTAAGTGTCTCTGAGCCATATGTAAGGACAGGCAGGACATACTGATTAAAGGCTCTTCTTTTTAAGCTGATAGGTATATCGCCTTTAAAAATATCACGCAGTCTTCCATATGCTGCCCATCCCAGTGTTATTCTTCTTAGCAGCTCAACAGATTGATAACCTCTGCTAATTTTTACCGTATGTCCAAGGAGTATATAGCTGCCAACAATTTCAATTTCGACTTCCTCTTTCCTTGCTCGGATGGCTCGGAACTAAATTAGTCATCATTTTTGACTTTTGGTAGTTAATGTTTAGACCTACTTTACGTGCTGCATCGATGAGTTCATTCAACATATCACTGGCAGCCTTTAGGTCATCTAAAATCAGAACAATATCATCTGTGACTCATAGATGACTAAGCATCTCACCATCAATATTTATTCCTTTACTTTTCCATTCCAGTGACTTCAAAGTATGTTCAAGTACAGTAATGAACAACTTAGGCGACATAGTATCTCCCTGTCTAATACCTCTCCTGATATGTATCTTATTGGTAGGACCGTGCAGATTTATAGTTGTAGCATTTCTGTATATATTGTCTATAATATTGGTGTACCTATGATCAATCCGACACTCTTCCAATCCCTTAAGAAGTTCGATAGTATCAAACGCTTTATAGAAGTCTATAAATGTTAGAACTAGAGGTCTTCTTCTTCTTATCGTGCCCTATCAAGTTCCCTTGACGTTGGCGATTAACATGGCGAAACTCTCTCTGTCTCGAGCTATTCTAAATAGTTGCTCAGCTTTCTTTATTCCTGTTCGAAAACCAGCCTGTTCTCTTGACTGATACAGCTCAAATTTTGCTTCCAATCGCTTGGTTATTATTCTGGTGTACAGTTTGTATAAATGGTTGAGTAGAGAAATTGACCTATAATTCTTTAGGTTCATATTGTCACCCTTTTTATACAGAAGAATTGTAATGTAGTTATTCCAAGCTATAGGAATTTTTTGGATGTACAAGCAGAGATTGAAGAGGACTCGTACTTTTTTCAGAAGAGAAGTTCCGCCAAGTTTTATAGCTTCTGTAACTATTTCATCATCTCGGAATGGTCAAATACTTTTCTTTTGAGGCTAAGTGGTATGTTGGTACTAAGTGTATCGCAGTTTTCCAAAGGCTGCCCACGCTAGAGTAATTCGTCTTTGGATTTCGTATGTTTAGTTATCCCTGCTGATTTTAATTTCATGACCCAAATACGTATATTTCTCCACCTGGTCTAAGACTCTGTCTTGAACAGTTAGATGGTTATTGGGGACCATATTTGTCATAAACTTAGTTTTCGTCAAGTTCATTCTGAGGCCCACCTTCGAACATGCAAAGTCCAATTCATGTAACATATCTGTGGCTTCTCCTAAATGAACTGTGATAAGGAAAATGTTATCTGCGAAACAGAGATGGTTAAGCTTTTCGCCGTCTATTGTTACTTCTCTGTGGTCCCAAGTGACTATCTTAAAGACATACTCTAATTTCGTTCTGTTGTGTATACGCTTGCTTCCTTTAGAATTTTTTTCAAAATAAAATTAAAAAGAATAGACGATAATGAATCAACATGTTTTATTATTTCGTCAACCTTGAATTTTTTTTACATTTCATTATTGGAGATCACAAACCTTTAACGCAAATAATATGGTGGACCAACATAAAACCAAGTTGCTAAGCATGTAGGGAAGGGACTTTTATTGAGACGGAAAGAAGTTTAAGCCCAACACTGTTTGAATGGATACCGCGTATTAACTTAACGGTACATTTTAAACAATAATTATTTCTATTTTTTTATCTATTTTCTTAAAATATAGTTACAAACTCACGATATAAGTACCAAAATACCTATTTTTGCATCATATAACAGCCAAATAGCAAACACCACCCAAACAATAAAATCAAAAAATAATACCTCGGCCGCCTTTGGGCTACTCCGATTCTATCTACAGCATTTTATCGAGAACTGTTCATAAAATCTGTCACTGCGCGTAGAGGGAAACCGATAAGATGTCACACAAACGCCATTTTACGATAGTGAAGGCGTCAGACGAAAGTGTTTGTGCTGCTGCGAAAACATATGGTCTGTAAGTTAATTAAAGAACTTCATAAAGAAAAACAAATTGGCCAGATTAATTTTTTATGTCTTCATCGATGATACCTGGTGGGTTAAATGAAGTGACAATTTTTTTTCAAGCTTTTGCACGGTTGTCTCTGGTCATTGAATGTTGAGAAATTATTTGAGAGCCACCCACGTCGTAATATATTTGTAGATTTCATTAGATAGAGAAAATAAGATTTTGTTTTCAGTTAGTATAATAAATTAAATGAGTTTGTCATCAAATCTTTTGGAGATAATGTAAAACACCAGTCTTTATTGGCGTTTTAATTTGCTTTGAAATAATTATTATGGTCAAATTATTGCACATAATCTGCACCCGATTGTTTGTCTTTAAGTATTTGTACATTATTTAACAGTGGCAATATATACCAACAAATGGGACACAAACTATACATTTATCCGGATTAAGGTTAAGTGACGACATAAATATAGAGAGGTACATATGATAATTGTACATATGTTTGTTAAAACTTCGTTTTATATAAAGAAACATGATGTAAGCCTTTATAATAAGTGTAAGTGTAGGAGGTTCTTTTATTGTAAAAAAAGAAAGTTGGTTTTAATTTATTAAAAAAAATAGCTTTAATAGTAGTACTATAAGTACTATATCTATAGATTTCCGAAGTGTAAATCCAAATGTGAAAATACGTGTATTTTCGATTTTTATTGTGTAATATTCCTACTAAATGATGTAGGTAATATAAAAAGATAATTTTTCATAATTTTAAAAATCTAGCTCTTCCCGTAGCTCTTTTCTGTCTTAATTTTTTTTCCATTTATGGTGACTGTTAAAATTGGTTGACAAAATATTTTGGCATATTCTAAGCCACTTTTCTTAAACAAATATGAATACATCCTTTTTTTTAGAAATTTACGTGAGACAAGTAGCAAGAAATTATTTTGATACCATTTATTTTAACATCTATACCGATTTAATGTAAAAATTAGCGTTAAAACGTTTGGTGTTTTGAATTAAATTATAATAAAATTATTTTAACATTGCCAAACGTTGAAAGGAGGTAGATTTAGGACACGATAGTCCTAGTTAATATTATGCGGCTTATCTTATCAACTGGAATAAATATAACATCGTTAAGAAGACCATTCTTATATCCCAAACTATCCACAGAATACCACAGCTTTAGTAACAGAATACGAAAACTGGACTAAGACAGATTAAAGTAAAGTATTGTTATCTAGTAAGTCCAGGGTTTATTAAAGGTCAGCATAAAATCATACTCAGTTATGGCTTGGACTGTTATACATTTAAATGCCTGTACTGACTTCATGTGGAAGAAGGTTCTATGATGAATGCAAGATGTGCAGATGACATGTGCAGAAACGTAACAAAAAAAAATTATAAGATCCAATTATTCTAAAGTGAAAGTACACAAAAATAATAAAAATAAATCATTACTTGCTGGGGAAGTAGAACCAGTCTAAGTAATAGCAACAATCGTGACAAACGTCAAAGGCTAAATAAACGTATGTTTATGTAGGCATAACAAGGTGTAAGGAAAACATGCCTTAAGGTTGCCGTACAAGCAGTTCTTGATGTCATATTTCTAGACAATCTGATGAAAAGCGTGAAAATAATAAAGACGATATATAGGATGACCAATGAAGAAAAAACTACACCCAATTCTCGATTTAACTTTACAGAAATAATATTGGAATGTGATCCAAGAGGACATGTTAACGAAGTTTAACTCAATGAAGGAATTAACGAGAAAGGTACAATGCAAAAATAAATGGGACAGAGACATTATTTCTTAGCTAAACAAGAATAATAAGGAGCCAACAAAGTACTATGGTCACATGTAATAACTTTTAAATTGGTATAGGAGTATTAAGTACGATTAAATGAACAAACTAAATATAAATTAGTTACCCTCCTGTAAATTTCGCAATATACCGGATTGGAGTGAAACGAAATTACCGACGAATTAGCTAAAGTAGGTCCAAAATACCGTTTAGGGATCCGGAATCTATTGCTAAATTACTAATAGCCTTTTAAACAACTATAAATCGAAGTAGATCACAAAAGCTCCAAAAATTAAAATAACTTAAACTAAAACGATACGACCAAAAATGCTCCTAGAAAACCATACATACAGAATATTAACAGATCGTTAGCACTTTTGTTAATTCCTTATGTCTTTCCTTAATGTATGCATACTTATCTGTCCGAGGCCTACCTTTTATCGTTTATAAAAATGCCCTGATCGGCCCCTGGGCGAGAAGAGTGTAATCCCTGTATCTGTTTTTTAAAAATCTGTGTCTGGCTGTGTGGGTATTTACCCTAAAGCCAATAAAAAAAAACAGATCGTTAGGTTAGATTGCATTCTTGAGAAAGAATTGCCTAAGAATAAAGTGGTGTATCGGAAGAAGACATAACCCAAAAAGGTATAGCCAGGAAAACTATAATAATCTGCACAGATAGCAGACAAGCGCTACTAACCTTGAATAGATCACGTGTCACATAAGGGTTAGTAATAAAGTGTCATGAGTCACTAACTCAAGCTTTGAATGGTAATACCATCATTCTAAGATGGGTTAAAGGACACAAGAAGAATAATGGCAACCGCAGATTTGTCAGGGTAACACTAAGTAACCCTGAAAAGTCAGCATCTAAGAAGTACTTGGGAAGGACCAGGAAATCCCTATGCTTGACAGTTGATTTTTTAAATAGTCATTGTCACCTAAGCAAACACCTACATACACTGTGACTAGTAGACACACCTCTATGTAGGAAGTATGAAAGAAAAGACGAAACTGTAGAGCATGTCCTGTGTGAATGCCTGGAGTTATCGTTAATACATGAATAAGTCCTAGCACACACCTGCCCACATAAGGGAGATGCCCCCTGGTGTCTTGTCCACCTTCCTAGAAATGACAGGATGGACAATGAGCTAAGGACAACAGCTCCCTAAGAGGATGTACAATTGGTCAATTGTGTCCTAAGTGCTGTGGAATTTAACTCGCGCTCCCCACTCTACAGATACAGAGATATTGAAGGTGCTGGATGTGGTAAAATGCAGTTTCTGTGAGATGGAAGATAGAACTTCTACGCATTTAATCTTAAACTGATATACCCTAAAGAACTCCAGAGTGCGTTTTTTCATATGAGATAGAAGAAGAGGGTTTACCTAATATAAACCACTGAGTATAATTTAGAATAGAGAAGAGTAGGACATAGAAGAGGAAACCTATATCTGAGAATTGTTGTTTGTGGCTAATTAGATATGTATTTAATCTAATAAATTAATTTCAATCTTTAAGCATAAAAGGTTTTGCAACTAAAATATTCTTGTTATGGTTTTCTACAAAACTTTACCACTTTTATTATATTCGGTTCGTTTTAGGGACGATTTATTTCGACAATTCATTTAGGTTTGGAGCTATAACCGCTGATAATCTCATACTAATTTAGAGATTTCAGCAATAACTGGCTATTTGAAATAAATGAACCATTAAAATTTTCACGATAGCCATTATTTAAAATTTATTTTTACAAAAACAGTTAGTTACTATAACAATCATTAACTTTATTTTACCTACATTTGCGGATAATTTTATTACGGTATTTATTTTAGTATTCATAAATGTGGGACATTCGGTGTACAAAGGATGCCGTTTCCCAACGACAAATGCTTATTATATTTACCTTCAGTCTGAACTTGAATATATCGGAAATTTCTTGCCCGGTTACTGTACAAATAATAGGTAATTAAAGAGCATGATTCAGTTTGACGAGTCAGTCTCGTGTTGATTTTTATTTCACGACATGCATTGGCTTGATTACTTTCATCGTAATAAAATAAGATCGACTGGAGATTTTATGGATAACTTTGATTAATTTTAAAACTTTTTCTTTCAGAATATTTAATAATACTAGTAGTCGCTGTTTTATTAGCTGTTTAATTTATTGTATAATTCAAAATTAGTTATAGCTATATTATAATAATTAGCATTTTCGATAAAAATTAAGAAATCATTGAAATTGATTAAGACTGTAGGCAAAAAAATTTTGAACCGATTCTTTTTTAAATGCATTCATTTTTTTTTCGAAAATTTAGAAAACTAAAAGGCATTTTTGAAAAATTTAAATGCAAAATAAAAGATTACATTATTATAAAAGTTACTGAAAACTTCTATAATGTTTATTTTAGTAAGTTACAAGGGTGAAAAAAAAAAAGAAAAATTAAGAGTAATTAGAGTAATTTTTAATTTCAAATATCTCAATAAAAAAAAACTTTTTGTTTATTTTAAGGGACTCTCGGTCCTCAGTAATAATGTAGTCTCTCATTCTATTTAATATATTTATTATATATAAAATTATATAAAAATATTTATTAGTTTATATATATTATTTTTATATATTAATTATATAAATATATTTATTAGTTTTTTCGGGATTTGAAAAAAAATGAATGCATTTAAAAAGCATTGGCCTGAAATTTTGCGCCTACGCTCTTAAGCAACATGATATTACCTGTCACTAATGCCTTTGAAGATAAATATACGTGACTATTTTACTAGACTATTTTTAACTGATAAAACGTCATAGCAACGCTACGTTTTCTACTAAAAAAACTCCTTCCTGTCTGTGGTTATCTTCCAAAAATTCTCGAGGATTATGCCTTTAATATGGAAAAAGGCAATGGCAAAGACTATAAAGAGTCGTCTGTAAAGTCAATGTGAAACACTACAGCAAAAATGGTACAATAAAAATATTTTACGAAGTACCCCATAAAAATCGACCCTTTCACAGATATATCTTTCAAATGTCCAAGATTGGCCAGAGATACCAAGCGGAGGCAGCTTCAAAGTATTCAAGGAAAAAGAAAACTCAGTTCAAAGGCATTATCCACCGAAAAACTATTAAAACTCATCCAAAGCTACGAGGAGAAATCCCCTGATAAATCACAAAAAAAATTGTTTTACCCTTACTGATTTTAACCTGCTTGGATAAGCAATAAGGCCGCAAATTGCAAGATTCACTTTTTCCAGAAGAAATTTGATGTTACAGGAGCATTTACGGGCCGAATTGAATACAACAGTATTTTTTCCAAAACAAATCAAGGCGGTTCGAAAAGTTTGGCAAGCAGCAAATGGCTGGTAAGAAGTTCATCAAAAGAAAATGTATGTCCAATTAGATTATTTTTGAAATTAATGGAAAAAAAGGGACCAAAGATGTTATCAGACAGACTCTGTCTTACCGTTCACCCCAACTGGAAGGATGCATATTGGTTCAAAAACTGTCCACTTGGAAGCAACACCGTATCTAATTGGACAACAATGTCAACTGAAAAATTGGAATAGACACAAAAAAACATAAAATAACGAACCATTCCCATCGATCTTTAGCTGTGTCAGCCTTGTTCAAGCAAAGTGTTTCTCAACAGGAGTTAATAAAATTAACGGGTCACTCAAATGCAAGCTCTCTAAAACCATATCTGCAGCTGGATTCGTCACCAGTAAAAGTTGATCAAAAACCTCAGAACAACAAATGAAGCTGGACCTTGGAGTTACCAAATGCTACAGGTCAATAATACACAAAATCATGCTTTGGAAGAAAAGAATGGGCAAACTACACTATAGCTTATAATAATTTAATAATTGTACATTAATTGTCTTGTGACATAGTCTCGTCGAATATCATTCGAGAGAAAATTAGTTACCCGCAAAATTTTCTTCTGCTTTTATTAAAGTTTGTTGACTCGACTGACGTCTGGTGATTTAACTGTCAAAATTTAATTCGCAAAAATTGTCAGGCAACAAATTTTCATACCAGTCAAAAATATTGCCGGCAAAATTTTCGCTCTTATGATATTATATAAGATTGCTTCGAGAGTTTAGGAGGCAGAGAAGAAAGTTCAGGAAAACCATTCTTTTTTAGGAGCAGGAATATTCGGAGCTTGAGGATGAGAGCACTTGCACTGATCTTAATATATATGCAACAATTATAAGCCTATAATAGATACCTAAAATTGCTCGTACTATATTTGCAGTATTTTTAAAATTTAAATAATAATTTTAAAATTGAATAAGGTGATTTGATTTTTGAATTACAATTTTTTTATACAACTTTTATAAATTTTATTAAAATTGAAAAAGTTTACATATTGTATAACGGACTCTCCTCGTCGCGTTAATGGACTTTTCCAACTATTAATTGTAACTGCGAACTATTAATTGTCTGACGGGTGTCAGACAGAAAATCGAAAAACAAGTTCAGAGGGACAATATATTATTTTAATTAAATCAAAAATTATAAGAAAAACACAAAATAAAAACTATCTGATGATAAATATAGGTCATTCAATGCGTCTAAACGTGTCAGAAAAACTACTGTGGCGAAATTCATAGAAAATTAGCTAATTTTTCAGGATACTTTTATTAACGGCAGCAAAAACAACTTTTCGTATTTTCTGGTGATACTTGTTTTTAGATTTTCCTGTCTGAAGGGTGAAAATTTTCGAGAAAATTAGAGGAAATCGCCCCAGAACCACAAAATGTCGTGAGAGAGAAATCGTGTCAGACTTGGCCCAATGAAGCGTAATCCAAAGTTTAGAAAAAGCATCTATTATAAACTTGTTTGCCGACGGGCATTTAAACTATTAGGTAATGGGATACCTTGTATCCATCAGCTAATTTTATGTAGATATATTTTTGTACCACTATAAATAATTTCTTTAGTCGTTGTTCATATTTTTTTTTTGTAAACACTTTAGGGTGCCCCATATACATACTTTTAAGAACAGTTCTTTGAGAAGAAATCTTTTGAGTTATAATAAATCTACGTGAAAGATAATCTTACCAGTTACTATTTATAACTGGGAATAAGCCACAATTAAAGAAAAAATACGTTTATTGACGTTTCAATTTCCAATTCGGAAATCGTTCTCAAAATACAAATAGTAAATTTAAATAGTAATTAATTTACAATGCCACAAGAGAATAGCTTCAGAACAATAATAATCTTACCAGGTATTTAAAGTTATTTATGTTAAGCAAACAAAAAAAAGTTAGAACACTTTTCTGTACAAGACAATATCTATTTCTTTCGAGTAATTTCGAACAATTCCCAAAAGAATGTAAAGCAGCTGTATCTTGTGACGGATAGAGTCCATCCAACTCAATCCATTTGCTACCTTAGATATCTGGGTAAGTAAATTTTTCCATTAGTGGGCTATATGGCTTAAATATGGATCATCATCGTCAGTGGTGCTACAGTACTAGTTGAGCCTCAACCTTCCCTAGTCTATTTTGCCAGTCGTTTCTGTTTCTCGCCAACCTTTGTCAGTTTGCTGCACCGATCTTCCTCGTATCCTCGTCTAAATTATCCCTCCATCTGTCTTGATCTACCTCTACTCCTATTTCTGACTGGTACCGTTAATAGGTTTCGTCTTGGTGGATCATTTTTATTTGATCTCGACACATGTCCAGCCCAACTAAACCTACCCATTGTTATGAAAGTTGTTACATCTCTACCATTAAATATTTCTTTATACTTCTTGTACAATTTGAAATTATATCGCCTCCAAATACCATTCTCACATATTGCGCCCATTATTCTGCGTAGTATTTTCCTTTCGAAGATGATTTGTGCCTGGGTCCGTGTTTCTGACCCGTATGTCCGCAGCACTAGAATAAGTTTTTTATATATTGTTAATTTGGTTTTTTGGCAAAAACTTCTGTTTTTAGCTACGTATTTAGTCCAAAATAACATTTGTTGGCTCGTATCTTCATTTTATTTTTTCAGATGTGTCATTATCATTTAATATGAGAGAACCCAGATAGGTAAACTTATTTACTACCTCAAAATTATAGTGATCTATGCCAAAGTTTTGTTTGACGTTTCTAGCTCTATCGCTGTTATTTGGCTTCGATGCCAACATAGTTTTTTCTCGTGTATTTTAAGACCAATACTTTTTTCGTCCGTCAAGTAATTGAAAAACATCTATTAAAGTCCTGTTGTGGTGCGTGCGATTAAATCCAAATCATCAGCGTAAGCCATAATCTGCGTTGACTTAATAAAGATTGTTCTCTTGTTGTGCAACTCTGTATCTCTTACAGTCTTTTCTAATGCTATATTAAAGAAAAGACATGCCAACTCATCTCCCTGCCCTAACTCCGTATATGTTGCACATTCTTGCGATAGATCGCTTTTATTATAGTATTTGCACTTTGCAGATCACTTTAATCCTAGTCGTTTTTACAACTTTTAGTAATTTATGGGGAATGTTAAGTTCATTAATTGGTTAAATATGGATAATAATATTAATATCGTAATTTATTTTTGACATAGAGATCCCTTCGGATAGTTTAGTTTAAATCTGCTTCAGGTAACTAACTCTGTCAATGCTAACTAACCCAGGGGGACCGATGGCTTTACGTGTCCTCCGAAACACTGTGATGGCTCTTGCAATTTTTAGGACTTGAAAATACAATTAGACTCGGGCGTTTCAGCTTAGAATGCTCCTCAGTATCTTAGCCGCTGATCTACGGCCGCCACGTAGTGCATCCTTTTATATGCAATCAAATGTTTGTTGCTTGATTCAGAGGGGCAATTTTTACCGCGAGAGCGTCATTTTTCCGCACTTGTTCTTAAAGTAACATGTAGTTTTTTTTTAATATTACTGGCTCTTTGGAGTAGGTAACACTAAAAAAATTAAAAATGCTTTTAAATAGTCCCTGAACTTACTATTTGCAAAATTGATCAGGTAGGATCAACTTTACTTTAGAGAGATTCCCAGTAGGATCAACTGTAGAGCTCAAACTGCCCAGAATTATTTATCTGTGTACCCTTCGGTCGGTGCTGATTTGTTTTTTTTTTTTCTTATAAAAATCCACAAGGAATCTACGTTCCTGTAGTTGGCTGTATACCATATATTAAAAAATTTATTAAAAATTCTTAGTAAAAGGTATATATTAAGAACCCAAACGGGCTACGTTAAAAAGACAAAACGTTTTCGGAATCCATATTCCATCATCAGTGTCTAAGAGTACATGAATGTAGGCACTAAATATATGGGTAAAAACCCGTTAACAAATAATTAATTACATTTAGTTTACAAAATTTCCTATAAGTGTTTAAGATGTTAAAGTTACCGTTGGATTAGGTAACATGGCGACATATGACTCCAGGTTGAAGTTGCTAGTCTTGAGACAGTGGGTCTACGAAGACTGTATGGGAGCAACATACGCAAATACTTCGATTATATCCAAGATTACTTTGATTATATTCGAAATACTCGGATATTATACGAGCCGTGTAAGAGCTGGCATTGTCCTGATGCAAGAGGATACGATGCTTTCACTTTTTTTTCGGAGTTCATCAATCACTTCTAGCAAACAAATGGTTGTACACTATTCACGAATCTCATCCTAGATAACATGACGTTCTGCTTCAATAATTCCGAGTATAGTGACAATGTTTTCAAAGGCAACATCTGTGCCAGAACGACTTTCATCGAATTCGATACTGCGGCTGGTGTGTCTAACCTTCAATTCTTTAAATCATTAATGAATAGTGCATTTTCACAAAAAATCAAGATGAAGATGATGATTGGTCCAATTTTGTTTAGTAATGCCAAGCTTAAAATCATTTAATTTTATTACAATCTGTTTTACAACAATTACTGTTTCAAAAGACATTTTTATTTGTCACAAAATTGTTTTGAAAATTTATTGCTACTAAACTACGCAATAGATTTTTAATCTGTAATTTTATTTACCATACAAAATGTCAAAATTTACGAAAATATGATTCGTAAAGTCGAGTCACTTTCGCTAGGTGGCGCTGTGCAAAGCTTTTAATGTACGCCTCGATGTAATTATGCTCAAAAGAGATTGTAAGACATTTAGATATCATTTTTTCTTGGATATTTTTGCTTTCACCTTACTTATTATTTTGAAATTGGTTTTATGTGTATAATATAAATGAAACTTTCTTCTCGTTTTAGCTTTGTAGTTTTTATCCAAATATAGATATCTTACTTCTGATTATTATTCACCAAACGGAAATTGTGTAATAAATCGATTATTAACTAATGAATACACATATCATATCTGAAAGGTTAATAGACTTTTTTATGCTAGCCATTTTCGTAACAGTTAACATCATTTTCAAACGATCACAAAGCATCGATACATATATGGGTACCTTAATAGAAATACTTTTACATCAGCCAGGATATTTTATTGTGCGCTATTGAAAAGCCATAATGGTGAATATTAATTATTTTCACCTGTATTAGGCATTCGTTAATAATTAACATTAATTACTTTCCCTTTATTCCATTTGATGCAGTGAATACATTTGCAAACAATGGGAGAATAAATCAATACCATAAAAGGATAACAAGACATTTTATAACAACGAGTTACATATCGTTTTTTGCATTTTTACTTCATAAAATACTTTTGTATTTACAAACAAAACGTTTCAACAGAGATTACAGAGATTTATGAAAATTGGTTTGTGTTGCTAGAAAAATTAAAAATACGAATATTATTATTTCGGTATGCTTATGCGAAAAAAACGATGTATATACCTATAAGCATATAAGTACTTATTTTATATTATTATCAATATATTCATTTTAAAATTTGGTTTATTATATATATATATATATATATATATATATATATATATAATATATATATATATATATATATATATATATATCTGTGGTGTTTGGGAGAAACATGATAACTCCAAAATGCATGTTTTTCAGTAGAGCAATTTTAACGTTCGAGATGGTTTCTTAAATCGAACGCAACAAAATAAAAAACCAAATATATTTCATTAAATACTTTATTAAGTGCTATAACAGATGTAACAAGCAAAATATGTTTTAACATTTCTGTTTTTGATATAATGGCACATATCATATTTGTATCAAAAATATAGAGATTTAAAAAGTATTTTAATGGAGATAATGGTCAAAGAGGAGAGAACTTAAACTATTATTGGTCATTTTCTTTGTATTGGAAAACACTGCTGTGGAAATATATGGCTTTACTTGTACCAAATTAAAACTTACGCTTCGAAATTTTCATCACTGTCGCTTGTATATTGTGTGGTACGGGTTTGAGTGTGTTTAAGCGAATGGTAAAATCCATGAAAGATTGGATCTATAAAGGGTAGTAGGTCTAGAATATCTTTATATTTCAAATAGTCTATGGGTAGAGGATCATTATAAGCTGGAAGTAACTGAATATTAGACATGGAAGTTAACCTGCCTCTTCTTAGCATGGACATTGAACGAAATGGTTCATTATGATCTAATGTGTATTTGAAGCCTATATCACTATCCTTTTTGTAATGTAACCAAAATATGCTGTTCCAAACAAAAGAATATTTATCTTTATCAACATTTTTTTTTATAAAATGCGTTGTTAGGAGTTTAAAAAATCCGAAAAAGTCAGTTTGTTTCATAAATTTTACGTCAAAACGAGGGCTCGTCATTTTAATTACTGATACCCAGTCCTGTGGAACTGAAATTGTGGCGCTTCTTTTTTTTTCACAAATCTCTCTATGGTAGCATGGCCTGAATCACATTCTAAATGAGTATGACCAGGAACTAGGAACTTATGATCAATTTCTTTTAGAGTTTTAAAAGAGTTTTAGAGTAGAGCTACACCTTCGTGCCACACATAACAATATGTCCGTTTTGTGGTAATATTGCGGATCGTTAAATTGAAAGTCCATAACTTTCTTTTATAGAAAGACACACTAGATGTCAAATTAGGTGTAGCCAAACACTTCTGCAAATCAAATGCAACTACTACAAGCTTGCCTAAGCTCCGCATACTTTCTTCTTTGTCGCCTTGTTTTGTTGTATAATGAAAGGAAGCCTTATCCTGGTATTGTTGACGTTGATTTTCTAATCTTTGTTTTTCTTCTTTGGAGGCACAGCTTTTTATTTTCAGAAATAATGAATAGCAGGTTTTGCAAGTGTCATTAGATGGCTTCTTAAACTTTAAATTAAGATTTTTAAATAAGTTTCGAAAAACACTTAAACTCAAGGGGGCGTCAGTTGCATTAGATTTTGTGTCATTGCATTTTTCTTTATATAGCCTGTATAAGATTTGTAAATTTAATTCTTGCCCTAAATACTGCTTTGAAGTGTGACTTCATGCTGGAAACTGTTTCCAGCTGTTCTCCGTGCGTTGAGGTTTTCTCCTCGGCTCTGGATCTCAAAACTTTTTACAATGTATGTTACCTGAAGTCATATCTAATTTAATAATGAACATCACAGTTTTTTAACAACAAGATGTATAATTTTTGATAACTATAAGTAATTTAAAAGTTTTTACCCATGTATTTTGGTGGCTCAGGCATTTTAACCTAGCAGATTTTAAACCTGATGATGGACTGTTTAGTCCGAAAACGTTTGTTTTTTGATGTAGCCCTTTTAAGGGTTTTTAAATAAATATATCCACTTACAAAGATTAACCTCTTTTTTTGTGATACGTGGTATACAGCCAGCTACAGGAATTGTTTTCCTTGTGGATTTTTTCAAAAGATTTAGACAAACTGACTTACTGACTAAGTTTAACTTAATAGCCATAGATAAGCATTAACACTAACACAATGTGATCGACACGTTCATGAATATGACCAAATGCTCATGAATAATTATGATAAGTACAAAACAACGAAAAGAAGAGTTTGATATATACATGTTATTTACCACTTACATAAAAAAATTTACAGAAAATGCTACTTAAATATAATATTTCTTTGAATCAAAGATGTTAAGTGGGACATAGCATAAAATTACCAAAATAATTTGCATATTATTTGATCTAGACATGATAAGTACCAATTATCAGATATGAACCAACACGTTATTGTCTACTTCTATTTTCGAGTACATGATATAATATTTTAACAGGACTATACCAAACAAAATTTGAATAATAGGGACTTATCGATATTATACCAAGCTGTGGCACGTTTTCTAGACGTGATGGACATACCATAGTCAGATCAAACGAAAATAAATCAAAAACAAAATGCAGTGATGCACTTAACAAAATTTTCGCTATTTTGGAGTTATCATGTTTCTCCCAAACACCACAGATATATATATATATATATATATATATATATATATATATATATATATATATATATATATATATTATAAACAAGAAAGTCTGACATATTTAAGTAAAGTAAGAACTCTATCCCATTAACTTATATATTAATCTAACAATAAAAGACTGAAAACTGTTAGTTGGTCTCAACACTTTCACAAAATTTATTATGAGTTATTATCACTACAGCTGTTTCGACACAGTGCCTTTCTTAAGTGCATAGATAGATAGATAGATAGATATTTTTATTTGCCCTTTGTTACATACATGTATGCATAGGGTATGTCAAAAATTACAATATAACATTAGAATAATACATAGTTACAATTAAAAGTAATATACAGTACAAAGACAATAAACAATAAGTCGCTAACAATTGCACAAAACATATTAAAAATACAAAAATAAAAATATGCAACAATAAAAATATGCAACAGACATTGGGCATCTTCTAAATAATTTTAGTTAAACATTCTGTAAATTCACGTACTGAATAAAAGGCATGGCTGATTAAGAATTGTTTTAATTTTTTTTTAATATTTCTTAGTGAATTAAAATTTTTAAAACTAGACGGTAGTTTATTAAAAAGTAGGGAGCCTGCATATTCAGGAGACTTTCTGAAATTTGTGTGATTATGATGGGGAAGATAAAGTATCCTT
Source organism: Diabrotica balteata (assembly GCA_918026665.1). NCBI lineage: Eukaryota > Metazoa > Arthropoda > Insecta > Coleoptera > Chrysomelidae > Diabrotica > Diabrotica balteata. The sequence continues at coordinate 50,207,362 of OU898282.1, forward strand.
GCATTTCTTGTGTTATACGCGTGTAAGTCAGTTGCTGTTTTAAGAACATTTAACTTAGTGAACGTATATGATAGTAATTTATAAATATATATTGAAGCAAGCGTAAGAATGTTATTATTTTTAAAACATTGTCGACAACTGTCCTTAAAGCGTAAACCAAATATTGTTCGAATTATTCGTTTTTGTAGGATAAATACTCTCAAACTTTTCGATGCCTGTCCCCAAACAATAATGTTTTGACTGATTATGGAATACACTTGAGAATAGTATAGCGTAACCAACGCATTAATATTAACGTCGTCCTTTAAGGACAATATCGCGAAATATGATTTATTTAATTTTAAACAGGTATTGTTTACGTGTTCACGAAAATTTAAAGTGTTGTCCACAATCGTGCCAAGAAACGTAGTACTGTTAACTGATTTAATAACCACATTGTCTGCAATTTCGAACAAAGAAGTAGTTTTTTTTTCTTTCACCATAAGAAAACTGAATACACACTGTCTTATCCAGATTTATTACCAAATTATTTCGGTAGCACCAGTTTTTAAACGACAGTATTACATTTTTGATCTGAGATTGTGCTAACTCGACGGATTCCGCTGAGACAAGTATGGTGGTATCGTCTGCATACATGAATATATGTTTTTCTGAGATATATTCAGGCATATCATTTACATAAAGTAAAAATAGCAGTGGACCCAATATGCCACCCTGGGGTATTCCTAAATTACTGTAGTATATTTCCGAGGAAATATTATTAATAGACACAAAAAGAGGTCTATTTGTTGTGTACGAATAGATCCATGAGTTAACTGGTTCGCGAATGCCTATAGCTATAAGTTTTTCTTTCAAACACACTGGATCAGGAGATTCGAAGGCCCTCGAGAGATCAAAGAATATTCCAAAAGTGTACAAATTTTGATCGATTTTTTCATGGATAACTTGAATTAAATCTACTGTAGCTGTTTCACACGAACGTCCTTGTCGAAATCCATATTGTTTATTACTAAGGATTCTGGTTTTATCTAAAAATGACGTTATACCTACGTTATACACTACTTTTTCATAAGTTTTTGCGATAACGCTTAAAATAGATATGCCTCTGTAATTTGACAATAAGTTTCGTGAACTTTCTTATAAATCGGTACTACTTTTGATGTTTTTAAAATATCTGGGAATTTTGCGGTACTCACGGAATAGTTAATTAATTCAGTTATAAAAGGAACTAATTGTAATGAACATTCCTTTAAGAGTGAAACCGGCATGTCATCAAACCCTGTGGACTTCTTGTTTTTAAAAGAACTAATTACCTCCAAAACATCGTCTTCAATGACTGGACAAAAATAAAGTGATTCATTAGGTGTACGTCTTGTTAATGTATGGTTATCTTTCCATTGACCAGTTTTTGGAACTATGGATTCTCCCGAATCAATTAGATACTCAGCAAAAACATTAGATATTTCTTTAGGACACTCTAATTGCCTATTATTGTATTCCAATTTTTTTGGAAGGTCAAGTTTCTTAGTTCTATTTAATTTTGTGTTTACTAGTTGCCACATGGTTTTTGTTTTATTACTGGAGTTATTGATTAAATTCGAAAAGTGCTTCTGCTTTTCAAGTTTAATTTTGTGGTTAATCATTTGTTTTTTTTTGCTTATAATTTTCGTTGCTGATAATATTAGAGTTTTTTCTAATCCAGTTGTCATATTTAAGTTCCGATATTTTATTTTCTAACTCAATTGAAAACTTTATTTTGTTATGTTCTATTTTCCGTGATTTGGTTTAACACGTTTCAGTGGGAATGCTGTATTAAATGCATATGTTAGTTCATCCCAGAAGGACTTGAACATTTCATCTACTGATACAAATTTTGAGAAATCAATATCGATTTTACTCAATAAATATTTAAATTCTGCTACTAAAAGTTGACTAAATATGCGACGAGATATTTTTTCATCAGATGTAAGTGCCTGTTCTATTGTTTCCCATTTCAGTATTTGCACTGAATGATCAGAAATGGCTGGGTCCGTTATACATATATTTAGCGTTCTAAAATCTAAGCATTTACACTTTATTGTTGTACACTTTATTCTTGTTGTTCTTAATATATTTGCCTAAGTGCTAAAAACTTACACAATAGTGTATACAAACTTAAATGTGGCGACTACACAAAAACTTACATCGGTCAAACTGGTAGAACCCTTAACTATCATATAGCAAAACATAAAAGGCCTTCAATAATAGATAAACATATTCAACCTACGTCCTTCACTTCCTAGACCATAATCATTCTTTTAATGACGAATTTCAATTGTTTCACATTCAAAATAAAGACAAAAAGTTATCTTTAGAATTTATGGAAATTACAAATTAAAAAATACAGACATATTTCTGAATGAACAAATTAAGACTCTCCTCTTCTCAACTTATTCAGTTCAATACTATAAAGTGTAAATGGATACCAAAAATAGATCACTTGAGGAAGGCACTCTGCCGACCGAAAGAGCTAACTAAATAATAATTTATAACTAATTTTGTGGTAGTGTTGAAAACACAAGTTAGTGTTTCTTTGTTAGATAAAATGAATTTCCAACAAGTAACGGTCGAATCCGTAACTTAAGTATTAATATATTCCACTAAAAATATGATACAAGTGATTGTATTACTAAGATAATGTAATTTTCGACACTCCGGTATCTTATTTCTTCTGTTGTATATTTTCTGAAAATTATTAAGCGTTTATTTCTTAATATTCTTTAATATCTCTTTTCCTATTCGTCAGGATTCCACTGTTTTTTACTTTTAAATTCCTCTTCGATTATTAAAATCATAGGTCTCCCTTAGCTTTTTCCATCTGTCTCTATCTTGTGCGGCTTGCATCCAGTTACTTACACGCTTTAGGTCGTCCGTCCATCTGGTTGGTGGCCTTTCTCCGCTTCGTAGTGCTTCTTGTCTTGGTCTTCCTCGACAATACGGTTTGTCCATCGGTTGTATCATAATCTATCGACGTGTCCTGTCCAATTCTATTTTATCGACGCGTATTTTTCGATAGCGTCTATTGTTTTTGTTCTATGACGTAGTTCTTCGGTTGGGATTCGGTCTCTCAGGCAGACACCAAACATCTGGCGTTAGATAGCCCTCTAAGTCACGAGAATCTTGTTCACTACCTTTTTTGTGAGCGTTAATGTTTCTGCTCCATAAGTAAATACAGGTAACACATATTGGTTAAAGATTTTCCTTTTGGGGCATATGGTTAAGTCTGAATTAAATATATAGTTAATTTACCAAAAGCTGCTTAGGCTGCTATACGACGTGGGAGCTTACATGTTTTTTTAGCTCTGCTTAACTAAATTTAATATCCTAAGTACTTAGACGATGCAGTCTGCACAATATATCTTCCATCAACAGCAATATTTCGATTCAGCACTAAATTAGTCAATACTTGTGCCGTGGTCATGTAAATCTTTGGTCCGATCTTTAAGAAAGCGTGACATAATGTTTCCTATCTACTTCTATTTCAGATTTACTTATATTAAGTATCAATTTCTTTTCTGTTTTAAGTAATATTGTATAAACACACTTGTAATCATATGCGGTCTTTTCTAAGAATTGGTTTTAGTCTGTCAAGTATGTTGATGGTGTTCTGTCTAACTTGTTTGCAATACTAATATGTAAAGCATGTATACATTTCAAGTACTATCATTTGGTTTTCAATCTCAAGTTTGTAGTTTTAGTTTTTTTTTTGTTATTAGTCTTTTCGTTTTTTTTTGTGGCGATATTTTTATATTAAATAACGTCACCTTAGTACGTCCCTGATGCACATACCGTACGTATGGACCTAACATTATTTGCTACCACGATTTGATACTATCTTTCTTTGCTTTATTCCTACTTTGTATCCTTTTTTCTTTTTACTAGTTTTATCATTTTCTCCAATTTTATATTACATATTAGTAGGCTTAATAAGTCCCTCTAATCCTATTTTTATTTCAATGGATTCTGTTGTTTCTGTCTACAATTGTATTTCACTTTTATTAGGTATGTTTCTGTCTACAATTGTATATACCGTAACGGTACTTGTCTGTTACGTAGTAGATGTATTGCATCTAAAAGTCTTACTAAGTCAAAAGCCTTCGTTAAGTCTATGTGACGTTCCATTGATTTCTGAGCTATTTGTCTAATTACATATACTAAATCGTTGCAGGATCTTAATGTTTTGCATCCTTGTTTTTCTTTTGATATGTTTAGTATTTTTGTCAGCTTGTTTTCACTTCAGTTTTAATAGTACTTTAAAGATTTATTTCTCCTTGAACGTCCTTGATGTTCTGCACCTTGCATCTATATATGCACTTGTAGCTCTGTCCCAGAGTGTTTTCCAACCAAATTTTTTAAGCGTTTTCATCTCTGCTGTTTCTAACATCCATTTGGTCATCTCTGTACTCCACACTTTCCACACTGTTTCATTTAGGCAACCTGTCTCTGTTGGCTCTATTCACTTTGATCTTGATTTTGACCCTTTTGTAGCTAGACAACGTGATGCCTAGATCTAAACTCCATCACTTGTTCCCTCTGGCCTTCCAGTTCCAATTCACATCTTAGGAAATTTGATGTTATAACCATGCATTTTGTATTTTTTGGGGAAATTAACATATTAAATTTTTCTGGTTGTTTGAGAAGAAAGTATTGCCTTCACTTTTAGAGAGTTGTATTGCGTCGTCTACGTAGCCGATTATTTTAAGTTGTTTTTCTCCTATTTGGTAACCTTTTTTAGTTCAGACATTTTTATTATTTCATCCATAATCAGGTTGAACAATAAGGAACTCAGAAAATATAACTGCATTATCCCATTGTCAGCTTCAGTAGGGTCAGTTAGTTCTTCTTCTAATTTTCCTTTTATTGTGTTGTTTCGGTAGATATTTTTTATCATTTTTATTATTCCTAAAGGTATCTATCTTGCTTACAAAGTTACACACTGTTGGGTTATAGGCTTTTGCTTCTGTAACAGTCGCTCTGATGAGTCCTGTTAAGATGAAATACGTACATGCAAATATACAGAGGCACTATACGTGAAATCAAATTTTAACTGTATTTCTTTTTAAATGACAGAATGTTTAAAAAAAGCAACTGTGAATAAAGATTATGTCTTGGAAACGTTGTTGTAGGCTAACACTTCACCACAAAATAAGGAACAACGAGATACGGAAAAGAATGGATATTGAGGCAATAATAATCGACACAATTGAAACCAATAGTTAATGGTAGGGGCATGCAAGCCTTATGAATGGAGAAAGGCAGTCAAAGAAAATTATGGAGTGGAGACTAGTGCAGCAAAGAAGAGGACACCAGAGGTAGGAGGGCGTCAGGCAAGCCATGACCGAAGGCATCTACAGGATGATAACTGGTGAAATAGAAAATATTGGAAATTAGAATGGGAGAAACGACTATGATGTCGCAGATATAAATATATACAAAAACAAGAATCAGAATTCTTGAACTAAATTCTTTGACTTTTCGTGATCGGATACCGCTAAAATTTTATTTAACACTAGTGATTTTGGTCATCGGGTTATCCAATCAATCAATAGCTTTATTAATTAAATAAAAAAAAAACTGGCGCTTGGCAATTGGGGAGTGCCAACAGAAGTGAATAACTCGTTATAATAACGCGTTATTACAATGTGGGTTAACGAAATTTTACATCTACTTATTACTAAATGGTTAATATTGTTTTATAATAACAACACACATTTAATTTCTTTAAAATAAAAATAAATGGTAAATATAATATAGAATTTATTCGTCATTTACATTTTCATTGTTATCTTGCATCTACGTTTGATAACTTTATTTTGATTAGCATAACATTTATTTTAATTTTATTTAATTTGTCCCAATGTTATTTAATTTTGCTTATTTTATTTAATTTTATATAACTAACTTTATTTAATTTTATTCAATTTTGTTTAATCATATATTTAATTTTGTTTAATTTTACAAATATTTTTTAATACTATTTTATTTTATTATATTTTATTTAATTTGAGTTAGTTTTATAAAATTTTATTGAATTTAAATCTAAAATTTAAATATAATAATCTAAAGTTTATTATATTTAATTTTATGGAATTTTATTTATTATTATTGAATTTTACTTAATTTTATTAAATTTTATTTAATTTTATTAAATTTTAATTAATTTTATTTAATTTTATTTATTGCAATTTAATTTCATTTCAATTCATTTAATTTTATTTTATTTTGGTAAAACGTTGACGTTTGTTAAATGTAATTTTAGGATAAGGGATATTTGATTCATCAATTTATAGAATGAATTAGCAATAAATCAACCGTATCGTTTAAGAGCAAAATATGATTGGATTGTCCGTTGTTATTTCAGATTTCTTTCCTAGGTGGCGCTAGGAGTTATCGTACCGGACAAACGGTGTGACTTGTCGTCCCAACCTTTTATATAGATGGATGATTGGTAACTTTTGGTAGCTTTATTTGGCCATTTTAATAAGCTTATTTGCTATTGTGTATTTTTTCTAAATCTTTCTATTTTTCAGTTTCAGCTGTTCCGATATTTTCCGTTAAGTGGGCACGTTCAAGGTATGCCATTCAGTCTTTTTTCTTAATATGATATTCTTTTATAGCTTTTATAATAGTCTCTTACCTCCCAAAGAATAATAATGGAAATTGTGTGCCAGATAGTAATTTTACCTATAAATATTATTCTGATGTGTCAGACATAATAACTTTTTTAGTCAAATAAAAAAATGTCATGAAGTATTCATATTTTAGTTTATAAGGCATTTTAATTATAGAATAAATTTTTCTAATTATTTTTGACTTATTTTCTTTGTTTTGTTAAGTTTTTTCTTGCATACAAAATTAATAAAACCGATAAAACATATCTCCAACGAATTGCCAGATAAAATTAAATGCTTAAAATGTTAACAAAAATGTCTGTCAATCTTTAGTTAAAATTAAAAACATTCCTACACGTCATTTTATCATCCCTTACAAACTTGTGTTCTTCCTAATATTTTGCTTGTTAAGAAATTGGGATTTTAACAAAATATATTCTAAGACGAATGTGACACGGAAACTATTAACGTAATTTCTTGACGGCTGTCATTAAGACGGAGATATATTTCAAGAATAATCCACGTCGTTTCAACGAATTTAATGAACCAGAAAAGAAACGAAAGGAAAAATTGAGAAAATCTTTCTGCCTTGTTTCCCGCCACACCGAGAAATCATTTGTCGTCTTGGCTCATCTCGTTAGCTGTAATAGTTGTAAAAATAACCGACAACTGACAAGTCTTCATTTTTAACGATCTCACGGCTAATAACTTAGTCATATTTTTGAGGAACTCATACATCACTTGCGATTTTTCCACAAACAGATGTTCTAACTGCACCTTCGCCACCTCGCTATTTATTATTTCAAGATTGTAAATAAATTACCCAGCAAAGCAACTGATATACACCATACAACGCCGCTACACATCCATTGCTTTCGACTTGGAAAAGTTCTTTCAATAGGCCAATCCATTACGAAGCGACATTTGAATATATTAACACAACACATAATAAAAATAGCGAAAATTATAGCGGGAGAATTTATTTTATTCACACGTCAACTTTGAAATTCTGTTTTCGAAGTAAACGAATCAATGTAAGTGAGGTGAAAAAGAGTATTGTTTAAAGATGAAATAAATAATTGGAAATTCAATGCCTACGAATAAAATGAAAAAGTAGGCATGGTGCGCTAAGTAAAAGAATATCTGTAAACTAAAAAACATTGTTTCTTTGACTATAAAAAGATCATTGACAGTATCGAATTAAGCGAAGTTCTACATTGTAGAAATTACTTATGGAATCTAATAATTATTTTTCGTTTTATTTAAGAAAATTTTATTAACAACCGACATACGAAATTTTAGGAATAAATTGTACGTTTCTCAAACTAGTAAATATACATATAGAGAGTGATATACGTGGGTCGACTACTGCTCTTACTTTGCTTTCAATGCTCCATTTTTTGTTTTTTTTTTTAATAAATAATAAAATATATTGATAATCAAAATTAAGTAATTATACGTAAATATATAATAATAATAATAATAAAGTTAATGATGAATAAATTCTATATTATATTTAAGACATTTTTAAAATTTCTAAAATCAATAAAAAAATTTAAAGAAAAAATTAAGATTTTTTATATTTTATTAAATATATGGCGTTATTATAAAAGAATATTATTAAATCAGTCACAAGCAGACATAAAATTGCATTCACCCACATATAGTAAAAACGTGCTATAAAAAGTATTCACTTCGGTCGGCACTCCTCAACGCGCCATTTTTTGTAATATTTTTTGCATAGGTTGTCATCTTGAATTTTTCAAGCTTAAGATAACTATAAAACCGCTTTATTAACACAGATAAACCTGTTTTTAATGAAAATATTAATAAGCAACGAAGAGAATTACAAAAAGATAATGTGAAGATCAATATACCTTAACACTTTGCGGCTTAGTGGCTCCACGGTGGAACCACTTTTAAACAAATTTTTCCTACGTACAAGTAATCGTACGCTGGGATCACTAGACGGAATGCGATGTATATGATATAAAATTCCAGGAGCAGTTAAAAATAGGGTACATAATGCATTTAGCGCGCTCACAAGCGAATGGCAGTGAGGTTATTTATTGTTGTAAATAAACAAACCATTTTTTACCGAGAAAAGGTATGTATTATGTTAATTTGTTGATAAATAGACATATTTATGTATTACCGTATTGAGTCTTTATGATCTACGTAGATAACTAAGTGAATTTTGATATTTTGATTGGTGGTTCCAATAGGTGGCACTAGGCTGATCAGTAACTAATAAGTAGGTTTTGTTACAGAATTCCAAAATGAAAAGACGTCTTGATTTGAGTAAAATAGCAAGTAATGACGCTTACGCTTTACTAACAGATATCCAATCGAATGGTTCTAAGGTATCGGATTTTGATGAGAACAAAAATGAAGATATCGACATGACTTTGTAGTCAGCTGTTTTAGTTAAAAAAAATGATATTTCAGACCATGAAGACGAAGCGCATGACACTGATGGTGAAGACGAGATATCACTTGTTATTCTTGATGAGTTAAAATGGACCACGGACCCAAATAATACCTCTCAACTCCGTCCTTTTTCAGAAAACGTTGGACCAAATATTCCTGATACTTTAGAGACTCCTTCTTTAATTTCTTCCTTCATTTGTTTAGTGAGAACCTGATGAATACACTTGTTTCTCAAATGTAATTATATATAGTCCAAGAAAATAACAATACCAACACTCTCACAGCAGTTGAAGAAACAAAATGTTTTTTACGAATAAACCATTTGATGGGTGTGAAAAAGTTATAGAGATTTCTGTTCTACAAATTTTGTTATCAGGTATGAATTTATTTCTTTATGTATGTCGTTTGACAGATTTGGATGATTGTTTATGCGTCTTCACATAATTGACAATTTATTACAACTTAGGAAAGGTAATGACAGATAAACTCTATAAAGTGCGGCCCTTGCTGGAGTAACTTTCAACTACTTACGAAAGTTCATTTTATCCCAGCAGTTAAAAGTCAATAGACGAATCGATGATAAGGTTCAAGGGACGAAGTAGTTTATGCCAATGTATGCCGATGAAGCCCGTAAAGAGGGAACATAACTTATGGGTAGGAGCTGATCACAGGATATTTTTTACAATTTCAAATATACACGGGAAAAGTAAAAGATGTAAGGGACCAAAAATCCGGGCAAGAGTAATAAAAGATCTTACAAGAGATTTAGTTGGAAAAACTTATGAAGTTTATTTCGATAACTATTTCAATTCTGTTGCATTACAACGCGACTTGATAAAATACAAAATCTACGCAACTCGAAAAGGTAGATATGGTTTTCCAAATTTACTTAACACAAGTAAAAAAATGAAAAGGGGTGACTCAAACTGGAGAATAAGTGAAGACGGCGTGCTATCTTTGCAATGGATGTATAACAAACCCATTCATTTTCTAAGAAATTTTCACAAACCTGGAGAAAATGTCACTGTGAGGAGGAAAGAAAAGAATGGATCATCAGTAGAAATTAATTTCGAACAATTAGTACAAGATTACAACAAATATATGGGCTTTGTAAATAGGTATGATATGTTAGAATATTGCTACGAATTGGATAGAAAATCCAAAAAGTGGTGGCTAAGAATTTATTTGCATTTTGTTGACCTGACATTACTAAACTCATATATAATTTTTAAACAATCAACAACTGGTACGAGAATGTCTTTGAAAGAATTTAAAATTGCTGCATTCACCGATTTAATTGGAAAAGTCCTCACATTCCAAAATTTGGAAAAAGAACCATGGACGAACCAAACACCAGTAATAGGTAAGTTTCTGCAGAAACAAGAACTGACAAAGCAGCCAAAGTACTTTGTACATACTGTAGTACCAAGGCAATTCCTCATCGTACAAGATGGCACTGTACTACATGTAAAGTAGATTTATGTCTATCTGAAAACAAAATTGTTTCATTCTATTTCACGCTAAATAATTTTTTCTTTTGTGGCCTAGTGGTTCCACAAGGTACCACCTTTTTTAATAATTACAAAAATAACATATACAAAACCTTTGATTTGTCTATCTTTTGCCCTAATATGTCCTAAAAACAAATTATTTACAATTTAATATAAACAAAAAAAGTCCGTCCGCAAACGGTTAAAATGATTTAGTACCTATATGTTATATTTTACTTCATATAATTACTATTAGAATAGATTAGTCGATTCGAGAGACTGGCCTACGTTCCACACACCGCATTCATTTCGAGTTGTGAGGTCCCCATAATAACGCAATGTGCATTCTAAATGGGCTTCTACAATCGGACACACGAGATATTCGTAGTCTTCGAGGGTTTTATTAGTCGAGGCACAGCCGGTTGATCCAATAAATCTTGACAAAAACTGTTGCCTCTTCGCATATAACACTGACGACGATACATGACTAAAAAATCTGCGCAGACTTGCTTATCCCATTCTGGATCAGGTTCAAAGAACACTTTTTATCAAATTTATTTTGTTTGGCTTTGGCTACTTTGCTGTAGTATAAACAGAAAACCTTCAAAGGAAATTTATGAGGATTTCATAATGTGAGCTGAAATTGAGTAAATAACCTTGTGATAACAAAATGTTAAAATATTATGTTAAGAATTATATACAGTGTACCTTATTATTATTATTTCCAATTTTAGGTATGGTTTGGGTTTGTTTTGGATTGTTATTGGAATAAGATGGTTGTAAAATTCTGGTGAATAATTATTTATTTCTAAGATAACTTTTCGCAGATTTGCGGAATAATATTGTGGATCTACGCTTTACATTTAGAACACTTATAAAATATTCTTTTGTTTTTATTCTAAGGCTGCACATTCTCTTTGAAATTGGATTGAAACTGTGTATGTATTTCGTATAGCTCAATATATATATATATATATATATATATATATATATATATATATATACATATATGTATATATATATATATACATATATGTATATATATATATATATATATATATATATATATATATATATATATATATATATATAAGGTCGAATATAAGGTCGATATAAGGTCGAATAAATAAGGTTCGAAAAATTAAAGGCAGATATCGAGCACAATTTTATTCATCAAATCTTGCCCAAGTACTGTCGCTTTCTAAAGCATCATCAGGGGCATCTGAAATAAGCCAAAAAACGTTTTTTAAATGAAGAAAATTGATTAACTTTGATAAAAACTCGAAATTAATGGATGATACAAGTTTTTTGTGATTAACGTTTTAGACTTACTTCGTCAAATTTGGGCTATACAGCAAGCGCAGAATGTAATAAATATGAAATTAAACATAAACTGTACATAACACTATACTAAACAAGGACAAACAATTTAAAATTATTTAAAAATTATTCGACGCTACATTCTTGTCGTCAACAGGAGAGAGAATGGCATTTAACGGAAATGTTAAGGTGCCATGTGACGTATGACAGCTTTGATGGGCAGTCACAATAATGGAAATGTGATCTGCACATATTTAAATTCTATGTAAGTAAGCTGGCATTGACCAAAGGTCCAACTGCCACTACTATAAGAAATCAGCTTCTCATCAGGATTCAGGCTTCAAATCAGGAAATCAAATAGAGCTTCTGTTGCTGCTTCTTCAATGTGGTATTCAATTTTCTCCCAGCTCGCATTTATATCTTCGATGTCGTCTATTTGTTTCAGCTGTATCTTCTGTGCTAGCCTCCTTTGGTACATTTTTCTTGTAGAGTCATTCCACAGTGATTCTAGATTGAATTTTTCGTCGGTGATTTCCTGTAGAAAATTTTGTTTTGGTGTTATTTTCATTCTTATCTTTGCTAGTAACGACGATCAATGGTCATAAATAATCCTCTATCGGGTGTATTTCGATTGGTGTATTTTACTGCATAACGCCTTGCAGCTGCTGCACTATTTAATTGACATTAACCTTCAATATTTCCGATAGTTTGTTGAAATCATAATTTAATCTGATCCAACTTACCCAAAGGTAAATGCATATCTGCCATTTCCTGAGATGTGTAGGCCATTGTAATATCAAAATTTTTAATATTTATCCTAGTTACACAATAAATGATATCTTTAAATTATTGACTATTATTGATGGAACTGTTTGTAATTATTGTATCCGTAGAAACTAATTGTAATTTTATGGCCGACTAGGAAAAAACTAATTTTTCGCAAAAGTCATAAGAGGCAAAATAGTTTTAAAAATACTGTGTTAAACTAATGATACCACAAAATTCATTTGATTTGAACGTACTCAAAAGTTTGGGAGGATTTAGGGCTGCACACCCTCTTAAAATTTTTCTGTGCGCTTAGATTTTGGTGTTTCTTTTTTATGAAAAATGCTTTTAGAATAAGAAAATAGCGTGTCCATTTTTATTACAAATTGTGAAATGTTTAGAAAATAATACAAAAAACAATTTTTATTTTGTAACTTCAAAGGGCTGTAACTTTTTTTGTGTACACTTTTGTACGTCTATACATGTACGTCTCTTACATAGTCAAAAGTGCTTTCTTTTATGTACACATTTTTGACTTGTATATATCTGTTCCCTTGCTTTCATGTATGTAACTTTGACCAATATCTTTTTCCAATTTAATAAAAATTTACATAATATCTCGAACTTCTTACTGCATTATTTCAATCAATTTTAGTTTTTGTTAACATACCATATTAATATTATAGAGATAATAATTGTAATATTATAGTTGTAGAATAATTATGGTACAATTTATTTTATAGTGTACTTTCAAATTGGTCTAGGTTGTAAAAATGTAATAGTGTTAGTAATAAACATAGGTTAAAGTTAACTACCTGCCCACTGCAAGTTACAATTAAGTAGCTGACAGCATATCCGTCAAGAAGATTAACACAAACGTAAACGAGGGTTTTATGACTCCTTCAAAGACCGTTTTATTACCAAGAACCGTTTAAAAATGTTCTGTTACGTACCGATTTGTGCGCTATTTCATAGAACTAAAATATGTTCAATTTCAAGAAGATTTCTATACATTCTGTTCTGTAGGTAAAACAGGGCAATGTAATTAAATTTATATTGAAATAAATGTGGAAATTACATAAAAGTAAATTTGGTTAAGTGTATTTGTACTCAAAACTATTAATCCGACTCCGATATATGCCACATGTCGTTAGGTAGATCGTGACAAAGTATTAATTTTGAAGAATAAAACTAATCATATTTTTATGCTACCACATGCAGTGTTACGTATCATTGTGCATATATTAAGCACGATCCTTCAGTAGATCATTTATTATTAATAAAATCATCAGAGTAACCAAGAAAACAATATACCAGCCATTTAAAAACACTGCCAAATTTTTCCAGAACCGAATTTTCATAAAACAACAATCATATTATCAAATTTTTTGACAATATGTCAAAAATAAAATTTTTTAAGTTGGTATTTACGACATTTAGGCTGAATTGTAGCTATTCAATTTTTGTTTACAAATTCAATTGTTTTTGTTAAGAAACTTTATCAAAATTTATTTCAGAGAAACATTTATTAGAATAGAGCATTTTTTTAATAATATTTTTTGTAATAATGTTAGCAGCAGCTTTATATAAAAAACTAATTTTATTTGGTGAGCTAACAACATTTTTTATTTCTAGTTCAACTTTGTAAGATATTTTGTATTTTTTAGAAGCTCCTGATAAAAATTGTAATCACAATTGAAAGCTCGAGTAAAAAATAGTCAACAAATAGCCCCTTTTATTGACTCCAAACCATCCAAAATAGTTATATATGGTGAAAAAAAAACTGGTGATATTATTATGTTGTTCCTAACGTACAAACATTTCTTGCCTGTTTTTTACTTCTATAATGAATTAAATAACATAATATATATTAAAAGTTTTTTTTTTTTGTAAATGTAAATCTATTGCTACTTGTTTTAGTTTTTAACAATGCGATTTCTCTTAGCCTAAAATGTATATTTTTAAATAAAGTTTTGCTGATCTGTTATAGACAGTTTCATGCATAATTTTGTAAAAAACCTACAGCAAATAATTGCGGAGATTTAAAGAAACAAATCAGATGATAAAGTTAAGCAAACAAAATACAAATCAATCAAGTCTACCTTTCATTTTAATTTTTCATCTGCCTAATAAGATTTGATAGTGCTCAACAAAGATGAACAATAACGTAAGGGAAAAACTGAATACATAAATTGATCACTTGAAATAATACCAAAATACAGAAGGAATATTAACTATAATAACTTTCTAACTGTATTTATTTATTATAAACTCTCAACGTTTACAAAATTAAAACTATTAAAATCTGTTAAATTTTCGCCAACAAAATAAAACAAAAACTCAACGTTGTTTGCTTTATTTTATGAAAATCTCTGCTTAAGTTATACTTTCAGCTTTGTAAATATATTCTCAAGATAAACAAGCTAGTTGGTTTATACCGAACCGTGTAAGAAATAGAATTTAAAACATGTGAAGTAAAGTTTGCCGAGTTTTCATATTTTAAAACTAAATTAGGGGATGCTTACAGAGGCTTGGAGAATACTCTGGTTTAGTATGGTAAAATATGGAGTATATTTTTGGATACAATTTTTACTTGTGTTGTAATATCTCTGCATGTTTGCGGTATTATTTTCGAGAGGTTAAAACCAGTATATGAACTTAGGCCAGCAGATATAAATATAAGTAAATAAAATAAAACCATCACTGATGAACTTTTAAATAATAGCACACACATAAATTGAATTATCGAAACCAGACAAAAAATTAAAAGTGAATTAAGCCTTTGGATGCAATGCGCCATAAATTGATTACAATAAAATAAAAGCAATACCATAATATAAGTTTATTCAGTCTAGAGATGAACCAGTCAATTCCTTTTATCAAATTTAGATTGGCCTGTACCTAACCAAAACGTTTGGCTTAACTGATTAGGTGTATTTGTCCAGTTATCAGTGGAATACTTGCTAGCGAAAAGATTGACGGAGTCATGAGAAAAGGATAGTATATAAACGATAGATATATTAAATTTTTATGTTGGTATTCATTCATTACATTTCATATCGCTTTCTAATGTTTTCGAAGCCTCCTCATTCATTATGTACTGCGATGGGTAAGGGTGGTTGGTTATAGCTTGGAGGTCAAAGAAATACCACTCCATTATGAAGTGTGACCGGTTTCATCATCGGAAATGTGGATCTCACTGTTCCATTGGAACACACATCCAACCTCCAACCCTCAGAGCTGGGTTTCTGCAAAAATTATTGTGTGTGTCTAATGCTTTAGTTATTGGTTTCGCACCTACTTATATATATGGTAAATATACACTTGTATGTTGGAGATCCTTCATTCTGACTTTTTATTCCAGTACAGCTGTTGGATCATCTTCATACCTTTTTCATTAAGTCTAGTCTGTCTTAGGGCCTGTAATAAGAATCATATCTTACATTGTTAAAAGCTTTTTCTTCTCCTTCATGTACCATGTCCTTTCAGACCGATGGCTATCATCGAAGACATCATAGCTATCTTAATTTTATTTACTGCCACTCTACATAACACACATGTATCAATACCATACCAATCTCTAAAAAAGCTTTTTGGTAATCGATAATTCAAATAAAAACATCCCGTCTTTGGTTATAGCAATTTTGCATCAATACCTGCATGCAAAAAGTGTCTATCGTGTTCCCAAACCGTTTTTAAAACCAAACTTAACCTTTTCCGTTGTTTCTTCACATTATAGTTAAAAGCAAAGATATAACCACTGTAACAAGAATTAGATGCCTGCGGTAGGAAGGATATATAGTCAGAATATGTGAAAGCTAGCCTGTAGCAAGAAAAAAGACGACGAAGTATAGGGAGAAGAAAGATGTCTTGGCTGTAAACTTAAAGAAAGTGATTTGGTTGTAATTACAATCAACTGTTTCTTAGAGCTGTACCAAAATCCAAATAGCAATGATGAATGAATAGCAATCCAAATGATGATGCCAAACTTCGAAGGTTAAATCGAGGAATGGTTTGGATGTTCAATATCAAAAAGATCGGTATTGTCAACTAGCATCAAGCTACAAGGATCTACATCTAATGTAGGAGTAAGTATAATGGTTTGGTAACACGTAGCACTAATTATATTTATGATCTCTATCTACTTTACACATCTGTCTCGTTCACATATTTTACACAACTACTTTACACGATGTTTATTTCTATACATAAATATTGAGAAAACTGTCAAGGTTCCATACTAATATGAATATTTTTTAAATTTTAATTATAGTCAAGAATATTTTAACCAAAAAAATTTCAAATTTAAACCACCTTTTGTTCTACCAACAAAGAAAGTTAACATATCGTTTTGCCAACTGACTAAAGCTACTGTACTAAACTAGATATTCACTTTTCTAGTACAAAAATACAGAAGAAGTGTCTCATTGTAGTTTAAAATGCTTTTCAGGTTTTCACATATCCGACGTGTTGCTTTAAAATATTTACATCGCTGGAGACTTGTTAGAAAGGTGGATTTCAGATGAAAACTTGAATTTTTCATTCAAAGTTTCAAAAAATGCAAAGGAAATAGTGACGTCTACGAATATTTTTAGGAGTTTTTGCTGGAATAATGGAATGATAAGACGAAACTTTTTATAAAATAAGATAGGTAAAATCGTCCAAGTATCAGCCAGTTTTACATACTAGTAATTACTAATATGTTACAGGTCTATGGTCTACTAAGGATAAAATATGATACGTTTAAAATTAAAATTATGACTGGCTCTTGTTCGAATCATAAACCTCACAATCTACGAACATCGAAATTTGTGTAAAGTGCAAGGTGTTGCAAATTGTAAACCTAGACACCAATCCGACGGTTGACATAAAAATAACGGATGATATTGCGTGAAAATAGTACATTATGTATTATTATTTCCTTGTCTAGCGACATCTAGAGATATAAAGGAGAAACTGTTGCTTCGAGACACGTGGTTTGATACAAAATAAATGTGCTATGTAGAGTTCAAAAACAAAACGACTTTTCAAGCTTTTCAAATTTGAAATTAACTTTCGACAGAGATATATTCTGAGATTTTAAAAGATACCGATTTTTACAATAATAAAATTATCTTTTATCTTTTAGAATAGTAAACATCAAAACAAATTATGTCACAATCTGATGTCGTTAACAAATTGGTATATCCCTTATAGCCAACGACAACTTTAGAAAAAAAAACGAAGGAAATAAAAGAAGAATTTCAATACCAAAACAACAACGAAAATTAACTAAAAATACACAGCTAACAATATAACTTAGAAATAGGTTACAATATAAAATAGCAAAGCAGATTAAATTTCAATGCTGAATATTTTCTGGTAGTGAATAGAGGAACGTTTGAACTTTTACATCTAATCATTCAAGAAAAGATCCAAGGTAAACGTGGTCCTGGCAGAAGAAGAACACCATGGCTAAAAATCTAAGACAATGGTACGGAAAATCTACTACATCACTATTTAGAGCTGCTGTCAATAATGTCAGGCTAAAGAATATGGTAGTAACTACGATCGATAACGGTCATAGAAATAGAAGCAGAAGAATAAAAGAAATATACCTGATTTTCTTTTTAATTCTTTTTATATGTATTTAGTGTAGTGCAGTGCAGTGCTTCGTTTTTTTGTACAGGCTATGTCCCTAATTTGTTTTACTGTTTCTGAATAAGCTTTGTTTTTATGACCAATATTAAACTTAAATGTAGATTATAAGAAGCGTTAATCCCCATTACTATATATCATGATAAAATATTGATCAAATTAAATTTTAATGTTATTTTTTTAAAATAGTTTTTTGAGACTACCGGCAATACAAATATTTTTACTAGTTTTAGCAGTTCATTGAGAGCAAATAATATGTAACACGAGACAAAGACAAGACAGATATTCATTTGTAATGGAAATTTTCTTTTTAAATATAAACCTTTGCTTTTTTATATATAACCACTTGGTTATATATAAAATATATAACCAAGTGGTTATATACTTTCTACGACACTGATAATGAAATATGGATTCCGAAAACGTTTTGTATAATTAGCCCGTTAGGGTTTTTAAATATATACTTTTTATAAAGGTTTTTTAATAAAATTTTGTTTAGCATGTTGTTAATTTTTTTTAGTATCTTTTTAAATCAATCTTCTTATGTCAAATATTGAGTTTTCCTTGACCCTCAAAAACAGATAAGCTGGCGGACTTTATTCGTAGCTTTCTTTTTTTTTTACTTCTTATATTTATGTTTGTTACCTTTATTTTACTAAATTCTATTTCCTTCCATTTCAGTTGATAGGTTTTAATTTTCAACCTTTTTGTTTACCTAAATATCCCCCATACTGGATCTATAGAATCACGTGCCAAATCTCACCATTGTCTCCGTCAAATCACCTGAGGTTTGCACAATGAACATACTTGAACTTCGAATTCATTTTTTCTCTTTTAATTCTTTATATCCTTATTAGGCCAAGTTATGTTAGAGTATTACAAAATTACAGAGAGGTACTAATAGAGATACTAAGATTATGTTTCCATTTAACAGACAGCGATCCAAATCGTATTTACTCCTAGTTTTCTAATTAAAATCCAAATGTTTTCGATCCGAATGTTTCTGAACACTGTTTAAAATAACAGTACAGAAACATACCTACGAGACGAATTCGTTTATGTGGCTCCGTCCTAATATTGCTCTGTCGTTTTGAATATGTTTTCTCCCATTTTCCACCATTGTAAGTGCATACCTACCTTTAATTCTTTTCTATATAGTATACTGGAAGCAGATACAATCAACTACTCATCTTTGAATGAAATATCTTAAGAAGAAGCATAATTTTTGTAATCTAAAAAACATCATGTGTTTAAAGCGATAGAACTACTAAGATTCATAAGACAAATACAGAAATAGCACAGGACATGGATATATTATCCTTAAAAAAATAGATGGTCAATACCTCAGGCAGATGTTAAGAGGAATAATGCTGTAAACCAGGATACTACAACGATTAGGACTTTCACGAAAAATGCGCAGCGGTTGGTAATAGACAGAAACAATGAACGATACATACTGGAAAAGATCGAGGCAAAACTAAAACGGTAATGGTTAAATCGATAACTAATAAAATTAGAAGATCAGTATAAACAGGAGATGCAAATTTAAAGACCTGACTCTTTAATAATTATATTATACTAATAATCTTTTCTAGTCAAAAGCAGAATAAAGTAAGCATTACCGCATTCTTGCGTAGAAAGAGAAAAAAAAATTGATATTTTAATTCTAATTACCAAAAACTTATTTCTAAAAATTTCTAATTACAAAAACCCAAACGACTTTCCGTTTATTCAAAGCAATTTTACAATCATAATTTTCGTTTTACAAACTTTATTTTCAAAATATTTACAATAACACAAAGTACAATATACTCGTATTCTTGCCAAACTAAGTTTATTATAGCGACAACGCTTCTATTATTATTTCCATTATATTCTAAATTATATTAAATTTAATTATATTATATTATATTTCTATTCTTCTAAATAGTCCTCGGAAATCGGTTAGTAACTTAATGACTGCGCCAAATGTTTTTTTTCTTTTACATTTTATAAAGAAAGTACAGTATATTCTTGCTCAACTAAAACTTTATTTTTGTACATATAATATAATATTAATTTGTACAGCATATATTGTATTTTATATTATTAAGAATATTTTTAAAGTAAAGTATTGAAATAAATTTTTTAAGAAAAGAAATTTAATTTGTTTTAAAATTAGCTTATTTTGAAACGGGAACAGTTCAACAAAAATAATTACAAATTAGAAATTTTTAGAAAAACAATAAATTCATTTCCGTTGATAAACTGTTTATTTGTCTATCTGAAAACTCATTGTTACAATTTTATTATTCAGAGTTCACAAATCAAACAGTTTTGATTAGGTGACATCAACCTTCCTTGATGTGCAAGTGATTCATAATTGAAATCAATAAAGTGAT
Source organism: Diabrotica balteata (assembly GCA_918026665.1). Taxonomy (NCBI): domain Eukaryota; kingdom Metazoa; phylum Arthropoda; class Insecta; order Coleoptera; family Chrysomelidae; genus Diabrotica; species Diabrotica balteata. The sequence continues at coordinate 50,228,035 of OU898282.1, forward strand.
AAATTGTATAATATTAGCTGGATTGAATTAGGTTCATTAACTTTTCATCAAATGTCAGATCAAATGATTTATTATCATGTGGTGTACAACGTTTTATTGCATAATAGGGAAAAATAATAAATATTATAAATAGCAAATTAAACGTCCTATATTATGTTAAAACCTAAAGAAAATTTAATAATATATTATTGATGAGTGAAAATTGGAAAAATTAGGAGAAACACAAAATGTTATTATTTTGTATATTAACGGTACCATAATATAATAATTTATAACTTAATTATTTAATTTTTACCCGAACTTGGTTTTTTTATTAAACTGTTTATATATTAGGATGTCTCAATACATGCAGATGTCTTTTTTAATTTGACAACCCTTGCACATAAAAATTCTGTAAAGTTTATCAAGTTATTTTTCTTCAAGTAATTATTTTGTTCCAATTTCTGTCGATTTCATTGATTTTGTCTGCTTTGTTTTACTATTTTTCTTCTATAAATAGTTATCCATCAGCTTTTCTACCAACAAAAAAATCTTTAATCATTATACTTCAATTTAAATTTTCAATAATTTCAGTTCTATTCTTCATTTACTCTTTGTATACCTCCGTATTTACACCCCGGAATACAACTGAAGCAGCTTATACCAGTTCTCAGACACCAACACAAAAATGAATTAAGCAACTAAACCTATTAGACTACTGGCAGAAAAAGAATATATTGAACAAACATTGATGCAAATAACAGTATGTATGACCAAAGCAGTGCAAGACAGCTATAGAAATATAAAAAATAAATACAAATACTGGTTCGATGAGGAATGTAAAACATAACTAAATAAACAAAAATAAATTAAAACTTAAAATTATGAAAGAAAAAATACCACAGATAGAGAAATAACAACCCGTCAAAGAAATCGAGTCAAAAGAATCATGAGATCAAAAAAAAGGAAACACAAAAAAGATAAATTGAAATGCATAGAAGAAAGCTTTAAAACTAGAGCAATTATAAACGTATTAAGGGAAATTAAGACAAGGAGTCATCAAAGAAAACCTGTACACTACAAAAGCAAAAATTATAGGAATTTAGTAGGTGACCAGGAAATACTAAACAGATAAAAATAATACTTCGAAGAGCTTCTAAGTAAAGTACCCGCAACAGAACATGAAAAAGAAGATGAAGAACTGAAGCAAAATACCGATCAAGAACAAAGAGAAGAAAGACCCTCTAATGAAAAAGGAATAAAAGAAATAATAGAGAAACTAAAGTAAATAAAAGCGCAGGCAAGGATTAAGTAACAGCTGAAATGTTCAAATAAGGATAATCAGAACCAGTACTAAACAGTTAAAAAAAATGCTAAAAAATATGGGAACAAGAACGCATACAAAAAGAATAGACTTAAACTACACTGTTAATAATTAACAAAAAAGGCGACATAAGTTTATATCAATACAGGGGATCAGCGCTACTAAATGTTGCATGTAAAATACTGGCAGTACATTTATACATGATAAGATATCTCAAACAAACCATTATATCTTTGCTCTAAACAACTTAAGAAGTCAAAACATATTTATAAGGGCTAGGATAAGAATATATAAGACAGTGATAAGACCCATAGTATTATATGCCAGAGAAACATGAAAGATGTTATAATCAGAACAAGTCATGCTCAAAGTGTGGGGGAGAAAAGTCGTCAGGAAAATATTTGGAAGAAAGCTATGGAATGGAATGTGGACAAAAAGACCAAATAAAGAACTAAAGTGGCTGTGTAGAGAACCGAATATCGTAGGGATTATAAAATCACAAAATCTGAGATGGTTGGGGCATATGCAAAGGAGCCAAACAGGAGACTACCCAAAACAATACTAATTGGAGGAAAAGGGGGAAATAAAAAGACAGGTAGGCCGAAAACCAGGTGGAAGAAGAAGGTTGAAAGAGATATAGAAGAACGTAAAATCCCAACCAATCGTATAATCCCAATCCAAGTCATGGGCTTGGTTGGGATTTGTTTATGTGTTCATCATTCCGAAGTTCGTCTGTGAGTGGTCACTTTAAAAGAATAGAAGTTCTATATTCGAAGTTGATAATTTTCATATGTTTTTTTAATTATTGTTTTCTTAACCTACCTAAACTATATAAGCCACGCTTTATTTAAAGTGTAATAAAGCTATAATGTTGTTAGAATCTCGTATTTAATTTATATTTTACTTTATTAATTTATTTATTAACTAAATTCATGTATATATATATATATATATATTATATATATATATATATATACATATATTTGTATAAATTATATAATAACCATCCAGAACCCATCAGAAACGGTGGGTACCAGTGGGTAGCAACCTAACTACCTCCGAAAGTTGGGAGTCTATGTAGAACAATAAAACTCACAATTTTCTATAGGAGCCAATTGTTAGTCCTGTTCTAGCTTAATGTCTCCGCTGATAGAACGTCTTAGCTAACAAGTAAATCTGATGATCTAACAACACTTATTGATGTAGCGATATCTAACATCAATAGAAATATATAATAGAAAGTACCCAGACAGTACCTATTATTCTATATATTATTGGTGTTATTCCCAAAAATCGCAAATCCCAAAAAGCGAACGTAAAACAGCTAGGTCTAACTGAACATTTTTATAAGGCCATGCAGAAAGCTGTACTATTTGCGACGTCCATATGTGTACGAAAATTTTTGGAAGATACACCAGCATACCAAGTCACCTAGGGCTCGATAACACGGAAAGTGTCCCACCAGAACTCAATTCTTTTGATACTGTAGGTATCTGGGATGATTAAAAGGAAATCCTTTTGGACAGGTTATAGCGCCAATTGCATTTTTAACCATGTTTTAAGTAACACTAGCCCAGGCGGACTAACGGCTTTACGTGCCTTCAGAAGCTCGGTGAACGGCTAGTATCATTTTTAAAAATTAAAATGTTATTGGTACCGAAAATCAAACAAGTAGCAATGAAAGTGAAATGTAGTAAGAAGCAAACAAAATCCAAATAAAAACAAAAAGAAAAGAGAGAAGAGATCTGAGAAAAATAAAAAGAAAATTAATTATAAATCTTATTTTCTGTGTACACGACTTAAAAAATGGAATATATTTCAAAGATAAAAATCTAATAAAATAATATTATACTATTTATATTTCATTAGTCTTGTTTTGCTTTATGTTGTCTTAACTCAAGCGATTGATGCATAATCAATCAAATTCATTATTATTTTGGAGCCCTTCTGCAGCAAAATAGTTTTAACTAATAATATATCTTTTAATTTCTTTATTATCTCTTCATCTTTAAACCAATTTTGGTTAATTATAATGTCAGACGTTTCGTCTATCGTTTCACCATTTTTTATATATTTCAAAACACTAATTCCCAGTAAAAAACCTGAAGCGGTTAGAACCATCAATTATGGTTATAAAACAAAACCAACTGAAATCCGTTGTTAAACCCAAAACAACCAACTAATATATCTTAAATGGCGTGTAAGTTTTCACGTAATTTGAAGGTTAAAATCTCGAAAATGTAAACACCCACTTAAGTGCATTTTTCTGGTTTGGTACCCAAGACGAACCATCAGTGATAGCGCAGCGGCCGCTGATATTAGGCGAGATTACGTTGTTGCTGTCACTGAAACAAGTCATTACTCATTCATAATTAGTCGATTATAATTACTGTACACTGATAGATAGACAAATTTATGTTTGTTTCTTGAAGGTTCCATGTAACCAGGTTTCCATTCTCTTAGATTGTAAGATAGATAACGAGAGGAACCCCGCATATACAATCGTATAAACTGTTTTCTTGAATTATCAACATAAACCAGTTAAAAGTTGTCAGTGAGAATATTTACATTTTCAGATAATTACAAGATTAAACATACGATCCTAGGTGCATAAAACAATAATAGGAAGCAAACACATAATATACATTATAAATTAAGTGAGATAGAAAAAAGAACAACTATACTACGTTCCACGTTTAGAAAATAACATTGCGGAGATAGGACACACACAAGCACAATTTAGGGTTGTATAATTTGTATTTTTGTTTCCACAAACATGAATTAAATTAATGTTTTTTAACGTAATTGACCAAAAGTGCCCATTGGAAACAAGAGATGAAAAGTAGGGAAAATGATTTTAATTAGATAAATAGTATTTACAAAAGATAATTTTATTTTATCTTATTTTAATTATAGTAACGACAGTTTATTTGTTTTTCGGTGAGAATACGATATGCCATGAATCATACAAATCAGTAGAAAATATTGACCGCTTGGAATGCGTATATCTAATTACTAATTGCAACTTAAAATAATACGATGTGCGTATGTCAGCTATTTTATGTCATTCTCTGACTACATAATGATAATAAGGCTTTTATTTAGTAGTTATTCTGATTTTACAGTTAAATGTTAATTAAAAATGAAAATTCAAAAATTAAGCAAAGGGAATATCTTGGACATCCGTGCAAAAGAGAGTGTCTGAGAGTTTTGGCAACACTGATCTCCATAAGCGTAATGTTATTTTCTTAACTTGAAACAAAGAATAGTAATACTGAATTTATTATAATTAATTTCTAGGAATTTGTTTAAGTTATCACAAAAAACGATCAGTATTTCAAATATATCGATAAATTAGTATTTATGGTATGTTCATACAAAAAAAAAATAAAAGATAGTTTTTTATCACCGAACAGAAGTTTTGGGTTTATTTCATACCAACCCCAGTTTGAGCTACCTCTTACTCTCAGGCTCTGAAGTGGATGGATTACTACTGTCTTTATATGTAAATAAGTGTAATATTATGTCAATATATATGGATGGATGGAAAGGAAATAGATAATGCAAATGAAGGACAAATGAGTCAAGGTATATTCAAAATAAAACATACAAAAAAAAAGAAAGAATTAAGACAATGACAAAAAACATTGGAACATGGAACGTGAGGACGCTTTTGGAAACAGGAAAAATGAAAGAACTAGCGACTCAGTTATAACAGGATAAGACAGATATTGCAGGAATTCAGGAAACCAGAGGGGGGTATATGGAAATATTGAAAAAAAATTACACATTATGGTATGCAGGCGAAAAAAACAGGGATTTGGAGGAGCGGTTTTTATGGTGATAGGGGAAATAAGACATAAAGTTATGGAAAATAAACCCATGTGTGAAAGAATATGATGCATAAAACTAAACAGCAAAGTGAACAAGTTGTCCTTAATAAATGTCTATGCATCCACAGAAAACAGTGTAACAGTGATGACTTGACAAAACAACAGTTCTATGAAGAACTAGAAGAAAACGACAAGGAAATCCCGGAAGAAAATATACTAATCATTATAGAATTCAACGCCCAAATAGGCAAAGTAAATTGCTTCAGAGAGGTTGCAGGTGAAAACTTAATACATAACACAGCAAACGATAATGGAGAATGACTATGTAATTTATCAGCGGTATTAAACATGGACATCAGTAGCACGATATATAAACATAAAAGCAAACATAAACAAGATAACATAGATGAAAGCAGGAAGTCTGAAATATTTTAATATTTTCGCAATCCTGTGGGGTTCTGACGTTGTAAATCTTAAATAAAGTGAAATGATTTTTGGATGAAAAATTCTATATTACTTTCATATATCCCTCACTTTGAGTATAGTTTTGATTTAATATTAAACTTCAAAAAAATAGCAAAAACTGCAGCTTTGTTGTTTCCTTAATATCTTAATAAGCTTACATTCTATATTATGATCTACTTCTAATGTTGTGTGGTATATTTTTTCGTATTGTACGAAATTTCTGTTTTCTTCTTTTTTTTTTAAATAATATTTAACTACATTTAGCAGTAAAAATTTATCCGTAAAAATATATTTATGTATGTATTGTTTCCAGATACTTTAGTACACTCTTACAAGACGTATTAACTGAATAAATTATTGTTTCATTATTTTTATGGACGTCGGACTTAATGAATGAGAAGAGTAATGGTGGTGTTATTATTGTATCCCGTATAGACGTAATTAATCTTCATGAAGAAATTTTAGCTTATTAGGTGAATGCTGCTGTTGCTACTTAAAAATTACCACTGTATTTTAACACTTTTGATAGCACCCTAAAGAAGGTATACTTTATTGGACCATTAAAATAATTACACTTATGTCTTTGTTTTTGCATTAGGTTATAATTAGTTAGATTTAAAGTACCTATTCATTTCCAAAGCCCACATTAGAAGAAAGAAAACTATTAAAGATACCAAAAGTACCTACATTTTATTTTTGTTACAGAAAAACTAAGTTGGAGTATTAATAAAATAAATAGTGAATAAAGTTAACCACTTATAATTCTCAAAGTACAAATACTATAAATTTATTTATGTTTCTAGGATGTTAGGCTACAATATATATATATATATATATATATATATATATATATATATATATATATATATATATATATATATATATATATAAAATAAAAGCAAGTTTGAAAACGAGAACAAAATTGGTACTTTCCGTAGAAGGATCCTAGTCAAAGTAGGAAATGCATTTTAAGTAGATAATGTGGTTATTTATCAGATCAGTTGGTATTGTAAAAGTTGATGTAATTCCAGATTTCTTATTGTTCTTTTGAAGCTGGTTCTTAATCTTTTTTTCTTTTGGGTTACTCCTAGTCTACTTACTACGGTTATAACCAACAGTTTTTTCAATGCCAGTTTATTTTTTAATTTTGCGCAAGTTTTTCCTGGATCACTCGCCTCCCCATATGCTTCGAATGGTTGATATAATGAAATAATGTGAATATCGAAATGTAACGATCTATATTTATTATGTTAACATCCGTAAATAATAAATACAAAGCTAGAGATAAAAGCTAGCCGTGAAATGATATCCTTGTGATCAGTTTGTTCGTATTATAGCCATTTCGTTTTCACAAAATAAGTCACATAAATCGATATGGTTAATACATTGTTGTATTTTAAAATAGAGGACTATACAACTTTAAAAATTTTGTTTACGTTAGCTAAAAGTTGTTTTTAAAGGGGAGAACCATTTACTCTCTTTTTAATCTGGTTTTTATGTGTTCTAATTAAAAAAAATTAAATATTAGGGAAGTTTTTAAATAAAATTTGACATACTACACATTAGAAGAACACTTAATACCCTGAGATTGTTTATAGGTTTAGGGAAATTGGTGAACAGAAGACTTCTCGCTGAACGAGCGATTAGACAGAATGTAAAACGACGTTTTTCATCGGCGAAAAGAAATAGAAAAAGACAAAATATAAAGACCTGAAACAAAACAACATGGAATACCGTATTTCTTCTCAATATTTGTGGTTTACGATCCCTGTGATAGGTCAAAACTGTGTATATATGACCGGTGCGTGCTATTCCGTTATTTGTTGGTAAATCGACCCAGTTCAAAAGAATCGGAAGCTAATGCACCGCATGTCCAACAGTCCAACCGTTCGGACGCGGCTAGCAGGGGTACGGTCAGTGTCATGGTAATTTTACTATGTAGTGGTATAACCAAGTTGTATTGTTGAAGATTTTATTATTGTATCTATTACCCAACTTCATAAATTTTTACCTCAAACACTGATGGCGTACAGATTTATCCCCACTTCCCATCCAAGGCAATCCTATTATAAGTCCATCCGGCAGTAAGTTATTAATTTTCCGGTTGATAATTATCACCTCTGTTTTGATTGCATCAATATATATCTTTATTGTCTAGTTTGTTATATTCACTTTGGTTAAATATTATGATATAAAAGCAACATAAGATAAACCGTATTTTATGTAACACTACAAGATTTACTAAAAGTATTATTCATTTAAATTTAAATACAAATTCATTCTTCTCCACAATCCAGCAAAACTGTATGTAACTTTGCAATACTCTGTACAAATAAGTATACTAATATACTATAAAAGGCACGCCTGCATCTTGCGATTTCTATTCTAATCTATTCTATTCTAATCTCTATTCCTCCCTATTCTTCTACATGTCATCTTCCAGGCCACTCTCTCTTATCTTTGGTCAACGCCTTCCCTCTAATCTTTTCATGGTCTTCTTCGTCGTTTTTTCATTTGGATTCTGAAATACCCACTTTGTTTGGAATTTAGTAATTGGACATTCTTTGTACACGTCCGTACCATATTAATTGTTTGGTTCGTATTTCGTGTTTAGTGTCATGTTTTAACTCTATAATTCGGCTGATTATTTAATTTGTGATTATTTTTAATCTTCATCTTCCCACTACTCATCTTCAGTAGTCCTTCTTTATGAATCATTATTCTATTTTTTGTCCGCTCATTTAAATGCCCTCCTTTGCAGCTATACATAATAATTATGATCGTAACTACAGTATTGAAAATTCTCTTTTTACTCTCATTACGTAGTATGTAGTTATAGACAGAGTAGTTTTTCCATATTGGGGTCATTATTGTTGATACAATGTGTCTTTCCTTATTTTTTTAATATTTACTAATTTTCTGTACTTCTATCTCCGAGATATGTATTCATTTTGAAGCATGTTTTCTCCCATTTGTCATTTTTCCCTTACCGACCAGTCATCTGATTCTAACTTGGGCTTCTTTAAATTCTATTTTGTCGGCAAACGTTTACAAGCTTAGGTAGTTGTGGTAGTATTTTCCTTTTTGTTTTATTTTCTTTTCAAATTTCTGTATCCCACCAGAACGCCTATTGATATCTTTTTTTGTTTTTCATTTGAATTACCGCTTCTTCCTCTGCTAAATGTTTGCAATTTTTTATGTATTTGTATTGTTTTTTAATTCTCTCAAATGATGTTTTATTTAATTCATCATTTAACTTGTTTTGGTATAATTTCCGTATGCTTTCTTATTCAAAGGTTTTATATTGTATCTATGTAATCTTAGCTATTTTGAGTCATCTTCTTTGTGACTTACGTCTGTTTTTCATTGTTTCCTAGTTATTGGCGTCAATATTATTGGCTTCATAAAATTCCGGTCACTTCTACATGAGCTTCTACGTCTGTTCCAGGTTTCTCTTACGTCTTTCAATTGGATACGAGCATTTTGTCGTTTACTGATTATCAAGTCTATACCTAATGCTTTTTTGATCTCTTACTAATCGTGTCCATGTATACTTGTTTATTTCTCTATGTTTGAAAAAGTCATTTAAGATAGTCAGGTAATTCTATTCACATATATCAATTAGTCTTTGGCCATTGTAATTCAAGATATCTATCTACTCCAAGTTTTGAAACCACCATGTCATTGTTTTTTTACCTCCTAAAAATTGAAGTCACTACATAAAATGATTTCTCTTGTCGTACCAATTCTCCCTCTTTCTTCAGTTAGCTGTTCGCAGAAATAATCTTTGTTGTGTAACAGTTCATCCTTATTTACTCCGTATATTTCCAATAACCTAACTCTGTATCGCTGTATCGATGAAATAGATTTTATTATTCGAGCACTAATTGGTTTCCGAGCTGTTATTTAATTTCTAAACCCCCTGTGTATGATGACCGATACTTCTTATTGTGCCCTTTTTTCTTTAGGAACCTCACTATAAAAGTGATCATATTTGCCCGAGTTTTCTGATCGTCAACCATTTCTCTTGGTTTCTGTTAGCACTACAACATCATAAATATTTACTCTGTCTACTTACCACTTCATAGTTCATTGCAATTTTTACACAATTCGTCATACTTTTTCGTAGCCTAGTCCGTCTTAAGGTTTCTTCTTTAGTCCGAGGCTTTTGATTATATTTTTTGACATTATTTTTTTTATATAGAACAGAAGAGGGCTGGCCTGTCACCATAATCTACCTTTGATAACCTGCTTGTGCCGGCAAGGGTGACTATTATGCTACTTTACTTGATTCACACAATTCCAGGCGGAGTTCTAACATAATCTGGAAAAAATCTCTTTAATAGATCTGTGAACCAAAACGTCAAATGAAGAATTTGTTTTGCAATGGTGGTACATTAAAACGTAGTAGTGCAATAAGTTTGTTTTGAAAAAGAAAATAGCAACATTTTAAATATTAAAACAACTTTTCCAGTCAGACTTGGTTTTAAAAGGATGATCAAAAACTTATTTTAAATTTACCAATGCATGTATTAATAATAATTGTTAATTCTATTGATTGTTCTAAACCTTCTGAAGAACATAGGGGGATTTTATTTCTCCCCCTGAATATGTTGCTAACTGCTTATTGAAGCAGTACCTTCGATTTTGGTTCTATGTAGTTATAATAAAATAAAATTGGTTACCTTATATTTTGGCGATCACACTCTCGTAATTACTTTAAATTACACTTAATAATTAAAACTATATTTTTTTTTATATAACACAAAATCTTTTGTGGAGAAATGAGCGATTTATTTTAAAAGTGACAAATATTTGAGAGTTATTAAAATTGACAAATATTAGAGTAATGTCAGAAATTATAGAATGACTGTTGTCGACGTCATAAAGGTTAAGAAGGGAATTTCTCGCAATTATGTGCAGCAAATAGAAACAGCATCTGTCTTGCATTATCGGCAATTCGACCTATGAATTTTTTAGGTTGCGATATGCAACATAGTCCCCCCCTTGATGTGAACGCATCAAAAAGAAAAAAAAAAAAAAAAATGTTTATGTACAATTTGAAGAAAGGTATAACTAAAACTAACAAACTATTAATATTCTTGAAGGTGAGTCATAGGAAGAGGACACAGTTTAGCAATAGAGCGAACATATAAGCCTTCAGGAGTTCTGACCTTAACAACTCTTACCTTGTTGTCCTTTCCCGGATATGTCTCAACTACCCGTGCTATAGGCCATTTGAGAGGAGGCGAGTTTTCGTCCTTAAGCAAGACGAGATCACCAGGCTTTATGCCTACCTGAGGAGTGAACCATTTAGGTCTATTTTGCAGCCTATTAAGATAATCGCGGGTCCAAACCTTCCACATATGCTGCTGAATTCTTGTGCATTTATTCCACAAAGACAATTTATTTTCTTGAATATCAGAAAGATCTGATTCAGGATAAGACATTAAATTAGATCCAATAAGGAAGTGTCCGGGAGTAAGAAAGGAAAAATCGGAAGGGTCATCTGAGAGCGCACAGATAGGGCGTGAATTGAGCACTGCCTCGATCTGCGAAAGTACAGTGGATAGTTCTTCGAAAGTAAAATTGGAGTTACCCATTATTCTTACGAGATGGTATTTGAAGCTCTTTATGGCAGCTTCCCAAATACCACCGTGGTGTGGTGAGCGTGGAGGGATAAACTTCCATTGAATTTGACACGAAGTAGCGAAAGAGCGAATAGATTCAGAGGTATCACCTTTAAGAAGCAACTCATAAAGTTCTTTCAATTGGTTTTTCGCACCTAGAAAGTTTGTGCCATTATCGCTGAAAATGATATTCGGATTACCCCTTCGGGCGATAAACCTTTTCAGAGTCAATAAGAACGCTTCAGTAGAAAGACTGGAAATTAATTCCACATGCACGGCGCGAGTAGCTAAACATACAAACACTGCCATATAGGCCTTAGTAAGGGGAGCTCTCTTGAGTTTAGAGGTCTTGATGGGAAACGGACCACCAAAATCAACTCCAACATTTATAAATGGACGTGCAATTTGAACTCTTTCCCTCGGGAGATTAGCCATGATTTGAGACGCGACTTGTGCGTTAAAACGGTAACAAGTGAGACAATTTTGTATTATACGTTTGATTTGTCGAAGACCATCAAGAGGCCAGAATTTCAATCTAACATTAGACAGTGTATTTTGAGGGCCTGAATGTAGAAGTCTTCGATGTTCTCGGGTAAGTAATAAATTGACAATATGTGATTTTGAGGGTAACAGTAGAGGAAATTTCTGATCATAAGGAACATCTGAAAGGAGAAGACGACCGCCTACTCGTATCATTTGAGACGAATCTAGAAAGGGATTCAATTTACAAATAGACTTATCTTTAAGCAGACGATTATCCATTAAAAATTGGATTTCCGAACTGAAGAAATGTGACTGGGTCAATTTGATGATCATTAACTCAGAACTAGAGAGTTCATGTGGAGTGAGAGGACCTGTACGTCTATGAGACTTAGCTCTTACATTGTGAATAAAACGAAGGCAGTATGCAAAAACTCTCTGAAGTCGAGTGAAACATGAAAATTTGCAGAGGGCATCATATACTTGTGAATCTGGTTTTCTGATCAGATGAGTAACCCTTTTGAGTTCAGGCAGTTCATCAACATTAATACTCGAAGGACCATTAGATACAAAGAGGTTGAAATCAAAGTGTGGATCTGACAAAAATTGAGGACCATTAAACCAAAAATCACAATCAAGCAACTGCAAGGGTGTAGCACCACGAGATAATATATCCGCGGGATTGTCTTTCGATCGTACATGTCTCCATGTATGGTTGGAAGTGAGTTCTTGAATTTGAGTTACTCTATTGGATACAAAGGTAGACCAACGAGAAGGGTGTGATTTAATCCATGCGAGGACGATTTCTGAATCTGTCCATAAATTGACAGAATTTATCTGAGATTGGGATGGAATCAAGACAGAAAGAATCTTCGTAACAAGATTAGAGAGTAATAATGCTCCTAGAAGTTCTAATCGAGGAAGAGTCACAACTTTTACAGGACTAACACGACTCTTTGAGGAGATTAGATTGCAAGATATAAAGCCATTTTCATGTGACGTTCTTAAATAAACACAAGCACCATACGCGCTAAGACTTGCATCCGAAAACCCATGTATTTGAGTACTTGTTACATTGCTAGAATTTTGCAGCAACCTAGGAATCTTGAGATTGGAGATGTGAGGAAGTGTTTGTAAAAATAGATTCCATTCGGTAAGCAATTTTGGACTGAGAGGGTCATCCCAATTCGACCTTTCTAACCAAATCTTTCTCATAATTAATTTGGCAGATACCACTAAAGGGTTAATCAATCCTATAGGGTCATAAATGGAAGCGATTAAAGAGAGAACTTCTCTTTTTGTATATGTATCCTTAACGGTAACCTTTGGCACAAGAACTGAAAAATGATCGGAGTGAAAATTCCAACATAGGCCGAGAATTTTGTTCGTGTGATTTTCAGGATTGATTACATAACTAGCTTCATTAGAGATATGAGAAATACCTGCGAGAAATTCAGGTGAGTTTGCACACCATTTATGAAGCGAGAAGCAAGCGAGGTTTAAACATTCCGTTAATTGACGATGAATTTCGAAGAGTGTTTCGAAATCGTTACAGCCATAAAGCACATCATCGATATAACAGCAATTTAAAAGAGCTTCACTAGCCAAAGGAAATTTGTCGGAATTGTTTTGAGCTAATTCCTTAAGACATCTAGTGCTAAGAAACCCGGAGTTATTTAATCCATAAGTGATAGTTTCGAGTTGAAGACATTTCAAATCCTCTTGAGGTGAATCACGCCACAAAATGTTCAACAGAAAAACCTGTTCGGGATTTACTCGAATTTGTCTGTACATATGACGTAGATCTGCTACAATACAGTATTTAAATAATCTAAAATTTATCAAAATATCGAATAATTCGCGTTGTACCGTATAACCAGGAAGCATTATGTCATTAAGACTTAGATTTGAGGTAGTTTTCATACTGCCATCAAAGACGACACGCAACTTATTTGTTACGCTATCCTTTAAAACGCAATGGTGAGGAATAAAATATTTTAAATCAGAGTGAATATTTCGAGTGGAGAGAGGCACATATCTGCAATGTCCAAGTGCAATATATTCATGAATAAATTGTTTATACTGTACATATAATTGATCTGACTTGATCAGTTTCTGTTCGAGGTTTAGGAATCGCTTCTTTGCGAGGAAAAACGATTCGCCCAATTTTTTATATTCGTTGGGAGATTTGAAAGGGAGATCTACTTGGAATCTACCAGATGATAATATTTTAAGTGACGATTTAAAAATGTCTTCGGCCTGTTGCTCCGAAGGAGTTAGGATTTTTGGAGTACAAGTAAAAGACGAGATTTCTTCTACTTCCCAAAACGACCGTACGAGTGAATCGGTATTTTGAGCTTGAACGAACAAGGATACTTCATTTCGAGGTTGAGTATTTTCTTGAATGTTAAGTATGGAATATGAGTCAATTAACCCAGAGGATTGAGGTACATTTCCACCTACAAGATATCCGAGATGAGTATTTGTTAAGGTAGGAAGATTAGGGCCTAATTTTATTAACCCATAAGTGAGTAAGTCGAAATAAACATCTGCTCCAAGCAACATTTGAACTTCGGCAGGAGTACAAAATTCTGGATCAGCCAGGTGAATGTTTGGTGGAATTTTGAGGGCATTAAAATCCAATGTAATTTGAGGGTGCTTACAAGTGATGGTTGGGAGAATCGCACAAGAGAGTGTAAAATGTTTTGTGGGATTGACATTTGAGAAAATATTTAAATCCACCATTTTATTCGACGTCGAACAGATTTCGGATATCCCAGAAATGTGAAGACTTTTTGTGTAAGGAATACATTTCAAGCGACTTGCTAATTTCTCAGTGATAAACGAAAGCTGACTAGCTGAGTCTGTAAGGCAGCGAACCTTAACGGGATTATTATGAGAATCATAAATTGTAACACATGCTGTTTGGAGTAGAACCTCCTTTTTGCCTGAGAGTGCAGAGAGAGATGATGCTCGGTAGACATCATTAGACTGACATTGATTTGCTATTCGTGGAATTGCAGGAGAACTTGAAGTTTCGCCTTGAGTATTGGGATCACGAGATACATTAGAGTGAGTACGAGAATTTGAAGTATCATGTATATTGTGAGTCTGGCGAGTATTTTGAGAATTACGATTTCCTTGTGAGTCTTGAGAGTGACGAGTATTTTGGAAGTGAGTGTTTCTAGTGGGTAGACTACAAGAATCTTGATTTGTTCTTGAAATGAACCGAGAACTATTTGAGTTATGATTAGAAGCGTTAGAGAAATGGAGCAATGTGTGATGTCTCCTGTTACATTTGGCGCAATTCGACGAAGAGGTACATGAGCTTGCTGAATGACCACTAGCCAAGCAGTTGAGACACGCTTTCTTTGCCTTGACCGTTTGAAAACGGTCATCTTCAGACATATTTAAGAATTCCTGGCAAGTGTATATTTTATGAGAGTTATTTTGACATAAGAAACATTTAAAATACTGATTATTACTACTATACTGCAAATTATTGCTAACTGTGTTAAGAGAAGTAAAACGAGAAAGTTGTTTTTGTTTCGGAGAATGGGAATACTCAGGAGCAAGATTTTCGAGAATTTTGCATTTTCTTTCAATAAATTCAAGGAACTCCAATAAACTTGGGAGTTTGTTTATATTACGATCGGTTTCAAATGATCTTTTAGTATTATAGTCTAATTTTTGAGTAAAGAGATTGATGAGAATTAAATCAGTGAGTTGATTCGAGATGTTGAGGTTTTCTAAGGCGGCGAGATGGCTTTTAATTTGAGTTAAGAAATCCCTTAGAACATGTGCATTGGGTTTTGTAATGAGTGGAGCATTTAATAAACTGTTCAAATGGCTGTTTACTATTAAATATTTATTTTCAAATCTATCGCATAAATTTTTTATTGCAATTTCGAAATTGGAATCAATTATTTCTAGATTGTCAATTAACTTTAACGGTTCATTCCTTAACACTGATTTGAGATAAATAAGTTTTTGAGCATTAGATAACTGTTTATCATTTGTTATTAATTTGGTAAAAACTTCAAAAAAACTGGGCCATTCTGATATTTCGCCCGAGAAAAAAGGTATTTTTAATTCTGGCAACTTTACATTTTGAATTGTGCTGACAGATGGTGTTACATTTGTTACAATAGGTTGAGTTTCAACTGGTTTTGCAGATAATTGCGTGATTTTCTCGTGCAAATATGAGTCTAAATTATAATACTGTTCTTCAACTATGTCCCTATCTGAACAATATTTATCAAAATCTTCTAATTCAAGTTCCTCTTGTAAGTTGAGATACTTGCGATAAGTTTCATTTAATACATTTTTGCGTGCAATATATTGACCGCAATCTAAAACTACATTTTGGTTTTTTGAGACAAATGTTTGAATTCTAGTAATACAAGCTTTAGTATGCCCTCTTAACTTTATAATTTTTGCAACATCAGTCATTTTGAGCGTGAGAAAAAATAATACAAATTTTAAATATAACAAGAGATACTTAGTATTAAGAACTAAATAATATTACCATAAAAATCTACTTATAAGCACTGCGAATCTAAAAATAAAATAAAATAACATGCGACGATACAAAAAACCAATTCGTAAAAGTTACAATAAGTGACCAAACCGCACAGTCCAACCGCGACCGAAACATAAAACTTCTTATCCCTTCAAAGTGACGAAACCAAACCTTCCGGACGGCGCCAATACGAAGAACCTTGGATCGTGGAACCGCCAAAACTGCGATGTGTGAATATGAAAGAATAAAAACTATGTCTTTTCTTTGCGAAGAAATGAGGAAACGAGTGATTTTTTACGAATAATGTGAGAGAATCTTGAGAATTCTTGCGTGAAAGCGTCTTTGTAGAGACGAGAAATGATCGCCTTCGTGGTTTATCAATGAAAAATCCAGCTTCCAGCTTTACAAAGACGGGAACAGCTGCTGTATCCGGCTCGTTAGGATCATGAAGAACATAGGGGGATTTTATTTCTCCCCCTGAATATGTTGCTAACTGCTTATTGAAGCAGTACCTTCGATTTTGGTTCTATGTAGTTATAATAAAATAAAATTGGTTACCTTATATTTTGGCGATCACACTCTCGTAATTACTTTAAATTACACTTAATAATTAAAACTATATTTTTTTTTTATATAACACAAAATCTTTTGTGGAGAAATGAGCGATTTATTTTAAAAGTGACAAATATTAGAGAGTTATTAAAATTGACAAATATTAGAGTAATGTCAGAAATTATAGAATGACTGTTGTCGACGTCATAAAGGTTAAGAAGGGAATTTCTCGCAATTATGTGCAGCAAATAGAAACAGCATCTGTCTTGCATTATCGGCAATTCGACCTATGAATTTTTTAGGTTGCGATATGCAACACCTTCTTCCAGTTGCGTTATTGATATGAAATTATTTTTGAGCCTTAGTCGAAAGCCGTCTTATTCATGAATCATATCCTTTTGTTGTCGTATATGGATGTGGAGAGGAATATGCAAACAGTCGGATTAAAATTTAGTGCTGCAGTCCATTTCTTCCGTGCCTACATACAAGCCTGAAAATTAGTCAGTACTGGACTAAGTGATTTTCTTTGTATATTAAGAGCCAACGCAAAAAAACCGATAAATATGAATAAAGAGTTTATATATTATATTGACATACATAAACGAAAACTAACTTTAATACAATATCATTAAATCATATAATTACATCATTGAGCTGTTTTAATAGGGCCATTTTAGATACCAATAGTGAAGTATTTTAGATATTAAATTTGTTTCATAGATAAAAAGCAACACAAATATAGCGAAAAATTGGAACGATAAATGCTTGAAATACCTTGGAGAAATAAAATAAAGACATGGGAAAAGTACTAAGATAAGCGACGTCACACAAAGAATTTAGAGACAAAAGAGTAGATACTCACTTACCAATAACCAAAAATTGTAAAAAATGAGAAGTACAGAAAGCAACTAGCGACACAACATTGCGAAGAAAGCAATAGAATAACTTATATACTAGAGGAATTATTCATTACAGAAAATTTTGAAGAAAAATCATACACTTGAAAATGTATAAAAGGAAGATGATAAGAAAGGTAATGAACATAATAACCATAGCATATATTAAGTAATTAGTAGAATAATATAACGTAAAATAATCGTACCAACAACTGGTGAGACCTTGTCATAATGGAGAAATTGAGAAGGTGAGGCCATGTTACATCAGCCGTCACCTATAGAACCCTACCAAGTATGACCATTCATGCTCTAGATTCTCGTTTGATAAGATTTAACCAGAACCAAATAACCAAAATGTATAATGCTGTAGACTCAATTATGCGAAGATTATAGAACTGGATTCCGGTAAAGGTCTTAGTTTGAAAAATGAAGAGAAACTGATAAAAAGTAATAAGAAAAATCGAGGTGGACCTTCGTTAAGACAAAAAAAAAGTGCAGCGAGCAAACATGCTCATAGAAAGCTACGAATATAAAAGTAGAACTAAAAAAAAAGATTGTATGCTTATAGTGTGAGAAGCTCTACGAGGCTAACGAACCCTTTATTTACTACCCAAAAAATTATAAATTACAATAATTGTGTTGCCTACATTATTTATCACTAACGAATCCCTGTACCAATTTTAAAAACAGTTATTTTTTGATATTCGTCTCAGTCCGAATAATCATTAAAATATCGTAAAAGTTTTTCTATATGATCAAAACTCAGTTCTTAACAGATGGGCACAACATTTCAGCGAACATCTAAATATAAACGATATTGACGGAGGTTACAACATAGAAACCCCAATAGGGACAAAATATCACAAAAAGCCCAGAGTGAGAAGAAAATCTAATCAAAACACACACACATAAAGAAGACAGTTCGTAGCTCAAATCACCCAGAATATCGCAAATCGCCTCATTCAAAGTGGGCCCTGTTGCTCACACTAGGATGCAGTCTACATTGTGGTAATGTATAATATTTAAATATTTTCTTTATTATAGTGTAGACTATGTACTAATTATGACTTTTCTTTTCACAGGTGACCTACAAAAAAAATCACAAAAAATACAAAAAACGGCTTCGGCCACCAAAAAAATCAAAAAACACTAACAAAAACCGGCTTCGGCCACCAAAAAAATTAACAAAAACCCCAAAACCCGGGCACGTAGGGCCCAACCCCCTTGAGCACCAAGTCGCCGAACTGAGCCGGGACTCAGAGCGGAGACTTGAGGCCCAAGTAAGCAATTTTAGTTCGCGGATAAAGCTACATTAAGATAAACAGGAATAAAGCGGAGATGCGCTGTCCTGAGTTTTCACATACGGTTAGGAAACCATGTTGGGGTTCAATTACCCAGGACCTCCACATGAAGAGCACTTGGCTGATTGTTGTGCCTCTATAGCGAATCAGATTGCTATAGGGGGGAAAGGGATGGTCTAGAGCATTGGAGCACGGTGGGGTGATTCCTGTGTTTTTAAACACGAATTAAAACACCTTGCTCCAATGAATTGTTACACCCGATGGTACTACCTGGGTGAACATGTCTCATAGGCTGGGTTCAATCAAATTGCTTGCTTGCTACAACATAGAAAATCAACAAAATCTACAACGACAACTACACAGTGAAGACCCAACACGAGGAGAAGTGTCAAATCCGATACTAAAATTTCAAGACAATAAAACCACAGGAATTGATGAAATCTGTTCGGAAATGTATAAAAAAAAGGTGGTGGTAGAATGAATGGGTGCCAGAAGAGTGGCTGAAGGGAATAATATGTCCGTTGCATAAAAAGGGTGATCAACTAGAGTTTAAGAACTATAGAGGCATTACTTTGTTAGCATCTGCGTATAAAATCTTTAGCAATGTATTACTTGAAAGGATATTGTTGGTCAGTATCAATGCGGATTTACTGCTGGAAAGTCAAATACATATTAAATTCAAGCACATAGGCAGATTCTAGAAAAGTCATTAGAATATAATATAGATACACACCATCTCCTCATTGACATCAAAGCAGCCTATGACAGTGTGAAAAGAACTGCATTATATAATGCAATGATAGACTTTGGGATCCCACTTAAGTTAGTTACGTTGATCCAACTAACAACGCAAAACGTGTTTTCTCTTTAATATTGCCCTGGAAGAGGCAATCAGACAATTAAATATTAAAATGAATGGAACTATTTTTAATAGATCGACGCAAATTCTCGCATTCGCTGACAATATAGTTATAGTGGGCAGAAGTATAAGAGACATGGTGCAGTGTTTCACAAAGCTTGCGGACGCAGCAAGTGAATTAGGACTTGTGGTAAACGAGGAAAAAACGAAATATATGTTGGTTTCTAAAAACCTTCGAAATATCCGACAGAGAATTCAAATTAACAACCATACCTTTAAGCAAGTCAAAGAATTTACATATCTTGGATCGCTAGTAAACGCAACAAACACGACAAGCGGCGAAATAAAAAGATGCATAGCAATAGCAAACAGAACTGTTCACGGTCTCCAAACAGTAAAGCCTAATATATACAAGACCTGAATAAGACCGGTTTTGATATATGGGGCTGAAATGTGGACCTTATCTCAAAATGATGAGGACTTGGTATTTTTGAGAGAAAAATTCTTAAAAAGATTTTTGGGACCGTAAATGAAAATGGGCTATGGCGTCGAAGATACAACTTTGACTATATCAGATTTACATCGATCTAGATATTGTAAAATTCGTTAAAGTGCAGAGACTTAGATGGGCTGGACACATTGCTAGGATGTCAGATCACGAATACACGAAGAGATTAACATTTTCAAAACCAGAGGGAACAAGAAGCAGAGGACGACCACGAATGAGATAGATTGATGATGTTGAAGAAGACCTACAGATTCTAAGGGTTAGAAGATAGAGGGAAGTTAACAGGAATCGACAGGAGTGGTGACTTCTTTGTGAGCAAGCCAAGATCCACAACGGATTGTTGAGCCACTTATGATGATGATAATAGTAAAAGTTTACGAAAAACAAAAAAAATCTTGATTGTGGGACATTTTTTAGGAGTTGGTTGTTTTGTTTTTATCAATTTAATGACTAAGCTTCGTAACAATATTAAAAATATTTTAATAAACTAACAATTCAATTTGACCTAAGACGAGCTCGACTTGACATGTCACTACAGTGACTTTTTTCATGTTGTCTGTAATTTATTGGGAAAAAAACATTAAGGTTAACTGTTAATGTGTATGCTTTACGTTAGTGTGCCAAGACGTAGAAGATCTAATAGTTCCCAACAAACCCTTTATGCGATTAGGCTTCGGAACTTTGCGAATTAAATCACCGAAGATATTAGGAAGAACCCTTTATTCCCACAATCTATCTACAGTTTACACATGAAAATTACTATCTTTTGCATTATTTAGGTAAACAAGATACGTTTAAATGAAAGTAGACAATTTCATTTAACATAACAGGCCTAAGCATGCTAGTAGCGACCTCTATACGGAGCAACAAGAACACAGGAAACTTATTGCGAACAACCTTTTATTTCGACAATATATCTACAGTTTACCCTAGCAACATACTTTTTTTTGCACTGTTTAAGTAGAGAAGAGACTATAGTAGATAAACTATAAGCAGACAACTGTATTTCCTTTCAGATAGAACTCCACCATTGTTCTACACGTTTTTTGAGTTATTCAACTTTCATCAGGAATATTTGTGGTAATTCAAACTGAAATGAAATTCAATCTAATTTAGCCTTATTGAACTATAACAGTCTGAGTACGCCGGCAGCGACCTCTATACGAAACAACAAGAAGTGAGTCAGGAGACTTCTCCTCTTCCTAAAATACGAAGTTCGCCGGGTCATCTAGTAATTATATATTGATAAGTCTAATAAAAAATATTAGAAAGATACACAGTAGCTAAAATAAAAAAAAAGGTTAGCCATAACCAGCAATCCCACTACGTGAATACTACATAATAAAATAAACAAAATTAATGAAGAGCAAAGTACTGACTACTAGACAAAAATTACTAGAAATCCATTTTGTTAGTAGTTATGAAATCTTATATTGTTATTTGTATGAAATAACTCTAAGACGGATCACGATTAGTATCCGTCAAATCCGGTTCTGTATTGGTTCAATTCTTTAACGCCCACAAGCGGTTATATGAAAATTGGTATAGCAAACAAATTGGTTTTTAGATTATCGAATGAAGTTCCATACCAAATATATTTGTTCTCAATTTTGTTGTTGATTTTCTATTTGCATAAATTATTAGAACCTAGAAAGTCCGCATTGATCGGTTTGAATCTGTATATTTGTATTTCTGAAAGGTTTATACCAAGACTAATCCAACTCCTTTAAATTTATAACTCATTTAAAATTAGTTTTTATGTACGTACATTTCTTAGTGACTTTATATACATTGAGGATAAAATATTCAACAGTACAGGATTCGCGCATTTGTGTGTGAATAGTAACTAGATAATCATAACAGGATAACAGAATATATTTATTATGTTTTATTATAGAGAAGAATAAAATATCGTTATAAGAAAATAACGATAATCTCACACGAAACCAGGACTATATTCACAGCCAGAAATATATTTAGCTCCTAATTTGTATAAACATATGTTCATATACTAACATTTGGGCAAATAAAGTTAGTAACGGCTCTGAAAATCATTAAGCCTATTTTTAAACAGTATTTTAGATTTCAAAGAGGTTGTTTGGCCTTGTAGATTTTGGTCAAATTGCGACCTAAACGATCTTTTATGTATACTCTACACCTTTGTTCTGTATAACAAATATAGGCTTAGAAGTAAGATATTGTTACGATTTTAAATGTAATGGCATATAGAATTGTAAATATTTTATGACTAATTCTTTTTTATTGATTCTCGTAATTTCTAGATCAAAATCTACCTGACACCCGTTGGGTTCCCCTTCGCTTTTAAAACGACAAATAAGAGCTTTCTGGAACTGCACCGATACCAGTTTTTGGATCATTGCCGCTCTGTGTACATCGAGAAAGGCATCGTATTTTCGACAACATTCTATTTACCAGCTGGTTGGATATAAATAACGAGGGATTTTCATTGAAGATGTCAGTAAAAAGATAAATTCGCGTATTTAAATGCCTATGTAGGAACCACGCGGAAGTGCCGCGTATTTAAATGTACGATTGATAATAAATTATCGTGAGTTTTAATAAATTAGAATAAAGACAATAAATTAGAACTATAATAAAAATATATCAATATTATCAAAAAATTAAAGTTAATGGGAAAATCCCAGTAGTTGGCTGTATACCATCGTTTTCGATCTAATCAGATCATCTTCAGTGCCTTCTTATCTAATTTTTAAGATATCATAGATTATTATAATTTATAAGATGTCAGATGTCAGATATTTATAAGTTGTCAGATATGTCGGTCAGATAGCCAAGCGGGCTGGGAGGCCGGTTCTCATTCGCTTCACTGCAAGTGGTTTAGTGGATGTGGGTTGGATCCCCAGCTCGGTGTACACTAACGCAGCAGTTTAAAATTATAGATGAATCTGCTGCTTAGACTAGAATAAGCTGGTGTCTGATCGGCCTAAGAAGGAACAGTACGGCAAGAGATAAGGGATTGCGGCTCGGTGATACTCCTCCATAGATCCCTACCGGAAGAGCCTGTCGCCTAAATACCGGTGTGTATATATAATTTTTAAGATATTAATTTATAAGAGATTATTATGCAAAGATATTATCCGTTTGGAGATACATTTGCTACTTGGCCAGGTTCAAATAAAACGTATTTTATGTATATACATATATCTTGCTCTGATAAAGGTTTTGCTTGATAAGCGAAAGTTTGTAATAACCTTTTTGATTGCTTTTATTTTGTACACATACGATTCTGGTCTACGAATTAAGGCTTTTACAGATACTTTCAGGCCCAATTGATTGAGGTCTATTAATTATTATTTGACATTACCTTTTATGTTTTTACTTAACTTTCTTCATAAATAAATAAATTACTAAAGCAGACACCTGAAATACTTAAAGGCTTTTCTTGATCGAATCTCCGAAGAGTAAACATATTAGCAATTAGCGATAAATGATATTTAATAGTAGTTTGTTAGTTTAGACAAAATATGGAATTTTTTTGATTCAAATGTAGAATTTTATTTATATCTAAAATTTACAAAAAAGTGCAGTGTAAAAGTGTTACTTCTTCTGGACTAAAAGCTGTAAGTTTAATTTTCCTATTTCATCTTTAACAAATCCAAGGTAAGCAAGTATTTTGCCGATTTGGCGTGAGTTTAATTACCAGTCATCCGGTAATGATCCATTATAAGCACCAGCATTCGGGATACTTAGTCCAAGGATGGAAATGGATTTAGCAGCGGGAACTTCCACTATGAAAAGTTCTGGCAATCTACTTGTAAATCAACCATCAAAATTATATTTTACAGCTCTTAATCAACCTACAAATAAAACTCCAAACAAAAAACAAGCAATTCTACTTAACTCACTCCCAAACTCTAATATTGAAGTTTAATATTTAATAAGTCCGAAGAATAACAACTCCAAATGAACAATTGATTATTTCCAACGTATGTCCAGGTGGTCCGCACAGTGTTATAGAAGAAGAACGGAAAAACTTAAGTATACATCAAATATCTCCAATTAACTTTCTCAGGATAGAGACTTCAAATCTAGTATTCAAACATATCTTAAGTTTCCGACGATACACGTTTACAGCGCTAACTAACTTATTACCTTATTCTATGTTAATTAACCATGAGGATAACAATTTATTGAATTTTCTTTTCCATCAAAAAGCAATCTTGCTACTTATGCACATAGCAAGGACATTTTGCATCTCAGTGTCCCAATAAAAATAATCAGACTCATTCAAACAACATACAAAGTAATATTCATCTAAACTCTCTACAGGAAGTACACTAATCCTTAGTCGATAAATTCCTTTGCACAATACCCTCTTACTGAGACTGAAACGTCTAGAAAAATCATTACATCTCAATCAAATAAGCATACTCCGATAAACTACGACCTACCTAATGAGACTCAAATGGATACCTTTTATTACGATACATCTCATCCCAGCACCCTTAACGAAACCTATCTGAAATAATATCCCCTCAATAAGAGATAAGGAAAATGCCTTCGCTGAACCGAAGCCACGAAGCAAAAAACCAAAAAATCAACAAGAAAACAACAGAAACCTAATAGAAGATCTTACCAAATGCACCAGTTAAATTCTTCTTCAAAGAAAACTCCAACAATGGATACTTAACACAGGAAGAACTATATGAGGATATCAAAGGCATGATAGACGTTCTAAAGAAAATGCGATCTATGTTAAGCCCAAGATATCTTAAATCCAGTTGTTCTAGAATTTAAAACAAAATTACAGAACAAATTTTAAGTAATACTTCTACCGATTATCGTATCGATATCTCTCCGGAGACTTATTAATTAAACTATTTTTAATTCTATTATTTAATGAAAGCTAAATGGATACCATACCCATTAAGAAAATCTTAAAATTCTTATAAATAAATTTCATCCATCCAGCCTATGTTTGCAAGATGTGACAAATTTCAAAGGAAATTCGTGTCACAATCTTAAAAACTTCATGTCTAGACTATGATTAGGACATACCAAGATCACACGTGATTTCATACTACAGAAGTAACCCAAACCTTTGTGTTACGCGTGTGATAGTGATCTAACAGTACATCACTTAGTGAAGTGTCCATTGTCCACATTTGAAAGACAATATGAACAGTTACCTACAACAATAAAAGACATTCTAAGTAAGTGAACATAGTTACCGCAATCGTACCATACTTTTTTTGTTTTAATACTAATTAATAAAATCTGATTGAATTTTTTATTTTTTTTATATTTATGTTATCTGTAAAATCGACCATTGCTAATAACCTTTGTGGTTGAAGCAGTTTCAAATAAAAAAAAAACTCAAAAATTACGTAGATTTGCAAATTGGGTTTAGCAGCATAATAGACTTATTCTAAAGGCAAGAATAAAAACATAAAAGTCATTATCGCCAGAATAACGATTATTTTATACTGTTAAAAACGTAACCCAAGAGATGGTTAAAATAGCACCAGAAAATGAAATATTTAACAAAGAAATATCATGTAAATATTTTCAAATTCAGAAGTCTACTGTCTAGTTGAAAATGGAAAGCCCCGTAGACAGGTGTCAAAACATTTTCCCCAATATAATAACAATTTAACAGTAGAATAACAACGTATACGAGGGGCACACGACGAGTACAGAAAAATCTGGAATCAGCTGAGGTCAACTGAATTCATAGAAAATTTAAAGAAAAAAATTATTCAAAGATAATAGCAAAAATGTAACGTCTTTATAGTTACAATGTATACAATAATGGATAAAATCACTTACTATTTTAAACAATATCATTAACATATATACAGACAGATATTGCAAGGAGCCTACATATAATCTAATCTGATGAGTAGACTTCGGCCACTATGCATATTGCATATTTTGCATATTGTGCATATTTTATGCAAATATTTCATATTTTGGAATATTTGTATAAAAGTTTGCATAAAGTGCATAAAAGTTCAGATTTTTATACTGTATTTGAAGAATGTCTTCATTTTAATCAAGAAATGATCTAAGTACGTAATCTCTACAGGTACAAAACATTTACAATTTCAAAGAAGATCAATTTAAGTAGCCCTCAACATTCTTAGAAAGTCTCGGTCACTGAGGCATTCAGTTATTGGATAATCGCTAAGGGTTCGCTCATTTGCATTTTATGATCTAATCCCCAAATCTATCTACAATTTATTGTATCTTAACAGCAGGTAAACGGCTAATAGTTTTGTTCCTAATTTAGGGATTTTCCAAAATCTCCCAGTTTATTGAATTAGGTACCTAAACATTTCTAATTTGATGCTCAGACTTGTAAATCGTTTTTGTTTTGATATTCAAAGCGTAAACACTCGTTGTGCGTAACAAAAAGGAAGATTGTGATTTTATAATGCCTAAAACAACCAGTGCTTTAACTTGGATTAAACCTTATAAAGAGCTGTCTATGGATATGGGAAAAATCTACTGTTCAGTCTGTGGCAAAATTGTAAGTATCTAATATTTTCTATTGAATATCAAATATTTCATACATACAGGGTGTTTCCAAATGACACTTACAACGTTTGACTGTAGATACTTCTCGAAAAATTGAACAAAACGATATAGTTAATGAGGGGTCAAACTTATTTACTTTTCGAGATACAGGGTGTTAAAATTAAAAAAAATTAAATTCTTTTAGTTAATAACAACAATAACTTTAAAACCAATAAACGTATTTACTTGAAATTTAGTACTCGTAGGTTGTTTTTAAATGAAAAATAGCTTCCTTTAGTGAGAAAAAATTGTCCATGGTACAATAGAATGGTGTGTATTTAGAAAAATTTTTCACCTTTACTTGTTTTTATGAAGTCAGCTATTCTAAAACACAATTATTTTTATTGTAATTGAATTAACAAAAAAAAAACTTTTCTTGAATTTTAAAATAAGTTATAATATGATGTACTAATGGTTAGTAACAAAAACTAATTTGTGGATTAATACTGCATTTAACACACTTAGCGAGTGTTTTTTTTCCAAACCAGTTATTTGATTAACCAAAAACACCTTGTATATTTTTATATTTTAAAGGTTGGGTTAAAATAAAGGTTTTTATTTTTATTTATAGATAGAATGTGAGAAGAAATTTCAGATAGACCAACATGTGAGAACTGCTTCACACATTGCAAAAAAAGGAAAAATAGGAGGAAAACATCAAACTTCAATGGCTAAATGTTTCCAATCTACTTCAAAAGAATTAGATGAGCAAGAAACTTTTAATGAAGACTTATGTCGCGCATTAGTGTCTGCAAACATACCGCTTTCAAAATTAGCAAATGTAAATTTTAGTTCGTTTCTAAAAAAATATTGCAAACTTAATGTTCCAAGTGATCGGTCTCTAAGAAGAAATAATGTGAACGGGCTATACTCGTCGGTGTTAATTAATATTAAGGAAAAAATTGCAGATAATTATTTTTACACATCTGTAGACGAAACCACTGATTCCTCAGGAAAACAAATGCTTTAACAATTTCGCGTTTTATACAAGAAACATTAGCAACTTTTTTTCTTCCGACAACTATTCCTTCTAATAAATTACTGCTTATTTTATCGGATGCTGCTCCTTATATGGTGAAAGCAGGACAAAATTTAAAAATATTTTTCCCAGATTTAATACATGTTACTTGTGTAGCGCATGGATTAAACAGAGTTGCAGAGGAAATACGAAAAAAGTTTTCTCTTGTAAATACCATGATATCCAGTGTCAAAAAAGTATTTTTTAAATCTCCTATAAGAATTCAACTTTATAAAGAAATGCTACCTAACATTCCTCTTCCACCACAACCTATTTTAACGCGATGGGGAACATGGTTAGAAGCAGCTAATTTTTATGCAGATCATTTTGTTAAAATAAAGAACATAATTGATGCGTTAACAGATAAAAGTTCCCAATCTCTTTTGGATTCAAAACAAACTTTTCAGAGTAACTTGCTTCAACAAGAACTTTCATTTATAAAATCAAATTTTAGTTTTGTTCAAAAAACAATTACTCAGTTAGAATCACCAAAACTGGCATTGTTCGAAAGTACAGCATTAATAAAAGAATTTGCGTCATGTTGTCGGAACGTTAGAGGAAATATTGGAAAAGATATTTTAAAAAAATTTGAAGCTACTATGGAAAAAAATAAAGGTTACCATATTCTTTCTGAAGTAGTCAGTGTTTTAGCTGGAAATATTTCGGAAACAATTAATTTAGAACCAAATGTTTTGGTTAGTTAGAAAAATGCTCCCGTTACATCAGTTGATGTTGAACGAAGTTTTTCCATATATAAATATATGTACTCAGACAGAAGCCACAAGTTTTTGTTAGAAAATTTTGAACACCACTTGGTCATTTATTGTTACCATAATTCTAAATAAGTTTATTCATACTTAAAAATGATGTAGTTACTTAAAATAAATGTAAATCTTAATGAATAGTAGGAAATATTTAGTTATGTACACTTTTTTTTTAAATAAAATTGTTACGATTTTACGATTTTTTTATTTATTTGTATGCATATTTTGTAAAATATTTGCATATTTTCGGGTAAACACGTGCATATTTATGGGCATATTTTATACATTTTTATTTGAATATTTGCCGAAGTCTACTGATGAGTTAAAAGGTTTAAAAAGGTACCACGAAATAGAAAATTACAGAACTAGACTGGGTCAGATTAGAAAACGGTGTACAAATGCCGAAGACGACCGATTTTTAATTCTTCAGAAATTACAAAATCGATCATTGACATCTACGCATCTTAAAAACAAGTTATTAATACAAGACAAGTTAATGTTAGTATTAACACAGCCAGAGAAGGATAACAGACATTCCATGGATCTCTTAAACCGACAAAGGGTGTCGATTAGAATTTGCCAGAGCACATGTTAATTTAACTATCGAGCAGTGGAAGAATGTTTTGTTGACAGATAAGACCAGAATTCAGTTATGGAAGCCAGATGGATGGAACTTCGTCTAAGAGGAATTGGCGAACTGTGTACCAGGGTTAACCTAATTCAGGTGCTGGCAGCATAATATTATGGGGCCGTACTGCTTGGGGGAAAACACACCGAACTTGTTGGGGTTATTGGGCGAATGACAGCTGACATGTATATTGAAAACATTTTAAAAAATCATTTTTGCCATCTGCTGGCCTTATTGGATATGATTGAATTCGTGCTAATGCAGAATATCGAACGTACTTACATTCCTAGAAAACTCTTATCGTTTATTATTGTCCACCATATAGTCCAGATTTAAATTCGATCGAGCATCTGTAGGACATTTTTAAACATCGCATTCGGAAAAGAAATCATGTTCCTATGACACTGGGGAAAACTAAGGATTTCAAAAGAAGAAGAATGGAATGCAATTAGTCAAGCATATATTTAAGATTTAGTTCACAGCATTCCAAGTCTGTGATAACCAGTGGCCAATACCCAAGGAGGGAATACTCCCTATAGTAATTTAATTTTTTTTTAAAACAATAAAATATTTCTTCAGTAATAATTTCAAGCTATTTTTGGCTTCCATTCCAAAAATGTCGATGGTTATTTTTTATCTAGACATGCGATTTTGGCTTTATCTGTATATAAACTTACATGAGATGGTTCGTTGAAAGTGTAATTGCCCGAATTATTTTTTACCTGAAAAAGAAAACGTTATATTAAAAACAAGTTACTAGATCTATAAAAATATAGATACATTCAACAAATAAAAAATTATAAAATATTGTCACGAATATTTTTGATATGTTCGCTGGAGAACTTTTTGAATTTCCGGAAAGGCTGGATAAATATTGTTCTAAGGCTACGTCATAGGGGCTGTCTTTAAAAAAATATTGATGGAATCACCATTTTAGCTGGATCTACCTCTTTTAAAGATAAGTGTCTGTTTAGTTAGCAAAATCTTACAAACTAATTGTAATTCCAAGAAAGCTTCCTCTAATGTCCATCTATCTTGCAGGAGTAATGTTGATATTACCTGACCTAAAAAGATTGAACCCCGCGTGAGCTGCTAACAAACAAGACTTAGGCGACCAAATAGCTTTATTAAATATACTGTACTTTCTCATGTGAATTAAGTAAATATATTCTCTATTTCGTAACAAATTTTCAACTTTTTAAGCAAACATGGTAGATTACAACCAACATATATTTTTTACTGAGGTAAGCTAAGTCCAAAAATAGAGCAACATCGTCCCTCAAAGGCTTTTTGGAAATGTGTTAATAGATTATGTAGTGAAATAGTAATTAAAACAAAAATTGAACATATTTTATAAAGACAGATCATAATTTAATAACAGATCATGAAAAAAAATTGCAGATCTATTTAATAAGTATTTGGCGACTTAGGAAAACATATGCTTAGATAATTGATACACCATTCAATTATGTTAAAGAGATTAAGTTGTAAAAAATATCATATATTTATTTTCAAAGAATGAAGACAAAGTCATAAAAACTATACACACACTAAAAAAATAAGAAATCGTGTCAGGTATAGATACCCTCAGATCAGAAATGTTAAAAGAAATGGCGGAAGAAATTGATAAACCAAACTGCTTCAGATTAGGTAGGTACATTTCTCAATGTATTAAAAACAGGCATCATTAAACCGCTTTTTATAGGTGACGATCGTATTGAACTTGGAAACTATAGACCCATAAGCTTGACTTCGAATCTCAGTAAAGTAATCGAAAAAATTATAAAATCTCGTCTGAGTTTTTAAAGAAACATAATATATTTATAGCTTTAGAAAAATAAATTATTATCTAAAAATCAATATGACTTTAAAAAGGGAAGGTCTACAGAAGATGCAATAGGGTAAATTGATAAAAATTATTTTAAATTCTTTAGATAATAAAAAAGCTTCTATATGTATATTTGTAGATTTGTGTAAAGTCTAAAGCATTTGATACTGTAAACCACAAAATATTCCACACCAAAACCATTAGAGGTGTTACATTACAGTTGTGACAGACGGCAAAATATAACTGTAAATGGTAAAATCAGCGGGACCAGAACTGTGACTAACGGAGTCCCTCAAGGAACGGTGTTGGGTGTTGGGACCATTTTATATTTACTATTTATATAAACACCTTACTTAAATTACAGACCTCAGGCCAGATCATAAATTTCGGTGACGATACAGCCATTTTTTATTACAATAACAACTGGGAAAGTTTCGAAATAAATAAAAAGATAATTTGAAAATAACCAGTAAACATTAAATATTGAAAAAACTAAATACTTGCCGTTTTTGTCATACACCACTGGGTTACCAAACTTCAACCAACTTGAAATTGACAACAACACAAAAACTCCAGAAGTAAAAAACGTTAAGTATATTAATATTGTAATTGACAGACACCTAAAATGGGATCATTATATCAAATATGAAGTCCAAATAATACTTTATTTGAGATTTATCTTCAAAATTTAAATATCTTCGCTACTGGATGCTCACCATCTGAAGACTTTATACTATTCTCTAGTAGAATCACAATTGGCCTTTAGGATTTTTGGATGAGGTGAAGCCTACAATACTAACCTCAAAAATCTAAACGTTTTAAAAAATTTTATAACTAGAATAATATAGAAGGGGTATGAGATCTTTAGTGGACCAATTATTTGCAGACACTGACTTCATGGATTTAAACCAGTTGTACTCCTACAAATCGTTATTACATTTCCACAGTGAGAAATCATTTCTTAATTGTACCCAGTTCTTCTTATGGTGCCTATCAGTTACGGATGTTGGACACTAACATGGCTGTTCTGACTTTGTTCACTACTACCCTCAAAAGTCCGGTAGTGGTTAAGTTAAATCGTTTTCGAAGATTACGCAGGTAGGATATTCTTCTTCGTCCTGGACCTCTTTTCCCATGAACTTTACCTTAAAGTATGGTCCGAAGTAGGTCATATCGTTGTTCATTGCGCACTATATGGCCAGGTATTCCCGTTTGCGACGTTTTATGGTTACGACTAAATCGCGCTCTTTACCCATTCTATGTAGTACTTTCTCGTTGGTAACTGTATCCAGGAAATCCTCAACATGCGCCTATAGCACCACATCACAAATGCTTCGAGTCTCTTTAGTGATGTTTGAGTTAAGGTCCATGACTTCACGCCATATAAAAGAACAGAGAATACGTAGCATTTTAGTACCCACTAGTCATACCAAACTATAGTAAAATTCATTAAGCGATGCAGGAAGATGTAAACATTAAATCGTGTCCGAATCGGTATGAGCTGCTAAAAACTTCGGCAGACGAAATAAAGATGGACATTTCGGTTAGTTTTTAAATATTTTTGGAGAACTGTTACTTGCATTTATGCATAAAATATTCATTAATTTTATAAATCGGATTATTTTTTCACTTACTATGTATTCAGTGACAACAATAATTTATTTACTATGCAATAAACACGAATATTTGAGAAAAGAAAAAAAATAATAAACTGTCATAATTATACTGTTACTTATCGGAACGGGTAGACTCATTTGGAACATCTTTTACAATTAATTACTATTTATAACTGGGAATAAGCCACATTAAAGATAAAAATACATTTATTGACGTTTCAATTTCCAATTCGGAAATCGTTCTCAAAATACAAATAGTAAATTAAACAAATTTTGTTTTTTTGTTACATAGTGAAAAAATTCTTCTGATAATTTAATTTTATCTGACTCATTTATATTGACAATTCAGACATACATTATGCATTTTAAAGTAGACGACTTTAAAATGATATTGCCAATACTGTTGAGTTGCGCTCCTGGGACGACTTTACTTATAAGATAGTTCATTCGATTACATGAAATCAACTTTAACTTGAGAATATCCGTCAGAAAAAATCATAGCATGTAATTCGTCTTTAAAAAGACAAACACATGACATGACATCAAAATTCTGATTTTATATGTTACGTTATTTAAAAAACATAAATGATGTATCCTCTATATGTTACTGACTTACTAATACTGGTATTTTCTTATTAATAACTTCCTCTTTCAATATTGGTAACCAGATCCTACTACATTCTGCCGAGGAATTTGCGACACAATTGGCCTCATTTAGCATAATTAGAGCCGCTTCTTTGATTTTTCTTTTTTTACCATCCGTTTCTTTTAGGACTATATTTGAATTATTCCATTGAACCCTATGTTCATTATCCCATGCGTGTTTACATATTTGAGATCTATCAAATTCTCTATTTTTAATATAAGATTGATGTTCACTTATTCTAACATTTAATGGCCTTGATGATTCACCTAAATAAAACTGATCGCATTCACAAGGTATTTTATAAATGCAATTCTTTGTCCTTTCTTGTTCATTGTTAGGTTTGGTTTTGGACAAAATAGATCTCAACGTGTTTGTTGTTTTGAATGTTGTTGAAATGTTGAATTTATTTCCTATCCTTTTAAGTTTTTCTGATAATCCTTTTATGTACGGTATTGTTACTTTCCTCATATTATTCCTTGTGTATGCTGTAGGATCTCGTTCTAAGTTGTTCTGTTCTATTCGATCAATTGTTGAAAATTCCTTATTTATAAACGATAAAGGATAATCATTTTTTAATAAAACAGATGTTAACAAATGTTTCTCCTCCAAGAACGAATTTTCGTTAGAGCAAGTAATTTTGGCTCTATCGTATAAGGATTTAATTATTCCCTTTTTTACATTAATATTATGATTTGATTTGAAATTTAAATATCTATTGGTGTGTGTTGGTTTTCTATACACCTGAGTCTCATATCCAGTATCGTTCTTAGAGATTAAAACATCCAGGAAAGGTAGCGTGTTATTATATTCCTTTTCCATGGTAAATGTTATTGTCTCTTCTTTATCGTTTATATCATTTAGGAATGTGTCCAACAACTCTGATTCATGAGGCCATATTGAGAATACATCATCTACATACCTCCACCATACTGTGGGTTTGAAATTTTGTTTAGAAATGATATTTGTTTCAAAATGTTCCATAAATATATCGGCTAAGAATGGAGATAAACTAGAGCCCATTGCTAGACCAAAATTTTGTTTATAGAATTCATTATTTAGTTGAAAGTATGTATTATCAGTACATAATGTTAATAACTCCATTATAGCCGATATGTTTAGTCTTGTTCTAGTTGCCAATGAATCATCACTCTCTAATTTTCTCTTGACTATACTTAAAGTCTTATTTAATGGCACATTCGTAAATAAACTATTTATGTCAAAACTTACCAAAGTATTATTTGAATTAAATTCAATATTTGATAGTTTATTTAAAAAATGTTGTGTATTTTTTATGAATGTGTCATTTTTATTTGTATAAGGTTTTAAAATATTTAATAAAAAAAAGAGAACAATAGCTTCAGAACAATATTATATTAAATAGTTCTTACATGATATTCAGGTTGTTTTTGTTAAAAACTTTCAAAAATTCAGCTGGTATTTCATCGCATCCGGTGACTTCTATATCTTTTGTTTATTCTATGACTTTTACTACTTTTTCATCATCATCATATAACGGGGGTCCTACGGCAATTGCCGCTTCCCGCATTTCAGCCTCCATCTTTTCCTATCTCTCCAATCTCCCTCTTCTAAGCCTCTAGATTGCATTGTTTTTGTAATTTCTCTTCTCCAGGAATTTGGTGGTCTTTCCCTTTTCCTTCTTTCTGGCGGAACATACATTAAGGCTTTCTTTGGCCACCGCTCCACCTCCATTCTCATCACGTGACCATACCATTGTAATTGCCTTCCTTGTATTCTATCTAAGAGAGTATCTCTAATTCCTGTACGGTTTCGTATTTCCTCATTCCTGATTCTTTCCATTCTCGATACTCGACATGACCTTCTCAGATAATCCATTTCCACAACGTCTACTTTATCTCGTTCATTCTTTGTCATCGTCCAACATTCGGCACCATATGTGGTAATTGGTTCTACAATTGCTCTGTATACGCGAAGTTTGGTATGCATCTTTATTTTATTAGACCACAGTAATGAATTCAGTATTCGGATGCATTTTTTCCCTTGGGTTATTAGGTTTTGTACATCTATCTTAACTCTGCCATCTGCTGATATGATGCTTCCTAGATATTTATACTGGTTGCAGCCTTTTATGACTGCATTTTCAAGCCTCAGATCTGTGGTATTTCCTCCAATTTTTAAATATTCTGTTTTGCTTATGTTTACAGTAAGCCCCCATTTGGCATATTCCTCAAATAATTTTCGATTCATATAATTTATATCTTCCTCATCGGTTGCAACCACCACCTGATCATCTGCAAACAACAATGTATACAGAGTTTCTTGTCCCACTTTGATGCCCATAAATCTACATTTATTTCTCCAATTCCTCAATGCTTTTTGGACGTATATTTTAAAGAGTGTCGGTGACAAACAGCATCCTTGCTTTAGGCCTTTAGTGACTTTAAATTCATTTGAGGTTCTGGTTCCAATTTTTACACAACTAACTGCATTTTCGTACAATTTATATATCGCTCGGATATACGTCGAATCCAATCCGGACCTTTTGAGGACCTCAAACATTTTCTTTAACGAGACACTATCATATGCTTTCTCAAGGTCTATAAATACCAAATGGGTCTCTCTACTTCTTTCGACACGCTTTTCAATTATTTGTCGTAGGATAAATATATTATCAAGGCAGGATCTCCCGGTACGAAAGCCGCTTTGTTCTTCAATATCTTGTATCTGTCTTTCAACCCTCTTCTTTAATATTCTGCCGTACAACCGGCCCACAGAACTCGTCACACTAATACCTCTATAATTGGAATTAATATTATAATTTTTTTACTTTTTAATATCTGTTATCCACATGGTTCAACATGGTCAACTGATTGACGAAATAGTTCGTGATATATAGCCAAGAGATCGGCTTATTGAACCACCCGGTACATTTAACACTTAAGTCTTTATTTGCACAGTTAAATGACACTCTAATTTCATAGGAGTAAAATTTATTTTTGCTACCCAAGTTCACTTGTTAATATTCCTTTTTATTATAGAACTAACAATTAAGTGTGTTATAATCACAAGACTTTATAAACACAACCTATTAATATTAACGTAAATGAGTCACAATGCAAAACACGTTCTGTTGCTCGGAAATTTTAATCCTTTCTAAGAAAGTTGAGGGCTTATAAATTGACCCCCTTCTTTTTGGAAATTGTAAATATTTTATACCTTATACCCTTATAGAGATTACGTACTCGTATCATGTTAATTAAAATGACTACAAAATTTAAGACAAAAATTTAAATAAATTGGTATGTTTAAAATTTTTAGGTAAAACCCAAACATCCAGAACAATGCTGAATATTATATTTTAGAAAATCTCGGTCACTGTTTTACTATGTAATATTGGGTTTTCTCTAACGTGCAATAAAATTTGTGCAAAAGTTACCTACTACACATATTTTTTTTTATTGATGGTAAAATGAAACTTCTTAACTTTTATTTCAAGTATAAAAAATGTCTTACATAATTTTTATGACCTTCTAGGTAGTCTAACAGACCGTGATGTGCCGTTTGTGTAATAGTTTTCACCTTACCGATTAAGGGTTAAAAATACAGCTCAATAAAAACTCCGTAGTAAAAATATTTGTTTTATAGTAGAATATCATTTAACGCAGTATCTGGGAATCTTAACAATTAAGCAAATTTAGAAAAATGGCTATAAACCAGAGCACTCCTACCTGAAAGAAATTCTTGCGTCTTGATTCTGGTTATAAATTCAAATCGTAAACCTCGGGAAAATTTTATTTTTTATTTTCGTTTTACCCATCTACAAAATAAGAGTCCATTGACTCGGGAATACTTTCTAAGATGTTTATTGCTTTACCCCATCCTATAAAATCACTCTCAAACATCAAAATTCTGATTTTATGTTACGTTATTTAAAAAACATAAATAATGTATCCTCTATATGTTACTGACTTACTAATACTGGTATTTTCTTAATGGGATAATGAACATAGAGTTCAATGGAATAATTCAAATATAGTCCTAAAAGAAACGGATGGTAAAAAAAAAAAAAAAAAAAAAAAAAAAAAAAAAATCAAAGAAGCGGCTCTAATTATGCTAAATGAGGCCAATTGTGTCGCAAATTCCTCGGCAGAATGTAGTAGGATCTGGTTACCAATATTGAAAGAGGAAGTTATTAATAAGAAAATACCAGTATTAGTAAGTCAGTAACATATAGAGGATACATTATTTATGTTTTTTAAATAACGTAACATAAAATCAGAATTTTGATGTTTGTTGAAGGTAAACTAAATTCACGAACAAATACTTACAATGTCGGGATAGTATTATGAGGTTTTTTTTCCTGGTTTTTCCCTCATAATTTACTATGGAATCACTAACAGGAGAATTTTACTGTCATCATGTCATGTGTTTGTCTTTTTAAAGACGAATTACATGCTATGATTTTTTCTGACGGATATTCTCAAGTTAAAGTTGATTTCATGTAATCGAATGAACTATCTTATAAGTAAAGTCGTCCCAGGAGCGCAACTCAACAGTATTGGCAATATCATTTTAAAGTCGTCTACTTTAAAATGCATAATGTATGTCTGAATTGTCAATATAAATGAGTCAGATAAAATTAAATTATCAGAAGAATTTTTTCACTATGTAACAAAAAACAAAATTTGTTTAATTTACTATTTGTATTTTGAGAACGATTTCCGAATTGGAAATTGAAACGTCAATAAATGTATTTTTATCTTTAATGTGGCTTATTCCCAGTTATAAATAGTAATTAATTTACAATGCCACAAGAAAATAGCTTCAGAACAATATCTTTTACAATTATGTGTTAAATTTATCGTTGTTTATATACCCTGCATGGCTTAATAAAATAAGGTATAGATATAGAAATGTAACGTTATTAGTATCAAAAAAGATAAAACCATTGGCCCACGTTGCATTGATTTTTTGCGGTCAAAAATTTGCAATTATCTACCATCTAGCATCAAAAAATTTAAAATAGAATTAAAACAATGGATTCATGGTAGCATAAATGTCAGATAAATGTTGTAATTTTTCAACAGTTACCATGTTACTACTAAATTATGGTAGGTACCTACATCAAAAAATTAATCCAGCTCTCACGGACAAGTTGTAGTCCATGTAGTTCCAGCGCGTGTGAGAATCAGGTTTATTTATATATTATACAAAATATGTAACTTTATATTGTATTAAATTTTTTTTGTTATAAACAAACTCTATTATTATTATATAATAGATTATTTCAAACATATTTATTCTTGTTTAGTTTAGGTACAGCCATCAATGTGCACGAGTCACGTCATTTATTTTTTTATTTGGCACATAATTTTGTCAATTTAATGAATTTTCTCCAAGATTCGCACTAGATTATGTACTGCCGTTCTATTAATAGGTTTATTTTATTCATGTTTACAGGTTTCTTGTTTGAATGGTTTATATTTATATACTGTGTTGTGTCTTTTTCCAATATTCTATTAAGGATGTTTATCAAAATTGTATTAACAATTGAGAACAAGAAAGCAAAAACATTGCCTTTAGTTTTGCACATGGGATGCATACTCCATGGGACACTTACATATTGTGTTAGGCCATTCTGGTAAATTGCTGATGCTCAAACTTCACTGATGTACCTATTTTGCAAAAAATTTCCATCTCCATATCTTTTCTGTAGAAATATATTATGTGTGTTCTATGAATTTTTATGGATATAGAATAATTGATGTATTCGACCGTTACTTAATGGAAATTCATTTTATGTAACAATAAAACACTGAAAACTTTGTTTTCAAACTTCCACAAAAAATTATTTTAACTTTTATCATAACAGCTATTTTGGCTAATTGCCTTTCTCAAGTGATTTATTTTTGGCATGCGTTTACACTTTATAGTTTCTAATGAAATAGGTTGAGGAGGGGAGAACTGTTTGTCTCAAGTTGGTCATTCAGAATTATATCTGTGTTTTTTTAATTTGTTGATTTCCATATAATATATTAACAAGGATAGCTTAAGGTCTTTATTTTGAATGTGAATTTTGAATTTAATAATCACTTTGAATGATAATCACTGCTTTGAATTTAACAATCAAATATATACAAATAACAGTGCAGGAGTTATAATGGGCAATCCTCTAAGCCCATTGCCATCAGATATTTTTATGGATCATGCAGAGAAAAAGATTTTAAAACATCCCGTATTTAAACAGCTTTTATATTGGTGGAGATACGTAGACGACCTACTAGTATGTTTCACAGGAAGAAGAAATTTCACAAAGAATTGCGGGAAGAAGGAGTAAACATGCATTACCTACTGGAAATGGAAAATTTTGGGGATATTCGATGGCTCTTTAAATTAAGATGTGGGGTTCTATATTTGAATGATCGACCTGGCAGAAATGATGAAAGAAGAGTTTGCTCAATGTGTAACACGAAGGAAAGGGAAGATGTGATACATTTTTTGGGAAAATGTTCGGTGTTGAGACATATTAGGTTAAAGTGGTTGGGTAGATATGAACTTAGTAGAGTGGAAGTAGTTAATATGATGAGACAGGGCAAGGCTGAGTTAGCAGGTTATTGTAGGGAGGCATGGGTGTATAGGTATGAGTTAGTGAGCCTATTTAACTACTAAATCTATTAGCGTGGTGTTATATTACAATTAGGATTAATAATTTGTTTGCTTATATCTATTATCCTTTTATCTATCTGGTCTATCTTGAATAATATTGTTATTATTATTGTTACTATTATTATTGTTGTATCTGCGGCTTTCACTCCCTCAAAGGGATACTCAATATTTTCAATGGTAATCTATACCTCACTGTTATACATTGTTATTATTGTTGAGTCTAGTGCGAAGTGTTACTTAGTAGGATATATACATTTAGTTTATTACTAACATTTATATGAATATTTACATAATTTATTTTTTATTTATTTTAATGGCCTTGTTAGATAGAATAAGCCTTTGTTTAATTTTTTGTATATCAATTAGGGAATATTTGTTTGCCAACCCTCCTGATAGCATGTGCCAAGGAGAACAAATGTCACTAAAAGTATTGCATTGTATTTTTTTTATATTGAGAAATAAAAGGCATTATTGATTGATTGATTGATTGATTGATTGATGTTTCACAGGAAATAACAAGCAACTCGACTAATTTTTATCGTATATTAATTCACTTCATAGTCGTATTGAATTTACAATAGAAACAGAACAAAATCAATCTATAAATTTTTTAGATTTAAAAATTATCAGATTTAAAAACAAACATAACTTCTCCAATTTCAATAACCTACCTATACTGACACGACTATACACAATGCATCATCCCATCCAATACAACATAAACTGGCAGCATATCAAAGTATGTTACATAGATTAACAGAAATTCCGATGTCAAAATACAACTTTGAGACAGAATTAAATATAATTAAGCAAATAGCAGTAAACAACGGATACAATGAACAAACAATTAATAAAATGTTAAATCAAAAACTACACAAGAAAGCCCTGAAATTAGTATTTCCACCACCAGAGAAAAAAACCCAGTACCTTCTGTTCGATTACATATACAGGCAAAATTACAACAAACATAGCCAAACACATAAAAAAGAAAAGAATAACACCAGCTTTCCAAACAAAAAACAACCTATGCAAATATATCAAAAACAACTAAACCCTTAATAAAAAACACTTACACAGCGATGTGTACAAACTTAAATGTGGCGACTTCCCAAAAACTTACATTGGTCAAACTGGTAGAAACTTTAACAAATGAATAGCAGAACATAAAAGGGCTTTCAATAATAGAAAAACAGATTCTACATACGCACTTCATCTTCTAGACCACAATCATTCTTTTAACGACAAATTTAAAATTTTTCACATTCAAAATAAAGGCCTTAAGCTATCCTTGTTAGAATCTATGGAAATCAACAAATTAAAAAACACAGATACAATTCTGAATGACCAACTTGAGACAAACAGTTCTCCCCTCCTCAACCTGTTTCATTAGAGACTATAAAGTGTAAACGCATGCAAAAAATAGATCACTTGAGAAGGCAATTAGCCGAAACAGCTGTAGTGATAAGAGTTAAAACAAATTTTTGTGGAAGTTTGAAAACAACGTTTTCAGTGTTTTATGGATATAGAATAGGAATATCAAATTAATTTTTCTCTATTTAAATTATGTTTCCGGTTTGTAATTTCATCATAGTACAAACAGTTTATAAAGCTTGTGTAAATCCTGTTTAATTTAACAGAACATTGAAGCAATCAGAAATAATTGGAAAAACCTTATTTCAATTATTCTCTTTTTTCGTTTTTTAAATATTCTGCCGCTTAAGTTGAATTTGCAAGTCAAAACATTTTAGACTGTAAAAACTTAACAACTGTACCTTGCCGTTATCTCAATTTAATTCTACTAGACTATTAAACCACCACCAGTTCAGGATTATTTTAAAAGATGGCTACAATAACGACAATTAAATAACCCCTCATAAGCACAAATTGCAAATGAGCGCGAGCAAGTGGGCGGAAGGATTTCTGTAATTGATACAATTGGTTCTTCAACGTAATTGACCTGAACTGTCACGGTACAGGGTGGTTTTTTTAGTATTCCCTTTTATGTGGTATTCGTAAAGTTTAATTGCTCGCGTAATTTAGGTGTAGTAGGTGTCGACGTAAAGGTAACACAGACACAATGAAATGTTGCCAAGGACTGAGCCGTTCCGATCGATATCTAACGTTTTTGGTTGATTACTGTAAAGTTCGCTTTGTACACTAAGTTGCAGGTAATGGATGGAGTTTTGGATGATTAAAGTGAAGTCAAAATTGGACAATTTTAGATTTGGTTGGGAGAATAAAATAATGACCTATAAAGTATTAATAGTAGTATGTTGGTAGTAGTATGTATCGGCGTTATTTATCATATTAATGGATATTTAGTTTCAAACAAAGTAATTTAAAAAATAAATAAGAAATGAATAAAAAAATGTTTCATAATTATCCTCTCTTCTTTATTAAATGTCTAGAAATAAAAGATTACGATATAAAGTAAAAAACCAAATTTCATACTGGCATTATAACTTTTAAGTAAGACCCGTCACTAAAAGTTATTATCGTTTTTAATGCTATTACCAAAATAGTATTATACCTACTAATTAATTTTTTTTTCTTTAAGCCCTTTTCTCTATTGGGATTGCCGAATATAGGCCTCTCCTAATTCTCGCCATTCACCTCTGTTGTTTATAAGACGTTTCGACATTGGCCCTATAGTCCTTTTAAT
Organism: Diabrotica balteata; assembly: GCA_918026665.1. Taxonomy (NCBI): domain Eukaryota; kingdom Metazoa; phylum Arthropoda; class Insecta; order Coleoptera; family Chrysomelidae; genus Diabrotica; species Diabrotica balteata. The sequence continues at coordinate 50,270,752 of OU898282.1, forward strand.
ATCGTCGCTTCATCGCATTTGCCGTCTTCAAGCAATTTGATTAAACCCAGCCTATGAGAAATGTTCACCCAGGTAGTACGATCGGGTGTAATAATTCATGGGAGCAAGGTGTGTTAACTCGAGAAAAAACAGGAGTCACCCCACCGTGCTCCAATGCTCTAGACCATCCCTTTCCCCTCTATAGCAATCTGATTCGCTATAGAGGCACAACAATCAGCCAAATGCTCTTCATGTGGAGGTCCTGGGTAATAGAATTCCAACATGGTTTCCTAACCGAATGCAAAAACTCAGGACAGCGCATCTCCGCTATTTTCCTGTGCATTTGCCGTCTTCCTCGTGGTCTTTTGGCTTTATATGGCCGCCAATTCCTGATTTCTTTATTACATCGGCCATCCGTAAGACGTTCGTTATGTCCAGCTCATTTCCATTTCAGTTTAACTGCCTGTTCTACAACATCTTTTACTTTTGTTCTATTATGAATGTCTACATTGATTTTATGGTCTTTGAGTGAGATACCCAGCATCTGTCGTTCCATAACTCTCTGATCTTCTCCATGTTTATTTTAGTAAATGTCCAGGTTTAAGTTCCATATGTAAGCACAGGTCGGATACAGGAATGAAACACTTTGGTTGGTTCGCAGTCTTTGAGGTATATTTTTATTTTTAAGTACGTATGAGAGTCATCATACTTATCAGGTATATAACAGCGATTTAGTTGTTTAAATGGATTTAAGCCACGACGACTGCTTATAATTTATAATAAAAATTACATTGTTTCACTGTTACATGACGTTTCAATTTCTTCCAGGAAATTGTTTTCAAAAACGATTATTTGACTGTGTCAGGAATACGTGCCATGCAGTAGCTGAGCTTTGAAAAGGATCATCCTGATGCATTGTTTTTCAAGAACAATGTAGGAAATGATTCTTTTTGAACATTTTTGCATAAAACCCAATCGTCGGCAAATACCACAAATATTACAAAAGACACCATGTGAAACCAAAAAGCCATTATAAAGAGGCAAAATATGCTATTCATCGCAACTTGTAAAGAAATTTAACTTTCCAACAAAGAGAAGGACAACAAATCACATATCAAGGCGCTCTCGATAATTATATTCAGGTAGATCTCGACGCACAAGACAATTGCTTCGAAAGCGGTGATGCCTAGTTAAGCTTGTGAGTTGCCTACTTTTTGCATTTTATATGCTAATTTTTTAATAAAACTTCTTTGTTTTGTTATTTAAATTGTATTCACAAGAATAAAGATACAAGTACATTCCAAGTACTTAATTGCAAGACAGTGGGTATAAGTGCTGTTTCTTATTCTAAAATATCTTCTAAATGCTATTTTTTTAATGTGATACAATCATATTATTGCATGAAAATTTTTTAAGTTAAAAGGAACAGTCACTCACTAATTATTTTAAAAAACAATCGGTAGAATTTAGGAAAGGCGTTAAACTTCAAACTTGATTTTCTCAAAACTACACAAAATGCAGTTTTATCCTTTCTTTACGCTCTTATATACAGGGTGTTAAAAGATAAAAAGATATGTCATAAATTAAATTACGCATTCCGGGGACAAACATAAATTGATTGAATCGAACTTACCTTAGTACAAAAGTGTACACAATAAAAGTTACAGCCCTTTGAAGTTACAAAAGAAAAATTGTTTTTTTGCATTATCTGCTGAACTACTTGACATTTCGTAATAAAAATACGTTACTTTCTTGTTATGAAAGCATTATTCATATAAAAGAAACAGCAAAATCTAAGAGCACAGAAAAATTTTAAGGGGGTGTGCAGCCCTAAATCCCCCCAAACTTTTGAGTACGTTCAAATCAAATTAATTTTGTGGCATCATTAGTTTAACATTATTTTTAAAATTTTTTTGCCTCTTATTACTTTTTCGAAAAACTAGTTTTTTCCTAGTTGGACATAAAAATACAATTAGTTTCTACGGATACAATAATTATAAACAGTTCCATCAGTAATAGTCAATAATTTATTGTGTGAATAAGATTAGTATTAAAAATTTTGATATTACAATGGCTTACGCATTTCAGGAAATGGCAGATATGCATTTAACTTTGGGTAAGTTATATCAGATTAAATTATGATTTCAATAAACGATCGGGAATATTGTAGATGAATGTCAAGGAAATAGTGCAGCAGCCGAAAGGCCAATCGAAATACACCCGATAGACGAATATTTCTGACCATTGATCGTCATTTACGGGAAACGGGTCCATTCTAACCGCAAGTTTCTGGCAATAGTGGTCGTCCAATAGTGGATGCAACTGATGAAGACATTTTAGAAATCATTGAAGAAGTCCCTGGAACACGTACAAGGCTAATAGCTGCTCAACTAAATGTTCCTCACGTAAGGGTTTGGAGGCGTTTGAAGGATCAGCTGCTTAAACCTTATCACTTAACAAGAGTTATTGGTTGAAGATTACCCTAAAAGGATTGGATTTTGCGGTTGGTGGTTAATGGAAAACACTCGAAATGTTAATGTTATTAGAAATATTTTGTTTACCGATCAGGCACCTTCAGTAGAAATGGAATAATAAACCATCATAACGAGCACATTTGGGCCGACGAAAATTCTCACGCCAGCAAAACGACTTATCACCAAAGGACTTTAAAAGTTAATGTTTGGGCAGGAACTGTAGATAACAATCTAATAGGCCCAGTATTTCTTCCTAACAATTTAAATGGTGATAATTATTGGCAGTTCTTGGCAAACGATTTACAAGAGTATTTGGAAGAAGTGAATATTGCAATAAGACAAAATATGTGGTTTCTACAAGATGGCGTCCAATCGCATTACAGTAATGAAGTCCGGAAATACCTTTGCAGGTAGTATCCTCGTGGGTGAATAGGAAGGGGTTGTGACGCACCTATTTGTTGGCCACCCAGAAGTCCAGGTTTTAACCCCACGGACTTTTGCTTTTAGGAATTTACGAAAGAGAAAGTGCATCTGCAACAATAGAGGACGAACAACAATTGAGGGTTAGAATAATTAAAGATGAAAATCAATTTCGTTAGAAATATATGATTTTTTAGCGCATTCGGTTTTCTTTATTAAAACGATACCGAATGTGTATTGAAGAAAATGGGGGTCATTTTGAACATTTATTGTAATATCATCATCATCATCATTATTTTGACTTTATAACCCTGTGTGGGTCCTACCCTCCCCAATTTTTTTTTAAAATTCCCTATCCATCGCCTTCCTTCGCCAAGCACGTATTTCCATATTTCTCATATCTTGATCTATGTTATCTAGGAATCTTGTTCTGGGTCTTTCTCTTGTTCTTTGACCAATAGGTCTATCAAGGAGCTTTTTTTCTAGCTAAGTCGGTTTTCTTCATCCGCATTACATGGCCTATCCACCTCAGACGTCCTATCTTAATGTGTTTTACGATATCTGGTACTGGTATATTCTATAGAGTTCAAAGTTGTATCGTCTTCTCCAGACACCATTTTCATTTACCACTCCATAGATTCGCCTTAGTATTTTTTTTTCGAAACATCCTAACATGTTATCATTGCTTTTTGGTAAAGTCCAGGTTTCTTAACCATATGTTAGGACTGGGCGTATTATTGTTTTGTAGCGGTTTGGGCGGTTTGATAGTGATATGAGGCAAATTTTTTTTAAAAATAATGTGTTAAACTAATGATGCCACAAAATTCATTTGATTTGAACGTACTCAAAAGTTTGGGGAGATTTAGGACTGCACGCCCCCCTGAAAATTCTTCTGTGAGCTTAGATTTTGTTGTTTCTTTTATATGAAAAATGCTTTTAAAACAAAAAGTAACGTGTCCATTTTTACTACAAAATGTCGAGTAGTTTAGGTGATAATGCAAAAAAAAACAATTTTTATTTTGTAACTTCAAAGGGTTGTAACTTTTTTGTGTACACTTTTATACTAAGATAAGTTGGATTCAATCAATTTATTTTGGTCCGCGGAATGTGTGATTTAATTTATGACATACCTTTTTGAAACACCCTGTATATAAGAATGGAAATTTATAATTTGCTGTTAGTTAGATAAACGAATGATGCTTATAATATATCGTATACATGTAGAACATCTTATGTAATCTTATCATATCTAGTCGTATATTATAATAACTACATTACATTATAGTCAATGACACTCTATAACTCATCAGTAATTTAAATGTATGCATTTCCACTTGGTCATATGACCATATTACATTTCATTAACTTTCCCATCACTTTATTTTTGCTTTTTATTTATTAGTTTTCAGATTAATTTTAAATGTTCTACAAAACCAATAAATTATGGCGGCGTTAAGTCAGAAATTAGAAGTTTGTTAATTATACTCCAACTTCAAAAATATTCCATTATTTAAATTTTTCCTGCGAGAATAACACAACTAAACCGTTTCTAGCAAGAAATAGAAGTTAACCTCTCACATAGGGCAAGAACAACATAAAACACATAACAAATTGCAGCTATTTAACAATAGTTAAACTGTTATAAGTAAGTAACACGAAACCAACGTAATACCTACATAGGACTATAAACGTCACATATGTTTTTAGAACTTCCCACGTATAACTATTACCTGAAATGTCTGCTACATTGTACGAGAGGCACCAATGTACTCCAGCATCTTCACTATTGAATGTAAATTTTAAAAAATATTTTGGATGTAAATAAAGGAAATTTGTTGATTTTAAAATATTAATTAATATTATAAAAAATTAATTAAATACTAACCAAACAATAAACAGCGAAAGTAAAACAGTAAGCGACAAAACAGTAATGCAGTGAACAGTGTACAATTTAAGTGATGCGAATTCAGGAGACTAAGACCCCAAAGCTCTGGTGAAGACTCGTAAAATAAGTCGAAAGCTCGGAGTACTCAAATTCGATGCGATTTAACCTACAAAAACCCCGTGAACTCGATATTAATTTTTTTAATAATATTAATCTTAGCTTTAATTTTGATTAAAAATTCCGTACAACAAGAGAAGAAGAGGCAGACTATCCGTAGAATAAAGAGAGGGCATTTAAAAAACTGACGACAGACAGAGCCATATAAAAATAATAATAGATGGGATAACGAGGGAATTAAAATGTGCGTAAAAAGGGAAATGGGGGATCTTCACAATATAAACAGATGTTTTATGTAATATGCAATTATGGTACATATTCAGAACAAATTCTATGTACTTGTTAAATTTAAGACAGGTTGCATCTACAAACGATCACTTCTTCAAGCGTCTAATCAAAATTGATATCCTGTCGTACTTTAGCTCTCATTCATCCTACTCATTAATTGAGCCCTTGTGAGGACGTGGTGACACTTACTATTGGTTTATTATTGGCTTGCTACCTTCTTTGACTGCGACCCTATGCCAGACGGACTTCCTCTTAATTTTCAGCCTTCTATATTTTCTTCTACTACCAATAGTTTCGTAATTCCTATTCTTCTGGCTACGTGGCTAAAATACAAAATTGACTGATAGCTTCTATGTTATGTCCAAAACACGCGTGGAATTCTTCTGTAGACTGGAAAAAATTAGGGCTTTGTCTAACCTGAGCTTAATCTTTTGTCAGAATTTATATTGTATAATAGAGATCTTATGCAGCCAGGTCTAGTTTCTTTTTTGTTTTGATTGTATTTGAATATATTTCGTGAACTGTGGTTAAGTTTCCACCATTACAGGTTGTTATTAGGTTAAAAAGGTGGTTAGGCACTTTGCCTAACCACCTTTTTAACCTAATTTAATCTAATAACAAAAAGCCTTTGGTACATTGAGTTTTCCCACTTTTTCTATTATCTGGCTGGTGTTCAGTATCTTCTCACGCGTTTCTTTCCATGGTACGAACCCTCATTGTTCTTCGGCTATCTCTGAGAGCAGAAAGTTCTTTAGTGATTCACTGATTATGTGTAGCAGAAGGGCAATGGTTTTGTAATTGCTACATACGGTTATGTATCCTGTTTTATGGATATGGATAAAGGTTGATTCGCTCCAGTCAACAGGCCATTCAACTGTGATCCATATCATGTTGCACATATCTAATATTACATCTTGCAATCTCGTCCGTTGCTTTTAAAATCTCTGCTGGTAAGCAATCTATATCTGGAGTTTTTTTATTTCTTATCTGTTTGAAAGGTTCTTCTTCTTCTCGTCAAATAGTTGGTTGTTCATATTTGATTGCATGTTTTTTGTGTTCTGTGGCTAATCCATGTTTTGAAGTGTCTTTATATAATTCTGAGTAGTAATTTTTCCATGCCTCTGCAATGCTATCCATGTCGGTTTTTACTTCTCCATTGTGAGGTTGGATGCTCTAAAGTTGTGAATTAAACTCTCTTTACAAATATTTAACTTGTTTTTATAGTTCACGATTTTCATAGCAGTTTTCATGTTGCTGCAATTCTTGAAATACGTTATTTATATTATTTTTTATCTTTGATGCACAAAAATTATATTTTTCTGCGTAGCTCCGCTATTTTAGTTTTAAGTGTTATTTCTACATTAAAATAGGAAGAATTAAATTGAGAAGCTGCCTCAAGTAGAGATCAAAAAGGTGTTAGTGAGTGATAAATATGTTATTGGAAAATATTATGCACTTAAAATGAAAATATCATCAGAATGCATTGTAAATTAACATTTGGCGTTTCCAATTAATTGTTTGGGTATGTCTCCCGGTCCACTTTTTCCTACCACCTTGCCTTGTATAACCCATCGCATAAACTCATATTTTGTATTTCTTAGTATGTGACCAAAGTAGTTCACTTTTCTTTCCTTCATATTGTTGTTTCCGTATGTGCTACGTGTTGTGTGCATGATATTAATACTTTAAATAAAACTTTTAATTATTTTATTAGTAATATTTGGTGTTGCTAATTCCACATCATAGATAGATATATTTTATTTACTTTTGCATTTTCATTTTAGAATTCGAATGGAACGTAGTAGAAAATCCACCTGAAATATACCAATATTAGTTGATTTTTCTTAGATATTTTTAGAGGACGGTTTTCTAGCATCTACAGTAACTGATAGAGGGTCTCGTCTGCATTAGATAATGAATGAAATCAGTCAGGTCATATTTCGAATCTTCATGGTCATTGTCCTCAGCAATTCTGTTAATTTCATCATTGTTGTTATCGTTAGTTTTCCCAGAACAAGTTCGTCGTCTTCCTCAAGTAGAAGCTAGATAGAAGGTAGAGAAAATAGAAGAAAAAGCAAAAGTGGTATACAAACAAACACGGATATTAAGGAATCAATATTTAATGATCTTAAAATAAATCACGAGGATAATGCAGCTAAAAAATCTGCATAAAATATTGTAGAGGAATAATGTTTATATTACCATTCTTAAACAGACACTCACATTCCAAGACAAAATTATCGCAAAGTACAAAAGCGTTTTGTAATCTATAGAATAAAAAGGCATTGCAAATGGATGACAACGGTAATATGAAAATAATTATTAAAGGTGTCACAAAAGAGCTTTAAAAAGTGTATCTACTTATCTACTTCATACTGTGTAAAACTGATCCCTATTATTGGGATGCAATTTCTCAACACAATCTCTACACAATCATTTTTCCTAAGTAGCAATATAAGTTTTTTGTCTGATTATATCAAAGTATGTCCCAAATCTTAACGAGTCTTTTAATAAAATGGAGTTAAACGTTGAATAAAAGCTTTTAAGAACACCGTGCCCCTCTTCAGGTATATACGGGACGTTAAGATAGAAATCATTAATATAATATAGATAAATTTCAATCAGTTTTTAAAGACTGATTGCAAAAGTATATCTTTTGAATGATGGGATTACCGAATAAAAAATATAGGTAGTGCAGTTTTTGTAAAAAAGTAATCAATTTGTAAAGGTAAGTAATAATAAAGTTTAGAGAATAACAAAGTCAAGTTGGGGGGGGGGGGGAGATTTTAATACACTAATCACTGATATTACGAACTCTATTATCGGTCCCAGTGGGAAATAGGAGTAGAGGCAGACCACGACTAAGATGGAGGGACGGTGTGGACGAGGACGCAAGGAAAATCGGCGCGGCAAATTGGCAACGGTTGGCGATGAACAGAAACGACTGGCGAAATAGACTGGGGAAGGTCAAGGCTCAACTAGAGCTGTAGCACCACTGATGATGATGATCACTGATATAGATTAAGTAATGACACTTAATTACTTATATTTGTCGAAGGACAATAAACAAGAAAGACCATAAGTATTTTGGTAAATATTATTATACATATATCCACAATATATTTACCTTATTACCCAACGAAAGAATATATTAATGTTAGAGTGTGACCGTGTATCCTAAATTGTTCTCAATGTATTAAATATACCGATACTAAACCGATATATATATATATATATATATATATATATATATATATATATATATATATATATATATATATATATATATATATACCGATAAATATACCTTCTCTTAAATATACCGATACTTCGCAAAACTTTGAAAGCCTTAAAAAAGGACAGAGAAAAAAAGTAACCGACGTTTCGCTGACAACGTAGTTCTAACCTAATCGATCTTAGAAAAATCCAATTTCGCAAAAATTAGGATTACAAATAAAGCTTACATAAGCCAGAGCTTCACCAAAAACTAGATTGAAACAGAATTTTACACCGAAATAAAAAATTGATAATGACATAAACGCTGAAAGCTGAAAGCAATTCGATTTAATCACTGTACGAAACATGGTTCTTAGGCCATCAAACAGCTTCGATATATAATAGGGAGGCATTTAATAATATATAAAAATTGAAAGAACAATGTTGGAGAATATCTACAAGAAATAAAGCTAATAGTAACAAAGTACAGCTTGTGAGATAATTAAAAAAGTAATGAAATTAAGCAAACTCAGGCAAATCATTTTTATAGAAAAATTATCGTAATTGGGAATAGCACAAAGAACAATGCAAAGGAAAATATTGGGCTATGCTTAGTAATCAAATTAATTAGATCTCAAGCAATAAACTTAAGTTTTTTATAAATTAGAGAAGTAATTGTTTCACGATCTTGTGTAATTAAACAATTGTATTATTGTTGTAAAAACAATGAGTTATATTAATATAAGTTGATTTTTGTCCTCATAAATATTGGTTTGAATCTTATGTGACAGACCGTACTGCTTATTTACAAAAATATTCGTCTTAAAGTGCCATATGAGCTGGTTGTTTTATAAAAACATGGTCGAGAATAGTCGAAACTTGGATAAAATTGTGCGTGAATTGTGTCAAGCCAAAAAATTAATCGTAGTTGGTCTTAAGTTGCTTACCTTAATAGTTTGCTCACAATATAAATTACTTAAAAGATTTTAATCTACATTACAAGATATGCAGGGGTAGGTGGATGGTGGTGGCACTGATTGTAGGTGGATGGTGACTGACTAGGAAAAATACATGATAACCAGGATTCTAGTAACATTAAATTGTTTAATAAACAGTCGATATCAAAAGCATAAAAGCAGGAAAGCAAAAGTGCTGTGAAATCTTTTACTTCCCTTGAGAAGACATAACTGTAATGCTTGGTCAAATAAGATGAATACATGTTTAAATAATCCAAATTGCAAAAGGTCGCACTATGAAACTTATAATATTAACAGATATAAACATACTATGAGAAAAACTAATTTTCAACATCCTACGTTTTAAAACTACCAGATCAAGAACATTTCCCTAAGGTATAAACTAAAACTGCAATTTAACAAATAATACAAACTACTTAAAAGATTTTAATCTAGATTACAACATATGCAGGGGTAGGTAGATGGTGGCACTCTTCCTAGACATCAAGAACGGATTCAAGAACGCGAGCTGGGGGAAAATCATTAGACTATTAGAAGAAATAAAAATATCCCTGTACCTACATAAATTGGCGAGGGACTATTTTACAGATAGGAGCATTAATATAACCAGAGAGCGGAAGTGCTACAGCGCTGGAGTCTGGGTCCATTTCTCTATAATGTACTTTATATGTACATATTGGAAATCAACCTAGGAGAGATAATACAGGCAATTACTTATGCAGACCAGCTGGTCATACTAGTAAAGCACTTTGAGAATGATCCCATAATGGATAGGGCAAACATAGCCTTGAACTAGTTAGGATGTGGCTAGAGAAGAGAGAATTGATGCTAGCCACATAGAAGGCGGAGGCCATAATCTCCAAGGGTCCAAGAGCGAGAGAGCATATCTCTTTCACTCTTGCAGGAGAAAATATCCTACCTGTCAAGAAAGGCAAAAATTTGGGCGTAATACTAGACACCAAACAGAGCTTCATTGAAAATATAATATATACTACGAAAAAAGCCGATCAAAGAACAGCGGAGCTAAAAAAGATGATGCCGAACATAGGAGGACTGAGGATAGGTAAAAGTAGAATTCTCATGGAAGTTGTCTACTCCACCATACTCAAAGCAGCACCAGTATGACAGTGGGCGCTGAACCAAAATGCAAAAGAATTCTGGAGAAAGCTAGGAGGAAGGCCCTGCTGAGGGTCGTCTGTGCATATAAGACGACTTCGACAGTTATCTTACAAGTGATAGTAGGTGTACCACCAATTTACCTACTAATGAGAGAAAGAGCAATCACGTACGTACAGCATGATTGAAAACGACACAGTATAAGAGAGGTATGACATACGTAAAATGGCAAGAAGAGTAGGAAACAAACATAGGGCTGAATGGACAAGAACACTCATATCAAACGTGAGAGACAGGGTAGGATACAGCCTTAGGAAAACTAACTACTTCTTTACACAGTTCCTTACAGAGCATGACGTGGATTTCAGAGCCTATCTGGTCACGATAGAAAAGCAAGCGAAGACAACAACTGTGTTGAGTGTGGGGTTAACGACACGGCACAGCACTATGTGTTAAATTGCAGAAGGTTCACGAATAAGAGAGCGGAGCTATATGAAAGGGTGGGAGAAGTTAGGGCGATTAAGAGCGTAGGTGCAAAATTTCGAACCTATGCTTTTTAAATGCATTCATTTTTTTCGAATCTTGAGAAAACTAATAAGTATTTTTGAAAAATTTAAACACAGAATAAAAGATTATACAATTGCTGAGGGTCGAAAGTCTCTAAAAACTTCTATATTGTTTATATTCATAAGTTATAGAGGTGAAGAAGAGAAAATTTAGTGTGATTTTTAATTTTAAATATCTTATTAAAAAAAAATTTTTGTTTATTTTAAGGGACTTTCGGCCCTCGGTAATAATGTAATCTTTCATTCTGCGTTTACATTTTTCAAAAATATTAGGTTTCTCAGGATTCGAAAAAAAAATAAATGTATTTAAAAAGCATTGGCTCGAAATTTTGCGTCTACGCTCTTAACATAATGGAAGTGGCGGGATTAGGAGAAAATAACTACAAAAAATACTAGAGGTAATAATCAGAATAATAAAAAGGAAACAGATTCTAGAAAGGGAACGACAGCAGGCATAAACGCTAAAGGGAAAACATAAGAGAAAGAAGTCGCGCGTGCGTATTGGGATAGTCTAAACAAGACTTCCAATAGAAGAAATGCACTTGGAAGTATCCTTTTACTATAAATCCATCACACGTCTGTGGAAGATTTTTACGTACTCAATAAAAAAAATACATATAATATAACCTTTAAATTTCTCTCTAATACCTACTTGGTTGATGTGATTGATTATATAGAAAAAGAAAGTCATTCAAACAAAGAGATGCATGGCCTACCATTCTAAATTAAATTATTTGTGTTCAATATAATCCATATTTATATAGCTGCTTAAGAATAAAGAAACAGTAGACCAAATCTTTCCAAATTGTATTAAGGGCATAGAATTAATAAACGATTTGACATTCCCTTTTAATACTTTAAGGGTCTCGGGTGGGTCTGTGGTTTTCGAGGGATAAAAGGAGTCATGAAATTCAATTGATGTCAGATCGAAATAATTAGAATTTATTGCAGTTCGAGCTAGTTGTCACTTTGGGGCTAAGTTTAATGGGGGAATGACTATGGTTAGGAATTGTGTTACTGTTTGTAACTTAAAACTTGAATGGAGTTCAGCACCGAATAATCAATACTTCCTCGTCGTCAAGGGGATATATTTCTAATCTTAACTGAAGTATTTAAGGTTTAAAGGAAGATAGGAACTTCAGATAAGTATACATAAATACTGATTAAAAACAGCACATTTTATCATATTGGTACTTTAAGGTGTCATATAGATAATTAGAACTAGAAGCATATACTTATATGGGAAATAATTTTACTTAATCGAAATGAAATTTTAAAAAAATCGATTCTTTGTTTTATTTTGCATAATATGCATTCGATGAATAGTGCAGTCAATAACAGATAAGATGTCAGCATAAAAAATATTTGGAGTAAAGCATAAAACTGGATTTTTTTTACTTTTCTAATAGTCCAGGCAGTATTTGTGAAAATTAACGATTTTTGAGTGTAAGGCATATAATTGGAGTTTTTTGCATAAATCGCTCCAAAATATTACTATTAAACGATAATTTACTATGTTGAGTTGTAAATATATTTTTTTAACAAAATATAAAAAAATATTTAAAAATTCGATATTTTTCCTTCTTTTATCGCGTATATCTCTATCCAATAGAACTATTAGTTTTAGAATAAATTCTACATGCTAGTTTTAAATCTTAAGAATTATTACTATTATTATTGAATAAATACTGCAAAACACAACAAAAAACTAAAGTTAAAAAGCTTTAACTTACGACTAACTTACGACTTTCATATTCCGAGAAAAAAAAACTGTTGTGCTTTATGTTGTTAATCCTCACACCAAATTTCATTAAAATCGATTTAATAGTTTTTGCAAAATAACTTTGCAATTCAAATTAAAAAAAAAAATAAATGATTATCAAAAATATGCAGATTAAAAACTAAAACTTTTATATATTTAAAACAAATAGATATAGAAGAGCATTTAAGATATAAAAGAATCCATTTTGAAAAATTAAAATCCATCGATTAGAAGAAATTAGGAAATTTTTGAAAAAATTGATTAAATTTCAGGCTTAAAAATTTTAAATACCTTCATTAATTGTTGATTGATTTTAATTTTTTAAACGGATATTGAAAGTACGTCGAAGATATATTTAAAAAAAAAAAAAGAAAAAATAATATGATCTGTTCACTAGTTCATTATATATTAAAAAAAAATAGATATAGAAGAGCATTTAAGATATAGAAGAACCCATTTTGAAAAATTTAAATCCATCGATTAGAAGAAATTAGGAAATTTTGAAAAAATTGATTAAATTTTAGGCTTAAAAAATTGAAATCACTTCATTAATTGTTGATTGATATTATTTTTAAATCAGATATTAAAAGTTCCTCAAAAGATACTTAAAAAAAAATAAGATGATCGGTTCATTAGTTCTTAAGTGATGCTCGGTCAAAGTGTACTCCAATTTTTTGCTGATTCTTTTAATGCTACATACGCCTCTCGTTTTCCGTTTCCCAACAATATTGATGTCAACAGCAAAGGCTAGGAACCAGTCATTGTGATTTGTGACATACGTACTACTTTTTCCAGGGCTAGATTAAACAGTATACAGGAGAGAGGGTATCCCTGGCGCAGCCTTTAATTAGTTTCAGAAGAGTTCCTCCTGAATTCGTACTCTACATTCAACTTTTTTAAGAGTTAGTTTAGTTAAAGTTACCAACTGATTTGCTGTTCCTAGCTCTCTTATTGCTTCGAACATTTCTCTTCTATTCACAGAGACGTAGTGTGGAATTTATAAATATGTGATGAGTATCAACATATGGCATTAACTTTAATGGCAGCCAGTTAAACCACCTCAGATTCGCTGACGACATAGTGGTTATAGCGAGCACATTCGAGGAACTGCAAATTAGGTTGAAGAAACTAGCAGCCAGCTCCCAATACGTCGGCTTAAAAATGAATATGAAAAAAAAAACAAAAATAATAACAAACACATATGACCCCAGACATATAACTATCAACGGCAGTGAGGTAGAACAAATCCAGGAATATATCTACCTAGGCCAAATCCTGAGACTTTGACAAAGAGAACCAAAGTGCGGAAATTACCAGAAGAGCAAGACTAGCATGGGCAGGATTTGGAAAACTGAGTTGGATACTTAAAAACCGCAAAATACCCCAATACTTGAGGAGCAAAGTGTTTAACCAATGCATCCTTCCTATCATGACATATGGATGTCAAACCTGGACCCTAACCAAGGCAAACATGAATAAACTAGCCCCAACAGAAAGAACAATGGAAAGAGCAAAGTTAGGTATACGACTGTCAGATAAAAAGAGGAATGACTGGGTAAGATCCAAAACAAAAGTCGAGGACATAACAACAAAAATTGCCAAATTTAAATGGAGCTTCGAGGGTCACACTGCTAGACAGAAAGACCAACGTTGGAATACTACAATACAACATTGGAGACCTTACGAAAGTAAACGACCAAGAGGAAGGCCATAGATAAGATGGGGTGATGACATTAAAAGAATAGCCGGAACAACTTGGCAATATGTTGCTCAGGATAGAGACCGATGGAAGGAGTTGGGAGAGGCCTATGTCCAAACATGGACGACAGAAGGCTAAAAAGAAGAAGGACAAGAAGATGAGTATCAATGCCATATCTCAGTGTTTTTCCAAAATTTGTTTCAGGGTTGCAATCTGATGTATATTTACCACCTCTTAAACCAGCCTGCTATTTTCCCACCATCCGTTCTGCATATAGTGCCATACAATCACATAGTACTTTGGAAAATATTTTCTAAGCTGCAGTTAGAAGCTTAGTTCCTCTGTGGTTAGAGCATTCAAAGATATTTTGATTCGGGCTAGTTTTTTAACTGCACCTTTAACTTCAAGAATCCTTGGTGGTTCCTCTTCCCTCTCATCTGCTTTCCATACCTCATCTCTTTCGTTTTCCAGGTTTTCTTATTGTTTCTCCATATTAAGTGCCTGGTTAAAATATTCCACACATCTACTCAATACATATATATTCCTTGTTATTAATAGGTCGCCATTCTGACTTCTGCATTGTCTGGAGGTTGCCTTGAATTCTGTTCTGTTGATGTTTACTTTTTTATAGAATGCTCTGAATTCTGTCTCTCTCTTAGGGTTTTCTATATATTTTAGTTCCGTATTTAGGTGGTGTCGTTTTTTTCTTTTGTGTATCTCATTTTTTTTTCTTCTCTTTGTCTGGTAATTCCCTACAGTTCCAGTTCGTCGGTTAAGCATCTTTCTGTAGGCTTCATTTTTTTCTTTTGTTGCATTCTTGCATTCATCGTCAAACCAATGATTTTTACGGGTACAAATTTCTGTTCCTATTAATTTCATCTTTCGCTGCAGCTTCAATGTCTTCCTTAATTTTGAAAATTAGTCATTTAAAAAAAGTTAGATTTTAAAATTATTTTGCTAAAACATTTAAATCGATTTTAATGAAATTTGGTGGGTGTGATGATTAAACATACATAAAAAGTTTTGTTTTTATCGGCATATGAAGGCCCTAAGTTTGATTATAGTCTGAAAAAAAAATAAAATACGAAGGTCATACTAAAACTAAACTTAACCATAATTTTTTACTTTGGTTTAAAAATTTGTTACCAAATGGTTTCTGAGACAAGTAAATTTTATATACAAAATATAAACTTATTTATAAATGGGCCACACGAGATCAAGATGCAATTGAGTATACAGTTATGACGTTGCATATTGATACGTTGATAACAATTAGGGTCTATTGCTAGTGTGAAACCATTAAGATGTTTACAAAGATTACGTCGAAAATATAACTGCAATCATTGTGTTATTCATTGCAGGTGATCGTAAAATTGTGCAGTCATGTAGGTATATATCTATTCTCAGTGCGCAGAGCTGTTCAACTGTAAATCATTTGTGAATATTCTTGACGCACTTTAAAAAAAATTTATGGCTAAAGCAGCGCGAGTTTATAAGCTTATCCGTCAATGCCTAATTATTAAAATTAAAGATGCAGTTTATGGGTACATATGTTCCTTTTTAATGAAAGACACCTACCGGTCCTTCAAACATTCATAAGTTGAACGCTTGCTGAAGATAAACCAGTAATTCATAGAATAATATAAACAAGTTCATTTAATGTAAGGTGCAGACACACCAAAAACGAATTGACTTTTAAAATAAGATACATGTTTATAAAATATTTTATAATATATACAAAATCGTTAAAATTGCTTACGCATTAAACAGGATGTTCGAAAAGTTATTTTTTAATATCTTTGAAATAAAACATCTAAATTATTTTTCTTTATTTGACTAAAAGTTAACAATGTGCATAATAATTTGATCAAAAAATCTTGCTGCACAGTCTATGTTTGTACCGAAACCAGTTTATTAAGGGTAATCCTTGATTTATTTTTAATTGCTGCTTACATTCAGTATTGTTAAGTTGTTTTATAAAGTGTATAAATTTGATATTATTATAATTATGTATTTCTTTTCATATAATCTTTGCCCATTTAAAAATATTAAACAAACAAATAATATCAAACACCGGCATTACTTCAGGAATATGTAGAAACTCGTATTAGTAGTTATTTTGGAAGGTACAATGCCAATGAAGCTGAAAGAGGTAATTATAATAAATATGAAAACGTTTTTACTAAAATCCTTACATAAGAAAAATAATTACTTATACCAGTATTTTTAAAGTGTTTTCGCACAGTGTTTGAACTTGTTTTCTTTTATATTATCTCCAGAGAGCCCATTTTCGTGATACCTAGTTCATCCGAAGCCGTTAACGTTGATTCCTAACAACAAACAAATTAATAATATAAAATGTCTTTTCACGGATATCATGATTTCTATTTGACTATCTCCTACAATACAAACCATTAATAAATGCCGTTATGCGGGTCTTTCCGTTTGGCAGAGCCTCAAATTAATTCTTCTCACCAAAGGCAAAGCCGCTAATGTCCAGGCTCGCTGATGAGGGTCGAAAACTGGCGAACGTTTTCGACTTTTGTATAAGAATAATGCCGTTTTGTTAGCTTTAGTACGGTTACAGTTATTATTAAAACTCTTTGTTCACACGGATAATACAGAAAAAAGGGATTGAATCGGCATAATAAAAACTAATGAAAGAGATGCTTGCATTGTGTCCAAAATACATTAATTCGCTCCATTAGTCATAATCCTAAAAAAAAATGGTATTCATGTATAAGCCATGATTTTACCAACAGCGATTTTTTTATGTTATTTTACTTGATATACGCATATTGTACAAAAAACTATATACGCATGGTGTAAACTAAATATATACAAAAAACAATAACAGATAAAGCAATCAAAAAGGAACTACAGTATTTGTAACTTTTTACTTCTTCTTTGGGTGCCGTGTCCGTATTCAGACGTTGGCCGTCACCATGTTTACAATTTCCTGAAACCTTTCTCTGTCGGCTTCTGCGCGAAATAATTCTTCTACTGTGGAACCACACCATTGTCTAATATTACGCAGCCATGAAAGTTTCTTTCGACCAATCCATCTCTTTCCTTCCACTTTTCTTTGTATTATAAGGCGAAGTAAATGGTATTTAGGTCCTCTAATTATATGGCCGAAGTATTCTGTTTTTCTCCTCTTTATGGTGTTTATGAGCAGACGTTCTGAATTGATCACTTGAAGAACATCTTCATTGGAAGTGTGCGAAACCCACGATATCTTTAGGATTCATCTATAGCATTACAATTCGAATGCTTCTAACTTGTTTAGAATTGTGGTTTTTAACGTCCATGTCTCACAACCATACAATAGGATCGACCACACATAACATTTCAGGACCTTCTTACGAATATTCATTGACAGGTTTCTGTTGCATAAAACTGGTTTCCAGGTCATAAAAGCCTTACGTGATATTTCGATCCTGGATATTATCTCTTCATCAGAGTCACAATTTACATTTAACCAGCTGCCAAGGTATTTGAAATGATTTACCCTTTCTATCTCTTCTCCATTAAGAGAAAACAGACCTCGATATATGGATCTTTCCAACTGCCATCCACTTTGTCTTTGAAATGTTGATTTTTAGGCCTCTCCGATAACTTGCTTCATTGACTACATTTAGTAATGTTTGGAGATCTTGTAAACTTTCTGCAAGAATGGCTGTATTGTCAGCGTATCTAATATTGTTGATTACTTTTCCACCTAGTCTTACTCCCTCTTGTCTGTCATCCAAAGCCTCCCTAAAGATTTCTTCAGAGTACAGATTAAAAAGAGTGTGTGACAAAACACAACCCTGCCGTACTCCACGTTTGATGGGTATTTTTTCAGTGGGACTGTCTCCAATTTGGATAGAGGCTATTTGATTGTAATATAAGTATTTCAGCAGTCTTATATCATAGTGGTCAAGTCCTGCTGCCCGTAGGCAGTCGAAAAGTGTATTGTGTTGGACTCTGTCGAACGCCTTCTCGAAGTCGATGAAACAAACATAAACACTCTTTCGGAATTCACAACTTTTTTGTAATAGAACGCGCATACAGAATAGTGCCTCTCTAGTTCCTAGACCGTTTCTAAATCCAAATTGCTTATCACCCATCTTACTTTCGCATAGAAGGAATACTCGGTTTTGTATAATTCGTAAGAGTATCTTCAGTGTGTGACTCATCAAACTGATTAGTCTAAAATCGCTGTATTTGGTGGGCCTGCGTTTCTTTGGTACTGTTATAAACAGTGACTCTAACCAATCATCTGGTATTTTTCCTTCGTTGTAAATTTTGTTGAAGAAAGTGGTTAAGCAGGCAATGCTTTCCTCATCCAAAAGTTTAAGTAGTTCGGCAGGGATTTGATCTGGTCGAGGTGCTTTATTGTTTTTGGCATTTTTCACGTCGGTAACATTTTACACGTCGAGATAAATACTAATTGCTAAGATTGATTCTACCAGCAAAGATTCATGACAAGAAGATTCAGGTTTTAAAAGAAAAATATGTTTTGATTAGGAAAGCTCTCAGATAGTGTTTCGCTTGTAGTTCTATTTAACTATTCCGAGAATAAATCTTGTGAATTAGTAATATCTAAGCTTCTTAGCTTAGTAAGATACAATAAATTTGAAGGAGAAGAATTCTCCTTACCAATCATTTTTTATTTATTCCACTGTAGTCTATCAATTCTTTCTTTGCAGTTTCTCTGCATTTCTATTAAAAAAATTGAAGATGCTGTAGCAAAAGTCAATATATTATCAAGATCCTTGTATGTTCTGCTTTATCTGTTATAAAATATGTAAGCCTGAATAATGGAACAGGATAATCAAAGTAACACCTAGAAACATAGGTTATGCAAATGTTAATTAAACAACCTTGCCTCAAAAATCTGAAACTAGCCGTTGTTCTGTTCCTTTCCGATTGTAAAAAATTCCTTAGTTAAAATCGATAAAGGATACTCATTTTTTAATAAAACAGATGTTTCTACTCTAAACAAAATGTTTCTCCTCTAGGAACGAATTTTCATTAGAACAAGTAATTTTGGCTCTATCGTATAATGATGTAATGATTCAATTTTTGTGCAATATGGGCATCCCAATCGGAGATGATAGATTGTACACGATACATTTCGCTGACGACCAAGCCATTCTAGCTGAAGACGAGAGTGATATAATCTCCATGCTTAGAAAACTGGAAGATGAGTACACCAAATGGGGCCTCACAATTAATATACAAAAAACTGAGTACTTAGTTGTAGGAGAAAAACCAGAAAGCCTACAAATCGAAATGGGAACTATAAAACCAACAGACAATTTTAAGTATTTGGGAGTCCAAATAACATCAAAAGCAGGAAGTAGTGAAGAAGTACATTCCAAGATTGACCAAGCAAGATCTGCCACCAGACAGCTACACGGACTATTATGGAAAAAAAAATAACAAAAGAAAATAAAAGAAGAATTTATAAAACAATAATGGAAAGTATTGAAACAATATGGCGCCGAACTCTGGGAAATAAAGCAAAGAAACAAATCAAAAATTAAGGCCATGGAAATGAACTACTGGAGACGATGTTGCCAGCTCACTAGACTTGATAGGGTGAGAAACGAAGATATTCGGACAGAAATGGAAATCGATCTAGACATAATAGACACAATCGAAGCCAAAAGACTTAACTGGTATGGACACCTTCAGAGAATGCCGGAAAATAGATGGCCAAAAAAAATAGAACAATGGACTCCGCCAACTAGAAGAAAACGAGGTAGACCAAGACGATCCTGGAGAGACGATGTCGACGATGCAATGACCGCCAGAGATCTAACAACCGAAGATTGCTTCGACAGAAAACGCTGGAAATTAGGATGCGAGAAGCGGCGCCAGCTGTAGAAGACTCGCTTGTTATATCGATTCCATTTTTAATATTGATAGGATAGGAATATTATACTCATACCACATTCTCTTCGTTTGCCTCAACGTAATAAAAATATGATCTGTGACTGCTCTGCTTTTTCGGAAAATAAATTGATACTCTCGTATTATTTTTTATGTATATGCTTCCAATTTTACCTGAATACTTTTGGTCAATATTTTAGATACCGTATCCAGCCAGGCTTCTCCCCTATAGCTTGAGCAGTCTTGTCTATTTCCTTTTTTGTATGCCGGTATTAAGAGTGATCTATTCCAGTATGTAGGCATTTCTTTCCTCTCCCATATAATTTTTATGAGCTCATGCAATTTTTCTGTTAATTCTTCTCCATTTTTATTATGTTCTGGATTTATTCCATTTTCTCCCAGACTCTTATCGATTTTTCTTATTCATATTGCATTGTTGCAGAGGATTTTTGCAGTTCTTCTTTTAATTTGATATTGAATCTTATTCTCTTCTTTTCATGTCTGTAGTATTTTTCTTTAGTGTTTCTTCTTCTATTGATAGTTTTCCTGGCATCTGTTATCAAACCACTAGGTTTTACTATATTTCTCCACCATGAGTTAAGTTGCTTTTACTTTTTCTTTCAAATGTTTGGTTAGATTTTGAAATTACCAATTACCAGGAAATCATCGCCATCTGCATCTGTTCCTCTGTAAGATCTTGTATCTGTTACCATCCTCTCATATTCTCTTTGAATAAGCACATAGTCTATTTGAGTAGTATATTTATATTTCAGTAATAAAATAATAAAATATTAATATTTTAAAATAAAAATGATAAAAGTTAAAAAAAACTATACTATTCAGAGGTATGTCGTTGAACATATGTTCAAAGGCATTGACTGGGCGGATAAAGGAATAAATGTTAATGGAAGAAAACTGACTCATTTGAGATACGCTGATGACATTGTAATATTCGCTATAAGTTTCGAAGAACTACAGACTCTGATAACGTAACTATTTTATGCTTCGGAAAAAATAGGTCTTCAGATGAATTTGGAAAAAACAAAAATAATGAAAAATACACCGAACATTAGGACAATAACGGTGAGCGACATAAATTTAGAAACAGTAAATGAACACATCTACCTGGGACAAATAATGAAAGTTAAAAAAGAAAATCAAATTGTCGAAATTACAAGAAGAATAGAGTTAGCTTGATCACGATTTCGAAAACTGAGTTGGATCTTGAAAAGCACTAAAATAGGATAATATTTGAAAACCAGAATTTACGATCACTGTATCCTCACTATACTAACGTATGATTTATCAACATAGACAATTACTAAGTCTAATACGGATAAAATAATAAAGGCACAAAGAGTGATGGTAAGATCAATGCTTGGGGTAAGATTTATAGACAAAAAATACAAACAAATGGATAAGAAGCAAAACCAAAGTAAAATACGAAGGAGAATATGCTGTCAAATTAAAATAGTGCTTCGCAGGACAAAATGCCTGACAGAAGGATAGAAGATGGAACCACAAAATACAACAATGGAGACCATGGTTAAGAAAGAGAAGCAGAGGAATAAAATGGGCTGATGACATTAAAAAGATTGGAGGACACAATTGGAAGCAAGTGGCGGAACATAAAAAACACTGGGTTGATTTGGGGGAGGCCTCTGTCCAAAGTTGGATAGAGAGAGAGAGAGAGAGAGAGAGAGAGAGAGAGACCATGTATGACAACAAGTGACGCAAAAAAGGATACACTAAAAATGTAAAAACGACAAATATAACAACAAACTAAAGAGAGAAAACAGAAAAAGATATATTTCTAGTCACATAATAGGATTACCAGTGTTTATTTTCAATAGGCGACTAATACAATGGAGATATTGAGAGAAGAGTTACTCATCCTTAAGATTCTTTATGGTTCGTCCTTACAACTCTTTAATATTTAGTATACAAATAATTTTATAATCGCTTTATCTACTTTAATTTTAAGAGCTCTTAAAATATAAGAATAAAGTTTAATCAAAAGAAACTGCTCAGTGATTTGTATACACAAGGGATACTGTACTCTTCTAACTTCCCTAAACTTTTAAAAACCGTTTTATAGGTAGAAAAGTTTTCTAATATTGTAAGTAGTTTAATATAAAAAGAAAAGAAGGTAAACAAATTTTAATAAAGATAATACCCATTTTCCAGAATATCAACAAAAGTTGGCTTGGTTCTTTATAATAAGACAGAAAGTTACGAATTACTTGTAAAAATCCTCATCATTTTTCCATAAAGAGTATATAAGTAAGAAGATAAACAACTTTATTATGGCAATCAAAAAGTCCTAAATAAGTAAAGGAAAGAAAGACCGTAACTTCGATAACTCAATCTAAGTTATATTCAATTAGAATTTAGAGAGGGGTCCCTTTATAATGGCTGTCTGAAATGTTTACAAGTTAGTTAAATTACAACATCAAAATTACCTGAAATTAATTACTGTACTACAGAGATAAAAAAGTAATCCGATTATGCCGAGTTTTATGAGAGGAAATGAAAGAATCTACATTTTATGACAACCATTAAAGTAAAAATGATGGCACAGACTAATCCACTTACGTTAGTAAATGTTTGTGTATTTTCCTTTTTAAATTTTCATTTCGCCAACGTTCTTTCGAACTAGGGATAGGGATTCATTTTAATGAAAACGTAATGGAAGTCCTTTGAAGATACTGAGATGTAAAAACAGACAAAAAGGATGTTGTACAGTGTTTATTCCGAAATTACCAATTTTAATAATGGTATATTTTGTAAGAGAACTCTCATACAATTTTATACATGTTTATAGATTTCAAAGAATTTCCAAGATATTAAATATTAAAATATTTTTCTTACAACGCTTTTAAATTTTTGATATAAGTCTGCCTTTCCCTTGATTAATGGACTTGCTAATTAGAAAGAGCTGAATACTATCTATCATATGGCAACACTAATAACACTATTATTTATTGACAATTGATATTTTCGGGACAATAACTCGAAAATAAAAAATTAAAAAAGAAACTTTACTCTAAACAAAAAACAAACTGGCACTGTAGTTTATCAAATTTAATACGCACTGTGTTTATCAAGAAGTATCGGATGGAAGAACATGACTCAAGTGAAGGGAAGTTCGTGTAATATACGCAATAACTCGAGAGGTGACTTGAATTTGCCAAAAATCTAGCAACTCAAACTTTCCTAGGTAACATACAGGTAATCATCCCAATTGAGTTGGTAAAGTATGGACCAAAAATATTACATGAAATGTTGGTTCAACTATTTAACACATGCTTAAAAGGACAACATATTCCTGATGATTGGAATGTTGGATACATCAGCTTAATATTCAAAAGAAAGAATAGAATCAGAATACGAAGACATAGAACAAAATAGATTTCGGAAGAACGTGCAGGAAGATCGTGCACTGATGGTATATCCGTTCACCAGCAGGTAATCGAAAAACGGAAGGCAAGGAATCTATCTACCTACCTATTGTTTGTAGATTTAGAGAAGGCATACGATACGGCACCTTTGAAAAAACTGTTTCAAACATTGGCGAAAGTAGGTGTCAGTAGAGAGTATGTGGATGCTATCGCAAATATATACAAAAATGCAAGAAGTGCCGTTAAAGAAGGAAACTTTATATCTGAATAATTTTCAATAAAAAATGGGCTTAAACAAGGATTTTGTCTATCTTCGACCTTAATATATATTCAATTATCTTTAGAGCAGTGAAGGAAACAAGTATCCGGAATGGGAATAGATATATGCTGTGGTAAATGTCTAACAATTTTATTTTTCGCAGATGATCAGGTAGTCGTAGCGAAGAATTATAAGGAAGACATGGACCGAAGAAGACATAGATGTATAGAAAACTAAAGAAAAAATATGAAAAATAGGGCGTTAATATGAATATATCAAAGACAGAGTATCTTAAAATAGGAGATAATGAAGAAGACCAGAATTAGAAATTAGCTAAGTTCTAAGTCTAAATTATACTAAGCTAAATTATCGGGAAATATAATAAAAAAACAGTCTATGTATTCTTATGCAGGAAAACTAATTTTCAAATTTCTCACATCTTATATATAAGATATTATTTAACTCCGGAAAATTAAATTTCGCTTCTTTAGATTAACTCAAGCTAAGTAAACCATTTTAATTTTGCAGTTACATTCTTCATGTCGTAAGTATACTAACCTCTGACACGTATTTTATGTGATATCTTACGGTTTTAGTTAATACAACCCAGTTAGATTAAAGCAGCATCGTTTCAGCTAACCCGTAACCACGAATTCACCCTCTCCTAAATTACAACGGGGTTTTACCCCTATAAAGTCAGTTTAATGACATGATGATACTTGAGCTCAACTGAAGTTTCTCTAAATTGGAAGTTTCGAACTTACATAGAATAATAATTTTCAATAATTTGCCGCTGGTATATTAGTTCAAAGTTTTCACAATACAATAAATACTTTGAACACAAACCTGGATTGTGTTCAAAATGTAATATGATAGATATTGTAATTTTAAATTCGAAAGTTTTGATAGATAGGATTCATTACATTTGAATCATTGTAGCGTTTATCGTGAACGTTAATCGTTAAAAACATTGAAAAGTGATAAAATTTATAGAACTTCAAGTAAGATGACGTTATTTATTATTTTAAACGAAATTTTGATTAAAGAATTGGTATGTACTGAAGACTACATGTTCATTGAATTCAAAACGACTAGTTAAAATGTAAAAAAGCTTCTAAATTAGATATAAAATTTGCATCAGTATTACATGACATTAATAAGCAAATTTGCATAGAAAACAATTTGATTTACATTTTTCTATTATCTTCTCATTAAGACCTGTATTAGCCAGCTCAGTACTTCATCACAATGAAGGATTTGGTTAGTTGTGAGTAGTTTCGTAATTACTTAGTTTTAACCACATTTTAGCCAGAAATGTTTCATACGAGTTGTGTTACCGCGGACGCTATCAGTCTCTATCTCTAACTAATCGGTGCTTCAATCGAATCTCTCGACACGAACTCGACCGCATTGGCTGCTTGGTTTGGACAGAACATTAATTCCAGAGAAATCTATGAGAACAATGGATTATTGGGGATAAAAGTCGGTATATTTCAGATGACACTTATCATATTTCGAAAAGCCTAGGTTTGATGTAGATTCACCCACCAAGAATTTGATTTTTAGTTTGCCTTTAATATTTTTGTTTGTTATTATGGTCTTTTAATATTTTTTGACTGTGATTTAGGTATATTTTATTTATTTGCAGTGTTCAGTTTTAACAAACTGTATCCAAACTACTCACTTGGATTTCTCAGCCTAGAGATCAGCTTAAACATGGACACTTAAAAAATCGATACGAATATTACGAAATTGCATCTATACAAGAATTAACGCGTGTCCTGGACAGAACATAGAACCAACCTGTTTATTCTGAAAGTGCTTCATATAAAAGACAGGCTATTAAAAAAAGTAAAACAAGTATACCTAATTTACTTTGGCCACAAAGCTAGAAGAACGGGGACCATGAAACTATTGGTAGTAGAAGGAAAGGTAGAAGGTCGAAGACCAAATGGAAGATCTCCAACACGATGGACAGACCAAATGAAAACTCTAGTTGGAAAATCTCTACATAAAGCCGTCCACATGCTACAGTACCGCAGCCAATATAGGGAGCAAGCCAATAATATTTAGTATGTCACCACGCCCTGATAAGGGCTAAAGGAATTAGAAGTAGGAGAATGACATAATTACGTCTCTGTTAATTATAATTAGAGCTATCCTTACCTTATTTGCAACTGCTTTGAAAATGTTTACTGAGCTGCAACCATACCACTCTCGCAGGTTTCTCAGCCAGGAAATCCTCTTTTGGTCAAAGTTTCTGTTGCCTCGGCATTTTAACACATTTATAAGATGACAATAAATTTTGATGACCATTGACTTTATATAAAAAAAACTTAATCATAGCTAATTTATAGCCAAATATCGAGACTGTTTATGTACTTACTCGACAAAGGCATTGCAAACTGAAAATCTTCCATCATCATCAGAAAGACTGCCCTCGTAGATCCGTTTTTTTGTTATATGTTTGATGGATGGGATCTCGCAGCAGTTGTAGGACAGAGATAGTAGCTTACACCCCTGTACCTCGGGAGCTTAATCAACTTACAAATATATACGCACATCGATCAAGTCGAGTTCTGAGGCAGTTAAGTGTGCAATATGTCTTACGTGTTAAGTCAAATCCAGGAGGTGCCTTTGTGGTGCAAGGTATAATTATATTTTGTTGAGCTTCCCACCAGTCATGGCCTTATTTGGTAATAATGTTAAACTCGATGGCTGCGGCCGTTCCTGCGGGTTCCTATGGGAGATCTAGAGCACAGTCGACTTTTGGTTGCATCTTCTATAAAGTTAAGTATGGACAGTTAAGGATCTTTTTATATACTTTGTTCAGAAAGTTATGGTGGTGGAATCTCACTTAGTCCTGGTAGCCAATGGACTAGTGTATATATGAATACTCGCGATCATTCTAATGGTGTTATTTAGCTGGACATCAATCTTTTGAACGTGAGCACTATTCATCAATACTGGAGCGAAATGTTCAGCTACATAATAAACTAGAGGTAAGTCCGAAAGGATGTGTGTGGATGTCAGTCCTTCCTATGTTGTACCGCAGAGCTTATGAAAGATGTTTTTACTGGTTTTTAGCTTCTCTATAACTGTTGTTCTCTAAATATTAACATGTTGTCCAAAGTTACGCCTAGGTTTTGGCTATTTATTGCGGTTGAGTCGCGATATATCAAAGTGAAAGTTTGTTCTTGAAGTCAATATGTTGTTTAGGTAGGAGCAGATTATTTTGGTTTTAGAGGAGTTAAGTCGAATTCTCCACTTCTGAAAGTAACTTCCAATAACTTCGAAGTATTTCGTTAAAATCTCTTCAGCTTCTTCTAGGGATTTTGTGTGTTATTAATACAGCTCTTGTGACAAAACTTTTTTGAGTTTTCTGGGTACGATAATTTCTGCTCCCATAATTACTTAAAATACCCCGACGGTGAGTAACTGTGCATTATTAGAATTTTTTGAATTGAATAGTGCGTAAGAATTATTCAATATTCAATTCAAATATCATTCTTTCTCGCCACATTGTCTCGAAAGCTACTGTAAGATCTACGAACGAAGCATAACTCTTTAGTTTTCTTTGAACAATTTCTATACAAGTATAGATAGATAAAACCTGATGTATACAACCTGAATTTGGTCTAAAGCCTGCCAGTTCGATTGGAATAGCTTTGAGAATTATTAAACTTATTATTCTCAAACTTAGTATTTTAAATAGTTTATACTTAACAAGAAAGTAATTGATAGTTTTTTGAGTGGTCAGCTGGTTTGGTTTTAGTAATGCTACAACTTTAGTGTGTTGAATTTATATGAAAATGTGCTAGCCAGGTTTTTGTAAATTTCTCTAAATTCTCTCTTAACACTAACTTTAAATTACAGTTGATCAATGATCACCTTATCATAGGCCTCTGTTCATCTTAAAATATGTTAAAACTCTCTGCCAAGTTTTAGTTTTAGCACAGTATATTGCTTAGAAAGAATTATTCTTAAGCCATATACTGTGGTTTTAGTGACAATTTTCTATTGATCAAATAAATCTATTTTTTATTTATTTTATTATACGCCTGTCAGAAATCGATAAACATTTTGAATGCTACATTAAATTTATACGACCTGAATAAGATTTGTTTCATTGCGAAATATTATCTGGTCCCTTGGTGATCTATTTGTTCTTAACCTTGCTTGGTGTTAGCACAGAGTCTGTTTAACTTTTTAATTTGGTTTTTTATCGACATGGCCGGCCAAACTACTATCTTGTATTGCTATTTTCCTGTACTTTTACATTTTGCAACCTTAAGTTTCAGGAATATTATGATTAAAAAGTGATTTAAATGACTAATTGATGGATTCGACTGTTTCTTGATAGAAATTCACTTTATGTAACACTAAAACACTGAAAACTTTGTTTTCAAACTTCCACAAAATTTATTTTAAATTCTTATCACTACACCTGTTTCGGCTGTTTGTATTTCTCAAGTGATTTATTTTTGGCATGCGTTTAACTTTATAGTCTCTAATAAAATAGATTGAGGATAGGAGAACTGTTTGTCTCAAGTTTGTTATTCAGAATTATATATGTGCTTTTTAATTTGTCGATTTCCATAGGATTTTCCAATATTACTAAGGATGGCTAAGGCCTTTATTTTGAATGCGAAGAGTTTTAAATTCGCCATTAAAAGAATGATTGAGATCTAGAAGGTTAAGTGCGTATGTTGAATTTCTTTTTATGTTCTGCTATTCATTTATTAAAGTTTCTACCAATTTGACCGATTAGTGTAAGTGTAAGTGTTTTTTATTTTGGCTCTTGTTGTTTTTAATATATTTGCCTAGGTTGGTATTTGTTCGGAAAGCTGGTGATATTCCTTTCTTTTTTATGTGTTTGGCTATTTTTGTTGATATTTAGCCTGTATATGTAATCCAGCAGAAGGTACTGGGTTTTTTCTCTGGTGGTGGAAATACTAATTGCAGGGCTTTCTTGTGTAGTTTTTGATTTAACATTTTATTAATTGTTTGTTCTTTGTATCCCTTTTTTAATGCTATTTGCTTAATGATATTTAATTCTGTCTCAAAGTTGTATTTTGACATCGGAATTTCTGTTAGTCTATGTAACATACTATGATAGGCTGCCAGTTTATGTTGTGTTGGATGGGATGATGAATTGTTTGTTTGTTGATGAATTTGTATCGTATATTAATTCACTTTATATTCATATTGAATTTACAATAGAAACAGAACAAAATCAATCTATAATTTTTTTAGATTTAAAAATTATCAGACTTAAAACAAACATGACTTCTCCATATTTCATAAACCTACCCATACTGACACGACTATACACAATTCATCATCCCATCCAACACAACATAAACTGGCAGCCTATCATAGCATGTTACATAAATTAACAGAAATTCCGATGTCAAAATATAACTTTGAGACAGAATTAAATATCATTAAGCAAATGGCAGTAAATAACGGATTAAAAGAACAAAAATTATTAAAATGTTAAATCAAAAACTACACAAGAAAGCCCTGAAATTAGTATTGCCACCACCAGAGAGAAAAACCCAGTACCTTCTGCTCGATTACATCTACAGGCAAAATATCAACAAAAATAGCCAAACACATAAAAAAGAAGGGAATAACACCAGCTTTCCGAATAAATAACGACCTAGGCAAATATATTTAAAACAACAAGAGCCAAAATAAAAAAACACTTATACAGTGGTGTGTACTAACTTAAATGTGGCGACTGCCCAAAAACTTACATCGGTCAAACTGGAAGAAACTTTAATAAACGAATATCAGAACATAAAAGGGCTTGCAATAATGGAAAAACAGATTCTACATACGCACTTCACCTTCTCGATTATAATAATTTTTTTAATAACGAATTTAAAATTCTTCAAATTCAAAATAAAGGCCTTAAGCTATCCTTATTAGAATCTACGGAAATCAACAAATTAAAAAACACAGATATAATTCTGAATGACCAACTTGAGACAAACAATTCTCCCCTTCTCAACCTATTTCATTAGAGACTATAAAGTGCAAACGCATACCAAAAATTGATCACTTGAGAAAGGCAATCAGCCGAAACAGCTGTAGTGATAAGAACTTAAAATAAATTTTGTGGAAGTTTGAAAACAAAATTTTCAGTGTTTTATTGTTACATTTAAATGACTAATTTTTAATAATTTAAATGAATAGTTGAATGAGTTTTCCAATAAAGAAAATAGTTGTGTAGGTACAATTGAAATAATTTAAAACGAGCTTTTAAATGCATTTAAAGCAGTTATTTAAAATGGAAATCGTCCGTCATTGTTCATGATAACGTCACTGAGATATTATAAACTATAACCAAGTGCCTTAGTTCACGTGCTTAAAAATGAATTAACTTTATTATATATTGGTACAGAAACTTAAGAAGCATATCGTATACTCGCATTTCATTTATGTTTTCTACTGCATATGGTTGTAATTAAAAAATCACTTGCCAGCGCTCTACTGTTTTTTAATGAAATCCAAATTAGATTTGCAGTCGATGGAGCAACGCAAGTTCATGTTATATTTTCCAAACTTTATTATTGCCTGGGGTAATACTAAATATTAACGCTGAAGTTCGTTTTCAACAAAATTTTCTCTGCAATGGAATCGTTACTTCTGTTTACATAAATTAGGAATATACAGTGGTTACACCGGTAAAGCTGCGGTTGATTCAATTACTAATTTATCTTCGTAAGTCAATAACGTGAACGCGTAAATTCAACAATTTCTATTTGAGGTTGAATCGTTGAAATCTATCCATATGTTTAAGCAAACATTAATTTAAATCCAAGATAGATATTCTCGTTTGCTTTTTGTTAATTATTATTACATGTATGTAATTTATATATGTGCAGAATACACTATGCGATATGAGTGTTTACCCTTGATATTTTTTAATTTGTTTTATACTTTAACAAAAATTAATAAGGAAATAAATGTACTCAAAAACTCTGAAAACCCAGTTAAGAACCATACTATTGTAGTAATGATACTTATTACGTAGCGCTGTCGCCATTTAGTAAAATAATTGATATTGCGATTGAAATATGAACCAAAAATTTTAAGATTTTTATTTTACTTTATCAAAAGAGTATTCTTTTCCAACCATCAGATCCTTTAGTTTACAACAATATACCACAGTAATTATTCATTCTTTTTTTTTACCTCATCAACCCCTAGGGTTATTACCGGGGTGGTATATCTTTATTTTAGAAAAGTTACACTTGGTAGGTTATTAAAGTTTACATAAGAGTTCTGAAAAATACGAACATTTTATGTTATGTTACAATTTGTTATACAGTTTACAATTTTTGATAAAATTTATTATATTACTGATGGCTTCTTTAAGAGTTTCTTTCAAAGTGTGTTTTATTTTTGCTGTCGATCTTGCTGCTGAGTACACTGGACAGTCTACCATTATATGTTGCACTGAAAATGGTATTTGACAGGTGTGGCAAATCGGCTGAGGGTCCTTGGAAATGATGTATCCATGTGTAAATTGTGTATGACCTAGCCACAGTTTGTTTAATAACTACTTGGTCATGTCTTTGAGCTGGGAGCGGTAGTAAAGCAGAAGTAACATCTGGTTTGATAATTTTTAATTTTGCTTCTGTTTGGCTCTATTTTACTTGCCAGGTTTTGTTAATGTAAGTTTTTATTAATGTTTTTTAGTCTGAAATTGGTATGTTTTGCATAATAGGAATTGTCATGTTATTGGTAGCTTCTGTTGCTGGTTTATCAGCTGCTTCATTACCCTTTATCCCAACACGGGATGGTACCCATAAAAATGTTATGTTTTTACCACGTGTTTGGGCATTGTATAGCTATTGATTCTTTGTGTAACCATTAAGTAAAGTATGCGTTGGTGCTACACTATTTACGAAAAAATAACATAATTGTCGATTACCTACGATAAATTGTGTCAATGGTGTTAATATTAGTTATCATGGTGTCTTAGGAACTTTGTGAATAGCAGAGAAATGGTCAAAGTAATAAAAAAGCTAGGAACAACAAATTCGTTTGTAAATTTAACAAGACTAACTCTTGGAAAAGGTAAATGTAGAGTACCAATTCAGGAAAAAATGTTTGAACCTTTTAAAAGAAATAACGGGCTGCGTCAGGAAATCTCTCTCTCTCTCTCTCTCTCTCTCTCTCTCTCTCTCTCTCTCTCTCTCTCTCTCAATCTCCTGTAAAATGCTCAATCTGGCTCTGAAAAAACTAATAAGTATGTCACAAATCCCAACCATGGATTTAATATATAGTAAATAAGTGCAAATTCTTGCCTGTGCTGATGATATCAATATTGTTGGGAGAACGGAAAACGCTGTACAAGAGGCATATATAATACTAAGAGAATTAGCTACAAAAATGGGTTTAATAATAAACACCAATAAA
The DNA here is from genome assembly GCA_918026665.1 of Diabrotica balteata. NCBI lineage: Eukaryota > Metazoa > Arthropoda > Insecta > Coleoptera > Chrysomelidae > Diabrotica > Diabrotica balteata. The sequence continues at coordinate 50,303,230 of OU898282.1, forward strand.
ACGAAGTGTATGAAAATAAGCACACAACTACAAATCCTACGAAAACTTGTTATATAAAATGTCATCGAAGCAGTGAACGAATTTGTGTACCTAGGAGAACTCACTTGAACACTCAACACTGAAAATAATACTACCACCGGGATAAACCACAGAATTTGCATGCAAAGATGCTATTTTGGGGTCAATTTCCTCCACAACTATATAAATTGATTTTAACATAATGAAGTGAAAGACAGTAATCTTAAATTGGCTTTAAAATTTATTGCACTGTTATATAGGGGAAGGCTAGGAAAGTCGACATACTCGAAGGTGAAATCGAATTATTTTGAAAAATTTAAAAGTTATCATGAATTAAAAATCATCATAAGACAAACAGAAGATTCTTCTTTAATATTTATCAAGTGAAAAACAAAAACAGAACTCCATTTTAAAACTGTAAATGTAAAACAACAAAATACCAAAATGTCATCTTGCCCTACCCTAGAAGGCAAGACGGCATATACGCAAATTTATACAAAAAGGGATCAATTACCAAAACATAATTCAGAAATAAAGTTCTAAGCCTTCATTGATAGACCTGTACACTCTGCATGAGCCCACATTTGACACTTTTGGCAACGTAAGCAGCCTTCTTAATATTTGGATAGGCTATATAACTCATTGCAATAGAGGCATGCGCAATCATCGTCGTCATCCTCATTAAAGGGCTCTTCACAGTCTGATTTTTTTTTTCATAGATTTTATCTGCCGCACTTCGTTCACTTTTTCTTAATTTTCTGGTTCTCTTATCTCGACAATCTTTTTGAGTGTCTTTATCTTCACATTCTAAGTTACCATCAAACACATTTTTGTTTACTTAGTTTTGCTTATTCCCTGTTACCTCTCTCGCTGTCTTAATATTCTGTTGTTCGCCAAGACTCTGGAGGTATGGACTCGTGGTAAGAAGATCTTGGTAACTATTGGTTTTTCTTCTTCTGGACTTTCTTGCATTTCCCTGAGGAAGAGGTGAAATTTGCAACAAAACGTTTGTGACGTTATTAGCCGAAGACTCTACATGTGTATGTGACTTTGTATTTACTGTTGTAGATGACTGCGAATCTTCTTCATTCAAATGTTCTGCTGCAGTGAAACATGCACCCGGATTAAGGGATTCAGTGTTTGCATTATCGGCCTCAAGTGGTACGTCAGTTACTGCGCTGGGCAAATACATGCGTTCTGGAAATATATCCTGGTTGAAAGGTGAGATCCCTGTTGCTTTGAATCCACTTAAAGCTATCGTTGGTATTGCGGTTTTATTGAAGACGGAAGAAAAAAGCAACACGACCTGGTAAAGAGTGATGACACGACTTGGATTTTTTTTTAACCATTGAGTTACTGCTGCATCGTATTACTTACTTAGTGGCCCGAAAAAGCACACATCGAGAGGTTGGAGACGATGTGTGCAATGTGAAGGCAACCAAAAGAGCACCACTGAATTGTTTTTTGCAAGTTCCAATAAGTTTCAATGCTTCGAAATTTTTATGGCTGACATGCTCGTCTAAAATTAGCAGGGCTTTGGGTTTGGTGTTCGGTCGAACATGTTTAATAAAGTGTTCCATCCATTTTAAAAATAGTTCCACGGTCATGTAACCTCATTCATTGTACAAACATAAAGTCCCAAGGGGTGCTCCGTCGTATAATGTTGGATTGCATTTCTTCCGAGGAAAAATTATAGCAGGTGGAATATAAGTTCCCCTGAACTCATGCACGCTACTACAGTTGAATGTACTCCCCTCTCCCCGCTGGTGATGGCACCAACTTGTTTCTTTCCTTTTAGCGCAAAAATCTTATAAGTATTTTGTACAGTTGTCAACCCTGACCCGTCCATGTTAAAAATCTTTTGTCGATTTCTTCACTATTTATTACGTTACGTAGATTTTTAAAAGAGGTCTTTTCTTGTGGTTTGTCTCTGGCTGACGTTGAAAATTTTAGGTCATGAATGCCAAGGGCGGATTCATGGGGGGACGGGGAACAGCAATGGGAATAATTACTCCCCCAGACAGGTCCCTCCATAATTTAAACGAATAGAAAAAACTGGAGAAAAATACTATAGGTAAGAGCTTAAAAATATATTAAAAAATATATAGGTACCCATGTTTTTACTTCTATTTAATAGTAAATACCCAAAACATTAGTTGAGAATTTTATTTTAAAGGAGTTTTGGGTAAAAGTTGGACCCAGAGTTTTTTTACCCTCCCCCAGAAATATTTCATAGACCCGTCCTTTAAGAGGGCAAGATGACATAGCTATGCTATATTGCAACTTGCCCGCTAGCGCGTGTGATCATAACATGACAACATGGTCGGTTAAAATATAACCTGAGAGCAGTTGCAATATCCTAAGGTAAAGCTTAGGAACACCCTTTTTATCTCCAAAATAAATCATGACAAGAAATGCTACCATGGCATAAATATATAACGAAACATATGGTACTTACATTGGACCAACACGCAACAATGACACAAAAACTAAATAATTTTTAAATCTTAAGGAGCATCCACACTAAAAGACTATCAAACGATTACTGTAAAGGAGTAGATTGTAACGAGCGTGTGGACTGAACGAATAATCAGAGAACTACGAACACAGTTCGTAGTTCTCTGGAATAATGGACTAGTTTTCGTGGTGGGGGCAATGTCAAGTTGCCCAACCTTCCCCTAAAATATTTATTGTCTAATAAAATTGTAAATCCTCCTCCTCTATCTTTTCTCCTTCGTAAGGAGTAAAAATGTAGTGGCGAAATCCATTTGAATATTTCTGCCCAATTATCTCTCTCCTGTGACTGTTCTTTTTTATTCTCAAACATATTGATCATAAATAATATAAGCATTATTTTTTCTTAAATACCTTTTTATTTATATAATTTAAATTTATTTATTTATCGTTAAATTTTTTTTACTCTTTTATAAACAGAAAGAAAATCCTTACAAAGCAAACTCTAAAAAGTATTAAAATATACATGAAGTATAATTTTTCTTTGCAGATATTGTAATGGTTGTAAAATAGTCACGGAAACTAATGAAACCCAATATTTGACGCAGATCAGGTAAATAAATTATTGAACGTTTCTAAAATGACATTTTCTGGAGACTCCAATTTTGAATCAGCAAATTGTGGACATGCAGGCAAAGGTAACTGGTTCTAAATGAGCATCCCAGCTCTATCCACGTTGATGTCAACAATCAAAAATTTGCATAATTCCGTAGAGCGTTGGTCCATTCGCATCATTGGATTTTATGTACGCAGATCACGAGTTTCCCTCAACAAGATAATTGTTCAGTATGGACGTATACAGGTGTCTACTCTACGGGCAATGGCAACTTTATGCTAATAAGGCCTATTTGATATCCGTTGAATTAAGGTACAATTATTGTTGATGGCGCCTTCGATAATTGATAAATTTTGACGTGAATGTTATAACGATGCGTATGTTGTCGAGGGATGTGATGAATTTATGTATAAAGGCAACTGTGTATAATAAATGTATTCCGGAATTGACATGCTCCTAAATGACAAGAGGATATTATATTTCCAATAGTTTCAACCATATTGCTTTTATGTAGCTATTAAAACGGGAATTAATGTCCTCAAAGGCTCATACATATATTATGTATTCATAAAAACACTGTTGTAGTTTTAAGCGGTGTTAAAAATTCAAGTCAAAAATCGTAGTAACATCAAGCCACAATTATATTACGTCATTTCAAAATTGACATACTTGACCTTGATCTTGTAGGCAGCTGAAAAAATCTGAGGATGGTGTTTTTACCCTTGGAATATCAATTTTCTTACTGTTTTGTGTTTTTTTGTGTTATATGTTTGTGCATATATACAGTATATGTTATACGCGATGGATAAATTGACAGCCTACTATAGCATGTTACATAGATTAATAGAAATTCCGACACCAAAAAACAATTTTGAGGCAGAATTAAACATCATTAAGTAAACAACAGTAAACAAAATCAAATCAAAAGTTAAATAAAAAATTATATAAGACCTGAAATTAGTATTTCCACCACCAAAGAAAAACCCCAGTACCTTCCCTCGATTAAATATATAGGCAAGTAATCAACAAAAACGCCAAACACATAAAAAAGAGAGGAATAACACCAGCTTCAGAACAAACCAACCAAAAAGAACCATCACTTAAACAGGGGTGTATACAAACTTAAATGTGGCTGCTGCTCAAAAACTTACATCGGTCAAACTGGTAGAACTTTTAACAAACGTATAGCAGAACATAAAAGAGCTTTCAATAATAGAAAAACAGATTCTACGTACGCACTTCACGTTCTAGACCAGAATCATTCTTTTAATGACGAATTTCAAATTCTTCACATCCAAAATACAGGCCTTAAGTTATCTTTATTAGAATATATGGAAATCAACAAATTAAAAATTACAGACATAATTCTGAATGGCCAACTTAACAAACAATTTTCCAATAGGTAAAGAAATAATAATAAGACTTACTCACAATCAATTTAATTTAACAATCTGACGACCGGTTTGGCTTTCTACAATTTGCAAAGCATCCTCAGGTCCAGATACAAAGTTAAACTAATGCGGCAATAAAATAAACCCAATTAGGGTGGTGTCTAATAAAGATAAACTAAATAAATAAGTTAGTTCATACAAATTATAGTAATTATGCCAATATTACATGTCTGTGGTTTTCAAAATGAATAAATTTGAATATATAAAAGGTATTAACAGACAAGGTAAGACCCACAATTGGTATAAAGTAGTAATATTATATTGTAATAAATTAATAAATGAGCAGATAAATAAAACATGTTGTTAAAAGATGTTTTATTTATCTGCTCATTTGTTAATTTATTACAATATAATATTACTACTTTATACCAATTGTGGGTCTTACCTTCTCTGTTAATACCTTTTATATATTCAAATTTATTCATTTTGAAAACCACAGACATGTAATATTGGCATAATTACTATAATTTGTATGAACTAACTTATTTATTTATTTTATCTTTATTAGACACCACCCTAATTGGGTTTATTTTATTGCAGCATTAGTTTAACTTTGTATCTGGACCTGAGGATGCTTTGCAAATTGTAGAAAGCGAAACCGGTCGTCAGATTGTTAAATTAAATTGATTGTCAGTAAGTCTTATTATTATTTCTTTACCTATTTGATATGGACTCACACAAGCAACACATTCATGATTTAAACAATTTTCCATTCCTTAACCTATTCAGTTACAAGACTATAAAGTGAAAATACGTACCAAAAAAAGATCACTTGAGAAAGGCGCTTTGCCTCTGTCGAAACAGTCTTAGTAATAAAAATTTGTAATAAATGTTGTATAGGTATTGAAAACAAAAGTTTTCAGTGTTTTATTGTAATATATATTATATTTTTGTTTATATATACAATAATGCAACCATGACAGTAAGCCTATGTACACGAAGATACAAATTGATAAAAACCAAAATGAGGGATCAGACCACAAGACACGTTAACTCCCAAACTCTACGGCAATTATAAAACATTCTTTAAAAAAATTGGTGTGACACTTCTTTGGAAAAAAAAGAATTACTTTAGCATAAGCTGCATATGGAGCTCCATTATGACATATTTAAGACCAACCTACCAAATTACTTGAAAAAGAAAACGTTCGACCAATGTGTGCTTCCAATCATGACTTACGGCGCCGAAACACTTTCCGTAACCCAGGCTATAGCAACCAAACTTAGAGTAGTCTAACGAAGAATGAAACACTCGCTACTTGGACTGACTCTCAGAGGCAGGGTTGCAAACGAAGAAATAAGAAGTACATGCGCCACAAATGTCATAGAGCTCATAGCAGGACTGAAGTGGAACTGAGCGGACCATGTGGTCAGAAAGAGTCAAGGGCGGAGAAACCGAAAAATTACAATGTGGAAACCACGAGCAGATAGGGGAAGTAGAGGTAGACCACTTACAGGATGGAACAAAAGAATCGCTGGGAATTGACTGCAGGAAGCTTAAGATCGACAGAACTGGAAGTGGTATATGTTCAACCTATGTTCAAATTAAGAGAGGTCTATGTTCAAATTTGAACGCTAAATGCTGGATGATGATGATGACGTTTTTGTAAACTGTCTCGTAACTGTAACTGTATAACGTAGATTGTTCAACGTATATTTGTTTAATGATATGTGTTATGTATAAGAATGTAGTTGATGTTTTTCGACCTCCTATTACTCCGCTATTGGTGGTATATTCTTGTTGTTGACTTCTTCTTTTAATCATCATCACAGTCATTAACATCTTAGTAGATGTATTGTGGTTCATAATTGGGCTTCAGCAGCTCGGACAGTTTAATTGATAATATTTCTCCACTGGTCGCGGTCATCAGTTATATGTATTGCCTCAGTATACTGTTTATTGAGAAGCTTTTTAGTAATGTCCGCCCATCGCTGTGGAGATCTTCCGCATTGGCGTTGAGTCTGAGGCCTTCCTTGGACCACCAACCGCTCCATTTTGTGATCACTTCAATGGATATGGCCAAAGAACTTTAAAATTCTAGAGTAAACGGTACTGGAGAGACGCTGATCCGGTTTAATTTCATCCAGAACCGAGATATTTGTACGGCGAGCCGTCCATGGAATTCGAAGCAGGCGTCTCCATGTCCACATTTCAAAGGCGTCTATGCGTCGTCGATCTGATTCTTTGACTGTCCATGTCTCGCATGCATAGTAAAATATGGAAAAGACCAGAGTTGAAACGAGTCTCTTTTTGTTTGTCATGGTAATGTGACGATCACGCCAGACCCCGTTTAGTTCACTCATTGCTGCTCTTGCTAGTTGAATGCGTCTTCTAATTTCGGATTCACAACTACCTGTGTTGTTAACTAGAGCTCCAAGATATATCATAGATGAGACTACCTCGCATCCCGCAATAGTTTGGGTTTCAGGAAACTGTTGTTGGCGATCAATATCAATGATTTTGGTTTTGTTGTAGTTAACCATGAGTCCAAATTTACCGCTTTCTACCTCGAGTTTTTTTAATAATTCAGTAATTTCTTCTGGAGTAGAGGCTAGAAGTGTAGTGTCGTCTGCGTAACGCAAGTTAGATATCTTAACACCACCTAGGTTTACTCCTCCCTCCCATCCATCCAAAACTCTGCGCATTATGAACTCCGAATAGATGTTAAATAATAAGGGAGATAAAACGCATCCTTGGCGTACTCCCTTCTCCAAAGGGCATTTGTCAGACAGATATCCGTCCATTCGAATATATGCCAGGTTATCTTGATACAGTTTGCTAATAAGGTGAGTCAAGTGTTTAGGTACACCCATTGTCGTAAATATGTTCCATAGTTTGTCCATCTAACATTATCAAAGGCCTTTGTATAATCGACGAAACATATAAATATCGGGATCTGGTATTCTCTGGCTTTTTCTATGATGTTTCGTACATTAAGGATTTGTTCTCTAGTACCTCTGCCCTTTACAAATCCAGCCGGCTCAGGTGCTATTTGCCAACTTATGAAGTTTTCTAGACGCCGTTGCAGTATGTAGAGGATCACCTTACTGGCGTGTGATATTAGAGCTAATAGCCTGTAGTTGTTACAATTATTTGTTGAACCTTTCTTATGAAGAGGTATGATTATGGTCTTTCTCCAATCCTCAGGCCAGACGCCTGTGTGCCATATTTCATTGCACAATCAATGTAATATTTTCACTCCACATTCCGGAAGATGCTTCAAGACGTCTGCAGTAATGAGATCATATCCTGCTGCTTTGTTTAACTTAAGTCCTTTTAAAGCGAATTCCACCTCGAAAAAAAGTATGTCAGGTTCAGACTCAAAACTAGTGTGGTGTGTCTCTGTTGAAGGAGAATGGAAAGTGGAGGTCTGGCAGTCAGGTACAAACGGGGCGTCCGCTGGCATCTGGTCCGTATTGGCGTATAAAGACCTACAATACGCCCTCCAAACATCAATAACCTTGTCCAAATCCGTCTGTACATTAACTTCATCATCTTTGATAGACCAAGATTTCTGCTTGAATTTACGTGTGAGTTGTCTTACTTTATCAAAGAGTTCTTTGGTGTTATTTGTGTCGGCGTGTAGTTGAATTTCTCTGCAGATTTTCTCTATATGCTTGTTTTTGTCTCGTCTACAAGCAGCCTGAATAGCTGTAGATAGCTGTCGGTAGTGGGAATTCCTGAGAGGGTTCTCGATTCCAGCAATTTTAAGTTTTCTACGTTCTTCAACGAGGTCAAAAGTATCTGCAGACATCCACACTTTTTTTGGTCCGGTTGAGACGGCATTAGACTGTGCCTCGCAGTCAGTCAAGGTCTGTATCAAGGTATTTTTAAAAGATAACCAAATCTTCTTTTAATATTGGCAACCAAATCCTTCTACATTCTGCTAATAGGTTTTGTTACACATTTTTCTTCGCTAAGTAGGATGAGGGCTGCTTCTTTGATTTTTCCTGTTTTCATGTCTGTTACACTACATTATAGCAGAAATTTCGGTCCTTATCATACAGGGATTTGATCATTTCTTTTCTGATGTTGCAGTAGGAATTTAAATATCTGTTGGTGTGGATTGGTTTTTTGTATACTTTATTACAGGATACCCTGTGTTTTCTTTTGTAATTAACACGTCCAGAAAAAGAAGTGAAACATTGTTTTCTTGTTTTATGGTAAATTTGATTCATTTTAGTTTGTTGTTCATCCTCATCAATAATTCAAAAATAGAAAATCCCAGTGATTGGCTGTATACCATAGACTATAAAAACATTATAATATAAATATATAAAAAATATTATATAATATACATCAGAAGTAAATAATTTAAATGATCCAAAAGGATTAAAAATTTCAGAAATTTTTCGGTCTTATCAGACCATTTATCAGTAAAAACATCTTAACAGCAATTGAAACTAGCCACAAAGGAAGGTATTATAATTCTTAGATTACATATTGAAAATATTAAATTTTAACAATGTTGTGACACGAGGTCGATGTTAGAGGATATCACTTTAAGGAAGCATACTGATCCCTGCTCGAAACAATGACACTAGAGTCCAACTGAAGATATCAGTTGGTTGTAAATATCTTAAAGTCTTTTAAATTAAGTATCATCTCATAATGAACCATATAAAAGATATCAACTATATATTTTTTATTTTAAACCACAAGAACCTCTACAAGATTACGCATTATTTTTTCTTAAACTCAATTTTTCTAAGATTGTTTGTAAACTAGATCTCACCTGGTCCATCCTAGCTTTTTTTGACATGAAATGCCCACATCTTGTTGTGGCTACTATGCACAATACTAACTAAGCCTTGCACAAATTCACACATTATACAAGCTCAACTATATTTACTGATAAATTCTGTTCAGATATTTAGGTATTACTTAATCTTAGTATCTTTCAGTAATATACATTTAAAAAGAACTTCCGAATTAAATACAGTTCTTTATAAGACCCTTTGACACTGGCAGAACAAAAATATTATCTTATTTTTACATTTTCTGCAAATATTTTGTACCACAAGCTTCCTGTGATATTCACTCTTTGAACGAATCCTTTGATATTCTCTATAAAATGTATATAATGCATATGCCATGTAAACCATCTTAATTTCTAAACTTTAACATCAAACAAGCTTTGACTTTAACTAACATGGAGCAAAGATATTATGAATATAAAACCAGAAAATATGGGGTTGTATCAAATAGAAGCTTCTCATTTTTATAATAATTTAATTTCTTCCTCAAATGTATATTATATTTTTTTAATATTGTTCTGAAGCTATTTTCTTGTGGCATTTTAAAGTAATTATTATTTAAATGGGTATACGCCACAATTAAAGGTTAAAGTACGTTTATTTACGTTTCAATTTCCAGTTCGGAAATCGTTCTTAAAATACAAACATTAGTAAATTAAACAAATTTTGTTTTTTTTATTACTTGGTGAAAAAAATTCTTCTAACAATTTAATTTTATCTGACTCATTTGTATTGACAATTCACGCATACAGTACATATTTTAAAGTAGACAACTCAACAATATTGTCAAAAGATATTGCCAATATGGTTGAGTTCCGTTCCTGGGACGATTTTACTTATAAGATAGTTCATTCGATTACATGAAATCAACTTTAACTTAAGATTATCCGTCAGAAAAAATCATAGCAAGTAATTCGTCTTTAAAAAGACAAACACATGCCATGATGACAGTAAAACTCTCCTGTTAGTGATTCCATGGTAAATTATGATGGACAAACCAGGAAAAAACCTCATAATACTATAACGACATGGTAAGTATTTGGTCGTGCATTTAGTTTACTTTTAATAAACAACAAATTCTGATTTTATATGTTTGTTATTAAAAAAAAAAAAACATAAATGATCTATCCTCTTCTTCTTCTTCTCGTGCCACTTCTAGCGGAGATTGGAAATCATCATGGCCACTGCGACTTTGTTAGCAGCGCGCCTAAAAAGTTCAATCGAGCTACACCCGAACCATTCACGTAGATTACGAAGCCACGATATTTTTCTTCTTCCCACACTTCTTTTGTCCTTAATGTTACCCTGCTTGATGTTTCTTAAAAGTTCGTACTTTTCACCTCTCACAATGTGCCCCAAGTATTCCATCTTTCTAGTTTTTATCTCATTTAGAATTTCTCATCTTTTGTCTAAAGTTTGGAGTACTTGCGTGTTAGTGACGCGGTCCATCCATGATATTCTGAGAATGCGTCTATAGCACCACATCTCGAAAGCTTCGATGTTTTTTATGGTTAACTGTTTTAGTCTCCAAGCCTCAACTCCATATAACAGGGTAGAAAAGACATAACACCGCAGCATTCGTATTCGTAACTTTATATTGATATCACGATTGCAAAAGAGTTTGCGCATTCTGTTAAAGACTGATCTAGCGATTTCTATTCTACATTTAATCTCTTTTGTTTGATCAGTATCGTCTGTGATCCAAGCACCTAGATATTTATAACAGTTCACACGCTCAATCGTTGTATTGTCTATTACAAGATTAGCTCTGATGTTCTTTGATTCCGTTATTACCATAAATTTAGTTTTTTTCAAATTAATTTTTAAGCCGTAACTGTTACAGTATATATTGAGACTTTGAACGAGATGTTGTAGTTCTACTAGCGTTCCCGTTAGGAGAACTGTATCGTCAGCATACCTTATATTGTTCATCGTCTTACCATTTATTAACAGACCAAGATCTTCTTCCTCGAGTGCTTGTTCACACATAGCTTCACTATACAGATTAAATAAAAGTGGCGATAAGATAATAGAGAATAAGATAAGATAAGGTGTCTGCCCTCAACCTGGATATTTGCTGTTTGATTCCAATATAGATTGCATATAATTCGAATATCTCGGCTGTCTATATTTTTCTTTATTAGAACTTATCTTAGTGGTTCATGTTGTACTTTGTCAAAGGCCTTTTCGAAATCAATAAAGCAGGCGTAAATTTCTTGATTCAATCTATCCTCTAAACGTTACTTATTTACGGGTAATTTCCTTTTAATAACTTCCTCTTTTAATTTGGGAATTTTAATATTATCTTTTTAACCCATATTAAAAGAGGAAGTTATTAGAAAGAAAATACCAGTATTAGAAGGCCAGTAACGTATAGGGATACATCATTTATATTTTTTTTAACAACTAACATATAAAATCTGAATTTGGTGTTTATTGAAAGTAAACTAAATGCACGACCAAATACTTACCATATCGGGATAGTATTATGAGGATTTTTCCTGATTTTTCCCTCATAATTTACTATGGAATCACTAATAGGAGAGTTTTACTGTCATCATGGCATGTATTTGTCGTTTGTTTTAAAGACGAAATACATGCTATAATTTTTTCTGACGAATATTCTCAAGTTAAATTGATTTCATGTAATCGAATGAACTAACTTACAAGTAAAGTCGTATCAGGAATGCAACTCAACAATATTGGCAATATCGTTTCAAAGTCGTCTACTTTAAAATGTCTAATATATATCTGAATTGTTAATATAAATGAGTCAAATAAAATTAAATCATTAGAAAAATTTTTCACCAAGTAAAAAAAAACCAAAATTTGTTTAATTTACTAATGTTGGTATTTTGAGAACGATTTCCGAAATGGAAATTGAAACGTCAATAAATGTTTAATTGTGGCTTATTCCCATTTAAATGGTAATTATAAATTTAATTCTTGTACTCGAATAATTTCGTTTGCAAATTCCGAATTCAATTGACATGTACCCCAGCTTTGGTTATCGGAATATTGGTAGTATGGATTGCTCTGAAATTTTTAAAACCATCATCCCAATTTACATTTTATATACCCTCGTAATAGAGTCAAAAACTCATCACAAACCGAATCTTTTGCCGCAGCAACATATCTCATGTAGAAATATTGTACGAAATTTTTACACTACTTTTCTTTGTAATTTTCACTCTTTATCTCTTTTATGAAACGTACCCTTTGAAGCTCTCTGTAAAAGCCATGTAATGCATAAACCACCTAAAGCATCTTAATTTCTTAAATCTAACATCAAATAGGTTTTACTTTTAGCTCAAAAAAAGAACGAGAGATATAATAAACCAGGAAATCCATCGTTCTCTACCCAAAAACCAAGCAGATATATTACAGCAAAATTTCATTTGATGTAAAATGGAAATTTTATTTCCCTTTGTTGGTTTTGAGACACAGCAAATTGTTGAAATTTTAATTTCGTCTGGGTACATTTTGGTCCAACTTTACTTTTTAATTATTCAAGGGTATTTTTGTGTTAAACGCGAAATTTAGCTATATTAAGTAACTTTGTGGTTTTCCGTTTCTGGAAAAGAATTTTTAAAATATATTCGTAAAAACTCATGGCTAAAGCTTTTACGGAATTACGAGGAGATCTTTAGTTTGAATTATTTTTATTTAACATATAAAGTTAATAGTTGATTCTGCTACTTTTTCAACTTAATCAGGTACATACGAGTACAACAAAACTAGCTAACAATTATGTACACACATTCACGATATAACTTCCCGTATTACCGTTTATATATCTTCTCATTCACCTCTAAATTACTATTCCAAGTACTGGATACAGGAATTCGATGTAAAATGCCATCTGATATGTCATGCTTGCACTTGTTCCACAGTTCACGTGAATCCAATGGAAGACATGCCGAAATAATTATTGCAAACAGCGAACATATGTGATTCGGAGATGCCGAAACAATTGCACCAGCGATTGTCATGTGCCAATGATTATCGTTTTCAAGCAAATCGATGGATTGGACATAGATAATTCATAAAGTGGCCTGCTCGTTCTTAGGACCTTAATCCGTTATATTTATTTTAAAATCACGTGTTTAAGGACTTTAATCCTTAATTAGGCGATCATGTTTGCAGAATTTGAAACAAAGAATTATTGATGAATGAGAACTAATACGGGGAGAAGTCGTGGAAATAGTGAATTACCAATTAATTAATGGGCTTGCATATTGTCAGGAGGTGAGCGAGAGCATTTGAAACACTTAAAATAATTTTTTAATTTATTATTGTTGTTGGACTTATAACTTTATTTGACTTTAAATAAAAATAGGTAATATTCTTTAACTGTAAAGTGATTTATTTCTCGTTTTAACATTTTTTTGGTTAAATTTAATATGTATGAATTAGAGATATCAAGTTTCTTTAAAAATTTCCAAAAATATACAGGGTGTCTTCGAGGGAATTTTCGAGTATAAATATTAATTAAAACATAAGAAAAGATATGATTTTCCTCAATAAAAGGCCTTATTTTGCGATACGACATACAGTAGACAAGTTGTCGATGTGAAATCATTGTAATGATACCAACAAATTGTGAATTATTAATGTTCCAGGATGATTTTGATCTAAAACCTATTAACTATCATATGTATCTACAACTCTTAATGGAAGCCATAGAGCTTCGATGAAAACCTTGGGCCTTCACCTTGTTTCAAGACATTCCTTGACCTCTAATCTCATCCATAATAATTGATATTCTCTAAGTTTATGCTAAGCGTCTTCTTTTTCCTTGGGATTATCCTCTAAGGCAATCTTAGCAATAAAGGTGCTACTTTTACGAAGTGTGTGCCTTAATAGAACATCACAATACTACCCACGGATATGTAAAGTAGTTTCTAAAATTCACAAACATGTGTTTAAACAGGAACCAGCAGTCAATACTATGCAATACAAACATCTTAATACCAGTCAAAAATTTTAATACGAATTTAGACAAATCGACACATACTGGAAGGTTAAGTGAATGCAGCTGAAATATCTAGGAATCACATCCTCACATTATCTAGTTATGGAAAGCTCGATACTGAAGTGAAAGATAAAGGGAATAGAGCAAAGAGAGCCTCAGACTGCCTGAATGAAAATGAAAAATGGAGAAATAAAAATATCGGGAAGGGAATGAAAGACAGAATTTACAAAACTGTCATCAGACCAATAATGACATACGCGACAGAAATACGACCTGACACAGAGAGGACAAAAAAGATGTTAGAAACAGCAGAGATGAAAACACTTTTTGATGAAACATATCTGGTGAATGTATAAGCCGAATGGCAACAACTAGAGTAAAGAGACGGCCAGAGATGATTCCCCAATGGGAACGATCTTCAAGACGATCAGTTGAAAGACCACGAAAACGATGGAATGACAACTTACTGGAGGTGCATTGAAAAACAGACAGAGTCATGTCTATATAAAAAGAAGAAGAAGTTCTCGTGGACGAAATATCAGAAAGAAACAATTTCAGGTTATAGTCTATAGTTTACAAATAATATACCACACAAAAAATAACCATACATGAAGCAAAATGAAAGCCTGGAAAGATGTTTCAAATATTCTCAACAATTATAGATAAATCGACAATGCGATGATATTTGCAAGTAATGTGAAGGATAGAGTTAATATATTTTCCATTTAATTCATAAAGAGCCAAGTTAAGCAACAAGGAGAGGAAAATTATGGTAATATTTATTGAAGAGATACAACTTACTACTAATACACACAGCATAAAAAAAACACTGATTTCGATATCCAGCATAATTTGCTAAAAAATCAGTGAAAATTAAACGAAGAATTTGAATACAAATATAAATTATCAACTGAAAAGTTAATATTTAAACATAAATCTTCGTCGTTCTCTTAGTCCAAAAAAGTTGTTTCATGTAATATATTTCTTATACTTGTGCAGAAGATAGTTGCCAACCAAAGACGCACCCGAAGCACGCAACTACTGTAAACACGGAAGGGGTTTTCGTAGAGAGTAATAAATATTAAAAAAATATTGAAAAAGACAATTGTGGGCCTACGAAATTAAAAGTTTATTTACATATCAGATAACAATAAATGTCCAACTATCAAGGTGGTACATAAAATTCTAATTTGGACTCAAACCGAGTGTAGTGGTTAAAAGCATCATATTGAATTTAGTTGTAGCTAAATATTATATATTCAAAAGGGATCTGCAATTTTATATATATATATATATATATATATATATATATATATATATATATATATATATATATATATATATATAATGTATATATATATATATATATATATATATATATATGTATATATATACATATATATATATATATATATATATATATATATATATATATACATATAATATATATATATATATATATATATATATATATGTATATATATATATATATATATGTATATATATACATATATATATATATATATATATATATATATATATATATATATATATATATATATATATATATATATATATATATATGTATTTTATTAAAAAGAAAACATTGCTGCATCCACCAACAGGTTGGTTATTAGAGGCATTACTCAAATACAAAATATTGATAGAAACCGTTCGCGCTGCCACTGACCAATCACTTTTTGTTTAAAAAACGTTTTGATATCTTTACATACACTCTCACGAACTAATTCACATTCCGCACTTGTTGCTGCATCGCGAGCACTACTGTCTGCCCCTTCATTGCCGATAATTCCTAGATTCGATGGGATCCATAAAAATTTAGGGGTTATGTTGTTCTGTTGGGCGATTTGTAGTTTAGTTTTTATTAGTTGCTCCAAGGGCTGTATAGGATACAGATGCTGTCTTGTAAGAAGAGAGCTAAGTGAGTCGGTGAGAAACAGAGGTTTTGAAGTTCATGAGAGGTTTGCATATAGGTTACGGTACAAAGCAAACAGTTCAGCGGTGAAAACACTTGAGATAGGCGGTAGTTTAAATTTAAAAGTAGTCGTTGGAGTAACAAATGCACAACAAATACCATCATTAGATTTAGAGGGATCGGTAAAGATGTTTGTGCAGTTAAGGTAGTCTCGTTCAAGAATCTTGTTTAGTTTGTTTTTGATAAGATGTGTGTGCAGTTAAGGTAGTCCCGTTCAAGAATCTCGTTTAGTTTGTTTTTGATTAGTATGTTGTTATTGCATTTTTTGGAGAACTCTATTAGATAGGTTTTGCAATTTGGGATGCTTATTAACCATGGAGTCGAATTTTGGATGTTACAGTGAAATACATCTGCTATTGTTGTGTCAAAATTATTTAGAATTGATCTTACTCGTGTGTAAGTCCAGTACAAGGTTAATTAAAGAAAAAGTCAAGATTATTTTTAGAAAAGTATTTTCGAATAGTGGATGATCCTTATTAGCAGTTACAGAAGAAGCGTATGAAAATATTAAAAGTGTCCTCCTATACTGCAATTATGGTTCTCCAGTTTCGGAATATAATCTTTCTATGGGTGAAGTATGAAAAACTCCGAGAACAATCCCAAGTGCGGCATTATGGATTATATCCAACGGTTTTAGACTACTCTTGGTTGTGGAGGCATAAACAATTGAACCGTAATTTTAAGATATATTTGAAGAATAAATATTTTCAGTTGTTAGGTTGATTATTGGAGAGTGGTTAGTGTTAAAACTTCTTGTGCAGATCGCTTTCCAGACAAATATTACTTTTTATTTTATTTTTTTTATTTCAAGAATACGCAATGTAACTAAACTATATCACAGAAAATTTCAACAAAAATAATCGACCTGTCGTTTTGTATTCCAGCTTTAATTCTGAATATCTCGTAGTTTGCTCCATATGAATTAGAATTTCATTTCTCCAACTCATTGTTCTCGCGTGAACTCATGCGGAGAGTCGCATTTGCAGAAACTCTTTTATAATTTCCCATTTCTGCGAATTTTTCGTGAAATAAAACCAACAGTGACGTGTGATAATATATCAATGAAATGCAACAAAACAGAAAATAGAAATTTGAACAACCAATCCGCTAAAATAATAGTAAAAATGGTTTTTGTGTACATTACACAAATGGAATGAAATATTTTGGTTTAATATAATAAAACCACATCACTTGGTTTGTAATATTGGATTTGTTTTAAAATAACAATACAGATATCATAAAGTTTAATGAAACAACAGGGCCATTGTTAATTTGGTATTTTAAATGGCGTAGAAAATATACATTTTAGGAAAATATAGCACAGTTGATAAATATACTTTTAAAATTATGGTCGTATTTTTAGTTTTTACAGTTATATTAAATAAATATTATATTTGTATTAAATACCAAATCATACTCACAGATTATAAGGCAATAGAAGGAAATGTCATTTCTAACCAAAACTTCAAGCTATAGTAATAAATTTAGTAAATGGAGCAATATTGAAAGAATACCTGAAAGGCACTATAATCAATTCAGAATGTAATTTTTCATGTCCGAATTACAAATAATCAAATGTTCGTATTTCGCTATTGATTATGTATTTTAGAAAGAAACTATACTGTTAAACGGGTTTTATTATTTTATATGGCCAATCGACCGCAAAATATAAAAAAAAAACTGTGGGGTGCAGTTTTTTATATATAAACATTTAAAGGGTTGCGCTTTTAAGACAGAGATAAATTCTATGCAATTTTCGTAAATATAGATGAAAAAGTTTATTTAAAAAATTCTTAATAAAAGGTATAATAAATAAGGAATTTTTTAAATATAATGTTTTTGTGATACATGGTAGACAGCCAACTACAGGAATTTAGTTTCCTTGTGGATCTACAGAAAAGTTGTTTCAAATTAAATTGCGTATTAAAATTTCATCTTTTAAAGTCAAAAATAATTTTTATTAACAAGACTATATCCAAAAAACCAAGCAAAAAAACCAAAACACGCGATTTGTCATTTTTGATCCTTTTTTTTTCACTAAATATAGGCAATGCTTTAGAGAAAAAAAATTTATATCCTTTCTCTTCAAAATAACGTTTGACAGAAGAACAATTTGACGTCTTTAGGATTTACAGGATACGAGATACGATTTTTCAAAGTTATTCACTCACACCTCTTTTGGGTCGGTCCCAACTTTTTGGCAAACGTTGTTCTATAACTTTTTTCTACGCAGTTTTAGGTATATGCATTGGTAGTACATTTATTAGAAAGAAAAATCTCTTTTTAAAATGTGTTTTACAGATAGTTCTAGGACTACAAGTTTTCTACATTTAACAATTTTTTTTACTTTTATGACTATTTTTTTAATTTTCATTATAACCTGTTTTCTTCTACATTTAGGTACATTTTTAACAGGCATATATTTGGATATATTTGTTTTATTACAGGCTTATTTTCTGTACGTTAAAATAGTCTATGTAATATATTCTAGTACTAACGGTAACAAAGATATGGTTCGTCAAATTGTGATGCTTGTAACGATTTGGATATACTTACTAATGTACAACGAAAAAAGTTGTAACTAGAAATTCAAAAATTATCCGTAAGCGATGAAGCGTAAATGAACAACGAAAGCGTCGTAAAAGACAGTTAAACAAAACATAAATATCGAAATAGAATAAACGAAACAGGGAGGCAAAACCTCCACAGTACGCAGTAAATGAAATTTAGACTGTTAAAGACAAGAATAAATAACTTTAAGGTAGTAAGTGTTATCTATTACTGAATGGATAATATTATTCACCAGTTTTTTTAATATATTTTTATGCCTTAAACTTACATTTTTTTAAAAATAATTATAATATAAAGAATTACTATTACCTTAGTGTTAGATTGTATGGGGTAAGTGAGTATTTATATGACAGATGAGCATGTTTAAAGACTTAATGGACCTAGAGTATCAAATCCAATCAGATAAGTAGTCAATGTCACGGAATTTTTAAAAAGTGTCAACAAAATAAATACTTTAAAGAACGTTATAACAAACTTTTGCATACATTACATATTGGTTCAACAAAACTTGAAAAATGAATACAAAATCTTCTTAGATTTTAATATTGACGCCGCTACTGCATGATACACACGTAATAATAAGATAAAGACTCCATCATATAATCTTTATAAGCGTGGTATCTAATAGAGAAAGTTTGAGTATGTTTCTCTCGTGAACACGACTAAATACAGCTCTAAGAACTCACAGAAGTCCATTTATTTCGGAGAGTCACCCTTCATTATTGCTCGCAAAGACAGTTTCTAAAGAAATGATATACCCTGAAAAACTTAACAGAACAAATTATAAAAAGTCAAGCCGAGATTATGCCGATCCAAATGTTAAAACGTCTAATATTTCTAAATTTCTGTTAAAATAAAATATCTGTTAAAAATGTTCAGTTCTACAATTCAATTCTTTTTAAAATTACTTGATAAAAATGTTTTATGAAGAAATATATAAAACTAAACCAAAAAATGATAAATCAAAAAAATCATAACAGAAAAGTTATGATGGAAAGCTCAATAAGATGAAAAAGATAAAAAAGCTCAATAATATCAAATCAGTATTATAATTTACTATTTATATTAGGAATAAGCGACAATTTTAGTTTAAAATAAGTTTATATTTTGACGTTTCGATTTCCACTTAGGAAATTATTCTTTACCACTGCTTTATCATTATAATAGTCTCATTTTGATAAGTCGACGACGAATGGAAGAAACATCTTGTAAGGGTAAACAGAAGAAGTGATAGAATAATGTGTCCAACTTAATACAGGCAATACCAACGAGAACATCATATTGTACCTACGCCCCACAGGTAGGGTGTAAAGAACAGCAAAAGGAAGAATTTTGAAGAGCCTTGATTGCGAGATGCTCAAGATTCTTGTAGACGAAAAGTGTTTTATTGGAGGTGATTTAAACGGATATATTGGTAGAGAAAGAGCGGGAATAGAAAGAGTTCATGGAGGTTTCGGGATGAGAATAAGAAAGGATGAAGAAAATAGTGAGATTGACTTTGCAGTGGCATGGGATTTGGCTGTCATTAACACGTTCTTTATGAAGACTAATGACCAGTATGTTACCTATAGTAGCGTGAGAAGGAAAAGTCAGATAGAGTTTGTACTGTGTAGAAGAAGTCAGCTAAAAAAAGTAACCAACGGTAAAGTGATAAAAGGTGAGTGTATAGTTAGTTAACATCGGCCAGTGACAGTGGATATGGAAATAAACGTAAGAAGGAAAAAAGCAAGAAGGATACCAGAAAGTAAAATAAAGTATAAAGTACTTTAAAAGTAAAGTACTGGAAGAGCTTGAGAAACCTTCTCCTCTATCCTTTATCCTTCGTAAGGATGTGGTGACGTTATGGTATTTGACGAATGGTTGCTATCTATTCTTCTCTCTCCTGGACTCGGTGTGCTATCTCAGACAGAGAGTAACCAGTACCGCACTATATTGGGTCTGACCATCGGAGTGACGATCTTTCTCGAGTTATTTTACCATCTACCTTGCCTTCAACTACCAAGGGAAACAAGATACAATAAATGACTGGCGGGAAGCCAACATTTAAGTTGTGGTGCAAGTGGGAGAAAATGTCCTAGGAAAAACATCTGGTAAAGGTCTTCCTAAAGACAAAGAAACTTGGTGGTGGAACGATAAAGTGCAACGGGTTGAAAAAAAAAAGAATCTAGAAAGGGGTATAACAGGTCAAAGACAAAGGAAGATAAGGATAGATACAAGGTAACTATAATGTAATAAATATATATTATAAATAATGATGTAATAAAGTATGAAAAGTTGGAAACACCCGAAGGACTGAAAAGGTTATACAGCATTGCTAAAGGTAGCTTAAGACTGCGGATGGAAGAGTGTTAAGAACCGATCTTGAAATAAAGCAAAGATCGTATGAGTACTTTAGTAAATTGCTCAATGTAGAACACCAAAGGAGAGACAAAGGATGGGGGATCCCAAATAAGCATGTAATACCGGAGATACCGAGATATGAAGTTGTCGAGGCGTTAAATAGGATGAAGAATGGTAAGGAAGTAGGACCTGATAAAATAACTGTGGAGGTTTGAAAAGATCTAGTAGAGACAGGGGTTGATATCTTGTGACAAATGATAAGTAGGATATATGAGGAAGGATGAATGCCCAATGCACGGAGAGAAAATGTGATGGTATTATTGTATAAAGATAAAGAGAACAGTCAGGACTGTAAGAACTATAGAGGGATAAAATTATTGTCGCACACAATAAAAATTTGGGAAATAACTATAGAGCCAAGACTGGGGTTGGAAAGGTTGGGGTTATGCCAAGAAGAAGCACAAGGGATGCTGTGTTGGCTATGAAACAATTGATCGAGAAATACAGCGAGAACAAAAAAAAGCTACATTTAATATTTATAGATCTTGAGAAGGCGTACGACACAGTTCCTGGATAGGAACTATCGAGATGTATGAGAAAGAAATGGGTTCCTGAGAAGTACGTAAGGATTGTGAAGGATATGTATGAGGGAGCGTACACCAAAGTAAGGACTGCTGTCGGATAGTCTGAAAGTTTTCCAGTGACGGTTGGTTTGCATTAAGGCTCTTCACTCAATCCTTACCTGATAAATCTTGTTATGAATGTACTGACAAAAAAAGTAAGGAAGGGGGCTACTTGGTCAATGCTCCTTGTGGATAATATTGTGTTAGTAGAGGAAAGCAAAGAAATGTCGGAGGAGAAGTTGAAGTAATGGAAAAAGGCTATTAAAGAGGGAGGACTTAAGGTTATCAGGTCGAAATAGCGAAGTATATGTGATTGGGAGGAAGAGGAATGGTTAGAGACATAGAATTGCTTGGAATAAACTGGGAAGGGTAGGAGAATTTAAATAACTTGGCTCCTACATAACTTAAAATGGGACCCTAGATCGAAAAATTGCCCACAATATATAGGCTGGTTAGTTTAATTGGAAGCGAATGGGCGAGTACTTTGTAATCGAAAAATCAGGGAAAGGCTGTAAGGAAAGATATATAGAGACCTGTATTGGTGTACGGCGGTGAAGTGTGGTCTGTAAAGAAGATAACGAAGGATAGAGTTATTAGAAATTGATGGAAGAAGAGGTAGAGAAAAACCAAGGAGAAGATGGAAGGACTATGTAGCAGAGTACTTAGGAGAAAAAGGTTTGGGTAAAGGAGACCTTATGGATAGAAATAGGTGGCGACGAAGAGTAGAGAGCAGTGAATCCTGAAAAGGGAAAAGCTGAGGAAGAAGAAGTCCAAGTTTGATTAGTCGGTAATTATAATTTTATGAACTAAACAAATTAACATCGGATTATATGAACTAAAAATAAGCCATTTGACACCAAATATCAAGAAAGTGTCGCTTTTTTGTTATATTCTTCTTTTAAAAACACCTAGAGCTAAGACAGCTGCTTAAGTATTCTGTATTGGTAAAGAAGTTCTCTACTGATAAATTAGAACTAAAATTTGTAAAAGCACTTCAATTATAGCCGATATAAAACTAAACTAAACTCTATAAACCACAAACCAGAACCAAACGCACTGTATTTGAAATTGGAGGGCTATAAATATAAAACATGACTTAAACGTCAAAACAGTTTGTTTGTTCAATGAATACGACACTAACCAATTTTAAATTGATGCCAAGATAAGCCTGATCACCATAATAAATTACACAAAGGGAATAAATGAATACTCCACCATCGAGAATTAAACCATGAAGATCTTTATCGAAATATGACAAAGCAAACATTTGTTTCAATTAATTACACTGCCCTTTTTACGAGCTATCTTCCACAAAAATCGTAAACCGCCAAACAGTATCGAGACTAGACAAAACGAAAAAGCGCGGGTGTGTGTTTCGGAAAGGGAGCGAAATCCCCAAATACCAAATTGTATTTAAATTCTACAGTAATCTTAACTACGTTAAGCCAAGTCGATATAATATATGCACCCCGCGTTCCTCGTTAAAATATTCAAAATGGCGAAGAGTACACAAGTATCTCGGTTTCTGTACTTTGAATATGATGAAGTAATTTCTGCACAATCACTGTGAAACTGTTTCAACAATAGCGTATCACGTTGGTTGCTTTATGTTAACAAGTTAATTAGTAGTTTGTTATCTAAGAATAAGTTTTACGTTCAAACTATATCTCTATTCATTTCAAAGCAGAACAGGGCGGGAATCCACTATCTTTGTAACAAATATTTAACGTATATTTACACAGCGAATATCTAATGCATATAGTAACAAAATTAATATAGGTTAAAACAGATTAAAAGGACCTTTTTGGATGCAAATAAAAATAAAAACAAAATTTAATCCTTTAGTTTCGTTCGGTTCGTTTGTCCGTTCGAGGACAACTACAACACAAACTGCAAAAAATACAAGAAAACCCTGGTAAGTGGAGGAAATTATGAAAGCGGATTTGAATTAATTATCAAGCTTTATGGAGGAAATGATGAAAGCGGAATTTTTTTACTTTCGGTGGCCAAAACGAAACGGTAACCGAGAGTGCCAAAGATCGCATAAAATAATAGTAGATATTGTTTATTATTGTCATTAGTAAGAATATTATTAACAAATAATTGTGACCATTTACGAATTATCTGCCTAATAACTCAGGTCTTAAAACTGTTTTTGAAGATAGTACATACAAGTAAATGACCAATGGACATTGGTCATACTTAGTTTGGATTCAGGCAATAGCTTACCATACGTGACAATTTGACCACATTGCTTTATAAATACAGTAACCAGCACAAAGACTTTTTTCATAATTCATTGAAAACCAGCAAGCATTCAACTGTGTTAAACATACAAAGCTAAAACTGCTGGAAGGTAGAATGACATAATTCATTAAGAATCTCGACTTAAATCAAACAGCAGCGGTAAACAATCTGAATGAAACTACATACCACTTACCAATAAACAGAAGTGTAAGACTGGATTGCGTTTTGTCTTCCCTATTATTCTCTATCTTTACTTTTCTTGCTTTGATCTGAAGCAATTTTTGAAAGAGCCTTGGGAGATACTGATGATGATATAAAGATTAATGGGAAGGGGAGCAATTTAGTTTAAAAATTAACACACATAAAAATGAGGGTAATGGTGGTTAGCAGAACATCGAATATAGATTTAAGTATAAACGTAAACGACAAAATTATTTGTCAAGTCTCCAACTTCGTAATGAAACTATTTCTGTTTCGATGTATAATCCTGTTTTTATGCGCTGTATAGGTTTAATGTCTATCAGTAGAATACTCATTTTGTAGTAGACCTCCGCCTTCTTTATCCGGACTTTGACTATCCCTTTAAGGACTTTGACCTAGAGCTTACCTGGGTCACATGTTTAGGAATTCGAAGTACCAATTTTTAAAAAATTTATTATGGAGTGGAAGATTGATTGAAACAGAGGTTTGGGGAAAGAAGTACTTGTGACTAGGGAAGACTTTAAGGACATGGACAAACCTCGACACCCATGAACTTTTCAGAGTCGCACAAGATCGAAACCAGTATGCCAAAATTGTCGCCAATACTCAGTAAATAAATAAGGCACCTACGTTAAGAAGAAGAGCAGCATATTGTAATTACACTTGGAATAATTTCTCAATAGGCTGCACTGAATTATTTTTCCCAATATCAAATATCTTTCTCGTTACCAGTCTTTTATTCCTTGTTATTTACAGTCAGAAGTCTTTATTTCAGCTTGGCTGTTAGTAGCAAGAGATATTCTGACCGAATTAGGATATTTCCGGTAATTTTTGGTAATTTCACTTAATATATTGCAAGAGTGTTTTCGAAAGATATTGATAGTCTGATTGAAAGGTATTAGAATCAGTAACTTTTATTTTAAACTTCTCTGTGTGTTTTGTGTTCGTTTTTTGTTAACTCAGTTATAATGTCTGCGAGAATCTATGCAATGCATTATTCGAATCTTTCGAGCCTGAGGCAATGGCATTTAAAAACTCGTGTCACGTAAAAGGGTGTGATTCCTTAGCAAGTGTTTACACTTTTTTCGCGTCACCATATCAGCGCAACATAAGTAATTGTGGAGCTCACAATCGATATACATGACCAATAGAAATTTTAGGTTTAAGACTCGATGTTTTAAAACCCTTCTTAAAACTTTTTAAATCCAACTGCATGTCCGGAGTCCTTGCTTTACATGTGATATTCAACCGTTTTAGAGAAATGATAAATTAGTGATATTTAACATCTTCCGAGAATGATCGTGTTGCTATGGATTGATTCTATTCAAGGTGGGTGAACTTGTGATTGGCCGCATTTATGATTAACTTTTTAATGTTGTTCTTGATATAAATAATATAAATTGTGGGCTAAACTTTAAAATGCACGTTACTGTTAAAATTTTAATACAACTGTAGTAATAGATTAGTAGTAAAATGATAGAAACTATATATTTTTCCCTGAAACTAATTATTCACGATAAAAAATTTTCGCTTGTGGTTTCGATTATGTGCTTGAATGGACGCATGCGAGCTGTTACGGTCCAAATGACTCAACTGTGTGTGGCAGCCTTTATATGTATTTAAATGTGCAAAATCTATATTGCTCGATTATAATTACAAATTAAGTAGATTTATAGTAAATAATTACAATATTCTACATGTAATATATGTTTATTTCTAATTCTGAAACTGGTTTCGGACCGGCTCTGTAGAAGACAAATTCTTTCCGTGTGTATCACTCAGATATATTGTCTTATATATTGTTTTGCATGTATGCTAATTCTCTCTAGAGGAAGATAATTGTAAAGTAACATTATTTAAAGTATTTTTATTTAAATTTTAAATACTTAGTCGGGCGTGGCATGTCAAGCTGTGATAGAACATGTTAACAGAAACAATATAGACAATGACCCAATAAAAATATTTCTATCGTGGAATAAATTTGTAGCGGTTGGTTGTAACAGGATGAATTCTAAGTGCATTTACAGGAACAACGGATATTTATAGTTATTTAACTTCGATTTTAATAAATTAAAAAAAATGTTATTTATGATTCTGCAATCATAAACGGTTGGCATCTTCACGTTCTTTTGTACAATCTGTCTACGTTTACATACGCTTAGCCCCGATGGGTATAATTTGGAAAGATACGTACATGTAAAAAGAGAAATCAATAAACCATTTAGAAAATGAAAATAAAACATTTGCTTAAAAAAACTTAAGAAAAATATGTAGCCCGCTAGATAAATACATAAATAACATAATAAATACACAAATAAAGTGGACAACAAACACATCGTGGTTTGGAGCAAAAATGATAGAATTCAAGGAAAAAAAGCTTCCTAAAGTATATATCAATATAAACAAATCATAATTGGTGAAAACCCAACAAACCTGTATTTGGTCCTTACACAAATGTTTAAAAAAAAAAGGAATATGTGTTACCGTTTGGAAAATCTAAAAATGTTTCTTTTTATTGTGTCACACCTACATAATAAATGGAATCTGGCATATCATCAATGTTGGTGTACAGACTCTGAAACCGATTAAAGACCTGGATTATACAGAGGGAACCAAGGCTAAGACTTAATGAAAGCCTAGATAGTCACTCTACTCTCTTGCATGAAGAAGTATATCCTATAGAAATTGGCCTGAAGAAACTAATAAAAAATGTAGGGACAGATCTATTAAAAGTATATCCGATAGCCAGGTGGAATAAAAGGCATTGGAATCGAATCGGAATTACTTCAAGTTACTTTGAAACTTACTTTGAAATTCTCTGTGCACTGTTTTTCGTTTAAACGGGCCATGATTTCGATAACGTTTTTAAAACATAGTTATTGTTTGATAGATTATTTTAAAGTCGAATTATTGCAATTTAATCTTAATGAGACATGTTTTTATCTACTTTAAGAAAGACTTTAACCTACAAAAGGTAATTTTAAAAAACTACAGACAGCGATGGAACGACAATTAGAAAAATACGTGTTTTAGTATTCTCGAATTAATTTCCCGAACTGTTATGTGACAAAACTGACAAGAAAACGTATCACATTTGTATACAAAAAGATGCGCTCTTTTTAATAAGCTTAAAAATAAGGTTTTACCATTTACAAAAAGTGATAATGACGTTATAACTCGAACAGTGATGATGTCATCAAAAATATGAGTTCAGTAAAAAATGTGCAACTAAAAATAAACTGTCTACTAAGCTTTTTTTACCCAATGGCTAAATCAAGTGTAACGAATTTATTCCAACCTTTACGTGCTTACTGTATATCACGATTTATAAAATATTTATGCATGATATATAAAGAAAACATCTTCACTTTCGTAATCTCCATATTTTCTGAATGCCTTCTGTACATAGATACTATGTTAATGAAAGCGGTATTTTCTATTCTGTATTTTTTTATAGAAAAGGTTTCTAAACGATTGTCTATATCTCTAATAGAGTTAAAATTAACATTTATATCACATAATTTTTTCTCCCTGCTTTAAAAACATCCCCAATGGCCCGACACATGAAAGAAATCGCCTTTGGCCGAAAGTGTAGGGCGATAGTCGAGTAGTTATCTTCATTTATATACACACTTCGAAATTGTTTTCCAAGTCATAAATGAAATGGTGGTCATCACGGCCAACTATAAAAAGGTTGGTCCTTTTTATTACCACCGGAACCGACAGGATTTAGAGCGGGAGGGAGATCAGTGACGGCGGCACAGTAACCACCTGAACAAACATTGGCTCGAGGATTTCGCATATGTGGAGACTCAAAAATAGTTTGCATAAATACTTACTTTTGAAAGTTCAGTCATGGTGTTTGATTTATTGCTATTTAGTGTTTTGAATTTTATATAAAGGAAGTCTCAAACAATTTAAAGTTTAAAATGTCCCTTTATATTTATGACTTATAAAAGGAGATATATTGGATATATTCAATATATTATATTAAATATATCTATAGAAAGCTGAAATTATTTAGCGATCATTTTTAATAATCTTACAAAAACTGTTAAATATAAAAGAGGGTCCCTTTGAAGAGCCTTTAGTATAAAATTGTTTTGTGTACAAGTTTTAAGTTAGAATAACAAAAGTGCAATTTGTAATTAGACGACGTTATTCAGGAAAGTTTACAAGCAAATATAATAATACCAAACACATCTAATGTCATATTTTTTGTTACTACTTTACTTGCGGTTTCACCCGAAATACCCTCAACTTATTTTATTTAAATGAGACACTCTGTATATGTTGCTGACTTAAAATAGCCTCTTATTTCTAATTCATAAATGCTAAGTTATTGGAAAAAAATTGTTAAAACAAGATATAAATCAAGTTATAATTAAAAAATGGGCAAATTCATTTACTGAGACCAATGGCAATAATAATTAACATATGCATACAAGAGAGTTCAAAGAGCTGCATCTATAAAGTACCCTGTGATTGAAACAATTTCTATATTGGAGAAATCACAAGACCACTAAGTGTCAGGATAAACGAGCATCAAATATCAAAAACAGGGACTTAAGCAGATCATAGATATGCAAACATGCCTGGGACAGTGAACACAGATTACAATGGAAAGGTGCATCAATAACCATGAAAGAAATACATTGAAAGAGAATAATCAAAGAGACAAACCTCATCCTACTCAATGAAGAAAAATGTGTAGTAAAACCATTAGCAGAATGTAGCTAATACTAAAAGAAGAAGTCAAGAACAAGAGCAAAAGTATACCAATATTAACGGATTAAGAAACTAGGAGACACATCGTATTCAATCATACACAATACACATGCAACATACAAACACAATACATGAATCTTCAGTCCCTTTTTAACGCACATTCAAATAATGCAGAAACACACACAATAATTAGAATTTGAAGTTCCATAGGGCATAAAATCCACACTCATATCTTAAAAATCAAGTAAAACTGTTGACTATGATACCAAGGCCTAGTGATAAGTAAATTAACTTTAAATTTTTTTAAAAGACAAAATCTTCCTTTTTAACACAATAACGTTGAAAGGCGATGCAGGAATTGGTAATATATTAGGCTAGTAACTTCAAAGAAAGTCAATTAGTAATATTAATCTATAAAGGCATACGTTTTAAGCTCAACCCTAGTAAAGAAAATACCAAGGAAAGCGCGAAGCAAGCCAACCGTCATCATTAATGCAATATATACACTTACATAATATAACTCAGATGCTTTAAAAATGGAGGAAATATACTGAACGCCAAAAAAAAACACAAAAACTAAATGGACAAATATTTTTTTAATATTAATTTATGAAACTATATATTATAGAATTTCTATCATAATTATTATTAATAATAATTATGATAAGTTATTAATAATATTATAATGCAATTTGCAATGTCATTTTCGTCAAAAAATTAATAATATGTGGCTCTTCCTTGATTTTTCATACACTCTAATATAAGGGAGTTACTGAGATACTCTAATTTAGTTACTTTATGTGGCATTTATCGAATTAAGTGGTTTATATCATATTCCGGAATACTCGTGCATATTCTTCTTATGGCATGCCATAGGTCTTCTAAGTTTGCAAGAGGACGTGGCAATTGATTTAGGTTTCGAACTACCATATCCCAAATATAGTTCGATGATTGACAAATCAGCTGATCTTGATGGCCACTTTAAAGTTTCTATACCAGTTTCTTGCATGAACTCCATGATTTCACGAGTAATATGAGGTCTTGCGTTATTCTGTTGTAGTATTTCATCAATATATCGTCGAGCTGCCAGAGTGCCATTAGTAAATACTAGAGGTGATCTGCTTCCTAAAAATATAGCACCCATACCATAATGCTTGGTTGCCTTGTTATATGACGTTCAACAGTCATGTCTATATTTCGTCTCTCACCTCAAAGACGTCTTATCTTTATGCGCCCATCATAACAAAGGCGGACGTATATTCTTAGTTCCATTTCAAGTAATCTTTGATTAACTGTTCTTCTTAAATTACCTTTCCTGTAGCTGCAAATAAATCATCTCTTACTTGATGTGGAGTGTTCTGTCTATGTCTAAGAGTAAGATGTCTAAAATGGCGAAAATCACGGCCGTGCAATATTCTAGAACGTCCAGACACTCCACGAGGTTGACAAGTCTCATCATTTAACCACCGCCTCTAAAATTTTAACACGAATCTGAACATAGAAACCTTGTTTAATCTTGCGCTTCTTTAAGGAGGGGCCCTTCTTTTGCGGGAGCTTTTGATGGGGTGCGTCCATTATTTTGGAGTGGTATGTGGCTAAAGAGTGGGGTCTTAGATGGTGGTGATATCAAAAAGAGACGATATGAGGGGAATTAAGATTACCCAACCAACCCATGAGCAGAAGGTACCTCCGTTATTACCAGCCATATTAAGAACGGCTCTGAGTTAGCGTTTTTGGCTTGCAGTTTATTTATTTGCGATATTTGAGGGAAGTTGCTTTAATAAGTATATCATAATACTCATTAGTCAGTTCGTTGCCAGCAAAGTGTAGAAGCTTGGATGGAGGAAATGGAACTTTTGTTAGGGGTGTCTTGGTGAGTATGTGCCTTCGACGGTGACAGGGGTCCTTAAAGTTTGCTTAGCTCTGTTGTTGGAGAAAGTTATAGTGCGGAGAACGTATCTTTTGCTGAGAGATCACTGTTCTTATTTACCGTTATGTTCGCAATTTATTGAATTGGTGCTGAAGAATAATCTTCACGCTTCCTCATGCATTTTTTGAGATATTCCTCTCAGTTACGATACTGGCGTTGGTTTGACGAGGATTTAGTGATGGGCTTAACTGTTGATGACTTACTGATAACACTTAATACCGTTATTGGACTATTTGATGCCTACAATGCGTCCTTTTTCAAAGTCGCTTTAATCACCAAATTGCCGACGACCGCTAGCTATTGATATTTTAAATTTTTTTTGATAAATCAAAAACAATCAAAAATCACCAAAGATTACAGATAAACTTTAGTTAAGTACACAGAAATAAACTGTCTTATTTATGTCTATTTGCGAAAAAGAAAAAGAAAAGAAAAAAACTTCAGTTAAACTAAAGATAGCGAGATAAAAACTGTATCCAAATAAATTCATGGACAAAAATACCAATCTTTTTTTAAATTTTTCAATTCTTGTAGAAAGAAATAGTGAAAGAATATTGTAGTCACTATTATTTTAGAATAAATTTAGATTGTTGATTTTACTCATATAGTAGGATGATATACTCAATTGGTTTAAAACATTTTGACGTTTATTTTGACGTTTAATTAAATATTGTTTTGATTTACACAAAAGGATATACACAAAAAAATATCGCACGGCGTCTCAGGAGAAGCGAACCTACAGTTTCGAATATTTTAAAAAGGTACCATGAGACAGGCAATTTTGTACGAAGACCTGGTCAAGGACGTCCAAGGTGCACAACCGCAATTGATGCCCATTTTTTGATTCTTAATTCTACAATAAATCGCTCATTGACATCGATGCACCTCAAAAATGAGCTACCAAATGTTAGACAAGTTAATGCGAGCTGAAAAACAGTAACACGGAGATTAAAAGAAGCAGACTTAAAGTCTAGACGTCCTGAAAAAGTTCCACGTCTTTTCCAAAATCATAAAGCTCGTCATTTAGAATTTGCAATAAGACATATTCATTGGAATATCGACAACTAGAGACCAGAATCCTATCATATAAACTAACGGTCTGGGTAAGACAGTGGCAAAATTCTTTGGGGAGGTATTAGTTAGGAGGGACGCACCGCGCTTGTGGAAGTGATTGGACGAATGACTGGTGACACTTACGTTCAAAATATCCTGTAAGATCATGTTTTGCCATATGTTGGTTATATTGGATCTGACAAATTCATATTAAAGCACGATAATGCTCGAGCACATGCTGCTGTTATAGTAAGTAATTATCTTAATGAGATCCAAATTCAAAGATTGGATTGGCCACCATTTAGTCAGCATTTAAATCCAATAGAACACGTTGTGAGATCGGCTAAAACGCCGCATACGACAAAGAAATCCCGTTCCAAATACGATGGAGCAGCTTAGGCTTGATGCACAGGATGAATGGAATGCTATTTCTAAAGGGTATGTCCAAAATTTACTTGCAAGCATGCTAAGAAGGATGCAAGCAGTAATAAAAGCTAGAGGGGAGAATACTCGTTACTGAGCATGTACTTGTTTCAATTAAAAAGTCTTGTTTTTGTCGCAATTTTCTCCGCTTAAAAATTTAAAATTGTTCATAAATATTGTTAAAATAAACTCCTTTTTACCATAAACGACTTGTTTACTTAAACAAAGTGTTGCATTTTTTGCCATCAG
Organism: Diabrotica balteata; assembly: GCA_918026665.1. Taxonomy (NCBI): domain Eukaryota; kingdom Metazoa; phylum Arthropoda; class Insecta; order Coleoptera; family Chrysomelidae; genus Diabrotica; species Diabrotica balteata. Next base: position 50,335,863 of record OU898282.1, read on the forward strand.
TATAATGTCGATCCACAAACCAGGATAACTTCAAATATGAGGATGAGCAGCTAAGCTGTTCTAAAATAAAGTTTTAAAATGCAGTTCCACACTCACGTTTCTGTTGCAATTATGTAATCCGCAGGGAATATATCTGTTCGAGAATAAATTATAAGATTTGAAGAGAAGACTTTACTCCCAAATTTACTTAAAAGCGCTGCTGATAGGTAATAACTCATTAACCTTCAAAAGACTAAAAGGGAAGAAACTACTCCAGCTTCATTACAGAATTATACAAAGTACAAGTAGTGATAATATAAAACTTGTGCAGTGTAATCTATACAACAAATATACAACTAAAACATACTCATCTTAGACAAGTATAATTTTTAAAATTGTTAAAAAAAAAATAAAATTTATAAAAGTTCAAAATGCCACAAGAAAATAGCTTTAGAACAATATTTTAAAATAGATATATTGGAATTGTAGATTAGTCAAATATGACCAGAAAAAATAATTTTTATTAAAAAAATTTAAAAAATATTACATTGTGACAACATAACAATAGAGCAATCAATTGATATAACCGAAAAAGCAAAAGTAATTTTTCCCATTTTCCAAAATAGTATAAAATTTCCCAGTTTGTTACAGCACATAAAGCAAAATAATAGATTTTAATTAATAAGATTATATCATTTTACTCTAGTCGCTACCACCATTAATTTTTATGGCGGTTATTTTATAGTACATTATATATACATTACGGCGTGTAGTTATTTTTGTTAATCTATAACTGACATTATTTTGATACTATAACGCTACCACTGTCCGATCAGCTTTATGTTGCTATTCAAATGCATTTAGAGACAATTTATGTAGATACTGCATGTATTCGAGCTAATTTATGGCTGAAATTGGATACAGTACTGATACGAACCTATCCATGTTGTCTGCACCAGTTGAATTTATAACAGACCAGCCAGTCCCAGTGTATTAAAATACATTTGTTACTTTATTGTTGGCCAAGATAACAAAACGGGATATAACAACTATTTTTTTCTTTTTAAAAATACTACCGGTATTCTATAATCTATATTATATAGAAAATGACAAAAACAATTGTGAAAATAACACCACATTTATAAATGTTTTTTTCTTTGCTATTATTTCTTGGTATTATCATTAGATATAACTTAGACTTAGCACTGTTCAACAGCAGAATAGATTCTAGATATAGGATATTAATACATAATATATATCAACACGCTGAAATGGTAGTCACGATGGATAACGGAATGAAAACGAGGCGAATAAAAATCAACCGAGGCGTAAGACAGGGAGACACCATCTCCAAAACTATTTACTGCCGCACTTGAAGACATCCTTAAATCACTAAATTGGGAAACGAAGGGACTATCGATAAACGGAAAGTATTTAAACCATCTAAGATATGCAGATGACGTAGTACTAATAGCCGAGAGCTGGAAAGAACTGAAGACGATGATCGATGAGCTTCATACGGAATCCATAAAAAGAGGACTGAAAATGAATCTGAGTAAAACTAAGCTAATGTCGAATAAAGATGATCAACCGACGATAACCATCCAAGGAACAAAAGTGGAACATGTATCAGGATATTAAGACAGAATATCAAGGTAAATAAAGAAAACTAAACTACCGAAATAAGCAGACGAGTAAGAATGGGATGGGCCGCATTTGGAAAACTCTCATACATACTGAAAGACAAAAAGATACCCCAAAACCTTCGAACTAAAGTGTTCGATTCTTATATCCTTCCGTTCTCACTTACGGAGCTCAAACCTGGACATTCACAAAAAAGAACATGGACAAGATTCGAAAAACTCAGCGAGCTATGGAACGACAGATGCTTGGTATCTCACTAATAGATCGGCAAACGAACGAAGCAATCCGGAAGAAAACAAAAATAAAGGACAAGGGACGTCTCGAAGATGGTAGATGGAACAAAGAAGTCGGAAACTGGTGACCGTACGATGCGAATCGACCAAGAGTAAGACCTCAATTGCGCTGGAGCGACGATATCAAAAGAGTCGCAGGACCAATGTGGAAACGCCTAGCACACAACAGGGATGAATGGCGAGAAATGGGAGAGGCCTTTATTCGACAATTCGGGTAGAAAAAGTGCTATATAAAAAATAATAACTTAGTCGCAATAAAACTCTAATTCACACGATTGTTAGCAGAGGAGTTATGCTAATGAGTTGTGGTTAAAAAATATTTACAAAAAATCTTATCTATTTTGAAGTCATCCATGGCATCGACATGTTATGGCTAAGATACTGGCATTCTTAGCCAGAGCACACGACTTCGACTCTAGGCACCAATAACATTTTCATTTCTAAAAATGATTCGAGCTGTTTTGAAGGGCACGTAAAGCCGTCGGTCCCGTGGGCTAGTGTGCATCGACAATATCTACTTTTAAATAGTGATAAAGATGTATCAGATTGGCACCGGAACCTGTCCGAAAGGATCTTCCCGACAAAAATAGCATACGCTACGATTATTAGTATTATCGGTATGTTTGAACAGATGCCGAAATAATTGGACATATCAGGATAATATCATCCCTACAAGAAATGCCTAGATGCTGAAATTTGTGTATGATTGAGAATGGTTAAGGAAGATCACTAAATATAAGTGAGAATTCGGTCGAACAGGTTTGACATTATAAATATATTGGCATCATAAAAAACCATTATCTTTAAAATAAACAAGAAATCTCGTATAAAAAAAGAATGTTCAGTTTTTAAAAGTGTAAGAAAAATGTTATCAGAACTATCTCTTGTTTTGACAATTAGACTGACTAGAAAATATAATCCTTTGTCACATTGATGTAGAGGCGGATTTTGACGATCTGCTGATTGAGCTACAAAATAAAAAGAGCTAGAAAGAACCAGAAAACAAAAATAAAATTATATTTAATGTCAAAAGAAAGAAACTAGAATTTTTGGGGTATATTTTCTGCAATCCAATATGTGACATAATATAACTTACAATTTACTGTAAAATCATCATCAAAACCATCATCATAACAGCTCTACAGTCCTTCGTGGACTTAAGCTTACTTTGCAATTGTAAATGCCCTTCTTTGCCGTCCTCTAATTGTGGCGAAAAAGCTGACAAATATAGAAAATAGAAAACCCACCACACAAAAAATTCAACAATACTAAACGAAGACCACGTTGCTCAGTTTGGAAGCTTCATTGTGTAAGGATATAAATGACAGAAAAGCACAGATTAAAGACAAATAGATAGACGATAGATAATAATTAGATAACAAAATATAACAATTTGACAAAGAAGAACAAGAAACACGGAATATAGGTAGACTGCAAAACTAAATGGGTGCCAATTAGTTTTAACCTGAAACTCATAAATGAACTCAAAATAAAATAAATTAAACAAACATTTCCCTTAAAGACATCGGAATAACATGTCAAAAAGCATATCAAAGAATTATAACAAAAAATTCTAAAAATTTACATATTGACTCATAGCTTTAAGAGATAGTTCAGTAGTCAAAGATCTGACCCCTAAAAATCAAAAGAACAAGCTGAATTTTGCCTAGAATATTAATTTTAGGACCCCAAAAAGATGCAAAAAAGTTTACCACTTTAACCCCCGGGCTTCCCCCTAAAATCCCACTAGTAGGGAGGTAAAAACCCAAAAAAATCGATTTATCAAGAATCTGTATGCTGTAGAAAAAAAAAATGATTTAAATAAAGATGTAGCTGAAATAATTTTGAACAAAAATATTTATTAGCCCTTTTTACGTAGAATAAACCGTTCTCTAGAATGTTAAACAAAATTTGTATCAACTTAACGGTAAAAACTCGATATCTTTTAATCAGAGTCTCTTATCGACAAACATCAAAATGCATTTTAAAGGTGAAGAATGCAGCTTTCGTATGCATATTTTGTATTTTGTCGAAAATAAAATGAGTTTTTATAAAGCTGTTCAATAAATAAACTTTGCACGATTTTTGCCATTTTTTACGATTCTCGTGGGATCAATAAAATTTATTACTTTCATTGATCGGTCGACCAATCTTCAAAACTTCGATTTTAATTTTTGGCAATAAATATTCAGTATTTGAAATATGACTAAACACGCAGAATTTAATATTTAGTTACTTAATTACACATGATCACACGTCATCTAAAATGTCTTCAAGAAGACGGCTTTAAGTGGAGTTTATAGCAAAAGTTAAGTACTTTTGAAAAACGAGCTAGTGTAATTAAAAAGAGCAGTTTTAAACGTTTTAAATCGTTTGTAATGTGAAATTTTAAATTCAGCGTTTTTTACTCAACTTTTATTCACTCAAAAAGTCAAAACTAAAATATCATGCTATATGTTTTAAAGATTACGTTCTAGTTATGGAAAATCAAAACAGGTCGGTCAATGAAAGGGATACATTGTATTACACCTTATTACATTATTTACACCTTAATAAAAACTAAGTTCGCTTGCGGCAAAATACAAAAATTGCATACGAAACGCAATTTTTATCTTTAAAACGCATCTTGACTTTTGTCGATAAGATACTTGGACCAAAAGATATTTAATTTTTACCGTCAAACTGACACAAAGTTTATTGAGCATTAATTAATTAATAATTCTATAATTAAACAGATTATTGGAAGCGATAAAATTAATAATTTCTTGACAAAGTCAACTGAAAATACAGTCTCTAGGTCTTCTTTTAGTTCTGCTTTCTGATGAGTTTTGGAACATAGCTATTCTGATAAGGTTTATAGGGTCTTGCCTCCGTGGCCAACACATCTTATGCGGTTTATCTTTACCACTTTTACTATATGCGGGTCTTTATAAAATCTGTATAGTCAAAGTTATATCGTTAGCGTAAAATCATGGTCAAAAGAAAAATATTTCGCATCTTCCAGAATGATTTGAACTGTTGTCAGTAAATTTTCTCTCGTGTGTTAAAATTATTGGCATGCTTATCGGCAACTTCCAACGGAGCAAATAAAAAAATACAATGAAAGATAAAAGTTTTAAAAAATACAAGAAGTTCTCTCGTAACTAAAACAAAAGAGAGTGCAATTTCTTATATTATAGAACGTGTATCAGCCAAAAAATTGGCATAAGCTGGAAAGTGTATGTTGAAAAAAACCGCAGTACTACACCTTTTTACGAGAACCACATACTACTAAGCAATTTAAATACTTAAGCTCCCTAAAGGCTCTGTTTTCTTTACAGCGCAGAAGGTGTACACTAATATTTATAATTACACTACTACTAAGAATCTAAAGACTTGAAGAAAATCGCATACTTGTCTTAAACATAAACTGGACCTGGTACTGCTGAAAAAGCGTTGATAAAAAAATTCGCCTTTTTTAACTGTTTAACAAATTATTTAGTATATCTTTAAATATTTTTTATTTCAATATTTTATTATAATATGATCTTATTTAATTATATTATTTATTTACTTAATCTTATATCTCTACATGATCTTTAAATTCTCACGTTAAAACTAGCTAACACATATGGTTGTTAACTTCTGAGAAATCACTTATCTATTACCTGCAAAATTTAAAAAACCTACATAATTTAAAAGAGAAATGCATACCACCGAGCTATCAAGTCAGTCCCTACACATACAGACGAAACGGTCAGTAGGTACTAGTTAACGAGCCCTAGAGTATTCAGAAGGTAAATGTATTGTTTCAGAATTTACAATACGTTATGAGTTATGTAATAAATTGCTAATTTTATTCACAATCACGTATTATTTGGATTAATTAACCAGCTAATTTTCATACGTCCTACTTTAAACACCGTTATATCAGGCTTTATCACATGGATGAAACTGTGGACCATCCATAGTCTGAATAGTGGTAAGTGCAGTCTAAAACTAAAATTGCCAGTCAATGTATCAACCAATGCAACACTTTCCAAGGATAAGTAGCAGTTGAGATGCTAAACTCTTGGAAGTTTCTGCCACGTGGAACCTAAGAAGGTCTGATTTTGAAAAAGGTGATACACTACTCGAATCATCATTGAACGACACTCAAATTGTTGCCTTGGATCCCGTAGATAGAGTATAACCCTTTATCTCGGGCCCGAGTAAGTCAAGTGAGTAGCATACTAACTGTTACATAAAATACTCAGCAGCAACAATCATGGCCTTTAAAATTCCTCTCTATTTTCTTTGCGTCGTTACCTATATGCAGTTAATATCATCTTACAATTTGATTAAAATGTATTATACAGTCTGCCATAAAATAAATAATATGTCTAATACCAGTTTCATTAGTTTTCGTTACTCCTAATTAATTCAAGGGATATTCAAAGCAGACCGTCTTTATATTCGGAATTTAGTTTCAATACAATTTAATAATTTTAGCTTGTGAACTTTAAGTTCGGATCTTAAAACTTAATTAAATTTGAAATCAGCTATACTGAAATTTGAGTCTAAAAAGCACAGAGATATATTCTATTATCTTAATCTACGGAATTTCTCCATTAATGTAAGTCAACATTAAAAAACAGTAATACCAGATGGAGAAACCGATTTAAATGTAATTTTACATGGATATCTAAGAGCTGAGATGTTGAGTTTGTTCCCATTTTCATTTCATTTCTGTGATTATAATTGAAGAGTATTCTCGTCTCGAATTCGCTTCATGCTTTTCCAATTTTTTAAAGTGGTCCAGCTTTGATGGTGCTGTTTATTCCCGTGTTTCTGAAGACTGTGGAGGATGTTCTAAATTTAATTATTCTGATTATATAAAGCGATTCAAATACATTTTATGAAGTATAATTAATCTAGTTATGAAAATATATCTGCTCTTTTTATTCTAATTCAGCAAGTCAAGTAAATACAAATATATATATATATATATTATATATATATATATATTATATATATATGTATATATATTATATATATTATAGTATATATATATATTATATATATATTATATATATATTATATATTATATAAGCTTGTGCTATATAAACCTTTACAGTCCAAACCAAATCACAGTCTGAGCAAGGTATTTGATACACTACTTTAGAACTTTTCTTGGTTGTTAGAGGATCTTTAGTTTTAAGTGTATAAATGTGCTATGACTTTAACATTTCTAGTGGAAATTTTTATGTTTTCTAATCCTTTAAATAATTTGAGAACATTTTGTGTTAGGAATGGAATATGAGGTAAAGATCCAAAAGTTTGTGGTGTTGGTATTAAGGTGTTAACTGTCAGGCTATGGTTTATTTTTTGGTTTGCCGTTTTTACTGTGATTTGTCTTTTATTATTGATATTGCCGATAAATGTGATGGAGGCTGGAGAGTTTACAGTACTAAAAATTAATTTCTTGACTAGGCCTATGGGATAAGAGTTTTCCATTAGTATGTTATTAGTCTCTTTATACTATGTTCTCTATATGTTGGATGAGATATTTTAGTTACGCTGCTTTTTAGTCCAAAAATTAAGTTTATTTTCATTTATGTAGGATGTTCCGAATAGTAATTTATGAATCTAATGCTAGAAATCGGGACAAAATTGATTGTCCATCGCTGTTTTCCATCGACGACTTGCGACAAAGCTACATTAACAAAAAATGAAATTTTTAATGTGCATAATGCCCAATATTATTCGTACGTTGATGACAATTCCCACGTTGTTCAATAATTTAAGGATCAGCAGCAAAGCTTTAGCATAAACGTCTGGATAGGAATAGTTACCGATTATCTACTTGGACCTGTGGAATTGCGTACTCGTTTAAATGGTGCTGATTACTTACATCTTCTGCAAAATGTTTTACCTACTCAGTCGCCAATTGCTCGGTCAGAGCACTCTTGGTGCGCATCGCCCGCCTTCTTTTCTTTTTCAATTTTGTCATTGATCTTTTGGCTTGTAATCTTTAAAATATTATGTTTAAATATTTGTTGCCTATTTGTAAGCCAAAGACAGTCCACCTCGGTCTATCCTAGAGCCCTAAACTCTAGGGAGCCGATCAGCGGGGCTCTGTTACACCTACCTTCCTTACACCTCTGTGGCTTTGTCTTGTATTCTACAATTGGCGTTTTATTTCGTCATTCTTCGATACAAGTTTCAGCATCTCGACCTGAAGAGGGATCAGTGCCTAGGGTATTAGGTACACTAATACACGAATACACTAGAGCAGAGCGTACGGTGTGGGAGACAGTTTTACCATCAAGTTATCCCCCCGAGACGACAACTCGTTAGATGATGTGCCTTTAAATATTCGGCAAAACTTATGGTTTTTACATGATGGCTGTCCGGACTACTTTAGCGGGAATGACCACTGGAATGGAAGAGACGGTCCAGTTGCTTGGCTAGAAAGGTCGCAGGATTTTAATTCTTGTGAATAATAGTGAAAAGGCACATATCTACCTGAGGATGTCTTCTTTCTGTACCAGTCCAACCTTATTGTATTATCCTCATATCTGGTTACATTAGTGTCGAGGAATAGCACCATGTTATTATCTTCTGTTTCAACAGTAAATTGTAGGTGACTGTTATAGGAGTTATATATGTTACGAGTGTAGTTGATTTTTTCAGCTGATACTATACATATGAGGTCGTCTATATATTGATAGATGAAGGGCAACTGAAAATCAACTGCTCGAGTACAGTAGTCAAGAAGGGAGTTCATTACAATTTCTGCCAAAGATGGAGATGGCTCCATCCATGGGTGCTCGATTTATTTGGACATAAAAATTATTTTGAAGGTGAAATATGTATTGCTGTATAAAAAGGTAATGGTAATTAGTTGTCAGAATTGAAACCACCAATTCAAGAGAGATGTTGGTAAACAAGGAAGTAATATCAAAACTTGCCATGACGTATTCTGAAAGTATTAAAAACCCATTGATCTTATTTGCAAATTCATACTATGTTAGTTATATATTGTTATGATATGTAAAATCGAGAAAAACATTGGTTTGCTTAAATATTTCAAAGTTCAAAAAATTAAAATAATTCAGATAAGTCGAATAATAAACTACAAACATTTCGAAGAATGAAAGTCCTTTATCTTTGGATTACCTATATTGAACAAAACGTAAGATATACATAAATTATTTTCTTTGTTAAAATATATTTGAGTGATATGAGGAGCTTAAGTGAAATCTTAGACAATGGAAGCGGGTTTTCCAAATAAATTTGTGCAGTAATTAGGACAATAGAATAGATTTTAAAAAGATATGTTTTTGTTAGTTCTTAAGAATTGGTAGAAAAAGATTAGTTTGTAAATAAGGTTTAGGAAATTTTATAATTGTAGGTAAAAATTTGTTTGTGTTATCGAAATGAAGAAATGGGAGATGTATTACGCGTTTTGATTGGATGAGATTGAAAAAGGTGGGATGGCTGGTTTGAGAATGAGACTTTAGTTAGTTTAGAAAAAAAGATAGGCAGTTGGTTTTCAAGGGTGCAAGGCGAACGGCCGTTATTCTAGGGTAGTTTCCAGAGGTAGAAAGCAGTAGCAGTGAAAGTTTGTGAGTTTTCGTGTAGTTAGTGTATCTGACAGAAGCTGATCCAGTAAAAGATTGTAAGTCATATTTTTCTACTTATATTCCAAGAGTCACTGTTCAGGCCAACGAGAGATACAGTTTATCGTAAAGAGAAGATATTCCAAGCGTCATTTTTCACTCTAGCCACGAGAGATTCAGTTTATCGAGAGGAGAAGAGGCTAGAATAATTTGGACGATTCGTGCATTTGAAGGAGATCATTAAGGACGATAAACTTGCAAAAATTTGTTGTAAGATGCTGATTACCTAGGGAGCTGCTAAGAATAGATAGTATAGGCTACAAGGCACAAAGACTTGGACCACTCATCATCAGAGAGAGATAGTTTTGTTTTTCTGCAGTTTTTCTTTTATTGATAACACAATTTTTACAATTACTTTAGAAAGATATAAATATTTTGATTAGGATATTTAGAATAATAATTGGGATTTTGAGATTTTAACTAATATTGTTTGTACCATTAATTTTGAAGGTTCCCGTACGTAGAACAAGATTTTGAGAATCATTATATGAGATATTGTTTATTGAAAACATTTGAGTGTAAATTTTATTTCATTATTTTTATTTCAATATATAATGTTATATCATATATGTTTTTTATTATTCAGGCATTCTTTGGACCTTACCCTTCACATGTAAAGCATAGATATTGAAGCACGAATATAACCCTGAGATAAGAGAATTAAAAAGTGTGATAGAATCATAATAATATATCTATATATCATAATATATCTATATAGATATATATATATATATATATATATATATATATATATATATATATATATATATAATATCAGTCAAATAATTTTAATTAATTCATATATATATAACTCCAAAGCAATTACAACCATTTTATTAAAAAAATCTTAAATTTACAATAAAAAATAAAACAGTCATACATGAACTATTCTTTCTTTTAAGTTCACACAATACACTTTTACGAAATTTCATTGAAATTGGCACTGTGGTTTCGTAGATTAGCGCAAACGAATATCATGACACGGTCCTTGTTACATAAAGATGTGAATGCAAAAAGAAGATCTCAAGAGCAATAAAGACTTTATCGTTAAGATCGCGTTAAAAAATTACAAATGTTCAAAACTTCAGCTCCACTTTCTGCCTCCAATAGGACAAGTTAATCAGATTAAATACTTACTAAACTTAAAAATAACTTTATAGTTAAAAAATATTACTTAATATAATCATATTAATATTCTAAACGTCAAATTAATTAAATGACTAGATGCTACTGAACTATTTAGAGTAATAATAATAGTGAAATGATATTATTACCTGTTTAAAGCACTATAATCTATTTACATTAGTACTAATATTAAATTATGTAAAATACACCATTGACAGATTTATTTCATAATACTTTATAAATATTTTTTTTAAATACTTGGGCTGGTATATAGGGCAAGTGGTAGAAATTACGAAACTAAACTGTCTACATTACTATCTACAATTACACAGAAATTCGATATGATGTTTTAAAATATTATTAATATGAGCAATTTCCTTGATTAATTATTAAACCACACTGATTTGTCAACGGCAGTACCGAAGGCGTTCCTTTCAAAGAGGCAGAGAGGTACTAGTTTGATTTAGTACGGATAGGAAAGAGATATTTAATTATGGTCATGTACGGAGATAAAATAAGTAAAATACAAAGTACATAGTATCGAAATTTGATTCAAATAGATCTCAAATCTTAACATCGAAATAAAAAACATCTTTTTCATTTCCATTTCCTTCAGTGGCTTTATTAATATACCAATAATACACTGGTACTAAAACAAGTAACGGTCGAATCCATCATTTTATTAATAATAATATTCTGGAATTAATATTTATACTGAATAGTCAGTCATTCTTCTGGAAAGAAAAGTTTTATTAAATTAATTATCCCTACAAAACTTTGAGTATTAGTTTCCTTTAATAAAATAAATTAAAACATACCACACAGCTCACAATCTAATCAACCCTCTACCGCATTTAAATCCTTTGATGGTCTTAAAATTTGAAAAAGTTGTTCTAAAGTCATTATAAAATATAATTAAATAGTAATATACATTTAATATAATTGAAATTATAATTTGCTGTATTATTGCTTAGAAGCGATAAAAATGTTAATTTAATTTTAAATAAACAAATTCTTTTCCAACTTCAGTCAATCAAAATTCATTACATACTTGCAGTAGTTCAGACGTCACCATAAACTCAGTTTAAGGAAAAATTAGGAAGGTCGAGTAATAGAAAATGCTAACTAATAATAAGTTTTCTTCTTCATTTAAAAAATCAAAGAGTGTCCAACCTGAAAATGGTTCAATTTAACAAAGATATAGTCCGTGCAAGCACTCTTGACCACGGTGCAGTAGACGAAATTTGGTTTAGTTTCCACTTCCATGCGAAACGCACTGTACTATGCAACGTGAAAATATCGACTTGAAAATTTTTAGTTGTGTTCTGACTTTGAGGTGTTAACTTCAATAAGTTTCTGTGTTTTCTCCCGTTTACCTGTTGCGTATTCAAATTTATTAAAAGCGGTCAAAAGGTAGGTACTTTATCATAAATTAAAATACATAGGGGCGCATTAAGGAAATTTTAATAAATTTTTTCATTTCTTTTTTGTTTTGAGACTGGTGCAAAACAAAAATTACTTGCAGTCTGTTTTAATTAATCGGTTTATATTTGATATTGGAAAATCTTTTTTTTTAAACTTCTTCATATGTTACGATTTATGTTGATTTGAGTCTATATTTTATTTGAAATCTTTGTTTTTTTAAAATATTTTTATATTTTCATTTTCCTCACAGTGCCATCACAATTAATAACAGCGTGTCAGTTCTAGTACTACTACTTTTTCAGTAGTAGTTCTAGTTGGACCTTTGGCCAATGACAACTTATACAGAATTTTAATATGTGCTGATCACAGATCCATAACTTTGACTGCCTATCAAAGTTGTCATATGTCACATGTCACTGTATCATTTCCGCTTAGATCATTATCCCTCCAGATACTGACAAAGAATGTAGCGTAGAATCTTTAAAGTAATTTTAAACTGTTTGTCCTCGTTTTAGTGTAGTGTTTTGTACAATTTTATGTTATTATTAATGTTTTCACATTCTACGCTTACCGGATAGTTTATATTTTGACGAAGTAAGTCTAAAACGTTAATCTCAAAAACTTTTTTTCATCCATTAACTTCGAGTTTTTTATCGAAGTTAACTAATTTCCTTCATCTAAAGAACGTTTTCTTGGCTTATTTCAGATGCCCCTGAAGATGCTATTTTAAGCGAAAGTACTTGGGCTAGATTTATTTAACTTGTGCTCGAATAGCCTTAATAGCCAAAGTTATTGTTGAAGCATCTCAGGATACAGTGCGCAGCAAAATAAATATTGTATTTTCCGGAATTATAACCCCTACGCTCGAGGTGAAATTAAAGTTGTAAATTTCATGTCTTCAAAACTGCGATCGGTTGCCAAAAACCTTAATGTCGCAGTTAGTCTTTCTTCCATAGTAATTGCACTTCTCATTTAAGTGTTTTGATTTTTAATTAAAAGTGTCACTACTTTAAGTAATGTTTCAAATCATGTTTCGTCCATTCTTAAATAGTTTGTATAGTGTTCCGTATAGGAAAGCTCTAATTGTGCCATAAGTGACACGTGGGATAACCTATTCCTTTTCATCAGCAGTCTTGAACCCAGTACACTCTTTTTTTTTTCTGTTGCGTTTCAAGCACAATTATTAAAGCACATGCCCTTTTTCGCGGGAGAGACATGTTTTCTCTTCGATAACTGCACTGTGTATGGTGAAGAGTTGCGATTTCATAGAGATTTTTAACTGAAGGAAATGGTCGTCGGATAACGACCTCAACTCGTGTGTGTCAGTTTTCGATAACGGTTTTCAGTCGCGGCATGAATGCCATCACCTCTTCGATATCCGCAAGTGAGTGGCCAGCATTAGTGATTGAGAAAACTGTCACCCCCCATTAACCGCAATAGATAAGAAAGATAATCCAAATATTAAGCGAATGAAACCAAATGTCGAGCCAGGAAAAAAGTGTTGTAGCTCAACAACCCAGGTGGAGGAGGAGGAGTTTTTTTTGTTAGTAACGGTATTAGGAGGAAGAAGGAAAATGCAATACTATCCCTATGTTGCTAAAATTCAAAAAGCCAATGAAAAGAACCTAGACGTTGTAGAATATAAATCTACGGTTGAAGTAGAAAAGGCCTTCAAACTGGTCGAACAAGATAAATTTTCGGTTGAAGTGAGTAATATTGCATTTTGCCCTATCCTAAATTCCTTAATTTATTAGAAACGACTTGTATGTTTAAAAAACGAGTTGATGTAATGTAGTTGATGAGGTATAGAATATCACTTTAAATTTAATATTACCCACATATGTTCAAAGATGTTTAAAGTGATGTTTTTTGGTGTTCTACATTGCAGTACTAGCCCATCTTTGCCATTCTTTGGTTGAAGCATATTAAAGTTTTCTTTTCATGATCTGTTTCATACGATTACAATTTTTAGAAAATATTAGTTTTTAATGAATTTGGCTCTTGGGTTAAGTTTTTTTTAATATTATCGATAACTTTTGTTTGTGAAACCTAATTAAGGGCGTATTAGTATATTTTAGTTTTTTTTTTTGTGTGACTAAAATAAATCTGTAAAAAAGTAAATTGTGGTTTAAATAATTGCAATGACCAATTTCGCCCCAGTAACATTTTTCAGAATCCTTACATTTTTTGAAAAATATTTATACGTGAAGTGAACATGTATCGGCAGGCATTACATAATAGGAAATTTACTTTCACTTAAAAAGGGGTGATCAATTTCGCCTCATTCAGGGTGTAAATTGTTCATCCAGTTATTTACATTTTTTTAGTCAAAATCAAAAAACTATTTTTTATGGAGAAATATTTAATATAGATCTTGTTGAATCATATTAGTAAAAAATATGTAGTGAATTTAACTATTTCCTATCATATTTTTGAATGAATAATTTTAGAATAATCAATTTCACCCCATATTACTATATTGAACTATAGAGCAAAATGAGGATGTAATTGAATTACTAACCGAGAACATAATGTCCCTGCTTAGAAAAAATTATTTCTACTTTTTCTACAAAATAGTTTTTAAAGTTATTTAAAAAAATATATAATAGTTTGCTTATTTTAAGAATATATACATATCTTCCAAATTTTTCACTAAGTTATGGATACTTTTTAAAGATATTTTAAGCATCTGTTTAATAATATGTTAGTCTATTCAAACTTTAATTTTTTAGGACATTTTCCACCAGATTCTATATTTTTTTCCTCGTTATGGATAGTTTAATATATTTTTTCCATAGCTAATGTTAAAGTGTTGCTATAACAACTGTTTTGAGTAGATAAAGTATCACTTTAACCGCAAGGGTAGATAAAGTGACACTTTAACAGCAAGAGTAGATAAAATGTTTTAACTTTTTTTATATTCAATAAAATTTACTAATTCAAACACATTAAGGATTACTAAAAACATACTGAAATTTTACAATTAACATTATTAACATTAATTAACATAGAAATATCTATTTTTGGAGCATCACAACTTGTACTCGTTTGCTTAAACACTTGATTCGAGGTACTGGATTGATTTTCTGTAACATTTGTTTGACATTTGTTGACAGAGTAATTCATATCCCTAGCAACGGAGCAACACAATTGCGTTTTTTGTGCTAAAAATTACAATTTTCTTTGAACTTGAAGTCTTGCTATAGACAAAAATGTTGTATTGCACACGCCGATAAAATCGCATTATCTTCTCAAGCGTAATTAGCGTCTCGACTGACGTCTCGACGCTAAAAAACGCTCTCGAAGATAAAGTACAATTTTATCGTCTTGTACAATAAATAACTATTTTTATATATACTTTTTTTTATGACTTTTTTTATATAGAACACGTCCTCAATAAATATCGTAAATTATACAAGTTCAAAGAATAAACCTAAATCCGTTACTGACAAATCCGGTGTATTAATAAATCTAACTCTAATTGTATAATGATTAGACCTGACTGGTTTTCAAGAGCTAAGACTCTCCCAGCTACTTTTTCAATATATTCTATATTTGGTATGTCCGAAGAGAACCTGAAATGAGGCTTTGTTAACATGTAGGTACCAAAAAAATGTGCAAACTCATCCGTACTTATAATCAGCTAAAAGAAGCGTCTGTAAATTCCGTAAAATACGGTAACAGCCGCTGCCTTCTTTTGGTAAGTAACTCCCATGGTAACTGTGACCGGTGGTTTTTAGAATTCTGGTCGATATTCGGAGAGAATACTAATTGCGGACATATCGGCATTAAGTGAAGTGTGTGCGGGAAAAAAATTAATTACTGAATTGTGCTTCACGTGGTCGGTTAAAATGCTTAATTTTGACCATAAAAATATCACGAGGAAAAACGAAATGGTGTTTTCGAAAAAAGTAGGATTTTACGTTTCAACACCTTTATATGAGCAGTTGGCCATGTATGATTTCGACAAATAATTGCTTAAAAAAATATAATTTATAATTATCAAAACAGATGGAGCTAAATATTTTTATTTGACTTTAGATAGAAGTAAAAAAAGAATAACGACGCATTATGCGCCATTATTTTTAACAAAATATTATTTTTGGCTATTTTATTACTTTATAATTTCCTATAGAAATCGATGAGTGAATATCTACGTCTTGGTTAAATCCTAACAAATATTAATTATTAAAAATACCTAAAAAAATAAACTACAATAATAAAACTAAAAAAAAATAGAATATCGCCTAAACCAGATTCATCAATAAACTAATAAATAGTAATAAACCCAAGAACAAATCAGTGAACGTAAATTTGCCTAATGGACTAATGGACTAATATATACCCAAATCTCCAATGCAATATTACAAATGACCTTGATGCGTGATTTCATTGGAAAATCGACGTGAAGAAGAAGAATTTGAATAAGAATATAAAAATGAGTACACGTAAACTCATCACCAATTAGCAGAAATACCCTCGTACATAGTACAAACTCATCACCGTCATAAAATTAGGAATTTTAAAATAGATCCCGAGAGATCGGTAAACTCATCACTGGTCTACCTGCACCCCGTGGCAGGTATAGACAATAAAATCTTTGCAAACCGCTAATGTTTGGTAATTTGATAAAATAATCCAATTCCAGATATATTAAATGCAAATGCAATTCATTTGTTTCCATTTGGGAATTCCAAAAAATATATTAGCAGCTACACTACTTAGACAGCTACTAAAACTGTTCGCAAAGAAAAATTTTTCTTCATTTGTTTTTGTCCCTTCAACATGGATAGTAAGCCACTCATTGAGCACATTGATACGTTCTAAGACAACGCGGATGAAAAATGATGGTTATCAATAATTTTAAATTTCAATTGCGAAAGTCTCCAAAAACGAATTGCCTTTTGTGGGCTTGTGCAACGAAAGGTTGTAAACTTTTTTTTTGGTTGTTTCGCCCTGGTGTTCGTAGATCATTTTAATCAAACAGAATAAGACAGAGATAAGTCAATTGTTGACAACCGAATCTATCAAAAGTTAGATATCGATATTAATGATACACAGATGGGATTCAGAAAAGGATATAAGAGAAACTCTCTTTGCCTTAAACGTCCTAACACAGAGATGTCTAGATGTTAACCAAAAGGTACACGCCTGTTTTATAGACTTTGAAAAAGCCTTTGACAAAGTACGCCACAATAAACTCAAAAAAATCCTGGAGGGTAAGAACATCGACACCAGAGACATACAAATAATATTAAATCTGTACTGGAATCATGGAGCTAATATAAAATTAGAAGACCAAACATCGGACGAAATAGAAATTCGTAGAGGAGTACGACAGGGCTGTATATTGTCACCGCTCTTGTTTAATATCTACAGCGAACAAATATGCCAAGAAACTCTCTCACATGCAAACAAAGGGATAATAGTCAATGAAGAAGTTATCAATAACATTCGATATGCTGACGATACTGTGATAATGGCAAGAAAGCGGAAGATCTACATTTAGTTGAAAGTATGAATGAGATAACTACGGCATAAGAATGAACGTCAAAAAAACCAAATATATGACCTTCAGTAAGACTCAAAAACACATGAACTAGTATCGCAATAAACGGTACCCAACACGAAAAAGTAAGCAAATATAAATACTTGGGAACCCTCATGAATGAAACAGGTGACCAACATCACGAAGATAAAAAGAGTATTGAAATTGCCAGGTCTACCTATAAAAATGAAAAAAATATTTTGTAATCATGATATTAGTATTCATCTACGAACTCAAAATGTTTTAAATGCTATGTATTTAATACTTTGCTTTACGGTTTTGAGGCATGGACTCTTAACAGAGGGAATGTTAAAAACCTTTAAAGCTTTGAGTTGTTGTGCTACGCCCGTATATTGAAAATATGTTGTGTGGATAAAAATTACAAATAAAGAGGTAATACGCAGGAAAAATAACGATGAAGTTATACTGAATATAAAAAAAAACTTGAATACTTAGGCCACCTGATCAGAGGACAAAAGTACATTATTCCTAGAAAATATAGTGCAAAAGAAAAATCCAAGGACGCAGAAATCCGGCGGTAGAAGAATGTCGTGGATGAGAAATTTAAGAGTGTGGTTTGGCTGTACTACTAACGAATTATTCAAAACAGCAGTAAATAAAATTAGAATCGCACTAATGATATCGAATCTCCAATAGAAGAGGCACTCAAAGAAGAAGAGAAGAAGAAGAAGTCAATTGTTGATAAAAATCTCGGGAAAGAAATTACAGGCAGAATTTTACAAAACAGTCATCAGACTAATAACGATATACTCGGCAGAAACACGACCTGACATAGAGAAGACACAAAGGTTATTAGAAACTAGCAAAGATGAAACCACTAAAAGAGTTGATGGAAAAACACTATGGACAGAGCTATCTCTATCTATCTAGTTAGCCTTCTTCGGTCCATCTTTGGGACATAGGCCTCCCATATCCTTTTCCATTCTTCTCTGTCTGTCGCTACAGTCATCCATCTAGAGCCCACGTGCTTCTTGATATCATCTGCCCATCTCATTTGGGGCCTTCCTCTGCTTCGTTTATATTCCCACGGTCTCCAACTTATAAGAATTTTGTTCCATCGGTCTTCTTTTTGTCTTATATTGTGTCCGGCAAATCTCCATTTCAATTTTGCAACTTCTTGTCTAACATCCCTCACTTTTGTTTTCTCTCTTATCCACTCGTTTCTCTTCTTATCCATTAGTCTTATGTGCAACATTTGTGCTTTCCATTGCTATTTGGGTTTTTATGATTTTGTCCATGTTTGCTTTTGTAGATGTCCACGTTTGGGAACATAAGTAAGAACAGGGAGTACGCATTGATTATATACTTTGGTCTTAAGATGCTGTGGATATCTTTTGTTTTTAAGAATGTAGCTTAGTTTGCCGAATGCCGCCCATGGACAGAGCTAGAAGTACAGATATACGACGCAGATGCAAGGTGGAGAACATTAAGGGACTGGGGAAAAATAGAAGAGTAGAATGGAACGTTATAAGCCGTAGAACAACAAATAGAGTAGTAAAGACGGCTAGAGACGGTTCCCAATGGGAAGACGATCAGTAAGAAGACCACGAAAAGGATGGAACAAATTTACTGGAGACGCATTAAAGGAGGTTATTCTTTATAAAAATTCTGAATGATCTAAAACTTAGAATACAACGATCTGATATTCAATTTTTTTAATAGTGTACGCGGTATGGTCAAAAAATATGAATTGTGGATATTGTCAATTCTTAATAAAATGTATATTTTTTAATCAACCTTGAATATGATTACAAAATCTTAATATCCGATGATTGTTTTATAAGTTGTAGATAATTCAGAACTTTTTATAGGGAAAAACTTTTTTTTTAAAACTAAAATAAAAAAGATATTTATCAAACAATATTGCCACATAAGTATTACGTTGACTTTTACCTATGGATATGATACAAACGATTTATTTGTTTTTTTATTATGACCACCTTTACATTAGACTCATTTAATTAATCAGTTTGATTATTGGGTACATTTTCTAAATTTTAATTGCAATAGGAATAAGAAAATTATTATTTTTCAAAACTGTTGGACACAAACCAAAGTATGTATATAATATATGTATGGTACTTTTGCATTATCTTTTTAATAGCGAATCGGTGGTAATTCGCGCCACATGCAATAATTGTATAGCCAAAATAATTTTTTGTGATACATCACTTGATTCTAGAAACTTCGCTGTTTTTTCTTACTTGACATAATTCCCATGATTCGAAAACCGGTGGGAGAGTGAAACACCTTGCATATTTAGATGTTAAAATCTAAACACAAATGTATGTCAATATTGTCAGAAACCAGGCCTTGCTAGCGGGCCGTAAATTGCTGGTGATAAGTTTACCTATCTGCGGTGATGACTTTACCGATCTCAAAGGATGTCGGGTGATTAGCTTACTATATCTCGGAGGGTCTAATATTTTTTATGGGGGCCATAAAGTAATGAGTTTGTACACGTCCATAAACATTTACCTGGATAACAGGGGTTGCGAGATCTCCAAAGATAACAAAACTTGATCTACAAACAAATTACTTGGATTCAGTTTGATTACATGGCACTTTAACTGGAGGATTGCTGAGATATTTTCAAATTACAACGCTTGAAGCACAAAGTGCTAAAAAAACATAACTGGGTCCTTTGATGATTGTTTTGTTATAGAAAAACATTATTGGCAATACAATTTCTAATCTTAACTGTATTTGTGACACACACACTGAGGTTAACAACGTTCTTTGAAAAAAAAAATTAATGTTTTTGACAAGAATGAAGGTTGTTGTTGTATCTACTGTTGCTAAAGTTTTAAATGAGACATTTTTGCCGAGGAATTAGAAATTGAGCCAGATTTATTATGTCCTGAAATATGCTCCAATTGTATCTGTCGATCTAGAACGTTCATTTTAAATGTACGAATTAATTTTAACTGATCGAATACATAGTGTTAACACCAAAAATATTAAAAAGCATTTAGTTGTAGATAATAATGATAAAAAATAAAATTTAAAGTGGTTACAATGCTTAATTATTAATTAACAATTATTTGGTTATTAATTTATTATGTTACTAATGTTACAGGTACGAAGTAAATATTAAGTTAAATAACTTTGAATAATACATAATAAGTTATTTGCCTATATGTTTTCTGTATTTTTTAATAAAAATCTTTGCCTGTATAGGCCATTTTTTCTTTAATTTTTATTGCCTATAGCGTTAATTATAGGAATACAATTTTGCAGACTAGAATGCTGGACAATGGGGAAGAACTGATATATACTTTCGCTATTTACCAGGCAGAATACTCTAAAAAGCTTGAAAATAGGTTTGATTTAATATTAAGTACTAGACGACGTGTTACAAATATATTTAATAAACATCAACATTTTTAAAAGAGTGTTCTAAAAAATCGCCTTTTATTTACCCTTACTGCGTACCTCTTTTTATACCAAAATAAGAAGTGCCATGTTTATCATATTTTTTAACGTTTATCAGTTTTATTTAGTTAATCAAAAATCTAGATACTCCTTAATCCAAAATTGTGAGGACATCAATTCTTTATAAATATAAATTATTTACAACCACTTCTTTGAATGGACTCGTTTATTTGTCCCAACTTCAGGTAGCCTGCCTTTACACAGAATAGATTAAATGTAATAAAAACCGTTGACTTCATTTACAAAAAGCAGACTGCAACAATTTATATACAAATATAATGTCCGACAGAAAGAAGAATGCATTCAAAGCCAAAACTGTTTTGGTTGATTTTAAAGTAAATCCTCATGGACCCAGAAGAATAACAATGTATTTGACATGTTAGTGTTGTAATCCGAATGTGAAAAGGATCTCATCCTGTCCGAGTGAGAGTCAAATCACAGATTCGGTGATTTGGATAGAAATAGCTTCAACATTTATCACTCGTTATGTAAGTTAGATTAAAGATGGGAACTAACAGTTATTTTTTAAAAACATATATATGTGTTATTAAAACATCGAATTGCTCTTTTTACTTGTATAGGTTATTTTCCTTATTATTGGTAGTTTGATCAAATATTACTCCCAGCTACCTGAGGTCTAAGCAAGTTTTTATTCCTTGATTAGTTTTCATGACAAAACGTTTCCTTTCGAACAAATACAAAGATAATGTCAATTGTCTATATTGATATTAAATCCTCATTTTAAAAACTCTTCGATTAATTTAAGCCTCACATGCTCCATATATTTCTTCTTCTTCTTCTTCGTACGACTAGGATTACTCCTGTTTTTAGGAGTAAAGGCCACTTTTTACCGGGCTTCCAACGGGTCTTCTACTATACGGCTTGTTGTTTTACAGATGTTCGCTAACCTATCTCGTCCCATTCGGTTTACATGTTCGTTCCAGTTTGTTTTTCTTGTTTTTATCCACCTGTTGAATTTTGCATTGTTCGCGTATACTTCTGTTGGTTTGCCTATCTCTTAATGATATGCCCTCCATTGATCTTAATACTTTCATTTCGATATTGTTGATTTGTTGTTTCGTCTTTCTTGTATCGGTCCTTGTCGCCGCTGTGTATGTTAGGATTGGTTTTACTGTTGTCTTGTATACTTTCATTTTGATTTCCGTGGTCAAATATTTGTTTCTTCATATGGTTTCTCGCAGGCAACCACTTACTCTTGCCGCTTTTGATGCTTGCTTTGTGGTCTCTGTTTTTATATCCCTGTCACTAGTGATCTCTACTCCTAGGTAATTTAATTTCATTACTTGTTCTACTCTTTACTGATCACTATACATTTAGTTTTTTCTACTGATATTCTCATATTAGGTTTGTTTGCTGTGATATTAAAGGGTGGAGTTCGTTATCAGCAATTAGTACTGCATTATCGGCATAGCATAGTATCGTGATTGTATGCGCTCCCATGTGGTATCCAGGTCGTTTTCTTACTTCGTGAATTATTTGATTCATCACCATATTGAATAACAATGGGCTGAGTCTCCTTAGATTCCTTCTTTTAGTTCTATGCATTATGTTTCTCCTGTTGACATTATAACTGTGGTCTTGTTGTTCTTGTTAATTTCAATACTATATACCATATATTTCCTATTCCCTATTTGCTACAATGATCTATATTGCACTATGATCTGATCATCCGTACATTGGAAAATATATAAGCAGATATTGTTTACATCGATACCCATTCTACAGTTACTTTTCAAACTTACTTTTTCTTTATAATTTTGTCAATTAGTTTATAAATTGCCACGCGCCACGCCAATCGTACTGCCCCTTAGTTCTGTTGTATTCCAACCAGTTTATCAGTCAGCTCTATCTTAACCATTTTGACTAATGTTTCTTTTCTGATAAGCTGAAACTACCTATTTAATTTCGTCATTCTACCAGATTTGCCTGCTCGGATTAGTTTTGATTGCTGTTCTAGCACCTGTTTTGTCGTTTTGTGCACGGCCTATGATATATTTTTATATAATTCGTTTGTGTTTTCTAAATGTACAGTGTTGAGACGTTAATGCATAATAATCTTCTGTGATATAATTCCCATGGGGCTTTCATTAGTAAAGCCTTGCAGATGCCACTTCGATTCTTTAATTTCTTTTAATTGCTCTTCGATTTGTTGCTTGTTACTTCTGAGATTGAGAAGTATAATTTTGCTATTAACTACAAAGTCTTATTTGCAAGTTAATGATAAACATATATAGAACGCATAGGACAAAATATATGAGTGTATGGCGATTTTAAATAAATAAAAAAATGGAAGGTATTTTTTGAAGTGTGTACAAATTTAGTTCCTACCTAAACGCTTGCGGCTTACAAACTCATTCTCAGAGCTACGGTCAAATTTTAAAAAGCACCACTACAGAGAGATCTCATTTGCATCTCAAAACATTGCTACTGGTGTAAGAACTCATTTGATTTTAAATAAGTGTAAGTCAAACCATGGTAACTGGAATGAATATTTTAAAAGATACTACTCATTACGTCTGCTAATAAAGAAATATTCGAATATGTAGGTGCTTTAAGTTTTATACGTATCAACAATTGACATAATATTGGCAACACGATCAAATTAGATCATAATGTGCTGCACATAGCAACAAAGATAAGCAAGAAGCATGACATTAACACCTGATTTGAATGCTTATCCTTATACTGTTTACTTCTTATTAATATACGGAATAAGACGCATATCTCTCACAGTTTTGACGAAAAAAAAGAAACATTTGCAAAAAAAGTAAAAAAAAACTGTACTTGCTTCTGCGTTCAGGACAGTTTAGTTAACATTCTTTTTTTTTTCACCGAGTGTATATTTAAATCTAAAAAATACATTCACGAACATAGGACTTTAAAGTGTTCTTCATTGTAATAAAAACAAAATAAAGTTATCGGTAGTGGCTAGCATCCATCTCGTTTGCTAATGACAAGGGCACGAAACTCAGTAGCTTTGAATTTGCTGAAAAAGTACCTAGTAATAACAGACCTTACTCTAATTTATGGGACTGACATCCGGTTACCTTTATGGTCGTTTTGTGCGCTTTCCAGTTTATTTTCGTATAAAATTGAGTAATAGGCCAGTGCATTTTCATTACTTCATTTCATCTGCGCGATGTAAACGCGGTCTCTAAGGATGCTACCAAGATAAATAATTACGCTGTTGATGAACTTTTCAAAATAGAAAGTAATATATGTCAGGTAAAAGTCAATTTTATACATCTTTAAATTTTGTATAAAATTAACTTTGTTTATATATTAAAATGAAGCATTTAACAATGAAGTAATATAGTGTGGTTAGAGTAAAAGATGAAATTAGTTAAATCACGGAAAAGGGGACGAGAATATACAAACAATTATATATTTCTACGCTGAAATTAATCAACAAACAAGAAAATGATCAACAAGACAGGAATACATTAAAAATATTAAAACAAAAATTGGAATTAATTGTAAAACAAAATTGGAAATGACAAAATCAGTACAAAATACGTAATATCAAGGCTCTTGCCATGAGAACATAAGAACATGAGAACATGTGCCCAGCAATATACCCGACAAATGGCACAAAGCTGAGGTAATTCTATTATACAAAAAAGGAGATCCCCATGAATTAGAAAACTACAGACCTACAATAGTAACGAATCGTCTTGAGAAAAAACTTGATTTCTAGATCAGTCAATAGAGCATCTTGATCAGCCAATAGAGCAAGCGGGATTTCGTACCGGATTTGTAATAAATGATCACCTACAGAACATTAAAACGGTAATAGAAAGGGCTATCGAATACAATCGGGCACTCGTTCTGGCTTTTGTAGATCTCCATATGCGTTTGACACAGTAGAATTTACATACAAGAATGCATATAACGCAGTAAAACTACATAAAAACACGGATTATTTACCAATCGGCAGATGAGTCCGACAGAGTGCTACTTTATCGCCTAAACTGTTTACCGCAGTACTAGAATACGCTTGTAAAAAACTTAACTGGGAAGAGAAAGTCCTGCACCTTAACGGTAGAAGATTACCAAATTTGAAATTTGCAGATGACATAGTTTTGTTCTCGGACAACCTTAAGGAGATATGTACAATGCTACATGATCTTCAGTTAGTATGTGCCATTATGGGTTTAAAAATAAACATCTCCAAAACAAAATTCATGACAAATCTAGTAGTAAATTGGATGAAATGTACTCAAGATAGAGCAAAATTGACAAAAAAAAGAGGGAGGCCTATGTCCAGCCGTAGAAGCAAAGGGCCTGGTGATGATTCTCAAGGCTTAATTTCGGATCTTAGACGACTTCCTAAGTTTTATTAGCCTTCTCCCGGCATATGAGTCAATGCAGGGAACTTTGATCTTTAGCTTTTGGTGGGACAAGAATTTTGTAGAAACAAATAAGCAAAATAGAGGAATTCGCAGCATCAGTCCATCCAAAACTATAAAACTATTTAACAATCTGTAAAATCTTTCTACAACTTCGTAATCTATCTCAACAAGGACAGACTATGGAAAAAGAGGTTAATCTTTGTAAATGGGGTATATTTATTTAAAAAACCCTTAAAAGGGCCACATCAATAAAACAAACGTTTTCGGACCACACAGTCCATTCATCAGGTTTTAAAATCGAAAATGCTAGGTCATAATGCCTGAGCCACCAAAATATTAGGGTTAAAAACCCTTTAAATTACATTTAGTTATGAAATGTTATACATTGTGTTATAAAATAACTGTGATGTTCAATATTTAAATTAAATTTGACTATAGGTAACACATGGCCAATAGGGTTCCAGAGCCGGTGGTGAGAGGGAACCTCTGCACTCGGAGAACAACGTGGAACTCTTCCTTGTGGAATTTTTCCTTGTGGATACTATGGAAGGTCAGACTATCAAAAGTCGATCTACTAAAATACCTACCTACAAAAAATACCTTATTATTTTAAACCAGAAAGTTCAGTACAAAAACCAACTACTTTCCAAAATTAACATAGCACCTTAAATGTATCAAAAGTTTGAAGCTATTTTTCATCTGAACCGTTAATTGGATTTCGATAGCTTTTATTTCACATTATAGGGCTATTTCTGAGGAATTACTGTACTAATAGTTTTTTGAGAGATGCCAAATGATTTCCCTGTTGAATGTTGATCTACACTTGTGCTTCGTTGACTACGAAAAAGCTTTCGATAAAGTAAGACATGAAAAACTAATATCAATACTTATGAACAAGCGCATTGACAGTAAAATCATAAATATAGTGCAAACATTATATTGGAACCAAAGTGCCATAGTTCAAATTGATGGGCAACACTCAGAAGAAATGAAGATCTGTAGAGGAGTTAGACAGGGATGTGTGTTATCACCACTTTTGTTTAACTTATATTCTGAAGAAATTTTCCAAAACACGCTCAATAATATCGAAGCGGGAGTCACCGTTAACGGAAAATTAATTAATAATTTAAGATATGCAGACGACACTGTGATCATAGCAACGAGTATAGAGGATCTACAACATCTTATCGAAAGCTTGAGTATAAATAGTGCTGAGATGGGAATTACTATAAACGCCAAAAAAAACGAAGTACATGCTGATTACAAAAAGGCCACAAAATATACATCACCTATTGACAATAAATGGTAACGTGATAGAACAAGTAGAAAAATATCAGTATTTGGGAACTTTGATCAATGAAACCAATGATCATACTGTAGAAATAAACAGACGAATAGAGATTGCCAGATCAGCATTTATACGAATGAAGCCACTCCTAACGTGCAAAAATCTAAATTTGGAGATCAGACTACGTACCATTCGCTGTTATATATTTTCAATATTATTATATGGAGCTGAGACTTGGACATTAAAAAAATGTAATTTTAAAAAGAATCGAGGCCTTCGAACTCTGGTTATACCGCAGAGTATTGAAAATATCATGGACTGATAGAATTACAAATAAAGAAGTACTGGAGAGGTTGGTAAAGAAACAGAACTAATCACCACTATACAAACCAGAAAACTGGAATACCTAGGCCACGTGATGAGGGGACCAAAATATGAAATTTTGAGACTGATAATACAGGGAAAGATTCAAGGAAGAAGATCTGTTGGCCGAAGGCAGAACTCATGGTTAAAGAATCTACGTGATTGGTACCAATGCAGATCGATTGATTTGTTTAGAGCAGCAAGTTCTAAAATAAAAATAGCCATTATGATTGCCAACCTCCGTAGGGAGACGGCACTCTAAGAAGAAGAGATGATTTCCCTATATATATGGTACTCATTCGTCTCAGTTCATATTAATTTCTAACTTTCTAATCCATTTTTTGTGTTGTAATTTTCGTTTGTGACTTACACAAAACATTGAAAATGGAAGCTACGTTGTGTCAAAGTCTCTGAAGTCTATTCCTAATGGCTTGGAACTGCAAGCAACCCTTAAGAAACTGGCAAACAATAATAAAATAACTTTATTATGGATTTATAACTTATTAAAACAGGAACTGGTACTTCTTTTTTGGTCTAGAATGATTAAGTGGCATTCCAAAAAGCACATCATGGAAAATGTTAGCAACTGGAAAAAGTGGAAAGAAACGGACAAGAAGACTGGATCCACTTTAGAAGCTGATCAAATAGCTTTAAATTAAATTAACGTTCTTCTTAGAAGTGTTAATATTTTTTAACTAAAGCAGAACCCTAGGATACACAAAAAATATCTTGCAGTATGGAAAGATTTATGAGGCCAAACACCTTCTTTGTAATCTATAATCTACAAGTTTACTCATAAATTCTCCCGAACAACTGTCTTTTTTAAACTCCCTTTTCTTTTATATGAGGAAATACCAATCTCTTTTAATTTATTTCTTTCTATAAATGTTGCGTATTAATTGTCATTATTAATAAAACGTCTTCATTGTAAGTGTTAAAAATTTATTTTCGGAATTATATGACGTTCTTTCCTCTTGTAAGACAATATAGTAATTCGAATTTTGATATAGAAACGGCAGTTTGGATTTCATTTCCTACCGATTTGCTCTAATCCTGCAACGACCAAATAGGTCTAAGTGAATTGTAGAGGCACTATAGGTGAAATCAAATCTCAACTGTCTGTTCTCTATCTTTATTTACTCGTATTTTGAGTATTAGAGGCCAGTTTATGAAAGTTTCTTGCTTAGATGAATCAATATTATTCAAATGCAATTTTGGATTTCCCATGTCGGTCCATTCATCTGAAATCTGAACTTTGCTTTGTTTTTGTCAAGTTTGAATAATTTAAGTATAGTACTGCAAAACGTAAATCATCATTATCTTTGACAAATATATAAATTTAAAAAGTTTGAAGCTGCTTAGAACGTAAAAAATGACTTGCTCATTGAGATTGATTTAGCTATATTCAACTTCTATGACCGTACTATTATGATAATGTCTGGTCAGGCAGTGAAAGCCGATTTTCTGCTGAATAGATCTTTATACCGTCTTGTGTGAATATTGAACATTTGTCGAAAACGTAGCCAAAGGAGCAATCCGGAGTCTAGACGGGCCATATAACTACAGAAGAAGCTCTTTTTACTATGAATAGAAATAGCAAATGAGAAGATTTACTGGAAAATGTAGGAAAGATAAAATTTGCAATACATTCGAAAATATGAAACTCTATAATTTGATACGTAAAACTTGAAAAAAAAAACAAATCGTTACATTTATTAAACCAAGAATTAACTGCCTTTTTAGGATTCATACAAAATAATAAATTAAATAAGATACACAGCTACTAGAAACTTATTAAAAATAATAACCTTTTCCCAAATTTCTTCACCATCCACTTACAAATATACTTACTTTTAGTTTTTTATGCCCGGAAAACTTACAAATTATTATGAACAAAGGTACAATATCCTATACAGCTCGCTTTACTGTTGGTTTTAACAAGTTATCGTAAAAAAAATAAAAAAAAACGTATTAATCAAATGCATACATTCTTAGACTAACTAGAAATTGAGGTGAAGCACCCTCAACTAAAATGTTTACGGGAAAATATAAAAACAAGATAAATCTTAAACACAATAATAATAAAAAAGTGTAATAGGCAATGTTATTAAAACGGAAATTGCAAACCAAGTTTACTGAAGCCAAAAAGAGCAAAAGATTTTAATCAAGACTTTGATATGAATCAAATTGCAAAGCAAACATACGATAGGTATAATGTAAGTCTATGTAACGTGAACATAGCTTTTGAAATAAAATAAAAGTGTTGTAATATTTAACATAATATGTGAAAACTATTAAATCCTCTAAAAGGAAAACTGTTTGTTTGGAATTTTGGAAAATAAGACCAACGAATGTTGCTGTGTATATATTATAATAATAGTTCAATGCACAGAGAAATCCATAAAATAAAAAAAAGCATATAACAAAAATTACATACATAATTTATCATTTTTATTGGACATGACCACAGTTTTAGTGTGACCCTCCTTTGCATGAATTTATTTTATTCTATTTTTTGACAAGTTTTACTTTTTTAAAAGTGATCCGGGTATTGAAAAAAAAATGTGTGTCCATTTTGAAACATTATGTACCTATAAAAACTCTTATTGGAATCTATCATCAATGTCCAAATTACGAAACTTTTTAAAATAGTAACTACTTTTAGAATGAAAGCATAAATGAACCTTACATTTCTCGCACTGGACCCCTGATTTTTCTTTACAGTTTATCATCTTACATCTTTCCCGGTTAAGAGTCCAGTTTGGCCAGTATAAAAACTGATCTGTTTGTACATATATATTTTGGATCTGGGTTCAATGCATGTTCTTTTGGATGGTTATTTGGGTGCGGAACTTCAAGGCGACCTACTTTTTTTTGCAAAACACCACTGTTAGTTGTTCAGCTAAAACTGTTTTGAAATTCAGCAGTGTTATAATCTCTTCAGTTTTTCTAATTTGTTTTTTGAATCAACTGTCTAATAACTAAACATTTACTACTGCTACATCTACCATATAATAGAAAATACAGTGGTACCATTTTTTCTTTTGATTTTAATTCGATATAATCCCAATAAGGAATCTTGCAGATCCACACCGCCCATGTGCCTGCTATATTGTTATACAATGTCTGGGCAATCAATTTCTTTCCTAGTTCTTTCGGTGTAAAAGAATCGTTGGCTGTTGTTTGCATTTCACAATAATCTGACAGTAAAGACACAATTTTGTTGTCACACCATCGGACTGCATGAATGACAGTATTTTCATAGGATTGTTGCGGCAGAATGTATGCATCGTTTGGAAAAAATATGACACTAGTGTTATACTTGGAAAATAATTATCGTAAAAGATTGTCGTATTTATTGGAGGGTATTTATCTGGCCAATCGAACTACAATATTACTAGCAGTTCCCAAATTTACTTTATTCAGTAATTTTGTCTAACCATTATTTCCAGCAAAAATTTCAAAATTATATGAAAATCTTCTAGCCGAACTTGTCCCATCTTGTAGCCAAACTTATGAGGCTTCTTAGGATTGTATGTCTTCATACTCGAACGTCATTTGAACGATATAGCTTGTTCGTCACAAGATAAGTGTTCTTTTAAAGGTATCTGCAAACGCAATCTTTTTATTTGTTCAATTAGGGGCGATATTTTGTCAAGACTCCGCGTATTTTCTAAATTATTACTAAAATAAAGAAACCTTTTGATCGTTTCAAAACTATTGACAGGCATAAGTCTACAACCTATAAAATTCATGATGTCGGAGCCCATTAGCGTCTTGTCATAGGTTGTTTTGTTAGAGAAATCCACAGCAATATTCCCAGAAAATCTTTTACAGGATATGTGGTAACTGGTTTTTGTGGATTTGTTTGAGCGGTGTATATATAAGCTTGACGAATTATCTTAATTATAAAATCTATCAAAAAATAAATTTTTTTAATATAATAGGGAAAAACATGGCGCAAAAAATGTGTTTATGGAATATTGGAGCTCTAATCATTAGTATAAACTGGTTAGTATAAACAGGTTTTTGGCTATAGCTGAAAATCCTTATTTTTGGAATATAAACACAATAAGAAGATGAACTGAACTGTGTAGCAGATAATAAACAATTCACCAATATGATAGGCATCATTACATTTCAAGAGAACAAGAAAAAACTAGGAAATTGTTTAGAGAAAAGTTCCTACCTTTCTGTATCATTAACTTATTATTAGTGGTAACTTCCATATAAGTTTCCTAAATATTTTGGAGTTACACTAGATCGTAGCTTTCATATAAGTTCCTAGCGTTTTGAAAAGGTCTACTAAGCTCAAAACGACAAACAGCATCATTTTCAAGATTTGTGGTACAACTTGGAGATCTCTAGCTACTCTTCTACTGCGAGGTCATGTGTTTCCGTCTGGATAAACATTAAACAGTGCTTACACACGGTATTTCGATACCTAACTTAACAGCACTGTGCGTATTGTAACCAAATCAATGATATTAACGCCACTCCAATGGCTTTGTGTGTCATGGATCACACAAAAGTCATGGATGACACTAAATAGAATAAGGTCTGGGTCTGGTAGCATATTCAATCTAAATGTCCTCTCTAAATACCATCCAGGTCCATGGCAGGACCTCCTTAAAGTAGCACCAGAGAGAATAAACTGGATAGGCAGTCTTGATATCAACGTCTTATATCCATATATATTAACGTTGTTGTATAACTATGTTTAAATTTTCCTTATTATTATATCATCCGCTAAATAAGTAGTTGTAATTAATTGAAAAGTCAAAGGATAAACATTAGCTTTAAAATTAGTTTGTGGAAAATAAATAGTCTAGAAAGAATTCCCTATTTAGGAACGAGTTGACCCGTTTTATTATGGAAATAATCAATAATACTAAATTATTAACTTACTGCTACCATGTTACCCAGTAATCTTTAAGTAGTGTTTACCTGAAACAAAAGAAAATAATATTAATTGAATATTCATATGATAGGCAGGGAGTAATTTTGTTTGACCATTTCAATACAGTACACTTATTTGGTATTAGTTACTTAATGGAATTTCTTTTTTTTTTTCATTGAACGTTCCATACGCAATAAGAAGTATGTATAAAATGTTTACTAGGAACTGCTATTCAAAAAAGCCTTCAAAATCTATTAAAGGAATAAAAATTATTGGAGAACAAATTTCTAACATAACATATTCAAATGGTATTATCCTACTAGAGAAAGTCTTAGACCAAATGCTTTTCGAGAGTGTAAAATAAATTAATTACTATTTAAATGGGAATAAGCTACAATTAAAGTTAAAGTAAGTTTATTGACGTTGCAATTTCCACTTCGGAAATCGGAATTCGGAAAAGAACGATTTTCGAAGTAGAAACTGAAACGTCAATAAACTTTCTTTAACCTTTAATTGTGGCTTATTTCCATTTAAATAGTAATTACTTTAAAATGGCACAAGGAAATAGCTTGAGAACAATATTTTGAAATTAAGATTAACGAAAACAACAAGATAATGATGGCTTTTGGTCTATTTCACTGTGAGCTTTTAAGATCTATTGTGGTTCCCGAAACTTAGATTACATTTCCTAGCCTAACCGTTTTTAAAAGGTATATATAAACCTTCCATGTAGCTCTTTGTCGGTGGCTTTTCTTCGCTTAATGTAAAGAACCGCACACTTACCAGGCTCTCGCACTGACACAAAAGTGCTTTTTTGTTTCTTTCTCTACGTGACTGAATCTGTATAAATCATCATTCACCGATCCTTTTAGCTCCAACTGCATATTTATCTTGCAGTGATCTGCTAACATACTTACTATGACTTTGACTGTTCTGCTATCTTGACTTATTAGGTCTGTTGTAAATTTTGGCAAATGTTTTATAATGAACTGTTTTGCCTGTCTTTGTCTTGATAAATTCCTTTACCATTCCAGACTCCACAGTGTGCTACCCACTTTTTTATAGACATTTTTGTTACTGAATTTTCCACGCTTCTGAGGGGTTTCAATCCAATGAATGGCAATAATGAGCCTTGTTGACCTCTACATAATTAAATACCTTAAGCACTGCCTGGCTATCTGTAAAGATGGCAACTGAACGGTGCATTTTTTTGCTGCTCTATTTCTTCCACGAAGTAATGAATTATCGTTGTTTCCGCCTCAAAAATTGTGACATCCCTAGATAAACTTCAAGGGAAATGTATCTCTTGCTTTTTCCCTTTTATCTCCAACACCTTGTGATGTTTTTGAGCCATCAGTATACCGGGTAGCTTCCGCTTGATGAGGTAAACCATGAGTAAGCGTTCTGCCTTTTCGTCTTTGAGTTTGTATTCGACCTGTAACTATCTGATGAGATCCAAGTTGTTTTTGAAACAGTTGGGGTATTGAAAATTTTGGTAGTTGGTAAGTAGTTTGGAACTAAGTTCAAGTTTCTATTGTATAGTGCCCGGAGCATAAGCAAATAGATAAAACAAAAATAAATATTATATTTATATGAAATTCCATCACAATTGATCGTAATAAGAATGACATTTTTCAATTATTTTGACGTATCGATATTCAATCCAAAAAATGATTTCATTTTTTTTAATTAAAAAATTAGTACGTTTACTTGTAAAATTATAAATGTTCTGGCGTTTTGATAAACATAAAGGATCACATAAGAATTTCTTAATTTATAAATGTTGTTAAAAACTATTTCCGTTTGTCAAACAAATATAAAATGTAATTCTCATTTAATCAATTGTACCAGCTCTAATAACTACATGTTGGAACAAGCAGTTATTTTGCGAATATAATGTCACTTTACCAAAATTCTGTTATTTAATTTTTTTTAATTGTAAATACGAAACTAACAACATTTTATATAATATATGGAATTATTTTTACAGTTTAATTATATATTTTATGCTGATTACTATTTCATTAATATTTTGGCAATCAAAAAACTAAATATTGGAACAAGGAGTTTTTACCAAATTAATATTAAAATTAATAAGGCGTAACGTCACCCTTAGCTTAAATAGCAGCCTGAACTCTAGGCTGTCATTATATTAACTAGACCTTCATAGAATTCGGGGGTGAAACTATCCCCTAGGGGGCTATTTCTTAGGCGTTGTTTCATTTTTTGTTAAAGTGTCTCTATTGGATTAAGATCCGGGCTGCTAGAAGGATGTGACAAAACTTTAATGTCATGTTCTCCAATAAATTGTTCGGTAGATATAGAAGTATGTCAGGCTTCGTATTGCTGAAAGCTAAAATCCCCGGATGGAAATAACTTTGCCGCACTTGATAGAGCCGAATGTTCAAGAATATCTTGATATTTGGTTGCGTTTACTATGCCTTCAATGAAATGCAAAGTTCCCAACCCTTTGACTGACATACAACCCTACACCATGATACCCTGTGGAAACTTACAGTTCTTTTGAGACAACCCTTATGGAATGCTTCTGTTTTTCCGAATCAAACGCTTTTGATAATCTCCCACACAGACATCAAATGTGCTTTAATCGCTGTAGATAATTTTGTTCCAGGTATGTTTGGTCCATGAAAGTTTTGATTTAGCCCAAATGTAATCATTCCTTTTTTAAGTTTCTGTCAACAATGGTGTTTCTAAGGCCCACTCGAAAAAAATATAAAATTTATATCGCAAAGAAGAACCTAGCCTAACCTAACCAAACCTAACCTAACCTAACTTAACCTAACCTATCTAACATACCTTATAAAAACTAAAACCGCTTTTGTGGATATATTTGCGACAGTATTCTCTGGAAACATTTATCCCAGTTTTTCTATTCTACCTAGCAGTTACTTCTCGTGGTATATTTCTTCTTCCAGACTTACATATTCTAATTAGATACCCTACACTCCTTTTGCTGTTTCTGAATTCACTGGAAATTTCACGCATTGTTTTCCCTTTATAGTATTGATTCATAATAATTTCTCCAACTTTTGGATCAGTAGTTTTCCACGTGCCTTTATTATATTTTCCTCGTAATAAAACTGACGTTTGTTTATTATACATACTCAAATGACGCGTTATAATTATGGTTGACAACGGACGACTTAGTCGTATGTTTGATTTCAAAGCCTTCTTTGCGTCAGGCTGAAAATTCTTAAGAAACGTGAGGAAAAGCAAAAAATGTTCCAATATTTAGTTGTCAGCGGTTTTCGATTATCAGACATTTTTAATTAAGTAGTAATCAATCCATACATCTTGTAAAATGTTGTTAATTTCATATTTTAAATAAAAAAAAAAAAATAAAAGAATTTCGGTAAATATACATTATATTCGCAAATTAGCTGCTTATTAATTACTGTTAAACTGGGAATAAGCCACAATTAAAGATAAAAATACGATTATTGACGTTTCAATTTTCACTTCGGAAATCGTTCTCAAAATACAAACAGTAAATTAAACAAATTTTATTTTTTGTTACATAGTGAAAAATTCTTCTAATAATTTAATTTTATCTGACTCATTTATATTGACAATTCAGACATACATTATGCATTTTAAAGTAGACGACTTTAAAATGATATTGCCAATATTGTTGAGTTGCGCTCCTGGGACGACTTTACTTATAAGATAGTTCATTCGATTACATGAAATCAACTTTAACTTGAGAATATCCGTCAGAAAAAATCATAGCATGTAATTCGTCTTTAAAAAGACACACACATGACATGATGACAGTAAAATTCTCCTGTTAGTGATTCCATAGTAAATTATGAGGGAAAAACCAGGAAAAAAACCTCATAATACTATTCCGACATTGTAAGTATTTGTTCGTGAATTTAGTTTACCTTCAACAAACATCAAAATTCTGATTTTATATGTTACGTTATTTAAAAAACATAAATGATGTATCCTCTATATGTTACTGACTTACTAATACTGGTATTTTCTTATTAATAACTTCCTCTTTCAATATTGGTAACCAGATCCTACTACATTCTGCCGAGGAATTTGCGACACAATTGGCCTCATTTAGCATAATTAGAGCCGCTTCTTTAATTTTTCTTTTTTTACCATCCGTTTCTTTTAGGACTACATTTGAATTATTCCATTGAACCCTATGTTCATTATCCCATGCGTGTTTACAGATTTGA
This sequence comes from Diabrotica balteata, assembly GCA_918026665.1. Classification (NCBI taxonomy): domain Eukaryota; kingdom Metazoa; phylum Arthropoda; class Insecta; order Coleoptera; family Chrysomelidae; genus Diabrotica; species Diabrotica balteata. The sequence continues at coordinate 50,372,111 of OU898282.1, forward strand.
GATCTATCAAATTCTCTATTTTTAATATAAGATTGATGTTCACTTATTCTAATATTTAAAAATAGAGAATTTGATAGATCTCAAATCTGTAAACACGCATGGGATAAGGAACATAGGGTTCAATGGAATAATTCAAATGTAGTCCTAAAAGAAACGGATGGTAAAAAAAAGAAAAATCAAAGAAGCGGCTCTAATTATGCTAAATGAGGCCAATTGTGTCGCAAATTCCTCGGCAGAATGTAGTAGCATCTGGTTACCAATATTGAAAGAGGAAGTGATTAATAAGAAAATACCAGTATTAGTAAGTCAGTAACATATAGAGGATACATCATTTATGTTTTTTAAATAACGTAACATATAAAATCAGAATTTTGATGTTTGTTGAAGGTAAACTAAATTCACGAACAAATACTTACAATGTCGGGATAGTATTATGAGGTTTTTTTCCTGGTTTTTCCCTCATAATTTACTATAGAATCACTAACAGGAGAATTTTACTGTCATCATGTCATGTGTTTGTCTTTTTAAAGACGAATTACATGCTATAATTTTTTCTGAGGGATATTCTCAAGTTAAAGTTGATTTCATGTAATCGAATGAACTATCTTATAAGTAAAGTCGTCCCAGGAGCGCAACTCAACAATATTGGCAATATCATTTTAAAGACGTCTACTTTAAAATGCATAATGATGTCTGAATTGTCAATATAAATGAGTCAGATAAAATTAAATTATTAGAAGAATTTTTCACTATGTAACAAAAAACAAAATTTGTTTAATTTACTGTTTGTATTTTGAGAACGATTTCCGAAGTGGAAATTGAAACGTCAATAAACGTATTTTTATCTTTAATTGTGGCTTATTCCCAGTTTAACAGTAATTAATTTACAATGCCACAAGAAAATAGCTTCAGAACAATATTAGCTGCTTATTTTAACATATAGTTGTTAGGGCTCGTAGTTTAATCCTATATAAATAAAGAGTTAAACATGCTACATAAAAACAGTTTGAGAACCTATTTAGAAAAAAACATACCATTCATGCTTTCTAAATCAATAATGAATCACTTGACAAAAAGCTAAATACATAAATTGATTTCTTGATAAATAAAAGCGTGCCAAGTAAAAAAAAATTAACAAAAAAAAAATTAAGAAAAATGTATCGACTGAAAAAGAAAGGTTATCATGAATGTCATTTTAAATTTATTTATATTAATATTTAAAACTTGACAAACACTCACGAACAAATGTTTATGTTAACCTGATCTTACATTATATTTACCACCAGATCGCTTGTAACTTGGGCGTTGCAAATTAGCCACAGACTGTATTTAATGAAGTGGCTATTAAATTCTTCTGAACTAGATGTTAAAGTCGACATCAAGGTTGGCACAAATCTATGTAAATTAGAAGTCAAATAATGAAAAGTGCATAAAATGATCACAATCGACTGTGTAGATCTTTTACATCTTGTAATATTTAAAATAGGTGTGGGCTTTAATAACTGACAGACCACCCAAAGTGGATGTGTTTCAGATGTGTGTTCTACAAGCCTTTGAGTGTTAATTTTTATTTTTTTTTGTTTACGAAAAAGAGATCTGTGTTCGGCAAATTGTTGCATGGGCTTAAATTACCTGCTCGGCTCGTTAATTCCCTATAATTTTTTTATTTCCCGTGAAATTTTAAAGTATATGAACGTTAGTAAAGTGTTTGTATAAAAAAATTAACACTCAAGTTTTCGCTTTTACAACAGTTTTGGGCGTTTTAATTTAATCGATAAAAGAGAAATAAATAGTATGCTTTATAGATTCTATAATAATAATTAAATTTTTTTTAATTGAGAAGATAATAAAAAATCTCAGGTAAAAAGAGGTTGTTAAAGAATAGGCGTAATCGTTAAATGAATCTTCAAAGATATCTTACAAAAAATCACCCAAGAAAAAATAACAATATGGGATGTGAGAATTCCTAGATTTGTAAATACTATATTAATTTTTAAATTTAATACGAAGTGAAGACAGAAATAAAAAGAAGAAAACAGCATGGAAAAATACATCGAAACGGGATTAGAAGAAGATAAAGAAAAATACTATACGCAGAGACGATTGGTAAAAAAGACAGTCACACAAGCATAAGCAAAAACATGGAAAGAATTTGGAGAAGAACTTCAGGAAGAATATATAACAAATAATAAAAACTTTTTGACGACAACACGACACATAAGGCAAGGAGGACGAAAGAAAATAAACGCAGTAAGAAATACTTCAAACCAAATACAAATAAGCCCAGAACAAGTCGCTAGTGTATGGAAAGAATATTATGAGAAAAAATTTGATACCTAAGTGATAAAGGAAGACAATATAAACAATGAAGGCGAAGAAAACACAGATCTATAGCAAATAAGTAGAGAAGAAGTAATAGAAGAATTATCAAACATAATATTAGGCAAGGCAGGTGGAGATGATAAAATTGAACCGGAAATGGTAAAATACATGGGAGAAGAAGGAATAAACGCTATGGAAAATATATAAAGAGGCGTGGGAAAACAAACAATCCCTAAAAACTGGCAGAAAAATATCATCGTGCCAATATACAAAAAAGGAGAACATGTAAACTGCGACAACTATAGAGGAATATGTCTGTCATCGGTATGCTTTAAAATGTATACGAAAATAATAGAGAAAAGACTGAGACAAGAAGTAGAAATGGTATTGGGAGAAGAACAAACGGCATTTAGACCGGAAAAACAGACAAATGACAACATATATATCATTAGATGCCTAATAGAAAGAAGCATAGATACGGGGGAAAAACTAGTATTAGCATTCATAGACCCAAGAGCAGAATTTGACACGATAGAAAGACATATTATGGGGAAATACTTAAGAAAAATAAATTTACCTAATGCATTATTAAAAATTATAGAAAGTACTTACAAAAAGGTAAAAGGAAGGGTTCAAATAACAGAGGAAAAATCGGAAGCATTTAATTGAAACAGAGGTATTAAACAAGGAGATATTCTCAGCCCTTTGCTATTCATAATAGTAATGAAGAATTGATAAGAAACACTAGAGTCAGAACCAATCAACTACAGACAATAATAGGTTACCACAGATTACAACCGGTAACAATAGAGTCCTTAATGTATGCAGACGACATAGTACTAATAGCAGATTCCGAGAATAAAATGAGAATAGAAAATAGAATAAGAATAAAAATTCCGAGAATATATGGGTAGAACAAATCGAAGAACTAAAAATGAAGATAAACGAGGAAAAAAGTAAGATAATGATATTTAGCGGCAAAGGAGATCAGGATGATAATCAAATAAAGATAAAATGTAAAAACTCAGAATTGGAAATAGTAACAACTTACGAATACCTGGGAAGTATAATAACTAATGATGGAAAAATAGACTGGAAAATAACAAATAGAGCAAAGAAATCAAACAAGTTATACTATGCGTTACCCCCAATAACGGGAAAAAGAAAACTTACACGAGAAACAAGAATAAAAATATATATACCACAATAGTGATACCGACTGTGCTCTATGCAAGTGAAAACTGGACAATTGCATCGAGTATAGATCCAATATCTATATTACGATGTCCGACCACCACACACAAAGATTACTGGCGATGGAGAGGAGAATCCTGCGTAGAGTAAAAAACACGTAACACGATTACCCTTCTGCCCTCATACATCACCTGTCGAATATTCAGCCCATCAATGAGAGGCTTTCCTCTCTGAGCAGAAGTTATACAATCAGCACCATCCGGGCCAAAACCTCAGAGCCCAAAGCATCCTAAAAACTACCTGCTCATTCCTCGGCAATGTATTCAGAAGAAGACTCCAACCCAAAATCCTCTTCCTATCCGCTATTTTACTGGCTCTTGCCAGCAACGAACTCCCTGATCAATACATGGATATACAGGAGGCAACTCCTCTCTACTATCGTCGTCGCTATTAACTTTAAATGCTCACTTCATGCTTGCTCTAGACATGGGGGATCGGTTTTCTGTGGTTTCCCGGTGCAATTTCACAACGATACCTGACTATTGTAGAGGAATCAGCCACAAGTGCCCTCTCGCGATCGCGTTTAATACATTTATTAATTTACCAAATTTGTAAATTCACATAATTCATATATATACTAATCATTTTTTAAATCAATAATATTCTGAAAAAAGAACCGTTATCCAATGCCTTTCGCCTCTGATTGTCCAGGAGCTTCTCCGACGACCAGTCACTAAACACCAGTAGATCCACAACAACAAAACAACAGTCAATCAAATAAAAACAATCCACGTCCTAAGGAGGACATCAAAGGAGGCCTAAAACAGGATATCAAAAAAAGCCAGAACTAAGAGATCTCCCAATAAGAGTTAAAATCGACAATGAATGAAATACTTATTATATTTTTAAACTGACTGAAGTAGTCGGTGGTTTTAAACGATCTAATACTAATACTAATTCTTAAACGTACTAAAGTGGTATCGATATCAAATCGTATATATTTTTCTAAAACAACTTTCTAACTACGGATTTTTTAAGCAAATAAAATATTTTTTATAACTGTTTTAACTTTACACGTTCGACCATTCAAAGAAAGTGTTGAAATATAGACATCTTTACCAACCTTAAATCCTTCGCCCAAGACAACCCATCGGTAAGAAAACCGACGTTAACACGGAAACGAATCTAAAATTAAATCAAATAAAAAATGTACTGGCGCTTTCATTAAGATGAGTCAGGACTCAGGCCGCAGGCAATTCATTTTCATAGAATTAATTACTCATTCTATTGACTTTCCTTTAGTTTGGCTGCACATTTCAACTTCTCGTAATTAATTAAGTTTTTCAAACTGAATTAAAATGAAACCGGTGGCTCTTGATTTGATATTAAGCTGATTTTCAACTACCGCATGGTGTAGTTTTAATGTTTGTTTAGATTTGATTTTAACGAGATTGCAGGAAAAAAATGTGATTGTTTAAAACTTCGGATAAAGTTTTAATGGCATTCGATTTGGAAAATTACTAAAAAGGATTTCATATCAACATTATTTACATTGGGACAAATTTTCTATTTTACTACCGAATAAAATTTTACAATCAACATTTTGACATACCCGAGTCTTAAGGGTATACAAAATAAAAATTTGAGTTTTATTTATTTGCATCAGTAATGGCATAACGTAAAAATATACATTATAGTAGGTTGGTCCAGGTGCAGTACAACAAACAAGAAGTGGCTGTAAAAATCGCAACCAATTGCGAATTGACCAAATTTTAAATTATCACATAATTTATTTCTTTTTTAATTGTCAAGCTGAAGAGATCGAGTTTCTAAAGTTAAATTCACCATAATTTTGTCAAGGATTTAAGTATTTCTTTGAAGAGAAAATAGTACATTTTGGAATTAAAATGGAAAGTTTGATGAAAATACATATGTATGATTATAAGCATGAGAAATTATTTTTAAAGTATTTAAGTTTAACTACAGATAAAGCTAATACAGTGCTACTTTGATTTTTTGAATTCCAGTCAATGAAAAATTACATAATACTTCAATCAGTTCAAAAGATAAAGAAGAATGGCTGAGTAATAGAAAATGGTAGCTTAGCTAATAATAAGTTCACTTGTCTGTCTAAAAAAATAAAGAGTATACAAACTAAAAATTGATCAATTTGACGAAGGTCAATTAAGTCGGTCTATTATAAATTTCCATCTTGAAGAAAATTGTTTCCGACAGTTAAGCGTTTACATATAAAGATTGTAGAAAAAAATGGGTTATACTAGAAGCACAGAAACTCCCTGAAAAGAGATCGATAATATAGGATTTCGTTGGATAAAAGCCAAAAATAATAGACATATCTTAATTTAAAGGCACAATACACACAAATTGAGACTAGATTATTTTCGAAAAATTAAACAATTTCGTAGGGACAACCGAAGATTATCATCTTTGAAAGATGATAAGTAGTTGCACTGGAATTGCATAATGGAGTACAATGTGAGTGATAACTATTGTAGTGGTCTAAGGAAACCAATTTCCAAATCAGAAAGGTTAATGCTGTTTTTGCTGGGAATCAGATTGGATCCGTTAAGAATTCGTATTTGGGGTAAAAATCTCAATCAAAATCCGATTATTTCCACGACGATATGAACTTCGAGAATTACCGGAAGTGGTTTAGGATAAACTTCTAATAAATTTACCTCCAAACAGCGTTATAGTATTGAATTTGCACCACATCTAAAAAAGCAGATATGTAACTATTGCTTAGTGGAAAAAATGTAGCATTGAATAATAAAATGTTTCGTCCAGAGTTATACGAGTTGATTAAATTATATAAGCCTTGATTTGTATTATAAGTAGAATAGTAGTTGTTTGTAGTATAAGTATTTAACTAACTGTAGTATTCAAAATTTTGATATGAGGATTTACGACTGCTACCGTATCATCCGGATCTAAACCCGATTGAACTAGTTGTTCAATTTTTTCTCATTCGAAAAATCATGTCATTTTTTCGGTGTATTATTAACTATTCTTCTATTAGAATTTTGCAATCACTACCTTAGTCCAACCCTTGATAACCCTTCCTATTCCAGTTCAACGCCCCCTCCTTTAGAAAAACAGACAGTTTTAAAATAGCAAAGAAAAAAGATCACTCTTGTCTGTTGAATGTCGTTGAGGACAGTCGTTCTCTTCCGTCTGCTGAGTTTCGCTAGGCAGACGTACTTTCTCTCTCTCTATCTCTCTCTCTCTCTCTCTCTCTCTTTCTCTTACCCTTTTGCTTATCGAGAAGAACAGTCGCTCTCTTGGCTGGTATCTATCGCTGAAGAGATACTCTCTACTGTTGACTGCCGCTAACTAATTATCTCTCTCCCGCCTTTAGTTACGCGAAAAATATCGCAAATACTATTTTAAATCGAGTACAGACGAAAATATGCTCTATCTCGTGATCTCAGTGTTAGTACCGCGAAACCGTGTTCAGAAACCGGTGCCCGGACAGATTCCGCGTATGAAGAACAATCGCGAATGAAAGCCTGTTAATACCGCGATGCGTGGAGCAGAAATATTGGTAAGACTGCGTATAAACTTAATTTGCTATTGTCTGTATAAACCTTTACTACATATTCTAATTTATTTGAACTAGCCCTATGTAATACAGTCCTCATACACTGAAATTATACTCATAATTTCACATATGTACACCCTTTTTGTACATTAGTTTAACCTCTATTTAAAAAATTTGTTGGTGCAAGAAAAATCAGCTTCAAAGTACAATTATCAACCTATTTGTTGTTTTCTATACTCTTGATAATATATTCTGCAATGCACGTAAAATAAATAAAATGTACATGTTTAGCTAACGTCAATACCTTTCTCAGCATATGGATATTGCATACCAGATTGATATGAATACACAAAAAATATAAAAGCAAATTATAGTCATTAAAGTGATTTGTAAATAAGCTTATTTTTGTTACGTATACATTTAAATTAGAAATAGTAAGATATTCTAGGCGAATCAAATAATAAACAAAAAAAAAACAGAGATCAAACAAACCAAGAAATTAGACAGCTTCAACATTATATAATATTTAATAATGTTTCTATTAAAATTAGTAAAACTGAGTTAAAACACAAAGACAATACAATACAAAAAAGATTTTATATATTATATCTTCTTCTCTGCGTGTCATATCAGAATTATTTGACTTTGGCGATAACCATTGCAAAGGCTTCTCGATCTTCTGAAATATAGAATTATTGTCCTGCACTTGGTATCCGAGTCCATTCATGAATATACTTTAACCAAGAAACTTGTTTTCTTCCTACACCTATACGGCCCTCTATTTTGCCTTTAAGGATCAGTTGTAATATTTTATAACGACTTCCCCTTACTATATGTCCCAGATAAGACATTTTATATATTTGAGAAAAATATCCAGCATCATATTCTGTACATACTTATGTAGTTGTGATTATAATTTAGGAGTGGTTAACTATGTTTCCATTTCCTGAATGCTCGCGTTTTATACCTCCTAAGCCAGGAAAGATTCTCATATTTATACATATCTATTCACTAGGCAATGTCATATTTTATGCAATATACCTAAGTAATTTGACTACAGCAAAGATTTACAACCTCTACGGTTTAGCGAGACGGAAGCAGAAAAGCAAAACCTGAATCTTAAAATTACCCCCAATAGAACGTCGGTCGTTATTTTATGTAAGGAAGTTGACAGATCTCTAGAGAGTCTGGATATCCGAGAATCTCCCAGTCTTTACCACTTTACTACAGGGTGTTTTATCTTTCCATCAGGTAATATAGTTTAACGTGCTCAAAGGAGTCGATATAATTTGGAGCACCTTCTATAAGCTGCAACTGACATTATTTTATTTTTAAGCATTCGGGTCACTCCGCGTAATAGATACAATATGTAAAAAAAGTGAAAATCCCAGTGATTGGCTACCATAACTTAAAAAAACCTACAATAATGCAAACATTAATGAATAATGGTATATAGTAATTTAAATTTTTAAATTATCCAAAAGGATTAGAAATGTATCAGAATGTTTTCGATCCTATCCGACCATCATCAGTGAAAACATCTTAGAAAGTAGTTGAAACTGGCTACATAGCAAGGTTTAATAACATTTAAATTGTACGATGATAAGATTACATTTTAAAAATGTTGTGGCACGAGGTCGATGTTATAGGATTTTACTTTAAGGAAACGTATTCATCTCTGCCCTTTTCTCATCTCTTATATTAAGTTGAAAATACTTTTTTGATATTATTTTACTAATTGCCATAAACCACCAATGATAAGCGTCTATGATTTTATTATTTTTAATGAAAATAAGCCAGAGTTTTACTTTAAAATAAGGTTATTTTGACGTTTTGATTTCCACTTAGGAAATCATTTTGTTTTTGTTACTTGGTAAAAAATGCTTTTGATAATATGACTTTATTTGACTTATTCATATTGACAATTATTCAGGCATATATTATATATTTTAAAGAAGATGACGTGAGCAGGATATTCTTAATATTTTTGAGTTGCGTTCCTAGGACGACTGTATTGGAAAGAGTTCATTTGATTACTTAAAATCAACTTTGACTTAATATTACCCTCATTCATGATAAATCTTAGCATGTAATTTATTTTTAAAAAGACAACCACATCCAGTGATCACAGTAAAATTTTCTTGTTAGTGATACCATAGTAAATAATAAGGAAAAAACTAGGAAAAAATTTCATGATACTATCCTGACATAGTAATTATTTGGCCTTACATTTACTTTACTCTTAATATTAACATCAAGCTCTGATTTTATATGTTTATGTTATTTTAAAACACACATGATATATCCTCGATAAGCTACTGTCTTACTAATAATGGTATTTTCTGTCTATTGATTTCCTAATATTTTTCTATTTCGTATCTATGATTTTAGCAGTTTTCTTTACTCTCCTTTAGTTGTTGGTGTTACACTTACTTGGTTTCACTTAGTCTAGTTAAATTCAATATGTTTCAATTGTTGGTCTGTATCAAAGGACTTGTGACGTATTAACAGTTAGTTTTTCTTCACTAGGTATCTATTAAAATAACATTTTTTACACTTTTTCGTAATGTTATAGTATTTTGCTGGTAAATTCCTATTGAGTTTGGCTCTTACTGCACCTCCCGTTCCATGTGGTCTGGTGACTTTTCCCCAAATAGCTCTAACTTTTGATTTAACAGATTTGGGCCTACCGGGAACACATGTCTTGTTTTTAGCTTTTTATACATAGACGCATTTTTTTCCTACGTAAAACCAACTCTCATCTTTTGATCTGGTTCCTTCTACAGATAATAAGGCAGTATTTTCGTGTTAATTACGAAAACCTCTTTTGTAACCTGTGAATATGGCTTTAGCATATAAACGTCCATGTCTTTTGAAAGGACGTCTTTTAACGGATGGTTTGTCACTTGGAGTTGCACCCTCCATTGGTGCTTTTTTCTCAGCCTTCGGTTTCTTTGCCGCTGCGTCTGCCATTCCGAAGATCTCGTTTAGAATTAAAAAAAAAATTATAGTATTGTTTACACGCAGTTTAAACTATATTTGTTGACACACATTTTTCTTCCTGTGAACAAAATTGAAGGTGATATTTCAAAAATTTCATCGATGCTATTTTGTAAATGAATATGTAAACGAATAATTAGTAATTTTTGTATAAATTAGATTGTTTTTTCAATAGTTTAATTTTTAAAGAGTAGATTCTATTGTCCAAGTAGCATAGTTACATTGTCTAGAAAGTAGGACAACATTGTATTATTTCCACAGGTTTTGTAGTATTTGTGATTGATGATCTGTTTACTTTCTTCGCGATATAACTGAACTGGTACTTGTTGCTATTCTATAAAACTGCAAAACAGATCTGATTGTTGAAGATTATTTTTTCAATTTAAGTTTAATTTTTAAAAAGTAATGCAGTACTGGTTGTTCTATATCCCATCATCTTTGAACAATGACCTGCAAACTGAATAATGCTTTTCTGGTTTCAAGGTTGTTTCTAAAACCAAACTGTGTTTCGCTTAGTTGTACTTTTATTTTGTTGTAAATTCTCAAGTGCGGTACTCTTAAGGAAATTTTTAGTAAATTGCTTTCTTATTATTTGATAGTTGTATAGCTCTTTTCATATCATAGAAGGTTATGTTTCGACCAGAGGATATATTTTCGATTTGTATTTCTGTTGTCATTAATATATTCTCCCACCTCTTCTGTTTGTCTTAAACTACTTGAGGTTGACCTATATGGTTTAGTAATTTCTTGCACCTTTTTGTCACATTAAAAATATCATTCTTTTTCTGCAGTTCTTCTATTTCAATACATTTGCTACTGTACCATTTTTCTTTTGGATTCCGGGTTTTCCTTCTAATTTCTTTATTGATTTTGTCGCATTTTTAGTCTTTTTATTTTTCTGTCTTCGTCGGTTTTCTATTAGTCTTAATATTTTATCAGTCATCCATTGTTTTTTGCGTTTATTAATTGTTTTATACATTTTTTATAAAACGGTCGATTTTGTGTCAGTTTTTGGCGTTTTACTTTATTAAGTTTGAGCTTGATCTCGCTGATTAATAAGTTCTGAGAGATTAATAATGATCTGAGAGGAAACCTGCTGTAGGTAGTGTTTTAGTTATCTTGATGGAATTCCGGTATGTTTTAGTAATTTTCTCTTTAGTACCTTTATATCGTCTTTATATATGCAATGAAATGTCTTAAAGATTATTTCGAAAAATAAAACTTGGTTGGAAGCGTTAATTATCAGGATCAAGTAATTTTTGGACCAATCATAGAACTACTGAATTCCAGGTAGTATTTTGTATAAAGAATTTACACCATCCAGAGCCACACTTCTTAGAATATTTCTAACATTCGATTCAATTGGAATTACACAAACACCTTATTTAAATTACAGCTTCTTCTTCTTTAAGTTCCATCTTCTATCGAAGGTTGGAAATCATCACGGCTATGCGGACTCTGTTGACTGCCGCTCTAAAAAGTTCTGCACTACTGCATTCAAACCATTCCCTTAAGTTCTTAAGCCAGGATATTCTTCGTCTTCCCACATTTCGCTTTCCTCGGATTTTGCCCTGCATAATAAGTTGTAATAATGCGTATTTTTGCCCTCTCATCACATGTCCCAAGTACTCAAGTTTTCGTCTTTTAATAGTTAATATTATTTCCGCCTCATTTCCTATCCTTCTAGTTACTTCCATGTTTGACATTCTTTGAATCCATGATATTCGTAGGATTCTTCTGTAACACCAAAATTCAAAGGCGGCCAGCTTATTCAGATGAACTTGTTTTAGTGTCCAAGCTTCCAGACCATAAAGAAGAGTAGAGAACACGTAACATCGAAGCATTCTCAGGCGTAGTTCTAACCTTATATCCCGACAACAAAGAAACTTTTTAAGTTTAATAAATGATGTACGTGCTATTTCAATACGTGTCTTAATTTCTTTGGTTTGGTCTACATCTGATGTTATCCATGTTCCTAAATATTTATAGTTATTAACATTCTCAATTGCAGTATCTTCAATAGTCAATTGGATATTTGCACGTGCAGATTTAGTCATGATCATGCATTTAGTTTTCTTTAAATTTATCTTCAGTCCGTACTCATGACAGCGTTCATTAAGGCATTGCATTAAGTTCTGTAAATCATTGTTGTTATCCGTAATTATTACTGTATCGTCTGCAAAACGTAAGTTATTCAAAACTTCTCCATTGATAGATATACCTTCTATTGAGTCTGAGAGCGCTTCTTGAAATACCGCTTCACTGTAGACATTGAAAAGTAGTGGGGACAGCACGCAACCCTGGCGGACTCCTCTCTGTATTTTGATATTTTCGGTGTACTGGCTGTCAACTCTTACCTTGGCAGTTTGATTCCAATATAAATTAGATATAATTTTCAGATCACGACTGTCAATATTTTTGCTTTTTAATATATCTACAAGCTTTTTATGTTGAACTTTATCAAATGCCTTTTCAAAGTCTACAAAACATAAGTACATATCCTGATTCATGTCCATGCATCTCTGAGCCAGCACATTCAAGCCGAACAAAGCATCTCTTGTACTCATACCATTTCTAAAGCCAAATTGTGTGTCACTAATCTCATATTCAAGAGTTTTAACAATTCTGCTGTGAATTATTTTCAAAAATGTTTTAAGTGTGTGACTCATTAAAGCTATTGTTCTGTGGTCTGAGCAAGTTGTTGAACTTGGTTTTTTGGGAATTGCTACAAAGGTTGATTGCAGCCATTGTCTGGGGATTGTGGCAGTCTGATATATTAGATTAAAGAGTTCAACCAGTACATCAATAACATCTTCATCGATGAGTTTTAATAATTCGATGGGCACCTCATCTGGTCCAGTAGCTTTACCCTCTTTTGTGTTTTTGATGGCATAGATGACTTCTTCTCTTAATATTGGTGGTCCAGTATCCTCGATGATTTCTAATGACAGTTCTTCTCTTTCATCATTAAATAGTTGTTGAATGTAACTGGTCCAGTGACATAATCTCTCCTTCATATCAGTAATAATATCCCCTTTATCATTTTTAAGGATATTCGTTTTTGTACGCTTTCTAGAACCTGTCATTTCTTTGATTTTTTTGTGTAAATTAAAGCTATCGTACTTTTTATCAGCGTTTTTATGTCGTATAAATTACAGCAGTATTTAATAATTGAAACAAAGAAAAAAGAGAAATAGAAAATAGATAATAGTGAAAAGAAAAGAGAACACACGGTTGGCCCCCTACGTTACTTTGAACTTAGTAGATATCTGCTTTTGGATAAATTCACCTGGCCTAAACCAAAATATGGTAGAACCATGCCGGTATTGAGTATAGAGGGTATAGTTTAGTTTAGTCTATTGTACTCCACCATTGTTGGCTATACAAATTTTTATAAGTTAGGTAATGATACAATGATAATGGTATAATGATAAAAATGTTACTACAACTTCGTTAGACTGCTCCATAGTAACATCACAGTATAACGAGGTTCCATGGAATAGATGGAATGGATGGATGCATGGAATGGATGGAACCTCTTTATACTGTGGTGACATTACTACCAGAGAACTACGAGCGCAATTCGTAGTTAACTTAACTTAATAACTTAACATGAAAAAATCAGCCAGTGAAACAAAGTACCTTTGTTAAATTTTTCTGAATAAAATAAATATTCTTCGTTAATATATTAATATTTGCTTTCATGACAAATTAAAACGTTATACATAAATATAAGTTTTATAAGTCAGCTAATTGTCATACTTTAGTTTTCTTTTAAAGAAAGTTAACCTTAATAATTAATTAATAATTCAGAAAAGTTTGACATTTTATTTCGACATATGACAGTCAGGATTATCCTTTTCTGCCATGTGGTACACAAACAAAAATTTTAAAGTCTGTTTGGTTAAAAGAGTAAATTCAATATAAGGTTTGTTGATAAATTTGGATAATTTTTTTAACTGTTTATGTGAAATAAAAATAAATATGTAATGTTTCTCTTTAAAACAGGAGTTTTAAATTATTTTTTTTTAACAAGATATTCACCCTTAAAATTTTTTGGAAAAGAATCTTTTCTATCTAACCAACAAGAGGATTTTTAAACGGCGTCCATTTTAAATAGTTTAGTAAAGTATTTTTCTGATTTTTTTTGTAGTTAGTCCCCTTAGTCCCTCAAATAAAAGAAACCTTTATTCACGACCTAGCCCTTCCACCAAAACACGAGTAGCCATTTGCAAACGTTTCAATTTATTTGCTTACCCAATCTCCAGCCCAGTAATTGTTCAGTTCTCCCTTTCAACTGCCTATAAGCAATTTAGATATTGTTACAACTGTCGCCTAACGTGGTAAGCTTTATAATTGTTACAGTATTGATTCCTGTTAAATTTTAAATATTTTTGTTTTGGATTTTTAACGAAAGCCACTTATATTATTTAGTTTATAAATATTTCATGCTATATAATAAAAACATTTTTATTTTAACAATGTTGCATAACAGTTTATAGAGAAAAAGATTAGGTCTACTTATTACAAAAGCGCCGCCGGAATCTTCCTATAAACCCTATCTGTGCCCTATTCAAATTATTCCTCTGTTACCATCCCGTTAAATTTTCGTTGTCACTTATATACATAAGAGTTATCAGCAATCTTGTTAGAAGGCAAACGCTGGAAAAGCTTCTGAAGTTATGGCGACATATGCAGTTTTGGTATAAAGTGGAGAGCGGAATAATCTTGAGATTGAACTTTACGTTTATTACTTCATAAGACACAAAGGAGTATACTTGAGTGACGATGAATTAAGTTATACGGGACTAAAAAATTAGAAAATTAGTTTCAGCTATGAATTATTAACTTACTTTTCGGAAGATTTTAATTAAGTGAAATGATTGAATAAAGTCTTATTTTTATTGAGCGTGTAAAATCTTCTAAAAAAAGTGTGTTGAATGAAGAGTAAAAGGATATATCTGAGTGTATCTCCCCTCTTGGAAATCATGCAATCTTATCTTTTGTTTTTTTTTTGTCCTTTAGGTAATTTTATTTTCTTTCTGCCATTTCCATTATATTATTCTCAGTAACTTCGCCCACCCTTGCGTATACAGTGAACACAGTGTTCCGCCGTATTATTAACCCCACCGTCAACGCAGTTGTCGTCTTCGTGTTTCCTCATATATACCAGGTAGGCTGTGCAGATGCACTGACCCGCAAGGAACTGTGTGAAGAAGTAGTTTGGTATAAGTGTTATTCATTTAGGCTTATATTCGTTTTCCCACACTTCTTGCCATTTCGCGTTGGTCACCCCCCTCTCGTCTGCTTGGTTGTTTTCACTCATGCCGTACGAGATAGCTCTTTCTCTAACTAATAGGTGAATTGGGCGCACACCTCCATCACTTGTAGGGAAACTGCTGAAGTAGTCTTATGTGCAGAGACGACCTTCAGCATGGCCATTCTCTGAGCTTGCTCCTGAGATGCTGCATATAGTGTGATGAAGTGGACTACTTTCATAAGAATTCTACTTCTACCAGCCCCCTCTTCTACATTTGGTATGATCTTTGTTAGCGCTGCTGTTTTTTGATTGGTTTTTTAGCTGCATATATTACGTGTTCACCGAAACTCTCTTTGGTGTCCAGTATTAGGCCCAGATAGTTGACTTTTTTGACAAACAGGACACTTTCTTCTGTTAAAGTAAAAGAGATATGCTCTCTCGCTCTTCTGTGTGTCAGTTATCTTCCCTCTAGCCACATCCTGACTAGTTTAACCGCCCTATTTTTTTAGTATTTGCCTTATTTATTATAAGCCCATTCTCGTTCCACAAACATGGATGGCAAGCAATTGCCTGTATTCCCTGTCCTAGATTTATTTCTAGATTACCATTATACATTCAGAGCAGCGGTCCTAGGACCGAGCTCTGTAGCACTTCCGTAAATGTTTTCATTGTTTTATCTTTAGTTATATCCTCCTGGCTATGAAATAATCGATTACCAACTTCTGCAGGTATAAGGATATTTCCATTTCTTCTAATAGTCTAATGATTTTCCCCCAGCGTGCGTTGTTGAATGCGTTCTTGATGTCCAGGAAGAACGCCACCATCCACCCAACCCTGCTTGCTTGTTTCACCCTTACTAACCTGTTTATTGTGTGTGTGGCAGATCTGCCTTTTCTGAACACATACTAGCGGTTCAACGGGCCTTCTAATGCATGTATTATGCATTAAAAGTGGCCAAACAGGTGTTATTTAAATTCTATTTAGAGGCTATCAACTGGATGATGGAAAAAAATAAATAATAATTAAAACGTGACGGGGCTGGAATCTAAAATAAATATAGAAGTTTCCTCGAGTAAAAATCAACCCGTTTAAGGAAAGATAATATAATAAGGAAAGATAACTTGTATTAGACCATAGTACACAAAAAGAAAAAATATATGATTTGGCCAGTTGTCATTTGACTTTTTGCTTTGGTCAGGTTAGTTATAAGAAATAATGTTTAAAAATTATTCAATTATATAATGAAATCTGTGCTTACATTTAGATTGAATTTATATTAAATTTAAAAGGTTAAACATACTACTATGTGTGATCAAATAAACCTTCCTTTAGTCTAATCTCTTCCATCGTGACGTTTCTTTACATTGTTAATCTCCATTTTTCACGTATTTTAAATTCGGTGTGATAGCAGAAGCAATTTCCGAAAACCCGACACAACTTTTATTAATCTTCTTGTGTGTACCTTTCAAGGATTATAGCTCACCACGATCTATGGCGAGTAATTTCGCTTCGTTCAACCATCGAGGCAGTAAATCTTTGTTTACCGGCACTATTCATCTAATAGGTTAGTTAAATTAATTACTTCGCATGATATACGATAGCGGGTTTACGATTATATATTGATAAATGAACCTAGTCGACAATTAAACATTCGAAAATCTGCAACGTCTTTCTGGCGTTTGCGTTTGAGGTACTGTTTACGAGGAGAATGTTAAGATTTGCGACATCATGTTTTCTTTACAGACTGCCTTCTAAACAGGCGATAACTTTAATTTTTTTCTATAAACGAGGACTTCGATTATTCCCTTCATATAAAGTGCCTAAGTTCTGCAATAAAGACGTTTTATTTTATCAAAACTATTTAATTAACAACTTTAGTTTCTTTTTGTTGGTTCGCATATAATCAATATAATATATTTTGGTTTTTTTTATCATGTTCAGTTTTATCATATCAGGTTTACTCTTGTAGATCTTAGTGTATATTATACAGTCGGTCTATGAGATTCTACGTATTACAATTTATCATATTATCAGCTTTTTAGAAATTCTTGAAGCTTTTGTTGTGTATGTTGTTGCGTTCTGTACATACGATGATCTCAATATAACAATTAAAATCATCAGAAAGAGGGAGAGAATGTGTCTGTTCAATCCAGAACTCGCTGGTTTCCCCCTTTCGCATATATAATTATAACTAAAGAAGAATATACACAAACTTAAATATTACTCAATACGAAACGACACTAAAAAGATAACCATTTAAGTAATAAAACACTAATGGATCAAACAAAGCGACAACTACGACGTATTTAACAACTAAAACACAAACTTACCATAGCCACAAACCGACTATACATAAAAAGATAAAAGACAAATTAATATTACAAAAAAGCATGAAAATATGGATATATATGTCACTGGTATAAAAACAAATTAATAATGCGATGCATACAAATAATTAATACAACTATTAATACCAAACTCAGATGAAATATAATCGGTGTTAACAAAATACAAATATAGAATAGAGTCAATAAAACAAAATAAATGCAAAATATTTAATTGACAATGGTCAATCGCGATCGCGACACAAATGAGATAAAGTTCCAAACAAATATGAAATCTATATAGCAAGGAACGTACTTGATATATGCAGCAACAATATATATAGTGTATTGTACCTTACCCAAGAAAATGATAACACCACCGCTATCGCAAATTACGTCTTTAGCGACGCACTGGAACCAAAAAAAGTTGATAATGCACATTCCACCCCAACTGCATTCGACGTCTGTCCCGGTAACAGGACTAATGCGGAGTCTCAGGTGCCTTTAATCCACACACATACACATCTGCATGGTTTGAGAGATAAAACTCAACTATGATTTTGTAGATGGAATTCTACGTCCCTTTGACACATTCCAGCCACACCAGCGCCTAGAAAAGATAATGGGAAAGTGACTCACTACAGGAAGTACACCAAATGGCCAATCAGAAACCAAGAGGCTTTGAACTGCACCGTAACACACGAACAACAATGAACAGAGTAAGAACAAGCATCGGTAGATGTTTGAAACTCTCACAAGTTTGTAATTAAATATTGATTAATTCAAAGAATTTTTCTAGTCGTGTGCTTTCTACTTGGAATAAGCTGCCGCGAATTTCTAAAAGTACGCTAAACTTGGTACGGTTTGGTAGGAGAACAGCAGGGAATTTCGATATCTGTGACATCAAGCTTTCTTTTAGTCGTTGTAGAAGATATGAGAACTAGGACTATCTTCTCTCCCGTGAAAGACTTAGACAAAGATAGTCGCAAATTAGTAGTGCAAAAGGCACAAAGTCTCGCGTGTTTAATGTCGTAGTGTATGACAAGTACTTACTTATATCACGACTCAGAAAGTTTATGTTATCTCGATCCACTACATTTAAGTTCTATAATTTTCTTTCAAATTAGTGGAAGCTGTAATATTCTAACAAGTTGTGGCATATCTAGGCAAGAGATACCCAAGAACCCAACAGATAAAGTAAGGGAATATATAATATTTACGGGTAAAGTCACGAAGAAAAAAAATATCAGACTTTGTTAGTGCGTGGAACATTTACGGATATAGTATCATAGTTTTAGTTTTTGGTCATTTTCATTAGTTGTAGTATTAGTATAATTTTTCATTATTATTTAGCTTTCTTTTATATTTATGTATTCTTTTGTTAGACGTTTAATTAGAATAAATGTGTTAAAATCACTTTTTCCTTTATATATGTTGGGCTAGATTAAGATAATCCTTTTAGGAAGCATTCCCGCTGATACATTAAGTACACAGTAAATTACCTATTCTCAGTGAACAAGTACCTACCAGATTAATTAATAGTTTCATACACATGGGGGTTCAATTGTCAGCCTCTCAACAGTAGATATGTTGATAGCGTACGTAGATGAGGAAAATTCCTTACTCCTGGGTATGACTGTTGTGTGCAACTACAGATAGTCCATCACATTGTTGAATAATGTCTCAGAACGCGGTTCCACGGAGTTTTTGATGAGTTACTCAATACAACCTAAAATGTTTTAGATTATATTGATACATTGGATGTTCCTTTGTAATACCCCATTTAATGATTTCTATATATTTTTAATTATGTACATAATATATGCCATAGGCTAAATAATAAAAAAAAATAAGCGCGTGGCACTTGGGGCGTGCCGACAGAAGTGGATACTTCTTATAGCGCGTTATTACTACATGTAGGTTAATGAAATTTTATGTCTGCTTATTACTGAATGGTTAATATTTTTTAAAATTATATCACACATTTAAGTTCTTTGAAATTAAAAAAATATTTTTCTCCAATAAAAATTTTGTTTAATGATTTTACTTGTACAAATTTTCAAAATTTATTAAATATAATATTTCTTCTTCTTCTTACGGTGCCTATCCGTTCCGGATGTTGGCGATCAACATGGCTATCCTAACTTTGCTTGCTGCTAGTCAAAATAGTCCGGTTGTCGATGTATTAAACCACTTTCTCAGGTTTTGAAGCCGAGATATTCTTCTTCTCCCTGGTCCTCTTTTTCCAAATACCTTGCCCTGAAGAATGAGTTTAGAAAAAAATCTTAAATCACCAAGGCATGTTTCAACAAAAAATTTCAAATAACTCAAATTAAGAAGCATTTTTCGAAAAATTACCAGGATGGAAAATGTATTTATTTCCGGTCCATTTGGAAAATTAAGCAAAAAATACATGCGAACTTGAAAAAAATATATAACATCGAATAAAAAAGGTTTGGTGCGGTAGAAATGCAAAATAAAAAATAATTAGTGGGTTTAAACTGCTGCTCGCCTAATACATCAAACAGAACATATGCCAAACGGAAAATAAAATTGCCCCAATTTCTCATCACGAAAATTTTAATAAATAATATGCTCACAATAAATAAATAAAACTAAAAGTTAAGTAAATCGTCCTCGAATATATATTAGAATATCCTCTTTTATCCGGACTTTTTCCAATTTCCTTCATGTAATACAAGCTTCTTGACTGACCTATCAATTCCTAAAGACAGCAATAAAAAATTTAAACCTTCAAAGCCCTAACAACGATTCAAAAGGAAACCTGAATCTCGAGGCAGTCCCTTGCGATTTCGCGCCTAATATTTTATGTTGTGTGTTAAGGTAAAGAAGCTTTAGAAACTCCAGGTGATACGAAGTGTAAAAGAAAATCGGCAATAAGTGTTAATTGCAACCCTTCTTGATGACTGTTGGTCCCTTTGGTATAAATAAACAAACGCGTTTGAAAAGGTGTGAAAAGCTTTGTCGGAAGCTCAAGATTAAGGTATAATTTACTCTTCTGTTAGCTACTGAGAAATTTATAAAAAGTAAACTGTGTGATAATAGCTTTACGCTTGCTACTACTAATGTTCTTGGAAAATACAAAAGATAGCTAGAGACCTGTGCACATAAGCAAAATGCAAAAAAACTGGCTAAACTAAATATATATATATATATATATACATAACAGACAGTTGAAGGTAACCGGGAACGACCCAATACTAAGGAAGCAATAAAAAACGGGTGCTTCAAAGTGAGTGTTTTTTATTAAAAGTCAAGCTTTCGCCACATAATTTTGGGCTTCATCAGAACTTGCTGTAATGGAAAAACATTCTTTACAATCATCGTAATTAAAGATGTTATTTTTAATATTACCTTAACGTTGACACTATTTCTGAGTGTAAATTATTGTAGATGTGGAACTACACATTGTTTTCCAAATACAAACCAAAACGCATCTCCTACTTAAAGGAAGATGGCAAACAAAGCTTAAATGAAATAATTAAATTTGTTATATTTTAATATCATTATGTGGCCGGCATTATTTTTGACAAGACAATTGTTAATTAAGTCATGTGTCGTATCGACTGTCACTTATCGATACGGCACCTGTCTTAATTACTTCTTCTTTTTGTTTGGTATAAGGCACTACCTTTCTTCAGTCACGTTATTAGACTTTGTTGAATTTCATTTAAAATCACAATTAAAATTAAAAATAAAAATATATATTTTTGCGAATGCAATGTTGGAAGGTATACTAACGGAGCTGGTGGCATACTTCTCACCATCTGTCACAAATTCTGCTAGATTTAACAAGCCTGATTACTTTTTGACAAAGACTTAAACTGTTAGGAATATTGAAGCATAAAAAAGGAAACAATGGAAATAACTAATGTTTTAAAAATTATTGTTACCATTAATGTAAATCGTTATAATATAACATTATTTAATCGTTTTCTGTGTACTAATCGTTTTATACTTTTTTAATTTATTTTTATATGCATGTATAAAACCTGTTATAAAATCTCCATTCTGATATTTTAACACGAACTGAATTATAAATTTGCCAGTAGCGCATCTGTCTTACAAGAGTGCCCAAAAAATAGTGATTTATTCTCACAATATTCTCAGCATCCCGACCTTTTTCTGTAATAAATCTTCTTTTTACCTAGCCACTGATCTCTGTGGCCAACTGCACACATAATATCCTCCTAGTAAATTTAAACTCTCAGTTCTTTTTGTTACATAGGTAGACTTGTGATAGAGATGCCGTCTTTTCCGAGAGATAAAGATGATCCGGATCTATTTATTTTTATACTCTAATAATATAACGGTAAAATTTTATGGACTTATAAACCATCAGAATCTTTATAAACGACACTGTTTAAAATTTTTTATCTTGCTTCGATATCTTAAAAATATTTTTTTGGGAGTTAAAATAATTGTATATAACAAAAAATAACATTTATAAAGACAAACTAATATTTGTTTACATAACTATAATAATTTAATGGAAATAAACATTTAGTAGAGATAGACAAATCAACAAGAGATCTGATTTTAATTATAAGCCAGCTGATTAATAAATATAAAAAAATGGAATAAACGCTTAGGTATGCGTTATTCATTAATCTTGAGAAAGTGTATGATAGGGTTTACCGAGGCGTTTTGTGGTGGGAGATCAATAAGAAAGTGGTCCCCGTGAGTATCTGAAAATGATAAGAGAGTGTGATGGATAATAATAACATGTGTGTGAGGAAGACTAAGAAAAAAGTACATTGTGAAAAGCTGATTGTTCACAAATACTTTACGAAGACCACGTTGCTCAAATTGGGAGCCTTATTAGGGTGGGTAAAAATATGAATAATAGAAAAGTAACCGATTAAAAACAGATAGTTAAATATGACGTAGATAATAAAAAGATAATAATTAAATACCAGTTTGACAAAACAAAAACAAGAAACACTAAATACAGCTAAACTTAAAATAAAGAAGGCACCAATAACTCTTAAACAAAGTTATATTGTCTATAAAATCGTGTAAAAAAAGTCTCAAAAACACTGTTTATAAATACTTAAAAAATATACACAAATACATGCTAAGTTCAGTAATATGCAAACATGTATTTATTAATTACTCAAAAAACAATTAACTTACGACCATTATTGTCGTCAATAAACATAGAACTACTTAGATTACAGTCTTTAAATAACTAAAATAAAATATTATATAAAACGTTAATTAAGTAAATTATTACTTAAAATCTCAAAATAACGCAAAAAATGGTCAATTACATTTACATAGAAAACACTCACATTAACAGTTCAACGATATTCGAATACAGGGCTATTTAATACGGCCAAAAGTAGGTGGATATTCGAATGTATTGAAAAGAGATCAAGGTTGATGCTCTCAAAACTTGATGCCTCTTCGGCAAATAATCAAATGATGACAAAAGGCAGAACGTAACGACAGAGTGCCAGTAAAAATACTGCTTCCAATGGAACTCTTAATATGAAAAAAGGATGTTCTAATATTGAATATTGAATAATATTGAAATTATGTGAATAAACAGTGGATGATCAAACTTACCACATAATAGGTTAGTTCTCGATCACAATTAAACAACTATATTTATTGATATAAGGTTGAATGCTCGAATAAATGAACTTTGATAATATACAAGGCAAATATCGAGCACAGTATTAATTTAATCTTTCCCAAGTACTTTCGATCACTAGATCATCTTCAGGGGCATTTCGTCAACTGCGGCCTATCCGACAAGAGTGGAATGTCATAAATATAAAATGGGACATAACGATACACTACACAAAGACAAACACTTTAAAATTATGAAGATAGGCGAAACTACATGGTATATGAAGCTACATAGCATATGTTTATATGTATATATGTATATATATATATATATATATATATATATATACATATAAACATATGCTATGTATATGTATATATATATATATATATATATATATATATATATATATATATATAAACAGATACGTAAGAAACCTTTGTGTAAATGCGTAACAAAAAATTTTTTGTTACGCATCGAAGATAAAGCGTATCAAAAAAATAGCGTTGCAATAAGTATATTAGTTATATAGTACGGTTAAGGAAATGGTCGTTGCTGCAGCAGCTTACATATTTATGTGTTATTTCGTTAGCAAAAATAAAAAATGACCGGCAGAAAGACTCTGGTGACAGACAAAGTTGTATAGTAATAAAAGTGTGTACCGTAGAAGAAATTTACTGTTTTATTTGAAATTGTAGGCCATTAGTGAACTTTACAAAATTTTACCAGAACGTCTCCAGGAGACTTGGAGTACTTGATTAATTTAATTTGACCCAAAATAGTACGAAAATATACTAGATGAAGCAGGGCAATATCCCAACTTGGCATAAAACGGGAAAAGAACAGTGAAAAATGTACTTGGTATTGCCTTAGCCATTTTAGGGCACTTCGTAACCCAATGTTGCTTGAAGCTAGAAAGGCTAAATTACTTAAAACAGCGATTGCCCATCTACATAATTTTTTAATAAAAAGTTTCGCATCTTCTAGCCTGACGTGAAATTTTCGATAGAGAAATTGAAAAAACGCTTGTAGAAACAAACTCAAAACCCAATATGATTTTGCTATTTTTAATTAGAAATATTCCTAGAAAACCAACCGAAAATGCAACACTAATTAGAGACGAATTGGCATAGTACATTCAAAATGATCATCGACTTTTAAAACAAGATAATTATGTGTAATTCGCAGTTTAATTTTAAAAGTATTAAAACTACTCCAATGCCAAATTCTAGCTATAAATACAGAAATTAGACTGTTGGTTGATATGTTTTCCAGTGTCTTTGTATGAAGTACAGAAGAAGAATAATACATTTTGTCTCATTAACTAAAAAGGGACATTTACTATATAAACCCAAGCTGTTCCAAATACTAACTAATGATCCATAGCGAATGAACGCATCTCTACTTGCGATAATATCGGAAAGACATTTTAACTGAAAGACGCCAAATGACTTGGCTTAGAACGGCGAATTAAATTAAATGCCGTACCTTTATTGCGTTAAAATTTATGGGGAGTTCTAGTTACTTAATATAGTGTGGTTGATATTGAGACCTACTCAAGAAGTACTTTCAGCGTATAATAAAATATAGATGGATGTATCCAATATCGTTAAAAAGGAGTGTAAAACGTCTACGAACAACATCAAAAAAATTAATAATTAAATAAAAAAATAATTCTATCTATGTTAATAAAACTACATCTGGGCACATCATTTTATTTTAGTCAACCTATTTAAATTTTTTTTTGCATATAAACATTAAATAAATTACATAAAGATAATATTACGATACGCACATTTTGAACAGTAATCTACAAGGAGGAGAACCTTCTATAGAACTTAAGAAGACACTTGAACTATTTGTAAACAAACAGCTCTTTGTAAAACAGTGGGATTGATTTAAAATCTATTGACTTTGCAGCAGAGGCGTAGGAATACGTTTGATAAGTTTGTTCTACGTCTTCTAAAAACGATATTTTTACTTCAATTAAATAAAAAATCATTTTCGGTCAACTGAACTCACACGTTTGATTATTACTGTGGAGCAAAGGTTAAGATGGCTATTATGTGCAATGTCATAAAAAACATAATAAAAAATATTGTTGTGAATCAGTTAAGACTTAATTATATATATTTTGTGATGATAGGCTCAATGCAAATAACATAATTCGTATAAAATTAATATTTTTTTTATCATGTAGCATGTTTATAAAAGCTTTCAAATATTTGAATACCAGATAAATGTAAAAATAATACATCGGAGTAAAAGGCATTAAAAATTACTGGTATTAAAATATAAATGATTTTCGTGATCTAAACAATAATTTACCTTTACAGTAGTAAACTACCGGAAAGCTGAAAACGGTTCTACGAAAGAATTCTATCGGAAATTTTAAATATAAAAAATAACTATTTGCTGAGTATATTAAAATATCTCGTAAAATACATACATTTAACAAAACAACCAATCTTCTAGTCATGTTGACGACCACATTGACTCATCTATTCACAGCAGCTCAATATAGACCAGTCCATTTCCTAAGATTGCCCAGCCAGGATATATGTCTAGAACTAGGATCTCTCTTGCACTCAATCTTGCCTTGTAGAACCAAGTGTAGAAATCGGTATTTATTATTACGCATAACGTGGCCCAAGTAAGCCAATTTTTTGTTCTTTGCGGTGCTAATAATTTCTTTGTCATTTCTTAACGTTCTTTTTCTTCTTCGTGCAACTAGGATTACTCATGTTTGTCTGCCTCTTATTCTGTTTCAGTCGTTGTTGGCTGTACATTATCTTTCCATTTTTTTTTTGGCGGCCTTCCAACAGTTCTTCTAGGAAGGCTTTTCGGTTCGCATTATACGGTTCGGTTTACATGTTCGTTCCAGTTTTTTTTTTTCTTGCTTTTATCCACCTGTTAATATTTTGAATTTTGCATTACTCGCGTATACTTCTGTTGGTTTGTCTGTCTCTTAATGATATGCCCGCTATTGATCTTAATACTCTAATTTCGATATTGTTGATTTCTTAACCCATGAAGAATATATTCATATTAGTTGTATGGTGTACATTTGAGAGCACCACATTTTACGTAAGATATTCTAAGGATTCTTCTGTCACACCTCAAAAACTTCAAGTTTTCTTATATTCATTTTAGTTATAGTGGCTGCTCCTATACCCTATAGGAAGATACTAAATATGTAACATCTACGCATACGCATTTTTATGTTAACACTTGACAGTTGGATTGCAAAAAATTGCAAATAAATTACGTTTAATTTCAATTCTGGTTGTTAGTCCCTTTGCAAAATCTTCATTCTTATTTATTAAAGTTCTAAGATATTTATACTTATTTACACGTCCCATATTTTTGACTTCGGGTAAGTTGATAATAAGTTGAGGATGATTATTTAGATTCTTGATAAATATTTATCCAGGTTTATATTTAAACCATAATGCTGTATAAAACGTTTGAATTATTCTCTGCAAATCTTAATATTCTCTGACATTAACACGGTGTCCCCCGCATACCTCAAGTTATTAATTGGGATTCCGTTTACTACAAGTACTTCCGTGTTAAAGTTAAATGGTGTTATGAGCGATATTTTATATCTATTTACCTTTGTTGCATAATTGCCACAAGTTGGTCTTGCTTTAGTCAATCAAACGCCATTTTATAACCTATAAAGCAGGCATAAACATCTTTATTCACGTCCAAACAGCGTTGCGTTAATACGTTTAAGCTAAATAAAGCTTCTTTAGTTCCCATTCCATTGCGAAATTCCACCTGCGTTATACTTAAGCTAGGGTCAATAAATACGGCGGTGTATAAATTTTAGAAATAATTTCAGTGTAAGGCTTAATAACTTATCGCTCTATAATCTTCACATTTTTTAACGTTATTCTTCTTAGAGATGGCAATTAAACTAGAAGTCAGCCAATAATCCGGTATTTCTCCTCTTTCATACCATACCATATTAAGAAGTTTGGTAACCACATGTACACTGTGTTCGTTTAACAACTTTGATAGTTCAACAAGCATTTCATCAGAACCAGGAACCTTTTCATTTTTCATATTTTGAAAGCATAACTCATCTGTTAATTTATTATAATGGGTCTGCTGTTTGGTTCTTTTGACACTGTTCGCCCTAATCTTCCATCTTGCAATCTTAAAAGAGAAGCACAATTAGGATTCAGAGCTTAACATTCCAGCAAACTACAAGTATTCAGAGATACATAATACATAGCTGCTAGATTCAATGACAAGCATTATACAGAAGTAGCCTTCCTCCAGTAAACAAAGCATTTACCGTAGTGTAGCATGAAGGATTAATATACAAAATGAAAGATTATGGATACAGTAGGGACCATAACGAAACCCATTTCTTAGTACCTAAGCGACTGGACACTCAGGACCAGTTCTATCTGAACACGTGATTCCGGAAGCTGGAGTAAGACAGGTGGCAGTTTTATCACCCCTTCTGTATAGCATATACATAACATATGTGTATAAAAACACCTGAAATACTAATCAGCGTTTATGAAGACGCCACTACAATCTAGTCAAAACATAGGAATATGGTTGTAAGAAAACTACGGACGGCACTGGATACGATAGAAGAACGGAGAATCCAATGGAAAATAGCAATAAATCTAAAAACGACTCAAGTGATATTTTCAAAAAGAGAAGAGATAACGCAGAAAAACAGCTAACAGTGCAAGACAAAACTCATCCAGTTGCAAAACGAAGCTAATTACCTAAGTGTCACAATGGACCAAGGTCTAACATTTACATCACTTGTTAACGAGACAGTCCAGAAAACAGCAATGACTAGAGCCACAATAATAGAACTCACAGGAAGGAAAATAAAATTAGCTATTAGCAAAAAGAAGATTTAAGCAGCACACAACTGCTTTAGAGAAGCTGTAATCGTGCCCAAATTCGTCGCTAAATGGTTTCCATTTAAAAACCTAAAACAAATAAGGCTACTGGATATGATCGATAAAAATTCCAGAACAAAAATCGCTGATTGGAAGACCACCAAAACCGGATCACAGTATATTGCTTTAAAAAGAATCAGTATTTTCACTCTCGCATTTTCACGGTTCCGAGTTTGAATCCACTCCTAGGTCCGTGTGCAATAGATTTGGCGAAAAATGACCCTGTTGCAAGATTTAAAATATTCCATCAGTTTCAAAGAATATTCCAAATTTATAATAAAATAATTATTATAGAAGTTCTTCAAAAAGATGAAAATAAATTTCATAAATAGTAAAATTCTTCACATACCCACTGTACACACTTCTAAAGTTTGAAAAATCATATTGTTTAATTGAATACTATTTTACTAATTACTATTAAACTGGGAATAAGCCACAATTAAAGATAAAAATACGTTTATTGACGTTTCAATTTCCACTTCGGAAATCGTTCTCAAAATACAAACAGTAAATTAAACAAATTTTGTTTTTTGTTACATAGTGAAAAAATTCTTCTAATAATTTAATTTTATTTGACTCATTTATATTGACAATTCAGACATACATTATGCATTTTAAAGTAGACGACTTTAAAATGATATTGCCAATATTGTTGAGTTGCGCTCCTGGAACGACTTTACTTATAAGATAGTTCATTCGATTACATGAAATCAACTGTAACTTGAGAATATCCGTCAGAAAAAATCATAGCATGTAATTCGTCTTTAAAAAGACAAACACATGACATGATGACAGTAAAATTCTCCTGTTAGTAATTTCATAGTAAATTATGAGGGAAAAACCAGGAAAAAAACCTCATAATACTATCCCGACATTTTAAGTATTTGTTCGTGAATTTAGTTTACCTTCAATAAACATCAAAATTCTGATTTTATATGTTACGGTATTTAAAAAACATAAATGATATATCCTCTATATATATATAAACATATAGTGCCCTATCATATCTTGTATGTCGCTATACGTTCATTAATATTGAAGATACTGCATAGTGCCCTTCTAGTAGTCGCCTTGTTAATTTTTTCTATCTGATTATATTCGTTATATCCTCCCCTTTCATTTGCCATGTCGCATGTTAGGATTCAATCAGTTGTTTACTTTCTACTGAACCTGAGGCTTTCTTTAAGTCAAAAAATCAAAATTTGTCTTATGGTAAATCTATCTATCTATACGTTCATTAATATTGAAGATACTGTGTAGTGCCATTTCATTTAACGTATCACACGCTCCAATGTAGACATGTGTATTTTTTCTGTCTCAACAGCATTTTTACAACTTTTACTTAATTATATTTATTTTTGGTAGATGTTGGTAGTTCAGATTTCCTTCCTAGGTGGCGTAGTTATCTTACTGAACAAACAGTGTGACTTGTCATCCTAGCCTTTTATATAGATAGATTCTCCCAATTTTAAATGTCAGTAAAAATATGAGTTTGACTAACTAAGTTATGAACTTAGTGATCCTACAATGGGATATTTAGGCTATATATGACATTTTTTCTTTTTATTATTTTGTTATTAATAAGTTGTGATTGTGAAAGTATATAATATATTCTATTTTAACTTGTATTCATAGTTCGCTACTTGTGTTTTTTATAATCCTATTTTTATTATAACTGATATTGTAAAATTCAAATCCTCACAATATAATTTATAATTCGTATGTATTATTATTTTTTCATCTATAAAATTAGTTTCCTCATTAGCTCTTCGTTTTATGATATTTCTCACCAGTAACAGTGAATACAGCGTGATTTTCTAATGAATACAAAAAATTTAATATTCGATTAATCAAAAAAGGTGGATTCAACATAATACATTTTGAAGGACAAACAGTAATAATTATTTAGGAAACTATTGATAATTGTCAAAAACGCTAAATTTAGGAAAGTATTCATTATTCCGAAAATCTAATTAAATTTTAGGTTGCCATAAGTCATACTTTTCCTATTTATTTTCGAGCAGTGCATTAAAAATTATATTGAGCAGTGTATCAAAAACTGGAATTTATCTGCGCGGGGAACTCATGCGCGTGAAAAAATTGAACATGAAGAACAAAGGACTGGCGGCAGAGTGAACCTACTGATTCTTTTTAAGCAATATACTGTGACCGGATCCTGCGAGAAATATTAGGGTATGATGTGTACCATATTTGGATGCGCAGAAGACCCAAATAGCAAACAAAACGAAGAAAACGCGTTGATCTTTGGCATAAGAATGTATTTATTAATGTTGATTTTATATGTTTTAAAAAGCGCTCAAAAAAGATCTACACAAAACACAAAAAAACATAAAGGAACAAACCACCAAAAAAACAAACAAAACACAAAAAACGGGCAAGAGGGACCCACATCCTTGAGCCTTGAGTCACCGAACTAGGCGGGTGGGAGATCTTGTGCCCAGGACACCCACACGATAAGCACTTTGCTGATAAGAGAGCCTCTGTAGCTGATCAAAGCGCTATAGGGTGGGGGGATAGATTTCTGTTTACACAAGTTAATTCAACCTTGCTCCTTGCTTCAATGGATTGTATCACTCTAATGTCATACTTAAGGGATGTGCAAGTTTCTTAGGCTGCGTTAAACTCTTGCTTGCTTGCATCCTGAAAGAGGACTTTATATAGTTTTTCCATATTCGTATTTTCGTTGTTTCGTTGTTCACTGCTATCTGCCTGTTGCTGTAAATTAGTTGAATTCCGTGCTTCCGTCTGTAGCTTCCGGTAATTTCTCTAATATTCTTAATGTTATGTTAAACGAGTCGTGTAATTAATTCTTGTAGATTTTCTAGTTTCACGTGTGTGCATGTAAGAATAGTTTATTGGATTGTGAGCGCATCGAAATTGGAATATAGTATGAACATACTTTTAAGATAAGAGTGATGATTTTATATACTTAATTTTTTAAACATGCCCAAGCTAACCTATGTCTACGTACTATTTTGCTGTGTTTGTTTTATTACGTCCACTTTAAATTTGCTCTAAATATCGTTCTTTTCTATAGTAGAAAAGGTGGGAGTTAAGCAATGATATTTTGCTATTTTTTCATTGAAATATGAACATATATCTATATAAAGACAGCAAACCATAAAGTATTAGACTGTGTACAAGAAAACAGTGGTAATTAATTTCGTAGCAATAAACTGCAAACTATTTAGAATGCGAAAACTAAAGCCACTGCAGCTAATAATATTTCAACCGAACACCTACTAAAAACTGCTAGTATTCGTAGCCGTAAGGGCAGCATATACAGTAAAGCATCAGTTAATTCGTATTCTGAAGCAGTCGAAACAGCAATACATTGTTAGGTACAATAAATTTATGAAAATGATTGTCTTAAAGCGGTCATAACTAATTTACATAATTGATTTCAAATGAAGAAGATAGTCTGAACAATAATATACGTATAGGAGGCTTTATTTTTTAAAAACCATAGATATATTATAATAAGTTTTAGATAATCTATTCTAGTTTTGAACATTTATATTTACAGATATACGCAAAAATATTGTTTGTTAACACTTTAATAATCTTATTTGTAATATCAATAAACAGCTTTATTTTATTGCTATGTCTGTATTCGTTTTTAGTAAGTTCCTAGACCATTGCACAGGTCATGTAACAGTTAAATAATAACCAAAAAGTCGTATAAAGATAATCTTTTGTTCTATTTAGTCTATCTTTATATTTTTCTACAGTAGTGTACTTATTAGTACATTAGAAGATACGGAATTAGGCATTAAGGTGAACGGCATACCAATTAGCAACCTACGCTATGCGGACGACACAGTGATTATAACTGATAATTTGGAAGATCAGCAGTTATTACTTGATAGGGTGAATAGCATAGGTAAAAAATATGGCCTCAAAATCAACATTTTGAAAACGAAATATATGGTCATTAGCAGAAACCCTCCAGAAAACCCGATATTATGCATAGGTGACAATCGTATAAATCGCGTGAAAACTTTTAAATACCTTGGCACCACAATCAATGACCAATCGGATCCACAACACGAGATAAAAACCCGAATACAAATGGCAAGACAAGCTTTTGTGAAATTCAGACCGCTCCTATGTAATCAACACCTAAACTTCGAAATACGCTACAGAATGGTCAAGTGCTACATATGGTCCATCTTGCTTTATGGCATGGAAACGTGGACTTTGAAAAAAACATCTATCAACAAACTTGAAGCATTTGAAATGTGGTCATTGAGAAGAATGATACGCATACCTTGGGTGGATAGAGTTCGAAACGATGACGTCCTTAATAGAGCCGGCGTGGAAAGAGAACTCTTTGAATTAATTAAAAAACGCAAGATTGGTTACCTTGGGCACATATTGAGAGGAGCAAAATATTAAATACCACAGTTAATCCTACAAGGGAAGATCGAAGGTAGGAGAGGAGCCGGCCGCAAACAATTGTCCTGGTTAAGGAATATTAAAGAATGGACAGGAATACACAATACAGGTGAGCTGTGTCACGCCGCCAAGAACAGAATTCTAGTAATGAGATAGTCGCCTACGCACTTTGGTGTATGGCATGTTAAGAAGAAGAAGAAGAAGTGTACTTATGTTTTTACATGTCAAATCGTGTAATAACAATAGTGAAATCAATAACTGAAATCTAATATCAGCATTGAATCCTTTACTATGCGTCTTTACCATCTAAAGATTTATCGTATGAGTTCTCAGATAAAAACTGTGGTTTAAGTGTGGTATCTAACCACTAAATACCCAATTTTGTGAAAATTATATAAGGTTCTAAAAGTTTCTAAAGGAATTGAGTACCTAGGTGAATGCCACACTATCGGATTTTCCATCGGATGTTCCATCCAAAAGCTAAGTAGAATATTTTTTTCTGATTCAGCAAAATTCTACATTCCAATATGTTTGTATGTATTTAAAATATTACTTATCTAAGAGAGTAGTACTTTAATCTTCATACTCAAATAACTTTGTAAATCAATCATCAGTAAAAATAAAAAGTAGATTATAATCTAAGTCACAAATTATGTGACTTACACACTTGATAAATTAAAAATTAAACTTCGCCCCCTTTACAAAAAGCGATAAAAGTAAAATGAACTACGACCTTTGTTTACATTTAGTACTTGAGATACTATACACGAATCTTCCTCCTGATTTTAGGTGTGTTGTTCAGGAACTGTTTTTTACAAAAGCTCAATTTTTTAACTGATTTTATATACTTTGGAATAAAGCAACCATTACTATTTTGGATTCTATATTGAAGTTATTTTCAAAATACAATTTGTATTCACAAACAGTCTGTCTTTATATCTAGTCTTTATCCCGTAAACAATAAAGTACCTTGAGAACAAGAAGATACAATAAAGATCACAAAACTTTTTCTTCTTAATGTGCCTTAGTAAATCCCCTTGACGTTGGCGATTAAACATCACAAGACTCACTCTGAGCTTTTTTGAATGGCTATTTTACTTCCTATATCCTGGTCCATTCTCTTGTTGAACCACACGAAGATTATTCAACCACAAGGCTTATTTTCTACCAGTTCCCCTACGTCTTCCGATATTATCCATCATAATCAGTCGAAGAATATATTATACTGTTTTCTTTGGATATGTTATTTTTCTGGATTTAACACTATCGATAAACTAATGACTAGCTTCTTCGATTTGGAGATGTGCTTCGTTGTCTGTTTCATCGTTCACGATATTTTTAGTGTTCGTCTATACAACCCCATTTCAAAGGCTTTCAGCGGTTATTAGTGGATATTTTCAAGGTAAATGTATGTAACATTTATTCGTACGTTTCAGGAGTTAAAGTTACTAGTTATATTTAAAGAAGAGTTACATGAACCTCGTTTTTAAAAAACTTACACGAACCAACTCAGTTACACGAGCCAATGGACGCTGAGTGACGCCCAAATAATTTTTCAATAATTCTGACGTCGCTTTTCTCAACTCTTTTATCTCTCCATATTTGAATTAAATTGTCATCATATACTGTCCAATACTATCCAATATTGACTAATAAAAAAACTGACTGGGAGAGCTTCAAAATAAACCTTGAACACAAAATTAATCTTGCTGTTCCATTAAGAAACACGAGGCAACTCGATGACGAATTAGAGGTTTTTATAAAAAATATCCAACAGTCAGCTTGGGAAAATACTCCCACAATAACTTCTAGAACAAAAGGGAACAACTAGCCAAAAGAAATCAGAGAACTCATAGTAGAAAAAAGGAAGTTAAGAAAAAAATGGCAGCAATACAGAGCTCCACGAGACAAAACTAGTCTAAATAATGCTACACAAAAACTAAAAAGGGAGATACAGAATATAAAAAATTCAACAATTAATTATTTTTTAAGTAATTTAACAGCTGACCAGAACACAGATTATTCTTTATAGAAGGCAACAAAAAGATTGAAGAGACCAATTATTCATTCCCCTCCTATCAAGTTGGAAAACAGCAACTGGGCTAGAAGTAATGAACAGAAAGCAGAACGATTTGCAGATCATTTAGAAAGCACTTCAAACCTAACGACAATTGTAGTGAAGAACTGAGATGGGAAGAACCATTCCAAACTGACGAAAGAATAACATTGACATCACTTAGAGAAATATCAACAGAGATAAAAGAGAATATAAATGCTAAGAAAGCTCCAGGATATGATCTCATAACAGGAGAATTATTAAAAAATCTCCCAAGAAAAGCCATAGTTAAGCTGACACACCTAATAAATGCTGCTTTAATATTGAGATATGTTCCCAGACTCTGGAAAGTAGCCGAAGTAATTATGATCGCCAAACCAGGTAAATCTCCTAATGAAGTGACATCCTATCGACCAATATCCCTCCTTCCGGTGATGTCAAAACTATTTGAAAAACTTCTATTAAAAAGATTAAAACCAATAATAGAAAGAAAAAATCTTATACCAAATCATCAATTTGGTTTCAGAAATCATTATTCCGCTATAGATCAAGTTCACAGAATAACGAATATAATAGAAAAAACATTAGAAGAAAATAAAGTCTGCTCTACAATCTTCTTGGATGTAGCACAGGCGTTTGATAAAGTCTGGCATGACGGTTTAAACTATAAACTAAGAACGTTCATGCCTAAACAGTATTCAGAAATCTTGAAATCATACATTGCGAATAGATATTTCAGAGTAAAACAAGAAGAAGTGTACACCGACTTAAGGGAGATCAAAGCTGGCGTGCCACAAGGAAGTGTCTTAGGTCCGGTCCTGTACCTATTGTATACGTGTGACATTCCAGAGCTAGTACAAAATACTATCCACCTTCGCGGATGATACAGCCATACTAGCGATAGGAGACACTAGTGAAGAAGCGACTGATAAATTGCAACTATCAGTAAATAAAATACATAACTGGACCAGAAAATGGCGAATAAAATTAAATGAGACTAAATCTGCACACATTAACTTTACAAATAAAAAAATAGAAAATTTCCCAGTTAGAATAAATGATACCCGAATTCCTTATGCAACATCAACAAAATACCTGGGCATCACCCTAGACGCGAAGCTGCGCTGGAAAGTCCATGTCAAAAAGAAAAGAGGGGAGCTTGATATTAGATATAAGAAATTGTATTGGCTGATTGGAAAAAATTCAACATTGTCAATTCATAATAAATTATCCATCTACAAGCAAGTACTGAGGCCAGTAGGGGTATATGGGTGCCAACTCTGGGGCTGTACCAAAGCTAGTAATCTACTTATTATCCAGAGATTTCAAAATAAAGTACTCAGAAACATTGTTGATGCTCCTTGGTATATCCCTAACAGCAACCTCCACCAGGACCTGGGTATGGAAACTGTGATCGAAATAATCAAGAGAACAGCAGCAAGTCACGAGCAGAGGCTGCATAGTCATGTGAATGTCGAGGCAATCCAGCTTCTTGACAACACTGAACTAAAGAGAAGACTCATAAGGACAAAACCATTTGAGCTCGTGTAAATGTGTAACAGTTTAGTGTAAAAAGCAGAGTATAGTGCTGTGAAGTTATTGCATACTAGTTCTAGTGCATTAGTTAATAGATAAAATAAGAGTAAGCCTTAGGGTAAGCCCTTAGATTTCAGTATTTGCTGTTATTATGTTAGGTCAGAAAATAACTGATAATTGGTCATTTGTGACCAGATAGCAGTATACAAACACCACGCAGGTGTTAATAAAAAAAAAATCATTTACTGTATTAAATGCTTTTTCAAAATCAATAAAAATATTAAAGCCATCTTTACCTTGATCTCTACATTTCTATAGCAAAACATTAAATGCAAAAAATGCTTCTCTAATTCCCAACTCATCACTAAAACCAAACTGCGTTTCATCTTAATCTTCTTCATGCTTATTTCTTATTCTGCAGTGGATGAAGTTTTCTTTTTAATTCGTTTAAACATATCTGCCGGCTGTTATAAAGCCCACACCTTTCTTGTTTTCTGACAATTTTATAGCATACCTAAAGTGTTGCTGGTTGCTGGTTCTTTGTATTAATGTCTGTTGTTCTACTGATCTGACGATATTTAGGTATATATACCATGTTGTCTAAATTTCTTCTTCATCTAATATTATTTTTCCTGTCGAGTGTACGATTGTATGAGCGAGCATATTTGTATAAAAGGAAGCAAGATATTTAAATTGTAATGTTACCTGCAGAGTCACTGTTTACGTAATGTAAAATATTTAAATTAAGGTTGTTGTACAGGAGATTGGATAATTAACATAATCATTGCTGTTATTAAGCAGAAATCTCTACAAACCAGTTAATTTTGGTAATTAACCTTGAATTCGTGTTTATGTTTACAAGTTTATAAATCGCGTTGTTGTCAGATGATCTGAAATACTACTAATTCGCCAAATTATACAATGCTTTGCAGATAAAAATATCCATCTTAAAAATACCTTTCAAACTCAATACTTCTAATTTTTAGAACAAGTGCAACAACACGTTAATTAATATGTGAAGGTGGAGACATTATTTCATATTTAAGCTCTCTGGAAAGGCCTCTCATCCTCTTATCATAATGCTTAAAGTGATTAATTTATGAGAAAAATAAATACAAAATCAAGAAAATTGGAGTGAAAAAAAATACTTTTCTGAATTTTTTTTATTACAAACATTGAAGTAGAATGAATATTTCACTAGAACACATTTTTGCAATAATTGATTAAAATGACTGAAATTTAGTAAAAATCAAGTCCGACATTTCGATACGAAATTGAATGTTAAACAACTTGTCTGTAAATGTATATGCGAAAAGTGCACAGAATTCACCAAAATGCACCCTACTGCATAGGGATTAAATCTATTTTAAAATTCATGTATTATATTAC
This sequence comes from Diabrotica balteata, assembly GCA_918026665.1. Taxonomy (NCBI): domain Eukaryota; kingdom Metazoa; phylum Arthropoda; class Insecta; order Coleoptera; family Chrysomelidae; genus Diabrotica; species Diabrotica balteata. Next base: position 50,409,709 of record OU898282.1, read on the forward strand.
TTCATGTCTACATTTAATTGTTGATATTCTTCCTTTATTATTTGTCGTTATTCATTGAGATTCTGGTTAAGTAGCATAATTCTTTGTTTTTAAATACCCTCATAGGAAGAAGTCTAGGTGTGTTAAATCCGGTGACCTAGGTGGCCAATTCACCATCTGTCCTCTTCTACCTATCCAACGAATGGGAAAAGTTTCGTTTAAAATTGTCGCACGTGTAAAGCAAAGTGTGGAGGAGCTCCATCATGTTGAAATACAACCAAATCTTGGGAAAGATTATCATAATTTACTACTGTTATTCTAATACAATCAATCACTTGGCTGATTAACTCAAGATACGATGCACTATTTAAGTTGCAAGTGATAACGCAGGGTCCGATAATATGATCACCTAGGATACCAGTAATTTTACCAGAGTAAAATTCACACATAATATTTAACACCCTCAGCAAAGAACTGGCAATTATGTCTATTCACTAAGCCATTCAATAAAAATCAGCATTTATCTAAAGAGCGAATATTGCTTAACAATTGTGGGTTGTTAATGATGCATTGTGTCATTAATTCGCAAAATTGGAGATGACGATCAAAATCTTGTTCATTTAACTCTTGTACCAATTTAATTTTGTATGGATGGAATTTAAATTTATGGAGGATTCCATAGAAGGTGAAAAACCAATTGCTCTGCTTATTTTTGACAGTGACTGTGACTGCTCAGCCTCTAAGTTAACTTAAATCTTGTTACTGTGTAGATTGGCATAGAGGGGACATTCACATAGTATGTGTTTTATTGTAAATTTGGTATTACAAGTTTGACACCGCAGTGATTCACACTTTTTAAATAAGCAATCATGCGTTAACCTAGTATGACCGACTCTTAGACGCGTTATTATTATTTCTCGGCTCATCGAGGTAGGAATTTATTCCATGTCTCTATGTGGGGTTCCACTTGTTTTAACTTTAAATTTGACACCCTCCATTTATTTTTCAAAGAATCATGTGTGAAGGAAAGAAAATAAGTTATGACAATGTCAAATTTATGCAAATGATCTTTTATTCTTTTATAGAAAGTTTTTAGAACAGTTACTACAGCAGAATTAAATAGCAGTGTTAAAGACAACGAACCTTTATCTACGCAATAGGTACATAAAAAATGATGTTTTAATGTCACTCAGTGTGGAGAAGAGGCTACTAATGACCGCAAAGTCAATATAGTTAACAAAAATATTAACGAAGTCATTGAAGTGGTGCAATATGCAGCTATTTCTGGGTATCACACAGGTCATAAGATCTTCAACACTGATTACCAAATATTTTGCGGCATTTGTAATAAACCACATAACCACAAGATAAATCTCATACTTGCAATAAATGCGAAGTGAAGATGTTTCCAACAAGCAGCATACTTTCAATGAAAAATTCATACACATGTCATCTTTGTATAAGGAAAAATATTGTTAGAAGTGCAAAATTATTGTTACAAATGACAAAAATAAAAACTGCCAAATTGCTCAAAGCTGTCAAACTCACAATATATAAAGTTGACCTCAACCATTTAGATCACCATTTATATTACGTGTCATAATGGTAGTTAAATGTGATTACTAAATTGGAATAGTTTATGGTGTTATATGTCAGTGGTTTCTAAGAAGTATCTTAACAATTTCTGCATCTGTATGTGCCAGTGTTGATAATGTACCTAAACAAGCAATTCTCACTTTGCGGCAAGCATCTACGCTTCAGCCTTCTATAGGGGGACAAAAGTCCAATGCCATATCAATAGGTGTGCATGTTTTAAAGAGAAATTGAAAAATAATTCTAGGTGACAAGTTCTACATGTTCAAATAAACACTGAAAATCAAAATCAACGGAAAATTACAAAATACCGTAATTTTTAATGAAATTGTCTCTAAATCATAAATTATTTGTTTTTCAAATATTACCAAAACCGCTTCGGCCGATCTAATTAGATTTTTTTTTAAATAACACTATGCAGTATTAACGCTCATAGGGTTTTTAGATTATTTATTTAAATTCAAACCATTAATATATTAGAATAATAAATTTCTAATGATAAAAAATATTAGTTTGGCGGTCTACCTAGGAGACCGACAATTTCGACTTTTTAACAAATATGTTTTCTAAAACTTCTATAAAACTGCTCCGGTTTTAGCTTTATAGATAAGAGGCGCGTCAATTTATGTTAATCTCGAAAGAGATAAATATTTACTCTTTATTATTTCATATACATTAAAAATTGCAGAATTCCTAAAATAGTATAATCAAAATGTACTTTTTAAAAGCTTTCTCTCTTTGTATATGAAGCATACAACATATACATAGCATTATAAAAACACCCCAACACTGCCAGACCGAAATATTTTATTTCATGGTTGACATTTGCGGCTATATTCAGCTTGTACTTTCGGTAAACTTAACCAAAATTACCTCTAAAAGTATTTTGTGATAATAATTTTAAATAAAAAAATATTAAATTTATTTCAATCTATACTTCCAACGTCCCTATGTACTATATCAAGCATTTAGAGACTTTTAGTGACTTTTTTAAAATCACACTTGAAAATAGATTAAAAGTGACACTTAAAATATTTTGTGCTCCCACAAGACTTGAGATTAAATCTATACCAAAAATCATGGAGGGTCAAATTTCACCAATCTCCAAAAATAATATACGTGTTTTATTGTAAGATATGATACGATATTGATAAATCAAAATATTATCTTTCTTCGTGTAACACAAACAATCAAATGTTTTAAAAAAGATAATTTTTATATAAAATCTTTATATAACCAGTTATTTTTATCAAAAAATGCTTAATCACTTTTTAAAAATATTTTCTACTAAATAGATTAACATCTACTACCACAACCTTGAACGGTCAGTATTTTAGCGATTTCATCAAAAAATATTCGTATTTGATTCCGAAATACAAACACGAATAGATACATGTGTGAAGCGATGGATGTTTTTAAAAACGTATATCCCGTGTTAGCAGCAGTGTTTGTTATTTATATTGTTTACAAATTTTTAAAAATACGTACTCTTTTAAAAAAAGTTTATAAGTTGCCAGGACCTCCGAAACTGCCGATTTTTGGAAATTTCTTTGATTTATTCTCACTGGATACAGGTATTTAATTTAATATTTAGGTAAATAATTAAAAAGTTATTTTAGTGTTATTGCTTCCAGTTCCATATAATTTTTAGTTCTATTTAATAACCGTTTTGCCGATTGTACAAGTTACGTTCGATTATTTTTATAAAGAAAATACTGCTTTATGATTTTTCGTTTTCGGTATTTTATAAAAATTTTTATTTTTAAACAAATTTTAATTAACGTCTAAGACATGTCTTTAATAACCACTTGCCACCACGTCTTGTTTGGCTTCCTTCAAGCCGGCAAGCGATTTAGATGTCTTAAATCCAGATTCAGATTTCTACTTATAGTAGGGTTATTAAATCTTGATTATTAACCCCAAAAATAGTCTTCAATTCAAATATAATGTGGCCGCTGTTATGAACATTAAGCTGACATTGAGAAGTCACAGGTATTTGGATATTCATAGGTATAAATATGGCACATAGATAGAAGTATTTTCTTTGCAGTATTTTATTTAGAATTTTGCCCCACAACGTTAGAGTGGGTCAGTATTACGTGTTTACAAACATGTTTCGATTACAAGTCGTGATTATAAACAAAAGATAATGGTTAAGTGGTTAGATAATAAGTGATAACATTGTGAATATAAACACATTTTATTACGAGTTTAATAAACTAAGTCCCAAAAGGAAACTCGCTTTAACACCAACCTATCTAATACCACACTAGAGCTAAATATCTTCACTTGCTAGGAATTTTATTTGTTTATTTTATTTTATTATTTTATTGTTTTATTCATGTTTATTTTACTACTTATATCAAATCTTATCTTTTCTAGTGCAACTATTTAAAAAATTTCGAGAATGGGGTCAAAAATACTCTCCAGTTTATTCATTTGTTGTATTTAACAAGGCGATAGTATGTATCTCTGGAGCTGAAGAGTTCGAGGTAGGTATATTTGAATTTATTTTCAAAATTCAGCAAATAAGATTTCTAAACAGATACAATGATGCTCATAGTGAACGTTCATTTTATCACTAGAGAAAATTGTATGAAAATAAAGTAAAGACCATGTGTGAAGACCGGTTTCCTATTTAATTGTGATAACTTTATTACTAGTGGACCAATTAAGCGAAGATATCTAATATAACATCTTTATGTATAATATTTTACTGCTTTATTGTCTAAATCAGCACTGCTTAACAAGTTTTCGAAATGGTACGGAATATAATATTATCGTAGGTACTTATACAGTGAATCTATTAACAAACACGTTTTAGTGATTTTTGTCTAATTTCATGTGATGGGTAATGTAGGTTTGGATTTTACACCGCTCCAAACTTGGCCGGGTTCTTAAATAAAAGGTTAGATTAATAATTAGAATAAGGGGTGCCATCTTCCTATGTTATTAACAATTTCTTATCGACCCATTCCGCCACCACAAAACTTACCCCACATCGTACGCTTACGTCACACGAAAAAGTTCCAATGGACCGAGATAAATTTTAAGAAGAGCACCTTACCAATATTATTGCAAGATAAATTTCTTGGTAGTCAAAAGTACAAAACAAGCTTAATAGACCTTCTCAAAACTGCTCTATTAGAAGTAGGCTTTAGGGTCGACCAGGCTGAATCTGATGCAGATACAGTTATCATCCGTTCTGCTCTTGCTGCATTCCAAGCCTATGATTCTGTAACTGTCGTAGCAAAGGACATTGACATTCTTATCTTGCTCACGGTATTTTGAAGAGAGCAGTCCAAGGGGACTTGGAAAGATTTGGATGTTAATCAAAACTTTCTAAACCCAGCACACCCCGCACTGCTGAAATTAATTTTATGCACATGTAAGTGAAACTGTGAAAGAATGTGTGGTTGCCGACAACTAGGCCTCAAATGCTCTACTCTACAATGTGCCTCACTTGTTCTGGTGAAACCTGCAGTGACATAGAAATATTATAATTAATCGAAAAATTCGAAGAATACAAAAATGTTACCCACATTGCGGCCATTCTAACTTCCTTTCGTTCGCAAAAATTCACCTTCGATACTGAATTAGATCCAGAACCGCAGCCTAGATCTTTAAAAAAAAATGAAAAACCAATATGTGGAAAACAACTTTTTTAATACATAAATAATTAAGGTCAATATTTTCTCGCCTGAAAATCCCACCGAAATTATTATAATTGAACACATTTGTAGTTAAAATAATTTGTTAAAAACCTTCTATAATATTGCTCCGATGTCTTTTTTTTTGTAAAATGACCAGAAAAAAGGTTATATGGTCCAAAAGAAAATATGTTCAAAAATTGTTACTTATTTTTGTTAACTTTTTTATTTTCTATTTTATGAAAAAACAAATAATGTTATTACAATTTTTTTGAGGATTGCTAATTTACGAGATATGTACGGCGTGAAAACCCTTTGAAGCCCTTATTCCAACATAACGTATCCAAGAACTCGGTCAACTTCGGAACACTCTACAATCCAGAGAAATTCATGAAATTTAACAAATTTATAGTAAAAATTACTCTATAAGCCCTCTATAATATTTCTTTGATGCCATTTTATTATAAAATGACTACAAAGGCCCAAAAGAACATTTGTTCAAAAAGTTTTTTTTATTTTTGTTTATAATATTTTCATTTTCAACTTTACGAATAAATTAATACAAATACAGTTATAGATAAGTTTATTTCCTACAAATTATGTTTTATAAAATCTTCTGTAGGTTTGCTAATTTACAAAATACAGCGAGAAAACGAAAAACCTTTGCTCCCTTTTTTCCAAAATGGTGGCGGGAGACAAAGGTGGTGATCACACAAACTTTAACTTAAGCTTATACTAACCACTCCCACACACCAAAAAGTAAAACTGCATCCTCTCAAAAATGTAAATTTTTAATTGGCTATTAGCATTGTATAGGTATTTAAACTGACATTAATAAAATAAATTTTATGTGTAATAAATTATAAATAAATAGTATATTCAGTTCTAAAAACCTCATATTCTTACTGCACATAAAACGTAGAAAATAATACCATTTACTTTTCAAGTGATTGGAATTATTAAATTCTACAGCCACTATTTGAGGTTCACTAATTATCGCTAAATTAGTTATAGGTCTTTGTACATGGCTTTTGCTATATCTACATTAGGACATATTTAGAAATTCAAGCTCAAGATGGCGACTCTTACAAAATTATAATTGTGAACCTCAGGAGTACCGTTAAATTGAAAGCCTGTGTTTGTGTGATTTTTTAAAAGTATGCCTGTGTTTAAGGTGAATACCAATTCTAATACCTTAAAACGTTTTGAACTGATAAATGATTAGATAAATATGTCAACATTATCCAGTAATAAATATGATATTCCATATACTTTCTAGACATACTACAGATAATAAATTAATATTGATTGTAAAAGATAACTATGATGGTGATTTGTAATCAAAATAAAATGAATTTTTAAATATCGGCTATTGATATTTCATTTAATGCTAATAATATATATATTTTTTAAGAAAATCGCCGCTGGATCTAAACATCTTAGCAAAGGATTTAGTTACTCACTTGTAGAACCATGGCTTGGAAAAGGTCTTTTGACAAATTCAGGTAATTTGTTTCTTTTGAGATAAAATATAAAGTCGGCATATTACAGAACGTGGAAAGGAGCTCTTTGCTGGTTCACGTTGGCAAAGAGAAATAGAAAATAGATAAAATTAATAAATGTTTATTTTTTGATAACTATTCCAATGGAACGTCTACGTCAAGGGTTAAGTTTAGTTTTGTGCACCAGTGTTGACGGTAAAAATTTTAATAAGTTGGGTAATTTATACAATGATAAAAATTCCGACGCAACTTCGTTAGAGCACTCCATAATAAAAATACCACGACACTGACCGTACAAAGTCTGCGTCCGAAGAATTTTAGCGGTAAGTATATTCCGACAAGCGAGAGCTGGCGGGTGAACCACGAGAAAATAGAAAAGGAATTATTCTAAGAGAGATAGGAGAGGTACTTAATCGCGATTATAGGTATATAGTATAGGTACTTAAACGGTTATACACGATGTGAACTCCTAGCCGACTGCAATAGAAATGAGCAATTCCTTATACTTTTCAATTTCTTCTACGCGCAACCCGCCAGCTCTCGCTTGTCGGGTTATAAGTGCTATACATCAGCTTCCAACTTCCTCTCAACCGTGTTGTTGATTTACCTACAAACGACAAGACAGTTTGTTCTATCTCAGGTATCGTAAACCACAAATATTAAGGGGAAAGGCGGTATTTCACGTTGAATTGGTTCCCTTCTTTAGATTTAGTCTTTTTCTATTAGCTATTTTTCATTTCTCTTCGTCGATGAAAAACGCCGCTCCACGTTCTGACAGATTTCGGCTTAATTTAGTGTTAAAAATTTCTAACTAATTCTTAATTCTTAAGAATTTCTAAGGTGTAATATAAAATAGTAATGTTCAATTATAAGATGGTATCTTCCAAAATGTCAAAAATATTTTTTTCACTATTGATAATGTTTTTTATAATCACCATTTAAAAATTTCTGCTGCTTTTGGATTCTACTACTGATACCTAAATAAAATTAACTATATAGACTAGACCAAAACTGCAACAATATTGCTAAGAAACTATATCTATAACTATAACTAGATTGTTTTCTTTAGGTTCCCTGTGGCAGCAAAGAAGAAAGATTTTGACACCTGCATTTCACTTCAGTATTTTACAGGAGTTCGTAAAAGTGTTTAATAAAGAGACTGCTAGGTTAGTCGAGAATATCAAACAAGAAAATAAGAAATCGGCCACAAATATAGTTCCATTAATTTCTCAAACCGCTTTAAACACTATTGCAGGTATAGTATCTTTTCAGTGTTAATAATTTATTTATTGTTTAAGTATTTTTTTTATAAATTTGACTTGTTATTTGTATCTCTAAATATAAATTTCTGTTAACAAGCACCATATGAAACGCTCTTAAATTCTTTTTAAACACTGTTTTATTTTCTCAATCCGGTAGGTTCCCTAACAACAGAATATATTTTTATTTTTTCAACAAATCCTTTTTCACCCTTCCTCTTCTTCGCTTTTTGCCCTCACTTACCAAAAGTATTTTCTTTAGATATTTATACCCAGCTATGGTACTCGGCCAAATCGCAGATTTGATTTCTGTATATTACGACAGGAAATATTACGGTATAGTATCTTCTTCCATTAGTTTGCTGGAGACGAGATAATATTTGTGATTCTATTTTAAGGTTATAATATAATAGCTATAATAGCTCTATTTCCTCTTGCCATTCTTTTTTCAATCTCCATATTTTCCCCAGCATTGTTTGGACAGATCACCTCTGGATACTTGAAATTACTCTTCCTCTCAAATTTAAACACTTTTTCTCTTGCTTGTCCCCTTTCATCTGTAGGAAATGTTTGGTATTATTATAATTATAGGCATTTTAATGCCCAAAAATAACTACTTAATAGAATTAATAAAGTTTAGATATCTTAATGATATTTTAATTTCATACTTTTAGAAACATCTTTTGGAACAACGCTAGATATGACCAACAAAGACGACAAAAATTACGTATCTGCAATACATGAAATGGGTGAAATCTTGATATACAGAATAGTAAGACCTTGGTTCCATTCTTTATTTGTATTTAGTATATTATCTTCTATTGGAGCTAGACTCAAACAAGTCTTATTAACGCTGCACAGCTTTACAGAACGTATTGTACTAGAAAGATCAAGAGATTTTAAACCTTTTGAAGTTAATACAGATGGCGACATAAAGAGGAAAAAACTAGCTTTTCTAGATTTATTGTTGAATGCAAAAATTTCCAAGGGTATTATCGATGACCAAGGTATTAAAGATGAAGTGAATACATTTATGTTTGAAGTAAGTATTTTATGTATACAATAGATGCAACTTTATCTTGAAAAAAAATATGGTGTTCCCTTTTTTGTCAAGACAAGTTTCACCAAAGACTTCAATCGAAGCATTCTCTTATTTCTAGTTAGATTTTTAGTTACTTCTATTAGGTTGTCATTAGCACTATTTATCTAGCAGAATTACTATCTCGTCTGTGCTTGATAATAATAAAATGTTTTTTAGAAATAATCACAAATAACTTCTGATAATCGTACTCTTTAACATAAATCATTTTCATTTCATTGTGTGTGCCCTCAAACATTCTTCATTGTTGGTTGTGTTACAAACTGATAAATCTTTTGAAATATTTTATTAAATTTAAGTTTGACAATCAAACTAACTTAACGAATAGTGTGAAATATTAGATTAATTAATTCTAGATCACGAATTTTATGAATTTTTTGCCAACCACTTTCTGACACATACTTTGTGTTGTGTTTTCGGTAGTCCTTTCATTTATGGCGCACTAATTTTTTTACACAAAACTTCATAATCTCATTATTGGAATTAAGGTTTGATTAATGCTCTAAGAACTCGAAATTAACTTTTAGATTTAGTTTAGATTAAAGTAATTTTCTTCTCCAGGGTATTTTAGCACAAATACCAATAACATGACTGGAATTCCCGATTTTAAAGTAATAGTAAAGAACGGTAAAGCTTATTTTGTGGAGTTTTTCATACTTCAGAACTTTTAAAAAATATTTTAAATTTACCGAAACCACGATAAATGATATAAACATTAATGACCTTGATTCTGGGTTGTATTACACGATTTGCAAACACTCATGACTATTTAACAAAAATGTCACAAGATTAAAGTTGCTTTGTATTTTTTCATCGTTATGCTATATTTCTTCAGCGCATTTCGTGTTGGTACAGCAACCCTTATAGTTGTTTCCGGCCAGATGCTGTTTACCCATTGTAGAATATTTTAATCTTTTGCAAGTAATTCCTTTAGTAAATCCATCTTTAAGAAATATTAATCTACTTTTAAAGAAAAGTATACTACAAACACGTTAACTAGAACAAATTTTAATTAAAGATATTATTGTACTATTTGATTAAGTTATACTAACAATCTGTATGTTCATTAGGGGCACGATACAACTGCCACAGGTTTATCATGGGCTTTACGTCAATTGGCAATACATAAAGAATATCAGGTAATAAACAAACTTGTTTGTTTAATAACTAATATTTTATTTAATGCAAACCTTATTTTAAGGATCAAATTTATGAAGAAATTATATCTGTATTAGGAGACGCACAAAAACAACCAGACCTAAACGACCTAAATGAACTAAAGGTAATGGAACGATTTATTAAAGAAACTCTACGTCTTTTCCCCGCCGTGCCTTTAATAGCAAGGACGTTAGATGAAGATATAGAACTAAATGGACATTTGATTCCCAAGGAAGCCACTATTGATATCTGGATTTATGACATTCACAGAAATCCGAAATATTGGCCAGAACCTGAGAAGTTTGATCCCGATCGGTTTTTACCTGAAAATTGTGTGAATAGACATCCATTTGCTTTTGTACCTTTCAGCGCTGGACCCAGAAATTGTATTGGTAAGAAATAATGCACCACAAATTTTATAGCTCTTTATACAGTATATCTGAAACCATTCTCTTCTTTTTTTCATAATATACTATATAAAACAATATTTATAATTACATATGTATTCTAAAATCGTCGTTATAATGATTAACATACCTATGGATGGGGGAGACCGGTGTGGTCCAGAATGGAGTGATAATCCTCCACATATATATCAATCCACCATTAAACAAGCAGACTTGCTTATAAAATGGAAGAAGAAGAAGAAGTATTTGATGAGGCTAGAGCATTAGAGTTGTAAATATTATCAGTAGTTTTGGTGGTAATGGATGCGGTGACCGATATGCTTTGGGCGATATGGGGAATTGGGGCTGATCACCGATGGGTCATCACGATTTTATTTGATGTCTGAAATACTTTTAATACACTTCAGTGGAGTCACGTAATGAGCTCTTTGTCACGTTATTCTCCGGGTTATCTGAGAAACGTGGTCGTTGATGATCTTTCCGAGAGAAAAATTGTGGTGGAGAATGGTGTGATCGTACATGTAACGGCTAAGGTCCTGCAAGACTCTATCCTGGATCCAACGCTGTGGAACCTGGCATATGATGGAGTCTTAAATTGCGAATATGTGTTACCCCCTTCGCATTCGCGGTAGACCTCGCTATGCTATTGACGGCAAGGCACAATACTTTATGACGATACCTTCTGCTTTGGATTACACGTACGTGTGTCCTCGTTGAGGATTCTGTGAACGATCATGATCTTTCTCTCGCGGAGGATAATATCGGGGCTGTAGTACTCAAAGGGGAACAGAAAGAGAGACAGAGTTGTATTTAAGTCCGCGGAAGCAAGAGTAACGCTTATAAAGTACGTCAAGTATCTGGGAGATACTCACCAGCAGGGTAAGTGTTATGGGGACCTTTGATGGGGGTGACTTGCGTAGCTATTCAGAGAATAGTTGGGGAGGATAATATTCCGATATCGGTGGATGTCGTCCTCGCGGGCCCAGTCTGAAGTAAGGCGGTAGAAATACCAACTTATAAGGGGCTTATCGTACACGTCGACAGAACTAGTTTGCTGCAGGTAGCATATGCCTACAGGACTGTGACAGCTGCCACTCTTACGGTGATCACCAGCTGTATTCTTTTACAAATGTTGGCAGGTGAAAGGGCCAGGATTTATAGTTGTTTCAATCAGACAGTGTCAGGACGAGTGGAAGGCAACACGTGATGTAGCGGAGTGGACGAAGTCACCAATCTCAAACCTTTGAAGCTGGAAGGACTTTGGGTGTAGGCACCTGGATAATTTCCTGACGCAAATACTCACAAGCTATGGATGCTTCCGTAGCTCCCTTTTCAGGTTTAGGAGGGCACAATCCGATCAGTGCCTCTACTGCGGTCTTTCAGATACTGTGACACACACGGTGTTGGAGTGTGAGTTGTTAAGTTGATAAAAAAGAGACGTTTGAAAGAGAGTGTAACTGTAGAATGTTTCTAAAATGGTAAAAAAAAAGTGGTGGTGGACACGGATCTACAAATTTATTAGGGAGCTGCTTTCTTCAATAGAACGAGAGGAGAGAAAACTCCCAACAGAATTCTAAAACGAGCGAATAGTACCTCGGTAAAGTTTGGACTTATAGGGGGCGAAATAGGGGAGAATATGAGAGAGGCGACGCGAGAAAGATAGCAGTCTTCCTAAGGAGAGAGGGGATTAAAAGAAGTTGAAAGCCTTTAGTGGTTAATGGGGGTGTGGTTTTCCGATGAATGTGTGAAAGAAAGAATGGCAATAGAGTGACAGCAGGGCATCAGGAGAGATGTTTGCCTTAACCGGCCCTTCCATTCGAATACCTGGAGTAACAAAGAAGAGGTTTTTAGGTGTATCCCTACCGTCTCAGAGTAGTGGCGGAATAAAGTGTTAAAGGTCTAATCCTCTCGGGCATCTCGTCCTCGCACAACTTTGTTAGGATATTAGGAACCCAACACTCTCTAGTTGAGTCACAGGTGTCTGTATGCAGATTTTCCTTATTATCTTTAAAGATGTAAAAAAATGTCTCCTAGCCTGATTCATCTATCTTATATACTCTTTTCCTATATCTTTGTTTGTGTCTAACGGTAAAGCTATACTAAAGTCTACGGCTACAACTTGTGACTTCGTAACAGTTTGGAACAAGAAACAGTTTCTTCTTAGCCAACTGGCTAAATCCTGCTAAACTAATAGTCATCTGAAGAATGGGCTACTATTTTTTTATTGAACCAAAATCATTCTACAATACAGAACATATTACAATAACCGCTTGGTGAAAGATGTTCGAAAATGAAAAAAGGAACTTATGCAGCCCACAAGAAAATATTCTAGCCCAAAAGCTAATTAAAAAGTTTATTACAACCTATGCTCACTACGCCGAAATATCCTGAGAGCTTCATGAAAATTAAAAGTTGTTTTCTTTTTTGTTATGAGTTGATTTGCTAAGAGATACATATAGAATAATAGGAAACTGTAATAAAGAAATATACAATGTCCTCCAGATTCAATGGTAAATAACATTTAACAAATTTATTTTAGGTCAGAGATTTGCAATGTATGAGATGAAAGCTATTCTTTGTGGAATTATGCAGAATTTCTCAGTGGAACTCGCTGATAAAAATGAAAAAGTTGAAATAATAACTGATTTAGTGCTAAGGAGTGCACACGCAATTAATTTGAACTTTATACCTCGTACGAACTAATATTGTGATTTTGTGAATTGTAACGATTAAATAATTTGTTATTATATAATTTATTATTGATTGTATTATTGTTATTGTGTTTTTACTTTGTTATCATAATTAAACTATAATATTTTACATGATGCATTGTTTAAGACTGATAAGGATATTTTTCTTCTTCTATGAGAGCGTAGGGTGAAGACATTTTGGAAATATGAAATATAGATATTAACAAAACAAAATCAAATTTTATTTATTTTTAATAATTCTAAAGCAATAATGCAATAAAGCAATAATCAAGCAACGTTGTTATAATTATTAAATATTAATATCTATGATATTTTAAACTAAATTTAAATTATTACGGCCTGCAGGCGGGCCATTTGCTCAGGTTCCACTTGGATACATCGGCCACTGACGTGGATTAACACACATAATGTTGTTTTAAAAACATTATGTTCTCATCTCAATCGAAAAGAATAGTTACAAACTGCTGCAGTTTCGTTTGTAAAGAATAATTAAATATTAAATTAAAATTATTGCTAAGTCGTACCGACAACCCCATTCAATTGCCAGTGGTACGAATCAAATTAGCACTCGATGTCAGTATTAGGGCAACAGTATTAACCAGCAGTAAGCATTAAGCAACAGTATTAAGCAACGCTTCCACCTGCATTTCCCACCGAGATTGCGGTATACAGTAATCCGGAGTTGAATTTTGCAATCTCAACTCATCACTGTGATCCTGGCCTACTGACAAGACAATTGCCTTTATCTACGCGGTAGCACCCCGCTGCCGCCATCGTTAATCCCACGTGGCGATTCAAGGTTTGAGTAAAAACAGTATTTGTTATAAACTTACATTGTTGGTGTCATATATCAAGTACCGTGCACTTATTAGGTATTTACATTTGTTGCGAATTCATTTTATTGTGCTGAACTTGTTACATTTTCTCGCCCGTTGAGAACAGTTTACGTTTGTCTAAAGATTTTTTATTGTATTTTTGTTGATTTATTATTAATTAAAAACTTATTTTATTGCATTAATATCACCATCATTGCGTACAATTCAGGTGCTAATTTTATTAAATTGTATTAATTTTACTATTAATTGAATGTGTAGTATATTACTGATTTTCATTCATTCTGATGACCCCCTCTGTGGCTCAGTGGTAAGAGCGCCTGCCTTTAAACCTAAAGGTCGTGAGTTCGAATCGCACCTGGGTGGAAATTTTCGTTTATTAAAAAAATTAAAAAATTAATAAATGAAAATAATTTCTATCCTTGTGTGATCGGTACACACCGGAGGGACCGCAGACGTTCGGATACAATAAGCGTCTCTTAGCAAAGACAATGACGTCGACTTTGCTAAGTATCAAGACAATTACTCTACACACACACACACACACACACACACACACACACACACACACTCACACACACACTACACCTCAAATTGTAAGATTGGCGAATGGATTTAGTGTCCGCAGTCATTTAAACACAAACAAACAACAAAACAACATTCATTCTGATTGATTCATTGTTTTGTTTTTAGATTGTATTTTGTGTGTTTTTATTAACAAGGTTGATTCATTTTACCACCGATTAGTTATATTATTACATATATCGATGTTTTTTACCATTTTTGAGAGTTTAATCCTTTGAGTGACCGTGGCTTGTACATTCATCTTTTGTAAAATTATCCTTGGCTATAAATAAATATTGCTTTTTACATCGTTGTTACGTCCCAATTAATTTGTGGATATTTATTGTTTAAAATTAAACGTATTTATCATATTCATTGTTTTATTTTACCTGCTTTAAAGATAGTATGCTACAGTCTTCTTGCTTATTTTTTGATATGTCGTAATATATGTACATAATCAAGGCAAAGAGGAGAAATGAGATAATTCTAGATTAAACATATATATCCATACTTCCTTTCTGATGTGCTGATGTGTTATATAGAGGTCATCCTATGTACAGAACACAACACACACTACATATCGGATTGACGTTTTAAGTAAAGGAGATAAAAAAAACTTCTATAAATGAATAAGTATATAGATCGGATTAAGTAAGAGGGAAAATGGCAAGGATTAGTACAAAGACAGACAGGAGATGTAGAAAGACACAAATAAAGTAAAAGTAAAGGAAAATTATTTAGAACGAAAAACAAAACGCAGGAAAAAAACATATCGCACTGGAAAATCGCAAAAGAAGACCAATATTAGGAGAAATAGTAAAAAAAAAAGAATACTAGCAAACGAAAATAGCGACTTAGAAAACGAAAGCGATATTAACATACGAGAACTGGAGAAAGTAACCAAACATATAATTATTTATAATATAGATCTCACAGCGGTAGAAAAAATACCATGAAAAAACTCAAGTGAAATTAAAAAGAACGTCACTTAATATTTTATAGCAGTAAAAAATCCACCGAAAAAATGGTGTCAGCTTCTATGTACAAAACAATCCGTTACTCCACTACACTGTGTCTTCACATTAAGCCATCTTCTTAACGTAAAGACACAGACAAGGTGGAAAAAGCTCATAAGAAAATATCAAAATAGGAAAAAAAATATTATAGAAAACAATTAACAAACAAATAATACTGGATGTCGTATTTGAAAATACTGTTCTAAAGCTATTTTCTTGTAGCATCTTGTTGCAATTTACTAGTTTTGTTGGAAATAAGCCACAATTTAAGTCTAAGATAAATTTCTATGTCGTTTTGATTTTTTACTTCGGAAATCGTTCTCAAAGTACAAAACATTGTATTTTGAGGAATTACTTAATTAGCTGACTTATCGGAACATATAGAACCGTAAATTCAGAATCCTACCTACATCTTGAGCCAAAAAGTATGCAAAAAACTAAAAAACAATTAAATTGAGGAAGAGAAAGACGTAGAAGAATATGGGAGTTTTGTAGGAAATATACAAGTGAAATACTTCTGAATATATATTATAAAGTAGTAGTTAACTTAACAAACCAGAAACCCACAAAAGCAGATAAAATAATTAAAGATTATCACAACGAATTTCGTATGGTAGAATCTATCTTCATTCTATCAGTTTTCTGTTTTTTATGGTGTGAATAATTTCTTTGTCTTTTCTTAGCCTTTGGAGTATAGTTATGTTACTTGTTTGGTGTATATATGAGACCCTCAACATATGTCGGTAGTACCATATTTCAAATGCCTCCAAACGTTTTTTGGCATCTTCTGTAAGGCTTCAGCTTTCTACTCCATAGAGGACACTAAAGACGTAACATCTAAGGATTCTTATGCGTATATCGACACTTAAAGATAAGTTGCAGAGAATCTTCCTAAGGCTGTTGAAAGAGCTTCTGGCTTTTTTAATACGAGTTTTTATTTCGTAGCTGTGATCCCAAGTAGTATTCATAACATTGTAGCCCAAACAGCATATTTCTTTCACTCTTTCTAACGGTATATCGTTAGTTGTCATTTGGGCGTTTATGTCGGTGTTCTAACTAATGATTATTATTTTGGTCTTCTTGCAATTAGGTTTTATGTCGTGTTTGTTACGTGTTTCTACAACGTTATCCATCATCCTTTGGAGCCCATGCGCAGTATCTGCCAGCAACACTGTATTGTCTGCATATCTAGTGTTCTCTCTAAAGATGTTTTCAGAATATATATTAAATAATGCCGGTGACAATATGCAACCCTGTCTAACTCCTTTTTCAACTATGAAGATCTCGGACAGTTCACTTTTTAATCGTACTGTTGCTTTTTGTTGGAGTTATAAGTTTGAACTCAGTCTTATATCCTTACCATCGAGTCCTAATGTTTTTAGGATATCGATTAGTTTCCCATGTGGGATTTTATCAAATGCCTTCTCAAAATCAATGAAACATGCATACACATCGCAGTTGACATCTCTAGCTTTTTGTATTAGAACTTGCAAAGTAAAAAGTGCTCCTCTCGTTGCGAATCCTGCTCTGAATCCAAATTGAACTTCACTCAGGTGTTCTTCCAATTTGGTGTATATACGCGAGTGAATGATAGTAAGGAGTACTTTAAGTACATGGCTCATCAAACTAATTAATCTATGTTCTTCACATTTTCTAGCGTTGGCTTTTTTAGGAAGTGGAATGAATATTGATAATTAGAAAGTATAATAAAATAAATATAATAAGATAAGCAGTATTTTAGTAAGTAACTAGTCTCGTAGATGTTGTCGAATAATTTTGTAAGAGCAGTTATTTGGCGTGCCGCTAATAGCTTTAAAAGTTCACCATGCACCTCATCAGGTTCAAGTGATTTTCTATCAACGCCTACCTTTGCCATATTATAAAACGACACTATCAGTGGTTTCTTTGTCTAGCGTTAAGTTATCTGTTCCATCGTCAAAATTCATACTAGATAATAACAGAACCGCTGTTGATGGCTTAGTGCTATCATTGTGAAAAGCAAAAATGGATGTCAACAACTTTTCTTTTATTGGTAACAGTTCTTTTGGTATTTGTTTTCTATTTTTGTGAATTAGTTCATCATATGTTAGGTTTTTCTCCTTTAATTTTCGTAATAAAGTAAGGCAAGTGAACCAATTATCACCAGTAATGTTCCTGTTTGTATTTTTTATCGGTTTTATTAAGCGTAAAACAATGTCTTCTACTGGATGAATACAGCTGGTTTGCGCTTGACCATTTTGCGCCCTTACATGAAATCGACCGGTTTGCGCTTTGCAATTTTCATAATAGAAATATCTAACTACTATAGTTTCCTTAATCTGCCGATTTGCGCTCTTTTGCAATATAATTTTAATTTCACTCTACAATAATAGTCTGGTAAACCTGCAATGAACAAACTAACATGTCAAATAAACAAAAACATGTTTTTCCTTTAGATTTGAAAAAAAATGTCACATCAAAACTAACAAAATTATTAAATTTTTCTAATACTGTCGTAACTGTAATAACAGAGCGTTATTTAATCTTTAATACCTCTGTTTAGAATCCTTCTACCTGGAAGTTAATTGTTTAGATATAATTAGTAATTAGAATTCCCAAAATGAGAGATCGCTGGAACTTACTTTCCTTTTCTCCTGATAATGCGAACTGGTAACTACTTCTGTCATTAACAAAGGGTATGGTAACAGAAAAATTACCTCAAAATTCTATGTGATAATGTCCATATTGATGGTCAATCATTTCTATTGCGTTCTTTGAGATAGTAGGATCAACAATTATTGTGAACCAGTGTGAGTTAGTGTTCTAAAAATTGAGGTGCAACTTATGGAAACTGCGAAGGGCAAAACATGTGCATTGTATAAAGGGTACAGTTTTCGCATGAAGAAAACCAATAAAGAGGGTTCGGTTTTTTGAAGTTGTTTCAAAGAGAAAACTGAAAAATGTCGAGGCCACATAATTATGGATAATATATGGGGCCACAATAATTAAGGAAGTCGAACTTTTGTGTAAGCCGAGTGTTGCAGCGACAGAAGTGAAGCAGTGTGTCTTCTATGCTCAAAAAAGAGCTAGAGAAGACAATAGTTATTTGCCGATGTCAAAAATATATCAAGATGAATTTCAAAGATTATATAGTCAAGGACTGGATTTCGTGACAGACGTCCTAAAATTCTCTTCAGTAAAAAGTGTTTTAAACGATTGTAGAAAACGTACAATGAGCGACAAAACGAAATGTATATTTATCGACAAGATCACTACCTCGGGATACAGAATCTTGGTTTTTGCCAGTAACAAATCCAGGGAGATTTTGGTTAACAGCAAGGACACTGTATTTATGGATGGAACATTCAAAAGCTGCAATTTAGCTAAATATATACCGTTCATATCGATATTGGTAGTACGTCAGAGGAGACAAATACAATTTCATTGATATTTGCGTTACTTCCTAACAAAACCAAAGAGACATACGATATGTTATTTTCATCAATGAAAGAGAAACTACCAAATTGCAAACCATCTCTTATAAAACTGGATTTTGAACAGACAGTGATTGGTGAATTAGAAAATTATTTTTCTGAAGCCAAAATTTCTTTTTGCAATTTTTATTTCAATAAATGTATATGGAAAAATGTTCAAAATATTGGACTTGTTTCTGAATACACTGACAACGAAGAGATACGTTTGCACATAAGAATGTGTGCTGCGTAGTGATGTGAGTTGTAAAATTACATAACTTACGTTACATAAATTACACGTAACTTACGGTAATATTACATGATACCCGTAACTTAATGTAATTTATGTAATTTTTGGAATTTACGTAATTTATGAAATTTAACGTAACTTATGATAAATTTACATAAATTACCGTAATTTATGTAATTACTGGTAAAATTACATATATTATGGCAACTTATGCGCGCGCAATTGTCGTAAGTGCGGTGCGCCGGTGCCGGCGCGCGCGAACCAGTGGGTGCTATTACGCTCGTCGCTCGTTAGTCGTTCCTTAGTCTGAGTCAGGCAGGTTATGTTTACATTTCTGTTATTGTATGTGTAATGTGTATGTATAAGTTAGTTTTCGACTGTTCTTTCTCTATTCATTCACGCAGCGTTGGTTACTTTACATTTATTTATAAGGAAGCACAGAAACTATAAGGTAAGAAATATATTATTTCTACAAACAGCAAAACACGTGCCGGTGATGTCCATAGCAACCTTAGATTGGGAAACACAGGGGCGGGCCTATCGCATATCGACTGTACGTTAAATCTAACGCGCGTCATTTTATATGTGGCTACAGTACTTAATTCTGAATTCGGTTTACCAAGTTTTATTCGATTTTTTAGATTAGTTTACTGTACAATAACTATAAGAATGATAGGAGCAACGGGGTACTTGTGCATGTAGCATGTGTAATTGAATTACACTGACATAACTTACTAAATAAAAAATTTTGATAACGTTGAGGGCAAAATAATGTAGTTGTCCGATCCAGTATTCTGCTTATTCGAATTTCATTAAATTGTTACACAGATTCAATTTTAATCTTTCTTCTATTTAAGGATGCCTAACAATTTTTTATGCCCTCGTGCCCATCAAATACTTTGAAAAATAATGTTTTTTCCCTTCTTAATGTTTAAGTCTACCTGAATATTTTTTTTAGGTCATAAAACATGGTGAAACGTAAGACAGATATCTGGCTTTATTTTGAAGTGTTACCTGCGGGTTCTTCTAATCAAAAGACCATAAATGTGAGGTGTAAATTTTGCAAGAGTGTACATGCAAAAAATGCTACAAGAATGAAATCTCATCTTCAACAATGCACTTATGTGCCGCATATGATAAAACTTAAATTCAATATTTTAACTCCAAAGTCAAAGGGGAATCACTCTAAATTTCCATTTGAAACATCCATGAAAAAGATCACATCGGCAAAATTGGATAACGATAACACTGATGCTGCTTGTACATCATCAACGGTTTCCACAGCATCAACATCTGCTTCTGATAACATTCATGTGGAAACACCTGTTTGCACAAAAATCAACAGAATACAATCATTTTGTGATCGAATGACACACGAACAAAATAACGAATTGAATATTTTGCTTGCTAGAGCTATTTACACCAGTTCAGCACCACATTCAATTACCGAGAATGAAGATTGGAAATTGTTTTTTAAAAAAATTAGACCTTCATACACCTTACCATCGAGATATATGTTATCAAATCGTCTCCTGACCGAAGAGTACGAGCGAGTTGAAGTTCAAGTTAATGATAAAATTAAGCAAGCTGACAATTTATCATTGCAATGCGATGGTTGGTCCAACTTGCGAAATGAAAGTGTAATTAATTTCATTGTTACAACACCCGAACCGTTATTTGTCAAATCAGTACTAACAAAAGCAGAGAAGCATACCGCAGAATATATAACAAAATTAATGGTTGAAGTTCTGGAGGAGTATGGACCTAAAAAATTTTTCGCTATTGTGACTGATAACGCAAAGAATATGAGGAAGGCTGTGAGACAATGTGAAGAGATGTATCCCCATCTTGTATCATACGGCTGTTTAGCGCACACATTACATTTATTGTGCAGCGATATTTTGAAATTATCTTCAATAGAGACACATTTGTCACATATTATACATATCGTTAAAACTATTAACCAGTGTCAAGTACTGAGAGCTCAATTCACAGAAATAAGAAATGAGATGAAGTGTGGAGTGTCTCTTAGCCTACCTGTAAAAACAAGATGGGGTTCACATGTAAAATGTCTTCAAGATCTGACTAAATGCAAGTCCGTCCTACAACGTCTAGCAATATCTCCAGATAAAACAATTCAAGATAGAATACGCAGCGCAAAAGCAAATTTACTTGATGAAGGATTCTGGATAAATTCTAGCGCTCTTGTTGAATTGCTTAAGCCAATTACTGAAGCAATAACACGTCTTGAAGGAGATTCTTCGTCAATTCATTTGGTTTGTGAAACTTTCGCGAAAATCGGTAGTAACATATCTACTCATTTAGAATGCGTGAAACTAACGGATTGCGAAAAAACAGAAGCGATGGATAAATTTATATCAAGGAAGGAATACGCCCTTCAACCGATCCATTTTGCCGCAGACTTACTAAACCCTCGGTCTGTTGGTGCAAATTTATCATCAGCCGAAAGGATTGAAGCGATGAAATACATTACTACTATGTCAACCACGACCACGATAGAGATTGGTGATGAAGGAGTGTCAAAGATTACTGAGGATTTAGGAAACTATTTAGCTAAAACAGACTTTTTTGGCGAAACATTTTTATGGAACATACTCGATAATGTCTCTTTGGTTACATGGTGGAAAGGATTTTGTGGACATTCATGCCTCTCCAAAGTTGCAGTCAGGATATTGACAATGCCGTGCACTTCTGCGGCAACAGAGAGAAGCTTTAGCTCCCAGAGCAGCATTCATACGAAGAGAAGAAATCGCCTAACAACTCAAAGGGCAGCAAATTTAAATTATATACAATATAATTCAAAATTGCTGAAACGTTCACGACAACATCACATACAAAGTCAATATCCTATAGAAGAGACTGTACAGAACAACGTTTCGATAGAAGGTAGAAACTTACAGAAGGAGATAGAAGTAATTGAAAACCATATTTCCGAAGAGGAAGAATTAGACGAGGTAATTTTAAATTTAGGCATTTTTTAGATATGTGATATGTGCATGTGATATATGCAGTTTGCTTCTTTTCCGATTTTCCAATGCATTCCACCGTTTTCGAATAAAAAATTATAAATCTTATGTTTTCAGACAATATCATCATGGCATTCAAATACAACAGGAAATGGAAATTCCGACGATGATTTTAATTTTGCTGACTTTGCAATGACCGATGATGAAATTGATCAAAGAATGGAAACTAGGGAACAGAGACCAGCACGCATTTTGAGACAAAGCAAAGTGAACATTTTAGAAAACGTCTTAATGAAATCGGTAAATTAGTGTAAACACATACATATTTATTGTTTATATTCCAAAATTATCAATTTCAGGGTAAAGGCACAGAACAACCCCAAAAAAAAACGGAAGTCGAGAAGGATACTTCAGATGCCGAAAACAAGGTAGTTAGATCTGTATATATTATATTATAAACCCATTATTTTTACTCTCTATGTTTACACTTTCCTATTTAATTTCAGGATGCAGTTCTGGATTTGCCGGAGATAAAAAAAATTACACAAGGCTCATTGGAAGAGCAAACAATTGAAACTTCGACGTTTTATAACAAGAAGGTCTCCAGTTGTCTGCGAAAAAGGAAGTTGTGATTTATAAAAGCCGCTTAAAACAAAACTAAAGAACCTATGTTTTCATTTCTTTATTATTTGTATGTATTTCTTATCCACTTTTCTTTATTTCATAAGTATGTAGTTACTTTGTGTTTATTATATTCAATATGAATGCAAACAATTGATTTTTTAATACAATGAACATAAATTACATAAGTTACATAAATTACATCTGGTTTGTAATTTTTGGGTAATTTTACACGTGTAACTTACAATTTCTGAAATTACACGTAATTTCACATCGCTAGTGCTGCGTTACCGTATCTACCCATAAAAGATATCGATGATGGCTGGTTATGCATTCAAGAAACATCTCCTATTTCTAAAACAATGGAACAGTTTTATGACTACTTTGTCAAACAATGGTTAGAAAATACTCAAATTACCAAGGACATGTGGAAATGCCATGATCAAAGACATCGCAGTAATAACGTTTTAGAAGGTTGTAATCATCGTCTGAATACATTAATAAGACCACATCCCAATGTATTCCAATTAGTGAAGTGCCTGGTTAAAGAAGCAGAATATTGTGATCACCTTTATGATCGATTTACTTTCAATCTAGAAGGAAAGCGGCGCAAGAAAACGTATATTAATCTTGATGAAAGAATATCCAAAACTTTACAGAAATATAAAGATACAAGGGACTTAAGGTTATGTTTAAGGACATTGGCATATATCCAGAAGCTGCAATAAATAGACAATTTTTTGTTCCCAAGAATTTTTTGTATTTTAATGTATAAAAAGTTTGAAAAAAAAAAACATCTAAACACGCCAATGTTTATATTATGTATAAACTCTGACATTCCTAAGCCTGAATGAAAGTGTGAAAGGAAGATGGTTTATTTTTATTTTTTTTTAGAGTTTTATGATTTTTTAAAACTAATTTTATTAGCCTAACCGTTACCTGATCATTATGGTAGAATAGAATTTAACGTCGATTACAAGAGAGCGCAAAACGGTCGATATAAGAAAATAATTAGCTATACATCTCCATTAAGAAAGTGTTAGAGCGTAAACCGGCCGATTTCAGGTAAGGGCGCAAAACGATCGAGCGCATATCAGCCGACACCCTGTTGGATTGTTTATTCGGTAAGGTCCGTCAGGCTGTGTTTCAACATATGGAACATATTGACTGTATTGCTATCAACTAAGGCAAAAACTTTCAATCCATACTTTTGCTAAGAATGTACTGGCAAAATGAACAACTTCCTCTAAATGCCAGTATACCTATAACATTGACTGTTATATAGTCGTGAGCAGTGTAATATTTTTTTAAGTAGTTGTTAAATATAGCCATAACTTCTCTGATTGTAGCTAAGTTATCAATGTCTCTCCTCTGATTTCTATCATGTATATTATCGAACCGAACACATCGCTAAGAAATACAACTAACCTAAAATACGAAGCAATCCAATAAAAGCTTTTATTTTAACAGAATCCGTATATATAGAATCTCTTTAATGAGAAAAATTTTGTCACACTTTATCTATAAAGGTATTCGTATGAGTGGTTATGATTCCAAACATAGCATCGTCAAAAAATAGTTCGAAAATATCTAGTTTATTGCGCGTTTCAGGAGATTTGTCTTTTGTTCCAAGAAGATGCATCACGATATTGCATGCTCTGGATCTTCATTGGATGTGGTTTTAGCGAATTTTTTCTTCATCTTGTTATACCGTATTTAGCGATAAAACAAAGTTTATCTACATGCTCATTTTCATCTATTCTTCAATATGATCTTCCTCTTCGTGGTCTCTATTGTTATCTGGTATATTATCATCACTTTTATTGTTACTAAGAAGATTGCACCATTCAATCCACTTATTTGGATGACTGCTACGCTCTATTTTTTTTTTCGTTTTTTTTACAAAATTGTAGTACAAAAATAAATATATTGTCCATCGAATCCTACGAATAATATATAAATATTTCAAAAAAATAAAAATTATAAAGTATGTACCTGATTTCAAATAGTAACGTAGTTGGGCGCACGGGTGACGAACGTCAACCAATTACGTTTATCCATCAACAACACCTCATGGCTGATCTCAAATAACAGAGGCAATGTATTAACTTCTTCAACCTTCATATGACGGTACATGCGTGGTGACAAGGCCTAACTGCGCCAGTTGAGTACAATGAGCGTTAATATACCCGTGGTTGACTCCTGTCAACTACGCGACTAACGGAGGGTTAAACCACACAACACTCGTGATTTGAGACTAGTAATCGTTATTGTATAATACATGTCTAAATTGTCAATATGGATAAGTCAGATAAAATTAAATTATTTTATTTTTTATCAAGTAACAAAAACGAAAAATTGTTTAATTTATTATAGTTTTGTATTTTGAGAACGGTTTACCAAGTGGAAGTCGAGATGTCAAAATAAACTTACTTTAAATTAAATTGTGGCTAATTCCTTGTAAAAATAAATTAAATTTCATTAATATGCCATAAGCAAATAGCTTTAGAACAATATTAAGATAATTTTTACATAAAATCATAAAATATAAACAGTTATTTTTTACAAAATCTGCTTAATAATTATTTTTAAAAATATTTTGTACTTTCAAACCACTTGTACTATAGACTATATCTATTATCTGTATTACATTTTTTGCACTTTTAGAGATTAATATCAACGATAACCTTGAACGGTCAGTATTTTAGTGATTTCATAAATCAGTATTTCTATTTTATTCTAAGATCATACACGAATAGACATATTATTTGTGAAGCAATGGATGTTTTCAAAAGCGTATGTTCCGTGTTAGCAGCAGTGCTTGTTATTTATATTGTTTATAAAATATTTAAAAAACGTAGTGTTTTAAAAAAAGTTTATAAGTTGCCAGGACCTCCAAGACTTCCGATTTTTGGAAACTTCTTTGATTTATTCAACTGTGATTCAGGTAGTATTTGATTTAGAATTTAGGAAAATAATAAAAAAAATTTTGCTGTTGTTGCTTTTAGGTCTATATAATTTCTAGTTTTATTAAAAATGTTTTTTATTTTGTAACTTACGTTCGATAATTTTTATAAAGAAAACACAGCCTAATTATTTTTTACGTATTTAATAAAAATAAAATTATGCGTTTTATTTTCAAAACAAATTGTAATTTCATTCATATGCATGCCTGGTCTAACCAGTTGTCACCACGTCTTAATTGGTTTTCTTCCCCTACTTTTTCCGGCGATTGACATTCAGCTATTCTTTCCATTCTAGATACCTCTAGACTTTTCTATATTCCCTTATGTTTCATGTTCATATTTTATATGTATATT
The DNA here is from genome assembly GCA_918026665.1 of Diabrotica balteata. Classification (NCBI taxonomy): domain Eukaryota; kingdom Metazoa; phylum Arthropoda; class Insecta; order Coleoptera; family Chrysomelidae; genus Diabrotica; species Diabrotica balteata. The sequence goes on from OU898282.1 coordinate 50,436,110, forward strand.
TATTTATATTTTATACTTTCTCGTCACTCAATGCATCCATTGAAGCATGTCCTTTTATTTTAGTTACCCAACATTCATTATCGTAAGTTAAAGCTGTTATTAGAAGGTTATCTTATAGACCTAGGTTATCTTATAGACTTTTCAATTTCCTTTGAATTTGTCGGGTATAGAATACATCACTCGTATTTTCTTTATTCTACTTACTGTAGTTGTCTTATACCTACCTCTATACATTCCCTACAGCGATCTTATAGACTTAAACTTTACTTTTAACAGTTGTTTAGTATAATTGTTTTTATTCTATACAGTGTATCGTAAATTTTAGATTTCAAAGAGGTTGTTTGGCCTAGATATTATTTAAGATATTATTTATATACTCTTATATCACATGTTTTAGTGCAAATAGGTCAACTTTTAACAAGAATGCTTTGATTTTATATTTTCCCCACCTTTTTGTATGGGGTTGAGCTCTCGACTCTGAAACAATCTTACATTAAAAATCTGGAAGTATTAGAAATGTGGTGTTATCGACGTATTCTAAAAATATCATAAATGGATCGCAAAACTAACAAGTTCTCGAACAACTAGGAAAACAATCATCATCATCATTCCGCATTCGACGTTCAAAGTTGAACATAAGCCTCTCCTAATTTCTTCCAGTTCTGTCGGTCTTGAGCTTCCTGTAGCCAATTCCCAACGATTCTTTTGACATCGTCTCTCCATCGTGTAGTTGGTGTACCTCTGCTTCTTTTGTCAGCTCGTGGTCTCCACACTGTAATATTTGGTGCCCACTTCCTATTATTCATTCAGTTCCACTTCAGCCATGCTATACGCTCTATGACAGCTGTGACGCATGCCCTTCTTATTTTTTCGTTTTTAAATCTATCTCTGAGAGTCAGTCCAAATATCGAGCCTTCCATTCGCCTTTAGGCTACTCTGAGTTTGGTAGCTGTAGCCTGAGCTAAGGAAAGTGTTTCGACGCCGTCACGATTTGAAGAACATATTAATGGAACGCTTTGTTTTTCAAATAATTAGGCATATTGCTCTTGATTATATTTAATTAAGCTCCATATGCAAACCACGCTACAAAACTCTATCAAAAATGTTCAAAATCAGCATGCCAAATTATTTAAAAAAGAAAGACAAAAAAGAAAATGCAAAAACGTTTTAAATTACATAAAAATCAGGAAGTTGGAATACTTGATACATATCATGAGCGCTGAAAAATATGAACTAATAAGAAATATAATGCATGGCAAAATCAAAAGAAGAAGAAGCGTATGAAGACGTAAAATGTCGTAGTTAGGCAATCTCCGTTAACGGTTTGGATGCAGTTCAATTGAACTTTTCTGATAGAAGCGCAACTTGAAACATTTATGGTGTTGCCAAACACTTACTCTGTAGTCGCAGGCAATATGTTTGTATATGGTCAATTTCCTTAATAGAATCACCCCATATTTTGCAGAATCTGCATAATGATCTGTTCACTTGAGCCATTTAATAGATATATCTGACTGGCAGTGTCCAGTAAGTATGCAGTTTTCTGGGTAGAGAATATTTTTCAGTAGTCAGAAGAAGGTTGTTCCTTTTTACATTTTTTGACACTATCCACGATACTGCTTTTTAGTTGGCGAATAATCCTAGTGTAATAAAAATAGGAATTATTAGCTACTTCTTCATCGAGAAGCCTGAATAAGAGTCTTCAATGCATACACGGCTACGAATAGATAGTCCTTATGCAGATTTCTACTGCATATTAGCTAGAGCTAAATTTCTTCATTTTAGTCTAGGGGCCAATTAAGTCACCGTGGCCTTTTTATAATGGGTCCACCAAGTTTTTTTTATATTTTTTTGTCTACTGATTTCGAATTTCGAGAGTGAATTTCGATCCATGTGGTAAAAAAATTGTTGTAACCAATGTAATTGTTTATATGGCCCTAGCTCGTAAACTGAAAGATTTAGAAAATTTATCCGTCTTTTACCATTACTTTTAATTCAATTTTAAATGTTTATTGCTCAAATTTGCTTAAAACTCTTATAAACAAAAACAGAAAGACGGTATATAAAGACGGTTTTTTATAAACAAATTAATTTACAATTTCTTTAAGAAAATGACAACTTCAAACGTGCATAACTACTTATACAAATTAAGATAAAGTAATTTTACCATTACTTTTAATTCAAAAATAAATGTTTATTGCTCAAATTGGCTTAAAACTCTTATAAACAAAAACAGGAAGACGGTATATAAAGACGGTTTTTTATAAACAAATTAATTTACCAATTTTATAAGAAAATGAAAACTTCAAACGTGTATAACTTATACAAATTAAGATAAAGTAATTTAAAACATTTTGTCTGAGAGTCTATAAATTAAGCTTTAAAATGAGATTGTAAAGCTCATTAGTATGTGTATAAGCCGAGTTATGATCGAGAAAGCTTAAAAAAATACTTATTTTGCAATCATTTTGCACTGATTTTATAATATTCCGTTTTTTAATTATTAGAATAAACTTTAGTAGAAGCCATTTTCTGTGTTTTTTTAATAAACAAATTTAATTAAAAAAATTTTTATTGTTGTGATTAAATTGTTTATAAAAGTTTTTTGGCTACTCGGATTGAAATCCTCCCTCGAAGTTCGTAATCAGCAACCAAAAATATATTAAAGAAAACTTGGGTTGAACCAACAACATTATAGGCTAAGGGCCACGGTGGTCCTTAGCTGGCTCCTAGACTATTTCATAGACATTTTATTTGTTTAAATTATTTTATTATTTTATTGTTTCATTTATTTTTATTTTGTATTTTAACATTTTACTATTTATTTATATTAAATTTTATGTTTTCTAGTGCAACTATTTGAAAAATTTAGAGAATGGGGTCGAAAATATTCTCCAGTTTATTCATTCACTGTACTTGGCTTGCCAGTAGTAGTTGTCACTGGACCTGATGAGTTCGAAGTACGTATATATGAATTTGTTTTTAAAATTCCGCACATCATATTTATAAACAGATAAAAAAAATCTCACAGTTAACACATGTTCATCTTATCACTAAACTAAATTGTATAAAAATATCTTATCTATAATATTATGTTATACTTAGTACTTAGTTCAATTATGTATTCTAGTATAACTAGAAAATATCACACAAAGTTTAACACAAACCATTTTTAAAATCGATGGTACACATTTGTATGTTACAACTTGTGTTTATATGAGAATAAATGACAATTTAAATGTAATGAAAATTACATTTTTTAGTAAAAATTTAAAGTTTCTATTTCCACTACAAAACTTGGTTTCAAAAACAAAAATTATTAAAGAAATATGTTAAAAAGGGTGTAGGACATTTCATACATGCTATCATACACCCTTGTTAACACAATGTTTAAACAATCTTAATTTGTTTCAAAACTATTTCCGGAGTGGAAATCGAAATGTCAAATTTCGAGGATTCGAATTGAGAGTGTAAAGAGCCTGAACAGATCGTTTGTAAACGACCTATAACTATGAGCGAATAACATTTAGCGTTGACTTGCTGTAATTGCCTTCTAACGGAAGTTGTTCACTACTATACAATATGCAGCACAGGTGTCGCAAAAAGTGCTTAACATCAAGAAATATAGGAGAATGCTAGAAGAATCCCAAAAAAAAGAACTGCTTAAGGTAGCACGTGCATACAGAACCACATCAACGGTTCTCATACAAGTGATCGTAGGGGTATTACCCATTGACCTAATGGTGAAGAAAAGGGCGAAAACCTACGGGAAGCATGAGCAGAAAAAAATAGTAGCTAGGAATAGCAGCATAACGGAGTAGCAGAAAGAATGAACAAACAAGCATAGGGCAGCCTGGACGAGGGTATTAATTCAACTATTGCAGACTGGATAAAATGCGGTCACAGAGACACTAACTACTTTTTCAGCAAGTTACTAACAGGGCACGGCTCTTTCAGGGTCTCCTCCTCCTCAGTCCTATTTCCTTTTGGGATGTGGTGACCCCATCAGGCCTTTACAGTTTTTTCACTAGTTGTTCGGCTTCATGTAACCCATGGTTAATCAATATTTTTGTTTGATCTACTCAACGGCTTGGAGATCTTCCCCTAGGTCTCTTTCCTTTAACTCCGCCCTCGACTATCAGTTTTTCCATCGTACCTGTGGGAGGCTGCATAGCATCTATACACGAGCATAATTGCTCCGATTAAATGATAGCTATTGAGGTAATAGTTTATTTTGCATTAATAACAGCTTCACCATTTTCAAGTCAATAAGTCAGTTAGTTAATTAACTAGTTTTTATCAGTAAAATGTGTACAATGAATGCATCCTCCAACCAGGTTAATTATCTTGTTATTACCAGTTGAGGTATAAAGGGAACAATGAGAAGTTTTATCTTGTGAAACTTATCTCTTAAAATTTGCTTTGACAAACACATTTTACAATAATTTCTAATTTCTTCCGGAATTCTGTTAACACTATGCGCCAAACATACCTATTATTCTTATACGAATCCTATACTTGTTTTTTCGAATAAAAGCAGTCTGTTTTTAGCAACAATAATTAATATTGTTCTGAAGCTATTTTCTTGTGGCATTGTAAATTAATTACTATTTATAACTGGGAATAAGCCACAATTAAAGATAAAAATACGTTTATTGACGTTTCAATTTCCAATTCGGAAATCGTTCTCAAAATACAAACAGTAAATTAAACAAATTTTGTTTTTTGTTACATAGTGAAAAAATTCTTCTGATAATTTAATTTTATCTGACTCATTTATATTGACAATTCAGACATACATTATGCATTTTAAAGTAGACGACTTTAAAATGATATTGCCAATATTGTTGAGTTGCGCTCCTGGGACGACTTTACTTAGAAGATAGTTCATTCGATGACATGAAATCAACTTTAACTTGAGAATATCTGTCAGAAAAAATCATAGCATGTAATTCGTCTTTAAAAAGACAAACACATGACATGATGACAGTAAAATTCTCCTGTTAGTGATTCCATAGTAAGTTATGAGGGAAAAACCAGGAAAAAAAAACTAAATTCACGAACAAATACTTACAATGTCGGGATAGTATTATGAGGTTTTTTTCCTGGTTTTTCCCTCATAATTTACTATGGAATCACTAACAGGAGAATTTTACTGTCATCATGTCATGTGTTTGTCTTTTTAAAGACGAATTACATGCTATGATTTTTTCTGAAGGATATTGACGGTTAAAGTTGATTTCATGTAATCGAATGAACTATCTTCTAAGTAAAGTCGTCCCAGGAGCGCAACTCAACAATATTGGCAATACCATTTTAAAGTCGTCTACTTTAAAATGCATAATGTATGTCTGAATTGTCAATATAAATGAGTCAGATAAAATTAAATTATCAGAAGAATTTTTTCACTATGTAACAAAAAACAAAATTTGTTTAATTTACTGTTTGTATTTTGAGAACGATTTCCGAATTGGAAATTGAAACGTCAATAAACGTATTTTTATCTTTAATTGTGGCTTATTCCCAGTTATAAATAGTAATTAAACAACAATAATTAATTTTAACTATATATATTTTTTTATTTTCCAAATACCGTAAAATCCAAAGAATCGATGTTATTTTCTTCACGTTGCCTATCTTGGAATGTTAATCTTGCAATATTTCTGAAGAAAAAAATTAAAAAAAACTCTCTACAATACGTCTTGTACTACTCAGAATTTTCTTTTATCTTGAATAGCTATATCATTCGGATATAGTCCCATCAAGAACATATTGTTTTTGTAGGTTTCTTGTAATGCTTTCCAGATCACACTACATACTTCCTTGACTCATTTGCAAACACTTGCAAACCCCATACGATAAGAATGGCTGATTGTTTTATAGTAATCTCCTGTAGCAAGGTACACAAAGCGAAAAATAGGGTTTCTTTTGCAAATAAAACTTTTTAAAAAGCATGTTCCAAAATTAGTTCAGAAAAATTTAGTTCCTTGTTGTTTGTTTTATATTGATGTTGGTGTCTTCTAGGATGCCTGATTAAATAGTATAGCTCATTGAGCTATTTACTGACATGAAAACAAATAAAAAATTGTTCTTCATCTTCAAATAATTTAGCAAAAATGGTACTAAATTATACTTGATCCTCTCGCTTGCTATTAATTGGATGCAACCAGCATTTCTTTGCCATTTTTTTCTTGGACGCTTCCAGAGTTAACAAAAATAATGCTTTTTCTTTTTGGAAAAATCTAAGAACATGTTTCAGGTTCAATTTGTGAAAAGAAACTAGAACACTGTTAACTGACAGCCACGCGTGTGCTCTCGCAACTCCAAAAAAAGAACTCTGAAAGCTAAACGCCTGACCGCTGTCTGTGTGCGAGTGACCTTAAGCTAAAGTGTGGCTTCAGAAGTAAGTTTAGATTTTGGTTTTTGCGCTGTGCCATTCGACTTGACACTCTACCGATGTAATTTATTTATTTTATTTTATTTTCTGTTACCTTTAATTATAAATAATATACAGGTAGACAAATATAACTCATTACAACAAAATACATCCTTTGTCAACAATTCTTAATCAGAGAACTATGTCAATATTATTCTCTATATACTTTCTAGATGTACTACAAATTTTAAATTAATAATGAATTCATATACTAAGACGGTGATTTGTAATTAAAACAAAGTAAATTTTTGAATATTGGTTACTTATATTTTAACTAATTCTAATACAAATACATTTTTTTTCTTTAAGAAAATCGCATCTGGGTCAAAACATCTCACCAAAGGAATTACTTACACCCTTGTAGAACCATGGCTTGGAAAAGGTCTTTTGACAAATTCAGGTAATACTTTTCTTGTAAAATAAAATACTTTCACGAAAATAAAGAGCTCTCTTTATATCTTTAGCAATGTCTGTTTTGCTTTGAAAATCTTAGAAGGCACAGATTAAAGCAAAAATCTGAATTTTGGTTGTGTCAATAGAAATCTTCGGATTTATATTTTCGTAATTTATTATCAGATGTCGCTATAGCGTCCACACTGGAGTCATTTTATTGTTGCTGTCGACAGGAAAGATTGTTTCTGTCGACAGGAAAGATTGTTGCAGGAAAAATAGTCGCTCTAATAAGTCATGTTAGGATGAAATACGTATAAGCGAACATACAGAGGTATATGTGAAATAAAATCTTAACTATCTTTCTTTTAAAATACTTTTCTTTCCTACTGGCTTTCCTTTCCACCCCACTTTTATCTCCGTATCCACGATACTTGTTGACTAGCTACACACTCACCTTTTATTACGTTACAGTTTATAACCTCTTTTAGCTGACTTCTTCTGCACAGAACAAAATCAATTTAACTTCACCTTTCCCGCTACTATCGGTAATATACTGGTCTTTAGTCATCATAAAAAAATATTCCCATTTCCAAACCTCCATAAATTCTTTCTATTCCCGCTCTTTCTCTACCAATATGTCCATTTAAATCACCTCCAATAAAAGGAATTTCGACAGGAATCTTGAGCATCTTGCAATCAAGAGGACTACAAAATTCTTCCTTTTCCTGTTCTTCGCACCCTATCTGTAGAACGTAGGCAAATATAAATGCTCATGTTGATAATATCTGCATTCAGTTAAATACTTATCAGTTAAATGCTTATCGTAGAAGGCAAGATTGAAGGTAGAAGAGGTTTGGGCAGAAAGAAGAAATCCTGGCTGAGAAACTTGAGAGAATGGTTTCAAATACCAGAAGCTGCGAACATAATTTATGCGGCACATAACAGAGAAACCTATCGTATGATGGTCGCCAACCTTCGGTAGAAGACGGCACATAAAGAAGAAGTTAAATACTCATTATTCGACTCTGGACCGCTCTCCCCAATATGCCGTTATTTCTTATTTAATATGTACCATATAAAACTTTATGGTTTTTCTAGTTGTCACACCAAACAGATTTCCTAGTAGCAGTAAAATATATTTTCGGCACATTCACATCCACATTACCTATTTCTTGTTCGAGTTTTGTTAACATTTATAATATAGAAGTAGCGCTACCAATACATTAACTTCAGCTGCGTGTGCTGATATTAATAAAAAACTAATCCTTACCATTCGATTCCTTACTGCTGTTTTTGGGTGGATCAATTGCACTTACCTAGAACAAAATACAGAAATATAAGCAAATACCAACTTAGAAATAAATAATATTATACAAATTACAGAGGGGGATAAACTTTTACAAAAGTTTATTGATCGAATGAGGCGCTTATAAATCGCCCAACAAAAAACTGCCTGATAAGAATTCTTAATAATTTTCGTCATCTGTAGTGCAGACAGTACCCATTTAAGTTCATCTTTCTAATAATAAGCACTCTGCCACCCAAGCATATCGTAAGATGATTTATCATACACGAATCTAAAATATGGTATATAATAGTTTATAAGTAGATTCTTCTTCTTAGGGTGCCTGTCTGTTTCGAACGTTGGCGATCATTCTGGCTATAATGACTTTGTTGGTAGCTATACGGAAGAGCTGTGTTGAGATGTTTCTACACCATGCTCTCAGTTAAGCAAGCCAGAATATTCTTCTTTGTCCCAGGTCCCTTTTTCCTTTAATTTTACCTTGCAAAATGCATTGAAGTAGCTCGTAACTTATTATAGATCGTATTATAGAAAGGCCTTCGACCGCATCAAACACGGAAAATAGATTGAGGTGCTAAAAAAAGTAGGGTTGGACGGACACGAAATAGCTACCATAGATAATATATACTGGAACCACACAGTAGACGTGGAAACGCAGCAGAGAACGGAAATACCAAGTATTAGAACATAGAACGAGAAGTGCGTCAAGGGTGCATTTTGTTCCCCCTATTATTTAATGTATATGCCCAACTTATAATAAGAGCTTTTCTTGAAGATCGCCCTAAAGGTGCCAGAGTCAATGAAATCATCATTAACAATATAAGATATGCCAATGACACCATAGTATTAGCAGAAACAGAAGACCATCTAAAAATATTGATGAACATATTATCAGAAGAAACTCACAGGCTGGGCTTTGACATAAACGTTTCCAAACCCAAAATTCTGAACAAAAACCCCCATGAACAAGTTACACCTAACATACAAATAAATTATATCACCCTTCAGAATTCCCAAAGCTTCATATACCTGGGCAGAGAGCTAAATAGTCAACTAGACCACTGTAAAGAAATCAAAAGATGCATTGAAATAGTAAGATCTGGTTTTATGAAAATGCTTAAAATGCTCTGTAACCCCAAGCTATCAGTCTCAATAATATTGAGAACACTAAAGTGTAATATGTGGTCTATATTACTAATTGGCTGTGAGACCTGGACATTAAAACAGTATGACGTCAACAAATTAAATTCATTTGAAATGTGGATGTACCGCTGGATGTTAAGAATAAGCTAGACCAGCAGAACTACGAATAACGAAGTACTGAGAGTAATGAACACACGCCCTCATCTGGTCAATATTATCAAAATTAGAAAGACATCATATCTAGGACACATAATGCCCTCTAGAGAATTGGAGCGGCTCCGGGTAATATTAGAAGGCAATATTGAAGGTAAAAGAAGTATAGGACGAAAGAAAAGACACAAGAGAAACACAGAACAGGGAGAAATTTGCCATATTGATCGCCAACCTCAACAGAGAAGGCACTTAGGAGGAGGAGGAGCTCGTATTTTTCATTATGTGTCCCAAGTACTGGAGCTTACGGCCCTTCACGATGTTGACCAAATCCGCGGTTTTGTTCATCCTATACAGTACTTCTTTATTGGTGACCTTATCTGTCCATATAAGTAGATAATCGGGTAATTTTCTAGTTTTCTCGACAAAGGTAAAAGCTATCGGTTTTCGTATACCTATGTCTAATTTTAGCTCCACGAATTGTTCCACGGACTGAAGAAATTTAAAGAACTTTTCTTCTTCTTCTTCTGGTTACTATCCGTTTCGGATGTTGGAAATCATATTGGCAATCATAACCTTGCTCGCTGCGGCTCGAAACAGCTCCGTTGAGGTTTTCTTAAACCATGTTCTTAAATTCTGCAGCCATGATATTCTCCTTCTACCGAGTCCTCGCTTACCTTTGACTTTACCTTGCAATATAGACTGCAGTAGGTAGTAACGGTGCTGATTTCCCAGATATTGCAATTTTATGCGTTTGATCGTAAACACAATCTCTGGTTCCTTCTTCATTTTTCCTAGAACTTAATTTGTCTTAACTATTATTTCGATGCAATATGTATTGTCCTAATATAGCTATATTACAAATAAATTATGTCAATTAAATTAATTTTTTCGTATTAACAGGATTATTACTTTAAGGTTCCCTATGGCAGCAAAGAAGAAAGATTTTGACACCTGCATTTCACTTTAGTATTTTACAAGAATTTTTAAAAGTGTTTAACAAGGAAACTGCTAGGTTAGTCGAGATTATCAAACAAGAAAATAAGAAATCGGCAACAAATATAGTTCCATTAATTTCTCAAACCACTTTAAACACTATTGCAGGTATAGTATCTTTTCAGATAGTTTATTTAGTATGTAAGTAAGTATATAGTAAGTACTTTTTTGGAACTTTGAATTGTTTTGAAACCGTTGTTTTTATCACAAACGTTTATGAATATCTTAATCGTTATATAAAATCCCTAATATATTATTATTGATATTTCTGTTTATATCTTTGATTGCTGCTATTTCCTTAACATTACAGTTATTATTAAAGACTAATAGGTCCTTCGTGAAAACCTATCGATCTATTTGCCTGTGGCACAGTACGATAATTTTTGTTTTTGATAAAAGTCCTATTATAGTGTCTAGGATGTGCCTCATGTATATCAGGTAACTCTTGAGTCGCGGAAGAAACCTTTTGATTTAAGTTACAGAGAACTGGGTATACCTTAAAAATAAACATAATACGGTCTATTAAATTTTGGGGAAAAAAGTACGTAGAGTTTGTAAAAATGTACATCCAATATCGATGAATTGCATCACATCCAGACGTATAAATTATAGTCGTCTGTATAATATTAAAACAAGTTGATACGCGCTTATATAAATCAATTTCATCAACATTGTAGAATTTTTTGTCCACTCTGTATATCATAAAATTTAATAGGTTTCTTATTAAATACTTTAAAGAATTGCGTCCAAAAATTTCGAACCATAATAAGCATAAGTTAAATGTTTATTTGTACTGCCAAAGTCATCTAACCAGAAAAGTACTTCGCCATTTTATTAATAATTACAAAATTATCATAAAAAGTATAAAACTTAATATAAGTAGCTGATGAGTCATGTAAACACTATTTAACACAAGTAACAGTAACACACTAGTAAGTCGAATTAGTGAAGAAAAAATTATTTAATTTAATGTTTTAATTTCACAATTTTAGAAACATCTTTTGGAACAACGCTCGATTTGACCAAAAAAGACGACAAAAATTATGTCTCTGCAATTCATGAAATGGGTAAAATCTTGGTATATAGAATAATAAGACCTTGGTTCCATACTTCATTTGGATTTAATCTATTATCTTCTCTTGGCGCTAGACTTAAAGAAGTCTTATCAACGCTGCATAGCTTTACAGAACGTATTGTACTAGAAAGATCACGAGATTTCAAACCTTTTGAAGTTAATAAGGATGATGAAACAAAGAGGAAGAAACTAGCTTTTCTGGATTTATTGTTGAATGCAAAAATTTCCAAGGGTATCATCGATGACCAAGGTATTATGGATGAAGTGAATACATTTATGTTTGAAGTAAGTATTAAAGGTTTCTCCTTAGATTTACAGCGAACGTAATCTTATTTTTAACGTTTATTATTAGCAATACGTGCTAAAAACGCAGGTTTACTATCTGATCTAAGCCCAATAATTTTAAAATGTATTTTGTAAATAACTGTAAATATTGTGAACAATACTTCTTAACATAAATCGTTGCTTTGCTTATATTCATAAAAGATCTAAGACGTGTGACAGCCGATGTGAAAGATGGCAAAAAACGATGTATTGAATTTTTTTAAATATTTTATTTTTTTATTAATATTCTCGACCTCTGTGAGAGGGAGGATAAATCAATTATCATCACTGAAGTTATCACACAACTTTTTTGGCGAAAAGCAGAATGCCACCTCTCACATCCAATTGTAGTCGTTTTTTCATAGATCCGCCTTGGTCTATGAAAGGAAACAGTGTAACTGATACATTTTGTAGCCGACAAAAAAGAAAATGATGTAAACGAATTTTATGCAGAAATAAAGATTGTCATAAAAACCCTCAAAACATAGCCGTTTACTAATTACTAAGAGTGACGGATAGTAGAGAACATTTTAATATTTTAATGTAGTGAAATAGGATAAACATACTACTAACACATTAGTTATTAAAAAAATTTGATTTCAAAATATTACGGCTCTATTTGATTAAGTAATATTAACAATTTTTATGTTCATTAGGGACATGATACAACTGCCACAGGTCTATCATGGGCTTTACGTCAATTGGCAATACATACCGAATACCAGGTAATAAATAAACTTGTTTGTTTAATAACTAATATTTTATTTAATGCAATCTTATTTTAAGGATCAAATTTATGAAGAAATTATATCTGTATTAGGAGATGCACAAAAACAACCAGACCTGAACGATCTAAATGAACTAAAAGTAATGGAACGATTTATTAAAGAAACTTTACGTCTTTTTCCCGCTGTGCCCATAATATCAAGGATGTTGGATGAAGATACTGAACTGAATGGATATTTGGTACCAAAGGAGGCTTCTATTGATATTTGGATTTATGACATTCACAGAAACCCGAAATATTGGCCAGAACCTGAGAAATTTGATCCCGACCGCTTTTTGCCTGAAAATTGTGTGAATAGACATCCATTTGCTTTTGTACCTTTCAGTGCTGGTCCCAGAAATTGCATTGGTAATTTTGTTTTTATTCACAATTCATAATTATATAAATCAGTATTAAAAATTACATAGATTCTAAAATCATGTAAAGGTCCTCATCTAAATTGACTAATCCTCATAGCATGTTCGTGTTAGAGTTCAGTTCATAGCTTCAATATTTATATTGTGATATAGTTTTTCTAAAAGTCTTTTTTATTGTTCAGTATTTAGTTGTTTTCTGTTGGACTTAAACAAGAATTAAGAGACATTTAGAATACAAAAAAGATCAACAAACTTGCAGCTGGTGTTTTAAAACGTTTATCGGTTGGTCGGTTAGGACTAACAAGTATCCAAAACTAACAATTATACAACTATTTTAGTGATATTGCTGTCAAGAACATGCGACTTTATAAATTTTGGTAATACTGGCTTTGTCTTATAAAACTAAATTAAATTCATCAACCTAAAACGTTATATCTATCTATAGGCTCGAGGACTGCAAACCTAAGAAGGAACGAGAGGCATTCTACAAACAATTACAAACCATCCTGGATGAAATACCTCATGAAGAACTCTTAATTTTTATGGGTGACTTTAATGCACGAATCGGAAATGAAATAGTTTTAGGAGTAAAACAAATATTTAATGAAAACCATGTCAACGCAAATGAGGAACTCATTGCTAGTTTCTGTGTGTTTAACGAACTGAGAATCAATAGAATCAAGAGAATCAATGTATAAATATACATTTGAAAACTTTAGGGAAAACAAATCTATAATTGATTTTATAGTCAATAATAGAAAAATCTACCCAAAGCAGATTCTAGATATCCGAACTTTAAACTCAGCAGACCCAGGGCGTGAACACAAACTAGCAACAATAAGAATGAAAACAGCAACAAAACATTTTCTACAGGAAATCACCGAGGAAAAATTCAATGTAGAATCACAAAATCACTGTGTAACGACTCTACAAGAGAAATGTACAAAAGAGGGCTAGCACAAAGAAACATCTGAAACAAATAGACGACATCGAAGATATTAACGCGAGCTGAAAGAAAACTAAAAACAACATTGAGGAAGTAGCAACAGAATCTGTAGGAAAACGCAAAGTCGTACTGAAGAAAAAAACAACCACAATACACCATAGTTCAGAAAAGAAATAAAAGAGAAATGTAAAGAGAAACAAGAGGCCTACACAAAGTTCAAAACATAAAATATTCGAGAATCCCAAGATACCTATAAAAGAGTACGAAATAAAACAAATCGTTATCAATTAGCGTATATTTGTCCACTGCTTAAGGTAGGTCTCCCGTAAAATTTTTCACCTATTTCTATCTTAAGCATCTTGCATCCAGTTTGTCGTGATGCGTTTGATATCATCCGTCCATCTAGTCGGTGGTCGTCCTCTGCTTCGATATGCCTCTTGCCTTGGTCGCCATTGCAGAATCTTTATGGTCCATCTATCATCCGTTAATCTGGCAACATGTCCGGCTCAAGCCCATTTAGCCATGGCTATTTTTCTAACTGCATCTGTGACTCCTCAAGCATAATAAAACAAAGCAGTTCGTAAAAAGAACAAAAAATGAACACGGGGAACAGTTTACAAAAAGAATAGAAAGCGACTTCTATGGTACAGAAAAAAAATATTTATGACGATTCATAAGACACCAAAGAAAAGAAATAACAGAATTAAAGGAATACAATAACATACCAGCAAACGAATGGGAAAGATACCTGACGGAACTGTTTAAAAGTAAAAGGAAAATTATAATCAACACAATAACGTACATGAATGAAGACACGAAATAGAAATCAGTTTTCAGAAAGTAGAGTTAGCCATAAAATCGGTCAAAAATAGAAAGTCACCAGGACCAGACAGAATAACCAACGAGCTTTTAAAACACGGAGGAGAAAGTAGAACCCTAGAGATGACAAAACTTATACAAAAACTAATATTGCACTGCAACATACCACACGCATGCAAAACCAGCATAGTGATATGAATGTTCAAGAAAAAGAAGAGCCCAACAATTATAGAGGTATAAATCTACTAAACACTGCACTTAAGCTTATTACAAAAGTCCTAACCAACAAAATTAATAAACTAACAACTTTATCAGATGAACAAGAAGGATTCAGATCAGGAAGATCCTGAGTAGACGCCGTATTTGTACTAAGACAAATCACAGAAAAGACCATCGAGTACAATAAGCCAGCGTATCTATGTTTAATACACGTGGCAAAGGCTTTCGATCGCATCCAAGTCGAAGAGGTCTTACACCTACTGTATAAAAGAAACATACCAATTAATATTATACAAACCATCGAAATATCTACTTCCATATCGAAGATAAATGGATAATAATAAAACGAGATGACTATTAGATACAACAGAGATGAAAATACCGACGAATATCAGGAAAAAGTATGTTGGATAGAGAAAGTAGCGAAAACATAAGAAAAGCATGCAATATAGAAGACATAAATGGATGGGTGACAAAACGAAAACAGGAGTGGAACGAACACATTAGTAGAATGGCAGAGGATAGGATAGTATGAATAGCACGAGATAACTCACCAAATTGATGAAAAAGCATTAGCAGATCAAGACAAAGATGGTGCGGTAATTTAAACAATTTAGGAGGCTAATATTAAAGAAAAAACAGTCTTTAAAGCCTACATACAAGAAGGAAGAAGGAAAACAACCTAAAACATTTAAAAATAAATAAATGGATAGCACACATTATTTTTTTGTATTGATTATATAAAAAAAGGAAAACACTGTTAAAAATAGGGCCAAACGAAAATAGTAGATTAACTCTTACCCTGATTAAGCTATCTTGGATACTCGTTTGCTATTTGTTTGCTTGCCGCTAAGAGTAAAGCTACAATAAAGTCTACAATTTTTGAATTTATAACAGCTTGTAAAAGCAAAGTTTTTTAAGTACATGGAGAAATTCAATAAGGTTTCTTTGTTATGGATATCAGGAATTATTAGCAAAGAGACAACTAAGAGTCTTGCTAAAAAGGGGCTAGTACTTTTATTATTGTACCAAAATCATTCTGCAGTACAAACCATGTTAGAAAAATTCACCTGGGGAAGATGTTGGAATATGTGAATACAGAACTTATGTGGTCCACAGAAAATATTCCAGAGCAAAACCCAAGCAAAAAGGTTATTACGATCTTATAGTCACTACATAAAAATATTGTAAGAGCTTCATAAAAATTAAACTTAATAATAACGTATGTCCTCACTAGACACTCTTCTCTCAGATATCATCTATGTCAAATGGGTAATGTAAACAGAACAGTATGTAAATTCTGGGAGAATGCAGGGGAGACGGCAAAACGTATTGTTCACAACTGCAGTGTAATATTATTAATCAACGTTATACTACTAGTACCTGCGACTTGATCAAATTACCTGATCAAGTAACAAACGTCGGACCGAAATAGATATTAGGCTTTCTTAAAATTTTAGATCTTTTGGACTACCTATAAGGCCCCAGTATGGAGATGTCTACGGTTCTAAACTATCCCCTTGAAATCTAAAATCAACAATCTAGTTTTGTCATTTTTTGCTATGACTTGATTTGCTATTAGGTTCATAAAGAATAGTATTAAAGTGTAATAAAGAATAATACAATGTTTTCCAGATTTTATGGTAATACTATATAATAACAAATTTATTTTAGGTCAGAGATTTGCAATGTATGAGATGAAGGCTATTCTTTGTGGAATTATGCAGAATTTCTCAGTGGAAATCGCTGATAAAAATGAAAAAGTTGAAATAATAACTGATATGGTGCTAAGGAGTGCACACGCAATTAATTTGAAGTTTATACCGCGTACTAACTAATATTTCGGTTTTGTAAATTGTAATAATCAAATTGTTATTATATAATTTTTTATTGGCTGTGTTATTGTTATTGCGTTAGTTTTATTTTGATAGCGTAATTAAAACATAATATTTTACATGATCCTTTTTTATAACTATTGAGGGTATTTTTAAAATATTAAATATATACACAAAACAAAATTTATTTTTTTAATTTTTAATTAAAACTAACATTGTTACAATTATTAAGTATTATTCATGGAGAGAGAGATTAGAGATAAATAGATTTAATCTCTAATCTCTCTCTCTCCGTGAGAGAGAGAGAGATTAATAATTAGAGATTAATACCAAAAAAACCAAATTTATGATCATCTCCAGAAACTTGAAAACTCCACAATAACACTGAATACTAAGTCCATTGAAAGAGTGATTAAATTTAAATACCTGGATCGTGGCTTCTTGAAGACGGCATTGGACAGGAAAGTAAAATGTCGCATTGAGCAAGCTCGACAAGCTTTCGTAAAATTCAAGAAGGTACTGACTTGTTTAGAGTTCAATCTTCAACTGACACTAAGATTTACTAAGTGCTACGTGTGGGCAGTGCTGCTATATGGCGTAGAGGGCCTGGACACTCAAAACGAGGGATATAAACAGATTAGAAGCTTTCGAAATGTGGCTATATCGCCGTATCCTAAAAATACCATGGACAGCGAAAATCACAAATATAGATGTCCTTAAAAGAATAAACAAAGAACGCCAACTTTTCGAAACCATCAAAAAAGGAAAACGGCGTATCTAGGTCACATCATGCGAAATGAAAAATACCAGTTCCTCCAACTTATAATCAAGGGTAAAATTCAAGGCAATGGGACGCAAGAAAATGTCCTGGCTCCGAAACATAAGGCAATGGACAGGGATTAACGACATACAATCTCTGATACATATTGCAAGAAATAGAGAATTAATGGAAAATGTGATCGCTAACATTCATTAGTGGATTTGCATCTGAAGAAGAAGAAGATTCACGGAGAAATTTCAAACTAATTTTAAATGATTGTGGTCTGCATGTTTCTAAAATACTCACTGTGTGAAGTATAAGAGTATATATAGACGTACCATTTGCTTAGTTTTTAGTTGAACACAGTAGCTACGGATGTGAATTTACAGACCTCATTTCGTTTTAAAGATATTATCTTCTTACCCCTATCGAAAAGAATAGTTTTAGTAAATTTGCAACATCAAGGTCTTTACACACTAGTAGATTTACGATACCAAAGTTACCAAAGGTCACTATAAACGACGAAGAAGCAGAAAAAAAAAAACAAAAAAGAGGTTAGTCTTTGTAAGTGGGTATATTTATTTAAAAACCCTTAAAAGGGCTACATCAAAAAAAAACAAACGTTTTCGGACTAAACAGTCCATCATCAGGTTTAAAATCTGCTAGGTTAAAATGCCTGAGCCACCAAAAATACATGGGTAAAAACCCTCTAAATTACTTATAGTTATAAAAGATTATACATCTTGTTGTTAAAAAATATGTTTTTTTTATGTTGTTAAAATCTTTAAGTATCAAAATTCTTAGATGATAAGTCTTTAGTGTCCTCCTTTATGGATTATAAAGCTGGAGCCTTACAGAAGATGCCATAAAACGACTGGAGGCATCTGAAATGTGGTGCTACCGACGTATGTTGAGGGTTTCATATATACACCACACAAGTAACATAACTATACTCCAGAGGCTAAGCAAAGACAAAGAAATTATTAACACCATAAAAAAACAGAAAATTGGCTTATTTCGGCCACATCATGCGTAACGATAAATACCGACTTCTACAGTTTATTCTACAGGGTAAGATTGACGGTAAGAGAGGCCCTGGACGTACACGTATATCCTGGCTGGCCAATCTTAGAAAATGGACTAGTCTAACATCAACTGATCTATTTTGAGCTACTGTGAATAGAATAAGATGGATCAATGTGTTCGCCAACATCTCTAGAAAATAGACACATTTAGAAGAAGATATCTCAGATGTATTTTTTGCCATACTATCCACTATTTCGTTTAAAATTACTCCACTTAACTCTCCCAGTCTCCCTTAACCAATAGTAAAGTTAGAATTTAACCTATAGAAAAAGACACGTCTAATAAGTAAAATATCAGAAAAATTCATAAAGCTGGAGAAAGAAAAAAAATAACAGATAAAGAGAAAAAATCTATTGTTGAAACAGAGAAAAGCTTTTATACCGGAAATATAAATATTTTTTATATTTGCAAATATACTAACTTGTATTCAGTGTTAATTAATCCAATTGGATATTTTACTTTTTTATTTTGTTAGAGTACGCAATTACCAATAAATGAAATTGTAATCCAAATATCAGTTTCACTGTATTATTTCAAATATATCGTATCTGAATATGTTCCAATGCAACCATAATAAATCATATTCAGTTTCATTTTGTTTTATTTTTGCAATACTCTGCAAACATAATCTGAAAAAACAACATTAATAAATTTAATAATTTAATGGATTTTCTATCAAAACCAATATATACAATAGTGGTTTTTATACAGATAAACATATATTTTTAATTAAATTGACGTATTTGTAGTGCAAGGATCATTGTCAAACACTACAAATAAATATTTTATGAACAACTATTCTATGCCGTTACATTAAACATTTATAGAATAGCATAATATATTATGTACAAAATGGACGAACATCAAAGTTTGCATAGGCCGCAAGTAAAGGAAACACTAATGGAAAAATAAAAACGCACAAGAAATAAACTGTTATTGTAAAGGGTGTTTTTTTAGAGGTATAGAAATGTCAGTTGGTAACACTTTTTTAACTATCGGCCATTTTGATAGCTGTCAAGTGATTTACGTTAGGTTGGGTTTGGCAGTTCAGCCTAAATTCACTTGAAGCCTTCCAAATTGTACAAAGGCTATAGCGGGATAAGATGGTCAAAATTGCACCATGCTCGATTTAGTTTTGGACCTGGCCATTCGAAAGGACATAATGAAAAACTTACTCAGTTAAATTTTCAAGTCCTTAGGTGTCTCTGGGGGTTCGCTATGGGAAAAACGTATTTAAAGAAAAAAAATTTTTTTAGACGCTGTATTATTGCAAAAAATCTGAAAAAATTCAAGATAGCGTAGTTTAATAATACCATACTACCTGATTTTTTTCAGATTTTTAGCTTGAAAATTGAGCGAACGAAAAATATTTGAAATTTTCAGTAATATTTTAGGTTATGTCGGAAATTTTTGGCCAACTTAAAAACAATGTTTTTTTATGGGTTTTTTTCCGTTCTTTCGAATGGCATAGGTATTATTATCATTTTCAACGTATAAAATGCCTAAAAATCGAAAAAACTGCTTTTTTTGCATTTTCTGAAGCACCCCCACTCCTTAACAATAAATTGTATGGGCCTAGGAACAAAACAAAAAAAAAGTATTACATAGAAAACAAAAAAATTATTTATACTTTTTTCTTTAAATACGTTTTTTTCCATAGCGAACCCCCGGAGACACCTAAGGACTTGAAAATTTAACTGAGTGAGTTTTTAATTATGTCCTTTCGAATGACCAGACCCATAACTAAATCGAGCATGGTGCAATTTTGACCATCTTATCCCGCTATAGCCTTTATATTGAAAATGGTGGTTCTGTTCGAAATACGTATCGGCAACTACGTCCATTTTATGGCCAACATAATAGTCCACCAGTGCAAGTAATTCGATTCGCCATGCAACGTTTTTGCATCACTTTTACTCTAACTGATAATATGCATCCACAAACACATCGTACAGTCTGTACAGAAGAACTTTTTGCTGCTGTAGAGCGCAGCATGCATGAAGACGCAAATCATTCTATCTGCCATCGTGTAAAGCAGTTGGATACGTGTCCATCCACTTTATGAAAGATTTTATGGAAAGATCTTGCTTTGCCTGCTTACAAAATCCATCTCATGCAAGAATTAAAGGTAAATCATCACCTAGCAAGGCATAGATTCGAAGATTCGATGAGTGAGTCCAAAACGAGATTGTCGCTGATTCTGAGTTTCATAACCGAATTTTGTTTAGCGATAAAGTTCACTTTTGGTTTAATGGCTACGTCTACAAACAAAACTGCCCTATTTGGAGTTAAGATATTCCTCCAATGTATGTTGAGAAACCATTACGTCTAGAAAAACTGACAGTTTGGTGTGCTTTATAGTCTGGTGGAATTATTGAATTGTACTTTTTCATAAACGATGCTGGCTAAAAAGTTAGAGTCAATTAGCCGCGTTCATGCTCACAGCCAAGCTCGGATAAAAGAGGAGGGTTGATGGGCCAAGTTAACATTCTACCCATTGTAAAAGGAAACATGGCTCAAAGAACCGATATAAAGTCTCGGAACCAGACGGAACCTAAGTAATACTAAAGCACCTAAGACGTCAACAGCGAGAAAACCCATTCATATAGACAATATTATGAAACAATTAATTCGAAGAAAAAATCATTCACTTTATTTACAAAAAAAGATTCCTACTTTAGATAAACTTTTAGTAGACATTGAGAAAGACCAATCTTTGACAAGCATTAAAAGATATAAATTGTGAAAAACTTTACTGAATTAGGATTCGTTTATGAAAATTATAATAGAAAATCTAAGCTCATAGAGAAGGAAGAAATTATTTGTTGGAAGAGGCAATATTTAAGGAAAATTCAAAGATTGAGGAGAGAAGGCAAAAATATTTTTGGATAAATGGATAAATGAAGGGCATTTTATAAAAAAAGTTTGGCAAAATAAACTGTAATCAGTTTATCTTGCCTAACAGGCATTTATAAATATTTTGTAAACGGACTTAAAATTTTCAAACGGTAAAGATCACCATTTAATTATCGCTCATACTGGAGAAATATAAAATTAGGCGAAATTAGATCTAGGATAGAGCAGGCTAGAGCTGCTTTTAGAAGGATGTCCAAGATATTATGTAACAGAGACCTAAAAATCGTCATTCAGGATCCGCTTGCTTCGCTGTTACGTATTCTCGGTCTTATTTTATAGTGTCGAGTCCTGGACTGTAAATAAAATCGATCTAAATCGCCTTAAGGCTTTCGAAATGTGGCGCTATAGAAGAATTTTAAAAGTTTCCTTGGTGGAGAAGATTCGAAACTCCACAATACTAAAACGTCTCAGCAAGACAACTGTGATCATAAAAAGCATCAAACAATGAAAGCTGGAGTATTTCGGACATGTAATGAGAGGTCCCAAATATAGGTTGCTACAAAATATCATGCAAGGAAAAATAGCAGGCCAACGCAGTCCAGGACGAAGAAGAACCTCATGGTTAAAGAACTTGCGGGATTTTTATGGTGTTGATACAAGTATGCTATTTAGGCTGGCAGTGAATAAAATTAAGATAGCTCTGATGGTAACCAACGTTCGTAAAGGACATGGTACATTAAGAAGAAGAATAAACTTCAAGATGTTAGTCAACTATTATATGACTCCATATTAAATAGTTTTTCTGACAATTGGCAAACGAGCTATAAGACGTGTCATAGCAGAGGAAGAACATTCTGGAGACTCGATATGTTAATAGAGAAAACAACAGAACCAATTATTTCTGTGAAATGAAGAAACGGATATATTTAGGCATGTAATTATATATTTATATTACTAATTATAAGTTTATATTACGCTAGTACCCGAAATATATTTATTATTAAATTGTAACGAAATGTCCTAAACCAATATTTAGTATTTTAATAAAAGTTAATGTTAATGTAATATTGACATTTAAATTTTTTTATATTAAAGTAATTTTATATTCTCCGTCACTGAGGCGTTCAGTTATTGCTTAATCTTTTAGAGTTTGCTCATTTGCATTTTATGATGTATTGTAATTGAAGTTTGTCGGGGTGGTCATATTAAAATCAAGTGAAAATTTAGATACAAAGGTATAAATTATTATGTTTTTTCTGCATTGACGAAACCTATTTATACCTTGCTATAAAATGTGAGCTATCAATCATTTTCAAATGTACTATAAAGAAGTTATGGAAACAATATGGTTCTATTTTTACCAACAATTTACGGAGCAGTCCTCGTAGTGAAACTAAAGTGATCTGGTAACTAAATCACGTTATTTCCAGTGTTGATCTTATTGCTCTTGTACACTAATTGCAGATCGTTTGTTTGCATTGACTGTTGCTTCGGAGACTATTACAAAGCATGATTTGTACTTATGCATTAATACGTTACCGTATTACGCCGGACCATTAGTTTGATGTTCGTTTATAATACGAAATCTATACACCATCGGACTATGGACGATATTTAATAATGCATATTAAATAATAAGAGGAGATTTATTGATCCTAAGATTAATATATTAGAATTATAAACTCTACAAACGATTTACTAAATGACACATGCACATGGTATTGTGCATTCTTGAGGAATTCTGTTTTGTTCTATGGTTATAAGCTTGTTAAAATGTTGAAATAAATCTAAAACTCAAGGTCGACACTCACAAACATCAATTGAGGAATTTGCTGTAAGTAGGATGCAGCTCCATATTTAAACAGTTTTGCGCAGAAACAATAATAAAAAATATACACATAATTAAAAAAATTGGCGGATTGACCGGTATAAGAACAATGTAGATCCGATAACAAATAAAGGAATTATACGTCATTATGGATTTGCAATCATCATCATCACTTATTTGGTGCAAAAAGGGTGCAGCTCCGGACCTGCATCCTTTTTGCTCCAAACGAGTGTGATCCGATAAGAAATAAAGGAATTATACGTCATTATGGATCTTCCCCCTTACTCATTTGGTGCAAAAAGGGTGCAGCTCCGGACCTGCATCCTTTTTGCACCAAACAATTGTGAATGTTCGGTGATTTTTGTGGAATTCAATGTCATCTTCTGTTGGCGCTGGGCCTGCAGGGCAGCTGATTTGTTTTGACTTGTTAGTCGATAGGATGTCGATTTGTAAAAATTTAACGTCGTGTAAAAATAAGTGAAACCGTGTCAGATCCGTTTAGCACTAAAGAGCCAGACTATCAGCCTACAAGCTCTGATGAAACTTGTTTTAATAATAATGTCGCAGGACCTTCAGCTAGGAGAAAGGATCCAAAGAAGAAACGTACCTCTGTAAAAAAACAACACATTGAACCTGTTGTCTACATGGAGCCCACGGAAGAGCCCCCATTTGTTCCTGTAAACAAAAATAGAAAAAATGCCAACACCACTCTCTAGAAAAGAAATATGAAGACCGAGATTAACTGGATCAAACTGCAACTGCAGGTACAAGTGTTTTCAGAATGTGGATGAAGAATCAAGAAAAGTTGTCTTACAAAATAGGCGACAAAGAGTTACAAAATACCTATTTGTGAGGGTTGATTCAAACTACTACTATTCAAAGAACTAAAAAAGACTAATGAAGGGCAAGACCGCACTTGTTCCCACAAATACTTTATAAATAAAGCTGGGCAAGCTACCCAAACGAGTTTGTAGACATGCTTTTGGTTCAATCCACGGGATATCAAGGGAACGTGTACATCTTATTGCTCACACTTTTCGTGACAGATATATTGCAGCATTAACAAGTAACAAAACTTGTTTATTAAATAGACTCAACCGAACATCTAACGAAACACTCAAAAATGTAAACATGCACATCCAGAGCTTTCCAAGACGTGAATCGCATTATAGTAGAAACAAATACCGTCGATTCTATTTATACCCAGATCTAAATGTAAAGAAGGTGCATCAAGTCTATCCGGAACTTTACGAACCAGAAAGTGTTAGCAATCCTAAATATATAAAAAAGTTCCCTATGACTTCTACTATCGATACTTCAAAGCAAACTTCAACTGTAAGTTTGGCTCACTTCGATCAGATACGTGCAAAAAATGTAATGTCTTAGATATCAAACTCAAAGATGTGACCCTCGTGATGAACATGAACAAAAAGTTTTAGCTGAAGGAGAAAACCACATTGTTCAAGCATAGCGACGAAGTGGAGGTTCTGACATTTGACTTCCAACAAAACCTTCCACTTTCAAAAACTCCTTCTGGGGAAGCTTTCTACAAACGCCAGTTGTGCACATACAACTTCTGCGTTCATTGTGGTAAGACAAATCAAGCACACTTTTATATGTATGATGAAACTACGGCTAGAAAGTCACCAAACGAGGTACTATCATTTTTGTACCACTATATAAAAAATATATATACCCAGTATTTAGGCGGCACACGCCCTTCTATGGGATCTATGGAGGAGTATCACCGAGACGCAAGCCCCTATCTCTTGCCGTACTGCACCACCATAGGCCGATCAGACACCGGCATATTCTAGTCTATGCCGCAGATTCATTTGGAATTTTATACTGTTGCGTTAGCCTTTTTGTACACCGAGCTGGAGATCGAACTCACTTCCACTGAACCACTCGCAGTGAATATATAAAAAAATATATACTCCCTAAAAATGTTAAAGTTTTATACCTTTTCTCCGATAACGTTTCTGCGCAAAAGAAAAACTCAGTAATGATTTAGTTAGTAGTAGTAGTGAGAACTAGGTTTATCGACAAGATAGAGCGCCGCTTTTCTAAGTCAGCACTTATCTTTCTTCCCTGTGACCGCTGTTTTGGAGTTATTGAGAAGTTTTTAAGGAAGGAGTGCGTTTTTAGCCCCCAACAATACGTTGATTTTGTTAAACAATCATTCAAACAGTTTATTTCCATTCTGGTAAAACAAAATATGATCCTGAACTTTAGTGGTCACTATGAAGGACATTTTAAAAAAGTTATCTGAGATGCAGAAAAGCAAAAATTCCAGATTTCCAAACACGGAATTTTCAGTACAGCAATGAACATTTAGACGGTATTAAAGTCAGTATATCTACTAGCCTTCCGAGTTTTCACTTATTCCAAATCTTGAGAAAATTTGACAGCGACCTCTCAGTTTCTTCTGATATTCCTGTCTATTGTAATCCTATACCTGTCAAAAAACCCAAATGTGCAGATGTATTGCAGTTGGCAACACGATTCGTTCCTATAGACCAAATGGCTAATGGCTTTTTACACTCGTCTTACAAGTGATGCAGCCATGGCAGAGAACCAGAAAACCGAATCATCTGGAACAGATGATGACGACGACCAGGTAGATGAATAAAGGATGTGTTTGCCCGTGTGTTTAATGTTTTATTTTCATTTCTAAATGCTATTTTTTTGACACCAACCTGTTTCTTTTTATAGATTTTTTCGTATTTGTGTAGTCATTCATCATCATCATCAATCAGCCCTGAGTTGTCTATTGTTGAACATAGGCCTTCTCTAGATTTTTCCATCTGCTTCTGTTCTGCGCCTCTGCTATCCAATTGGTGATGATTCTTTTAAGGTCGTCGGTCCATCGCGTTGGGGGTCTTCTCGGCTTCGCTTGTCAGCCCGTGGTCTCCACTCAAGCAATTTTTTTGTCCAACTGTCGTCTTTCATTCTTGCAACATGTCCTGTCCATCTCCATTTTGGCCTTGCAATATGTTCGATAATGTCTTCCACTCCGGTTCGTCTACGAACTTCCTCGTTTCTTATTCTATTTCTTAAGCTTATTCCAAGCATTGATCTCTCCATCTTTTGTTGCGTCTTTTTCAATTTTTCGGCTGATGTTTTTGTGAGAATTAAGGTTTCTGCTCCGTATGTGAAGACTGGTAGAACGCACTGGTTAAAAGCTTTTCTTTTTAAATGGATCGGTATATTTGTTTTAAATACGTCTTTCATTTTTGCGAATGCAGCCCAACACAGACTTATTTTTCTAAGTAGCTCGCATGTTTGGTTATCTCGCGTTAACCTTATTTCGTGACCCAAATACACATATTTTTCAACAAGTTCTATGGGCGACTTTTCGATTTCTATTAGCTCATTGGGAACGAGGTTGGTCATCATTTTTGTTTTTCCATAGTTTATCGTTAAAGAGACTTTCTGGGCTACTTGCTGTAGTTGTTGTAGCATAACTCTGGCTTCTCCTAAGTTGTCTGTTATGAAAACAATATCATCGGCATATCTGAGATGATTGAATATTTTTCCATCGATGCTAATATCCTTTGATTCCCATTCCCATTTGTGTAGTAGGCATAATCGCATTCCCATAATCGTTTGATTGTTGAAACCGAATAAAACCTTTTTGTTGGGAATTTGTTTTTGTTTTCTCAAAAATGATGGTAAAGAAGCATTATTTCATGTGTTTGTTGCAAGAAAGATGCAGGTCTAACTTTTTTACAATTTTTTTTCTTATTTTTTAAAAAATTATCCAAATTATTTAATCGATTGATCTTATGTGTTTCGGGTTAAAATAAAAACTTTTATTA
Organism: Diabrotica balteata; assembly: GCA_918026665.1. Classification (NCBI taxonomy): domain Eukaryota; kingdom Metazoa; phylum Arthropoda; class Insecta; order Coleoptera; family Chrysomelidae; genus Diabrotica; species Diabrotica balteata. The sequence continues at coordinate 50,463,243 of OU898282.1, forward strand.
AAACACAGTTTTTTTCAAATTCCCAACAATTAAAAAATATGGAGCTGCATCCTTCTTACAGCAAACTACTCAATTACGTTTATTAACATCGTTGGGATGTGTATAATAAATAACACATTGAAGTTATACCCAAAATAGAAGTCTAAGGGATTTAACTCCGGTGTTTTTAAAGGCAGTTCAATTGCTTAGCTTCTGTCTGTCTTATCAATTTAACAATTTATCATTTAATCCCTGATAGACGCGGAGTTAATAACCTCGTGTAAGACTTAATTACCTTCTGGAGCGATAAGGTATCGCATTTTTGCAATCCTGCCGTGTGTAAGAGAAACTAAGAGCTTTCGAACTGAAGCTGATATATTATGATAGGCAAGCAGCCATGAAGTCTCAAAAAAAACCCTATGTTGAACTCTATGCAAGTGTGAGAATGCCAAAAGGAACTGAATAGACTGGAAACATAACAGTAAATCATACTATGTTAAGGGTTCCAGGTCACCGAGAAAAACACGGCAATGAAAAAGCTACTGCGCTTGCAACAATAGATACGACCGACAAAATACCTATATCTCCTTACACTTGGAAAATATATCAGATCAAACACATGGCAAAATGTATATTGGAAGGACATGTGTTAATAGAGTTGAAGTAGTACGAAAATCTCTCCACAAGAAAGATCTCCACAAGAAAGATCTCCACAAGACACAGAACATTACATAGTGAGAAACCAAATAGACTATCTACTAATCAATGAAAGATACAGAAACAGCATAATGTCAATTAAGACATACCCTGGTGCAGATATATTATCAAATCATAATCCACTAGTTGCAAGAATGAAAATAAAACTAAAGAAAATTAATAGCACAACCCCCAAAACAGCAGTTGATATCAACAAATTACGAAAACCAGAAGTAAGAGAACAGATGATACAAGAAATTGATGAAGCAGTAACAAAGATACAACCCATAAAAGACAACACAAAAGTTAACATCAATGAGAATTGGACAGACATTAAAACAGCGTTAATGAAACCAAGCATAAGTCACCTCTATAAAAGTAAAGAATATAAAAAAGAATGGATGACAGATGAGATACTGAACTTAATGGATGAAAGAAGAAAACAGAAAAACAAAAAGAACCAGAAGTATAAAGAGATACAAAAAGAAATTCGTCTAAAAATACGCACAGCTAAAGAAAACTGGTACGGGGAAAATGCGACGAAATCGAACAACTACAAAATAAACACGACAGCTTTAATGCACATCGGAAGATCAAAGAGTTGACGAGGAGACAAAGTAACAGACACAACATATTATTAGACGAGAGTGGAAACATTATTATAGACACAGAAGAAAAATTAAGAGTCTGGAGACAGTACATAGAACAACTGTTTAAAGATCAAAGAGACAATGTAGGTAACGAATACATAAACAGTGACACAGGACCAGAAATAACAAGAGATGAAGTGGAATACACGATTAAAGAAATGAGGTCGGGGAAGGCTACAGGCCCAGATGAACTACCAATAGACATAATTAAACTCATCAAAGGCAACAACTTAATAAAGATCGTGGAACTCAGGATTTACAAATCTGGTATTATACCTAATGAATGGCTAGTAACAACAATAATAGACATACCCAAAAAGTCTAATGCGAGGCAATGCTCGGAACATCGCACCATCAGTCTCATGTGTCATATATTAAAGGTCTTCTTAAAAATCATTCATCGGAGAATATACAAAAAATTGGAAGTTGACATCGGACCCTCTCAATTTGGCTTTAGAGACGGACTAGGAACTAGAGAGGCACTGTTTGCTTTTAATGTTCTAACACAACGATGTTTAGACGTAAATCAGGACATATTTGTTTGTTTCCTAGACTATAACAAAGCATTTGATACAGTAAAACATAGGCCACTGATGCAAATACTGGAAAATAAAAATATCGATACAAGGGACATGCGAGTGATAAGGAATCTATACTACAAACAAGAAGCTACAGTACGAATTAACAGCTCGATATCAGATAGAATACAGATCAAAAGAGGTGTTCGGCAGGGCTGTGTGTTGTCTCCAACCTTGTTCAATGTCTACGCGGAAGAAGTTATTAAAAAAGCTCTTATTAACGAAAAAGCCGGAGTAAAGATCAACGGTCACCTCATTTGCAATATCCGATATGCTGATGATACCGCGCTCATAGCAGAAAATATTGACGACCTACAGAGATTACTAAACAAAGTGGTAGAAGCAAGTGAAGAATTTGGTCTGTCACTGAATACAAAGAAGACCAAATTCATGATAATTACAAAGAAACGTATCAATAATATAAACTTACATGTAGGACAGAATCTCATTGAACGAGTACAAAATTACAATTACCTCGGAACAAATATTAACGAGTCAAACGAATACACCAGAGAAATAAGAATAAAAATAGAGAAAGCCCGCAGTGCCTTTATCAACATGAAACAAATGTTGTGTAGCCGAAACCCAAGCCTAAAGCTGAAAATGCGAATGCTTAAATGTTATGTTTTCTCGGTCCTGTTATATGGGGTGGAAGCGTGGACACTAAATAAGCAATGTATGGGTAAGCTGGAGGCATTTGAGATGTGGGCGTACCGAAGAATGTTAAAAATCTCCTGGAAGGATAAGATAACTAACCAAGTTGTATTAGACAGGATGAACAAACAAAATACCTGGGACATATTACACGTGGGAATAAATATCAACTGTTACAACTAATTATGCAAGGAAAGATTGAAGGTGGGCGCAGCATAGGTAGGAGAAGAATGTCATGGTTGAGAAACCTCAGGGAGTGGTTTGCTTGCACTTCCGAGCGGCAGCCTCCATGGTCAAAATTGCCATGATGATAGCCAACCTTCGTAGCGGAGATGGCACGTGAAGAAGAAGAAGTATGGAAAACAAGTAGAGACGTAACAGGCTTACTTAGGATATGTACCATTCAAGAGACACTTGCATACAATGGGACTTTTTGATGTATACTTAAGCTGCATACGTGTAGGAGAGAACCTAAAACAGTCATCCATATCTTGTATGACTGCGAAGCATAATTCTGAAATTATTTGATATAAAATAAATATTTTTATATCTATTTTATTTTGAAATTGGATAATTTGATAATTTGATTTGATAAAAATTTGATATGAAATAAAAAATTAGTTCACAAAACTATTTTATTCTAAATTATCGTGATATACCGTTTAAATATCTGCATTTTATAGGGAAGAAACTTATGTATTTTTGATTAATTTACAATTTTATTGAAACGTTCTTCACAATTTTATTGTTACATAGAAATAAATGCAATTGATTGTAATAAAAACTAATTTTTTTTGTTTTGACATTCCAACTTCCAATTTTGTAAAATGACGGTGAAAAAAATCGAAATCGAAAATGGACTTTTATACGAGTATATAAGTTATTCTCAGTAGAATAGTATCGTATTTTTCACGAATGTTTCCTGTCACTATGATGTACGCCATTCGCATGTTAGTCGTTTCCACTATGGCAATGACAATGGATGAGAAGAGACACGAGCCATCATCAACCACGCTTGATAACAGAGAGGGGGCGTCAACCGCAAGAAGATAACGTTCTGCAAAGATATTTACGACTAGGGGTTCGCACAAACTTAATTTGAATCTCACGTTCCTTGTTTCAAAATTTAACGTCATTGTAAAAGCAAATCAGAGCCCAGATTAAAGCCGAATATGTGCAAAAACAAGGGTTTTAATGCATCAACTGTAAATAGGGGTGGCAAAGAGAAATGCGAAATAGGGAAATGGATACGCAACAAATTATATAATTCGCTCGTTATATACGTTACACTTAAAGCGTAGATAAAGTGGCATTTCATACTTTACCAGTTAGTATGAAGGGGTGAAAGCGATACAAGCAACGCAAAGTAACTATTAAACAGAGCTGTCTAAAAGCATTCAAAGTTGTGACAGAAACTAATGCGTAAGCATTGGAGTGGGTCTTTAATTAATACACTACAACACAACTAAACTACAATATATGTTATCATTGTAACATATATACGTTCTACGCTGCTAATTTAATTATCGAAATGTATACAACAATACAAAGTTCATGAGTATTACTGAAGATAATTTTAACATAATAATTAATAATTGATATTACATCATTAGGAGAAATTAATTAATTTTACTTCAATATAAATATATAATAACTATTATTTTCAGATATTAAACGGGGATACAATACAAAAGACAATATATCTTAAAATACACTAAAATTAACAGCCAAAGTGATAGCAAATAAACTATTTTATACAATTATATTACTAGCAGACGAACATCAATGTTTAAGGTCAAGAAGATCCTGCAACGACGACGTTATGTTTATAATGAGGTAAGTGAAAGAAAAATCATTAGAATACAACAAATCCGCATATCTAATTTTCGTGGACTTTAAAAGTAAATTTGACAGGGTCAAATAAAAGGATGTTATCTACTTATTGTACACAAGAGAGATATATCTATCAAAACAACAAAATAAGTAAAAGTAGAACAAGAACTAACTCACCAAATTGAAGCTCGCAATGGAATAAGACAGGGACATTCCTTGAGTCTTCTATTATTCAGTCTGATCATGGACGAAATCCCTGATCCCTTAACTTCCCCCAAAAAAAAGACAAAATGCATGATTATAACCACAGACCACTAATAACTAGACGTTTCACGTAGGTAGCTCAAGGTCAAACCAAACTTAATGTCAGTTGTAGTACCGATACGAATCTTCAGATGTCGCTTTACTCTGTCTTTACCTTTACTCTACAGTTTAGGTTTAGAACACAACTAAGAATTATAATTGTCAATCGCCAATTGTCATATTAGCGTCTATATTTTGATTTTGTTAAATTGTAAATTACAAATCCCCTACCTCAGTGATATGTGTTTTAAATGTTCCTGGTGGTGTTCAAACAGTATTTTGCAGATTAATAATAATTAGTTAAATGGTTCTTCACAATAAATGTTGTATCCTACAATGTACCAATTCGTCATTAATTAGACATGCCTTCCCAAAGCCTGATAAAGACATTACACGATTTAGGAAGTGGCTTAGTGTTACAAATAATCCTAATTTAGATATGATGAATGCTAGTACAGTTTTTAAAACAAAATGAGTCTGCAGTACACTTTGAAGATAAGTTTGTTTCTTGATGGAGTCATAAATTGTATAAAAATGCAAATCCTAGCTTACATTTGTATGGTGAGTCCATTTGTATGGTGATCATATTATTCAGTAGAAGAGTTTCTTAACGAATAGTGCTATGTACAAGTAACTAAACTATTTGTATAAATATATATTTCAGTATCACATGCTGAAACTTAAATGTATTAGTTTGTAAGGATTTATTAAGCAATTTATTTAAATTTTAGAATACATTGTGTATTTTATTATCTTTTATTTTGTGATATTGACGATTTATGTAATTTCAGTAAATTTTAAATTGCTATTTTTCTTTTTGTATGCTTTGTCCATAAAATTGTACAATTTTCAGTGGTAATAGCATATTTTTATTCTATTCTAAATTACTAAGTTGTTTTACAAATGTTAAATAAATAAATAAATTACATTTTGTTTTATTTTTTCCTACATGGTATTGTGTATATTTGAATTTAAAAATGTCAAATGCATTTTTTTTTCAAATATATTAAATTATATTTAAATATTTTAAGCTTTATTTAAATTTTCCCACCAAAATTAAAATTTGAAATTCCCGCGTAATTTCCCGGTTGAATTAGTTCCGATACGAATCTTATGGAGCGCTGAATTTCATATCCAACTAAAGCATTGTCGTGGAACATCTAGGAGGTAGGTGATCTGTGATTATAACAGTAAATTTTCTAAGATGTAAATTGGAGCTGCAAGGTCAGATCATAAGACAAGTGTGGAATTTAAATATATAGGCATCACATTATCTATGGTCTGTTTTTAAACCAGGAGGAGTAATTCAAATTTTTCGCGCCATAATGCTTGTTTGTAATTGGTCGAAGCGCAGGCAAGTTTACTCCACTAAATTATGACATATTGACACTAATGACATTTGTGAAATTTTAAAATTCAAAATTTATATTGATAATTTTCTGTGTTATTTCTTACATCTTTAGATTTTTCGTTTGCATTTATATAAAAAAACAGTTCTTTTTAGAACTATTTAGCGACATATTAGTGTTATTAAGATAACAATATGGTTTCAATGCCAAGTACTAGTGGTAATTATTCTTCTCCACCTTAAAAACCCCGAGTAGATTTGGATCATTTATCATCAAATTAGAAATAATGTACTATAAACATGTACAAACATGAAAATTGATAATTCTGGAATAAAAATATCAGCCACGGTAGTAAAAATAAAACAGGCAGCAGGTTAGTTTTAAAGAATAGTTATTATTAAAATCAAGACTTACTAAAGTAATGTGTTAATTTTAGGTATTATATTTTAGGTAGGTAAAATCTATACGACAGATAGTACACAGCTTCTTTTTCAAAAATGAAATGCTCACTTTAGGTAAAATTTTAAGTGAAATTAACAACCGCTCAGATCTTCCAAAATATGTGTCGTTCATTATTATATAAATTCTTTAAGCAAATCAATTTGAAGTAAGTACAAATATCGGTATGTAAATATGGGTTAGCTACAATAAAAATATATAGTAAAATTAACTAAAACATTTTATAGATTTCGTTTTTATAATCAGGTATATTATTGTCACTATTAAATATTAAGTTTTAAGTTTTTATTTGTATACTCTACTGGAATGTTGTCAAATATTCTGGTTCAACAGATATAAGAACATGGAAGGGGAAGAAAAGGAAAAAAAGGATATTTTTACTTTACATATGCAGATTCAATGCAGCAAATATTACATAGCATAACTAAGTATAGATTGTTTATCTTACTGTTTATAGGATGATTGATTTGTTGTCTATATTATGAATGTCTTACCATAGTTATTTTTTAGGGGAAATTATTCAAAGAATAGTTTATACATTGGGCTGCTGACCAAAAACAAAACTTTCTTGCTCAAATAACTGAAATAGATTCAGTTTTTGCTGAAAAAATAAATCAAAAAATTCAAAATGGTGTAGTTGTTCATTAATCTCACCAAGACATAAATGGAGAGATTTTGGAAGACTAATAAAATTATAAAATTTTTATTTTTACATTCATTCCGAATATATATTAAGCACAGAATATTATATAAATCGATTTCTGTTGTTTTTGTAATAACTTGGACTTAGTGATATGCGATAATAGTATTTAATGTGATATTTTTCTAGCTGATTTTGGTTTGGATCTTGGTTTTGTTCTTCCTGTTGTAGATCATCACAAGAAAACTACAAAATTATACTAGAATGTAACATAATATATTAGATTAGTTGATTATCTCACAGAAATCCAGTATTTTTTAGTAAATATTATTTATTGATAACAAATGGCACAAACTCACTGTCAAAATTAAACAAGAATCCAGCATTAAAGAAATTGCAAGTACCTACACACTTATTTATACAAATTTATTGTTTTGCATTTTAGTGCTTCAAATAGATCCTTAAGATATTGATACATAAGTTAAATCTATCTAATGAGGTAACTGATTACCATGCATGAAAAGTAGGACCACACCTATATTTGAATCATAATTTATTCTGTGATATGAAACATGAAAAAGTCAATTCTAAAGCAGTGAATGGAAAGGAATATGTAAAACAAACTGGCTGAAGCAATTCATGAGATTGGATTATTAAGCTTAAAAATAATGATCAAAGTCAAAGTCAATTCTTCTGGTAAGAAAAAAACCTAGATTCAACAAATTAATCACACCAGAATAAGAATATGGTCTACGCAGTTTAAAAGAACAGTATTTCAGAAATCTTTGAACTCTCTCTAACTTTTTGATACATGCATTTGCATAGCGTTGTTTGTTGTTTTTGTTGCATATTTAGATCTGTAACATTATTGACTCTCTGGATCAAAATATTCTCTAAATTAAGTACCATCGACTCAAAAGATCTATAAAACTGGATCACCCGATATTTAAATATATATACATGGGACCAAATGTGAAAAACGTCCTTTTTTATTGTAATAATTGTAATATATATTGGAAGTGAATTAAAAAAAAAATATTCAAACATAAAGTTAGGTTAGAATTGACGTGTAAGGTTGTCCGATATTTACTACTTGATTACTGCAAGGCCGAGATATACAACAAAAAAAGAAGATGTATTTGGTGACTTTTCTAGTAACTTTCTTGGGTGTGAATCTGTCTTTTTGGTTTACTCCTCCTGGTTAAAAAACAGAGTATAGCTACGAAAAGCTCGAAACATAAGTAGAATATCAAGTGAATAGAGCAAACAGAGCCGCAGGTTGCCTCAATAAAACAATGTGGAGAAATAAAAATATCTTGAAAGAACTGAAAGTCATATTTTAAATAAAACAGTTTTCAGACAAATAATGACATAAGTGACAGAAACACGACCTGACACAAAGAGGACAAAAATAATGTTTCAGCAGAGAACCAGCAGAGATGAAAATTAGAACCATTGGTGATAATATACTATGACAGCTAAACGTACAGATAAACTACTTAGGTTGTAACGTTATAAACGTCACACGTTTGTTATTTTTCTTTAAGTAACAATTTTATTTCAATTTCTTTCGATTTTATTCATTTATTGACTTGTGTCTTTTATTTTACTATTCAACCATTTGCTAAACTTTCTATTTACTAATGATTCTGTCATCTAAATTACAATTTTCATTTTCACTAAATATTCTAATTCCCTTATTAAGACCCTATTATGTTCTATGGGATAATAGAACATATAAATTTCTATGTCACACAGCCAAAATAGTATCAGTCAGCTGGATACTCTTTGGCTTCTGTCAGGTAAGCTGTACTTCAAAATAGAAAGGAAATAATTTTTTGTAAATATACTTCTTCTATAAAAAGACCTGATTCAGTTCAAAATTAATTTTATATCGTTAAATCTTCTTTGGGATTCTTCTTCTTTATGTACCATGTCCTTTCAGAACGTTGGTTACCATCATAGCTATTTTAATTTTATTCACTGCCACCCTAAATAGCATGCTTGTATCTACACCATACCAATCTCGCAAGTTCTTCAGCCATAAGGTTCTTCTTCGTCCTGGACTGCGTTTGCCTGCTATTTTTCCTTGCATGATATTTTGTAGCAATCTATATTTGGGACCTCTCATTACATGTCCGAAATATTCCAGCTTTCTCTGCTTGATGCTTTTTATGATCTCAGTAGTCTTGCTGAGACGTTCAAGTATTATGAAGTTACGAATCTTCTCCACCCAGGAAACTTTTAAAATTCTTCTATAGCACCACATTTCGAAAGCCTCAAGGCAATTTAGATCGATTTTATTCACAGTCCAGGACTCGACAGCATAAAGTAAGACCGAGAACACGTAGCAGCGAAGTAGGCGGATCCTTAATGCCAGTTTAAGGTCTCTGTTACATAACACCTTGGACATCCTTCTAAAAGCAGCTCTAGCCTGCTCTATTCTGGATCTAATTTCGCCGTGATTTTCTGCATTACAATTTAATTGCTGTCCAAGGTAGACGATTTTATCAACTTGCTCAAGTTTGGTATTATTTACATATATAGACGGTTTTATATTCTGTTGTTTACTTATTACAAGTATTTTGGTTTTCCTTATGTTCAGATCAAGACCTGCCTCCCTACAACTCTCAACGACACTATCAAGTAGTGTTTGCAGATCTTCTTGACTAGAAGCTAGGAGTACTGTATCGTCCGCATATCGCAAATTATTGATGACTTCGCCGTTCACAAGTATTCCTTCTTGTTTTTCAGAAAGCGCTTTTCTGAAAATTCTTTCGGAGTAAACGTTAAAAAGCAGGGGTGACAAGAGGCATCCCTGCCGTACTCCTCTTTTAATATTGAGAGCTTGTGATTCCACACCATCTACTAAAACTGATGTTGTTTGATTCCAATATAAATTTGCAATTATTCGAACATCTCTGCCGTCCAAGCCTATGTCTTTTAGAGCTTCGATCAGTATAGAGTGTTTAACACGATAAAATGCTTTTTGAAAGTCAATAAAACAACAGTATATGTCTACAGATATATCACGACATCTTTGAGCAAGTACGTTCATTCCAAACAGTGCCTCTCTCGTTCCAAATCCGTTACGGAAATCAAACTGAGTGTCATCCAGGTATTCCTCACATTTATTGTAGATACGACCATGTATTACCTTCAGAAAAATTTGTGGTTTAACAAACTGATGGTTCTATAATCAGCACAGGTTTTTGCTGTTGTCTTCTTAGGTAGAGCTATAAACAGTGAGTTAGACCAACCATTAGGTAGTTGTCCGCTGGTATAAATGGTATTGAAAAACGAAGTTATAGCCTCTAAAACATTGCTATCCTTTATAAGCTTATATATTTCAGTTGGAATTTCATCAGGACCAGTCGCTCTGCTATCTTTTGATGATTGTATGGCCTTTATAACCTCACAGCGTGTTATTAGGGGTCCGTCGCAGTTAGTAATATCGGGAGGTGAACTACTCCTATCGTCTTCGAATAGGTTCGTGACGTAATTTTCCCATTCTTTAAGTTTGTCCTCTACTTCGAATATTACTTTACCATTTTCATCCTGTAGCAATGCATTTTGTTTCTTATTAAAGATACCAGCCGCTTCTTTTACTTTTTTATACATGTTAAACGTGTCGTATCTTTTTTCGAGTTCTTCAATGTCATGACACTGTTTGGCTAGATGTTGACTCTTTGCTTCTCGTATTTTACGTCGAATTTCTTTTTGTATGCTATTGTAAAGTGTTTCGTTGGTTTTTGCTAGTCGCCGTTGTTCCATCAAATCCAGTATATCATCTGTCATCCAAGCCTGCTTTTTTGGCTTTGACCTACCTTGTAAATTTCTCACACAGATTTCTTTTACTGTCGTTACGATTTTATTTAAGCCCTCATCGACGTTTTCACCAATATTTTCCCAAATTAAATTTTCGTTCAGTTGTCTTTGAACTGATTCCTTAACTTTCTCGTCTTGTAGTTGGGCTGTATCAATCTTTTTGCGAGACTTCTTTTTGATCACCTTTTTTAATTTTAATTGGGTTACAGCTACTATGGGATTGTGATCGGACCCAATGTCAGCACCTGGATAAGTTTTAACTGATTTGATGTAGTTTCTAAATCGATTTTTTATTAGAATGAAGTCGATTTGATTCCTAATAATTTTGCCCTCTGATTCTGCATTTGACTTCTAGGTGTATCTTTGGGATTAGCACTTACATTTCTAGTTAATTTGTTTTATATTTGTCTTTTTATTTCATTTTTTATACATAACCTCCTCCGCACATGTTTCTTCTGATATTATAAGTCGTATCATATGCAGTTTGTATCTTATGCCTATTCGCTATTTAAGATTGTAATTATTTTCAGTCTTCATACGGCAAGAAAATATTTTAACATATGCAGTTACTAACACAAGGTTTGTTATTTTAGTTTTTTGGTCTTATTAATTTTTTTTGTCCACCTTTTGGTGGGAGATATCAAATCCACATGGCTAGAACTTCCTGAGCTCCGTTCAAGACTTTCCACAGCACATGGTGGACCATGTAATAAGAACTGCAGCTGCTGTCTGGAACTTAATGGCCATCTAAAAATACAAACATAAAAGAATTAGATTTAGCTACATCAGCACTTGACTACTACATTCTGTAATCCAGTCTAACTAATTGAAGACAACATCAGAAGCCATCAGTATCATTTTATGTTTTGTAAAGCTATAGGCAATATTTGCTCTGTTGATTTTAACTTAATATTAAACTTTCAATTTTTATTTTTTTTATGTATTATAAATATGACTAATTAATATATTGGTTAGTTTAATATTTAATTATACTTCTATATATACTTCTTAAATATAATTAATACTTCTAAGATTAGACGATTAAATGTTTTTAATGGCATGAAGATATGCCATTAAGTGTGGATCTAAATAAAACATATATTCAAAAAAATAGAATCTTTTAGTTACCTGGAAATTAGATAAATTAGATGAATACGAAGATATACAATATAAAGTAAGATTAACGTAACTAGCATAAATAACATCACGTACACTGATGATACTGTTGTAATAACAAGCAACGTACAAGAACTGCAAAATATAACAAATTGAGTAGTTCATCATAGCGAAGTGCTCAGTTTAAATCTAAATTTTCCAAAAACAAAATTATAGTATTTTTTAAGTCAGGAATAAACGTACATTTGTAAACCAATGGACAACTAATAGAACAGGTAACTGCCATAACATATTTGGAGTAAATATCAACAGCCAATGTAACTCAAAAAAGAAATTCTATCGAGAATCCAACAAGCGAGGAAACGAACCATACATGTACACGAAAGCATTATTTTTAAGATCAGACCTTAGTCTGGAGCTTAGAATCCGAATGATCAGATGTTATCGATGACCTCAATATAACAATTGGGATCATCCTGAAGGCGGGGAGAATGGTATTCTGATCAATCTAGAACTCGCTGGTTTCCCCCGTTCGGTTTGGGTATGTATAGTAAAATAAAAGAAGAGTAATGAAAGCCAGCGGACTATATAAAACTCTATTTAAAAAAGCAGTGAAATTAAAACATAAATATACATAACCAAATGTACAATTAACTAAACAAAAGTTTATATAAACTTAAATATTATTTAATATGAAACAAAAAAAAACAACCATAACGAAAACAAAAAAAAATGTCGATGAATAAATAGGTTTTAAGAACACATGAACAACAAAGGATTTTAAGATTTCGATTGCTATAAGTATGATTAGAAATAACGCATAAATTGATATTAGATGTTAACGGGTGAAAATATGCACAAATAACATAATATAATTAATCCCTGGTAAAATGAACAAATCTTATTGATAAAAGTTACACAAAATGCAATCAAACATTATCATATATGAATTAAATTAAACGTAATACAAATATTAATACAAAACATACAAGAAATAAAATCAATACAAACATACAAGAAATAAGTTCCAAACAAATATCAAATAAATATACCAGTGCACGTACTTGATATGTGCAGAAACAAAAATTAATGGTGTATTGTTCCTTACCCAATGAAAATATAGCACCAACCCTATCGCAAATTATGTCTTCAGCGACACTTTGGAACCACAAAGTTGATAATGCACATTCTTAGTAACGTCACAGGACCGATACGGAGTGTCAGGTACTCTTAACCCAAACGCACATACACACTCTATGGTTTGAAAGATAAAACTCGACTCCGAGTTTGACTTCAAAAACACATGTGGCATATGGAAATCGTCCTTATCTCTTTTTGGCCCTTAAAACCGCCGTGCAATTGTAAATGCAAATCTCAGTTTAAATATACGGGGAGAATCGAAATTATCAAAAAGTCTGTTAATACATTACAAATGTTTAGACACAGTTTCGAAACTGCAACAACAAGTATACCAAAAATGTTACAAACTTAAAAACCATGCCATGAAAACCATGAAAGGCATGCCTTTCGAAACTATTAGTTCAAGTATAAGTGAATTTAAAATTTTAAACAGTTCAAAAATTAATACTAACAAATAACAAATTCAAAAAATTACACCGAAATTACAAATGTATTACAAGTATAATATAATAAATTGCATACTTAAATTGTTCATTTAGTATGGAGAAATCACTTTTTAAAAATTCACTCAATTTAACATATAAGTCAAATTAACAATGAAAACATTAACTTGAATGTGAAGTGGCAATAAGATTCCATTCTGCGTGGTAGCACGTAGAGAATTTTTTCTCTCGTTTAGCCTCGATTTTATGTCGTGCTGGATATTTTAAGTAAACAATAAATATTGTAAGTAACAAGAACATTAACGATTAGTAAAGAAAATAGAACACTTTGAGTTACATAACACAAACAAGCTGCTTATTTAATTAAATAATGAAACCTTGTTAAAGTAGAAAAACAAGGAAGTAAGACATATTTAGAAAATATAACGTTACATATTTAATAGAATAAACAAAATTTACTTTAATTTAAAAGACATAAAAATCACGGGCTTTATATAACAGTATTCGAAATTCATTCAGTGGCTCCCCTTAGCTAAAGCTACAAAATTATTTACACGCCAGAACTTTGCGAATCTCATTAAAACTTTCATTTCGGTTCCCCGATTTGGAGTGGATCTATTTTAAAATTCCGGTCTATTATGTATGCCTAATTCATCCCAGCTAACTTTTCGATACTCTGGCCTTACAGATTTTCTAGTTTTTTAGATATTCAGAAATATCGAAGGTTTTGACTGAAGACCGAAAATCAGTTAAAAAAACTCTCTATACTCTATCATATCCTGGAAAAACACTGTTTTTGAAAACGATTTTTAGACTAGAAATGCCAGAAGAAAATAGTTTCATAGACATTTTATTAAAGTTGTTATGGATTTTTTTACACGGACGTTTAAAAGACATATATCTCGGTCTACTCATGCGGAGTGTAGTTTGGTAATTGTATCCATAAAAACTTTCATCCTCCAGTTAAGACGAACATGGAGTAAAACTTAAACACCCTACCAATCTCTAAATCGTTTGTTGTATGACGAAGAGTAGTATTTTCCGTCTTACATAAATAGTAAATACAAAATATTATGTAATACTTATTTGGGTCAAGATTCTTCATTATAAAAAAATCTACTATCGTTTATATTGCTTTATATTCTTAAAAACGTAAAGTGCCACGATTATTGAAGCCAAGCTTCTGCTGCGTAAGAAATTAAGTGATTTGAGAATCCACTTTACATTTGAATCGGAATAAACGTAGACTTCAATGTATAAAAATGTGTCTTCATTCTTCCTTAAATACCATATAGGTACCATTGACATCCATTCTCACCTGCTTCTAACTAATACATTTTTCCTTCAGCATTATTAAACGCTCTTCATCGTATCCACCATACTACTATAATACTCTGATTTAAAACTACAATATTCTATAATATAATTGATAATAACTATAATTCTATAATATTAACGATGCTTTCTTCAATCTTTCTATCAAATATAATTAACGATAAAATGTGTCCTTTCTAGTTTTCCCGGAAAAAGAAACCAATAACTAAATTTTTGTTTTCTGATATCATTTAAGAATCTGAATCTGTCATCAGTTTTCTGTATCTTTGCAATATTTGCTGCATCAACCTTGGACCACCAAAAGGACAAATATAATAGTCCAGTAGTCAGAGATGACAATGCCACTGAACCTCTAAAAATCATACAAACACACTGAATTTTGCTGTCAATTCGGCGATTTTGAATGACAGGTATGCGAGCGAAATCAAGTTTTTAAACAAAATTTGAATCAAGTCGACGATAAAGACTATGACTTTCAAGGAAGGACAAGAAGATAGAAAGAAAGGAAACAAACAAATCGAAAGTAGATTGAAAGTAAGAACATGTAACGTAAAAACACAGAATAAGAAACAATCAGAATGCCCACTCCCCTTAAAAAAAATAAGCACGCGCATCTCTTTCGCGCAGACGTTCAGCCATATTTTAAACGGAACCAGTGCTGTTCAGTAAAAATTTATCTGGAATGCGTTGAAAAGTTCAGTGGTAGCGTGTGTTGGCACAGAATAAGATTCTCAGTCTAGAGGATTTTGTTACGTCTGATTTTCCAGCCTTTTCAATATCCCTGTGGTATTAGTGTGTTTATTATCATTTTCTTACTCTTATATAGGTATACACTAATGGTCAAAAATATTGAATATTTTTTTTTGTAGTCACAAAAGTTTTGTAAACAAAGTTCAAAACAAGTGTTCCATCACTCGCTCTTCGACAATGCGATGAGGCCCAAGTAGAAGATATTGTAATTTTGTACGAGGAAGGATATGCAGAAAAAGATATCGCACAACGTCTCAGCAAAACTGAATCTATAGTTTCGCATATTATATATATATATATATATATATATATATATATATATATATATGTATATATATATATATATATATATATATATATGTATATATATATATATATATATATATATATATATATATATATATATATATATATATCGCAAAACTGGTAAGATTATTGACCGAAACGTAAATACAATTTATTGTGTTGGAATATCGGGTATGCGGTCTGTTATTATTTAAAAGAAAACTCTTATTTTCCTTTTAATTCTCTATATTTCGCAGCTTCATCAGGAGACAAAGATTTAGAGTGGAAAGTATTTAAGCAAGTTGTTGAACATAATTTGTTCAAAACAGTACTATAGTACTGTTTTGAACAAATTCGGCGACAAATTTTCCAGAGTTCGGCGCCGTACAGCCCAATACTTTCTATTATTGTTTTATAAATTCTTCTTTTATTTTCTTTTTTATGTCATAATAGTCCGTGTAGCTGTCTGGTGGTTGATCTTGCTTGGCAAATCCTGGAATGTATTTCTTCGCTACTTCCTGCTTTTGATGTCATTTGGACTCCCAAGTATTTAAAGTTGTCTGTTGGTTTTATAGTTCCTATTTCGATTTGTAGGCTTTCTGGTTTTTCTCCTACAACTAAGTACTCACTGTTTACTCATCTTCCAGTTTTCTAAGCATGCAGCCAACATCACTCTCGTCTTCAGCTAGAATGGCTTGGTCGTCAGCAAAATGTATCGTGTACAATCTATCATCTCATGATGGTGGATGCCCATCTTGCAGCACTTTGTTCTCCACAGTGAAAGTGCTTCATTTAGGTATATTTTGAAGAGTGTAGGTGCTATGCAGCAGCCTTGCTGTAGGCCCTTACTAATAGGAATTTCTCTAGTTAATCTATTTCCAGTTTTAATGTTTGCCGTCATATTTTTCTAGAGCTGTTGTACTGCTTGTATATTTTTTTGCTTATACCTTGTTTTTCCATTGCTACCCAAAGCATTGAAAGTGGTACACTATCGTATGCCTTTGTCAGATCTATAAAGACTATATGAGTTGAAAGGTTGTAGGCTAATATTTCCTCGAGAACTTGCTTTAGAGAGAATATACTGTCTATACAGGATCTGCCTTCAAGAAAGCCATTCTGTTCTTCTACATATGCCATCTTTTTTTCAATTTCATTTTTATTATTTTTCCATACAGTCTTGAGAGTGAATTTATGACACTTAACCCCCTGTAGTTTGAACAATTCCTTCTATCTCCTTTCTTGTAGATGTTTTTAAAATGTGCTTTTGTCCACTCCGGTGGTAAGTTGTGTCCATTATAGAATAAGGTGAAGACATACGCCAGTAATTCCCGTAATACTTGTGGGTTATGTTTTAATAATTCATTTGGTATACTTTGTGGTCCGCATGACTTCCGATTTTTTAGAGTTCGTATTGTATTGTCGACTTCCTGTTCTGTTATTTCATCGTGTTCACTGAATTTCAGTTCATATGTTGTTGTACTGATGTTCGTGAATTGAGGTCTTGTTTCAATCAAAAGTTGTGAGTAGTGATAAATATAGAATCGAAATAATGGGAATATAGTGAAAGTTGGAAAAAGTACTGTTTTTAAAAGCGGCGGGAGAAATAGATACCTGGGGATGGATTTTATGGCGTCAGAGAGATGAAGCCGAGTAATAACTGATTTTCAAGTAATATCAGAAACACTGTGCTATTTAAGATTGCGCAGGAAATATAGAAAAATCATCATAATTAACACTCATGCTCCTACAGAAGGGAAAGACATGGGAAGAAAAAAGGAGTTTCATAAACAAAATACCAAACTAAAATACTTATCTTTTTACTTAAATCTAATTAAAAAAATACCAAAATATGACATAAAAATAATCGTGGAAAATACAAATGCGAAATTAGAAAGAGAAGACATTTATATAATTATAACAGGTGGTGAAAAATTTTATTGATCTCACAAGAAATGTAAAAATTAGCAAAAGTCGCTTAACTCTTATTGATTAAACAGCTTTATAGAACTTGATTTCTTTTGCGGAAAATGCAAATATTGCATACAAAAGCTGCAATATTAACTTCTAAAAGCATTTTGACTTTTGTCGATAGGACACTCTGATCAAAAGATCAGATCAAATCTTTACAGTCAAGTTGAGACAAATTTTATTTAAAAAATTGATTTCGCGCGAATAACTGACACTCAAAATCGCCAGTAGCTTCAACCGTTGTTTCTAAGAGAATGGTTCATTCTACCGAAAAAGTGCTGAAAACCATTTTGATTCAAAATTATCTTAGCTACATTTCTTGTTTAAAACATTTTTTTCTTGGAGTACAGATTCTTAATAAATCGATGTTTCCCCCTGCGAAGGGAGGTTTTAAGAGGGAGCCCGGATTAGGAGTGGCAAACTTTTTGCATCTTTTTGCATATATATATATATATATATATATATATATATATATATATATACATGTTTTGTATATATATATGTATATATATATATATATATACATATATATTTTGTATATATGTATATATTTTGACTATAAATATTCTTTTATTTTGAACCAGCTAGCACTGGGTAGCCTGGGTAGATTGGGTTTTTATGTAGACTAGGTGTCTAAATAAAAACTTTTTTCGCCAAAGGTCACAGGACGGTGCACTTTTTTATACAAATATTTAAACAAAATGCCTATATACTATAAATATTTTCCTGCAACAAGGATAAAAAGTTATTATACAATATTAATACAAATTTTAGAATAATCGAAAAAAACTACACAAACATCAATACACGTATCAAAAGCGGTCGAATATAAATCGGTTTATGAACAAATGTTATACTTTTGAAACGTAATATTGAAATCCCACGTTAACTATTTTAAGCCTTTGAATTGTAGGTCCTAATATTAATACATAAATCGGAAATTATTTCGACTTTAATTACACGTCTATATAGGTCAAATACAATAATAGTTAAACAAGCACAAAATGTTTACATGCAATGTAAAAACAAACACAATTTCAATAAAACATTTTTGTTCAATCAATAAATAATATTCCGTCATATTTTGAAAAAAGACTAAAACATATAAATATATATATATATATATATATATATATAATATATATATATATATATATATATATATATATATATATATATATATATATATATAGACATTGTAAAAACTACGACCGTCAATTTATATTAATAAAGTATTCAACTAGTGAATTCAGAGGTTTATTCGGTCAGTCAGGTTGGCAAAATAAAAAACAGAAGTCAACTACTTCATAAGTTTATCGAAGACGTTTCGCTTTATATTTCTAAAGCTTCATCAGTTCTCTAAAATACAAAGATGACATAGAGTTTATAAGAAATACAGATCTAATAATTAATTACTTACAACTCAATATGTAGTATTAAAGATGTTATAAGATATGTACTTAAGTTTACTCATAAATTTAGAACTAACTTAAAAAAAAATTAAACAGAAATATGCAAAAAATAACATTCGCAGAAACGAAGATTTACAAAAACTTCAAACGTACATTTGGCTTCATTTAGAGATGGTTCTCCAATGAAGACAAACAAAACACTGATTTATTGCAATCTACGCAAAACGACGTGGCGCGATACCGAAAATGTTTTTCAAGGGCCATATGTTTTCAACAAATTCCAAGGTTTGAGACAATTATGAACTTCTACGGGGGTCATTGAAAGAATAGTTGGACGGGTGGATTTGTAACGGAAAAAATTTGATGATTTTTTTTTTTTTTGTAATTTATGTTTTAATGAAACTTAGAGCTTTGGGATGATTATGTTATTGTTTTGAATGGAAAATCCGGCTATTTTAAATTATGAATATTGGTATTATTTATTTCGTAAGATGAGAGAGTGGTAAACCTGGCTCAAATTGTCAATGTCGGTTCTTTTGTTTATTGCAGATGGGTTTTTTAGGATCTCACACATTTCAATAAAGGAGCGTTTTTGATGGTTATTTTGTTTGGCCAGTATTTTAGTATTTGAGAAGTCAATGTGATGTTTGGTGGAAATGGCGTGTTGTGCAAGGGCACAAGAGGGTTTGGAAAGTCTAATGTCGCTTTTATGTGAAGTTATACGCCCTAGAAGTGAACGACTGGTTTGGCCAATGTAGCAGGAATTGCATTCAGAACAGGGGATTTGATAGACAACATTAGTGTGCTCTAACGAGCTTAGTGGAGTTTTGGACTTGGAGAATAACTTTCCAATAGTTTTAGTGTTTTTTAGGGATATTTTGACGGGTAAGTTTTTGAATAGTTTAGTAAGCTTGTTCGTAACTTGTGGGAAATATGGAAGAGAAGCATATTTTATGGCTGGTTTCGGGGTTAGCGGGGAATTGTCAGTCTGTAAGCTATTGGATATGGAAGCTAGTATTGCACCGTTAGGTGCTTCAGAAATAGAATGACCGTAGCTTTTAGAGAAAAGATATCTGTTGATGATGGATATGGGGTAAGAGTTATCAATGAGGATGGATTTGAGTAAATCCAAAGATTCCTCTTGTACCGCGTATGGGTCAACGTGTGTACTCTAAAGCTAAGAGCTTGTACAAGGTTAAGTTTGTATCTCATCGGGTGTGTAGAGTGGTAGTTTAAGAACCGGTTACTCGCCATTTCTTTCCTGTACCACGTAGTGCCCAATATGTTGCTATGTGTGCGTATGATTCGCATGTCCAAAAACGGTATGCTGTTATCAACCTCCAATTCACATGTAAATTGAAGGTGAGGATCAACGCTGTTGAAGACTGATAAGGTGCTTAAAATCTTATCAGGTGGTGTTGCTAGGATCAGGTCGTCGACATAACGCTTTACAAAGGGAACCTGGAAATCCAACTTACTGATACTCTCATTGATAAGGTCGTCGAGTACGAAATTAACTAGAATGGGGGAGATGGACGATCCCATGGGAGTTCCAAAAATTTGACGATAAAATGACTTATCGTCAAATTTTTGGAACTCCCATGGGATCGTCCATCTCCCCCATTCTAGTTAATTTCGTACTCGACGACCTTATCAATGAGAGTATCAGTAAGTTGGATTTCCAGGTTCCCTTTGTAAAGCGTTATGTCGACGACCTGATCCTAGCAACACCACCTGATAAGATTTTAAGCACCTTATCAGTCTTCAACAGCGTTGATCCTCACCTTCAATTTACATGTGAATTGGAGGTTGATAACAGCATACCGTTTTTGGACATGCGAATCATACGCACACATAGCAACATATTGGGCACTACGTGGTACAGGAAAGAAATGGCGAGTAACCGGTTCTTAAACTACCACTCTACACACCCGATGAGATACAAACTTAACCTTGTACAAGCTCTTAGCTTTAGAGTACACACGTTGACCCATACGCGGTACAAGAGGGAATCTTTGGATTTACTCAAATCCATCCTCATTGATAACTCTTACCCCATATCCATCATCAACAGATATCTTTTCTCTAAAAGCTACGGTCATTCTATTTCTGAAGCACCTAACGGTGCAATACTAGCTTCCATATCCAATAGCTTACAGACTGACAATTCCCCGCTAACCCCGAAACCAGCCATAAAATATGCTTCTCTTCCATATTTCCCACAAGTTACGAACAAGCTTACTAAACTATTCAAAAACTTACCCGTCAAAATATCCCTAAAAAACACTAAAACTATTGGAAAGTTATTCTCCAAGTCCAAAACTCCACTAAGCTCGTTAGAGCACACTAATGTTGTCTATCAAATCCCCTGTTCTGAATGCAATTCCTGCTACATTGGCCAAACCAGTCGTTCACTTCTAGGGCGTATAACTTCACATAAAAGCGACATTAGACTTTCCAAACCCTCTTGTGCCCTTGCACAACACGCCATTTCCACCAAACATCACATTGACTTCTCAAATACTAAAATACTGGCCAAACAAAATAACCATCAAAAACGCTCCTTTATTGAAATGTGTGAGATCCTAAAAAACCCATCTGCAATAAACAAAAGAACCGACATTGACAATTTGAGCCAGGTTTACCACTCTCTCATCTTACGAAATAAATAATACCAATATTCATAATTTAAAATAGCCGGATTTTCCATTCAAAACAATAACATAATCATCCCAAAGCTCTAAGTTTCATTAAAACATAAATTACAAAAAAAAAAAAATCATCAAATGTTTTCCGTTACAAATCCACCCGTCCAACTATTCTTTCAATGACCCCCGTAGAAGTTCATAATTGTCTCAAACCTTGGAATTTGTTGAAAACATATGGCCCTTGAAAAACATTTTCGGTATCGCGCCACGTCGTTTTGCGTAGATTGCAATAAATCAGTGTTTTGTTTGTCTTCATTGGAGAACCATCTCTAAATGAAGCCAAATGTACGTTTGAAGTTTTTGTAAATCTTCGTTTCTGCGAATGTTATTTTTTGCATATTTCTGTTTAATTTTTTTTTAAGTTAGTTCTAAATTTATGAGTAAACTTAAGTACATATCTTATAACATCTTTAATACTACATATTGAGTTGTAAGTAATTAATTATTAGATCTGTATTTCTTATAAACTCTATGTCATCTTTGTATTTTAGAGAACTGATGAAGCTTTAGAAATATAAAGCGAAACGTCTTCGATAAAACTTATGAAGTAGTTGACTTCTGTTTTTTATTTTGCCAACCTGACTGACCGAATAAACCTCTGAATTCACTAGTTGAATACTTTATTAATATATATATATATATATATATATATATATATATATATATATATATATATATATATATAATATGCCTACTTATATTAAATGTATGGGTATAAGTAATAAAAGCGTTGATGTGCTCTCTAGTTTACATAATAATCTAATACATAAAAATTATAAATATAAACCGATATCGCAATAACGAATGAATCCATGTTTTTACCTTGTTTAGGCTATTGCCTCTTCAAGGAAAGGGTACTTCTTTTTTTTCTGTTGAGCGAGAGTGTTCTAAACGTAAGGATGATCTGCGTGTGGAGTGCTAGAAAGCTGGGGTTCAGGAGGTGGCGTATTGTGATAAGGAGCGCACAAGAAGAATTATTGGTAAGCAAAACAAGCCAAAGGGAGGTACTTCAAGGTGTTACCAGCTATAGTAAGAACGGCTCTGAATAAGCGTTTTTGGCCTGCAGTTTTTAGCTGCGATATTTTATGGGAGCTGATTCTAATATATCAAAATACTCAATCAGGAAGTTCGTTTCCAGTATTATGTAGAAGTTTTGCTGGAGGGAATGGAACTTTTCTTCTAGGAATCCTGGAGAGTATTTGCCCTCGGCAAGAAGTTTTCAGTATTTGTATGGCTCGGTTTTTCAAGCCTGCTATAATGCGAAGGACATACCTCCTGCTGAGGGTTAGGATTAGGTATTCGATTTTCGTTCTTATGTAGGTTTTGTATGTGTGCAATAGTATTTTACTTGACGTATTGCCCATTTTACCGGACAGCGCCTAGACCTCTTTATTACCCCGTCTAGGAAGTTTTGTATATCGGTTTTCCAGTTGAGTCTTGCTAAAATGAACTCCCAAATAGAAAAGCGAGTTTCTGAGAATATGGTCTTCTCCAAGCAGGGTTATCCAGCCTTGAACATCAGGGCAGTAAGGAGATTTAAATAGTATTATTTACGTTTTGGAGGCATTAATAGTTACTCTCCATCTATTGCACCACTTAATAACTCGGTCTAGGTAGTTTTAAGCTCTTTAGAATACATACATCTGTCCACGCACTCTATGTGGGCCTGACGTGAGGAGCGCAGTGTCGTTAGCATATAGCAGTAGGGTTTCCGATCTAGGCTGAGCTCGGGGGATGTCACTGTTGTAGACTGATTAGAGATATAGTAATTTATTACAAAAAAGAGGTTAATCTTTGTAAGTGGGTATATTTATTTAAAAACCCTTAAAAGGGCTACATCAAAAAAACAAACGTTTTCGGACTAAACAGTCCATCATCAGGTTTAAAATCTGCTAGGTTAAAATGCCTGAGCCACCAAAATACATGGGTAAAAACCCTTTAAATCACTTATAGTTATCAAAGATTATACATCTTGTTGTTAAAAAACTGTGATGTTCATTATTAAATTAGATATGACTTCAGGTAACATACATTGTAAAAAGTTTTGAGTTCCAGAGCCGGGAAGAAAACCTCAACGCACGGAGAACAGCTGGAAACTAGTTATTGTTTTCCTTGTGGATTTAGTAATTTATTAATTTAAAGAAAGATGTGGGCATTCCAGTAAGGTAGAGTTTTTCGATCAGACTTGTGTGGCAGACCTGGTCGAATGCTTTCTGGACGTCTAAGAATAAGTCTATGACGTGTTTTCTTTCGTTAATTGATTGTGAAATGAAAGTTGCTGCTTCAAACAATCAATTTTACAGTAAGATTTAAAAGTATCAGAATTACCAACATACTTATATTGACTCCTTGTGACTTCATATAAAATGACTATATTCCTTTATACAATATCTCAAATTGTAGCAGGTATGAAAAACTGTTCGCATTCTACAAAGTATTAGAATATACCTTGAACGCTAACTAAACTTAGATATCCACAAGGCATCTACGTTCCTCTAGTTGGCTGTATACCATATATTAAAAAATTTATTAAAAATCCTTTGTAAAAGGTATATATTAACCTATATACCTTTTATAATATATACCTTTCACAAAGGATTTTTAATAAACTTAGATATATGCCGAATGACAGATTCTTTAAAGAGTTAACAAAACCTACCTATAATGAATATTTACATCACTAGGTTAATTCAACATTACTTGTAAAAACCAGTGTATTTACTTAGAAATGTAAAAATGTGTACCCAGAAATGTAAAAAAATGTAAAAGTAAAAAAACAGTTTTTTGTTGGACATAATTTAGTTTTTTGAAGATTGAGGTCTTTCAGATATGGGATGGTTATATAAAAATTTGCTGCCGTTTAACGTGATTATTTCTTAACCTCTGTATAAATGACGCTCAATGAAATGGAGAAACGACTATTGTATGAGTGTTGCTGTAAAATATAAACTATTATTCACTTTGAGTTTTGCCGACAATTACATTGTCACAGCGCAAAATGCGAATGACCTCGAATTTATGATTGGAAGATTGTACAACTATTATTAAAAATTTATACAGATAGAATAGTTGGTAAAAATAGTTAAGCAAAATTTAACGTTTATATGCGACTAAAATAATTAATCAGAGGAAAGATTTTTATTACCCTAAAGTGTCAATGAAAAGAATTACAAATGTACAAAATATAGTGTCAAGTATATGAGAGCATGACGTGAGTTAAAGTACAATTCGTGTATAAAATGAAGTTAACAGTGAATTGAAATTCATCTCATATGAATATCAACCCGGTTTTTCTTTTCATTCTTAGTAGGCAAAATTATGTTCCTTAAGATAAAATAAAATACTTAAATAGTATCCCATAACTTCGCACACAACAATACAGACATTACGATTAACGCAATAAGTTGGAAAGCGGTAAAAGTTGAAAAGTTTCAAATGCATAATTTTGCAGCAGCTTTGTTTTGTGTTTGACAATAATGAGCCTTATCTACTACAATAAACCACAATTAACTTTTCACAAATTTTCAAATATAAATTAAAATAAATTAAATAATAAACTCTTCCTTTAAATTATTACAGATTTATGCAACCTATTTTTCATGACTGCATGAATTCATGTCAACGTTGCTTTTGTACAATTGTATTAATTGTTTCCATACAAATAGTTTAATACAACTTTATTATTATAAATTGATTCATACAATCTTATTAAATTCAGTTCTAAATGTGATGAACCTTGGACTGTTGGAAGTTTGATCATCCTTCCCCTGTGGCTGGCTAACCAGTCACAACGTAGACTATTAACATATGATTTTTTGGATTGACTTCTCTTGTTTGTTCTTTATTTCATCTCAACCGATCACTGGAGGGAAAAAAGGAGTTTTCAACCACCTTTTCCTTTCAGTTTTTTGGTTTTTACAGACAGTTTGTCGACCAAATTTTGTCATATTTTTAAATAAACCGCTCTATTGTACTGGAGTTGGTAGTAATACGCCTTGTTGTTCTGTCACTCGTTGACCTCTTGGCATCTGTCTTTTCACGTTGTTGACGTCTAACACCTGTTGCCTTCATTTCACCGGCAGCACTCGACAAGCTTTCAGTGGTAACTTCATTATTACTTTTAAATTACTAAAATTTTTAATTAAACATTAGAATAATGCAACCTAAAGTTAAAATGAAATCTTAATTATTGAATTACTGTTGAAAGTGCATTCTTGGACCTTTTAGTTCTTTTTTACACTAATTTTGTTTTTTATACATGATAAAATTTTTTACCTATATTTTTTTAACATACATGTAAAACTACCACATGTTTTTTTTTGCTGTGATAATTTTATGAAAATTGTCAACTATATTTAGTTCAATTTATTGTTTATACAACATAATTATACAATGTCCATTGTCGTAAGCTTCTTTACAATAATTGTTAATATCATTGACTGCTACATATCTTTTTGAGGTAACATACTTAATAGCTTTTAAATAATTGATGGATTCGACCGTTACTTGATGGAAGTTCATTTTATGTAACAATAAAACACTGAAAACTTTATTTTCAAACTTCCACAAAATTTATTTTAACTATTATCACTACAGCTGTTTCGGCTGATAGCCTTTCTCAAGTGATCTATTTTTGGCATGCGTTTACAATTATTTATAGTCTCTAATGAAATAGGTTGAGGAGGGGAGAACTGTTTGTCTCAAGTTGGTCATTTAGACTTATATCTGTGTTTTTTAATTTATTGATTTATGAAAATAAATTTTGTGGAAGTTTGAAAACAAAGTTTTCAGTGTTTTATTAATAGCTTTTCATTGGATGTTAGGTTTTTCATATTGTTGTTTTTAGATGAACTGATGATGCTATTAAATTGGATAGCGAAACGTTTTCAATAAATAGATGAAGTAGCCATCATCTTTGTCTTTTTTCTCCAATTTTTGACCGAAAAACCCGCCACTCTTCGAGTGATCCTTTTATATTGGATTGAGGGTCGTACTCCATTTCTCGATATATATATATATATATATATATATATAATATATATATATATATATATAATATATATATATATATATATAGATATATATATATATATATATATATATATATATATATATATAATTTAAATCATGTTCACTTCATGGATGTCAACTTACACTAACTTTGGCAACACACTGGTATGTTAACATTTTGAAAATACCGCTCTGCTATTTCGAGCTGTACTAAATGTCACTCTTGTTTTTTATGTATAGTCGTACTCGTATGAGTCCACTCACAAGTAGTTTAACACACTTTCAAACAAATACCTATTAAATTTTTGGATGTATGGATCTTTGGATTCATATACAGCCTTTCATGTGTTGGCATGGTGCTCTGCCGGTAATTTTACTTCGTCAATTATTGCTTATAACAAGCTGTTTAAATAATGTTACCTAAAGTTAAATATCTTCTTCTACTTCTTCCTTCTGGTATGTAGGCTTTAAAGCCTAATTCTTCTTCAATATTAGCCTCCTAAATTGTCGCACCATCTTTTTCTTGGTCTGCCAATACTTCTTCGTCCATTTTGTGAATTATCTCGTGCTATTTGTACTATTCTATTATCTGCCATTCTACTGATATGTTCGTTCCACTCCTGTTTTCGTTTTGTCACCCATCCAATTATGTCTTCTAAATATAAATGACAATAATGTCAATTATTTAGTAACATCAGAGCTAAATTGAAACATTTTCTTAAACTTATACAAAACTGACAGTTCGTTTAGGATTGTAATGATATTAAGTATTTTCATTCATTAATCTTACACTATTTTATACTATAAAAAATGACTCAGACAGTTAACATCAGAGTGAAGCTGGTATATGGAATCTTCTCTATGCGAAGAGCCCATTCACTTTTACCATCTTTAATAAAAACTATACTAAATTGTAAGTGGAAGACTTATTTCCCTAAAATTCATGAAAATGTGCTCACACCAGCATTCTTTTTATCATTTGACTTAGTTCTGTTGTTGATAACTTAACTGACCGTGTTGTATACTTTTAATCTCTATGGTTCATAAATGAAGCTATTTTCTTCAATTACATTTTATTATGCTGCATATCTTTTGTAAGGTAAACACCATGAGCAGTTTTTTTTGTATCTACAGTTTTTTGATTATTTAAATTAGTTTGTAGATGAGCTGATGACGTGTATGACTTAATGCACAAAACGTCTTTAATAAAAGGTCAGCAAACACTCCTATTAGGAGTCTTACGTTGCCATCAGGATATCTGTTAAAAAGTTAACAACACAACACATTTTTAACAATAATGTAACACACAACAAACTTTTTAACTTTCTAAGGGTTTTAACATAGATATTTACTAACTTGACTAGTGACTGCATAGTTGGTAAGTATTTAACCCAAGTTAAAATATAGCCTTTATGTTTGCTTTCACAAAAGTGGTAATACTTATTCCATGTACTATTACATTGATTATGGGCTTTTTAGCGCGAAAACGTTCTGTGATGGAGCTCGTAAACGTATTTTCAATTACATACCTTTTACAAAAGATTTTTATGCTTTAAGATTAATTAAATTATACGGAAATTAAAGACTGATCAAAAAATCTTGTGAGTAATTGAAAACATTTACGGATGTTTCTATTTAAGATTCTATTTTAATTTTATGTACACATTAAGATTGCCAGTTAGAGATAAGTACAAATAAAGAGCTTTTACAAAAAAAAATTAATTTATTGATTTTTCAAAATAACGAAAAACTTTTTCACATTTGAAAATATTTTGGAAATTTAAGAAATTTCTGTTTGTGAACAAAAGCACTGTTTTTTCTGTGGCTCATAAAAACTAAACTCTTTTAAAAGCCATTTTTTTTAAATTGTTTTGTCCCCACCAACTAACCATTTTGACGTATTTAATATTTTATTATAAACTAATTATATTGTATTACAACAACAAAACCAGTCGCTTCGTACGCGGACACAGGTTTTATTTAGGTTGTAAACAACTAGGTGTAAACCACATGCAGATGAAACTTGTTTCCGTTGTTTTAAAACAGTTGCGTCGTGGGAGCTGGACCTTACGAATAAAATTAATTTCTTTCTTGCCAAACAACAGTCAGGTATCAGATCAAGATACAAAACGAACGACCATGTGCTAGTAACCAAAGGTATCAAGAAACTTACAGTGGAGCATTTACTCAACTAAAAAAAAAATGAGAGAAGAAAGGAAGATGCTTTAGAGATGTCTGTTGCAGAGATAAGCTGAGAATTGTTTGGTAATATCAACAACAAAAAAACTATGGACGTTCATAATAGAACAAATAACTTTTTCAACTATGTTAAACCCTTGACGCTATTTTAAATATCAAACAAAAACTTTAATTTTCATCATCACAGGCGAAATAGAAAAGTCTACGTCAAATATAATCGAACTTTCTTTACTTTGTGAAATACAAATCTCCGACAAAGGAGTCACGTTGTCGATCTCCAATTCAAAGAGAAAAGGCGTATGAAGTGAGACACGGTGAAATTGAGAAAAGCCGAAAGAGAGGTTAACGCCTGAATAGTTTCTTGATTAAAAGATAACACAGCAACCCATCTCTAGCCGTCAATAGCAAAAAACACCGGCATGGCTCAAGTCCGATTCGCGTTCGATTCTGAATAATTCATGCAATGTTTACAATACCTCGCGGAGATATTTCGAGGAAAAACGTATTTCGTTCACAGTGGTGCGTTAGGGAGGTTAAAGAATTTCTATCGCTAGGTAGAATAAAGAAATTTCAAATATGTATTGCAGATATGAAGTTTGCATAAAAACAAATAATACTATTTTAAGGTACAAAAATCATTTTTTAAAGGTTTTCTATATTTTTTTGTAAGAATAGATGTATGCGCAAATTGAAAAATTCCTCAAAATGCTCAATTTTCAAACTGCTGCTACATTGAAACGTAACACTTACTCATCAAAAACAGTAATAATAGACAATTGGATTTCAATACGAAGTTCAACCACGATTGTATTCCTTTTGTGTACTGAAAATTTCATGAGACAAAAAAGAAATATAGAGTTGAAACAGTGTGCGTTTATCAGAAAATTGGATTTTCCTAATTTTCCGCAACTGTTCAAAGGTTAAGTTTGTTTGTAATGACATAAAGGAGAAAATTGTTTTACTTTACAACCGATTTTCTTTACAAAATAAAATTCAATTTTCACGCAAATTTCCCAGGAAACACTACAGTTTTCACATATTTTACTCTCCTTGATTTCATCCTTCAGTACTCTTAACGTCCATAATGTCCAAACACACTTAATATAATATAATATAAAGCTTGTAACATTTTTTTATAATTAAAATATTAAACAATTTTTAATCCCTTTACCCCTGTTGCTGACTGCTGAGTATTATAGTAGCTTCAGTGTAGTGTAGCAGTCATCGAGATTTATCGTAATATATCCTCCTGAGACCTGACCTGATCTTTTTTGTTTTTTTTTTTTTTTTTGATTAAATAATAGAATTTGCTTGATGTTTAGGATAAAATCACATGTAAATTTTTCTGAATTTTTATTTTTTTGCTGAATGTGAAAAAAAAACATGTCCATTTAAAAGGACATCAGGATCGCATCAATACAAACTTATTGTAAATGAAATTGTTTAAAGCAATTATTATTTCCCGTTAAACATAAAAATATGTCACATGATTCACAATAAACTTTTGTTTTTACCCTTACAACCTGGAAGCTTACATCTAACAGAATTTTTTAACTCGGATGCCATTGCAGGAATGTGTTGTATCTTTCTATTAGTAGGCGTTTGAAGTGATGTTCTAGGTTTGTAACTGTTTCTAGTTACCAGTGTTGAAATGTTCTCAAAATCAGAATTTTCGGAAATGTTATCTTTAAGGAGCAACTCAGAAACAGCTATTTTAAACTCCAGTAACTGCATAACGGTTTTATTAGCATCACCCAGTTGCTTATGGTCATCTCTGTACAGAATCCAAGAATTGGCAATCGCAAGATCAAATAAGTGAAAAATGGTTTTTACTGTCCATTTCTTACTTCTAGCTCCCATTCGATAATAACTGATCATACTGTCAATTAAATCTATTCCCCCCCATGGATTCGTTGTACTTTTTAACAATGTTTGGTCTAGGTACCTCAACATATCGGAAGCCTTTTTTGACCATCGCTTACATTCATCTGAAGGTTCTATTTGCAACGCAGTTGACGCTAGCATAACTGATTTCATGTCATACCATTGGTCTATGTTAATTTTTCCATCAGATCTTACATCTTGCTCAGAAGAACCACGACCTAATTGACTCATCACCTTATCTGATGTTACATGAACTGCTTTGGGTATTCTGGATCTCATTATTGTACCAGTTAAAAAAATATTTTTGTTTAACATGTACTCAAGTAAAGGTAAGGTGGTGAAATATCTATCAATGAAAACATGTGTTCCTTCTGATAATGTTGTAGATAACTTAATTACTGCAGATGGACCAACACCTAACTTCTAAACATCATCATCATTCTGCAGAAATGTATTTTTCCCTTGATAAATATCGAAGTCTAATATTAATCCTTTGGGAGTGGCGCAGACAAAATTTTTTAATCCTTCTGGATTAGGTTGACCTCGAACAAATTGTTTCATGTTACACACTCCCGTAAAAGGTATCATTTGTTCGTCCACAGCAACCTCACTGTATCTTGGAAGTGTTAAGCAACCTCTTCGTATTATTTCAATCAAAGGCCGGATCTTAAATAATTTGTCAGCATTTCTTAGATCTTGAGGCACATCAACGTCAATAACTACTTTTAAATTGATTCTGATTTGAAAATATCTATCACGTGTCATGGCTTATGCAATACTGTTGACTCTTGTTGTCTTGGCCCAAAACATTCTAATTTGTGGATACTTTAGACAGGACATTAGAATAGATATTCCAAAAAATTTTTTCACCTCAGTTAGAGTAACGTTCAAAGCTTTTCCTTTTTCTTGCAAAAATTTAATATTCGTACAATTACAAATATTCTCAAAATCTGAATCATCAAAATACATACCGACGTAGTTTTCAACTTTCCAATTTTGCCTCTCGTGGACTGTATCGACAATTCCAATAAAATCTACATGCTGAGGGACAAAAAACACCCATTTTATTCATGTATTTCGGTTCTCAAGCTTTTTCTTTCGTTCGTTGAGTGGCACGTTATCTAATTCATCTTCGGATGGTATTAGATTAGATGATATATAGACAATTCTTCATTTGGATCAAGGCCGTCATCATAGTTTTCAGAATCTGAAACGTCTATATCCGAACTTTCCAGACATTCAAGAAGTCTTTCATGGTCTACTTAGGGTCTTAAAAATTTTTTGTTACCAAAGACAGCTGAAACAAAAAAGTCTAATATAATATTTTATATAATTTACTATTTGATTTGGGAATTAAAGCTACAATTGTAGTTTTAAATTAATTTATTGACGTTTCATGCACAACAATACATAATATTTTATGTACGTCTAAAGACCTGACGTCCATAGAAATGGACGTCCCTATTTTAGATAAAAACAAACTCAAAATGGTTTGCTAAGAGAATTAAATCACATTAATATATTTATAATATCGTATGTTATTAGACTAAGCAACATTTAGGTTAATAATCTAATAAAATTAGCTACTTACCATCAATTGTTTTTCTAGAACTGCTCGCCATGTTTATCATTTGCGATTAAGAGGTTAACTAAATTAAAATGTGCTCTCATCAATACAGCGCGCTGTTGTCAGGTTCACTAATATGTACACTACGATGGACTGTGGGACTAGGCGGTGTAAATTTAGTTCTTGCGAAAAAAATATATAATACGTAAATGTCCATTTAATTGGACATCAGGTCTCAGGAGGATATCGTAATCATATTAACTTCATCTGTGCGAATCTGCGTCGACCATTTCTTCACTTGTAATTAAGGTTAACTACTGATTTAGCAGATTAATTAAAAAAACATTTAATATTTTCATATAAACTTTCAATCAGCTATTAAGAACTCTTCACTAATAATGATTACGAACATTTAATTCTCAGTAAGAACAGTTAATCATTAAACAATAGTGCGAGACAGATAATTAACTTAAAACCGAGTGCGGGTGGGTCTAATTTTTATAATACAGAATTCTTGTAACCTTTTGTTATTCTTTTGAACTTAATTTTAATTAATTTTGTTATTTGCTATAATTGTTATACATTTTTAAACTTACTGTACCCGTTGTCTCGAGATAAGCCCATAAACAGGGAAGAGAGATTTCTTAAATTAGTTTTAGTTGAATATTTTTAAATAGTATCAGGCTCTCTTCGCTGATAATTTAATTTGTGCATGATTTGTCCAAATTTAATCGTTTTGTTGAATATATTGTTTTGTTTTATCAATGAATTTTATTTCTCGACTCCTAATAAGTTTCCTGAAAAATAATAGCTCTGAATATTTGCTATTTACCTTAAATTATTATACCATCGACCAGTAGAAGGATCAGGCTAAATAAGTTTCGTAGGTAAGTAGAAAGACGGAGTCCACACATTTATTATTTGTTTATGTAGTGGGTTGACCAAATTTATTTAATAATTAACTGTTGATATCTTTTCTTGGATTTGGTCTCAGTACCTAAATATCTTTCCTTATCCTTTTTCTTTTCCAAGGTTTCTTAACTTTCTCCTTGAACCCCAAAAAGTTAAGTGGCGCACTTTTTCTATCTTATCTTATCTCTGGTAATTTTACCCATCTATACTTTTGTTTATTTCTGTATCTTTTCTAATATATTGTATCCTGTCCTATCTTTACTTATTTCGTCCGTTAAACCAACCATCTGGCTGCCATCTGCAGTGTCTCCATTGTTGACCTTTTCAGCATCATCCAAAAAGGTTTCGGAGGTTACAAGCTAACTGCCCAATTCAAATGTTGCGCAAAAAATATGAACTAAAAATCGCCCAGTATATAATTTAAATGTATTACAAAAACTTGATCTGGCAGATTTTTGTAGAATAACTCATGTAGCATGCATTGTTCGACACATGACTCCCTCCAAAATAGACAGTTTCTTCAGATTTGATTAGGTTAGACCAGTTTATTTTCACTCTTTTCAGATCATATCTTTACAAAGTTTCCTTCACAAGAAATAATAATTCTAAATTGCACAACACAAAAATTAAATGCATCTCAAAAAAGCTATAAGATTTTCCTATAATTTCTTTTATTATATGCTCTGTTAGACATACGTCTCCCTCCAAAATAGCTACTGTCTTCTGTTTTGGACTGGTTCCAGTTTGTTTTCAATTTTTTCAGATCACCTACCCACTGGATAAATTATTTATTTATTTAGTTATTTATATAAATCTTATATATACTGTGGAAAAGACTCATAGATTTGGATTGACCCCAGAAGGAAAGATCCTTTTATGGATAAGATAACTATGGACATGATAACCATGATTTCCTATGTTGGAAAGAAAGAAAAAACTACTATCTTGATGTCGTCAATGTGTAACAGAATTTACAGTGGTTTTTGGTATTTTGGAACATTTGTTCTTTACCAGTACTTCAAAATTGTGAAATGTTGATTTGTATTTCATGCCTCCAAAAAGATGAATTTGAATTCATCATTTTAGTCAATTGGCGTCACTCAATTGCTGCAGATCATAATGATTTTTTTTAATATTATATATGCAGTTGCCTTTTCATTTAAAAATTATCTACTGCTTATAAAAACAGAGTTTAATTTTAATTTTTTTCTAGAGTTTTTGATAATTTTTTAAAAACTTTTTTCACCTTATATAGTACTTGCAGGTTACTGTATTTTTTAATAAATTAAAGACATTTTAACAATGAATATGTTAACTCAGCGGTTCTCAATCTTTTTTGGCGACGGAACCCTTTTGGAAAGCGAAATACTTGACGGAACCCTACAATAAAACAGTAGTTTTTAAAGGTGTATTCTTTATTAATAACCATAATCAAAGTACAAATAACAGTTACTTATTACTTACTTACATAACAAGTATATTAATACAAGATATTAAATAAGGAAACTCTAACTAATGGGAGGTATGAAACTGTTTTTTATTTTTCATCAATTGGTTAATATCAAGTTGGATAGAGGACATTTGAAGTCTCATATCAGGTTCGGCGTCCAGTCTATTGCGGTATTTTGTTTTCGTGGCTGCATATGCTGAGAATCCTGTTTCGCACAAATATGTTGATGGGAACGGAAGAAGAATTTTCAGAGCCATTTTGGCAAGGCTATTTATCACGGATTCTGCACCAAAAATCGTTGAGAGGCGTCCTTTTAAACAGTGACTCCATACATGTGTCTGATGACATTTCTAAAAGAGATTCGTATATTTCGTTTGACATATTTTCGGGCCTTTGTAAGATGGGTAAAAAAGGATTATGAATTCATGGATTCAGTTTTATTTTTGTGTTCTGTTCTTCGAAAAAATACTTCTCAAAAGATACACGCATCTAAGTGAGATATTTAACCAATTCTTCAAATATATCATTTTGGAACATTTTGTCGTTATCGCTAACAAACTCACTGAATGACGTAAAGCTTTCTATTTTTCTCTTGCCGACGCAAATAATCCAAAAATCAAATTTTCTTTTGAAGTCAGTTATTTTGTTATAGGCCTGAAACACTGTTGTTTGTTTACCTTGCAATGCTAAATTTAAATCGTTCAGTTTTTAAAAGATATCCGTTATAAAAGACAGTCGTAACAACCAAGTTTTATCATACAAACGGTCTTTCAAATTAAAAGAAGTATCCGAAAGAATCATTTGTGACTCGGCTCTAGTTCAAATAGCCTTGTTAAAAATTTACCCCGAGACAGCAATCGCACTTCTATATGTAGCAGTAGTGTTTTATGTTTGCTGCCATAATCTTCACACAATAATGAGAACAATCGAGATTGTAGTGGTCGTAATTTGATCAAATTAATTATTTTTACCGCTACATTTACTACAACTAATTTTAGATTTGACGGCATTTGCTTCATCGCAAGTTCTTGTCTATGCAGGATACAATGGCTGGAACTACAATTAGGAGCTTTATTTTTTATTCGTGACACTAGTCCTGCTGTATTACCTGTCATCGCCTTGGCCCCATCTGAACAAATTTCAAGGCAATCACTCCAATTCAGATAATTTTCCTCAAAAAATATATTTATTTTATTAAAAATTTCCTCACCGGTTGTGTTTGTGGGCAGCGGTGAACACATAAGCATGTCTTCTTCAAAAGAACTTTCATATGGATATCTCACGATAACCAGCAAGATAGCTAGACTAGCGATATCAGTAGACTCATCTATTTGCAAGGCGAATCGTGATATTTGTAAACGTGTAACTAATTACTATTTAACTGGGGCTAACCACAATTAAAGGTAAAAATAAGTTTATTGGCGTTTTAATTTCCACTTCGGAAATCGTTTTAAAATATAAATAGTAAATTAAACAAATTTTGTTTTTTCAACAAAAAACAAAATTTGTTTAATTTACTGTTTGTATTTTGAGAACGATTTCCGAAGTGGAAATTGAAACGTCAATAAACGTATTTTTACCTTTAATTGTGGCTTATTCCCCGTTAAATAGTAATTAATTTAAAATGCCACAAGAAAATAGCTTCAGAACAATATTAACATGTAACTAGTTCTTATTTGGCGAAGCTTGCCAGATAATGAATTCTCCGTGAAACAGTATCGTTCGATAGCGGCACAGTAGAAAGATGCTTTGCAGATTTTTCATGGAGCATACATTTTGTTATGTCTAGCACACATGGTTTTATTAAATTCTCAGCGATAATGTGCGCTTCACCTGCTTGTGCAATGCGATAGCTAACTAAATATGATGCCTTTGTGGCCCTTTCATTGATAGTTTAAGTTACATGCATCATAGTTTTTTGACTTTCCCATAACTGTTCGTTTTTACGTAGAAAACATTCTTTATTCTTACCTTTAGACTCGGGGTGTACAGTTTCTAAATGTCGGCGCAACTTGGCAGGTGCCATGGAACTATTGGGAAACAGTTTACTACATAGGATGCAGAGAGGTTAAAGGTTGGAATCCACAAATCCGAAACTGATAAATGATTCATCATACTTTCTATTTTTCGCTTTTGAAACCGTGGAACTGGACATCGTTGCGTAATCGTCTTGATCGGTAATTTGCTTTCCAACATTCGACTTCTGTAGAAGATGTTGTTGCAGCACGTTTAACAACTTTAAGCCAACGCTCCATTCCTCTTTGTTAAAAACAACAAAATAACTCACGACCGTTACTGCAGAACAGTTTGGTCCACAGAAGAAATGTACAAAGCTGATACAATCAGAATACAGCAGTAGAACAATAAACACTGTTTCTATAAATATTTTTATAGCAGGTAGGTACTTATCGCCCCAAACGTTAATCGCCGCTGGACAAAGTGTCAAGTGTAGAGATATCGGCAGTGGCAGGCATAGTAAAATTGTACGAGACAACTAAGTTCGATTGCGCCTCGTGAATCGTGCTACGCCACATCAGAACAGTCTACCAAAGAGACGTGTTTTGAATTTTTTCTTAATTCTCGCGGAACCCCTACAGGGGTATCGCGGAACCCTAGGGTTCCGTGGAACACACTTTGAGTATCGCTGTGTTAACTAATACATTCAGCACGTTGAACAAGATTATTCTTTGATTATTGTTATATATAATAAACAATCATCTGTAAGACAATACTTCTCCATTTGTATTTAAAAATTTGACCTTTTCGGTTAACACGTTGCCTGCGGTCTCGGTCTATATGACCGAGGAAAAAATTGCTCTGCACGGCAGCGAAATCTATTTGACCGAGAATTTTAACGTGACTTTGGTGCCGTATCGGTCAATTTGACCGAGGCAGACCGACATTACAGGCTATATAAAGGTACCTCTACGCACCGTGTCGTGAGCGGTAATTTTTTCGACCATACTGCCGAAATGGCATTGGCATGAACGGAAAGTATTACAAATTCCTCTAAGGCATGCAACGTGTTAAGGGTTAAAATGCTTAATTTACTACACAAATATGGAGATCAAATTGTAACTGTTGTTGTTGAGTTTGGAAAAAGATTAATGTGAAAAAGTGTGGAACAAGCACAAAACGTATTATAATAGGTCGTTATTTGTTAAACTTGACAATATGAAGTGCTTTCATATCTAAAAAACTGCTTGTCCTAGTCCCAATCCACTCCACCCCAAGGATGAATGTTTACCGACACACTACTGGATAGCATTGCAAAGTTTTGTGCCCCCCAATATAAAATTGGCAGGACCCTGGTCTACCGGGCCTTTCGGCATACGACCGTTAGCGAACACACTGCTCCTACGAGTCCGACACCAACTGGAGGTGACACGATCCGAAATATCGTGGGGCTCCACCTCCCCCGTAGTACCTGTATTGCGGATACATCACCCGTACGTAACTTCCCCATCCCCACCCCGGAGGTAGAAAGGTGACGTAGGCGAAGGAAATTTACCTCGCACGTAGACAGGTGACCGCCGAGGAATTGCTCCTCTACCACTCGTAAACCATTCCAAGGCGGTACACCACACCATCCTCGGTGGTGTTAGGTCGTGGGAGGTATTTGCGTTCCCAGCTCGTTCAACCTCACCTGGATCTTGTGGAAATGAGAGTAGAGTGGTCCCACGAGATGCTCGTCTCGGATACTAGGAATGTAGACTGGTGACCGAGATGGCTTTGCATCTCGAGTGCGTTTCTACCAACCCGACACCTCGAACGACGGCTCTCCACCTCTTATATCCGCCCATTAGTCGCCTCTTACGACAGGCTGGGTCTTCTGGCCTCGGCCGTATTCTTATCTTCGCGAGCCGAACGGAGAACTACTGGATAGCACGTTCAGACATATCTGGGCTTAACACTTCCCTGTTGCCGTTCTTGTATACAATAGGCACAAGAAATGACTGCCCTACTGTACACTTATGTTGTTCTAGAGGTGTATGAAACATTATATTACTTTTTTTCTCTCAGTTTTAATTTTTATAAACTACTCGTGAATTTCATTATTTACAATATTCAATACTGTTTCGAGACTGCCGAAAATTAACATATGATTGATAAACGATAACTTGAAAAAACAGGGGTCGCTTAGAAATTTTAATTTATTATAAACTTCATGGTCTTCAGTTATCTTCTGTATATATAAGATCAGGTTTTAAAAAATATATGTTAAATATATATTACACAAATTTATTCTACTTCGTGTTTTTTAATATTAAAGTTCTTCTGGTCTTTTATTTACATTTGATACAGTGAAACTGTTCGGTTGGAATATATACTGTATTCTTTTTCCGATTTATTCTCTATAATTATCTATCTAAAGCTGTCGATAATTTAAATATTAAGTAGAAAAATTTTGATACTTAAAATTTGACATAAAGATATTACGTAATTTTTAGTACGTCACTGTCTCTTCGCAAATATTCGGATTTGTTTTATGTAAAGAAAGAGTCCCGAGGTAAGAACCACTTCCGACTTAGATAAATTTACATCGTGTTAGGAAAGGAATTGAGGAAAGCTTCGGTTACTCTAAGAATCTTAAAGGAGTTTCACTGAATAAATTGAGTTTTTTCTTAAACACCGGTAGAGTACAAAGAAAAGACCCAAGAAACTTTGTTGCAAGAAGAATATCTGAAACAGATCTGTACAAATCAAAAATTTAAATGTACTTACTGAGTTCTTTAAGTTTTCCTCGGATTAGCAAAAATTTGAATATGGGAATAGGGCTT
This sequence comes from Diabrotica balteata, assembly GCA_918026665.1. Lineage (NCBI taxonomy): Eukaryota > Metazoa > Arthropoda > Insecta > Coleoptera > Chrysomelidae > Diabrotica > Diabrotica balteata. Next base: position 50,503,172 of record OU898282.1, read on the forward strand.
TCCGTACTTTTTATAGCAAAAGCGGATCAATATACCACAAATAAAACATCAAAAGAACTCAGATATTTTAAAATAAAGTTCGGTACAGAAAAACTAACTAATGGTTTAGAAGATAGCATAATATTATGGTCTGCTTTTCTTGCTTATGATATGATTAAACTGACTTTTAATAATTAACTTAATTAATTAATTACTTTAATCATTACTTATAAAGCAAATCAAAAAATAAATAAAATTATGCAATAATTCAAAATTCTCAGGGCACATTTATCATATCAATTACCTTTATTTCGTGGCTTCTAATATTTCTGTGTTGTTTGCTTTATCCAGAATAAACAAGGAAAATAAATATAGCTAACAAAATTTATAAACCTAATAGAGATATCATTTATTTATAATAACATAAAACATATAAAAAAGATCAAATGTTTTTCTAACTTTTATTATGTACAAACTTTCTTATCTAATTGCAAAGAAAAAGATTGTTTAATTTTGTTATCTCGTTTTGTTACTTCTTAAAGAGAAACAAATTTTAATTTTGTAAAAATATCCTGATGTTAATTTTACTTTTTAAAATTCTACTTTTTAAAACAATAACGTTATAACTTATGGATTAAGAATTAATCTTAATTAACCTAAACTTAAGAATTTATGGATAAATGCATGTCCCAATAATAACAAATTATTATGGCTTTCAAAAACAAACATGGTATCCAATACAAACACAACTCTTATGTCACAAATACTTTGACTGGCCTTTAATGTAGATTCTGCAACGTTTTCCCACTAACAAATTCTCCTTCCCCTAAAGGAGAATCCTTTACTGTGTTATCAACAAACTGACCAAGTTCTCCAACAAACGTGTTAATCTGCTTCTGCAAATCTGCTTTGTTTTTTAACAATGTTTCGGACAACGCCACTCGTTCGGTGAATAATTATGGATTAAAATAGTGTTATTTACTAATTTAAGATGTTTAATTTATATATAAGTTTATATTCTGATCTCAAAAGCCTAAATTTCCAAAAAATTCTCAATAGAAAAGTAAAGAACTATCTAGAAGTTTAAAGTAAGACGTCAAAAAAGAATCTAACCTCTTTTCGTTTGAGAATTTTCGCGAACATTGAAATATCTACAAAATAGAAGAATTTAACCTCTTTTCTTTCGAGAATATTCGCGAACAGTGAAATATCTGTAAATACGCTGTCACTTCGAGCGTGGGAGAAGAGATTAAAAATTATATTATTTATCTAGAGATTAAAAGATTATTAGAAAGAAGATTAATTATTGAGAAGTCAAATTGTAACAATTCATTTTGGAAAAAGTAAAGTTTTTGTTAAATTTTCATAGAAAATACAGCAAGCAAACAGTACTATATAAATTATTAATAGTTAAAAGTCAATCAAGTAAAGAAGAAAGAATATTTTACTCAACGATAAATGTTAATAAGAAAAATAATTTGAAACGGTGGAAGCTGCCAATTGAAACATTGTGGTCTATTTTGGAAAGCGATTTCATAAAAAAAAACCTTTATTTTCGAAAACAATTTAATTTAGGCATTAGTGACAGAAAGGTACCAAATTTTGTTAGTATAATTTAATTAGTGTAATAAGAACTTCAGTTTAAACATAGGTTGTTTTAAATTAATATTTATATATTGTCTGAATTATATATATATATATATATATATATATATATATATATAAACACTGTTTTTGATGGGTTGGAGTCAATAAAAGGGGCTATTTGTTGACTATTTTTTACTCGAGCTTTCAATTGTGATTACAATTTTTATCAAGAGCTTCTAAAAAATACAAAATGTCTTACAAAGTTGAACTAGAAATAAAAAATTTTTTGTTAACTCACCAAATAAAATTAGTTTCTTATATAAAACTACTGCTTACATAATAAATACAAAAAATATTAATAAAAAAATGCCTTATTCTAATAAATGTTTCTCTGAAAAATTTAGATGAAGTTTCTTAAGAAAAAATTGAATTTATAAACAAAAATAGAATAGCTACAACCAGCCTAAAATGACATAAATACTAGCTTAAAAATTTTTATTTTTGACATACCTATTGTCAAAAATAAAATTTTGTTTAAAAAATTCTTCTTTGTTCAGTAACAAAAAAGAAGAAGATTTATTCACCATTGATAGATGCCCGAAAAAATGTAACAAATACATGGAAAATTCAAAATGTGATATTTTACTGACTGCATAAATTAAATAGAAATTATATAATTATAAATTTTGCTTAAATTTTGAATTTCTGACCTTTTGTTTAAATTATTATCACTTTTGCTAATACAAACCATTTCCAAAAAAGTTCTTTTAAATTTATTACTTTCATTACATAAAATTTTAATATTATCAAAATCCATAATATGGTCTTTGTCTATTACATGCTCTGCCAAAGCACAAGATGGTTTCTTAATTCTACAATCACTCTTGTGAGAAATAATGCGATTTGAGAGATTTCTTCCAGTCTCACCAATATACTCAGCTTCACACTGAGTACAAACAATGCTGTATATTACATTTGTTTGATCTAATTTGTCTATAGGATATTTAGTTTTGGAATATAAAGATGAAATAGTTTTGATGTTCTTTGTTGCTATTTTTATATTGTCAATAACCTTTAATGTTTGTATTAATTTAGGAGTTAATGATGGTATAAAAGGTAGTGAATGATAATATATGTTTTGATTGTTGGATACAGTGTTTTGAGATTTAGCAAAAAATGGTGTTAAGTTATTTATATTTAATAAATTAATATAAATATAAATAACTTAACACCATTTTTTGCTAAATCTCAAAACACTGTATCCAACAATCAAAACATATATTATCATTCACTACCTTTTATACCATCATTAACTCCTAAATTAATACAAACATTAAAGGTTATTGACAATATAAAAATAGCAACAAAGAACATCAAAACTATTTCATTTTTATATTCCAAAACTAAATATCCTATAGACAAATTAGATCAAACAAATGTAATATACAGCATTGTTTGTACTCAGTGTGAAGCTGAGTATATTGGTGAGACTGGAAGAAATCTCTCAAATCGCATTATTTCTCACAAGAGTGATTGTAGAATTAAGAAACCATCTTGTGCTTTGGCAGAGCATGTAATAGACAAAGACCATATTATGGATTTTGATAATATTAAAATTTTATGTAATGAAAGTAATAAATTTAAAAGAACTTTTTTGGAAATGGTTTGTATTAGCAAAAGTGATAATAATTTAAACAAAAGGTCAGAAATTCAAAATTTAAGCAAAATTTATAATTATATAATTTCTATTTAATTTATGCAGTCAGTAAAATATCACATTTTGAATTTTCCATGTATTTGTTACATTTTTTCGGGCATCTATCAATGGTGAATAAATCTTCTTCTTTTTTGTTACTTAACAAAGAAGAATTTTTTAAACAAAATTTTATTTTTGACAATAGGTATGTCAAAAATAAAAATTTTTAAGCTAGTATTTATGTCATTTTAGGCTGGTTGTAGCTATTCTATTTTTGTTGATAAATTCAATTTTTTCTTAAGAAACTTCATCTAAATTTTTCAGAGAAACATTTATTAGAATAAGGCATTTTTTTATTAATATTTTTTGTATTTATTATGTAAGCAGTAGTTTTATATAAGAAACTAATTTTATTTGGTGAGTTAACAAAAAATTTTTTATTTCTAGTTCAACTTTGTAAGACATTTTGTATTTTTTAGAAGCTCTTGATAAAAATTGTAATCACAATTGAAAGTTCAAGTAAAAAATAGTCAACAAATAGCCCCTTTTATTGACTCCAACCCATCAAAAACAGTGTTATATTTTTTCCAAACGAGTCACAAGTACTTCTTTTTTCTTACTCCTATATATATATATATATATATATATATATATATATATTATATATATATATATATATATATATATATATATATATATATATATGTGTGTGTGTATGTTTCCTAATAATTATAATAAAGATAATTTTAAAAGTGTTTACAAACTAATTCTTTGAGAACCGCGACAAAAACCCTATATATGTTATTTAAAAATACTCATTGCTCATAATGCAATACAATCAAAATATCATAGCAATATATATATATATATATATATATATATATATATATATATATATATATATATATATATATATATATATAATGCACACAACTGTTAAGTAAAAAAAAAATTAAAAGCAACCTACAACCAGTCTTCCTACAATGTCACTAATAAAATCAAGAAATTAAAAAGAAATAAAAAGTTCGACCAAAAATTCCCAAAGCCCAATTCGTTACAGAACGTTAACATTATGCTTGTGGTTGATAAATGATAATTTTGGTGAATGTTACAATACGAATATGAAAACTTTGGTAACAAACCTTTCATAGCCGGTTTGTGTTCAGTTATTTATCATTGCTAACTTCTCAACGCTTCAAGAAAGTACTAAATTTTGCTTAAATATGGCGATATGTGTACGGCTGGAATGCAAAGTAACATCTGCCCGTTGCCGACTTTTCGTGAGCATTTGGTGAGGTGATAATTTATATCAACTTTACTGTCATCGCCAGAGGCAGTTTACATGTTTCCTTCATGAACGTTATATCGGCACTCTGGCGGCTAAAAATAGAGCGACAAATTATTTCACTTTTAAAACTAAAAGCTTTCGTTTCGCATTAAGGAAATATTCCTTATGAGTGTATTTTTGGAGCCAAATGTGTATCTGGCGATGTTTTTTGTTTTGTCTGGTTAATGGAAGAATTTTGTCTCGTCTTATTTTCGGCACGTGTTTTGGTATATTTTATTCTTTTGTTGTTGTTAATGACCGTTACACTGTAAAAAATAAAAATGGCATGCCGTTGGTAAAAATAGAAATAAAAACATTAAATTTTTAAATACCACGAAATACATCTTCCTGTAAATTATGTTAACTCACGTCACTGCTATTTTAGATTTTTGACGTTGTAATACAGATTGAAAACTGCGTAATATAAACAAGTGAAGGAGATGCCAGAAGAAACAATTAAAATTTTTTTGTATTTTTCAATTATATTTTATATAACTAGTATATGTGAAACATCGATTCAAGAGACATTTTGTTGTACTAAAGTTCCTTATGATTGTCGTTCCCCCTCTATCAGAACGTCGTTTTACAGATATTTTGTATCCTCTACAAAATGTTTCTGTATATCCAATTTATCTTTTTTGATTTTTCGTATTTTTATATATTTCTCTTTTTATCAATTGTATTATTACGCCAAAACAATTCGAGAGCTAGTGTAAAAAAATGTCAAAAAACTAGAACTACAGAAAATAAAAATTTATTAAAGAACCTGACAATTAAAAAAAAATTAGGCGTGACGAAAAAAAAAGCAAATATCTTGGCTTCATATTTGAAAAGTATATCTCAACATCATGATTTGTAAGATACCGATCAAGCCGAACACAATGGTGATGAAATAACAGAACATGAAGGAAACATTACTGAAAAGGAGTAATAAACCCTACCACCCCAAAAAAGTAACCAAAGTAAACAAACATGTTTATCATCATCATCATTCTGGCTTTACAACCCTACGTGGGTCCTAGTCTCCAAGAATTTTCTCCAGTCATCCCTATCGATAACCTTTCTCCTCCAGGCGCGTATTCCCGTATTTCACAAGTCTTCATCGATGTAATCAAGGTATCTTATTCTGGGTCTTCCTCTTCTCTGACTAATGAGTCTATCAAGGAGCATTTTGTAGCTGGGTCATTTTGTTCCATCCGCATTACATGCCCTATTCACCTCAGACGTTTTATTTTAATACCGTTTACGATATCAGGTTCCTAGTATGTATTATAAAGTTCGAAATTATATCGTCTTCTCCACACTCATTGTTATTTACTGTTCCATAGAATAACATTAGTAATTTTCTTTCGAAACATCCTTATATGTTTTCATTTTTTTTTGTTAGAGTCCAGGTCTTTGTACCATATGTTAGGACTGGGTGAAATATTGTTTGGTAGAGTTTTATTTTTGTATTTTTTGATTTATCCGATAAATCGTCGATTTAGCACCTCTGAAACCAGCCTGGTGTTTTCCTACTATCCGTTCTGCATGTGGTGCCATACGGTGACATAATACTGAAAATATTTCATACGCTGCATTTAGCAGCGTAATTAAATAGTGTAATTAGTCCAAATTAAATCTTTAAATGTGTCTTAATTAAAGTTGTAGTACTTATTCCATGTAAATGCAAATATGATAGACTAGTAAGTCCGAAAACGTTCTATTGTGGTGTAGCCCGAAAGGGTTCTTTTAAATAAATACACATTTTTATAAAGGATTTAATTAATTGATAGATTAGATCGTTACTGTATGTAAATTTACTAAAAACACTAAAAACTTTTGTTTTTATAACTTTCACAAATTTATTATATCTTATCACTACAGCCGTTTCGGCAGAGTGCCTTTCTCCAGTGATCTATTTTGGGTATGTGTTTACACTTTATAGTCCTTAACTGAATAGGTTTAAGAAAAGAAGTTTGTTTCAAGTTAGTCATTCAGAATTATGTCTGTATTTTTTTAATTGTTAATTTTCAGGGATTCCAAGGTGCGTAAGTAGAATCTGTTTTCCTATTATTTAAAACCCTTTTATGTTCTGTTACTTTTTTAAAGCCCTTTCCTCTATTCGGATTGCCGAATATAGGCCTCTCCTAATTCTCGTTATTCATCCCTGTTGTTTGTAAGACGTTTCCACATTTGCCCTGCAGTTCTTTTAATATCGTCGCTCCATCGCATTTGCGGTCTTTCTCGTGGTCTTTTGGCTTCATATGGTCGCCAATTCCCGATTTCTTTATTCCATCGGCCATCCGGCTGCCTGTTCGACAGCATCTTTCACTTTTGTTCTATTACGAATGTTTTCATTGGTTTTATGGTCTTTGAGTGAGATACCCAGGATCTGTCGTTTCATAGCTCTCTGAGTTTTTCTGATCTTCTCCATGTTTATTTTAAGGAATGTCTAGGCTAGAGCTCCATATGTAAGCATAGGTAGGATACAGGAATTGAACACTTTGGTTCGCAGTCTTTGAGGTATATTTTTATTTTAAGTAAGTATGAGAGTCTTTTAAACGCTGCCCATCCCATTTTTACACGTCTTCTTATTTCGGTAGTCTGATTTTCCTTGCTTACCTTGACATTTTGACCCAGATATGTAGAGGCGTAGACCATCTACGTGTTCTATCTCTGTCCCTTCAATGTGTACCATTAGTATTACATCATCTACGTATCTAACCTGCTGTACCTGGAGGATCCGGTTGTTGACTAATGCTTCTTCTATTGCCCAGAGTTCTACGCTATCAAAAGCTTTTTGATAATCTATAAAAGCCAGACATAATTGGAGATTGTAGTCGTTGGTCTTTTCTATTATAATTTTTAAAGTGTATAGATGGTCACAGGTGCTATACCCTTTTCTAAATCCGGCTTGTTCTACTGGTTGACGTCCGTCAAATTTAATTGTTAACCTGTTTGTAATAATCTTTGTAAAGGTATTGTAAAGTTGTGAAGAAGTGAAGAAACTCGAATTAATGGCGGAAGTAGCAATCCCTTGATTTTACGAATTGTATAAAATCACTCACCAACTCGTCTAGCCAGCGTGGGGTTTTAAGGCTAAAAAACTGCCTAATAAGAATATGGTTTTGTTATACGTTTGTTTAAAGTTCTACCAGTTTGACCGATATAAGTTTTTGGGCAGTCGTCACATTTATGTTTTTATATACGACTGTGTAAGTGCATTTTCTTTTGGTTGTTGTTGTTTTTAGTATATTTGCCTAAGTTGTTGTGCGTTTTAAAAGATGGTGTTATTCCTTTTTGGATATTTTTGTACTATTATATATTCTGTCCTGTGTCTGGATATTTTTGTTGATATCTTGCCTGTATATAGCCAATGTTTACTGATATTTGTTTAATAATATTTAGTTTTAATAAAAAAAACCTGATCACCTAATAACACCTGTAGTTTATTAGTATAAATTTTCAATTACCTAACAACTCAGGATAATTTAATTTGAAGAACATTTTTTTTCTACTATTCCTCCTACAGAAACTTTTGTTCTAGAAAAAAACCTTACAGACCATAACATTACAAATCCAATCCTCCCATCTAAAATTTTACATCTTTTTGAAATTTGCATAAACCAGGACTACTTTGACTTTGATAATCAAATATATATAAATAACAGTGCAGGACTTATCATGAGTAATCCTGTGAGCCCATTGCTATTAGATATTTGTATGGATTATCCAGAAACAAAGATTTCAAAACATCCCGTAATCAAACAGTTTTATATTGGAGGAGATACATAGACGATGTACAGGAATGTTTTTCAGGTACTAACAGAAAACTTGACCAATTTTTATCGTATATTAATTCACTCCATAGTCATATTGAATTTACAATAGAAATAGAATAGAATTAATTCATAAATTTGGTAGATTTAAAAATTACCACACTTAAACACAAACATGAGTTCTCCGTATTTCATAAACCTACCTATACTGACACGACTATACACAGTTCATTATCCCATCATACCAAACATAACATGGCAGATGATAGATTAATATAAACTCGGATGTCAAAAAACAACTTTGAGATATAAATAAATATCATTAAGCATATAGCAGTAAACAATGGGTAAAATAAAATTTTAAATCAAAAACTACATAAGAAAACATTGAAATAAGTATTTCCACCCCCAGAGAAAAAACCCAGTACCTTCTGTTCGATTACATATACAGGCAATATATCAACAAAAATAGCTAGACACATGAAAGGAAAAACTGAAGCTTTTAGGACAAACAACTTAACCAAATATATTAAAAACAACAAGATCCAAAAGAAAAAGTATATACACAGTGGGGTATATAAACTTGAATGTGGCGACTGCTTAGAAACTTACATCTGTCAAACTTACGAAGTTTTAACAAACGTATAGCAGAACATAAAATAACTTTCATTAATAGAAAACCAGATTTTACGTACAGATTTCATCTTCTTGACCATAATTATTATTTTAATAATTATGGTTTAAATTCTTTATATTCAAAATAAAAGCCTTAAGCTATCTTTATTAGAATCTATGCAAATTACCTAATTAAAAAAACACAGACATAATTCTGAATGACCAACTTGAGAAAAACAGTTCTCACCTCCTCAACCGATTCAGTTAAAGACTATAAAGTGTAAACAAATACCAAATATAGATCATTTGAAAAAGGTACTTTGCTGAAAAGGCTGTAGTGATAAGATATATATGATAAATTTTGTGGAAGTTTTAATAATAAAAGTTTTCAGACTTTTTAGTTAATATTTTTGTAATTTTTGGTATACAGCCGACTACAGGAAATTTATTTTCCTTTTGGATTTTGTTAATTTCTACCTTAATCAGAATAAAATTTCCTTAACCAGTTAATATTTCAACTCTTTTAAATTGTCTTTTAATAACAAGTATTATGGTCTATATATTATACTAAAAATTTTCATCAGCCTCTGGTAGATACAATTCGATCTGTTGCTGTTTTGAACAGACAATAAGAGTTTGAAACTTTCTTGGTTTTCTAAAATGACATATATGTTGATTTATTAAGAGTTAACATAGTATAAACGGGAACATTCTAAATATCGGCAAGTTTTTTACGATGAAACATCATAGGAAAAGAAGAGAAAATAGAGACTTTATGGTTAAAAAATATTCGTTACTAATAAAGGCTCCAGGTAAGATCGATTATGTAAACTATTGTAAACTAAAGAAATTAAAACTATAATACTCATATAAACAGTCATTTTTACGGGCAAAAAGGAAATATGTAATGGGAATAAGATTAAAAAGCTTTTATCTTAATCGGGCCGTTACTTTATTAAAACATTCTTGGAATTCGTTTAATAGATATGTATGTAACACCAATCAATCAATTCTCGTCAATCGGTTTGTTACATTGGTTGTATTATATTACATTAGAAATGCTAATGGCGTATGAATTATGGAGGTTTTATGTAGGGAAGCTTTTAGATTAAAGGAATACATTATTAAAAATAGATAACACAGTAATTACCGCGACATTACATAATTTGTATTTGAATACAACACACAATCATTTTAAACCTAATTATATACTTATCTTTTTAGGTTATCTTCCGTCTTTTATTAATTTATTATATATAATTATATGACTGTTAATCTGAGGATAATCTTTATAAAAAAAGTTACATTAGGTCGACCATGGTTATTAATCGTATAAGATACTGATTTGCATGAGATTGTTTTCACAAATTAATGGTTATAACATGGTTAGAATGGTAAAAATTAAGCAAATTAAATGATGAATTAATAAAAGTAGAAAATTGTCGGCTGGCTTTATCAGGTAAAAATAAAATACCTATTTTGGCGGTATGTACAGTTGTATTTTCTTAAAATGATTACCTCATCAATTATTACTAATTACATTGAATTCCTAAAAATTAGAGCTTCATTTAAAATCAAAGAGAATCACTGAAATTAAAAGGCATTTTCTTCCAATGTTCTTCAGATATATATCACAGAAACCCACAATCAAATATTTAAACACATATGTGGAACCGAAACGCCTTTATTCAACTGCCACGCTTAAGTGGAAAAATGTGTTAGTTGATACGGGAATGGCTGAATTCTAAATTATATTATATCCCATCATTTAAGCAGAAAATTACTTTTGAAACGCATGAGCCGCCATATTAGTATCAGAATAATGTTTCTATAAAATTTAATGTCCGTTGGAAATGGATACGAAACGGTTATTTCCACACTTTGATTAATTATATTAATGAGATTGTTGGACCGTGATGAGTTTGGTATAAGTAGATGCGATTGCAGTCCGACTCGCTGGGGTTTCATTCGAATTCTGTTGAGTGGTCATCCGTGGAAGTTTAAAATTTGACTTTCTGAATTGAGAACTATAATCATATAGAGACTTTGTATTTGTGGCAAACTAATGTGATTAGTGTGTAGTAATTTTAAACAAAATAATACTAGAATTGTTTTAAATATGTTATTAAGTTTAATTCACTACGTATGAATACTCCTTAGAGACCTGAGAAATAAAATGATCGGCAAAAGTTACGGATATTGTCAGTATTTAAATTTTGTTTTCAAACATAAAATGTGATATATCAGGGACGAAGCTTTTGAAAACGGTAAAAAGTGAAAAAACAAACAAGTAAAACGATGAAACACATTTGAATAGGAAGCAAATGTAACAAAAATTAAAGGTTAAATAATTTACCGAAAATCTGAGGTCGTGAAGTGTAAATGGAGGTGGTTTTTAAGGGTAAAAAATGGTTTATCACAATTTCTGGTAAAACAAAAAGTCCTAAAAAAAGTCAATTACATTTTTTAGTTTAATTTTACTACTAACTCGAACTCTGATTGTAGATCTGTGAATATAAATTACAAAATAGTTTGGTCAATTGGCTATGCCAAGGCTATAATTTTGAGCTATTTAGTAAATTTACACTTTAATTACTCGAAAAACGTAAGATTCCATGTTGCGTTGATAAACTCAAAAAAAGTAGAGTAGGCGGTGCTGTTGACTTGCGCGAAGCTTTATACCATGTTTTCTGTATTTTTAAATCTTAAAATTTTGTCGCAAATAAACTGAGTTTTTATAAAGACTTTAAATAAATAAACGTGGAACGATTTTTGTCAATTTTTATTATTCTCATGAGATTAATATAATTTATCCCTTTAATTAACCCTATGGAGTTTCGATAACTTGAGCCTAATCTTTAAAACTTATAAGATAAAATATTAGTTTTGAATTTTGGCAACAAATGTGAGGCATTTGAAATATGCAAAACGCTGAAATTAAACTTTCACATTACAAAACGATCTAAAATAATCGAAACTGCTTATTTTTCACATACAACAGGCATTTCCAGCGACGTGCGATCGTTTGTAATGTAAAAGTTTAAATTCTGCCTTTTTTAGTCATAATTTAAATGACTCATATTTGTTGCCACAACTCAAAAATTTAAATTTCATGTTATAGGTTTTGAAGATTGGTCCCTTAATATTAAAATTTCATTATGAGCGGTTAATTAAAGTGATAAAAGTTATTCATCTCACGAGAATTGTATAAAATGACAACCCTGTACTTGGCGATTTTTTCGTTCTGTTTAACACGAAGAATATTGTTGTTGGGGATCGTCACATCAATTAATGTTGTTTGTCTCTTTAGTTTATTGACTAGTATGAGATCTGGTCTATTACGTGCCACTCGATAGAGTCAGACATGAACAAATGATAGAAGTGCTGAAGAGGACAGGAATTGACGGAAAAGACTTAAAAATAATAGCTAAGTTGTATTGGAATCAATCAGCGGTACTCCGAATAGATGGAGAATATACAGCTCAGGTTAAAATTTTAAGGAGAGTGAGACAGGGGTGCATAATTTCACCACTGATATTTAATCTGTACTCGGAGCACATTTTTGAAGAGGCTCTAAAAGATATTGATGAAGGTATATCAATAAATGGAGTCAAGCTCAATAACCTGCGGTATGCAGATGATACAATAGTGTTTTCCAATACCATAGAAGGGCTGTAAAACTCAATGAACAAAATAACGGAAACAAGTAGAAAATATGGACTGGACATAAACACCAGCAAAACAAAGCTAATGATCATCAGCAAGAAAAACATAACTCGAGCAAATCTGTATGTGAACCAAATGAGAATTGAACGAGTCTCACAATACAATTACCTGGAAACTATAATCAATAAGTCGTGGGACAATACCTAAGAGATTAAATGTCGCATGGGAAAGGCAAAGAGTGCATTCTTGAGTATTGAGTTCTGTGTTCACGAGCCATGACCTCACCCTAGAAACAAAACAAAAATAAGGCTCCTTAAATGTTATGTGTACTCAGTGCGTCTTTACGGAGTAGAAACGTGGACATTAAAGGCGGAAACTCTATCAAAACTTCCGGCTTTTGAGCTATGGTCATACAGAAGGATCTTAAAGATACCATGGACAGACAGAGTCACCAATGAAGAAGTACTGCGGAGAATGAAGACAACTGCCGATTTGGTCAACATCGTGAAGGGCCGTAAGCTGCAGTATGGGCCATATAATGAGAAATCAAGGCAGATACGAGCTACTTCAATACATTTTCCAAGGTAAAATTGAAGGAAAAATGGCCCCAGGATGAAGAAGAATATCCTGGCTTGCTAACCTGAGAGCATGGTATAGAAAGACCTCAACACAGCTATTTCGTATAGCAACCAACAAAGTCATCATAGCCAGAATATTCGCCAACTTTAGGAACGGACAGGTACCCTAAAGAAGAATGTGCCACTGTTTGGTCTGTCAGCACAGTGCAGTTCCAGTATAGGTTGTAGTTGTCATTCTCAAGTATACCCTCAGGAACGTATTGATAATATGGAAGATGGTTTGTTTGAAGAAGTCCCAGTTTGACAGCTATCTCTTGATAAAGGATCTTTCATACTCAGTCGTGCCGTTCCTTCTATTCAGTTGCAGCAAACATCTGACAGCCCCCGGAAAGATGTTGGAGGTTTCCTGAGCTTGGCATTCATATCGGCATTTATCATTTTGGACCTGAGGGTTTTTGACGATATATTTCAGGTAATTTTTGGTTGGTATAACCTGATCCTAAATGGCCAGTAGTGAACCTTCTGTTTTAGGGAACATATTTCCTGATCTCAGCCAATAGTTCGACGCTATATTGTCGACATGGTCTTGACTGACCTCATTGGGATGTCGCCCGTGCAGAGGTTTACCCATCCAGATGCGCATTTTTTCGTCCTTAGTGAGATGGTTTATGCGGATTTCTGGTTCCCTCAGTTTGATCTGTGTTGTGTCATCTAGTGCACAAATCGCTCGATGAAGAGTAGATGTTTCCGCCTGCACCTAAATTTCGTGCCTTAAACAAATTTTGACTGTTAAGGTGTGAACGAAGCAGCTGTTTTACCCTTCGTATAAACTCAGTAGTTATTTCAGTTTTCATTTGCTTATTGTCAATCTTTTGCGCTTGCTTTATTCCGAGGTATTTATACATATCATTTTCACCCATGGCCTCGATATCTGGCCGTTTTGCATATCGAATCCGCCGGGCTGAACCTTTCCTTTGATAATATTTAAAACACGGCACGTCAAGACCGAAGTGCATACTAATATCATTTGAAAAATTTTCTACAGTTTTTAGCATCTGATCTAAGTGGTTTCGAGTGGAAGCCATTAATTTCAAATCATCCATATACAACAAATGATTAAGCTTCACCACAACAGTATTGTTATTTTTGATACTAAAACCTGAGTCAGTGGAGTTCAGAAGCTGAGATAGTGGGTTCATCGCTAAACAGAACCAGAGAGGTCTCAACGAGTTCCCCTGGAAAAGGCCCCGGTTGATTGCAATATTTTCAGTTTCGATATTGTTTTCACACTTGTGAATTTTTGACTTCCAATCTAACATTATATGTTTTAAAAGGGTCACTATGTTATTATCGACTTAATATATTTTTAATATATCTGTAAGCCATTTATACGGCACTGAATCAAACGCCTTCTTGTAGTCGATGAAAGAAGTAAATAGATTTGGTTTCTTGCTATACGCTTGGTTAGAAATGACAGAGTCGATAATAAGTTGTTCTTTGCAGCCCATAGAACCCTTAGCGCATCCTTTCTATTGATCCTAGATCGATGAGTTGGAAGACAAGTAATTGGGCGGTACTTGGTTGGATCTTGGGTGTTATTTTGATCTTTGGGAATTAAATAAGTTATTTCCTGGGTTGGGAAAGATGGTATTTCCTGCGGATTAGAATAAGTATTATTAATTATTGTTGATAAGCACTTTCCAGAACTTCTTAAGCTAGAAGTTCTGAACGTCATCTGGTCCAGGAGATTTCCAGGTATTCCTCTTTGATAATATTCGAAACTTTTTTAGTGGTGAATGGTTCGTAGGGAGCAGTAACGTAGTGTTGGTAGTTGTGCGCCGTATCTTCGATCAATCCAGCATTGGTGTAAGAGCAGCTGGTGTGGAAAGTTGATTTCCTCAATTATATTGTAATATAGATATTGTAATTATCACTATGATTATTTAAATTATCATTAATGTTTGTGTTTTTCTCACTGTTATTATGACTTTTTAAAATGTCAAAATAATATCGAGGCATATATTATATTTAAAGAGAGCCAATTTTGAACAACCAATAAATAACAACGGAATTGGTTTCAAAGGCAAACTTGGTTTATGTATTTCTTTGTAACAGGTCGCATTTTTGAAATATTAAGGGTGCGCATTTCTCTAAGGAACATACTGTAGAGCGTATGATACTCATTTAAATTCTTATGACATCCAGTACGTTCTTTAAGCTTTGACAGTAACTTCATGCTTGCCATTCATTAAATATTTTGATGCACATTTTGAAGATGCAAATAACAAAAAATAATAAATAAATAAAATTTTCTTATTTGGTACTGTTTAATTTGTTTAATATTTTTATTATTATAAAAATTGTAAAGGATTTGTAATATTTTAATTGGCTAAACTATCTTAGTTCAGTACTAGACAATGGATAGCTTTAGAATAAGGCAGAACAATCTAAGTATTGTCTATAAGTGATTAAAATTAGTTGTATCATCGTTATCCCCAATGAAACTTTCTCGCTTCTGTCAGTCTAACAGGAAATTCACCTCAAAACAACACATCCGTTCCAACATTTTAATTGAAGCATGTACTACAAGACGGCTCTGTGATACATTTATAAATATACACGGTTTCATACTTTGCCACACCTGTTGCAATATATTTCCATGCGGTTTTTCTTGTACTTATTGCAGGAAAGTTTACATTTAAGAATATTTGCGGAGGTTATGGCTGCAATTAAACGCCGTTTATATCTTTATTTGCTACAAATAAACGTTAGAGAAGTCAATTAAGTTAATGGTAATCCATAAAACAATTATGGAGGAAATACAGATGTATTTATGGGTAACATTATGAAAAACAAAGGAAAATTTTCTATCATTAATATTTCGTCTAAGTTTAGTACAAACAACAATTGATTTACTGATAACACATTGTCTCGTCAAGAAAATTTTTGTGATTTACTTATTACTATAGAAACAAGCTTTTTAACGTTTAATGCTAACATTTAACCACAACTAACTACTAACATTTAAACTACAACCATAGCATTAGTAATTTCTCAGAAGTTGATGATAACTACTGATTTACCCGTAGATTATAGAATTCTAAAATCTAAGAAATAAACCAATTTAAGTTTATATTAATGTAATAAGTATAATAGTCACTTTTATAGATTTAAGAGTACAATAAATAACTGGAAGAAACATGTAAAATAGATACCGAAATAATACCATTACTTATTTCAAACAAATATTTTCAAATGCTCATTTTATGTACCCTGCTAAGATTATTATACATAGGTACCACCCACACTTGAAAACCTTAAACTATCTGCTTTTACACTTTTTAACACATTGACGATCGCGAATACAACTATATCCTACCATAAACTTAAGCAGAATTAAACTGATTTAATAGAAACAATTATGTAAATTGTATATTATAGTATTTAAAACTTTACTACATTTCTAAAAACCGTCTACATTACTAAAGGTTCTAAAGGTAAATAAATCATGTAGGTTGAATAACAACATACTTGTAAAAAAATTTAAAAAATAATTTATGATAAAATTCTTCATAAAATCAGCAAATTTTCGCATTAAAAATATTTACTCATAACAACTCTACTGTTTTCTACTAATTATTTTTTATTGAAAACGGCATAGTGCAATAAAGTTTTATTTACACTATAAAAGACTGCACATAAAGATTTTTCAAAACACGGAAATAAAAGCATTTCCTAATTTGCATAAAGTGCGAAGCTTGTTAATTAAAGTTTTTAATAAAACGTTACATTTTTTTCGTATTTAATTAAACAAGAAACAGAATTTGCAATTAAGCAGATGCTACTT
Source organism: Diabrotica balteata (assembly GCA_918026665.1). Lineage (NCBI taxonomy): Eukaryota > Metazoa > Arthropoda > Insecta > Coleoptera > Chrysomelidae > Diabrotica > Diabrotica balteata. The sequence goes on from OU898282.1 coordinate 50,520,228, forward strand.
TTTCTGAAACATATAACTTTAAAATAAAAAGGACGCTCGACTCCATGAGCATGCAATTGTGTTATTACTTTTCTCTATTTCTCAGTGTTTACGGGAGAAAACACAAAAAATACCTATAGTCATTATTCATTAAAAGTTTTTTACAGTGAAAATAAATACTCCACACGAAAATTTAAAAGGAAAGGTAATCTTCCCCTTATTACTAGTCTTCTACATATTATAAAGAGCCATAAAAAATCATAATTATAGTGGCCGTCGAACAAACCTTCATTCTTTTGAGTGGGTATCACTCCCACGAAATGTATTTAACATAAAACCTAATTTCTTTACATATTTCTCATTCTAAAATACGTTTGAGTCCTTTATTTTATTTTGAAACATGTATAGGAGAGTTATTTGTCCGTAATGTAACAAAATTCATAAACAAGGACATGCAAAATTCTAAAACATGAAAATCCTGCAAAATAAACTAAAATATTACTATTTTTGTCGTGAAGATCTTAGATAATGAATTTAATTAAATTCAAATTAGAGTGAACTAATATTAGTGTACAAAACTTACTTTAAAGTACTATAATTGCAATAGTTAATGTATAATCAATAGTGTTTTAAAAACTGACGCATCATCTCTCACCGTTATTTGTAAATGCATACAAGAGGTTTTAGTATTAAAATTTTATCAATTTAAATGTTTAATATCTGAATGAATTTTTGTATAATTTTAGTATAACACCGATATTTGTCACCGTAATCATATATGCCCAATACTTAAATATTCATCTTTTTATAAGACGAAAACAACTGCTACTCTCTTATGCAGCATCGGTATCAGCTAACCCCTCTAATCCAGTGCATACCTTATTTGTAATGTCCACGTATAATTTACACAATACCAATTCCTTACTACCAATAAAACCTATTCCACTAATTTTAGCATAGACACTTAATGATATCTCTCTTACACATACCCTTCCTCTTTATCCCCCTATATCTCCTTCTTGCATCATCTCCACGCCCAAATTTAACACCTCACCAACTTCGATAAAAATAAACATCCGAAAGAGATCATTATAGATGTATTTAAAGACATTATAAATACAAATAGTTACGACCTAATATTATACACGGATGCCTCAAAAAATGACACAGGAGTAGGGTGCTCTGTTACAACCTCTCATTTACTAATTAAGTCATCACTTATACCATCCGTCAGTAGCGTTCATACTGGCGAATTATTTAGTATATTGCAAGCTTTTAACCATATATCTCCACATAATAAGCAGGTTGCCATATGCACAGACTCTTTAGCATCAATCCATTCTATCAAAAATATATTTACTGATCATCCAATCGTCCAAAAGATCCTAGACTCTTACCAAAGATGGTTGCCATCTCATATTGGTATAGAGGGTAATGAAACTGCATATCACTATGCTAAACTTGCTACAGCATCACCTGAAATCACCGATAAAATTCAAATTTGTAAGGATCTAAAATCATATACTAAAAGAAGAACCAGACTCCTTTGGCAGCAGCATTGGAACTCTAATCGTTCGATCTTACACGATATACAACCGTCAATAACCAGTCAGCCTACATTTGACTATTCAGCCCTGTCAAGACGAAATCTCATTGTGATAAGACGACTTCGGATAGGGCATTCAAAACTCACACACGGCTACCTAATGTCATCTAGTATCCGTCCCTCCTGTCAAAGCTGCCAATCATATTTGACAATCAAACATATTCTCACTGAATGTCATCAACATTCGGCCAAAGGATTACAATACAAACTCAAAAGTGAAGTACGAGATATCCTAAACGACCCTGACCAAATAAAAGCTGTGCTACAATTCCTTAGAGATGAACACTTATATCAAAAAATATAATTAGATTTTAATTTAGACATTTTGTAACATATTATTATCATTCCGTATTATTGTAACATATTCTTAATGTAACACTTATTGTTTGTGTAATGAAAACTCATGTTATAGAACCTGTGTAAGTGGCCATAGTAGCCGAGCACGTTAAAGTCGAAATAAAAAATAATAATAATAATAATAAATTTACAATTATTGTAAGTAACGTATTTATTATATACTGTCAAAAACCATTGCATTTTACTCCATATTCACATTGCAATTGACCATCAAGTTGTTAAATTTATATTGAATATAAAAAATCCACAAACAGCTTAATCTGGTTCAGAATCTCAACGTTTTTTACTTTGTTTTTAGTAGTTAAGGTATTAAATTTGTAATTATTGCGTTAATTTTATCAATAATTTTCCACCAAGAGAGCGCGTTAGTGAAATCTAAAGCAGGCTACTTAAATATAGTTAGGCAACTTAGTTTATAGAGTAGATACATTGGTGAATTTAGAATGTTAGAATTTGACAAAATAAAAAATTTCTTTTAGAAATATTTATTTTGTGATGGGTATTAAAATATGGTTATAATTATATTACAATATTATTCATAAAACAAGAGCTCAGAAAAATGGAAAAGCCACTGGTCCAAACATAATCAATGTAAACGTACTAATTGCAGACAGTGAAAGTAAAAGTCTTGATTTGATAACAGCACTATTCAATAAGATATATAATACAGCTAAAATATCATTAGACATCAGACAATGTAATGATTATCAAATATTAAACTTGATGTCTTATGTCGTTAAAACTTTTCTTAGAATCATCCATACACGAATTTACAAGAAGTGTGAGTTTCAAATACTTAATTCGAATTTCAAAACGGATTGGGAACACTGGAATCTCTTTTTGCCTTAAACATGTTAACACAAAGATACAGAGACGTGAATGTAGTTGTATATGCATGTTTTACTCGTTAATAAAACGCATTTGACTGCGTTAACCCCATAAAAAGATACTAGAAATTCTGAGAACAACTGGAATTCACGAACAAGACCTGCGTATTATCTCAAAACTATATTGGCACCAAATGGCAACAATTGAAATAGACTACACAACATCCGAACATATACGAATCCGACAAATAGTTCCACAGGGTTGCGTCTTATAATCGTTTTATTTAATCTGTATTCGGGTCTATATTTAGAGAAGCACTTGACGAAGTCCAAGGTGGAATCAAGAATAACGGAACCAACATAGACATGAAAATCAGAAAAGAAACTATTCATAAAAAATAGTAACAAAAATGGCCACTGATATTTTTACTTTTATGGATACAACGGACATCAATGCACAGGTGATTGTATTTTGTTAATAAAAACTAATCCAAAGCTATTTCGTCAAGATTGTTTAAAAATTTCAGGTTTGAGTTTGATAAAACACAATATTTCCAAAAGGTCTATAATGCGACACTTTCGTTGTAATAATCAAATATTGCCAAAAAATATAAACCAATTATTAAAGAAACTGATGGTAAAGAACTGTCTAACGAAGAAGGTGTGAATGTGTGTAAATTTTATTGACAAAATTGTTTCTCAAACCACAACTACCCGTGAAGAAGGTCTTAGGAGCGATGAGCATAAATCAGAAGAAAGCGAGGAATGTTGCGTATTAATATGTTATTTTGACGATGTGTTTTTTATTGTTCGCCATGTGTTTTATTCTCTCGTAAGAATCTAGTAAAAAAAATCTAGTAAACAAAATAATTCGGCGAAAATTACCCAGAACTGACTTTTTCGCTAAATTTTCCACATCAATCTACTATTCAAGTACAAATAGAAGTATTTACACATCGTCTATTTACTACTGTATTAAAGGTATTTCAACGTTTTTCCACATATTTTTCTCATTTTACTTTGTGTCGAAATAACAACTTAAATCTAGTTAATATTTGATTAACTATTTACTGTAAAATTCTATTTTTCAAAATCAATTATTGACTATTTAGTTTTCTCTACGTTTCATTAAGAATAGTATAAAAAGTCTAAGCAAAATAGGGATAGAGATCAGTTAATCACGTCAGTTCATAAGAGGCTTCTTCGTCTTGATGAGCTTATCCGTTACGAATGTTTGCGATCATCATGGCAATCTTTATCTTATTTACAGCAGCGCAAAAAAGCTGCACACGTGTTGTATTGAACCAGATTGTGAGGTTCTTTAAATAAGATGTTCTTCTTCCTGGACCTCGTTTTCCACATATTTTTCCTCACAGGATGGCTTGTAGGAGAACATATCTTAATTCATTTCGCATAATATGTCCAAAGAATTGTAACTTTCGAGATTTGATGATGGTCAGTACCTACCTCTCGGTTCTTATTCATTCTTCTTAGGACCTCCTCATTTGTGACTCGGTCAGTCCACGGGATCTTAAGTATTCTCCGATATAGCCACATCTCAAATGCTTCCAGTTTCCTGCACATATCTTCGTTCAAGGTCCACGATTCAACTCCATAACCAGACGTAGCATCGCAGCATTCTTACTTTTGTATCAAGATAATGACACTTGAAGAAGGCCTCCGTCCGATTGAAGGTGGATATAGCTTTTCCGATGAGTGTTCTAATCTCCTGGATGTTCATTCTTTATTTATTATGATGCCGAGGTAGATGTAGGGCGTCACTCTTTCTACAGGGGATTGGTTGACGTAGAGTTGACCTTCTGTTATCATTTTTTTGCTAATTATCATCAGCTTTGTCTTCTTAACGTTTATATTGAGTCCATATTGTTCGCTGTAATACGTAATTTTGTTCATAAGAACTTGTAGGTTTTCTAAGTTTTCCGCAAATACTATGGTGTTATCTGCATATCTGATGTTGTTTAGCCGGTAACTGTTTAGTAGAATACTTTTTTCAGTATCGTTTAAAGCTTCGATAAATGTTCTTTCAGAGTACAGATTGAATATTAGAGGAGAAACAATCTTCAAAATGAAACAGCCTTGCCTCACTCCACGCATGATTTTCACATAGTGGGTGTGTTCGCCTTCAACTCTGAGATTTTCTGTCTGATTACAGTAAAGATTTCTAATTATTTTCAGATCTTTGTTGCTAATCCCTGCTTCTTTTAGTATCTGCATCATCTGGGTCTGCTGTACTCGATCAAACGCTTTCTCGTAATTAACTAGACATGCGTATGTATACGTCGCAGTTAATCCATAAGATTAACTCAGGTATAATACGTATACTATGCGTATTATTATTTGCTATTTAATCACTGGATAGTTATATTTAGTGCTACTTACAGTTGTATGTATTCGATGTTTTTGTACAAATATTCACTATTTGTATAATCAAATATTAAATTGCCAAGTGTTTCTCTCTTCGACAAGAAGTCATTACATAATGCTAAACAACAATTACTAACATAATACTGTTTACAAAAATAAAAGTAATCTATTTCTCTATTCGATTCCAATACTTTTTACTTTGGAATCTTGTTTTTCACGCCCTTTAACACTGATTTTTAAAATATTCATTTTGTGAATAAATTTATTCTGAGCGGATTTAGAGGAGAACTTTGAATATAAGACTCGAAAACTACAAAAATGTTAAGAAATATACCACAAATATTAAATGATCCTCGACCATTTACATATTTTAACATTTTTATTGATAATACTTTATCATAAACTATCTTAGTTATGTTTTTATTGTTTGGTTATTTTATTTGGTTCGTAATTTAATTTCAAGTATATCAGAAGCTTCAACGAAATCGGTACAAACTGAAGTTCCGTTATATGTATACAACAATCGCATACTAAATCTCATATTGAAAGCCCTAATTACATATGATGGTAAAAGGCTTCTGCTTTATATTAAGTCGTCATCTCTTTCTTTTCAAATATGGCGTTTTCAGCGTTCCGAAGTTCGGAGGCCGATGAATAATTCTGGCGTCTGGTGACCGACTAAGATAGTGTCAAGTTGTTTTATGGCTACAGATAGCGAACAGAACCGATTCATTAATTACCTCTTTAATTACGGAGCCAGAAGAAAAAGCCGATATTTTTCGTGTTTTCTAAAGGGATAGATTTATTATTGGTATCAGGAGGTTTAGCCGGGTCTCGGGATCTTGTGCTGATATAGTTGTTTAATTAGATTTTGAGACAGGCAGATATTTAGATCATTATCATGAATTTTGGTAAATTCTTGGCTTACCCGTTACTGAGTATTTGATTGATTAATTCACTGCAAGAGGGGCAAAATACACGAAAGTTAGTATTTCTAAAAATCATGAAATAAATTGTCAAACTGATGGATATGATTAATTTACTTTATTAATCTTCTTCTTCTTCAAGTTCCACTCCTATCGGAGATTGGAAATCATTCTGGCAATTATAATTTTATTGGTTACTCGCCTGAATAGTTCAATTGAACTGCATCCAAACCACTCACGGAGATTGCGTAGCCACGAGATTTTACGTCGATTTTACTTTATTAATACATTATATTAATACCTATTAATGCATACCAATCAAACATTTTAATTTGATTTTCAAAAAATAAACAATATTATACATAAAGGCCAGAGCATGAATGAAGCTGTATGAACAAGAACAAGAAATAGCAAGAACCACTAAATCCAGAAAATTAAAATTTGCGCACATACAATACTTGTATTTGTCATCGTTTGTCGTTGTCATATTAGGTTCCCTAACGTTGGCAATTACATTGGCGAGTTGTTTAGGGACTTTAACTAATCAGAAGAGTTGTTCCTTCAAATTCCTCTGCGGCCTCTTGATTTTACCTTTAATGATAAACTGACCGATCTCCCCTAAAAACATGCAGGTATGATATTTTTCTAATTTGAATAGTTTTCAGTAACTCTCGAACGGCATTGACTTTATATAACACAGCTTCGTTGATCTGCATTACTGTCCAGGGTACTCAGAACATTCTTCTGTGCAACAACATCTTAAAAGTCTCTAGGCGATTTTTTGTATCAGCCTTCAGAGTCCAGGTCTCGGTGCCATGTAGCAACTGACCAAATATATCATTTGATAATTCTTTGGCGTAATTTTAGGTTTAAGCTGCGGTTACAGAAGAATGATTTCATCTTTAGATACGTTAGTCGAGCTGCTTCAATTCTGCATTTGATCTCTTTACTTCGATTTAGTTCTTCTTCTTCTACTTTTTTATGTAGACGTGACTCTGTCTGTTTTTTAGTCTGCCTCCAGTAAGTTCTCGTTTCATCGTTTTCGTGGTCTTCCTACTGATCGTCTTCCTATTGGGGAAACGTCTTTTAACATTTTTACTCTATTTGTTGTCATTCAGCTTATATAATCATTCCATTCTACTCGTCTATTTCCTACTCGTTCCTTGATGTTCTTCACCTTGTATCTACGTCGTATATCTGTACTTTTAGGTCTGTTCCATAGGGTTTTACCATCAAGTTTTCATCTTTATTGTTTCTAACATCCTTTTTGTCCTCTCTGTGTCAGGTTGTGTTTCTGCCGCGTATGTCATTATTGGTCTGATGACTGTCTTGTAAATTCTGCCTTTCATTTCGTTCCGATATTTTGATTTCTTCATATTGTTTTATTGTGGCCACCACTTATATTTCAAATTTACATCTTAGTAAATTTGCGGTTATAACTAAGCAGTTTGGGGAAGCTTTTTTGGGGAAATTAACATGTTAAGTTTTTTAGCGGTTATACTAAATTGGTGCAGCATACGTTGTAAGTCATCTTCATTTTGAGAAAGTAGTTGAACAATAGATGACTCGGAATCTTCCTATCTTAACCCAATCTCTTTTGCGTACAATAAGTGGAAAATTTCCTTTAATTGGACCTGGTCAAATGCCTTCTTAAGGTCCACGAAACATAGATATGTTTATTGCGTATAATCTTGTTGGTCTGTAATATAGCATCTCAGATATTTAAAGTGAGTAAATCTCTTGATGTTTTGTGGATCTATCTGTAGGGCACCATTGTCATGAGGTTGGCCATTTTGTCTTAGAAGAATTCATTTTTAGACCCATTACCTGTCGTTTTAACATAATCCACTAACTCTTAAAGGCCGTGGAGACTATTGGATAGGATAACAGCGTCGTCAGCGTATTTAAGATTATTAATCACCACTTCACCACTGATTTTCACTCCAAAGTTTTAATCTTGCAAAGCCTGTTTGGAAATTATGTTCAAGTAGATATTAAATAATAGCGGGGATATAATGCATCCGTGTATAACGCCTCTGTGAGTGTAAAATTCGTCAGTTAATCTCGCATTGACTCGTACGCTGTTTTTTGCTTCCAATACAAGTTTTATATGATACGTAGATCTCTACCATTTCTCTTATCTAATCTTGGAGAAGAACTTGAGTATTCAACGTCTACATGAACATTTATGTGATAGGCAATTCACTAACACCATTGAGTAAAGTAACAGCATATGAAGCGGACACTGCGTCTGTAAATGTCAGAGTATATATTTCTTAAACAACAAAAAATTAGTGACAAATATTTTTAGAGTCAAATTCTATATAGCAAAAGAAAAGACTATATTTTAAACCATGAATTAGATTCATTTACTAAAGCCGCAACAAATGTTTACCAAAGAGTAAGGTACTTACTTACTGGCGTAAGTAGAGAAGTTGCTTTACTTTACTTTTTCGTGTCGAAGCGTAATCATTTCAGGTGTTTGGCCCAGAATCGGGAGCAGATTATTGTATTAGTATGGGTTTTTCAATGTTTTCCAATGCTGTGCTCTTTATTTCTCTTCATGTTTTCCAATAGTATTGGAAAACATGACGAGAAATAAAGCTGCAGGAGAAGATAGTATTACGGTTAACATCAGGGTAAAGTCCCTAAGAGCTGAAACAACTCTAAAGTAATCTTATTACACAGGCAAGGTGATAGTCGAAAATTGGAAAACTACAGACCCATCAGCCTACTGTCACACCTGTTTAAAATACTCACCAAAGTCATAACTACTCGACTAACAAGGAAATTAGACGAATACCAACCATATGAACAGGCAGGTTTTAAAAAAGGCTGTTCAACTTCCGATCACCTGTTAACCACAAAAATATTAATAAAAAAATGTAACGAATACAAGTTTCCAGTTTTCCTAGCATTTAGACTACGAAACAGCTTTCGATACCATAGAACACACGGCCGTAATAAACGCAATGCAAATTTGTAGAATAGACTGCAGATATATTAACTTAATAAAAGAAACTATGAACCAAGCTACAGCTACATACTACCTAAATGAAAATGAACACACGAACCCTGTACCATTAAACAGATGAGTCAAACAGGGAGATACTTTATCACCCAAACTGTTCATCTTAGTTTTGGATGACGTTTTTAAAAACCTAAATTGGAAATATAAGGGAATAAACATCAATGGCCGCTACCTCAGTAATCTACGATGTGTAGATGGCATAATCCTGATAGCTACTGACCTATAAGAAATGCAAACCATGCTTTTAGAACTACATACCGAATCTTCTAAAATAGGACTGAAAATGAATTTAAACAAAACAAAAGTCATGCACTCCGAAGACACCGTGACAATAATAAACGATAAATTTATAGAAAAAGTTGAAGAATATATATATATACTTAGGACAAAAAATAATACTAAATAGGGAAATTCAAACTAAAGAAATAAAAAGAAGAAGAAAGTTAGCTTGGGCAGCATTCGGTAAACTGAACTATATACTCACAACTCAACAAATTTAATTACATCTTAGATCTAAAGTTTTTGATGCATGCAATATTCCTATATTAATTTATGCGGCACAAACATGGACAATCACAAAAAAGAATATGAATATACTTAGAGTCACTCAACACGCGATGGAAAGAGCAATGCTAGGTATATCACTTAAGGACAAGAAAACAAACATATGGATAAGACAGAAAACCAAAGTCACCGATGTGGTGCAAAAATCATTAAAGTTGAAATGGGAATACGCTGGGCATGTAGCTAGGAGCGATCTAAACAAATGGCACAGATCAATTTTAACCTGGAGACCATACCAACACAAAAGACCCAGAGGCAGACCTCCTATGAGATGGACAGGTGATCTGAAAACGACTGCCGGGAAAAACTGACTACAAGTAGCGTACAATAAAAACAATGGAAAGGAAGACTTGAAGAGGCTTATGTTCAGATGTAGACGTGAAAGGCTAGACGAAGAAGAAGAAGAAGAAAAAGGTTTTTCACAGATCATCCTTCATTCACAGAAACGGGTAATGGTTGCACTGGAGAAGGGAGGTCATGTCCTGTCGTCGGCCGGACGTACATAAGATGTCATTTTCATACAGCTAGTTCCATCTTGCTCTGTTGGCCTTCACAGCGGCCCAATTTTATATGGTTCAGTATTGACCATGGCCTCCAGTCGCACTTCAACCAAGTTGGTCTGTTTGGTTTTAGACGATACCAGGCTGGAGGTTCCACGGGGATACTATTGAGAAAACCTTTCCTGGATCTTAGCCGCGGGTTGTCATGTGAGTGTTCTTTCGCATCAAACAAACCTAACATGTTATTATGGTCCTCTGACCAAGAAATGACTGTGAAGGGTATCTATCATACGCAGAAAACGCATAATCGAAGAAGCTGAAAGCGTTGGCTGTAGTTAGAAGTATATTTGGCTGGGTACCCCATTTAGAGTGGCGGAGTTTGCGAAGTAGCTTGTTACGGGATGCTACCTTCAGAGAGGTATTTTGACAGTGTGCTTTATAAGTTAATGGTCTGTCTAGTTTTACTCCGAATTCTATTCGATGCTCCGTGTTTTATAGCTGGCGTCCGTTTCATCTTATCTTCAGCTTTTGTTTTCGTCTCTCTTGATCTTATGTGAAAAGAGCAGACTTTGGTTTTAGTAGGGTTAGTCTTTAGCAAGTTTCTGTCGTAGTAAATCGTAACGTATCAAAATGATTTTGTTTTTGATCTCTTCGAAGGTTCTGTCCTGTAGGGCTAAAGCAAGGTCGTCAGCATGCAGGAAATTCTCGGCAGTTTTAATGATTGGTTGGTCTTAAGAGTACATGTTAAACAGCATTGGTGACAGCACCCCACCCGCGCTCGGCCATTCTTGTGATTCCGCCAGCTCCGTTTTTTAATCTTGAAAGAGATATCGAATCTCCTGTTTACAAACAACGATTTTACGGCGCTTGTGGGTTTTTCATCTATTTTGGCATTGCTATATTTCTATGAATATTGTATGACTGATGAAGTCATATGCTTCGGTTAGGTCTACGAACGCCACATCTGTAATTGGTTTGTATGTAAGGCTTGACTAGTGCAGTTCTTTTTTTCCGGTATGAACACAGCATGTTCGGGACTCAGGCGAGGCTCGAGGATTGACTTTGCGCTTCTATGTGATGTGGCACAGCCACCTTTACTTCCAAGCCATGAAGTAGAAATTTGGCAACAACGTCCGTGGTTTGTTTTGTTTAACATTTCATATAGGAAGGCTTGTAAAGTTTGTTGAATTTTGTGTTTTTTAAACTTTATTCGAATGTTTTATTTGTAAATTGTGTTTAAATCAATTATAAAATATTAATATAAGTGAAATTTCATTAAGTGTAGAACTTTTAGAAGATTCTTAACGACAATTTAAAAGGCAAGTATAAATATAAGCTACAAAACAAACTGAAAATAATAATACTTTTGCTTCTTGTTACAAAATATGTAAACTAAAAACAACAATCATAATACTTTTGTTTTTTGTTACAGATGCCCTGGCATTGTTGTGTACCTAGTTGCAAAACGTGTACCTGGTTACTTTAAAAACGAAACAGGTAGAAAGTACGTTTTCGTTTCCCAAAGATCCCCAAAGAAGGTACACTGGGTTATGCTCTATTCATAGAGAAGGCTATACAATTACCAAATCTTTCGTAGTATGTGCCAAATATTTTCATGAAGATGATATTCAGCGGACTGAACAATGAGAAGATAAAGATGGAAATGTACACATTGAAAAGTTAATATTTCCCAAATTAAAAGATAATGCACTTCCTAATATATTTCCTGAAGTACCATCATATGTAACTGTTCATCATACTAACGATAGAAGGAATCCCGAAGACAGAAGAAACTTTTTGCATAAGAAGAGGGAACAAGAGATAACAGAATTCTTAGACAATGATTTAATAGATTCTTTTGAATCATTTTTAAGAGACTTAGACAATAATATCCCATTGAAAAACTGGACAAGTAAAATTACAAGTGACTGTATATTTCTATGTATTAAACATTAATCAGTTGGGACACGAGTGTGATAATATTTGTGTAATAAGTATAAGTACTGTAATAGTTAGCAGTAATTTTAGTGTAATCGTCAATGTAGGTAAGAATAAATTAAGTAGTAATGATTTGAAATGGATTTTACAATATAGTAAATTAACAAAATGGTCACAATTAGAGAACTTACTTTCTCGATATAGATCTGCTTTTTAGATAAGTGATAACAAATTTGAGTATTACATTAAAAAATCTTAAGCTATTTTAAATCGATATACAAGTTATAAATGGTATGTTACATTCAACACATTGTTCATGTATACCTCTTTTAACTTGGTCTATATGACAACAAACCTATTCATATTTAAAATTGCTACTTTCGTATACCTAAGTATGAAAATTCAACAAAAGTTATAAGTAAATAGTATAATATTTAATTTTGAATTAGATTAATTTAGAACCATATTTATATTGTGTCTGATTTCTTAGGATGAATTTTTTAATCATAGTAATTATACTAAGTTTTTACTTAACAAATTTTATATCTTTTGTATTTTTAATAATCTTTTTAAATGTCGTGTTAATGTATTGTGTTATTTATATGCTTAAGTACTTAATACTTAAAATTTCTAGAGATTCTTGACTGCATTTGATTTTAAGATTAACTGTTTGACACTGTATTTTAAATGCAATAAATTTTACTCTAGTGATTATTTTATTAATAATATAACTTTAATAATAATAAAACTTTATATATATTTATTAGGTATATATAGAGTTTTATTTTTTTTTCCCAAAAATTTCCCTAAAAATATTTCTGTAATGAATTGAAGTTTTCAAAATATCAGTTTCCTAAAATTCAAATTAATTTAATTTTCTGGTAAACCTTACAGCTGATTATCGGACTACCGACGTCATAGAATGCGGTGTTGCCTTTTTTACTTCATGGCTTGGAAGTAAAGGTGACTGTGGATGTGGCATAGTAGACAGATTCGCCTGTAACTAACAACTGGCAATGCAGGGCAATAACTGCAATTTTTTAAAGGAAAAGGGGCACCGTTGAAGATTGTACTTGTGGTGTTCGTCTATTCAATGCTTTTGTGAAACGAATCTTTATTCTCATGAAAGATGTATGAACTGACGAAAAAGATTGCCTGTAAAAAGTGAATTGTGCATTTTCTTCCATATTAATGCCACCTTATGTTACAAATGTTTGTTGAAAGCAGTTTATTCCAAAACTAAATATATAAAAAAGTAGATACTAAGAGATTTCTATAAGTTTTAGCGATGTTTATCCACTAATAAAAAAAATTAAAAGTTCGATTTTTTTTCTCACACTCACAATACATCTAATTACTCTACTTATATCTCTATAACGATATAGTTAAGCAGTGCAAAAGAGGGAACTTTAAACTTAACCATTTAAAGTTTTTAGAATAGGCAAATAAACACTTTTAAAATAAGATATTCTCCAAAATATAGACCTCGACCTTACTATTTGATATACTTATTTATTTATTAGGTTGTCCATTTATAATATCGTAAATTACCAAGACAGCAGCAATCATATAATATCACCTACTTTTAGAACGGTCGCAAAAACGAACAATACATTGTTGACAGTTATGTCTTAATATAACAAACAATGTTCAACCATCTATCATCACTGTCTACTTGAATCGGAGAGGTAAAAAAGAAAGAATCCATTTCAATACTAAGATTAATGTTATTTTATATAGATGGTAGAGTTTGATTACCGACAAAGTAAAATCATTATTATGAACTAGTTTTTTTATACTTCAAGAACTTACTTTTATAAATGTTCATCAAATATATCCCACCGATTTCATATTAATGAGACGACGAATAAAACCATATTTTATAACTGAAGATTCAATAAGTATTTGATCAAAATTAATTATACTTTTAACATTAGTTAAAAAAAAAGATAAATTACAAACATTTCTTTTTTCATCTACCATCAGGATCTTGCGCATGGAAGCATTGTTGCTAGACAAACTATTAATAAGTAGAATTAGGAAGTCTTGACTATTGCACATTGCCTACATAATCAATACAAGGCAATTTTTTCATAAAATACGGCATATTTGTTAAAGAACATTACCGTTTTTATTTTATAGAAGGTGAGTGTCTGAGTGATAAGCAATTTTTGATTTTTCTAAGTCGTATGGAAGTCCGGATGAGGAATACCAAATGACCATTAAAAGTGTCTGTCTATCTTCAAAATAACATTTGAACGGTAAGTTGAATGTGTCTCAACTTTTGGCCCAAAGTTACACTACTATCACCTAATCGACTGATATTTAAACTAGAAAAAAATTAGGTCCAGTAAAAAGTTAGTTCGTTTTGTTCATAGATTTTAAAAAAATGTAACTTTTTTTGCAAAGATTAATTTTTTGTAACAAATATTTAATTTATAAGTAGACTACCACAGTTTGTGCTATATAATTTAAATAATGCATCCCCCTTAGCCAATTTCCAGAATTTCAAAAGGTACAAGTTGTTTCGAATAATTCTAAAAAACCCGCTCTCCATAATATTTGTTTAGTGATTGATCGGTAGTGTCGTTGTATTAAATTTTCCGAATTTTATTTTTTTTTACTTAAAGCAAAACGCTACAATAGTAACAAACATTTTATTTTTGAATTATTGAAAAATAATATTATCATTTAAAGTAACCTGCATTATATATGAATTTTGTTTTTAAATTTGTGAAAAACAACACAAAAACTAAATTAAACAAAAATAAAAAAAAAATAATGTTGTAATTTACATTCCTTCTCACAATTTATGAGGTGCAGATGTTTTAATACAGAATATGCAGATATTCTTTTGTTTATGGGTTTACAGAACTGGGAGGTCTGTTGAGAAAATATGGAAAGTTTCCTAAATCACATTTTAAATCATCAGTTGATCATTTACAAGAAGACCATATCCTTCATGCAAACTAAAGCGATCCTAAAATAAGTACCAGGCAAGTAAGCAAACAATTAGGCGTTGACAGGTGCTGTGTACTTAGATTTCTTACAAAATATTTTACCAAATCCTACCAGCCAATGTATCCACTCGAGATAGGTACTTTATGTACGATGGGACATCACCACATTTCTCAGTTGCTGTTCGTCAACATCTTCATGCATCTTAAGAAATATATAGGCGAGACGAGGGGAGGCTTTATGGATGGTCACCACCTAGATTACCTCATATCAATCCGGTTGACCATTCCATATGGGGTCGATTAAAAGAAATGGTTTGTTAAGAAAATATAAATAAACAAGAAATAATTCATAGACTTATTGATTCTTGTAAAAACATTAGAAATGATCCCTTAACTTCCAGTTCAGTTAAGACATTTGATGGTCCGTCAATGACGTTCTATAGGAACAGGTGGATTCAGTTCGAAAATTTGTTTTAAATCTCAACATGTTTACCTTTGGATTTGGTTAGGTTCGTTTCATTTGTTGCTTAAGTTATTTTATATAATAAGTACATATATTATATAATTCTTGTTTAATCCTAAATTTTATTAAAAATGTAAACCAATTTGTTTATTTTTGATGTTCAATTTATTTGCCTTTCGTTAATTTAAAAAACATTCATCTTTATTTTTTGCTGCTGAAACAGAATTCTGAGAATTTAATAAAACGACACTACCAATGAATCACTAAACAAATATTATACAAAGCGATTTTTTATTCAAAACAAATTATACCTTATAAAATTTTGGAAACTGGCAAAAGAGTTGTATTATTTCAAATGTCTAGCACGAGTTGTGTTAATATTAGTACTTATAAAATAACTATTGCTTAAAAAAATTTAATTTTTTCAAGAAAATTTACATTTTTTTAAATTTGTGGTTCACTCTGCCAAACTTTTAACTCAAATTGGATTTTTAATTGAAAATTAAGTAATAGTGTGGTGGAAAAAACAAATAGTTGTCTAATTTGTAAAATTCGTATTTTAGTGTTTTGAAAACGGTATTCAGGATCAAATGTTTTCGATGAACAAAACAAACTAATTTTTTAAAACATTACCTGATTTTTTCTAGTTTAAATATTATTAGATTAGGTGGATTAGTAGCGTAGTGTTTAACCAAAATGTGGGACATATCGAACTTACGGTTTAAAAGTTATGAAAAATAGACATTGCGATCTAAATTCACAACTCCTCCTGTATGTTATTAAACAATGGGAGCAGACACTTTTTAGTGGTCATTTATGTCTCTTCATACGAGGTAGAAATATGTACAGTTCCCAATGACTCGCCCTGTATATGAAACCTATATGAAAACTAAATGTAATTTACTCAGCAACAAGAATATTTCAAATGCATGGAGTTAAACATTTTCTTTTTCGTGCTTCGATAATTACGCTGTGCCCTCATATAAATGGGATTTATGTTTTATAATCAAATATAATAACTGATTTAGTAGAATTACTATTTGTTATATTTAAAAACAACTTACCGTTAGATTACAATCAACATAAACAGTACGCATACCTGAAACAAAATTTTCTAAATTAGAGATTATATCATAAAAAAGAAATGTCTTTAGTATCTATCAAATATTCTTTTTATCACATTTTGCTTTTTCTTTTGTAATTAATTTAAATTATTTAAAAAAATCAGTAAGCCCTTATCGTTCACATAAATGGGAATAAAAATAATTGAATAGTTGAAAATATTGAATTTTAATACTATATGTTATATTAAAACTGTGATCCTCGGCAACGTATATGCATTTCAGTTGCTGTCCTAATTGAGTATTTTAAATTTTTTTTAAGTTTATTAAGTTTTACTCCCCAGCCAGTCGGAAAATGGTTCAGCGTATGCGACATCACACCAATTTCGTAGAAGCCAGGAGTGTACTTGTCTTCCTGGCTCCGTTCTACTATCAATCTTGAAGGTGAAGTTTTAGGAGTGAATACTTTTGATCCTCATAAGTTTCGTCAAATGACAAACTTTTCATTTTTTTAGATGTTCTTGGCCCATTCCATGGATGTTCCTTATTTATACGTCCATGGCCCATTCCCATTTATCGTAATACCTCCTTATTGGTCACTGTTACTTTTAGTGATCATTTTTCTGCATCGTGCAATAGTAAAGACCACACGTCTATGTGGACGAGTGGAAATAGTGAGATTTAATTTTACTAATAAGAAGAAAGAATACATTTCGGATAGTCTCAATAATACTCAGATAATATCACGGAAAAATATTTTAGTATTGTCTTAAAAGCTAGGCTACGCTGAGTATGACACAAATATACTGTTAAAGTAATTTAAAAGGTATCCAGTGGTTTTAAAATAAAATACTAAGAAGCGTGGTAACGTGTTAAAATGACGATTGCTATATTTTGTCTAATCTTCGTTTAATTTTTGCTTGATCTTATCAAATTAACTTAAAAAACACGCCTTATATAAATGTTGGTTGTGCCAATAATATACCCATAGTGTTACGCCCTTACCCAAATAATCAGTTTATGATTGTATTATGAATTCTCCTTAAAAACACAAACATTAGTTAGGTAAATTTACCGCTGTAATACTCTATGTGCCGAAGAGTACGTTTGAATCTTTTATTGTCCCTTAAAAAGTCCAAACGACAATATCCCGTTCTGAACTAACCTAACATTTCCGTCTAAAACTTTGATCACAAACAAATTACCGGTACTTTAAAATAGTCTAAAATAACACAAGTAAAAAGAACACCATTTACAGGGTAATCAAGGATATAAAAACAAAGATGATGAACTTATGACAAAGGATCATGCTAAAATGAAGACCGTTACTTTTGATCTCCAGCAATACCTGCCAACACCAAACCTCCGAAGTAATGAGACTCAAACCTATTTAATAAAGTACTAGACAAACAAAAAGAAAAAATTTAGTAGCTAAATATAACATCCACATGATTGGGCTTAACGAGTTCGGCAAGTAGAGAGGAAACATTAAATTTAGTTACAGAAATGCAGAGCTACCCATTTTTTGGAGGCTTTTTTAGTTTCATGTAAATTAACCTTAAAACTGATAATTAGAATAACAAAGTAAACTGTTGACGTAGAGTTCCATATAGACAGTTACAAGTACATACATGTAAAAAGAAATTTTAAGTAGATTATTATTTTAAACATCTGTAAAACAATTTCATTTTTTTGAAAAATTTTAAATAGTGTTTTCTCGTTTTCGCCTTTCATGACATTTTCCTTCTTTTCACGTACAATAGCGAATTGATATTATTCTATTTATGCTATTTACTAGATTTAATATGATATTTGACTATTTCATTGATCACGTCTAATTATGATATTATTATCATAATTAGACGTGATAAAATTAATTATTTTGTGGTGTGCGTGATATTTGTTATTTTTGAATATAGTTTAAGTAAATTTTTAGTAAATTTAATGATATTTAAATGTTCTCTTTGTTTAGTGAACATCCTATTTCTATTTTTTGTTTTTGGAACCCAAACAAATAAAAACAGTGGCGCCCTTTTTCTTTTAAAGAGTTGTTCTCTTCTCTGTTCCTTTTCTATTGTTTTTATCTCTTCTTTTTTTGTTTCTCAACTCTAAGAACTATTTCGACCATAGTATATCAGCCCTGAGCAACGGAGCCTTCAAGCCTATTGCGTACCGGTGTCCTAAGAATAATTCTTCATAATCTAGATCCTAAGGTATGGTACAGCATTATCGACGCTCATTCGTGCTTTAGGAACATTGAACTTTATAGAAATTTGGAAATTGATATTACTAAAAAGACCATCGAAAACTTGGAAAGACAATATTAAGGCAATCAAGCGTTTTAACAACACATCTCTGGTAACACGACTTAAAAGATAGAAGCGTTTTAAGTTGATCAAGTAAAAAGAATGTTAAGCTTATCACAGATTAATATTTAAGTCTATTCTTAGTATTAGGTTTCTCAACCGTAATTTAAGTTCTAGAAAAATTACTTATTATCCTATGTTAACCAAATTACACTGCTATTAATATATTTATATGTGAAGAAGACCGAATAGCAAGAGAAAGATCAACACGATGAACAGACCAAATAAAGACTCTGGTGAAAAAATACCTACCTGAAATCGTCCATCTGGTACAGAACCGCAACAAATGGATACAGCAACCTATCAATATTTAGAGTTTCCCCACGCCCTAATAATGTCTCAAGAGTTGAGGAGGAGGAGGTGTTTGTAAATAAATATTGGTTAATTAGATTGATTGTAATAACTATTTAGTCTACGTATCTTAATTTGATTTAGTAGATTCCATTACTTTCAGTTCATTTTTCCGTAATCTAAATTACTCTGAGAAATATTGTAATGAATAAACACTGACTAAAAGGGAAGCGAGATTTTTGTATTGTCGTTATCTGTATAACTGAGATTTAGCAAATAACTGGCTTATTCGACTTATAAGAGGCTATTGTTGAACTCTTGCTTCTTATCAATTTTGCTGTTTTGATTTAAGACGGCCCTTTTCACAGTTAGTTGTTTCTTAATAAAACTAAATTATCAAAAATATAAGAATTCTAGACAAATTTGTTTTGGGGTTCAGGCAATAAATTGAATTTATTTATTGCAAACTTTAAACGCTTCTATTTTCTATTCCCTCCGTATATATGTTTGAAAATTACCTTGACTGCGATTTCGCTGCAATTTAATAAACCACGAAGCGATGCGTGGTTCACATTCATGGTTGCTTTCAGCTAAATCAATAAACAACAAAAAAATAGAGAAAATTTCCCTTTATGTCCGCCATCAGGTTCATAAATTTTTCGTATCCGATTTGTCGTTTTGTTTCCACTCGAGATTAAAAATGGGTAAAAGAGACTTAGTAAATCATAGTTTCAACGTTAGTAAAACAAAATTAAAATGTGTGCTTTGAAAGCTTACAATTCATTGGAAACATTGCAGTACGAGTTACACTTTTATCGGTAGAACATTTAATAGTGGAAATCGATGTAAAAAACATTTGCATTTATGCCTTTATGAACATATCTACCAAATTGAAATTGCTTTTATCTTTCGATTGAAATGGATGCATTAGTGAAAAGTACATTGGATGGTAAAAACAATAGTTTTATCAAAAATTTTATATTACTGCTAGCAGCTATAGGAACTAAATAGTTCCTGAACTGTACCTGTATTTGATAAAAATATATCGATATCCGTAATTTTTTCGTACCATGTTTTTTCATATAAAGTTTAATTATCACCAAAGCTATTTGAATTGTAGATAGTTTTGATAGTAAATTCACCCACAAGATTTGTAATCACGAAGCATTCCTTCTTCCCCTTATGTTTTTCTTTTTCTGGATTATATCTCTAGAGCGTTCAAATTAAATTTTAAATTAAATTATTATCTTTCCTGTTTCTAACTGAGAGTTAATAAATGTAGACGATTGCATTTCTTTTCAATTCGAGCTCCAGTATTCTTCTGCACATGTTTCGAGTTTTCACCTCTCATCAGGAAGACTTGTAGCTCGAATTAAAATTAAATATTTTTATAGTAACATAACCAGCTTGAGTATGCTAGTAGCGACCTCTACATGAACCAACAGGAAGGCAGGAGACTTTTCTTCGAAGGAGAATCTGGTAAACTGCGAATCCATGCTTGTTGGAAGCTATTACAATATTACAATTAGTACTTATAGATAGTACCTAATATTCTTGGTATTGTTATAGAAGGTAACCAATAATACCAATCCCGATATAACCGATTATAATCCCGCAATAAAAGGGTGTTTCAAAAGTTTATTGCGTGGAGTATGAATAAAATTGTCCTGTTGTAAATCATTTTGTTCTCAAAAGTAAAAGTAAAAACTTAAGCATCGTCAGTCTAGCTTGTTTAATTTGTTAACTATTTTGATTTTAAAATGCCGAAACAAGCTACTGTCGCTATATCTATGGATATGGACAAAGTTTATTGTTCAGTTTGAGACAAAATTATAAGTACTAAATATTTAATCTCTTCTATAAAAAGGGGATTTTATAATTAAATTTTAATATAATACTAATACCTATTTATGTATATTTTATTATAAGGTAAACATTTTAACTATTTCTGAAATACCAGCGTCTGCCATGCAAAAATCGTGCAGTTACTTAAATGGAATTTGTTCTATTGATGCCTTTAGGTTAAGATTTTAAAGCAATCAAACTGTAGTTATTTATAGTAAAAAATCTACTGCAGGTTGTACCCGAAAAGAAATTTCAGATAAATAAACACACCCCAAAAGACAATGCTAAATCTGAAAAAATTATCAAAACTCGGTTTCTAAGTCTCTTTAGTCAAGTTCGAAAAAAGGAAACAAACAAGATACAATTACTGAAGAATTGGGCCGTGCAATAATCGCATCAAATACACTGCTTTCAAAAATATCCAATGAAAACTTCAAGATCTTTTTTAAAAAAATATTGTAAATTGAATATTCCAAGTGAAAGGACTCTAAGGAGAATACTGTCAACTGATGGTACTCGTCAGTAATAGATAATATAAAAACTTATATTGGTGACAATTATTTGGACGTGTGTGTTGATGAAACTACTGATTCGTCAGGAAGATATATCGTTCATTGAATGATTGGTGTTCTAAGCGATCAGATCTTACCAAAATTTTATTTAATTTCATGCAAGCAATTAGAAAAATACAACTCTGCAACAATTACCGTTTTGTACAAGAAAAAATATCAAATTGTTTTCTTCCTGCAGCTATTCCTAGCCATAAATTATTGCTTTTTTTATCCAATACTGCATCATATATATGGTCGAGGCGGGACAAAAGCTAAAAATATTTTATACCAACGTTATTTGTTTAGTACATAGAACGAACAGAGTTGCGGAGGAAAACATAAAAGAGAAATCCTTTGGTAAACTTCCTGATATCAAGCCTAAAAATAGTATTACTTAAATCTCATATAAGAATTAAACTTTATAAAGAATTGCTTCCAAATATTCCACTTTTACCAGAACTGTTATAAAACAATGGGGAACATAATTGGAAGCCGCTCTCTTCTATTCAGACTATTTCGAAGATTTAAAAAAGATAATTGACGCTTTAACGGATGGAAGTTCTCAATCTCTGTTAGATGTTAAATCAAATTTTTTAAAACAACGTTCTTTAGCAGCAACTTTTATTCATTAAATCAAATTTTAGTTTGCTTTAAAAAACTGTTAATCAATTAGAATCATCAAGTCCCTGGTAGAAATCATAGCCAAAAGAAATTAGTTCAGCTTGTCAAAATGTTAAAGATGTCAATAAAAAAGACATTTTTCAAAAATTTAAAACAATAATTAAAAAAAAAGAACAATGGTTTTCAGAAACTTACTGACATTCTGACGTCCTTGTTAGCAATGTTTGCGAAGAAATAGATTTAGAACCAAACATTTTTGTAAATTTAAAATATGCTCCCATTACTTGCGTTGATGTGGAAAGAAGTTTCTCAATTTACAAATATATATTATGTACATAGATCGAAGCCATAACTTTTTATTGGAAAATTTTAAAAAACATTTGTTCATTATGTTCTAAAAGAAATGCATATTGAATGCATATTGTTGGGTAAATTAGTGCATATTTATGCGTATATTTTTCCCATTTTTTGCAGATTTGCTCAAGTATAGTAATGAGGAATAAGCTCAATGAGCTCAGATTTTGACAGTAAAGAAATCTTAAATTTGTAATTGTGTACAATGCTTAAATAAATATTTAAAATAAATTGTTTCTTTATACAGCTCAAAAGTTTTCTATTTTTCAACTTATTATATGTAAAGTTTTTTTATTTGAATATTGTTATGTTAGTTTTTGTATGTACATTTTTTTTTTATTTAGTTTGATACCATGTCTAACCTGCATCTAGCCTTATTACGTTTATTACAGTTTTAGTCATTTTATACGAATAATACCCGTTACGAGACCCAAAGTTCTTTGATCTTAAATCCATCAACATCCTCAACAGTAGTCAAAACAATGTCATTAATTAATTCTGAAAACCATATTTAACACTGAATTACCCAACCGATCAAGATGATGGAGCCCTGAGGGCCCTGAGGGAAATTTTCTATTCAGTTTTTTATATCACAACTCATATATTATTTACTTATTATAGGCAATGAAAATATTTTATTTCTGATTACTACGGTTTAAATATTTATTTACTGTATATTTTATTGGACAACCTACAAGTTTCCAAATTTTGGAAACCCACGTTTAAAAATGTATCCCTAGTATTAAAAATGCAATACTTAAACGAAATAAAAAAAGAATATCTAAATAATACTAAAAGATAGACAAACACAAAATACGCTGCAAATGTTTGTGGTTAATTTCATTATCTTTTACCGCTTGAAATTATTTTGCTCCGGTGTATGAAATTTTTGTGCAGAAAAGTAACGAACTGTTGTAACAAAAACCACAAACGTGTATTTTTGAAAATTAAAACTAAAATTACATACAATTTTTGCGTTCGGCTTGGATCAAAACCTCACTTGGATAAAATTAAAATAAAGTGGTGAATGGTCAGACAATCTACCTCGGTATTGCATTATTTTCAGCAAGTTTTCGATTCGGAAATATGTATTAGAGGTGATATTGCTCTTTTTTCCCTGCTACATATTCATCACCAAAGCAGAATGCTCCAATTTAATCGGTACGTCACAATTTAACATGCTGAAATTATATGACCACGCAAACGGGGCGAGATATAGGCAATCTCAGATGACTTTGTTAGTAACGATTCATAATTCATTGCTATTCCGGTTCTCCACTGACGCATCTATATTTACATAGATTAGTTATTATACATAAGATCGGCATAAGATACAACAAACCATCACTACAAAACGTCTTTCGAAAGTAACCATTTCGATTTTGACAATATACACATTTTAAAAACAGAATCAATGATATTATAACAATATGTATATTAAAATTAATACATGTTGACATGAAGAAAAAAATTCCAAAGACAGGCTTCGATGTCAAGCATATAATTTCTAAATATATGAACTGTAGATATCAGGTAATTATAAAGAGCTAATAATTTTTAGATATAAAAAAATAATATTAATCATATTGTAGGCTGACCTGATATTGAATAGAAATGGCCATAGAAAAACTGAAAGCACACAAAGCAGCCGGCCCTGACAATATTCCACCAGAGTTGTTAAAAGCTTGCCCAGGTACAGTGGCAGAGCTAATCCAACCACTCTTGAAAAGGGCTTGGAGAGAGGAAAAGTTCCCCAAAGAATGGAAAACGGGATTAATAATAAAGATACCAAAAAAAGGGTGACAGAAGATATTGCGAAAACTGGAGAGGAATCACACTTCTGAATACTATAAATAAATTAACAGCAATAATTATAAACAACCGACTAACAAAGAGTGTAGAACCAATGTTGAGGAAGGAACAAGCCGGTTTCAGACCAAACAGATCATGCGTGGACCAAATTAACACACTAAGAATAATTGTAGAACAGTCACAGGAATTCAACTCTCCTCTCTTTGTGTGCTTTGTGGACTTCAAGAGAGCTTTTGACACGCTCACACACACGGCCATATGGAAAGCACTGCAGGAAATAGGAATACCAGAAAAAATAGTAAATCTCATCAAAGAACTCTACAGTGACACAGAAAGCAAAATCCTACACAACGGCATAACATCTGACCCAATAGCTATGCTAAACGGAGTAAAGCAGGGCTGTGTTTTATCCCCTATACTATTTAACATTGTACTGGACTCCGTACTAACAAAGGTAAACTCTAATAGAGGAATTTACTGGGGATTAACAAACAGACTGGAAGACCTAGATTACGCTGATGATATATGCCTCCTAGCACATACAAAACAGGACATGCAACTCCAAGTAAACAAAGTACAAGAAGAATCAAAGAAGGTTGGTCTAGAAATAAACACCAACAAAACCAAAGAAATGCGATTTGGTACCAGAAACAACCAACCTATTATTATCAACGACCAGAAAATTGAGAGAGTAGCGGAATTTGTATATCTGGGCAGAATAATTGACTGTAATGGGGGTACAGAGCGTGATGTACATGAAAGAATAAATAAGGCTCGCAACGCCTACAACATGCTTAACAACATATGGAAATCCAGGATTTACCCAACGAAAACGAAACTAAAAATCTTCAACACAAACGTAAAAGCTGTATTACTGTATGGCTGCGAAACGTGGAAGATATCAGCACCCATAGTACACCAATTACAAGTTTTCATTAATAGAGCGTTACGAAAAATCCTTCGTATATTTTGGCCTAACCGAATCTCCAATGAAAATTTATGGAACCAAAGCAACCAAGAAAATGTCATAAAGCAAATAAGGCGAAGAAAATGGAGATGGCTGGGCCACACACTCCGTAGACCGCCAAATGACATTGCCAGGACAGCACTGGATTGGAATCCCCAAGGCCGACGGAAAGTAGGCAGACCTAAGGGAACTTGGAGAAGGACAGTACTGGACGAAGGGAGAACAATGTGAAAATCCTGGCTTGAAATCAAAGCACTAGCCAGAAATAGAGTTCGCTGGAGACACTTTGTGGAAGCCCTATGTTCCTCTTAGGAATCTTGGGACTATATATATATATAGGCTGACCTGATAGATATGCAAACAGAACCAGATGGTCCATATAACTTTATTTTCAACTACCAGGATCATTTCACTAAATTTTTAGTTTTGAGACCATTAAAATCCAAAACAGCACTTAAAGTACCTGATTAGTGCTCCATATATCTATATATCTTGCAAAGTGATAGTGGCCGTGAGTTTGCCAACTCGGTTATTGTAGAACTAACTACGATGTGGCCTGGTCTGAAAATAGTTCACAGCCAACCAAGACACTCAGAAAGTCAAGGCTCTGTAGAGAGGGCTAATCAAGATGTTTCGGACATGTTGATTACCTGGGTAAACGATAAGAATAATACAAAATCGTCCAAAGGGTTGAGATGTATACAGTCCAAGAAAAACAGATATTTTCATAGATGAATTGGTAGGAGTCCTTATGAAGCCGTGTTTGGCAGCAGACAAACAAATAGTTTAGAAGATGCAGATCTTCCGAAAGATGTCCTTGATAAACTACAAAATAAAAAAGACTTAGAATAATTAATAAATAACATGGAAAACGAACATGACGAGATTATTCAAAAAATTCAAAAGAAAGCAACAGTGTAAAACCCTGAAAAGAGAATTTAAAAAATTAAGACAAATATATAAATGAATCTTTAGAAATCCTGAACAATAATAACCCAATTAAAAAAAAATCACGTTTAAATCAAATGTTATTAGTACTAAGAATATACCCTTGAGAACCCCAGCAAATGTGTAATCCAAAGGGTATGGTTAAGGTTTTCTCAGATATAACTGTACAAGGTTTTGTGGCTACAATAAATGTTTCTATATGGCTACAATAAAAAAGAAACAAACATTTTAATTCAAAGTGTCATTAATCGCTGGCATGCAAAAATAAATGAAGAAATTTGGTTCTAAAAATTTTTATGTTTAAAACTTAGTTTTATCCGCATTTTTTAAATAAAATTAAAGTTTCGTTATGTACGTATTTTTATTTTTATTAACAATATTTAGCATCATCGACATCTTTTATAGCCATCATTTTTATGTCACCTTGATCTGTTTCCTTTTCCTTTTCCACCGAGCTGACCTGACCTTGTCCTGACGACGCATAGAATCTTCCACGGCACTCTTATCGTCGTCTTCCTGGTGGATGAAGAATCGATGCAGTACTTTTGTCGCATCCAATGCCTGCTGAGGGATCGAAGCTGGTTCTGGTTCGGCTTCCACTTTCTGGTCACTGTTTTCTTCTTCTACACAAACTGCTTGTAGGATGTCCTCGTCAGAAAGTCCAGATGTTGTAGCTACATTTGCATCACCTTCTTCAAAATATGTTAGCTCTTCCGATCCGTAGGTGATAGTAAGTTCAAACTGTTTGGCCCAAACATCTAATTGCAGGTCATCTTCATCATTAGTCAATCCTTGATCTCCCAGCCATTCTGCGTGTTTGAAGGAATGTTTTATTGTATTGCTCGTCACCTCGTCCCAAGATTTACTAATCATTAGGATGGCGTCAAGAATGTTTAGTTAAAATCGCCATTGTTCTCAACCAATTTCATTAAAAGTCTTCTCCTGGAATGGCTTCTCAAACCCTTGATGACACTTTGGTCCATAGGCTGAAGGACACTCGTTGTGTTTGCTGGCAGAAAACAAAGTTTAATGTTTTGAAGGTCACACAGTATAGGATGAGAAGGACAATTGTATACAAGCAGACGAATTTTTTTCCATTTAAGGTCTATATCTCACTTTTTTATCGCTTCGTCAAAAATTTCCGAAGTCATCCACGTACTCTTGTTTTCTTTATAGGTCACCGGTGGATTTTTTATATCTTAAAATCAACGTGGGTTTTTCGACTTCCTTATCACTAACAATTTTCGCTTCACTGAACCTGTAATGTTAGTGGCCACTCAAACTGTATAGCATTCCTTAGAGAGCTTTTCACCAACGCACTTTTCCGATTTAAATTTTAAAGTTCTGTTTGGTGTCATTTTAAAAAACAATCCAGTCCCATCAGCATTGAAAATGTCGTCTGACGCATATGATGCCTTCAGTCCAGGCCACACGTTTTCTAGCCAATCGTCCGTTACGGTTTTAATAACATCGCGAGCCTTTCCGCTGATTTGCCCGTAGTTGATCTTGTGCCGCAGCTTTCACTTGCTCAGTCAACCCTCAGTTGCCTTGCCAATGCCTTAAAATTCTCAATTCCAACCTCAGTTGCAAAAAACTAAGCTTTTTTCCTGACTACAGACCCAGAAAGTGGAATATGCTTCATACGCTGCTGCTGGAACCATTGAAGAATAGCGCGATCTAAATCTTCGTACTGAGTTTTCCACAACTTCTTCCTGCTACCGCCCGCTATTTCCGCTTCAAGCAACTTTTTTCTGTCCGTTTTTCGAAGACATGTTAACTGTTTACACACTGAAACACAACTCAAACTGGAAATGAAAAGTCGACAATAGATGACAACATCTGTGTGATAACAGTTAGGCATGCCGTCCGAACAATAAAAGCGAGTCACTTAATCATCTGATAAGAATCGAGTAGAATGTGTGGCCGCATTCCTTAAGCGCAAAATAAAACCGCTGGACAATGAGTAGTCTAAAGTTTAAACACAATAACACATTTGCCATAGACTACTGAACGCTGAAAAGTCATCGCTATAAAGAGAGAACGATATCGGTATAGAGAAAGAATTAATACATTGTCCTTATGACGAACCAACCAACGTTTACTATTTTCGTCGTTATAGAGGAATTATCGTTATATAGGGAATCGTTATAAACTGTATACATATGTATACTATTATATTCATCAAAAAAACTGACGAATTCACCAAATGACAACGAAATAAATATGCCACAATTTGAATATGAGAATCATCTTAAACAAATATTTCTAGAGAAATAATAGACAAACTCTGAACAAGGTCTCTTTAACATTATCTCGCTTTTAATGTTGACTATAGACAAAGATAATGCAAGAAAATATTGTTTTTATTGATTTGATCCTAGTTTGTCTCTGCTATAAAAAAACTGCTCGGGCTCTACCTAGTATCTACATGTACGCCCACGTTGATGTTAATAAAATTATATATGATAATGACATTGTTCACGAAAACTAAATTATTGTGATATTATTGTTCATTGTAACTAATTCAAAGGATCGTATTTTATAAATTGGTCGCGCATATGCTTTGGTTTTTCATGTATATCCAATTCAACGGTACGTTCATTATGTATGCATTTGTAATTTAAAGATTTAATACAATGATTGTATTATTATCTATACAATGTTTCAAAAAATATACCAAGTACAATAGTTAGAGTGATAAATTTTAATGCGAATTTGATACAAAATGCACTTTATATGCATATTACATTGTTCAATTTAAATTTCTGTGTTTGGTTGAACTGATAAAGAAAACTATATAATCTGCTCTATCAATTATTTATTATTACTTCTTTGTCAAAGCACCATGTTTCATATATTTATTTTATTGTAGCAATCGTATTAAAAGGTTAACTATTAAAAAACTACAAGTTCTTTTTGAATCACTGGATATTCGATATACATACGTTCCTCTTATTATGGTGCCTATCCGTTAGGATGTTGGCTACTAGGATGACAATTCTAACTTTATTGACCACAGCTCGAAATAGCCCTGAAGTTGTTAAGGGAACCCATTTTCGTAAGTTCTGGAGCCAAGATATTCTTCTTCTTCCTGGTCTCCTCTTTTCGTAGACCTTCCCCTGTTGTTGCAGCAGGTTATATCTATGATCGTTTCATATATAAATACGTAACTTACGACATTTAAAACCTGTATTTATATTACTGCAAGAAATCGAAACGTGGACTCTAGTTGTTGTGTGTATTACGCGAGTTTCATGTTTCTTAATAGTTCTAATCAAAAAGAGGACGTTACGGTTGGTCAGACAGCGCATATCTCAAGAGGTACTAGCTAAGCTAAGGTATTTTCATGTAACAATAAAACACTGAAAACTTTGTTTTCAAACTTCCACAAAACTTATTTTAAACTCTTCTCACTACCGCTGTTTCGGCTGATTGCCTTTCTCAAGTGATCAATTTTTGGCATGCGTTCACACTTTCTAGTCTCTAATGAAATAGATTGAGGAGAGGAGAAGTGTTCTTAAGGCTTAATAGGCTTAAGCTTAAGGCCTTTATTTTGAATGTAAAGAATTTTAAATTCATCATTAAAAGAATGATTGTGATCTAGAAGGTGAAGTGCGTATGTAGAATCTATTTTTCTATTATTGAAAGCCCTTTTATGTTCTGTTATTCGTTTATTAACGTTTCTTCCAGTTTGACCGATATAAGTTTTTGGACCGATATAAGTCCGTCAGAAACAACATCAACTAGCAGTCACTGCTTATTTCCATTTCAGGACAGACAAAAATAAAATTGCAAGACCAATAGTGCTGAAGGCAAATAGAGTAGTCAAATACTTAAAAGATCACTATTTTTTTTCTTCTGTAAAGAAGTGAAAGATTAAGTAATACCTATAAAACAAAGCTTATAAAAAATTAATACGATTCACCTGACGGATATCTTCGAAAAAAAATAACAGAGATTATTTTTGTGCTTTGTGGTCAAAACAAAATGAAAAACGGTTTTGTTATAAAACTTCGCATCTTTCCGTCGAAATCACGCCAAAGTCTCAATCGTATAATCAAATCCGACTAATAGAGGAAATTTCGAGAACAAGTTTGCCCTCATCCCTCAAGAATCGTTTCACCAAAATATTTAATTTATATAGATTTATACAAATAGAAATAAAAAAAAATAAACAAAAAATAATTTCCCCAAAAAAGACAAAATGCATGGGTACAACAGGAAATTTACTAAGATGTAAATTGGAGCTGGAAGGTCAGATAATAGAACAAGTGATGGAGTTTAATTATATAGGCCTCACATTATCTAGCTACGGGAAGCTCGAAACTGCAGTGGAAGATAAAATGAATAGAGCAGACAGAGCCGCATGCTGCCTAAATGAAACAATATGGAGAAATAAAAATATCGGGAAAGAAATGAAAGACAGAATTTACAAAAAAGTCATGAAACCAATAATGACATACGCGGCAGAAACAAGACCTGACACAGAGAGGACAAAAAGGATGTTAGAAACAGCAAAGATAAAAACAGAAAAATTGATGGTAAGACACTGGGGGACAGAGCTAGAAGTACAGATATACGACCGACGTAGATGCAAGATGGAGAACATTAAGAACTGGGTAAGTAATAGCAGAGTAGAATGGAACGATCATATAAGCCGAATGATGGTTTCTTACCTGATGATGAAATGACAACTTACTGGAGACACATTGAAAAAGAGAAAGAGTCATGTCTGTATAAAAAAAGAAGAAGAAAATTTAAAAAATTATAGGTTCTTCTACAAAATATAAAAACAATATAATAAGCTACCAATAATAATCATATCGCCTTGGTTGAATCGTATGATAATAAACCATTATGAGAGCTTGCCTTATCAAAAATAAATCTGTCATAAGAGATGTGCCTCAAAGGATTTATCCAAATTAAAGGCCAGTGTATGGAGATCATTTAAGAGAGCCAAATGTTCACGTAATTAGAAGGTTAATAGAAAGACTCAGAAAATATAAAAATTAACTAAGCAGGTCCAAAAGGATAAAATGAAGATAGTTAAATGATTTAAACATTTGGACATAAATGGTGTCCAGATTAAAATGACGTACTAATTTATTACTACAGCTCTTATATTAAAGGTATAACAGAAGTTTCTAAAAAATATCTACTAGTTCACTATATGACATAATTTTTGCTTTTTGTTTATTAAAATAAATGAAATTTACACTTTTTTTGTAACTAAAAGAAAATAACAGACCATATTATGTATATTTTATTCATTATAAAACGAATTCTAATCATTTTTACATTAAGTTTGATGATATAATTATGCAAGAAAATATAACACATATTAAAAATACTGTGCTTAGTTAAATATAAAAGTCTTATTTAAACATCCTCTAAAACAGGTAAAGAGTATTCTGCTTACGTAGAAATTAGATAGAACTTAAATTAACAGACGCCATTACTTAACCTGGTGCTAATGTTATTCTCCGAGCATTACAATATAACTCTTGATTAGCTCAGTCCCATACAAGAGAATTCTCCATTTTAAACCTTCCACAGCTGCATTGCACACTTTTAATTTAAAAATATATCTTCCAGTAAATAATTGCATTCCGTATGAAAAATTCATGTGCTACAGGAAAAATAAATGCTGCTAGACTCTGGATATACCTTAAAATATTAAAAACTAAATTGGTAAGCGTTTATTTATGCACAGCAATGAAACAAATATATTATTCCAAAAGTAAAAACTTTTACATTTAAAATAAATTTAAAAAATATTAAGAAAAGTATTTATTGATCAATTTTTATTTTTAATATTTGGGTCGCATCATTATCAATTGTTGTAATATTATAGACTTGTACAGCTACAACAGAATAGTTTTTAATTTTGGAATACATGTTCTAATACAGATTTAAAATTAAATTAGAAGTAGTGTTCTGGGAAATATAAAACTAAATACCTTAAGATTATTATACTGGTAACCATCTTGTGAAGCTATGTTAGATCAGCATCGATGGTTAGTGTGTGATGTCTTATGAATCTTATGATACAGTTCCTATAAACAAGCTCTGGAAAATATTAGTGAAACTAATATTAGCTTCAGTCTAATCAAAGTATTGTGGAATTTATATGAAGGAACCACATGGAAATAGACTATCACAGAGATTCCTTGGCAACAAAGGTTTACGTCAAAGATGCTGTATTTCGCCAACCTTGCTAAGATATATGTTGTGGCGCTGAAACAATGAAACTGCAGATGTGGAGGTATGTGTGTAGACATTGGAGACATATGTTAATACAAATACCCTCAATTTGCTGATGACGAAGTTATAATGGTGAATGATAAAGATGATCTGAAATATGGCAAGAAAACTTTAAGCGGAATATAGAAAGTGGGGGTTGAAAATTGCTTAAACAAAAACTAAGTATGTGCCAATAGGAACCGATATGACGAACATTGCATTAGAAGGACATAATAATTATGCCCTGTAATAAATACACGTACTTTGGAGTGATTTTAGTCTCGATAGGTAATGATGACGAAGAAATAAAATGCAGATTAACGCAAGCTAGGAAAATGACAGTCTGTTTGACATATATGAAAGTCTTGGAAAAATAATCTGTTATTCGGATGGGAAACTTGGAAAATAACAGAGAATAACAAAAGAAAGCTGTAAACAGTCGAGATGGACTTATTTAGGTCAGTTGGAGTATCCCACAGAAAAAGAATTCACAACGATGAGACGAATGGAAGATGAGGGCTCAATATCGACATAAGTGGAGGAAAGCAACTGAAATGGACGGACATGTGCAGAGGATGGAACATCCAAGATTTCCGAAAAGGATTATTGGGTAGATTCCACCAAACCGCAGAAGGTGAGGAAGACCTAAATAATCATGGAGAAAAAAAATATCAAAGGCAATGAACACAAGATATCATAGCTTGTATACTTCCTTACACTGATGATGGAATTCACATTCGGAAAACGTTCTGTAGTGTAATTGTGATATAGCCCGTTTGGATATTATATATATATATATATATATATATATATATATATATATATTATATATATATATATAATATATATATATATATAATATATTATATATATATATATATACAGATATATAATATATTATATATATATATATATATATATATATATATATATATATATATATATATATATATAGAATATTTTATAAAGGATTTTAAATATGAAAATTTTATGATATATGGTATACAGCCAGCTACAGAAACTTAGTTTCCTAGTAGATTTTAAATATTGTTTTATGACCAATAATATCAAGCTTAAAAAAAAGATAATGTTTGCTCCAAGACAATGGCAATACAAAGGAATGCTAAATACGAACCGAAATAACAAAACAAAATTGAACAATTCTAATTTTATATGATTTTAAATATAATGTTAAAGTATACAAGTATATAATCTTAAAGATGATAAAAGCCATAGAGCTTTTTGTTGTGATAAAAATATTGCAAGACTCTATTGGATATTAAAACTTGAATAAAACTTTGACTTTTATTTAAATTTGTAGTATTGCCTCTAATGCATCATTTTGTGCAATTGTTGTTAAAACAGTGACTTTTAACTTTCCAGTTTTGTAGTTTACAAATTGTAGTTTAAAAACACAAATGTTATTCGTTTTTGGTTCGATATAGAATTTAGAAAACAAACAACAGGAAAGATTTACTCCTCAGAATAATTATAAATTCAAAATACACATTTTATTAAAGTGATTTTTTGTTATATTTACATCGCATCACGTTTTATTATTGTGTTACTTCCTCAATAATAAACATTGATTCAATTTGTATACGAAGTCATTTATTTATATTTTCCTTTATTAAAACACGTGTAGAATGTAAAGTACATTTTATCATTTGTATATGTATATTGAGAAAGTACCATGTTGAAATGTGATATACAGTACACTGGTTCTGAGAAATACCTGTATAAGCGTACAACAGCAGGAAGTAAAAATTATTATGTTGAAATTTTTATTGAAAACAGCATGGTTGTTCAATTCAAAGAGACCTGTTTTATGTGATATTAAAATTTGCTATAAATCAAATCAATGGAATCCAATATAGCTATCTATCTACGCTTCGAGTGAAAGATAGAAAATAATATATAAACAACAATAATATAGAAATAAACAAAGGAAGATAAAAGTTATGGAAAAATAAAATAACACTATATGCATTAAAATATTACAGAGAATAACAAACAAAATAAAAAACTGTATTGTTAAATTAAAAAATATGACAAATACGGAAAACACACAGAAAAAAACACATTGTTCAATATATTTTAAAAGATCCTAGCTACGAAAATGAATTCCATAAAAGTAATTACCACTCGTTCTTGTTCTTGTAATAGTACCAATAAGGTGCTATCATTTCTATCATCTGTATTCTTGTGACGATGTGCGGATATTATACCAACGTTTTAGGGATGTACTAAATGGACGTGTTGATTTTGATTTTTGCATTTTGGCTCATTTTGCAATTCCCCATCCGTTCCCCAATGATTAATTTATTGTACGTCGTCTCTTAAACAACGATGCCTTGTTCTTACCCATTTGGCAAGCTCCTACTCTCCAAATTCTCTTAGAGTTTTCTCGTTACGTAATCTGTTTCTTCTGGTTATCTTTAAGCCAGGTATATGGGCCTGCCGCATGTCTTACTCTCTATGGTCATGTATTATTTCTTTATATTATATCTTGTAACTAACCTGATATTCTTGAGGCTTTTTATCAGCTTCTGTAATTCATTCGATATGCTTGTGCTGCTCAATATTTCTAACCTTAAATAATTGACATTGTTCACTTGATTTATCATAAGCCCGTTTATTACCATCTTGCATGGTATCGGATCTTTGGATATTGCCATAGATTGTGTTTTTTCGCACGAGATTTAAAATATTGAGTTTTTATATCGATAGAAGAGGCGCTGTAGGTCGTACTGATTTTCAAGATAGCATCATCTGCACACCAAAGTATTCTTAGACAGCAGTTCTTCATCTTAAATCATAACTTAACTGCGCTGGTTTGGTGTACCAAAACAACGAAGCACAAGAGATTATTAGAGTCCCAAAAAGTACAAAGGCTTGTTTGCATAAGCATCAATGATGCAGTGAGACCGTGCTCCAGATCTTAGAGGTAATACCATCTCACTATATATAAATGTAAGCGGATTGCCATAGATAAGGACTATCGGTTATTAGAAGCTCATTATCAAAAACTCGGCAACCTAACTGGACAACTGGAGGTTTTAAGCATCGAACCAATCCAATTCATGAAGATACTCGCACATATGGTAGACGCAAAATAAGATTGTGAGCTTTCACTAAATGTTATCATAAACAAGCGTGAGTGAGTGACACAAAACGAAATCGTCATCATCACAAGAGATATGCTCACTTGTTATAATTATGGTTCAACATTTATGACGGATGAGAAACAGCGAAAGATATGGATTGCTACAACGAATTTTTAAAGAAAAAGTAAAAGGACAACGAGACCAAGAAAGGCAAAGAATTTCTTGGCTTAAGAATGTATGTATGTGGTTCAACACAACAATCACAAATCTGTTCAGATTGCCATGGTGGTCGTGAAACGAAAGAAGAAGAAGAAATAGCCATAGGAGACATTCCTACAATATTTCAAGCAGACTTACTAGTAATATATTATTGCGCTCAAAGGTGTAAAAATGCCATAAATAACATATTTATTGCCTCAGCCTCACTAAACACTCTGAAGTCTGCAATATACGAGCCGCAACAGCTTGGACATGAAAACTCCCTTTAAAGTATCTTGTGAAGCAAAAGGTAACTTGCAAAGCACAAGGTAATTTCCTTGTGACTTCCAGGTCATAGAGAAATTGCTGGTAACAAGATTGTTGATAATCTTGTCAAAGAAGGAGCTAATACTTCTTTTAACGGGCCACAACCTAACAATAATATCGTAAAAGATATCTTCAGAAAAGCAAAAAGACTATTACAACGACCTTCCTACTATGCAAAGATACTCTTAAATCTTTACAAAAATGAATTCAGAATAATTACAGATATTCTTACTGGATACTGTAACCTGATGAGGCAAAAAATATAGCTCCGATACAGCAGGCTATCGGAGCTATAGAGGTCTAGGTATATTAGAGTAATATATACATGTTAGATATAATATATAACAGATATTTCAGGTAGCACTCTGACAAATTCTACCAGGCAAAACGATCTACAAATCTGAGCTATATTGCTTGTATGAACGTCTATATACAACTAGCCTATGTTTACGCACTACATCATTGTAAGTTACGTGGCCACCAAATTATATATAAGATATTTCTAACATTAATTAATAACTATATACTATACTATATACTATACCAAGGGTATATACTATACCTATATACTATACCAAGGGTATATTTTCTCTTGGTTTTTTTAGTTGCATTGTATGCATTGTATGTATTGCAAGTATTTATCAAGAGGGTGATCAAAACATGTAGTGAATATGGGCTAAACCTTAACACTTTTAAGACAAAACTTTTATTAGCAAAACAAAATTACAACCAATAGAGTAGAAAAGAATAAAGGAAAGGGGAATAGAGTTAGAAAGAATACACAATATCACCTATTCGGGCGCCAATGTTAACGATAACTGGGATATAAGCGAAGAAATTAGAATTTGCATTGAGAAAGCTAGAGCTCTATAAACTAACGAAAAATCTGATTAATAGAGATATTACATTAAACCTTAAAATCAAATTAATACACTGCTACATGTTCTCTACATTGCTGTATGGCATGGAGAGCTGGACTTTTGCAGCAACACTAATGAAAAATCTTAAGGCCTTTTAAACGTGGGTTTACCGACGAATATTGCGGATAAGTTGGATTGATCGAATAACAAATGAAATATTTTTTAACCGAATGAAAAAGAGCACAGAAATAACAAAAATCATAAAAATTCGAAAGTTACAATATTTCGGCTATGTAATGTGATATACAGAGAGGTATACCCTTCTACACCTCATATTACAGGACGAGATCGCCGGAAGAAGAGGCCCAGGTCAAAGAAGTACATCCTGGCTCCGAAATCTCCAAGAGTGTTAACGAGAAACATCTGCTAATCTGTTTTCGAGTTGCCGTAAACAAGGATATTATTACCAATATGATCGCCAACGTTCAATATTCGGCCAGCGTACTAAAAAATAAAGAAGATGATTGTAGTCATTACAATGTTTTGTCCCATATTTTGTTAGATTTTACATATTATTTTTTGTTTTGTTTGGCGTTAAAAACGTTTTCTTTCATTTTCGCCGAGGGGTGGAATTGGTCCTTACATAGTGTGTGATTTGAACTGTAGGCTTTATTCCCCCTTCTGATTAAATAAGATATAATGATAAAACAAATATTAATTAGTATGCTTTTTATTAGGTATTGCTTAGTGCTAACTTCGTAAACTGCAAGTTTTTCTGAAAAAAGAATATAGATTATTTGTGTCAAATGATCTGCCGGTAGATCTGGACATTTATCTTTTTAATTAATTCTTACACGCCCAAGTAGAAATCATCCTGTTAATCTAACAAATCACAGTTAACTCAGCAACCAAGGAAGTTAATTCAAAACGATAGCCCCGAGAAACTAGCAATGCAAGAAGTAATGTTTTGCATAAAAACAATTCGATATTTTTTCATATAGAGAAGACAAGTTTATACCGGTTCGGAATTGCATAAATGAAGTGTTGCGTAGGATTCATACAATCCACACAGGTCGAGACAGAAGCCATTATCTTCAGAACTATATCTTAACCGTGGTTGTCAAAAAGAAGTGGTTACGACCGGCCGATAGCTGTATTTGCTTAAAAGTAATTACTTGTTTTTAAACAATCAACGGCAATATCTTTTAAGGTGCCAGTGGATTTATCATTTATTTTATTTATCTTATTTTAGATGTCAAGTTGTAATTTAAAAAATATTAAAATTAATAAATTAAATCGAATTATAAGGAGAATAATAATTTATTCTTGATGTTACTTCTGTTATTGTAAGAGTAGATATTTAATATTCTCGTAACTTTTTTATAATGTAAGTTGGTTATAGCAACGTGAGTGTCATAGACAAGACAGACTGATCGCTGCAATATAGTTACGTTCACCCAGTACTCAGTGAGAGAGAGAAAACTGACGCAAAGCAGTCCTTGCATCTCTGTCTAATGTGCCGGGTTTATAGACCATGTGACCTTCTTCAGGGACGGTTTTGCGTCAGGTTTTTCCCTGTCGCACTGGGAAGAACGGGCTGGTATTGCAACGATAAGTCTATCTTTTATTATACAGTGGAACCTCGATTATCCGTCTCTCTATTAACCGTCACCTCTGTTAACCATCAAGGTCCATACATAAGTTATATTGACAACATAAGTAAAAATTTAGTCATCAATTCATTTTGTTTGCAAAAAAATTCCACCAAAGACGATTCTCATTTCGGACAATGCACCTGCCCATCCTAAAGCTGGTATGCTACGAAGTGACGATAAAAATATCACGTACTCTTTTCTGCCTGCAACTACATCATTGATACAACCAATGGACCATTTGGTCATTAACACATTTAAAAGAACATACGAGAAAAAATTTATTCAAATAATAAATTATGCAATAAATTATGGCTTGAATCAACTTGATGATGAATTGCTCCCCTTAAATGAAGTTATGGCTAAATCGACTGTTTTGGTTTCGTTGATAAGGACGCAAACGGCTATCGATTGATGACAGACGTTGAAATGGCAACAGAGGTGGACGAAACTGATTCAGAAGCCGACTTTGATGGTGGTTATGTTGATGATGCTATTACAAATCAAAATGATTTGCGCAAAGAAGCTAGAAGAGCTGCATCGCACATACAACAACTCATCAAATGGTATTCTCGGCAAGAAGAAGCAAATAAGGTAGATTTAATGATTTTACGTCGATTAAGAAATTCAGCCGTTGCAAAATGTTAAGTAACAATAATACAAAGATTTCGGAATAATTTAAATCAAATTGATTCGACTGTACTAACATAAATCTCTCGTATATTGTCAAATAAAACATATAAATAAAATTTGAGAGCTATACTATGAATTTTTTTTAATGTTCTGTTAACCGTCTTTTCAATTATCCGTCATACCCTTCGTCTGGTGCCCTGACGGATAATCGAGGTTCCACTGTATGTCTTTGGTGTAAGTGATCGACAGCTACGTGGTTAAACAAACGAAATGCAAGTCTTTTTCAAAAACAAAACCGTTTAGTTTTCTTTATGGTCTTGCTCTCTCAATACACTTGAAAACGACAATCCAAATAATAATTTGATATCAGGATTAATCACCTTCACTAAAGAAAACACTAAAAAAAGCTAAAAGAAATAATATAAAAAATGTAATCAAATCTAACATCAATCTCAAAAGAACTTTAGGACACAAACTAAGCAAATTACAACTGTCAAAAACAGGTACGGATTGCTAAACAAAATAATTAGTTCAATTATAAAAATTAGCTACATTCCATTACAATGGAAAGCAGTTAAAACATTAGTTAAAACCAGCAAAAGAATCTAAAAATGTAAAATCTTATCAGCCGATCCGTTAATGTTTTCTAAAGTGTACAAAAACCTTTTAATATAAAAACGGACATATACTCTTAGCATATAGCAAAAGAATTCTAACATATCGATTCGGATTCAAACAGCAACTTGTTACGCTTCAATAATGGCATCGAATAGTAAATTTAATTAAATAAGGTTTTCGAAATATATTGAGATATTTCTCAGTCATAGTCATTGACATGGGAGAAGCATTTGAATACTTGATATCAGAGATTACTTTTTGGACTAAAGAGTAGCTTAACATGAAGCTTCTATATATTTTTGATTGTATATTTGATTTAAAAGCGGTCGTTTGGCCTCGTAAATCCCTTTTAGATCTTTTTTTAACCTCCCAGATTAATCAAAAATACGACCATCGCGGCGAGGAGGAGTGGTTCCTGATTTACTCGGATCCTCAGATCAATGACGATCGCCCTAATAAATTGTAACAGCTACATGTCATTTTATAAAAGAGACACATACGGAGGAGTACAAGAAAGCGGTATATGGCGTAGGCGCTACAATTTTGAGTTGTATCAATTGTATGAAAAATGTAACATCGTCCGGTCTATTAAAACTAATAGACTAAGTTGGCTCCTTAAGACCCCCTTAAGACTAATAGACCCACAAAGACAGATATTATATCAAGAGATAGTAAGAACCAGAAAGAGAGGCAGGCCAAGATATAGATTTTCAACTCAAGTCGAAGATGACTCGAAGAATCTAGGGGTCAGAAATTGGAAAGCCAGGGCGAAAAATAGGGAGGAATGGAGACTAATTCTTGAACAGACCAAGACCCACCAAAGTTGTAGAGCCAAAGATGATG
Organism: Diabrotica balteata; assembly: GCA_918026665.1. NCBI lineage: Eukaryota > Metazoa > Arthropoda > Insecta > Coleoptera > Chrysomelidae > Diabrotica > Diabrotica balteata. The sequence goes on from OU898282.1 coordinate 50,561,061, forward strand.
AGGATGACATGTTATTTTATAATGTGTGAATGTCATAGAATGGTTTAAGAGGGTATCTCACAGCTCGTGGAAAGGCACCCTTCGCTGGTTTACGTCGGGAAAGAGAAACAGAAAATCGATATTAACAAAAAGAAAAGAGACAACAATTGGCACCCCACGTTAGTGTAAAAATAATAAATATTTACTTTTTGATAACTACTCCAACCGAACGTGTCCTCTCAATATTGAGGATTTAGGTTTTGGATTGGTCCACCAGTGTTGCGGATAAAAACTATTAAAATTTATACAAATGATAAAAATTCCAACAGAACTTCATTAGACCACTCCCTAGGAAAATTATCAGGAGACTGACCGTACATGTCCACCGTTACGTCGAAAACTTTGATGGGGTAAGTACGTGTTATAAATCAGCTTCCACCTTCCTTTGAACTGTGTCAATTTGCAGACAAACGGCGGAACTGGCCATGCTGGTTATAAATAGACCTATTTCAGGGATCGTAAAAAACAAATATTAAAGGTAAAAACAGTATTCCACGTTGGGTTAGTTAATGTTTTTATATTTTTCCTTTTTCTATTATGTATATTCTATTTAAAAAAAGAGGTTAAATCTTTGTAAGTGGGTATATTTATTTTTTGTGATATGTGGTATACAACCAGCTGCAGAAATTATTTTCCTTGTGGATTTTATTTTCTATTTCTCTTCGCCGATAAAGAGTGCCGCTCCAGATTCTGTCAAATCGTACCATTAAGCCGGCATCTCACAGCTCGTGGAAAGGCTAACTACTCTAATAGAGCATGTTCCCTCGATATCGACAGATTAGGTTTGTCCACCAGTGTTGCCGGTAAAAATTTGAGAAAAATTCCAGCACAACTTGGTTATTAGGTTGGTACCATAGCAAAATTACCAATACACTCACGGTATCTGTCCCTAGTAACGTCGTAAGGTTTGATGTGGTAAGTACGTGCTATACAACAGCTTCTACCTAAATTTAAACTATGACAATTTACCTACAAACGGAAGGACTGGCCATGCTGGCCATAAATAGACACTATTGCCCTATCCCAAGGGATCGTAAACCACAAATATTGACGGTGAAAAATATATTCTACGTTGGGTCGGTTCACGTTTTTATGTTTTGTCTGTTTGTATTATGTATTTTGTATTTCTCTTCGTCAATGCAGATCGCCGCCGCCGCTTCACGTTCTGTCAGATCCCATCTTTAGATTCTTTTACCTACTTGCTTGCATAAGCACTTTGATTGTAACTACCTCCTCTTTAACTTTTTATGTCGAAGTAACACATGGAACGTTAGAATAAAATAACGATAAACTAGGAGCTATAGGGTCTTATCATCATCATCATCATTATCATTATCTAATATAAATATAAATAATATATTATGAGCAGATATGTCAATAAAAACACATTAGTGTTTGTTAGGTAAGACCATGCGTAATGAAAATTAATTGAATTATAGATTTTGATTAAATTACTGCATCTAACAGTGTTTCTTCTTTCAACGTCATACCGAGAACAATCAACCTTTAACATATTGTGAAACACCTCCAAAGAACATTATATACGATCCACTTTGAAGAAATACATTGGGTAAATGTGGCAAAAGAGTTGCCTTAACCTCATTTAAATAGAGACCCTTATCTTGAAGAAGAAATTTATGTCGTGATATATCTAATCAAACCGATGTGGGTGTCACGCCGATAATGCTGCAATCGCAGATAGCAACAATAAATAGTAGCCAATTAAAAACATTTTTTCATTCCCGTTCTGCAGTTATTGATATTTTTTAGAGTCGGACATTCTTTTTATCGTCGTTCAACATGCAGCGGACAAGAATGGAATGTACAGAATGGCCAATGGCAAATTTACAAATACGATGAATACAAGAATTACGTGGAAGTATCAACAGATATAAAATGTTTAATCGAAAAAAATAGTCCTTATCGGAATTTATGATTGACATATTATTTATTCATTTATTAAAAATATTGAAATTAATTCAGAGAAAAGAAATACACAAATGACAAAAGGTATTTGCTCGCAAAACAGATATTAATAATATACTACTTTAACTGTCTAGGGAAGCCGAAATTTACAACACATTATTTTGGCATGAATTAACTTTAAATTTTAAAATTCCATTTTCCAATTTTTTATTTTATTGTTGGCATTGAAGAAAAAACTGTTTTCTTTCATTTTCTTCATTTTTCTTTAAATCCATTTAACTATTCCGTAGAGGACATTTCTCAAATTTTGACCGAAGTATTCCAATTGAGCAGTAATAAACTAAAAGCCTTCTGTTAGTTATGTTTCATTCATTGTATTTTGACACCTTCATGCGTAAATTGGTTTATCCACTAAATCTTCAGTCCGAAGATCCACGAAGCACGAAGTACTTAATCCTAGATCTATATAATGTTGATTACTCAATTATGTCGCAAAACTGAAGTAAACATTAAATGTTGATGATGATCTATACCTTATTCTCTATACCTTATTCCAGTCTTACACAATTTCTATTTTAGGCAAATTTTGTAAATGTACACTTTTACCCACCATTTATTAATTAATTCTGTGCGTAAATATTTTAAATAAGTTGTATTTATATAACCCATTCCATCTATGGTATTTACGTACTCCCTGATTCTAAATACTGCATCCTACTAATCCCACAAAAACTCTTCAGTCCAAGAAAATTCTTCAGACTCCTCAAAAAACACACAACGTCCTAATAAAAATCACTTACTCCCTAGATGTCGAACCTACCGAATAACAAGCCATCCTATACACAATGGGTTCTATTCGCAACATAAAAGAATGGGAGGAGGACCTACAAACCATCACAGACTTCAACCACATAAACATATCCAGACGCAAACCAACAGAATACATGGACACAAACAAAAAAATACAGAAAACACCCGCACAAAAAATCACACACACACACACACACACACACACACACACACACACACACACACACACACACACACACACACACAAACACACACACACACACACGCGAAAAAAACACTCCCACCCCCTACAATCCCACCTCCAGACACAGAATATCCACACCTTACCACCTTCTCCCTTCCACATCCATACACACTCCAACAAACTTACCAATACACACGCACACAATACCACAACAAACCCCTCCCCCACTATCCGATACAATACTTACATAACCAACTACACACGGCATCCTAAATTTCAGAATCGAGGAAATTCCCCAAAGCATCAGCAGAGACCACTGTATCATCTCATCAAAGACAACTGTCTATTCCCATATTTAGACTCTTCTTAAAGTCTTCATAGCCCAAATAGCAGTCACTTTATAAACTACCCACCACCTAGACCTCAAAAATCTCACGGCAAAACTACGAGTAATAACTGGAGACATCTCCATTTCCATCAACCTCGGGCACAGAACCAAACCTCAAGGCCCAACAAATCCGCAACTCATTCCAAATAATAATCAAATACAAATCTTCTACCTAGTGATTGCCGGAGTGGACAAAACCCATCCGAAAAAGACATCGAGGATAATCTATCCGAAAACAACTTCCTGTTCACCAAAATAGTTCGAATAATTTGCCCCCTCTACGAACCGCCCTGTATTCTTTTCACAAACTCTGAATCCAAATTCTCCAAAACCCTCTTGAACGGTATCAGGATTAAAGGAGAAGAACGCTTAAATGGTGAAGTCACCAGATCAAGCAATTCCGTTCCGATCCATCTAAAGTACTGTTTTAGATGCTGCAAAGGCGGACATCTCAACAACGAATGTCCCCCAAAATATCTGTTTTTGATGTGAGTTATCTTCTTCTTATTATTACTTTAAGACAATGTCTTGTATTTATAAAATTGTAGCTTAAGTTGGGATTGCGACATCCAACTTTCATAACAGCGTTTGATCGGTCTTCCGGGTGGATGGCTGGTGTTGGTATTCTCTTCGTTTGCAAAATTTTCAAGTCTATTATCACCCATTCTATCAACGCAGTCACTGCGTTAATATGCGTCAACATGCTCTTTTTCTGACTCTAGGCCGTTTGATAATGTCTTGGTTATTACACAAGTTCCTAATATTGCTGCTCCTCACTCTATCTCCAAGTGTTTTCACAGTAATTGATCGTCGGTAGTCGTTCTATTGTTCTTAGTAGTGATGGTTTCTGCTCGTGATTATGTCGCATGTAATAGGTCATAATATCTCTTACGCAGGTTTTCTAAATTCGTGTTTTGCATTAAATGCCCATATATTTGTTTCTCCATATGGCATTCAGGAGAAATCCTAATCCCTTAGCCGCTCTTTTCGCTTATGATTGCTATTGCTTGTAATATTAGCAAATGGATATTTGAAGGATATAATCCATTCCATATTTTATTTGTAACTTACATCTTCTGTGTTCTCCCGATATTGTCATAGATTCTCTGGACAGAGATAATCATATTAAATTCTTGTGCTACTATTTCAAACCTATATAGTAGTCATTTTCAAATATTACCACCGCATCATCAGCTTAGCAAATTATTTTAAATTCTGTATTGCCCATTCTGTAACATTTTCCCGCAATTTTAAATCATTTGATGATCATGATCTATAACGACCTTAATCAGGACTGGACTGAAAAAAGCTGGCTGATAAGCCGAGTACCCCTTACCTAATTCCTGTTGAGATTTGTATCTTGTTTGTTGGGCAGCTTATTTTGTTGACAGTTTATTCCCAAGAAACTGCTATTCCTAAAGTTCAATTATCGAATGCAGTTTATAGAATTCTTCTTACTTGGATGTAAAAGCCCAAATATTATCTTTGTTTGTGATAAATTAATATTTGAATTCATTTTTTGAAACGCATGAGAAAGGATCATATCAGTGTCTCCGTATAGCCACGAAGTTTAATATAACATTTTTAGTTTTCAATCAACCCAAGCTTAAACAAAAAACAAACCTTATTGCCTCAAGTATGCCCACAATTTTGCTTTATCTCTGTCTCTCTCTCTCGCTTTAACTCTCCGTAATTATTTTTAGTGAGTGACGTGACGTATGGTCCGTCTCGGGAAGAGGAAATATCAAAAAAGCAAACAATTCGGACAAAAATAATACGTGAGTGCAAACCCTCGTGTTTACTTTGACCATTTGCTCTTTATAGAAACTAATAAAGTTCTCTGTAATGAGCCAAATATTTGAACTTATGAAATGAAAATATTACTTAATAACGAGTGTTGGTATAAGGGGGCGTTCAACTTAATAGAATAGGAATTACTATTCAAATATTATACTAAGTAGGGGACTGGTATTATTTTTAAAGTAAAAGACAGTAAAGATTTTGTTTTCCAAACTATATAAAGAGTTTAAAAAACTATGTAAAAGTTTAATATTTAAAGCTATACAAAAAAATCGGTTAATTTAAATTTTAAAGTTCTATTTTCTTATGATGATATGTTTGCAAATGTGAGTCCATTTTCTTACACCACCTAAAATTAGTAATCTCGTTTGACTTACAGCAAATTCAGCTTCTGCAAAAATTAACTTTGGTACTCCATTTTACTGTAGAAATATTTGGTTTCTTTATTTTTGAGCATTATGAGTGGATCCAACAGCCAACAGCACTCGTACTAATTGTATAAAACTAATACGTTAATTGGGTTGAATAGTACTGCTAGATATTTGTAGAGTGTTTGTTAGTTATCAAATAAACAATATTCGACAGAATTGTCTACTCAGGATTAATGATATCTGTTCGAACTATTACGATTGATTGACTGATTCAGTCAGTTTAGATTCATAGAGAACTATTTAAGAACATTGATTCACTGGCTTTTCAATACTTTTAAAACCGACATTGAATCAGAAAATAATGTAATGTTTTTATGTTCATTTTGTGAATTTGACTTTATAATTATTGCCGAATCAGAAGATGATCTCCAAAGGCAGCTCTTTCAGTTCTTTCAAACAAGCCGACTACTAAATATGAACATCTCTACCAACAAAACTAAATGTATGACAATAGCAAAAGATCCGCTCATATGTAAGTTAGTGGTTGAGGACAACCCCATAGAACAGGTGATGCAATTCAGATATCTGGGCATAGATATATCAAGCACCCACGACCCAGTAAAGGACCTGAGGAGTCAGATCAACAAAGCATCTGCACTGTCAGGATGTCTGCGGGAGATAGTCTGGTCAAATCCGTATATGCGCACAGACAGTAAAATTAGAATCTATAAGACTTGCATACGACCGATCATGACATATGGCATAGAAGTGCGCGAAGATACTAACAAAACGAAACAGATGCTAAGGGTTGCCGAAATGAAAACCCTAAGAACAATAATGGGGAAAACAAGAAGAGACAGAGCGAGAAATACAAACATTAGAGAACAGTGCAAAATTCAAGATATTGTAAGATGGGGAAGGCAGCGCAAGAGAATGTGGTACAACCATGTAAGACGAATGGATGAGAATAGACTCCCAAAAATTGCCCTAGAAAACAATCCGCCCGGTTCAAGACCCCCCGGAAGACCACCTAAAAGATGGAGGGATAGTTGGCAATCTACCTCCCAAGAAATTAACCAGAGGCAGCTTCAGAATTAAACAGATCGAAAGATCTACAAAAAGTAGAACAAGAAGACTTTATAACTTAGGAATTCACGACTGTACCAATGATAAGGGATAGTACTTATCAAGCTTAGCGCGGAGCGAATGGGGTAACCTCTATTGTGATGAAATTTTTATAGAATAAGTCATGTTATGAAGATCTCGTTGTTTTTACCGATAACTGTCCGATAAAGTCAGAACAAGAGCAGGCAATTAATGGCTTTTTGGTTGCAATTTGTCAAGGAAAAGAAATTTAAACAAATAACACATCGCTGGCTAGTGGTCACTGTTTTGGCATCAAACCGATATCAGAGAACTACGAACGCAGTGTTCGTAGTTCTCTGCCGATATTTTGTTCAAATCGAAAAACACCAGAGAAAGCGTGCACCCGATGTTTATTAGCCCGAAGTTTGGGTATATATTATTATGAACGCAAATAAAAAGAATCCTTTTATTGTTAGGCAGATAAAACAAAATTATTTTTACAATTTTGAACCTCTTCCCAATAACATTAATAAAAATGCATGTTTTCCTAACAGATACAGCTTAGTTTTTGCAGCTTTCGAATTAAATGACAAAACGTAGGGTTATTTTTTGTCAAACATAGTGTTAATGGCGATTATCAAGAAGTTAATGTCATAAGAAACAGTAAACTTGTAACAATAAGTTTTTAAACATTCACAAAAAATACAAAGAGTCTCTGAAAATTGAAAAAAATAAAATAAAAAATATAAAAAGTCTATTACCTTATATATCGCCAGTCTAAATGACTTTTTATAGTCAGGCAAAAAAAATTACTGATAATGTTAATGATGAAGTGGAAATTGTAGACACAATTTTATTAGTTTTTTTTACTGTATTGCTACGATTTTTTTTTTAGTTGGAGAACATGTTAAGTCAATTTTTCATTTTTTTTTAATAAACCCCATTTTTATTATAAATATGTGTTTTTTTCTGTAAAATAATAAACGTTTTAATTTATAAAACACTGAAAAATTAATTTCTACGGAATTTTACCCTACCCCGTATCGTTGTCTAGATTTGATGCAAATTTACTTTTTTATTTTTTCACAATTTCTTTAAAGTGTTAAATGTTACAAAGCAAAATGAACTTTGTGCAAAAGTTAGTTACTTGTGAAATTTTAATGTCTTAAAAAACTTTTTTAAGAACATATTTCCATTTGGTGTAAGAAACTAATTAGTAGGATTTGATTAACTATACTAAAAAAAGTTATTAAGCGTATAATAACCAAGCACTTTGTCGGGAAAACATCATGAATTTTTGTTGTTTTTTATCATATTTTATAATATGATGTCTAATGAATTTCTAATTGCAGGGAATCGGGATAATACAAGGGCAAAGTTGTATTATTATTTGGACTATAAATATACATATAACGATGAAAATTGTTTGAGACTACGTTCAATATATAACCTGTTGGAATTTATTTTGAAACATAGCTCTTTTTATCTTAAGCCAGGATCTCACTGAGCGTGAAGAGGCACTCTTCGCCGGTTCACATCGGCGAAAGGAAATAGAAAATAAATAATAGTGAAAAGAAAAGACAATTACTGTGATATTAATAGATATTTACTTACTGAATATTAATAAATTATTATTGATTAATATTAATCAATATTGATTAATTTACTCAACCCATACCAAAATGTGGTCGGAGAGGGTTTAGTTTAGTTTAGTCCAGCCGTACTCAAACTGTGATACGCGTACCACTGGTGGTACGCAAAGAACTTTAAGGTGGTACTCTATAAACTAGAAGAAACGAAGAATTTTAATCAAATTTATCAATGAATGTTATCTTTTACGTGGTGCATGGCAACGCTGCGAGTTGGAAACACAAGCGCGTAATGTCTTATTCATTGTTGGCAACACTGGAATCCCGGCAAACTGCCACCGCCCTTGATTCACGTCATCAGTGGTCATTAGTTTCCTCGTGGCCGTCAGTCGTTGTGGTTAATTTTGTCGAAACGAGTAATTTGCTGTTACTGATTCGTGCTAATTTTTGTATATAAAAAATGGATAAGTGGCTTAAAAGAGACAACAGAACATCTGAAAATCCCGGTCTATCGAGCTCCACTTCAGAGTCGGAGCCTATCCAGGGTGATGACAAAAAGAATTATTTCAAAAAACTAAAAGTGGCGGTTAGGAAATATGATCCTGAATACATTAATATGGGATTTACATTCACGAATATAAATGATGAGCCAAGGCCTCAATGTGTAATCTGTTCGGAAATTCTTTCTAACCAGTGTATGAAACCTTCGCCATTAAAACGCCACTTCAGTACAAAACATTCAGTGTTGGAAAATAAACCTAAGGATTACTTCGTTCGGAAGTTAATGGAGATGAGAGGCACAAAAAAATTAATGTCGAATTTCACCGGCAGCAACCAAAAAGCAGTAGAGGCATCCTTCCTCGTGAGTTTAAGAATTGCGAAGTGTGGAAAAGCGCATACAATCGGCGAAGAACTAGTTCTGCCTGCCGCACAAGATATGGTAACGTGTATTTTTGGAGAGAATTCAGGTAAACAGCTTAGTATTATACCATTATCCAATGATACCGTACGTCGTAGCATTAAAATAATGGCATTAAATCTTAAAGAGAAATTGATAAACCGGATAAAAAATAGTATTTTTTTTGCAATACAACTTGATGAGAGCACAGATATTACAAACTATGCTCAGCTTATGGTTTATGTGCGGTATATATTTCAAACCAAAATCGAAGAAGAGTACTTATTTTGTGAGGCGTTAACGGAACCAACTACTGTCGATGAAATATTCAAGAAAATCAATGATATTTTTGTGGAAAATGGACTAGACTGGAAACAATGCATTGGTTTCTGTTCGGATGGTGCCCGAGCCATGACAGGAAAATACGGAGGTGTAACTGCCAAAGTAAAACTGGTTGCAGAAAATTGTACTTTTACCCATTGTAGTATCCACAAAGAAGCTTTGGTAGCAAAGCGAATGCCCGATGAATTTAAACATGTTCTCCATGAAGCCGTTCAGATAGTCAATTTCATAAAATCTTGAGCCTTAAACTCGCGTTTATTTTTAAAACTATGCTCTGAAATGGGAAGTGATCATGTTTAGTTATTGCTACACACGGAGATAAGATGGCTATCAAAACGAAAAATGTTGAACAGGTTATTCGAGTTGCGTTCTGAAGTACATGTGTTTTTAATGGAAACCAATTTTGAACTGCGTGATCGGTTATTAGATGAATTGTGGCTTACAACACTAGCAACACTTCAACAGATATATTTAATCGATTAAATGACCTAAACTTAAGGTTACAAGGTAAATCACATAAACGATTTTCTGTAAACGACATAATAAATGCTTTTATCAAGAAATGTTATATGATGAAAAATAGTGTTTCAAACAAAAACTTGCAGTCGTTTACCAATTTAGAAAATTTTGTGGTTGAGCATGAAATAAAGATTAAAGATGATCTCATTTTTAACATAAAACAGCATTGTCAAATGCTAATTGATAGTTTTAGAGAATATTTTGACGAAGGTTATGCTCAGTTTCTTTGGATACGACAACCATTTATTTTGGATAGCATTCCTGAATCATTAAAACAGAATGAAAAAGAATCTTTAATAGAACTATCTTGTGATGGAGGCTTGAAATTAGAGTTTTCTAAATTAGAATTAGCTGAATTCTGGCTAAATATTAAAAATGAATATCCAGCCTTATCAGAAAAAGCATTGTTATTTTTACTTCCTTTTACGACAACCTACCTGTGTGAAACTGGATTTTCTGCTATGCTACAACTAAAAAATAAATTTCGCAGTAGTCTTAATGTTGATCCAAATTTACGAATGAAACTAAGCAAAATTGATCCTGATATCAATTCACTTGTTATAGCTATGCAGAACCATCCTTCTCACTGAATTTTTGGATTGGGTCAGACTGTAAGTTTTATTTTGTAACATTTATAATGCCCTTTTTTAAATAAATACATTTTTGCCAAAATTAGTAAATTTTATTATCTACTTTTTTAATAGGTGGTACGCGATTGACGCAGAATTTATGTAAGTGGTACGTGTAAAAAAAGTTTGAGAATCGCTGGTTTAGTCTATTGTACGCCACCAGTGTTAGCACTAATAATTTTAGTAAGTTGGGTAGTTTATGCAATGATAAAAATTCCAATACAACTATTAGACCACTCCATACTAAGTACCTAACCGAACCTAACCTAACTTAACCTAACCTGACCGTACCAGCCCCTAGCCACGCCGGAAGGGTTGGATATACGATATTGTATGCACGTTATTATGTTGGAAAATTTGCAGAAACAAGAGTAACTAAGATACTAGCTAATTTTCAACAAAGTTAGAGTGACCAGTAGTCTAGATATCTAATTTTAAATTAAATAAACCTTTTTTTGCAAACATTTGATTTTAAGTGTAAATGAAACCTTCGTATGTACTCAAATTATGTTCGTATCAGTAAATATTTTTTTTTATTATTTAAAACACTTATACCACATCAACCACGCAGGGTTATTAATGGTATGGCAAACACAATAGTTTTAATACAATTTTATATCTCTTTAAATAATTTAATACATTTAAATTTTTATTTGTCAGGATGGATTTGAGGTCGTCTGAAATTCCATGCATTCTTCTTTAATTTTGGAAACATTGGCAGTCAACCAGGAAGTGTTTTACTGTCAATGAAGTGGAGCAGTTATTGCAAATTGGTGGTGGACCTTTACTGATTAAAAATTTGTGTGCACAGCAGTATGGCCAATTCTTAAACGGTTTATAATTACTTGATCTCGTCTACTTGTGAGGTTATTCAAAGAACTGTTTACCTTAGGGCATATTGGGTTTAATTTGGTTACTGAATTTTCCCAGTAATTTTGCCAAATGTTATTGGACTGATCTTTAATCCGATGTTTTATGTCATAAGGATATTTTGTAATTTTTGTAGTATCTTTAAGTTGATACGGTTTGTTGTTTCTAGTAAATCTGCTTTTTCATTAGTAAATATTTTATATTACCAACAAGCTTCATTTTCTATAAAGTTTATATAAAAAATATTGGTGTTAATAACGTCTGTGATATACCTAGGTAGTAATAACACTAATGGACTTAATTAAACAGAACTTCAGAACTTATTGTAAAATCATAATACCTATCTAAAAAAATTGTTAATAAAAGTAATAATTAAACAGTATGATCAAATATTTACGTTTTATTAACACAACTTCTCATAACTTTTAAAACTTTCTATTTTATTCTTGATAACTTTTTTATTGTAATCTCGACAAAATAGATAATTTCTTATTGAAATACTTAATTTATTAATAATGAATTTATAATTGAACAGGGTGTTCTATTAAAAAAACACAACTTTGGTGTGAGACCATGTTAGAGAAGTCTTAATACCTCACTAATTTTAAAATGGGTAAAAGGTCTAAAACTTTTATTAACAACTTTTTTGATTACTTTTTTTTTATTGCTTGCTGTGATATTTATGACTTCTCTTCTAATTTATTGCAGAACCGTAGACGAGAATTTAGGAACCAAGTTTCCTTACTTTATTTTTCATTTAAGTTAGGCCCCTATTAAGTATATTGGGTTCAATGTTTAGGTAATTTTGGAAGAAGAGATTTTTCAAACCATAATTCAAAAAGTTAACTTTTCATATCCTCATGATAATCTAAAGACGCGTCTTTATTTTTTTTTGTTGATATTAATAATACATCTTTGATCTATTTATTTTCTTCACTGAAGTGTAAAATTTTATTTCTTTGTCCCTTATTGGGCGCTACTGAATTAAAATACTTTTTGCTATTATTCATCTAACTTGTTTTTCACGGTGTCATCAGTACCATACCAAGTTTCATTTAAATAAACAATATTTCTTTTTATTTTTTGATACTTAATTATCTGTCTGATATAACTGTTTCTTAAAGAAATTATTCCAGTATTTTCCATTAAGGTTTGGCGCTTGTCTATAGATTTGTACTTAAAATTATTGGCTTCTCTTTCGAAATAAAGTGCTGTTGCTGAACATGAGAGAATGTCATTTCGAACCAATTCAATTCGAAGGGTTTCAATAGTTGGAGAAACATAGGCCACGTAGATTTTGTATACTGTTCTGGTTATAGGTTCAATAAATGCAGTTCTATTTGTCTGAATTTGCCAAAATCCTTTCTCCTCTGTCTAAACGACTTCTTCTCTCTTCTTCTGATTTAGACAATTTAAAACACAGTCCTTCATAAACATGTTTTAGTATACGTTTGGCATCATCGAAGAGGTATTGAAAATTAAAAAAAAAAGGGGTTAAATCTTTGTAAATGGGTAAATGGGTAAATTGGTACAAGAGAAGCTCTCTTTGACATAAATGTCGTAACATAGAGATGTCTAGATGTTAACCAAGAGGTGCGTGCCTGCTTTATAGACTTTGAAAATGCCTTTGACAAAGTACGCCACAATTAACTCAAAGAAATCCTGAAATGTAAGAACATTGACACCAGAGACACATATAATATTAAATCTGTATTGGAATCAACGAGCTAATATAAAGGTAGAAGACCAAACATCGGACGACATAGAAATACGTAGAGGAGTACGACAGGGTTTTATATTGTCACCGCTTTTGTTTAATATCTACAGCGAAAAAATATGCCAAGAAGCTCTCTCACATGCAAACGAAGGAATAATAGTCAATGGACAAGTTATCAATAGCATTCGATATGCTGACGATACTATGATAATGGCAAGAATAGCAGAAGATCTACAACATCTAGTTGAAAGTATGAATGAGATATGTAATAACTACGGCATAAGGATGAACATCAAAAAAACCAAATATATGACTTTCAGTAAGAATCCAACACATGACACCAGTATTGCAATTAACTGTACATAACTTGAAAAAGTAAGCGAATACAAATACTTGGGAACCCTCATTAATGAAACAGGTGACCAAAATCACGAGATAAAAAGACGTATTGAAATTGCCAGGTCTACCTTTATAAAAATGAAAAAATTATTTTGTAATCGTGATATTAGCATTCATCTACAAACTAAAATGTTAAAATACTATGTATTCAATACTTTGCTGGACGCTTGACGCATGGACTCTTAAACAGAGGAATATTAAAAATCTTGAAAGCTTTGAGATGTGCTACCGCCGTATAATAAAAATAAGTTGTGTGGATAAAATTACAAACAAAGAGGTAATACGCATAATAAATAACGATCCAGAAGTTATTATGAATATAAAAAAGAGAAAACTTGAATACTTAGGCCACCTGATGAGAGGACAAAAGTACACGTTCCTACAAAATATAATGCAAGGAAAAATCCAAGGACGCAGAAATCCAGGCCGTAGAAGAATGTCCTGGATGAGAAATTTAAGAGAGTGGTTTGGCTCTACCACTAACGAATTATTTAAAACAGCAGTTAATAAAATTAGAATCGCCATAATGATATCCAATCTCCGATAGGAGAGGCACTCAAAGAATATAGGTCTAGGTATAGGTAATAGGTATACTTAAAAAACCCTTAAAAGGGCTACATCAAATTAACACGAACGTTTTTGGAATAACAATTCCATCATCAGGTTAAAAATGACTAAAATAAGTATAAACCATTTAATTAAAGCAAACGTGGTTAAAAATTTTGACTAAGGTTAAAAAAGCAAAATGGTTATACTTACAGGTTAACATGCCTGAGCCACCAAAATATTAGGGTAAAAACCCTTTAAAGAAAATAAAGTTACCAAAGATTGTACATATTGATATAAAAAATTAATAATGTTTAATATTTTATTATATTTTACTTCAGGTAACATACACCCATGCCTTACGTGAGTTCCAGCGTCCGGAGAGTAAACCTCTTCAAACGGACTTCAGCTGGAAACTGATTGACAAGATACCTATGAACGGTGTTGAAAACAAAATATCAATGTACCATGAAACAGTATTAGTTATACATAGTATTACTACAGCCAAAATAATCTTTTGGCTGTAGTCATACTATTTTTAACTAACTAACTAATACTAACTTTTAAAAAAGTTTTAAAACTCGCAAGAAATGGAAAGTATGCCAATTTTTTGCACAAGAGTTTATAAAACAATTATTACCCTTAAAACAAAACAAAACGATCGTTACTTTGTTTTTAGTATATTAAACTTCTAAAAGAGAATATCAATCTAATCGTAGTTGTTATACTGGCGCCAAGAAAAGTAGAAAAAGATTAAATGCTACATAACTACATAAAACATCTTACCCCTTTTTTGAATATAAAATAGGAAGACATAATGAAATCAAGCAAAATAAAGTGGCAAGTCTTTTCTGTAAATTCGAATAACTGCAACTCTTAAATGAGCGGGAAGCACGAAAACGGCAAAATTGCGTGTGTTCCTTAAGAATTGTATAATTTTTGCTCTGATTACGTTTAGCATCTGTTTATAACGATGTCTATAAAAAGGTAAATTTAGTTGTTATCGTTTTTAACGCCAAGGAAACGTAAAATCGCTTTTTATCCATAAAATCTATGAACATTTTAGTATGTACTAAAATCTGAAATGAAACATGTTGGTCGGATTTACTAAATACATAATTAAAAATTTTAAATTTTACTTACCTACTAAAAATAAATATTTCGTAAAAACAAGAATAATATGACGGTCGGTCAAAATAACTGTCAAAGTTAAGTTACGCATTTAAAAGTTCTCCGTGAATTTTTGTGATTTAAACTTGTAAAAAACGATTTATATTCAGTTGATAAAATTGCAATAAAGTGTAGTGTTAATATAAAAATAAATTTGAACTACTTGGAAAAAAACTGTAAGTAGTATTTATTATAATATAATTAAAAATACTTATATCAAAATAACTTCCTGCTACCGGATTTATCAACTACACAACTTTTGGTACCTCATTACCGATTCTGTTGTGACAAACAGGACCGTCTGAAGAATAGAGGTACCAAAATATGAATAATATTTTTAAAAATGGATGAAGATTCTGTTGGTTCTGTTTCTTCTCCTAACAATAATCAACCATGTTCATATTCCAACGCTGTTACTTCATTTAAATATCCAACCAAAAACCAAGCCATTGTCCTATCTGCTCTCAATGGAATAAAAATAAATGAATACGTGATAGCAATAGGAAATATAGTAAAACCAGAAAATATATTATTTGCATCCCGCATCTCAAATAACAGAATTTGTATTTATCTCTCCAATACCGAAGTCGTCAATACATTGTTGAAGACACATACATCAATATCCATTAATGATTCAGAAGTTGAAGTAAGACGTCTAATTACTCCTGCTACAAGACTGGTCATCTCAAATGTCTGTCCCACCATACCAAACTCAGTACTTGAAGTTGAGCTGAAAAAATTAGGACTTAATACTGTATCCCAGATGACTTTTCTGCGAGTTGGAATGCCGGACACTGCCTATAACCACGTTTTAAGCTTTCGAAGACAAATTTTTATCACTCCTATTGAAAATATCACTATCCCAGATTTCATTACAATATCCTTCGACAACACCAACTATCGAATTTATCTATCCACTGACTTAAATTGCCCTAAGTGTATGTCAAAAGGTCATCGCGAAACAGACTGCCCTGTTTTATCACAATTGACATCAACTGAAACGCCCATTGAATCTCAATCTACAATATCACTTCCGTCTAAACCTCAAAATCTTACAACAGAAACAGGAAATCCTATTAATAATACCACTAACTTTCAAATAACAACAGAAGATATTCACAACGAAACGACTAAAAATAACAATCCTATTACTTTGAACACTGATGCCCCCGACAAAAAACAAAGAGACAAATATCTACTGACTCTCCTGAGATACATGAAACACCACCCGATCCAACAATTTTTACCAAACCCAAAAATACAGTTAAGCGGCCAAAATCATCACAATCTGATATCCTCGAGTCACTTGAATCTATTAAAGGTAAAATCGAATCTAAATACCCGACATTTCCTCTTAAATTTACAGTTCTTTAATCTTAAATTATCCTACCCCCATAGTAGAAAATTACACAACCGATATAAGTTCTTTTAAAGAGATACTTCTATTCGCCCACGACCATATTCCTGATCGCAAAATAAAAAATAAACCAACAAGACTTCGAAAAAAGATACAATCCTTAGTTACCGATTCATCCTCGGATATTGAAAGCGATAACTCCCTTTCTCACGTTGTAAAATAAAATGGATAATACATTTATATTACAGTGGAATCTTAATGGTTATTTTAATAATTTAGAATCCCTTAATCTACTTATAAACGATCTTTCTCCTCTTATAATATGTTTACAGGAAACCCACCTTAAAAGTAATAACTTTAATATAAAAAATTATTCCCATTTCCTTAAAAATCGAGACGCAACATATGCTAGTGGAGGTGTTGGTATTTTTGTAAAAAATCACATTCAGACCAAAGAAATTAAGCTACACACTAATCTAGAAGCTGTAGCTGTATCAGTGTCATGCAATATCAACTGCAAACCTATTAACATATGTAACATTTACCTCCCCCATCCAAATGAAAATGTACTTGAAGAATTACATCGCTTAATCGATGATATTCCTGCTCCCAAACTAATACTTGGTGACTTGAATTGTCAGAATATCACATGGGGTAGTATAAAAACAGACAAATGTGGTAAACTTCTTCAGAAATTAATAGACAATCAAAATTTAATTTTAATGAATACTGGTAAATCTACTCATTTCAGCTCCCACAATAGTACTTTTTCGGCCATCGATATTTCATTGTGTGATCACACATTAGCTACAAGTTTTTCTTGGAATAGTCTTGATTATCTATATAATAGCGATCATTTTCCTGTAACAATTGAAACCACTTTGCATGATCAACCAAATACTCCTGTTTACCAAAAATGGAAATTAAACTCAGCAAACTGGGACTTATATAGAGATCTATTAAATAATTATCTTACGAACTTTATTCTAGAAGATAGCATAGATTCATCTCTTCATCATTTCAATGATACTATAGTAAAATGCGCTAATATTGCAGTGGGAAAAACAAAACCTTGTAAACGAAAACCAGTACCATGGTGGAGTGAAGAAATAGCCCTAGCTATGAAATCTAGTAAACATGCTTTCAATGTTTTAAAAAGACATAAAACAACAGAAAATGTTATCAATTTTAAAAAACTTAGAGCAAAAACTAAATATCTTATTAAGAAAAGTAAAAAAGAAACATGGTCAAATTATGTCTCTACCATAAATTCATCAACACCTATGACTACAATCTGGAATAAAGTTCGTACATTAAAAGGTGAACAAAACTCAATTCATATTAACACTCTTTATTATAAAAACAAATTAATATCTTCCAAACAAGAAATTAGTAATATTATGTCAGATGTATATAAGAATAATTCAAGCAATGCAAACTTCAATCCCGCATTTTTAGATTTCAAAAATAAACGTGAAATGACAGATATATCTATAATAGATAGTAATAATCCACTAAATTTCCCCATCACATATCAAGAATTTGAAGAAGCTCTAGATAAATCAAAAAACACTTCATCGGGTCCTGATAATATACCAATCATATTTATCAAAAACTTGCCGTACATAGGAAAATTAATTCTCTTGACATTTTCAATCACATTTACCTTAATAAAAAATTTCCTTCAATCTGGTCTGAATCAACAATTATTCCCATATTAAAACCTTTCAAATCAAAAACTGACCCCCTTTCCTATAGACCAATTTCTCTTACAAATAATACATGCAAACTACTAGAAAAAATTTTAAATAACAGATTAATGTGGTTTCTTGAAAAAAACCAATTATTAAGCCATATCCAAAGCGGTTTCAGAAAAGGCAGATCAACTCATGATGCCTTAGTAGCTATTGACAATATTATCTGTGAGTCCTTTAGAAATAACCAGAAAGTAATTGCCATATTTTTTGATATAAATAAAGCATTTGATACTGCATGGAGATACAACATTTTACAAACCATGTCCAATTGGGGTATCCAGGGAAATTTTCTTGCCTTTGTAAAACATTTCATGAATAATAGGATATTTCAAGTACGTGTAAATGGAATTACCTCAAAAACAGAATGTCTTGAAAACGGTATTCCACAGGGCTCAACCTTAAGCCCCACTTTATTCTTAATAGCAATTAATAGTATCGCTCAAGAGATAAAGCTACCTTTGAAAGCAGGTCTGTATGCAGATGACTTAGTTGTATATACTAGTAGCTGCAATATTACACTAGCCTTAAACATTTTGCAATCATTTCTGCACAAACTAGAAGACTGGTCCCAAAAGACTGGTTTTACGTTCTCAGGTGATAAATCTCGTTTCATTGTATTCAATAAAAGAAAAACTGATTGCAAAACAACACTTACTCTAAATGGTATCAACTTAGAACAAGTAGAGAGCATTGACTATCTTGGCCTAAGACTGGACAGTCAGTTAACATGGGCAGAACATATTAAAAAGCTAGTTGTATCCTGCCAATCTAAAATAAATCTCCTTAAAATGCTATCAAACCGATCTTGGGGAGCGGACACCATAAAATTGCTGCATATATACCAATCATTAATCCGAAGTAAACTGGATTATGGTGCAATATGCTATTCAACTGCGAGTAATTATATACTTAAAAAACTAGACATTATACAAAACACATGTTTAAAACTAATTCTGAGTGCTTACCGAACTAGTCCTGTTTCAAGTTTTCAGGTTATCCTAAATGAATCTCCCCTATCAATACGAAGACAACACATTTCTTTAAATTATGCCGCGAGATTGTCTTCCAACCCTAATAACACAAACTATCCACTTCTTTATAAAATATATCCACCTACTCATTGCCATCAACAAATTAAATATCCACCCCTTAAAGAACGTCTAACGAGATACGGTTTTGACATGGAGCAGCTCACACATTCTTACCCTACAGAACGAACTATACCTCCCTGGACTATTAATTTTCCCACTATTGATCTATCCCTCACGGCCTATCCCAAGAGTACCACAAATCCCATAATCATTAACAAATTATATCAAGAACGGATATTAGAATACACTGGCCATAACAAGATTTTTACCGATGCGTCAAGAACTGAAAACGGACACGCAGCGGCCTTTATTCTAGGAAAGTCTGAATATGCAGTTCGCATCCCTCAATTCTGCAGCATTTTCACGGGAGAAGCAATCGCCATTTTAAAGGCTTTAGACATGTGCAAGAGTCATGCAAGCTCAGATTTTCTTATCATTACTGACTCTTTATCTGTTCTTCAGAGCTTAAGGCAAATATATCCAGTACATGCTATCCTGCAACAAATACAATTAGCACTTTATCACCTACAAAACAGACACGTGAACGTTACATTTCTCTGGGTACCATCACATACAGGTATCGCAGAAAATGAAAAAGTAGATGAATTAGCAAAGAAAGCTGCTACTGACGAGAAAACTGAAATTATGACTACAATACCATTCAGTGATATCCAGCTCAATATTAAACAGCACTGTGCAAAAAATTGGCAACAAATGTGGAATTCTACTAAGGCTAACCTTAAAAACGTGAAAACTAGGATTGGCACTAAACTACAATTTCCAGAAAACAGAAGGCAACAAGTGATTATAAACCGACTAAGAATTGGACACACAGCGTTAACTCACCAGCATCTCATAACAAAAGAACTACCACCTGAATGTTCGTATTGTGAATGTCCAATAACTGTTCAACATGTATTGATTGAATGTCCTCTTTATTCCTACGAAAGAGCCATCAACAACGTACCAGAAGAAGCAAAGAAACTTAAAGATATTTTAAACAGTAATGTATCTAATACAATCAAATTCCTTAAGGACATACGTTTACTACACAAAATTTAAGTTATATTATATGTATCTCTTTGTAATTTGTAATTTATTATGTGTAATTTAATACGCAATTTGTAATTAGTAAATTTGTATTTGTAATAACAACTGTAAAATCTGTAAAACCCGCTAATAACCTTTAATGGTTGATGCGGAAATTATAAATAATAAAAAAAAAAGGATAATATGACAAAATTAGTGATTCTTTCCAAATATGATGATATCTATTAACGCTACATTTGTCGCTTGATAAATTTAGGATACTCTGATCGCGTCGGTCTCTGAGACCGGATTTGCTGTGTTACAAAATTCTGTAAATCTTTTTAAGATCAAAAATTAAAGTAATAAATATTTTACATCAGTTTTTATTTAAATTAAAGATATCCCTTACAAAAGACCAACAAAATGCAATGAAGGAGCTGCTCTAAAAATGATTAGTAAAAAAATGCAAAAACTTTGTTGTAGTAAACTACTAAAAAGCGCCGTACAACTATACCTAAACTTAATTATTTACAGTACTTACATATGCAAAATAAGTGTTCTAAAATAAACAAAAAAACACCGCAATGTTTGGATCTATATTTTGTTTTTCGGTTCTTCTTAGATCCACAAAATTTGCCTTTTCCAATTTGCTTTAGCTTATGTGGAGTAAAAAGTTCATTTGGTTTATTAGCCGCGTAAATAATTTGGCTGTTTATACCAGCAATATTCATTATCACATAAAATATTACTACAAGCCACCTTCGGATAGCACGAGCACAATATAGTTCACCATTAGCTTGTCCACTAATATGATGAATAATATGAACATCACTTTTTGTGATGATGAAATTATAATCCGTTATTATTACTGGTTTTAATAGATCAATTGTATCTAAATCCAAATCATCATTATGATGCATCGTGAACAAAAGTAACACATTATTTTTTGCTTTAGGCATGTATGATAGGAGTGTACATTCACAGTGAAATCCAAACATGCTTGACTTTAGTTGTCTGGTTGCAGAGACAGTACTCTCCATCGATAATTCTCACTTATTTTGGCGGATAGTGCCCACAGTTGTCACTTTTTTTGATAAAGTTGTCTAAATAGTAGCACACTAGTAAACCAATTATCCATTATTATATTCCTATTGGCTCCTTTAATTCCTTCTGGTTGAAAGTCATTATACACTTCCAAAATAAAATTGTCTGAATAGTAGCAAGATAGTAAACCAATTATCCATTATTATATTCCTATTGGCTCCTTAAAGTCCTTCTGGTGAAAAGCCAACATACACTTTCAAATTACAGAAATAGTACATTTTAGCGACACACATTGCTAAAACTTTTTTACCTTATTTGCTTGGTGTTACGGGATATACTAACGGAAATTACATTTCGTTTCATATATAAACTACATATATAAACTACATAGAAATAATATAATTATAAATTTTGCTTAGATTTTGAATTTCTGTAATGTACCTACCTACTCACATGTAAGATAATTAAAGTATCTATGTATTTCTATATAGTTTTTAGTCACCTGGTATATGTTATTTACAATTATGAAAAGTTCTCATGTATAATCACTAATAATTATTTGCTGTTAGAAATCAGAATCAATACTCTTCATAAATATTTTCCTATTTAGAATAAATAAGTTTCGCTAGTTTATTCGCCTAATACTTCGTATCTATGGAATAATAATAATTTATTTCTCTTATTTCTTTGTTCGATAAGCTATCCGTATTTGCTATTTTAATATTAATATTTGAGTCCAATCTCTTGTACTCAAATCCATCCAGAAACATCGTTAAATAATTGTAGATAACAGAACTTATAAATTCATAGTTTTAAGAAATAACAGACAGAGTGTAATTTTCATCCTCTAATATAATAAATTTATACATGTCAATATATTCTGTTTAATTCCAAAACAAAGAGTTAGTCCGGAGAAGAAATAAACGCATAGTATTCCATAACAAAATTTGGTGTCAGAACGTGGGATATTAGTAGCAGAGTTCCTCTGATTGCTGATAGAAGGAGAGCTGAGGAATTTTTGAATTGACTTGTTTCCTTCGAGGAATCATTCAAAAAAAACTGTCAGTGTGGAAAAATCGCCACTACAACTAATTACATTGGGGTCCAGTACATCCAGTTCGAAATCCAGTTCCAGTCATAACCCAATTGTAGTTCCATCGGAAGTAGAGGTGAACCCGTGGAATAATAGACTATGCGACCAACAACAATATTCTACTTGTAAGTACATTCTATCTTAAATTCTGTCTCATATTTTAAAAATCTTGTAAACGTATGTCTACTTTATATCCTGATATAAGTAACTTATTTGACGAACAAATACCTTCTCCCGACTCAAATTCTCTTTCAAATTCTTCTACTTCTAATTCAAATAAAATGTCAGTATCAATTGAAATAGCTGAAAAACTTCTCATTAGATTTGATGGTACAAAATCAAAATTATACGAATTCATAGACAATTGTGATAAAGCATACAATTTAGTAAATCCGCAATCCAAACCCATCTTATTAGCCATTATAGAAACTAAATTAACCGATAAAGCTAGGGCCATAACTAGAAACAGAACATTTGACGAATGGAAAGATTTAAAAGACTTCTTATTAGATGCTTATTCTGAACGCCGAACTGAAGGTCAGTGGCAATTGGAATTACATTCCTTACGTCAGATGCCCAGTGAAAATGTAATGTCATTTGCAAATAAAGTTGAAAATTGCTATATAAAATTAATAAATACACTTGATCCAGACTTATCTCCAGATGCAAGAAATGCATGTACTAAACTCTTAAAAACTCAAGCACTAAATGTCTTTATTAGAGGATTAAACAAAGACCTCTCTATTTTAATCAAAGCCCGAAATCCAGATTCCTTAGAAAGAGCTGTTGCTATAGCAATTGCCGAAGAACAAGAACAGTTATCAAGACAAGAAATTTTCAGACCATTCTGTAATATTTGCAAACGAAATAACCATTCCTCAAATAACTGTCGATATAAAAACAATTCAGATAGAAATGTTAGACATCTTCAAAATTCTAGTTTTCAAAACCCAAAATATCCTAATTCAAATCTTCAAAGGTCAAATTCTCAAAATCAAAATTATAAACCTTCAAATTCAAATTCCAATTCTGATTTTCCTCCAAACTTAAGAAAAGAAAATACCAACACTTCCCAACGTTTTTGCAGATACTGCAAAAAACCAGGTCACGTTATAGAAGAATGTAGAAAACGCGAATTTAACAATAAAAACAAAAATCCAACAAATTCTTTAAACTTCCAGAATCCTCGACAACCAACGGTCGATTCTCGAGGAGTTCGTTCAGTTCAGGCCGTATCACAACCATCAACTTCTCAGTCACTTCCTATGTAGATTTACCCTTAGTAAATAATTCTAATCCATCCTCTTGCAAGTTTCTAATCGATACAGGCGCAGATATTTCTTTAATTAAATATTCAAAAATACTAAACATTCCAAAAATTTATTCTAAGTCTATTACTCTACGAGGCATTGATAAAAATGTCTTAAATCCAAATAAAACTATATGTAGTTGTAACGTAAATTTCAAGATAAAAGATTTTGTCCAAACTCATGTTTTCTATGTCGTAGAAGACGATTTTCCTCTTCATTTCGACGGTATATTAGGTAGCGATTTTTTTGAAATAAATAAATGCCAAATTGATTATAAAGAAAATAAATTAAACTTTAAAAATTGTTCTATTCCAATTGAATATATAAAATCTCCATTAAACAATGACAATGACGAATTTCTGAGAGATCAAAATATCGAGACAAGTTCTAATATCGATGAAATATTTCCTTATGATGCTAAATCCATAGAGGATCATTCTTATTTAGAAACCAATGATATCCAAATAACCTTAAGTAGTGAAGAACTACTATCCAATCCAATTCAATCTAAATCTAACTCTAAATCCAAAGAAAATTCAAGTCCAAAATGTGTAAAATCCACTGAGATATGCACAAATAAAACTTGTAACTCTTCACGAAATCATAAATCAAAATCTTGTTCAGAAGAAAAATCCTGCTCAGACGATCTTATACTAAATCAAAACTCTAATTCTAACTCAAGAAGTAATAAAACTATTCTATCCGCAAGAACTGAAACAATTGTTCAAATTAAAGTAATAAATAATGAATTAAGCGAAGGATTATGTCCCGAACGCGAAATCTTTAAAGGTGTATTTTTATGTCCTAGTGTTGTTAAAGTAAAAAATGATTTCTTTTTAACCTCAATCGTAAACACTACTGAAACGGATGTTGAATTAAACGATATTCAAGTAGCAATAGAAAAAATTCCAAATTTACAAAACAATGCAAATATACGAAAAATGTCTTCTTATAAAGATAATACGAATTCTAACAGAATTGCTAAATTAAAAAATGCCTTGAGAACAGATCATTTAAATAGTGAAGAAAAATCATCTTTAATTTCTATTTGCAAGGAGTACAATCATATCTTTTATCTGGAAGGAGATCAACTTACCAGTACAAATGCCATAACTTGCAAAATTCCTTTAAATTCTAATGTACCTATTAGCACTAAATCATACAGGTATCCTGAAGTACACAAACATGAAGTCGAAACTCAAATAAAAGGTATGCTAGATCAAGGTATTATCGAAGAATCAACTTCGCCATGGAATTCGCCCCTTTGGGTTGTGCCAAAAAAGGCCGATGCTTCAGCAAAGAAGAAATGGCGAATTGTTATAGACTATCGACGACTAAATGATATTACTATAGGAGATTCATTTCCACTTCCGAATATAGTCGATATATTAGACCAATTGGGTCATTCAAAATATTTTTCAACAATAGATTTAACATCAGGATTTCACCAGATCAAAATGGATCCTGAGGATTCTCCAAAGACTGCTTTCTCAACTCCGTCTGGACATTATCAATATTCACGAATGCCATTTGGATTAAAAAATGCTCCCAGTATTTTTCAAAGGCTAATGAATACTGTCCTCTCAGGAATACAAAATTACAGATGTTTTGTCTATCTCGACGATATAGTCATTCATGCCGATACATTAGAAAATCATAATAAAAGATTAAAAGAAGTATTCGAAAAATTGTCTACATTCAACTTAAAAATACAACCAGATAAGTGCGAATTTTTTCGTCGCGAAGTAATGTATTTAGGACATTTAATAACTGAATTTGGTGTCAAACCGGACGAAAAAAAGGTATGTGCTGTTACAGATTTTCCTATACCCAGAACACAAAAAGATATTAAGAGCTTTTTGGGTCTCACTGGTTATTATAGACGCTTTATAAAAAATTTCAGTGCTTTAACACAACCTTTAACAAAACTGCTGAGGAAAAATGTTGAATTTAATTGGACAAGCATTCAACAACAGTCATTTGAGAACCTGAAATCAATACTTTGTTCAGAACCAATACTTCAGTATCCAGATTTTACCAAACCCTTTGTCTTAACAACGGATGCTAGTAATTATGCAATAGGGTCCATACTTTCTCAAGGTAAAGTACCAGATGATTTACCTATTGCTTATGCTAGTCGTACCTTGAACAAAGCGGAATCAAACTATAGCACAACAGAAAAAGAATTACTTGCAATTGTATGGAGTGTTAAACACTTTAGACCATATTTGTACGGAAATAAATTTTTCATTTATACGGATCATAAACCACTCACATGGCTATTTAATGTAAAAGATCCCGGATCAAGACTCGTTAGGTGGAGATTAGCATTAGAAGAATATAGCTATGAAATTATTTATAAACCAGGTAAATTAAATCAAAATGCTGATTGTTTAAGTCGTCCTCCTTTAACCATATCTGAAACAAATATTTGCGAAGAAAACAAAAACCCGGCAACAATCACCTTACAAATAAACAAAATGAGTAAAGAAAATAATGACACTTATTCACAGTTCTTATCTAAATCCGAAACTATATTAATAACAAATGATAATATAAAAGAAACAAATGAAAAGATTACATCATTTTCACAAAATTTAGCATTGTTTGTTTCCGTAGATTTAAATTTTAATGAGATCGTTCAGAAACAAATAAATAAACAATTCAGTCATATAGAAAAATTGAAAGCCAAAAATCCAAGACTAAATGACATTATATATATTTCTGATCAAAATAAAAACTTTTATTACATATTTATAAAAAATAATTATTGGGACAATACCTCTTATGAAGATATATTTAATTCCCTAATAAAATTAAGAGACTGGTTATTAAACGATAAAATATTAAAAATTTGCCTACCCAGAATAACTTTTAGCTACGATAAATTAAGTTGGGGAAAAATTAGATCTATGATTAGATTTATTTTTAGAAAAACTGATATATCTATTATCATTTATCATGATATACTAACAAATCCTGAACCTGAGGAAATAACTACAATATTACAAGAGAATCACACTAGTCCTACGGCTGGACACTCTGGTTTTCATCGGACATACAATCGTATAAAAAAACATTTCAAATGGAATAATATGAAAAATGATATTAAAAACTTTATAAAAACCTGTGAATCTTGTCAGAAAAATAAACTCGTTAGAAAAAAATTCGTAAAGCCCATGGAGATAACAACAACAAGCTCAAATCCATTAGAAAAAATATTTTTAGATATAGTAGGTCCTTTACCTTTAACCGAGTCAGGTAATAAGTTCATATTAACATTACAAGATGACTTAACAAAATTTTCTCAAGCTTATGCAATTCCGAATCATGAAACCAAGACTATCGCTGAAAATCTGGTTCGTGGATTTATTTGCAAGTTTGGAAAACCCGATATAATAGTTACTGATCAAGGCCGAGATTTTACTTCCAAATTATTTTCTCAAATCGCCAAGCTTTTTAAAATCAGACATATAAATTGTACTGCTTATCATCCAGAATCAAATGCTGCATTAGAAAGGAGTCACGCTACTTTAGCAGACTACCTTAAACATTATATTAAAGCTGATCAATCCGATTGGGACGAATGGCTAGATTTTGCTATGTTTTCATATAATACAACTAATCATACTTCAACCAAATTCACACCATATGAACTAATATTTGGATATACACCTAATCTACCTAGCAGTATAATACGACCAGTAGAACTCAAATATACATATGAAGATTATTTAGATAATTTAACACTTAAACTTAGAAAATCTCATGAGTTAGCAAAAACGAATCTATTAGAATCTAAAGTAGTCAGTAAAAAATATTATGACCAAAAGATTAATGACACCGTTTTCTTAGAAGGACAATTAGTATATCTCCAAAATGAGCAAACAAAGAAGGGTCAAACCAAAAAACTTACACAAAATTATAATGGACCTTATAAAATTCTAGAGATAAATTCTCCTGTCAATTGCACAATTTTAGTAAATAAAAAACCAATAAAAGTTCACATGAATAGATTGAAACATGCTTTTGTTTCAGGTATGCAATAATATGGCTGACAAATAGTGAACAAATTCACAAGAAATATACCAATACTCCTATCAACAAATCACCTGGAATCTATTACGAACACATAAAAAATGTTCAATTTATTGAAACTCATTGGAACATATTAAGTCATATTCCTTTACAACCTTTTACAGACAAATTAAATTTTGTAGATCTCACCTATCAAAAAACATTAAGACTGTGTCAAAACAAACCAGTTCTTATTGAATTACGATTATGTGATACTTCACTAAAACTCTTAGGACAAATCATACCTAGACTCTTTCAAGATGAACAAACTTTAAAAAACATAATTCTGCATGAACATTTTAGACCAAAACGCGCTCTATTTAATGCAATTGGATCTGTTTTCAGGACCTTATTCGGTACTTTAGACAGTGATGATGCTGAAAATTTCAATAATGCTATTAACAAAGCTGAAAGTAACGAAAATCATCTTCTTGATTTACTAAAACAACAAATTCATGTAGTAAAAGCCACGATTGCAAATTTTAATAACTCTATTACAAATCTAGACCGAAACAAAGTGATTTTTGATAAAAATTTTGAATCAATTACCAATTACACAGATAAAATGAATAATAAATATTTTAATTTAGATTTAAAACAAAAAATTGAAGAACATTTTACTTTACTAACTTTCTTTATAACAGAATTACAACAAGAATATTCTACTTTAATAAACGTTATTCTATTTGCAAGAAATAATAACCTTCATCCTTCTGTTATAACACCTGAGCAACTAATTCAAGAATTATCTAAAACGGTAACGCATTTACCTAGTACATCGACTTATCCATTTCCATTGACTATCGATTATGCTCATAAATATTTCGATATCATTTTACTTAAATATATATATTTTGATAACAAGATTTTAATTACGGTTAGTATACCTTTGGTTAGTAATACTCCTTATTCTCTTTTTAAACTAATATCTCTTCCTATAATTCATCCAACATTAAAGAGACTTACCTTTATTCTTCCATCTGTCAAATATCTTGTTCTTTCAGAAAATAGAAACATTTATGTTACTATTGATACATTAGAAGACTGTTATTCATTAGATGAAGAAAAACTTATTTGCAAAAATCCTGATACTTTCCGATTTACACACACTAATCCAATTTGTGAAACTGAATTGTTAACTTCAATAACAAACATACCATCTAGTTGCGATACTCGTATAATTCAAACAGAATATGAAATTTGGCATAAATTAAACAAACCAAATTCTTGGATATATGTTTTACCCAAACCAACAGATTTAACTTTAAGCTGTCAGACTAGTACGCCAATATCTATTGTTCTTTCAAACACAGGTATTTTTTCTACTTCAAATAATTGCAAAACTTACACCGGATCAACTATTTTGATATCTGTCTCAAATCCAAAAGAAAGTAATTTTCAGTCTATCATTCCAGATTTATCCCTTCCAGAAGTCTGTTGTGATGATATTAAGATAAATAATGAATCCAAATTACACCTTGTTCCCTTACAATTAAATAATCTCGATCGAGATGCATTAAATTTAGCAAGCCATAAACTAGATAATTTAGAGAAAATGACCTCAGAAACAAATATTAATTTTTCAGACACAATAAAAAATAGTTCTTATTTCACTTATGCAATCTTATTTTTGATAAAATGTATGTTACTTTATATTTTATACAGGATAATTAAATATTTTTACCGACGATTTCGTAGAAATCCGTCACATAGTTGTCAACAAATTACAAATTGTTTAACACTAAATATATGTCAAAGTAAACGAAAACATGTACATGAGACAGATTTAAGTATAGATTGTAAACATAATAAAGACAATAATTATAGTGAATCCAAAAAGTGTGAAGAGACTAGTTTCACAGAGACTACACCGATAAGACGAAGTGAAAGACTATCGAGACTAAAAGAAACTATTAAATGTGTTAAAATAAAATAATAATGTATACAAATGTTTTATACCATTTAAATGAAAATTCATTTTACAATTATTTTCATTCTTACAAAAGGAGGTGTAATGTACCTACCTACTCACATGTAAGATAATTAAAGTATCTATGTATTTCTATATAGTTTTTAGTCACCTGGTATATGTTATTTACAATTATGAAAAGTTCTCATGTATAATCACTAATAATTATTTGCTGTTAGAAATCAGAATCAATACTCTTCATAAATATTTTCCTATTTAGAATAAATAAGTTTCGCTAGTTTATTCGCCTAATACTTCGTATCTATGGAATAATAATAATTTATTTCTCTTATTTCTTTGTTCGATAAGCTATCCGTATTTGCTATTTTAATATTAATATTTGAGTCCAATCTCTTGTACTCAAATCCATCCAGAAACATCGTTAAATAATTGTAGATAACAGAACTTATAAATTCATAGTTTTAAGAAATAACAGACAGAGTGTAATTTTCATCCTCTAATATAATAAATTTATACATGTCAATATATTCTGTTTAATTCCAAAACAAAGAGTTAGTCCGGAGAAGAAATAAACGCATAGTATTCCATAACATTTCTGATCTTTTGTTGTTCTGGCAATAAAAATATTAGAATCAAAAACAAAGTTGATAAGTGTTTTAAAATGTAATAAGTCAATATTAGTTTGTTGCGAAATCTCATTCCAATGTTTTTTAACACTTAACACTTAACATGATTAAATCTAAAGGTAAAGTTGTAAAATTTTGTGGTAATTGGAAATTATTAATGAAAGAACTAAAATCAAATGAATCTTTATGTAAAAATTGTTGTTTAAATTATAAGCATTAGTTAAGATGTCAGTGAGGAGCTGTGCTATTGGTCCATTAGGAGGGCATAAAGATGAAACAATTGATCTCATAGATAAAGTTGGTTTATGTATATTAGGTAGGGCATAAAACCGTGGTGCAATAGAATTATAAATTTTGAGTTCTTTTGCTTTTTTATTATCAATAAATATTTATTGATAATAAAAATTATTAAAAAGATGATAAAATACTACATACAAGGGTGTCATTTATAACAAATATGTGAATAATTGAATCAACACAATTTTCCCAAATTATCCACTGAGATCCCACATAGCACTTTTTTATTTTTTACATTACATTCTGCAAACATAAAAAAGATGTAAAACAAACAACTTCCAGTACGTTTGTTTCGTAACTGATCATGTTACACCAGAGAACAGCCCAACTAGATGTCTAGCGCAAGCCACCCCAACACAAAAAAATCAGCCAACACAACACTTTTAGGGTGTCAGATCTACAAAATTAAAGACCTGAATATTTCATCGGGCCTATCAGTTTTACGTTGACATCTACATTCCGGTTGGTTTCAGAGAATGAATTTGCCCACCATCGTTTTGGTGTTGGATGTTTTAATGACGAATATAAATGTTGCAAGCACATATCGAATATCTGAGAATTACAGGGATGTATTTTGGTAAATTTTACATACCAGTAATATAAGGACAAAAAATCACGTATATATATATATATATATATATATATATATATATATATATATATATATATATATATATATATATTTATTTATATACAGATAAAAAGTCTGTTGAATTGTGATACATTAGAAATAAACAAAATACTACTTACATTCCGGTACAAGAATTACTATATAGTGATTGGTGATACATAGTTCAAACTTTTCTTTATTGCTAA
This sequence comes from Diabrotica balteata, assembly GCA_918026665.1. Taxonomy (NCBI): domain Eukaryota; kingdom Metazoa; phylum Arthropoda; class Insecta; order Coleoptera; family Chrysomelidae; genus Diabrotica; species Diabrotica balteata. The sequence goes on from OU898282.1 coordinate 50,592,771, forward strand.
TAATAAGTGATCTTCGGTTAAAGTTGTAAAACTGTCTAACAACTTAGGAGGAAGCTTCTTGAGGGGATGGGTGTTAACGAGATATATTTTGAAATGTGTGTTAAATTTTGAAATTTTTTTATAAAGAAAGAGGACAGTTATATGACGATGAATGAAAGTACTTGTACTGTTTTGTGGGTGTGCAATTTCTTTGACTTGTAATTATTAACTTTTTGATCTTGATCTTTATAAGACAGCACCCTAATATAGGCTTTTTATAATTTCAGCATTTAATTTACTTTGTACCACCGACCTGGTGGGATGACTTCTAAAGACATATTTACGCTCAAGACAGCATCAAAACAGCAATAAAAGTTCTGAAAGAATATTGATTGTCACAAACGTCCTATTGTAGCCAGTCCTACTTGTTTTTCTGTATATATACATACACTCTATCTAATTAACTGGATGTACTTTTCCAATAAGAGTTATGTTATATTCATATCTAGGGGCAGATATGATTTTTTTTATTTATCTTTTTTCTTGTGGCAGAAGGTGCTTTTTGGTACTCCTGGCGACTGTTGACCGAAGTATTATCGAATTGATCACCTTTTGGCAAATTCCATAGAACTTTTTTTGCTGTGTATTCCTCGATGACCTGGAATTCATACCAAATTTACACTATTATGTTCCGCTTGCCAAGTTCTTCTCAGCATTCCCAGACTAGCCTAGAGTCCACCTTAGAGCCGTCATGTACGCTTGACCATATATATATATATATAATATATATATATATATATATATATATATATATATATATATATATATAATCCCTGAAGATTTACCAATTTTTCTGTGTTTGATTGACTTGAAGCATTTAAAAAAGTAAGTCTCAAATATGTAATCCATCTTCCCTATAAGAGAGAAGTTTCCCTAGATATCATAAATAATATTAAAAACAAATACCAAAACAACAAAATGACAATCTGAATCGATGGACAACAGACCTATTATAGACACATGCAAACTTTTGGATCATAAAGGGAATCAGTAAAAATGATTTTTTAGGTTGTCCTCTCTAGATTTTTCCTCGAATCCAATCATTACCTCACTGTCCAATAAAATTATTGAAAAATCAAGGCAAATAACCCCATATAACCATAGAACAAACTAAATAGAATTAAGGGAACACTTACATGCACGAACCAATCTGCAAATTTCATTAAAAATGCCACAAGAAATATAAGATTCAACAAAAAAATTCACAACAGATGTACAGAAAGCAGTGTGACCAGCAACCCCGACTATTGACTACACTAAATCCGGGAAAAATCTTGACCCTACAGTTAAACAAAAAATGCTAGAGAAAAGGCAGCTACGAAAAAAAAATAGCAGATATCGAGAAATGCAAGCGATAAAGCAAAACTAAACAGAGTTACCAAATATCTAACAAAGATATAGCAAAGCTACTAAATAATATCGAAAACAAAGGTATCAAGCCTCGAGCCAAGGTATTGCAGCCTCTGAAGATACAGACTACTCATTTTGGAAGGCAACAAAAAAACTAAAACAACCACAACAATATGGTCCTCCAATAAGAGACATGAAGGGTTAAAGATAATAAAAGAAAAAGCAGCAGCCTTTGCTGAATACCTCGTAAAAGTTTTTAAACTAAAAGAATCAGATCTCAACGAGAATTAAAGCAATATATTCATAACTTATTAGAAGCCCCGCATCAACTGGACTTACCAATTTAAAACTTCACGCTTACCGAGATGAGAAATTTAATTATGAAAAATATAAAACCAAAAAAAGCCCCAGGGTTTGATCTGATAACAGTCAAGTTATTGCAAGAACTTACAATAAAAGGCAGCGCATTTTCAACGCCATCATCAGAACAGGGTGTTTTAAGAGTCAATGGAAAAATTCACAGATTATCCTGACACCAAAACCTGAGAAAAAAACTTCAAGACCTTTAATCCTATAGACCTAAAGTTTGCTGCCGATTCCATCAAACGTATTTGAAAAGATCTATTGAAACCATTAATTTCAATCTGAGAAAAATCGTAAACTTATTGCGGACCAACAATTCGGCTTCAGTTTAAAGCAAGGGATAATTGAACAGCTTCACAGAATAGTAAAAACAAATATTCTACGTGCTTTAAAGTAAATCCTACCTCTCAGCAGCGTTCCTAGACATCAGTCAAGCCTTCGATAAGGTTTGCCATGAAGGCTTACTTTATAAGATAAAGAAACAATTGCCATATCCTTTCTTTTCACTCCTAAAATCCTACTTATCAGATAGATACTTCCTGGTAAAGCAGCACGATGAATACACTCAGTTCCAGCCTATTAAATCAGGTGTCCAAGAATGACGCCTACTAGGACCCATTTTATTCTTGATGTTTACTGCAAACCTCGAATCCAACACTAACACAAAAGTTGCTACTTTTGCAGACGATACCGCAATACTGGTCATGGACTCTAGTGCCACAAAAACATCAGAAAAATTACAAAAGAACCTAAATAAAACAGAAAGTTGGCTAAAAAAAATGACGAATTAGAGCAAATGAAACCAAATCAATACAGGTAACCTTCACACTGAAACGAGGTAAATTCCCTACAGTCACACTCAATAGCAAACAATTAAATAATGTAAATGTCATAAAATCCTTAGGTATCTATCTTGACAAACAACTAGGCATTTAATTTACAAATATGTACTGGTTGATTGGTCGAAACACTAGATTAACATTGGATAACAAACTGCTTATATACAAGACGATCTTCAAGCCCATATGGACATATGGTATTCAGCTATACACCAGATACGGACACCACTGGCAATTTTAATCTTGCACTCCTCTATCACTTCCAGAATAAAGAGTCTATACTAAATACTCCAATGTATATTACATTCTTCTCGACAGAAAAAGATCTGGTGCCTTCGGTAAAAGAAGTTATAACAAGTTACAGGGCATCCCAATGTACTCGCGAAGCTGTTATTCGATGACAATAATGAAGTACGTGTGAATACAGATTTAATGTTTCAGCAAAACCAACTGTATTATAAATTCTACCTTAATTATATAATATGCAGTTGTGATTGTGTTTTATTATTGTATTGCTTTTAACTTACATACTTTTACTATTCCTAATAAATTAGTAACGTTTACAGTTGCTAAATAAATAAAATGAGCTTTCCATTAGAAGAGGCTCCCACATGCTATGTACACAAAGAAATTACTTATTATTCTTTATTTTTGGATAGATTTTAATTTTAATTGAAGTTGTAATTTAATAAAAACATATACAGCGGAATAAGAACTAATTGAGCCTTATGTTCTTCTATTTAATCATGGATGAAATATTCTATTTAAATAAGTGTTTAAAAAAGGAAGAGGATACAGAATGTAGAAAAGAAGTAAAAATACTCACTGTCACACAAGATGAAGAAAGTCCACAGATTTAACATAAGATCAAAAAATGTAATATGACAATCTCAACTCACAAAACAATAATGTTTAGTTAAAAAATAATCAGGTGTAAAATACAAGTTGATGGCAACAGTATTGTACAAGTAATGGAAATTAAAGCCAGTATAAGACCAATAATGACATGCATTGGCAACAAGAGTGACATGTAGAAGAAAATGTAAGAAAAAAAGAATAGAATAAATAACAAGAAATAATAAGAGAGTAAGAGATTAATTACCAATCGATAGATATATCGGACGACCGCGGAAAAGATGGAGTAACAACCTTCCATAGAGGTATCAATTTGCCAATTAACAAGCAGAATTGCTTGTAAAAGTAAGAATAATAATAATAAAAAGAAGAACAAGAAGCTTTTATGATCAAAATATATTTAAAAGTTAGAACTACGTTCTAAAACAACAATAATATAAAACATTTATTCAGTAATTTGTGAGACACCAAAATAGCCATTAGTGAAAACGAACTACAAAAATAAATTTTAAACGAAACACATATTTAAAAAGAATACCACACAAATGGGACATCAAGAAGATGCCGATCCGATCCTGGGGTGGTATCTTCAGAAATATTTTAATAGATATCCACAACTGCGTCTTCCGCTCGATGTCATATATTTGTTGGCACTTTATGGACAGTAAAATAGCTATCAATTATTTTGTCACTACCAGCGTATTGGTAACGACGACAAAGAGAATAAATAACATGAAGAACTGGCAGTAAATTTCAAGGCAACATCAAAAGAAATGTGCTGTGCTACTTGAATGTAAAAACTAACGGCAGCTAATTTTGTATTCACTGATTAGTAGCATCGGATATACTTTGTTTTGTTCTTGTTACCTCTTTGTATTGCGAGAAATCTTCTGAATTATTGCACGCGTTACATTCTGCATGCCGATGGTCTATTTTAGTATCTACCACGGGAAACTTTTATGTGTATTACCTGCCGATAAAAATAAAGTGTCACAGAAATACTACTTTTCAAACGAGCTGTAAAAGTGGAAGACTTTATTGATTTGTTGCCGATCATTCAAACAATAGCAAGAAAATTATTTTTTATGTATAAAACAATACATTATATATACATTATATACAATTATAGTTGTGTTTACATTTATATCTACTTTAAGTCTTCTGGTCTACTAGGTGATGTCTTCTGGTTTTCTTTATTAATTATTTTATATTTTATTTCTCAATAGATATTCATTTTAAAACTGTGTGATGTACATTGATTACCTGGAATGTTAATTTTGCTCGGTACTATATCAATAATAATACAATAGATATTAAGAGTATTTTCAAAGAGAAGAAAAAAACAACAAAAAATATTACAAAATGTGGAGGCAGAAACTTTATTGAAATACACCTCAGTAATAGACGAACGGTTTAGCAAACAAGGAACTAAAAATAGAGTAAAGCAGTAAAAATAAAAAAACATCCTTGAACCAGACAAACAAGAAAAATAGAAAAATTCTTATAGAATGAACGCAGAGCTGCTATCAACAAGTCCTCACAGACACTTCCTAGAAGATTGTGGTAGCCAACCCCAGCGGGAAGCAAAGTCAGGGCAAATGAGAGTGGGGAGACATGGTCCTTCGATAATTAGATGGTTGGGTAAAAGGTTAACTACCGCTTCCCTTTAAAATTTTTATTGTTATGAAAGCACAAATAATCTTTTATTCACGAAGACCTAGCAAACGACAGAGAATAACGATTTATGCTTCAGGCGCTCTTAAATTGCTAACACAAGAACTGGATAAAATTAAAGCCAATGTAACAGAGAATTAAAAGATGAGATAAACTGATGCAGGAGATATTTAGAGAAAAGACTACAATTATACTATAGCGGTACAATTATACATAGCATCTAACACGAGTTTGGTAGTGGTTTTGTAGTCAGTAAAAACAAAGCAATTAGTACCTTCTAAGGTCTTCAAATTCTGCTTGATTCTACTTGATCGTATTCACGAGGTAGGAGAGGAAATGGGATTAAAATAAACTCAAACAAAACCAAATTTTTGGTGTTTAGTCCCTATGCAAAGTTTCAATTGAACGAAGTCCATGTTGAGAAAGTTGACAAAATGACATATTTGGGGACTGTGATAACGGACCAACTAGATCCAGACATAGAAATAAAACGTAAAATAGCAATGACTAAAACTATTTTTATGAAAATGAAGTCATTTCTTTGCAATAACCATCTTAGTTTAGAACTAAGGCAAAGAATGGTTAAGTGCTATGTTTGGTATGTACTTTTGTATAGTGCAGGAGTGTGGACGCTAAAAGTATCGATCATGAACAAAATTGAAGCATTGAAAATATGGGTTTATAGACGAATGCTGAAGATACCTTGGACAGCAAGAAAAACTAATGAAGAAATACTAGGGAGCGTCAAAAAAGATAGAGAACTGATAAAGACTGTTGAATATCGAAAAAGGTCTTATCTTGGACATATAGTAAGGGGAAGTGGACATAAAATTTTACAACTGATCCTTAAAGGCAAAATAGAGGGCCGTAGAGATGTAGGAAGAAAACACGTTTCTTGGTTAAAAAACATTCGTGAATGGACTCAGATACCAAATGCAGAACAATTATTCTATGTTGCAGAAGATCGAGAAGCCTTCGAAATGGTGATCGTCAACGTCGGAGAATTCTGATATGGCACGCGAAGAAGAAGAATTAGTACCTAACTTTAAACCCATAAACAACAAAATATGTTATTGACGTCTTAAATATTTCTTCAACTATAGCTTACTTAGTGTACGAAAAAACTGGAAAGCAACGAAAAAGATGAATTCTACGACACCTTAGACAAAGAATATGATCGATGTTCATGTCATGCCATGACAATAATTGCTGGAGACCTTACGGCCAAAATTGGTAAAGAGCAATTTTTGCAGACAACTAAAAGATGTGAGTGTCTACATGCAGCGTCAAATGATAACGGGTTGAGACTAATAAATTTTGCCAGCATCAAAATCATGGTAAGAGGAGGAACAAGATTTCGCCATAAAATGATTCCCAAAGAAACATGGATATTCCCTGACAGCGAAACTATTAACCAGATAGATCACATTCTTCTTATCTGATGGACGTTAGAAGCTACCGATGTTTAAACATAAATAGTGACCACTTTTTTGTAATGACAAATATCAGAGAAACAATATCACACCTAAAGAAGTAATAATAATTTGCGCATTGAAACAGTTGTGAGAGAGTACAGAAGACAGATAAACGGGATATGGATATCCTGGAGTTGGCGGAAAATGTGAAGGAATTATGGAGGAAATGTAGGAACCTAATTACTGAGAATTTAACGGAAATATTGGGGAAAACCAAACCAGTTAAAACAGAGCATACATAAAGAAAAATTATCACGTTATATCAGTTTTATAGAATTTAACTTTCTATTTTACCTGAAACTTTCTAGCCTTCCGCTTCAACCTACTGCATGCAGATTTATCTTTCCCTCTCTCTTTCTCTTTTGTGGTCCTACAGCCCAAGTCAGGCCATGTGAACCTTCAACATCCGCTTTTAAGCATCCGTTTCCTTAATACAGAACTATTTAAGACATGGCTGCTCTCCTCCAGTTATTTACCCTCAATATCTCTTTAGCTTCGGTTATCACTTCGTTTTTCCACCTCTTGTTTGGTCTTCCTACTGGCAGACGTCCCACCATAGTTCCACTAAGTACTCTACTAGGTTTACTGTTATTATCCATTTTTATAAGGTGGCCTTACCAGCGCAATCGTAATTTTGAATAATTTGCTATAAAGGGTTCTCTGTAATATTGGTATTTTAACAGCTTTTTCTTTACTATTTTTTAATTGCTCTGCAATACCGACTATACATAGATACCTTTTACAATAATTTGACCATCTATCTGATTTGTAGTAGTAAACACTTTAAATGAATATTCTAGATACGATGCTTCTATTCCACTAAGTTTTAAATGTTATTCTTCAAGAGCGGGTCTGTATTATTCCTATAGTCTTTGTTCTCATTCGTTTTCAGACTTTACTAATAACATTAGCTCATAATAAGCTCCACTGAATGCTACCCTGATCCAAAACTGAGCACTGAATCTTGATGTATCTTTACTATCGCATAAAATTTATCAGTCCCTCCCACATCTTTCTTCACACTACTTAGTTGTTACTACATTATACATGTCTCCCATATTCTTAATCTATAACCTCTAATTTGCCCTATAAAAACTACGACTTTATCTTTAATCTGGCCCTCTCTAGTATCAAGTTTGATTGCAAACCTACCTCAGAGAGAGGACATTCTAAAAAGTAAAGTTTCTCGTATAGATTTTTATAAGCTTCCGCTTTATCTTTTGCTACAACTATTTTTTGAAGGATCAGACTATATCGGTGTCATACTGTTTGCTTGTGACTTTGTATACAGTTTTATCTTTTCTTTTATTGTTTTTATTTCGTTTGGCCATCACTTTCAAATTTATAAGTATTTCAATTGCAGTTTAATTTCTAGCTATTGTCCCAACAACACAGTCCCTTATAGTCCCACTAAACATTATACCAAAGTCCTTATATTAAAGTATGTCGGTCTTGTCACAAAATTATCTATTTGAATGATATTGTTAACTTTTGTATGGAAGTTGATTTTTTTCCATTGTAAAGAGCATATTAACAATTGATATTGTTAATATCAATCATTTCTAGTTCTAAAACGGAATCCTTATAGCGGATGCGTCGAAAACTCACCCCCCGTTGTAAGGCCAGTCAAGAAGAAAACGGACTCCTGTATGTATCACTTTTGGCAGTAAAATCTTATACTCCTTCAATAATGTCCCCAATAATTGTAGTGATTGAAGGACAGCTTAACTCAGGAACAAGGAAATAATTCACGGTACGAGATTCAAATATGTAGTAATTAAAACCCTAAATATAATACCAGAGCATATTAAAAAAGCTAAAAACACAGTTATAATATAAGTAAAGAAAACTCAAATTAACAAGGAAGTGAACTTAATCTTCTTTATAACTGAGTTTATTTGTTGTTTATAAATCGTTTTCGTGACTGCCTACTTTTCTGGGAACTCAAAACTTTGTTTGTGGAAATAATCACATGTTATATCTAATTAGCAGGTAATTACAACTTCTATTTAAATTAGTCTAATAATGAGAAAATTTGCTTTTCGTTTAATGGAAAACTTGTACAAAACTTTCGAACATACACCATTATGTAGCGTGTTTTGTAACATGTTTGGTCAGTAGCATGTGGCATGACTGGCAAATCACTACCATTCCCCAAAAGGAACATGTCCCGACTAAATTGTTATATCGCTAGCTAAAAAACGTGTTTTTAATACAACAATATGCTTATCTCTTACCTTAATTATATTTCCAATAAAAGTAGTAACCTGCTGATTATAGAAGCATTAGTACACATTAGGCGTGTATGAGCCTCTGCCCTCTCGCTCTAATGTGTTACTTTAGCTCACGCGATATCTATTAATTATTTAACTTGTGAACAGGGTTGCCATACGCTGTACGAGTATACGTGCAACGATTAGAATATACCACTTTAGATTAACATGAATTTAATGAAAATCAATAACTTAACGAATTACATGGTTGAAACGCAAATGACAGATTTTGTGTATAGTTGCATTGCATGAAAGTTGTAAACGTCTAGAGCTAATCAAAACTGTGTTATTATAACCCAATATTTTTTGTTTGTCCGTTTATTTGACAGTTAATATAAAAGAAAATTCCTTTAATTCCTATTAACTTAATAAAAAACTAAACACAGATCTTATAAAACTGAAGACCGTAAGCAACGTAACCGCAAACCAGACTCTTCTAAAGATATTATCATATCTACCGCACACTGACCTAACCCTATTTAGTGTCACCCATGTCTTGCGATTCAAATCAAAACATGGAACCAGCTGATGAGGATGAAGTACTCTATGAATATTATAATTGCATGCTCTCTAAAATTGAAGACAAGAGAGGAATGGGACGCAAGAAAATGTCCTGGCTCCGAAACATAAGGCAATGGACAGGGATTAACGACATACAATCTCTGATACATATTGCAAGAAATAGAGAGTTAATGGAAAATGTGATCGCTAACATCCATTAGTGGATTTGCATCTGAAGAAGAAGAAGATGCTCTCTTCCCGCCTATTCTTTCATCTATAGTTTTTGATCATAAAATTAGCCGCTAATACTGACCTAGAGAAAGGTTTTTAGATTTAAGCCTGTTTCTTCACAAATCGGGTATCGGTAAGTCTAAATTATCATTGATCTTTTTGTTAATTTACTAGGGCGTTTCATTTATGGATGTCAAGGTGGGGTCATTCCCGATAGGATAGGAAGCCGTTAGAGTAAGCTGCATCTCAACGATTCGGTTACCATACGCATATTGCTAAGTTAGGTGTTCAAATACCGTGTGGAACAAATGTTTATACAAACGGGAGCACAATACTCCGCAGCAGAATACACCACTACTCGAGCTAAACATAGCACTGAGAGATCAAGTTTTTCGACAGAGCTTTTGCATGATATGATTTCTCGTTTTCAGCTTAGCCGAGAAATGGTATGATCTAATGTAATTCCAAGATATTTAGGAAACTTCTTATAAGGAGGCATTTTTTTGGAACATTACACTTAATTTCCTTTGAGCAATTTTATTATTGAGATGGAACCATCATTCTCTTCAGTTTTGCTAGCACTAAGATAAAGTCTACAATTTCAAAAATATTCCCTTAAAACTTGTAACTCGGTGGTTAAATCTGCTGTGTGAAAATTTCTATAAATTTATGCTTGATCGCAAGTGCTATATCATCAGTGGCTAAAACTTGTATGTGGAAGATCTGTGTGAGAATACACACACTGAAAAGAAGGGTACAATTACCAAGTGAGTCTAGAGTTTCAGTTATATGCATCTATTTATGCTTTATTTGTGGTTCAATAATGATAATTCCTCATCAACTATATCCGGGTTTGCATACTCTTGGTTTTAAAACCCAGCCTGGTTTTATTCTTTCCCATAGCCTATTGGAATGGCTTTTTTGGTAGCTTTTATAACAGCTGTTCATTAACCGTTCCCAGTTATTGTCTGCCATGGGGATTCATTTGACAGACTTTTTTTTAACTGTACGATGGAGTTATTCCCGTCAACTTGTTAAAATTCCATCGGGGTACAGATCAGATTAAACATTGTGGTACTAGAACTAAAGAGTAGCTGCTGAAGCTATTTAATGACTGCGGTATGACTAATAAAATAAAAAAAAAACTATGGCGTAAAGCACAAGTAGTAGTTCTAATTAAACCAGGAAAAAACTCTAATATACCAAATAACTACCGCCCGATTTTCCTTCTTTAGCACTTATTTAAATTATGCAAGGATGGTCCTACAACATATCCAGAAAGCTATGAATTCTAAATTGATTAGCGAACAATCGGTAATTACATTTGAAAATGATTGATAGCACCAATCTTATTTTACGGGAAATAAAACCCAATATGACAACATAAGACAGTAACGGAAATGAAGCTGAAATAATATTGACTGTTAAAAGAAGAAAACTTGGGTACTAAGGCCATGCTATGCGAGTGCAAAGATACTCATTATTGCAGCTTATTATGCAAGGCAACATTTAAGGAAACTGAAATGTGGGAAGACGAAGAATATCGTGGCTTAAGAACTGGAGGGAATGGTTTGAATGCAGTAGTCAGAACTATTTAGAGCGTCAGTCAAGAGGATCCGAATAGCGATAATGAACCTTCGATAGAAGATGGAACTTCAAGAAGAAAAAGGAGATTTTCTAAAATAAAATATTCAGCATAGTTCTGAAAATGTTTGGGTTTTACCTAATTTTTAAACATACCGATTTATACCAAATCTTGTATAAAATTGTACAGTAATCTCTACAGGTACAAAATAATTACAATTTTTAAAAAGGAGAGGGTCAAGCCTTAAACTTTCTTAGAAAGGATTAAAATTTCCAAGCGGCAGAACGTGTTTTGCAGATTATGAATCATTTTAGTTAAGCTTATCAGGTTATGTTTGTAAATTCCTTTAATTATAACACGCAATAAGTGAACTTGTCTAGTAAAAATGTCACAAATGTCTAATTTTACTCCTGTGAAGTTAAAGTGTCATTTAACTATGCCAATGAAAACTTTAGTGTAAAATATACATGATGCTCTTGAACATAAACATTTTACAAATACTGTTTAGAGTATAGTTTCTAACAATACTATATACATATAAACTTCTAACATTTTTATACTTCAATATGTTCATCAACTACTACCTGACTTCATATCAAAAATGTCATCTGACAATAATTAGCAAAGAGCTATAAGACGTGTCAGAGCAGAGGAAGAAACATTCTGGAAACTTGATATGTTAATACAGGAAACGATAGAACCAATTATTATTTCTGTTGTAAATGAAAATCTAATGATGAAGCTGCCTCCTTATCGGAAGAAGACAACTTATGTAGTTATATATTTATATTATTAATTATAAGTTTATATGACGCTAGTAATCGAAATATATTTATTATTAAATTGTAAGAAAATGTACTTAACCAATATGTAGTAATTTCATAAAAATTAATGTGGGCACGTAATATTGACATTTTAGTTTTTTTGCAAACATAGCAGATGAAGAAATAACAAATAGACTATCCCAAAAAAGCATACTCTCTCCAAGAATCCCTACTTTATAAAGTTATGTTCATTATACACTCAAATGACAAATCAATGAAGGATGGCCCAAGACACCGCCTATTCGCTGGCGATCTGGCTGTAGTGGTATAATTAAAAGACTTTTATAACACCGAAAGACAGCTAGAAAATTCCCTACATAATATATATCCAAATACTGTAAGAAAAATTAGCTCAAGCCGAAGACCTTAAAAATACAAATAAGCGCTTTTTATCAAAATATACACAATGCAAGAAGACAATTGCAAGTCACAGGAAGGAAAAGATCGTGCATCACCCAAACACCATTGTCATAATAAAAAAAATTCCTACCAGAAATACTTAACTAAGATAATTGGTTGGAAGTACTTACGACGGATGTCCTGACAGTCTAACGTCAGCTGCACAAGCATTCGTTTTTGATGAGCGGAATATACTAGCCCATAACTAGTCTGGAACCGATCGGTCCACACAAAACAAGTTGCCATTACCTTTAATAAATCATGTAGGATACTATTAGGATGTATAATACTATACAATAAAAAACAAATGAAATAGAAACGGCTGCATCCTGAAAATATAAATGAGGGTAACTATTAGCGCCAAAGTAGCTTAATACTCAATCAATGGTGATGTAATATATTCACCTTTGATTTGTACTTGCGGCGTCTAATTCACGCTAAATGGGATGGCTAGGTTCGAATTAAATATACTCCTCATTTAATCTTTAACGTAAACAGTGACGAAACTGTAATAAAAAGTTTTAACAAACCTTCAATGAACGACACCCATTATACAATGCGGAACCCAATCACTCAAGGCTAAAACCCATAAAATGTAAATTATGTGCATTGTGTGTCAGTTGACCCACCAAAAAGCGATCCTTCACCTCAAGTAGTCTTTACTGAAAGACTTGGAGGACCAAACCATATATGAACCGGAGTAGTCACAGTAAAAACAAATAAAATAGCATGAAACCCGTAAACGAATAATGGTGACCTAAGCGAGTGTGGGAAACAACAAAATATGGAACATTTTCTGCCATGTTTCAGGTGTTCCTCAACCTGTACGCTCGACTATCCATAGTTGACCTTTAATGCTGCATCAAATTAGCTGTTGCTAGGTTGAGAACCTCAATTTAAATGTCATGAGTCCGGACTCGAAAAAATAAAGTAAAGGCTAGGATTTGCAGGACTAAGTTTTTCTACACTATTTTTTTAACAAAATTTATTTTCTTATAAACATATTGTCCTAGGGTATGTTATATTTGTAGTTGCTGCAAAATAAAGTGCAAATTTTGAACCACTTTATTTGGTCAGTCGCCATCCAGGTAGATGTATGGCGAATTTTCCAGTATATAAGTTTACATCGTTCGTACATATTTGTCAAAATGATTTATTTCCAAGACATTTTTCACTGGTGTTGTGCAGCCACATTTTTATGTGTATCGAAATAGCTGCACCATATACATAAAATGCAGATAAAATGGAGACATTTTTAAAAGCAAAATCTTATGTTACTCACTACTGGGTGCTGCTCCAAGGTGGTTATATACGTATCAATGTAGTTATAATATTGATTTATCTACGTCTATTCATTCACGTGACCTGAGCTTTTAGTCTCTTTTTATTTCCTGTCCGTCCTTTTAAATCTTGTATGATAGGAGTTATATGTATATGTTAAGAAGTATGTCCAATCTACACTTGGTTAAACAAAACATTGTTTTTTTTTTGGAATTGGATGACGCATTACAAATAAATAATAGCGGCCAGAATATGACTCGTTGAAATCGACACGCACCGACTTAACGCGTTCCGTTAACATCGTACGCATCAATTTCCACAACAAACCACTAATACATCAGTAAGTTAAGTTAGCAACTGCATTACAAATATATGCCACATCCGTCACATCAGAATGACTGAGCCAATGGGCCGTGGTAAATCGACTAAATTTAAGTCAATCTGCTTTGTCCCGAGTGTATAGTCGATACCAAGATACTGATTATATCTGCCAGCAAGGAGGAGGCAGTAAACAAATAACAAGGGAGAGAGATGATTGATTTCTTCTATCGAAATCTCTAAGAAATCTACATTTGAGTGGTGCTAAACTCAAAGAAGAGCTTAGAGAGGTCTGAGGTGTCGTTACCAGCGTTTGGAGAGTCAGGAGACTAAAGGCAGCCAACCTGACGCCAAAAAGGTATGGCTATGGCTATGGGTCCCAAGCTAACTACAGATCAGAAGCAAAGGCGATTAATTAGAATTTGCTCGCGAACATCTGGATTGGGACGACTATCAATAGTCAGATATTATTCTCCCATGAAAGTAGGATCTGTCTACATGGCAACGATAAGAGACGTTGAGTCTATAGAAGGCCAGGAGAGCGATTTGCTCAATTTTGTATACGATAAATTGTGTCATGAAGGCTGTTCTTATATGTTTTGGACAGGCAGTTCTATGGATGGAAAAACCGAGTTGGTTTAATGGCGGATAGTAACTTCAGAGACATTTTGGAGAAACATGTGGTTTCATACCATATGCCATATCGCACGAGTCACCACCATATATCTATCTGAGATCGATATAGCTACAGTAAATTGGCCTACGTTACTCCCGGACATAAATACAATAGAGTATGTTTGGGATGAGCTTAAACGAAAGGTCCGGGATAGAAATCATGCACCAAGGAGCATAATAGAATTGAGAGCTGCGCTCAATGATGAATGGGAAGTAATGCCTCAAGAATTTATTAGAAAAGTTATCCGATCCATGCGAAATCGATTGGAAAGTATAATTAGGAATAGGAGTGGTAATATCGATATATATTGAAATATATTGAAAAATTAAGAAATTCATTTTGTAATTGATGATTTCTGTGTTCATAACGTCTTTCTTGCGTTAGTTCCAATGATGAATATTTAGGAACTTTGTATTGCATGATGTTTTATAATGCGTTTTCCAAATAATGTAATAGCAGTTTACGTAAGTTCAATAATAAAGTTATTGTTTGCACATTATATTTTTTTATTTTCATACTTCTTACATTGAAACAGAAGGTTTAATCTGAAATATCGCTTTTGAGTCTACACTCATGTGTAGTTGTATGTAATGTGTAATAAAGTTTTGTTGAAGTGTTACACTTATTTGTTATCTAAGTTCCGTACACAAATTTTTCATTAGTTTGTCACAAGAGTGAACCAGTTTGAGTATAATATTCTATCAAAGTAAGATGTTAGTTAAAATACTTAACAATGTAAAGGGCTACAAAATTTGTATGGGCCACAGTTTTCAATTCAACATTCGTTAAAATCTGGGCTCGTCCTATGTCGACAATTCAAAGTAAATCATTTGGCAACCCCGCTGCGAGACGGTGCGTGAGATATTCGACCATTATATTTTAAAAAGGAATCGATACCATTAAATCAACTGCCGTTGTAATCAAGAAAAGCTTTTCACCATTTATTTTTTATTGATTAGTGCATCGGCTAAGCATTGATTTTAATGGATCGACCTATTACAAGCCTATTAGTGTAGTTGTTGATTATGTAATCCGTATTAATAATGTATGTGTGTAATAAACTGAAATTATTAGAATTCCTGAAAGTAATCATTGGCATGTCCGACTCCCATAAGTTTATTGTAAGCACGCATTATTTGAAATTAGTCTGTTTATTACTCGATTACGAAAATAAATTAAGTTTTAGTGGATATAATTTATCTTTTAAGACGTCTACCAGTTGCTCATATATAGAATTTTTAATATCTTCTGGCTATATTTAAAATTGCCATCTGTCAATTGTTCTTCTTTTTGTCTGTCATATCAATTGTCAAATTTTCTTTGCATTGACTGTCAAGTGTTCCAAATAAAAAACAAAGCATTGAAGAAAAACGCCTTACAAATGACACCTATCTCGTTTGATAGTTGAAAGGTTTGACAATTATCATGACCGACTAAAAGAAGAATAATTGACAGGTAACTCAACCAAAATAAGAAGATTTGACAATTGACATGCCAGCTAGCTGTTGAAAATTGGAATAAAAATTGACAGTCGACGCAAAGGTTGATATTTAATAAATAAAATGAGGTTGTACATTGTTTCTTTGTGCAGTATGCATTTGTTTTTACGATTGGTAGGTTGCTAACCTTGCCGATCACCCTCCACATTTTATCCTGGCTTGGGACCGGCTGTGGTAACCGCAGACGTACTCAATCTACCCCGCAATCACCCCAGGCAGTACAACCAACCGGCATATCTATGTTTCGTGGACCTTACAAAGGCATATGACCGAGTCAAATTAAAAGACGTTATCCACTTACTGTATGCAAGAGAGATAATCCTCTCTTGGAATAATCAAAACGAATGAAAAATATCTACCAAAACACGACCATAAAAGTAAAAGTAGAAGAAGAACTAACCGACTCTATTGAAGCTTACAGTGGGAAAAGACAGGGAGATTCCCTGAGTCCTCTATTATTCAACCTGATTATGGATGAAATAATAAAAAAAGTAAGTAAGTATACCAAATGAAAAAAAAAAACAACTTAAAATAATCTGCTATGCAGACGACGCAATACTCCTCTCTCAAAATGAAGATGATTGACAACGTATGCTGCACGAATTTAATATTTTTTTTATTGGCTTTGGCTTGAAACCTTTAGCCACGTAATTACATATAAATATTAGTATTCATTCATACAGGATTGTACAAGGAGGACACTTTTCACGCTCAGGGATTCATCAGAGCGGCTTTATTGTAACAAACAAGACATAAACCACGACGAATTTAATATAAACACCAGAAAATTTAACATGTTAATTTAACAAAAAAGACAAAATACAGGGTTACAACAACAAATTTACTAAGATGTAAATTGGAGCTGGAAGTTCAGATAATAGAACAAGTGATGGAGTTTAAATATCTAGGCATTACATTATCTAGCTACGAAAAGCTCGAAACCGAAGTGGAAGATCAAATGAATAGAGCAAACAGAGCCGCATTCTGCCTAAATTAAACAATACGGAGAAATAAAAATATCGGGAAAAAACGAAAGGCGGAATTTACAAAACAGTCATCAGACCAATAATGACATACGCGGCAGAAACAAGACCTAACACAGAGATGACAAAAGGAATTTAGAAACAGCAGAGATGAAAACACTTTGAAAAATTGATGGAAAGACACTATGGAACAGAGCTAGAAGTACAGATATACGACATAGATGCAAGATGGAGAACATCAAATGCTGGGTAAGAAATAGAAGAGTAAAATGGAAAGATCATATAAGCCGAATCACAACAAATAGAGTAGTAAATACGGCAAGAGACGGTTCCCCAATAGAGAGACGATCAGTAGGAAGACCACGAAAACGATGAAATGACAACTTACTGGAGGCACATTGAAAAACAGACAGAGGCCTGTCTATATAAAAAGAAGATGATGAAAAAGATATTTAAAATGACAGCTAACGGTTGCTGATAAGAAAGAGAATTGACCGTAGATGCAAAGAGAAATATATAGCAATTGAAATGACAGCTAACAACTGCTTATAAGAAGAAGCGAACATATCGTATGTGTCGTCGATAAACGGAACGTTCTTGTGGAAGGGATTTGTTTCCGTTGGTCACTGGCTTCGTTTTAATATTAGCTAGGGACAAAAAAACAAGAATTGACAGTTGACATTAGATAACGAAAATAAGAATTGACAACTGACAAATAGTTCCGGTCTTAGCTAAGGTTCATGCTCGGCCAGTAATGCAGATTCAAAGCTTACTGACAGTGACGTAGGAATCGGACTTTAAACATCTGGCTTAAGTGGCATATACTCTGCAGACGTTTATATTAAAAAAAAACCTAAAACACCTCAACAAAATAGAGCAAATTTTTCAGATACCATACAATTGACAATGACAATGACATTGACAATGGACAGAAGGAACTGTCATGAGCTAATACGAAATCACAAATAAATATATCAATCAATTATAAAAGAAACCAGTATATCGTAAATAAAGGTTCATCGGAGTTAAATGGTTTAAAAGTATATCTTATTTTCTTTATTTAATTAAAAGTTTAAAAAAATACCCAGTAATGGATGATTTACTGAAACGTACAGTACAAATAATTATAATTAATATGAACAATTTACAACAAAATATTACAGGATAGTTAACACACTCGCTGCCACCTGTCGCCAAAAGGCGTTTTGCCTTATTTTAGTGAAGTGCCACTTTTTTAGTTTATTACTAAGTAGACAGTATTGATATGTATTTCCGTTACTAACAAATATGGATTATGTACGTAAAAAAAAATAGCAAATTCTGAATGGAGAAATAACCCAACAACTATCAAGAACATTGCCTTTATAAAAAATCAAGAGTTACTGGTGCTCAAAGACCATTAGACTATTTTAAACTGTTACTGACTGATTCATTTTTACAACTTTAAAATCAATTCAACAAAAATGCAGTATTTATATTTTTGCTAAACAGTAATCTAAAATTGCATTTATTACAGGAAAAAATAAATGTTGGGCCAAAACTAGAAATATTATGAAACAGACTGTTTAAAAAAAGCCTTTCAAAAGTTACAAGCAATAATCAGGAAAACGAATCAGCTTATATGACTTTCTTATGTCAGTCATTAGAGATATACTGTCTTTAGAACTAACTAAAGAGCCGTCAATCGTAAAGCAATATATTGTGATAGAACGTCAACAAAAGATTGAAAAAGGAAGAAAACGGTGTGCAAAATCTGCTGAAAAGGGATCACGTGTAGAAACAGTGTTTAAATGTAAACTCTGTCCTAACGCTTTCAGCTTTTGTTTAGACTGTTGTATAATAGGTCGTAAGTAAAAACTTGAATTTATGTATTTGTTGTATTGTTTGAAGTAAGTCATCTTACTTCAAAAATGTAAGTCAAAAACAGCTGTTCTCGTCGCTGTATGTGGTAACCATGTTTTCTATTTTAAGTATTGGATGTGAATTATACATATGTATAAGGGTTAGACCCAAGATCTGTGGCCTAGAGAGCCCGATCTTTGTTTTTTAATATGTTGTTTGTCCACAATTTTCCTTCTATGAAGTATTTATTGCCTAATTGACGATAGCTCTGATGATGACATTTATTATGTCGAAAGTATACTCAGCTTAATTAATAAATTATTTTACACACTATCAATTTTATTGAAAACATACAAAACCTGCTTACCAGTTAGACCAATATCATAAATATTAACTATTTATAGATCAAAAATTACAATAATTATAATTTAATAAATTCATAACAAAGGTAATAAAAGAACAAACCTACTCCATAAATGGAAAAAGAACCAATCTCGATCCAATATCTTTCCATCAAGGGCTCTAACTTAACCTGATCGACTGAAAATTTGAAAAGACCAGACTTGGCCATTTCAGCAACCGTTAAAGTAGTGCCATTGAACTTACTCTATTGAATGCCATTTATGTCTTGAAATCGGGAAAAGTTATACAGATTTTATACTGTCTCGGAAATCGAATAGGTGGGTAATAAAAGGACAATTTATCCTGTAATTCAACAGCAAAGACTCTACCAGGGTCATACTATGTGCGCTATTATATTGGAAAATAACTCAAGTTTATAGAAATGTAAATTATAAACAGTTATGATAAATATAATTATATATATTTATAGTATAAATATAATAATAATATGTAGTTTATATATATATATATATATATATATATATATATATATATATATATATATATATAAAGAAGTGAACTGCTCCATAAGTTTATCGAAGATGTTTCGATTTATATTTCTAAAGCTTCAACACTTCTCTAAAATACAACAGATGACATATAATTTACAGATTAACAATCGGATAAAACAATTAGATAACACAGCTCGGGTCGTTATAGATTATTTGCTTGAGTTGTACATTAAACGAAAATAAATGAACTTAGGGTTCCAGTCAAAAACGAAAATATGCCTTATGTGGGGTTAACGCAGGCGCATAGGTGAAAAATTATTGGTCTTAGGAATGTCTCAGAGGAACATGACGACAGTGGTAGGTTTAACACAGGGCGTTGTGTCAAAAACTTATACTAGGTA
Organism: Diabrotica balteata; assembly: GCA_918026665.1. Lineage (NCBI taxonomy): Eukaryota > Metazoa > Arthropoda > Insecta > Coleoptera > Chrysomelidae > Diabrotica > Diabrotica balteata. The sequence continues at coordinate 50,613,033 of OU898282.1, forward strand.
TCAGGAACTAATATCGCTTCAGAATAGACTAACACAAAGTGGACAAAAAGTAACAATGGCCCGCAACGATTGTTTCATTGGCCAATTAGCTACAAGAAACCCAACAATTTCTTATCCACAGCTCTAAAGGCAACTTCTGGAAGCTAGAGGTGTAAGTGTTGCAGATAAAGTAATAAGAAAAAGGCTTCGTACCCAAGCACTATTGAGCAGTAGACAGTCACGGGTTCCCGAGTTATCCAGACAGCTCAATATGGATCGCGTAAATTGGTGTCTTAAAAACCAAAACTTTAACATTAGAAAGCAAAATGTGCTAGGTATTTTCAGTCAAAACTAGGATTTGGGAAAAATCAGATCATCAAAAAATTCTTGTACTTAGAGACCGAAGAAGACAAGTAAAAACGGAAATTACCAGATCTATTCACAGATACAAAATAGAAAGTGTTATGTTCTCAGGAGACATTATTATCAGTAAAAAACTTTTTAAATTTTTATCCAACCAACTTTAGCAGCTCGTAGATATTTTGATTTGGTTCTAGAAAGTGTATTTAGGCACTGGAGAGGTGTAATGACTGAAGATGTAAAAAATATATACATAAATATATATATATATATATATATATATATATATATATATATATATATATATATATATATATATATACAACACAATTTATTAGGTGCAGTCAGAAGTTTGTCCGGGATGTTAAAGAAACACTCTTTTGACTTTTGGTCTAGCTCTCTGAACTGTTTTATTCCCTTTTTAAGACACTGTAATAAGACACACACCATAATTAAACTGTTTCTGGTTTAATTTCATGTTTTTATTTATAAATCAATAATAATAATAAACAATTTTTAATAATTTTGACAGCTGCTGTGACATATTTAATTGTAATTAAATATTTGATTACAATCAAGTTTTGTTTAGCGTTCGAACAATCGGCCCTTAAAGTTATTTTATTTATTAATTCCAAATTAAATGTCAGAAAACAATGAATATGATATTATATGACAACAGTAGTTTTGAGGGTAGCTTATAAAAGATTATTTTTTATTTATAAACAATTAGAATATCTTTTTAACCGTTACCCACAGGAAAATAATTATTTCATATTTGGAAAGCTTATATTTTGTCACAAATTAAAAAAATATCTTAGGATAATTTGAAACCAAGTTAGTCCCTTTTCTTTAATAATTAAAGTACACATAATTTAAAGTGGTGCCAAATTCGAAAAATATTGCGTTTTAATGGGATCGTTCACAAAGCTTCAAAATATGGTTCTTACAATCGACAGCCTCGCGGAAACTATGATGCAGGGAGCAGGAGACTGTATCTCTGGTTGTTGTTTATGGCTTTCGACGTTTCTTTTTTTAATTTGTAAATACTTTTTGCGTACATTATGAATATGTATTATTTAAAAAAATAAATTGTTAAATAAACCGTCTAATTTGTTTAAAAATGTTTTTTTTTTACTTTTTATTTTTGTTTTAGTAATATTTGAGTTAATTTTTATTATAAAACATAAACATTTATCTTTATTTATATATTTAGATCTAAAGAAAAAAAAAGTTAAATAAACTAGGTTTTATTTTATGCTAAACGTGCTAGATGGATAAAAAACCTAGGTGGCTGATAAACTGAAGTAACTAACGTTAAATGAATCAAGAATGGATATCGAATTGTTATGAACCAGAAGGTAAAATTTGTTATGTAATTGCATGTCTTCTGCCTTCAGTTTTTAACGAGAATATTCTTAGAAATATTTATATATAATATACCCTCGTATCTTCAAATCAAGTTAGTTTGAAGTTTAAAGCATTTACAGTTGGCGTTAAAGTGTAATTGTACTGTAAAGTTTTATAACTACAGACTTTGTAGTATTGGTTCGGTAAACAAAACCGTAAACCTAATTCTATTACCTATTAAGTGTGGATCTGGCATTCCGGCAGAATCAATTTTAAGACCTAACTTTACGAGCAACTGAGATGCTTTAGAAGTAACTAGTTATTATGGTGGTAGCGATAATTATGAACATAACCTACAACTTTAACTGAAAATCTTATTAGCTACAAATTTTTCTCTCTCCTTATGTGAATTCCCTTTTGTTTTTTGTTGACTATACTTATCCTTTTCTTTTTATTTATTTTTTTAATAAACAATAATGTTTGTTTAATCTCAATGTATAATGTTTAAAGCGATTTAAATAACGTTGAAATGTACAGGGTAGCAAAAAACACGGTAATTTCTCAGAAACTAATGAATATATATTATGAAAGTCTAGGATCAAGAATAAGATGATATTCTATTTTAGAAAACATTTCAAATTTATGTGACCTTAGCGTTTAGCGTATCGCCGCCATCTTGATTTTTTTTAATAGCAACCTAGGTCGAGTAACATATAAAAAAGCTTATTTTTGCCCTTATATATTTTAATTTGCTCTTTTCAGCAATACCAAAAAAATATCATATTACTTGATACCATGAAAAATTTAAATTACATTGCAATTTTATTAATCCATTTTTATTTTTTACTGTTCTTGGTACACCACAGTTGGACAGATAATCTAAAACTAAAACCAGTAGTAGACACTAAAAAAATGCCAAAAAACATTTTTTATACAATAAATTGTCAAGTTTCAATTTAGTCTTACTGGTATTTGATATCTGCAGTGTTTAAAAGTAATTTAAAAATAATGCAAAATTTATCAGAAAGAGAAGAAATCTTGATACTAATGTTAATTAGTAATGGTGATAGAAAACGTACTTATGAAGAAGTAAGCCAACTCTTTGACAATTTAAATCTTGAAAGACCTTCTATAAATAGATCAACAACTTCTAAAATTTTTAATAAATTTAATAAAACCAGCAATGCACGTGATCGACAACATTTTGACAGACCAAAAACTGTAACTAATGAAGATAAGACTTTAGATGTTCTTCTGGATGTTCAAGAAAAACAATAAAACATTTACTATCATGAACTATCTAGAAACATTAGCAAGAATACTTCTTCTTCTTCTTCAGCCTGTGTTCGTCCACTGCTGGACATAGGCCTCTTCCATTTGCTTCCATCGATTTCTACTTTTGGCAATTCTCATCCACTGCTTGCCCGCGACTTGTTTGATATCGTCTGTCCACCTCTTCTGCGGTCTGCCTACTCCTCGCCTGTTCTCTCTTGGTCTCCAGTTTGTTAATCTTTGTGTCCATTTTTCGGGATTATCTCGGGCAACGTGTCCGACCCATTGCCACTTGAGCCTTGCAATACGTTCTGAGACATCAGTAATTTTTGTTCTTTCACGAATGACGTTATTTAGAATCCTGTCTCTCAAACTAATCCCTAGCATGGCCCTCTCCATTGCTCTTTGTGTTGTACTGAGCTGCTCTAAGGTTTTCTTTGCGAAGGCCATGGTCTCCAGTCCATATGTAGTTACAGGCAAGATACATTTGTCATAAACTCTACGTTTTAGACACATTGGTATATCTTTATTCTTCAAAATAAAGCTTAATTTGCCGAAAGCTCCCCAAAACAGTTGTATGCGTCTTTTTATTTCGGCTATTTAATTTTCTTTGCCGATTTTAATGGTATGTCCAAGATATATTATAGTGGTCTACATTTTCAAGACTGACGTTGTCAATAACAAGATTAGTTTGTAAATTACTCATTATTTTTGTTTTCTGAAGGTTCATTTTGAGACCTATTTTATTTGACTGCTGGTTTAATTCCTTCAACATTTGCTCCAGTTCCTTGATATCTGTACTAAATAATACTATGTCATCCGCAAACCTCAAATGACTCAAACGTACACCATCAATGTTTAGACCTTTTTCCTCCCAGTCAAGCTGTTTGAATACATTTTCCAATGCTAAGGTAAAAAGTTTTGGTGAAATAGTATCACCTTGTCTAATACCTTTATCAGGGCGCATTTTTTCAGTTTTTTCGTCTTCATTGATTTTGATGTGGAATGTGGCCTGTTCATAAATGTTTTTAATGAGTGTAGTGTACCGTGAGTCTATTCGAGCATCCTTCAGGGCTGACAAAAAGGACCAAGTCTCAATACTATCGAAAGCCTTGTGAAAGTCGATAAATGCCATATGTAAAGGTACATTATATTCTGTGGTTTTTTCTACTAGTGTTCTGATGGTTTGTAAGTGAACATTAGCACCAAACCGTTTTCTAAATCCCGCCTGTTCAACCAGTTGATATAAATCAAGTTTTTGTGTTATGCGGTTGGTTATTATTCTCGTTAACAATTTGTATAAGTGTGACAACAAACTTATAGGTCTGTAGTTTTCAATATTAGTAGTGTCTCCTTTCTTGTGTAAAAGTATTATTTCGGCGTTTTCCCATAGGCTGGGTATTCTTTTTTCTGTTAGACACTTATTCAGTAAGACTTCCACAACTTCTACAACAGCAAGAATACAGGTCACAACATTTTACATAAAAATAAGTTCCATCCTTTTAAATTCAAAACCACTAAGAATTCACAGATTATTTTGATCAGAAATTATAGTTTTGTGAAACCGGTTTAGATAAAATTAATAGACAAAACGATGTTTTAGATTCCCATCCATATTGGATGGATAAGGCTCATATACATTACCCACAAAAAGTTAATGTGTGGGCTGGTTTATTAAAAAACCATTTGATCGGTCCATTTTTAATGATGGAGCAATTACCGCTATAAAATACCTTGATCCTCTCCAGCATCAAATTATTCCTGAAATATAATCAATTGATTTCCGAATATGACAGTGTGGTTTCAACAGGATGGCGCACCGGCACAGCCAAAAAATTTTTTAGGCAATATTTAATACCGTTTTCCCTCAGAGATGGATTTGTCGAAAAGGCCACAGAGTTACTTCAGCAAGAAATAAAACATAGTTGTGATCTACCAAAAGTTGCCGTAGAGAATATGGCCAAAATATGGAAAGACTCATGGAATCTGGAAAGACTATATGCCGGCCATATCAAGAATTCAACAAAATAACTTAGAGGTGCAACACGAAAAGATAGAAAAGTGTCACTGGTAGACTACAAAAATAACACATCCAAAGAGATAAAAAAAGATTATGCGTGGCTAACCGCTGTTATTTTGGCCTGGGCCCTCAACTAAGAGCGAGAAGTATGTCAATAGCAAGAAAGTGCAAACTTTATAAAACAATAATACGCCCAGTGCTCACATACTGATCGGAAACATGGGCAATGACGACCCGAGATGAAGAGTTACTACGAGTCTTTGAAAGAAAAGTATTGAGGACCATATATGGCGGAGTAAACGAACATGGTTTGTGGAGAAGGCGATATAACTTTGAACTCTATAGACTTTTTGGTGATGCAGATATTGTAAAGACCATCAAAATAAACCACCTAAGGTGGGTGGGCCACGTTATGCGGATGGATGAGAGTGATCCCACTAAAATAACTATGCTAAACAGGCCGGTCGGAAGAAGAAGAAGGGGGCGACCTAAACTAAGATATCTTTACGATGTACAGGAAGATCTGAGGGAGATTAGAGTGAGGGGATGGAGAAGGTAGACACTCGATAGGGAAGGATGGAAGAATGTTTTGAAGCAGGCCAAGACACACGAAGGGCTGTAGCGCCAACTGATGATGATGATGGAAAGACTTAAATTTCACGAATCCCAAAAATAAGGTTGATCAACTGCTTAATATTTTCAATACTGACACACGGATGTGGATCTTGGACCCTACGACAGGCAGAAAGAAGAAAAATAGACGGTACTGAAATGTTCTGTTGTAGAAGAATATTATAAATATTGTAGGCCGACCACAGGACAAATAATTCAATTTTAAATGAGCTTAAGGTTAGCAAACGACTTTCCAGCAAAGTTTATCTCCAACAATTAAAATATTTTGAACATGTTTATCAGAGCAGATACAGAAAACATGAAAAGACTTATTATCCAAGGTAAGGTAAAAGTCTGAAGGTCACGAGGAAGATCTCCAACAAGATGAATAGACTAAATAACAGGAATATGCAAAAACCTATGTATGAGTTAAATAATTGACAAGAGAGAAAGATATTTACAGGACTTTACAATGACCACTACAGTCGCTCAGGAGAATCAGGACTGATGAAAGAAAATATCGGTTGTGGTGATTCATGAAGAACGAGTGACGCAACAGTCTGATTATAGGAATGAATACATTTCATGTAACCCTTCCTTGCATATTTGTATACAAAATGATGATGATGTTTTTATTATTTTGATTATTTTTTCTAGATATACTGTTTTCCTATATACGCTTAAATTTTCACATCGGTTGAGAACATATTTAATATTTACCTTTTACTTAAATTCAACTAATGTATAGATTTGCAAAGTAGTTAAACTTGGAAATAACTTTCTACCTAATTTCATATACTTTAAAATTTCATTTACAAAGCAAATAACGTAATGGAGAAGTCTATAATACCCTCCCCTAAGGAAGTTTGAGTTTCTAGTTAGGATTTTCAATTTGCTTTTCATAAAAGTTTCTTGCCTAACCTACCTACCTGTCGACCTATTTCCTGATATAATACTGGGGGAAAATTAATACGAAAATTAATAGTTGCCAACACTACAAAATGTGAAATTCCAACGGTTTGGTTCCATGAGCGGGGCTGCTCATTGTACGCTTATTAGAAAAGTTTTGTGGGTATTACTAAACTGAGAAATTAAAATTGAATATGCAATATGTGAACGTAAAGTTATATTAAAACTATTCAAACAAAAATTTCCAACGTGTTTGCGACAAAGCAAACATTAAAAAAATATTTCAAAAGTAAAGAACAAATACGACAATGGGAGCGTAATTTACACGCTAGAATTCGAATAATAATCTTAGAAAAGTTTGGCAAATAAAGCCAGAAAAATGAATAATATAATTTATTCCTCCAAAAACGACAGATGTATTATACTTCAGTGGTATTTATCGCGCTGTTTCTTTAGAAGGACAAATTCACTGAAAGGGTTTATTTAATAAAATAATTTTTAGCCGTTATGCCTATAGTTAAATTGGTCAAATGGTTCAAATGTTCAAAAATGCTTATTTGGCAAGGGAATATGTTCCCATTCAATTTATCGCACTTGTAAAACAAGGCAATAAATCACTCAAAATGCGAGTTTCTATTATTCGTGTCACATTTCACCCACCAATAAATTTCATCTAATTGTAATAGATTTGAAACATTATTGCCTAAATCCGATATGCTGTTGAATCGAGCCGCTTATGCCAATATTCGTAGTAAACAAGGATTACCTACTAATGCCGATTGTTTATCCTAAGCAAATAAAGTAACAATTAAAATGACTTGGAAAGCCATTTAAATTTATAAACGGGCATTCAAGCTTTATTTGACTATTAAAAGGACATTAGATAAGCAGGACTATTCCAGATTTCTAGGAAATTGTATCGGTTTAATTGTAATTATAGGAGCAAACAGGAGAATAATACAGTTTTAGCTATTAGCTATAACTGCTATTGAGTTTTTCACTACCCATAATAATATAAATATTGCATTTTAAGCTAATTAAAAAAAAAACAGTTACTTATTTTATTCAAGTTAAGAAAACAAACAAAATATTAATTGATTCAATTAGTATTCAGAATATATCTCAAAATGTTCATTGGAGTTCTAAAAAAAAGAACGTCCTTAAAAATCATACAGGTGTACGCTCCAACAAGTAACTACAGCGATGAAGATATTGAACATTTCTACGAAGACATAACAACAGTTATGAAAGAAAAGAAATCAAAATTAGTGCTAATAATCGGAAAGTTCAATGCCAAAATAGGAAAACAACTATATAAAGAAGAAGACACCGTAGGAGAGGCATGGATACGGCAAAAGAAATGATAGGGGACACATATTGATGAATTACTTGGCAGATAACCAACTATATGCAGTGAATACATTCTTAAAAAAAAAACCAAAGAAAATGGACATGGATTAGTCCCAATGGTGAAACTAAAAGCGAAATTGATTATATTCTTTCAACTCAAAAATCGCTGGTTAAAGACGTAACAGCCCTAAATCGCTTCTTAACTAGTAGCGATAATAGACTAGTCCCAGCCAAGCTGATCATTGATAGTAGATTTGAAACAAAAAAGAAAATGGAAAATAATCAGAAATTAGACATAGAAAAACTAATACAAGAAAAACAAACATACGAAGAGAGAATAAATGAAATATTGCCGACCAAGGAAGATATAGAACATAAACATATCGATGAAATAAACATAATATTTACTGAAACTCTACTAAAAGTGGGTAAAGAAATAGCACAGATAACAACACAAAAAGAAAGTTTTATATCCCAGGAAACACGAAGAACATTACTAGAACAGGGGAACAGAAGTAGAATGAAATACAAAGAAATAAACAAAATTATTGGAGAACATATCGAGTAGTGTAAACGGAGAGTACAGGAATAAAAGATAGAGAAAACAATTGAAAAAAATAGAAACATGAAGTGCTTAAAGCAGAACCTGGGAAACATACAAATTAATAGCATAAAGAACAAAGGAGTGGAGACCAACAATATAAAAGAAATTTTAAAGAAAACGTGCGAATATTATAATAATATCTACAAAACAGAACAAAAACCAACCCAAGAAATCCGTAATCAGTTACAACTGAAAATAAAGAACGTTAACTCTGACCTACAACCAGAAATCAGTAAAAATGAAATAAAAAAGGCACTCAAAGAAATGAAGAATAACGAATCTCCTGGGCAAGATGGAATAACTGTGGAAATGCTAAAAAATGGGGGGAAAACTATAGTGGAAATCCTTTATGTACTAATGAATAAAATATTGAACACAAAACAAATACCCACCACATGGAACGAGGCAATAACACTATAACTATTTAGAAAGGCGAGAGAAGAGTTTTGACAAACTATAGGTCCATAGCGCTACTTAATTTAATGTACAAACTGTTAAATAAAATACTAATAAACAGATTAACAACTCAGATAATTACCAGTCAAGAGATCAAGCCGGTTTTAGAAAAGGATTCAGTACAAGCGACCATCTGCTTACGATAAAAATATTAATTGAAAAGGCCACCAAATATCAAATCGCAATGCATAAGGCATTTGTAGACTTTAAAAAAGCATTCGATAAGGTGGAACATTGGACAGTAAAGAACTCTTTACAAAATGGGAGAATAGACTATAGATATATGGACTTAATTTCCAATATATATGATCAAGCAACAACATCCACTAAAATAGTTAAACAAACGGAGCCTATTAAGATACGGCGAGGAGTCACACAGGGTGACACTATATCAACCAAACTATTCAATCATGCTTTGGAAGACGTTATGAGGAAATTACAATGGGAAAAACGGGTATTAACAGAAATGGCCAACACGAATTAAATAGCGAATCAACACAAATATGTCAAATGTGAAGTTGTTGGAAACAGTTGTGCGAGGGAAGGAAGTGAATACTGTAGAATCCCTGAATATATAAGTAATTTTCTGTTCTCTGCCACCGAGGCATTCAGTTATTGCTTAATCCCTTAGGGTCTGCTCATTTGAATTTTATGATCTATGTTTGAGGTTTGTCTGGGTGGTCATATTAGAGTCGAGTAAAGATTCAGATAAGAAGGTATAAATTAATACGTTTTTTCTGCATTGACCAACTCTGACCTTTGCTGTAAAATTTGTGCTATCAATCATTTTCAAATGTACTATATAAACATACATACTTTGTTTTAACCCCAAATGATGCAAATTTTAACTAACTTTCTAATAGTCAGTAGTTTCTAATAGTTCAATAGTCAAATAATTTGATTGTTTGAATAATTGAGAGTGTGTGTATTGTAGTAGTTAATATTATGGCAATTATCATACAGATGCATTTTATTAGTCACTGGAATAGTGAAATATCCCGTATCTACGTATATGCTAAACATAATCAGGCAAATACTACATTAACCCTTGCACATCATAACTGAAACCAATATCATCAATGCAATGATTAATTATGACAGGTTCTGCATATAGGTATGGCTAATGATGTAAAAAAAATTATTATTTATATTTCTGTACAATTTACCGTAAGTCTACTCATTTATTAATTAACTTACGGTAAATATTTTAAAGCTTTTCTTTAGAGATTTATTATTCAACAAAAAATTTCACGACCATTTTCATTTTACTACTGAGACCTAAGCCCCAACTTCCTATGGAATCCACAATATGGTGCTTCGCACGACTGTTCTCCCTGATTTAATATTTGAACGAAAATTAATACCTAACAACTGGCGAACTAAATAACTAAATGCGAATAGAAACGGCAAGATAGAGTGTGCAATACTTCCATGAAAGTGATACGTTTCAGAAGCCGAATGACAAATCGATATAAGGGGGTGTGATTCGCCGAGCCAGGTAGCGAACAATTTGTCCCTCATAACACGTGCCAATCTGCTACAGCTGGACTTTTATCAACAGGCAGAGAACGAGGGGCGTCCACGTCGAGGCAGGAACGGAAACGAGGGTTTACTATGTCATAAAAAAATTGTAGCATGTGTATAGATGTGTCTAGAGGTTATAAAACATGTTAAGTACCAAGTTATGAAATTGTAATGAATCTGAATCGAACACATTCCTGCATATGAATTTTATTACGTAATATGGATAGGTATATTAGTATTGACGAATATAAAAAGAGAAAAGTTCATTTTTTAACATTGTTTATTATACTGACTATAATTCGCTTATAGTTATTATACGTTAATAGGTAAAATTTTTAAACCAACGTATACCTATAAGTCCAAAAATTAGATAGAAATCTAGTTCAATCTTTTGATAATAAAGTATTTTTTCAAATTTATTTAATCATGTTACATATTCAGCTTTTCAGCAATAATGTGATCCTAAGCTAGATGGTATCAGTGTAGTTGCCTTTTCTTGTAATTCAGTTTAACAAGTTAAAAGAAACAAAAAACAAATAAAAAAAAAGGTAGCTGGAAGCGACAAACTCCTAATGGAAATACTAAAAGTAGAAAAGGGGCCATCAGATATCTAAAAATAGTTTTTAGAATATTGCAAACACATTGTTACACAAAAAAGAGACTACAAAGCTGAAGAATAAAGAAACAATCAATTTCACATCTTTCAAAATTTAATAAAACGTTTAAAAATATTTTAACAAATTGGCTAACAATAAAATTAGATGAGTATCCATCAGTAGAACAAGCTAGTTTTAGGGAACGATACAATAATCCTTTAGAAAAGTTTACCAAATCCAATATTCCAATCTACCTCATTTTCACAGACTATGAAAAACTGATGATAACGTGGAATTGTCTATGTCGATCATCTGACAGCATGAACAGGCTGAGATGACGAAAATAATAAATAAAGATAAATAAACGAAAACAAAGCCCAAGAAAATACAACTATAATGCACAACAAAAAGGTGCAACATACCACAACTATTTAGAGCTGCACCTGAAGATACATATGTTTAATTCACTGGACCAGGAAAAAAATGATAATCCCGATTAGTGAAAGATATTTAAACCATCTTACATAAGCATGGGACATATTATTTATTGATAATCTGACTCTGTTAAGAATTGGACTAATTAATTAAGTGTTGACAGATTTTTGGAATCTTTCTAAAAAAAGTAAAAGATATTTTACAAAACAAAATAACTATTTACCAGAATTTGACAAACGTCTAATTAAAAAAAGAAGTTGCTTTATCAAAAATCAATCTAATTATAATACCAATCCAAAACAAAGGCAAACTAAGTATACCTAGCCATAATGATAGTAATGTCACCGACTTAAATAAATACTATATATTCTTACCATACATGAATGTCGAACAAATGTCGAAGTGATCAATGAGTACATAAAAAACTTATGGTTACGAAGATGGCAACTCTTACCAAATAACAAATTGCGGAATGGCGGCAAGCAAACCCAGATCTATCAGCGAAAACAAAAATTTTAGTCAAGCGAAGGGATCAGGTTGATCTAAGGACTAAGGAAGGAACCTCCTAGAATAGGCTACGCCTGTGACACCAAACTAACTGTAGGACACATTGTTATAGACTGTCCACTATATCAAATGGAAAGACAAGCTATTGGACTACCAAGTGATATAAAGTGCGCTTTAGACGGTGCGGATTGTGACAAAATCATTACTTAGGTTTTTAAAGAAAACGAAATTGTATAATCAAATATAAATGATACTTTAAGAAAAATTCAAAATTATAATCAACTTTGTAAAAACTTTAGAGTTTATGTTTTATATTAATGATTATAATATATTATAGTCTATACTGTACCACCGTTATAAACTTCTATGGTAGATGTGAGTTATTTCCCAATAAAAAAATGTCGAATTGTCGAAAATGGCAAAATATGCGAAACAGACCGATAAAATCAGGAATGTGTTGAAGTGATGATAGTAAAATATCTTCAGGACCAATGTGCAAATTACTGATACACATTATATATGTATGGAGAGAACAAAGAACTGGAATATATTCGGCAATTATACCTAATAAAAGAAGGGCATAAAAAATATTTATATTAAACAATTTAAGCTTTCAATTAATTAATAAGCTTTGGCAAATGTTAGCGTTGACAGTCCCAGTAACCTGATTTATTTCTTGACAAGATAGTATATTAACTTTTCCATGCTAGTTCAAAATATTTCTTTGCAAAAATTTAATTAACTCGACTTCGCCTTTCTTTAGCGAAAAAAGCCAAAGTCATGCTTCATAACCAGACAAGACAGTGATTAGGGTAACATCCCTCTCATTTGCCAGACACAACTATCCCCCTACGTAATTTAATCCATGGTCCATTTGCTGCGGTGGTGGATCTACGTCTTATCGTTTTCTCATTTCCGGCTTTGTTATCAGTCACCCTGAGCTTACCAGATAACTCGAAAATATAGTCCAGTGAATGGGTATAAAACTCCAAAGCTTTAACATCTGATCAGGATGGAAATTTTATAAGTAAGTTGAAGACAAATATACTTAGGAATATTGTATAGAATTATATAAATAGACAAAAATTATGTGTTAGCAATAAAATAGAGGAAAAGAGAATCTTTTTCTTCTTGATGTGCCTATCCTAAGGTTGGCAATCATAATGGCTATTCTGACAATCGAAGCAGCTGCTCTGAATAATTACCTTGAGCTGCAACCAAACCACTCACTCAGGTTCTTCAACCAGGAAATGCGTCTTCTTCCTACGCTTCTCCTATCCTCTATTTGTCCTTGAATGATGAGTCTCAAGATGTTGAATCTTTCGCCTCTTATTACATGTCCGTTATCTTGTCTACAGCAACGAAAAAAGTTGTAGAGCTGCTGTACTAAACCAGGATCTAAGGTTCGTTAACCAAGGTGTCCTTCTTCCAGGATCTCACCCTCCAAATATTTTTCCCTGCAGGATGAATTGTAGGAGGTCATATGTGAACTCATTTCATATATTGTGTTCAAAGTATTGTAGCTTTCTAGATTTGATTGTTTTCACTACCTTTCGGTTCCTCTTCATTCTTATGAGGACCTCTTCATTTGTAATTTGGTCAGTGTAAGGTATCGTAGTATGTCTTCAATCAAGGCCCACGATTTAACTTACGTCCGGTTGTTGGTCCTTTCTTCATTTATTATGGTGCCGAGGTAGTTATAGTAATTTACTCTTTCTAGTGAGGATTGGTTGACGTAGGAGTTGGCCTTCTATTATTTTATTGCTAATTATCGTGAGCATTGTCTTCTTTACGTTTATATTGAGTCCATATTGTCGACTATGGTACGTGATTTTGTTCATTAGCACTTGTAGATCTTCTACGTTATCGGTAAATACAATGGTGTCATCTGTAAATCTGATGTTTTTCAACTGGTACCAAAGAATATCGTAGGTACAAGTGAAAATGAAATTAACCTTCACACCGGCAAAACAAAAACACAATTGGACTTCCTATTGGAATTATATTCTAATTGGAATACTAACATTCTGAATATACCACACACTTTTAATTTAAATAAATTTATTCTAAACAAAGTGGCAGTAATGGTGTTAAATTACATATTTATTATAAATACGTGTCAAATGATCTGGGTGTGGATTTTGCTGTCGAAAGGACTGTCTTTTGGAAAAACAAAAACAGTAATTTCTATCGAAAATGTTCATTATTTGTGTTTGTCCTTTACGGCAGTAAGGTCAGTTTCATACATGTCATCACCTAAAAATATAGATCACTACGTCGCCTTTAAACGATAGTTAAGAGTTATCTAAAAGCATTCATCTGTCTCCACAGCAGTAAAGAAGTGCTGCACTATAAATTTTTAGGTTTAGGCTCGTTTTAGGTTTAGATATTAGGCTTGCGTGGATTCTAGACTGGGTCAATAGACGTAAATGGTGACAAGGAACCGAAAGGCGCATACGGCATATATATTTATATATATTTTAATGTGATCTTGTCTTTATACCAGTATTTGTCAGTCTTTTAACCAGTAAGATGACATCATGCTGTCGGCTTAACCAATTCTATTGAAGTATTATCTACACGTTGTTCTTCTGATCTTTTATGTCGAAAAATCACATCACGTGGCCATGCAACACGTTTAAGGGTTATATAAACGTTTTAGTGTGTCTTTGAAGCAGTACATACGTATTTTTTCATCGAATATTTTGTGAAGTGTGATCTCTAACAACCCACGGGAAACTCCAGGATATGTGGTCATCAATTTAAAAGAAACTGTAGTCTACGGGCAACTTAACTCATGGATTCTCCATCCAATGTGTTTATAATCATTCACAGACTATAAATTAATTGTAATATTTCTTGAATTTGTTCCACTTTTATCATTTTTGCCGTAGCTAGATATATAATTTTAGAGTATTATTTATCTAATTTCTTAGTAGGAACTTCACTTAATTAATATCTAAGTAGTACGAGGTGATTCAATAAAACGGTACAATTTCAAACAAACAAAAAACAACTGAAGAAATACCTTTTTATTAAATTTAATAAAAAACTTATACTATACACATTGGGTAACATTTCGTGAGGTATTGCGTCCTCTTCTTCACGTAGCCGTTCTTTCAAAGATTCAATAGTTCATGGGGGGTTACTTGAACCTCTTTAGATACCCTCAAAGAAAATTGTCGCATAGGGAAAGGTCCGAACTATCAGGTGGCCAGGAAATATCGCCGTTTTTACTCATAAGACGACCGGGGAACGATCTTCTTAGTAATCCCATTGACACTTGTGAAATATGACATGTTGCACCATCCTGTTGAAAGGACGTGTGTTCATTTGTGTAATTTTTGATTGCCACAAGAAAAAACATGTGTACGTTGCGATCAGAGTTTACTGTTACTGAGTGCTCATCCTCGTCCTCAAAACCTCGTACCTTTTTTTAATAAAAGGATCTTTCGTGTAACTGCCGCAGATTATTCTCGGATCAATAGAGGAAATTTTGTTTGTTTACATACCTATTTAAATGAAACTGGACTTCATCACTTATCTAAAGATTACGCAACAAGTTGTCGTTTTCATTAATACGCTACATTTATTTTGTATAGATAATACTGGAGACCGTTATGCAAAATTCTACTCGTAGTGGTATATAATCCCAGATTTAAACTTCGTCGTTGCAGGGATCTTCGAGGGCTCGCGTGTAATTTGAATCGCTTCAATATTCTGTGGTGTGCGAGCAGTTCTGACCCCTCTTTTCTGTTATGTTAAACTACTACTTTCTCAGCTCCTAACCCAGGTATAAGTAGCCTTTTCGGCGAAACTGGAGAAAAGGGCGGCAAATGATAGTGTAAACGATACGCTCGTTGTACAAGCACAAAACTTTTACCATTTTTGTAATAAGCTTTTACAGCAAATGCGTGTTGTTCACTCAACCACTTCTCCATGAATCTTCTTCCACTCTCTAGATTCACAATTGTGCCGTTTCACTGAATCCCCTGTTATTTTAGTACATTTGAAGTATTTGACCTTAATAGTATAGCAAAAGCCCCCTTTTTTAGCATCCTATATATGTACTTGGTTTCTAGATATACTATCTAAGAGTTAATAGAAACCATATAATGAACAGAAGAACACAGAAAAAGCCAGTATATGAAATACTAGATAGTATACCAAATATAAAGAAAATACCAACAATAGAATGTATGGACTGTATAATTAAGATTTTTGATATATTGTGAAGTATATGTAGAACCTACGCAGGCCCTAATCGAATACAGTAGAAGAGACAAATTCGTTATGGTCCTACTTACTTTTAATCTTTAACCCTAGTCTATTTTCTACCTTAAAATAATTTAACCGGGCTATTGGCGGATATCTCCACATCAATTTTGCGAGTCGATGTTTTATCGCAATGTGTGGTTCTTTCGTGCCGATGGCAATAGCATCGACCCTCCAAATTTCGTTAAACAATTTGATTACTATAATGGCGCCCAGGGTGTGGATGCCGAGGGGGCAAAAAGTCTGATAAAGATTTTAGTGCGGGTAGCCTTAACTAAAAGTTGGACTAACGTTTTCGTAATGCACTTTTTGTGGCAGATGAGGAGATTACTGTGTATCGTCTCGGTCTGATTGCCTTGGGTGAGGATTTGAATATTTTGGTGATGGGTAAACAGCGAGTGTCGTCTTTTAATACGAAAACGAGAGAAGATTACAAAATAGTGCTATAAATGATGAATGTATACAAATTAAGCTAGATTGAGTTATATTTACTTGTTATTTATTTATTACATTTATATATATAATATAGTTAGTTTGAGTTTTCTTACATTTTATTGCAATAATGAACACAATGTTCCAACTACCCGATAGAAGATTGTACATTTGGAGATCTCTTGCAGACAACAAAGACCGCATAGTTAAAAAGAGATCCAACAAGTCAACTCAAATCTAACAGAAGTGGGAGAAGAAATCTTAACATCAGAAGATGTCAATGAAAAGTCGAGCAATATTCAGGAGGCATTACTAAAGGCTGCAGAAGAAAATTTAAAGCCTGAAAAGACAAATAAAAAACAGAAGTGGGTGACTTCAGAAATTCTAGCATTAATGGAAGAGAGGAGAAAAGACAAAGCAAGAAATGAGACATGTAGAGATAAAAAGGGCCAAGGAAAAGTGGTTAGCAGATCAATGCATAGAAATAGAAGAGTATTACAGAAAATACGACAACTTTAATATGCATAAAAAAATTAAAGAACTAACAAATACCAAAAAGCGAGTACACTATGGGATACTTAAAGATTATTATGGTAAATTCATTGCAGAGATCAAATATAAACTAAGATTTTGGCAAGAATACATAATGAAACTATTCGACGATGATAGGCAATTAGAAATGCAAACACTGCAAAATCAGTAGGCCCAGATCAGATACCCACTGAGCTAATTAAATGCATTGACCAAGAAACACTGCATATACTTTTAGATCTGTTCAACAAAGTATATACAACAGGAGTAATACCTTAAGATTGGTTGCTGTCCACGTTTGTAATACTACCAAAGTCAGTACATGCGACAGAATGCTCCCAGTACAAAACAATTTCCTTAATAAGCCACACACCTAAGATATTTCTCAAAATAATACATGGAAGACTATACAAAAAAATAAAAGAGGATACAGATAACACCCAGTTTGGATTCAGAGGAGGACTAGGAAAGAGAGAGGCTGTGTTCGCTTTTAACGTTCTCGTGCAAAGACGACTAGATATGAACCAGAATCTCTATGTCTCCTTTATAAATTCTCAAAAGGCTTTTGATAGAGTACGACATTCGAAACTCGTAAAACTGTTAAAAGAAAAGAATGTGGATAGTCGAGATATACGGGTTATTGTCAATCTGTACTGGAGTCAAAAAGCAAAGGTTAGAATCGAAAATTTCGATACAGAAACAATAGAAATCAAAAGAGGTATTAGACAGGGTTGCGTGCTGTCCCCATTATCATTCAATCTGTACAGCGAAGCTATTTTTAAGGAAGCAATACCAGAGGAACAACAGGGTATATCAATAAACGGAAAAATATGAAACAACATAAGATTCGCAGACGACACCGCTGTTCTTACAGACAGTCTAGAAGCATTGCAACGCTTAGTAAATAGATTATATCAAGTCAATATCAAATATGGACTACAAATGAACGTTAAGAAAACCAAGTTCATGATTATTTCTAAGCAACATACAGTAGGAAGACTAAATATCGAGAGGAAACAAGTAGAAAGAGTGAATAACTAAAAATATCTGGGAACCTGAGTAAATGAAAAAAATAACCAAGGTAGAGAAATAAGGACACGCATTGAAACTGCAAGACAAGTATTTATAAAAATAAAAACAATGTCAATCGAGACCTTCCTCTGGATCTGAGGATAAGAGCCTTAAGATGCTACGTGTTCTCGACTTTGTTGTATGGAATGGAAACCTGGACACTAAAAGTGGATAATATAAAGAAGCTGGAATAATTTGAGATGTGGTGCTATAGAAGGATTTTGAAAAAACCATAGACCCAACGAGTTACAAATGCAGAAGTGTTAAGAAGGCTACAAAAGGATTGCGAGATTATAAAGCACATCAAAACAAGAAAGCCGGAATATTTAGGCCACATTACCAGAGGTGCGAAATATGAGATATTAAGACTCATAATGCAAGGTAAAATCAAGGGTAAAAGATCCATAGGAAGACGAAGAATTTCCTGGCTGAGAAACATAAGAGAGTGGTATAGTTGCAGCTCAGTAGATCTTTTTAGAGCAACCGCCAATAGGGTACGGATAGCTATGATGATAGCCTACCTCCGATAGGAGAAGGAACTACAAGAAGAAGAAGACCTTTTATTGAAGATCTCAAAAATAAAAGATATTCAGAACATTTTTAACAGCAAATAAGTTATGTAGTGAAATAGAAGAGTTATAAATCATAATAGCTAGAAATTATTAATATTATTTCATCAATCATGCTGGATTATTCATATTACTGTGTGTGGATTCTAAAAAATTAAGATAATTTGTCATTACCAAATATTCCCTGAACTTTTTCTTCTTCAGGTGCCATTTCAGCTATCGAGGTTGGAAATCAACATGGCTATTTCAATTTTTGAGGGTAGCTCTAAATAATTGTTTTGAGCTGCATCCAAACCATTCTCTCAGGTTCTCCATATAATTCGTCTTCTTCCGATGCTTTTTCTGCCATCTATCTTTCCTTGCATCATGAGTCGCTGGATGCCATACTTCTCGCCCTGTATCACATGTTCAAGATACTGTAGCTTTCTTTCTTTAATACTATCTTTCTATGCTTTCTTTCTTTGAACAGAATACAAATTTAGTCTAAAATATGCAACGACAGCGATGTCAAGAAGCTATTAAAGCTCGTGGAAAACAAATTAACTTATGAAAAAATCAATAATTGATGGATTCGACCGTTACTTGATGGAAATTCATTTTATGTAACAATAAAACACTGAAAACTTTGTTTTCAAACTTCCATAAAATTTATTTTAACTATTATCACTATAGCTGTTTCGGCTGATTGCCTTTCTCAGGTGATCTATTTTTGGCATGCGTTTACAATTTATAGTCTCTAAGGAAATAGGTTGAGGAGGGGAGAACTGTTTGTCTCAAGTTGGTCATTCAGAATTATATCTGTGTTTTTTAATTTGTTAATTTCCATAGATTCTAACAAAGATAGCTTAAGCCCTGAAAGCCCTTTTATGTTCTGCTATTCGTTTCTAGTTCAAGTTTCTACCAGTTTGACCGATGTAAGTTTTTGGGCAGTCGCCACATTGAAGATTGTACACACCACTATTTAAGTGTTTTTAATTTGGCTCTTGTTATTTTTAATATATTTGCCTAGGTTGTTATTTGTTCGGAAAGCTGGTGTTATTCCATTCAAAATAAAGGCCTTTAGCTATCTTTGTTAGAATCTATGGAAATCAACAAATTAAAAAACACAGATATAATTCTGAATGACCAACTTGAGACAAACAGTTCTCCCCTCCTCAACCTATTACATTAAAGACTATAAATTGTAAACGCATGCCAAAAATAGATCACTTGAGAAAGGCAATCAGCCGAAACAGCTGTAGTGATAATAGTTAAAATAAATTTTGTGGAAGTTTGAAAACAAAGTTTTCAGTGAAAAAATCAATGGTTCCTCGCCTGAATAGTTCAATTGAACTGCATCCAAACCATTCACGGAGATTGCGTAGCCACGAGATTTTACGTCTTCCTACGCTTCTTCTACCTTTGATTTTACCTGCATTATATTCCTTAGTAGTTCGTACTTTTCACCTCTCATGATGTGCCCCAAGTATTCCAATTTCCTGATTTTTATGGAATTTAAAACTTCGCATTATTCTCCTAGTTGTTCGAGAACTTGTTCGTTTGTTTTGCGATCCATCCATGATATTTTCAAAATACGTCGGTAACACCACATTTCGAATGCTTCTAGGTTTTTAATGTTGGATTTTTTAAGTGTTCAAGCTTCAACTCCATACAAAAGGGTAGAGAAAATATAACATCGAACCATTCTTATCCGGAGCGATATATTGATATCGCGATTACAAAAAAGTTTTCTCATTCGATTAAAAGTTGACCGCGCAATTTCAATGAGGCATCTTATTTCTTTTGTCTGATCAGTATCTTCTGTGATCCATGCTCCAAGGTATTTGTACGAAGATATTTGTTTAATTTCTGTATTATCTAGTACTAGCTTAACTTTGATGTTTTGTGCTTTTGTAAATATCATGAACTAGGTTTTCTTCAAATTGATTTTTAGTCCATAATCGTTGCAATATATATTTAGTTGATCAGCAAGGTGTTGCAGTTCTTCTAGTGTTCCTGCCAGAAGGACGGTGTCGTCGGCATATCTTATGTTATTAAGTGGCTCACCGTTTATTATAAGGCCCTCACTGATCTCGGCAAGCGCTAATTCTGAGATGGCTTCACTGTATAAATTGAATACCAAGGGTGATAAAATACACCCTTGGCGGACCCCACGGCGAATCTGGATATCCTTGGTCAGTTCGTTTTCAACTTTCACTTTTGCTGTTTGATTCCAATAGAGGTTACAGATGATTCTAATGTCTCTACTGTCTATGTTTTTATTTAATAAAATTTCTTTAAGTCGTTATGCTGCACTCAAAATCAATGAAACAGGCATATACTTCGTGATTAATATCTAAGCATCTCTGCGAAAGAACACTTACTGCAAACAGTGCATCTCGTGTTCCCAGTCCTTTCCTAAATCCCATTTGTGTATTACTTATGCTTTCATCTAATTTCTTATGTATTCTATTATGAATTACTTTTAAAAACAATTTAAAGACTTGACTCATTAAGGCTATGGTGCGATGTTCATTGCACTCCTTTGCATTGGCTTTTTTGGGAAGCAGTATGAATGTTGACTGGAGCTATTCTTTAGGTATTATACCTGTTCTATATATGGTATTAAATAGATCCAAAAGAAGATCAATAGATTCAGTATTCACAATTTTAAGTAATTCGATAGGAACTTCATCAGGCCCGGGAGATTTACCACCTTTAGCTTGTTTCATTGCATATTCAATTTCCTCTCGTATAATGTCAGGCCCAGTATCATCCTTAAATTCTTTTGGTGCTTCTGTTCTCTCTTTGTCTTCAAAAAGTTGTGCTATATATTGTGTCCATCTCTGCATTTTTTGGTTTATATCTGTTACAAGTGCACCCCTTTCATCTCTTAGTTGCCAAGTTTGAAGTGTTTTTCTCATCTCAAATCTCACTTAATATTTCCATTTTTTATGAAACTATTATTGAAAGTAGATTTTTGATATACAACAGATAGGTATACTGATGTTCAATTAGGTCAACGTTATAAATTGTTTTGCTGTTAAATTGTTTTTGTATAACATTTGTTAACGATATGCTAACCTTTTACGATATGCCTACTGAATACACTAACCAAAGTCTACTGTCTTTGTTTTAAATTATGAATGAGAATTTTTTAAGCAGACAGTAGGAATTTGTAATAGTTTACAGCTCATAAATATGCGCATATATTAAGCAAAGGACCAATTACTGAAGGTACCTACCAATTACTATACAGTTTTGATTAACAAGCTACATATTTACTGTCACGTGCCAATCCACTAACGTCTCATGTAGTAAGGAAAAGACATACCCAGTTTGATTAACAAAGGGAGATAGCGAGATGATCTATTACGCTAACAAACAAAAGAAACGGACGTCGTGACCAGAGACAAGCGTGAATTCATACAAAAAATCGGCCTTCGGATAATGCAAATCTTCGAGGTACAAATCCTGTGGAAGGAAAGTGTGTGAATGACATGCTAAAAAATGCAAAATTATACATAATTGAAAGTCGGTGTGCTGCAACCCGAACAAGGAGATAAAAATAAAACCATCTATCGCTTAAATCCCTTAAGTCCAAGGGCGTAGTGAAAAAACGATGAGTATATCTCAAACTCCTATGTATATCTCAAAAAGGTATCGTAAACGAGTAAAAGTTTTTCTTAATTTTTGAAATACGTTTTAAATACTGGCTCGGAAGTCAAAGACTTAAACAAATACAATTTAGCGTAACAGTACGTCATTATTAAATATATTTTAACTTTGACAAGAAGTGAGTTTAATTTTGCAACCATTAGATGGTTGTAAAATTCTGGTGGTAAAGGTATCTTTAACTTTTTTCAGATTTTCGGAATGGTATTGTAGGCTAGATAGCTTAACTGCTCTGACAGTAAGACTGAATACAACATTGCTTTCATGCGATAAAGCCCATCTACATACCTAGCACATCATATCTAAAAATATTACATACAGTAAAACCTCGATAGAACGGACTACTTGGGGGGACGGGGTGTCCGTTAAAGCCGAAAGTCCGTTATATAAAAATATGATTAAAAAAATAAATCATAAAACTTTTTTTAAATATGTATGTAGACTATATTTAGATATATATAAAAAATACAAAATACAAACAAAATTCTATTTAATTGTCTTCGGACGTTCAACGTGAAGTGACGTTGCTGTTGATATCGACGCGCTTGCTGTCAATAATCCTGTTTTGAAAAAGGAATCAAGTTTCGTTTGCACTTTCGATGATTGCTGTTTTTTTATGATCAACTTTCTAAAATTACGAAAATGCGTAAAATACAGTTGAATTTCTTTATCTGATAAATAATCAATAAATGTTGCTAGATCGTCAAGATGTGATCTTACTTCTGATAACTTCGTTTTTGGCAGTGTTGTGTTGTCGTCTTTTTCACTATTTTTACTTTCATCATCAGTTTTTACGTTCATATCTTCATCTGATATTTGACTTTCAATCATGATCTTATACCCAGGGTCACCTTCATCTACTTCTAGCCATTGTAAAACATCTTCCTCAACTACATGTTCTCCGGCATTATTATGTATTGTCCTACAGAAATCAGTAACTTCCAGACCGTTTAAATCGGTGTCTGCATCTTGGCCATCAAACAAATTCTTCTAACCATTTTTTAATGTTCGCTCTTTCTCTTCCTCCCATTCTGCAGCAAAATTAAAATGGTTGATTTTAAATTGTAAGACCTTTAGTTTTGCAAGGTAAGCTGCTCTCTTGTATCTTTTGCATTATCTCCATCGTGGAATACAACCTTCGTCTAAAAATGTCTGCGATATATTCGTTTGGTTCTCAAAAGTATACCCTGATCCATGGGTTAAATAAGCGATGTTGTATTTTTTTTGTCAAAAACGAGGTGAACCATGCCTTCTTGGAGCTATAATATGAAACGGGTCGATAATGAACTATATCTTTTAAAACTCTAGGTTTACGAGATTTGCCAACCATTACAGGAATCAATCCATGCGATCCATCGGCGGTAGCACAAAGCAGTGCCGATACCCTGTCTTTGGTGATTTTTTTCCTCTGTAACTGTATTTTTCATATTTGGAGGCTTGCGTGCTTTCAGGTAAAGTAGTAATATAGATTTTGTACAGATATTTGAGGTGATCCCAATCAAATATTTGGGTAACTTTATGTTTACGTATTCTCAAGGCGTAAATATCACTCATTTGTTTTATTTCAACTTATATCAAATATTGACGTAGATAGAATTATAATATTACTTGCCTTGTGCAGTAACTTATTTCTTGTTATTTAACTGTTGAATAAAATTTCCATAGAGCATTTACTTTAACTATACCTCAAAATATTGATGAACTATTTGCATTTTATTTTTTTATTAGGTATATATTTATTTCAAGTGCATGGTGTATCTTTTTCAGACATTAACTGTAACGGTACCGCGTAACCATGATAACTTTTCTCCCT
This sequence comes from Diabrotica balteata, assembly GCA_918026665.1. Lineage (NCBI taxonomy): Eukaryota > Metazoa > Arthropoda > Insecta > Coleoptera > Chrysomelidae > Diabrotica > Diabrotica balteata. The sequence continues at coordinate 50,637,349 of OU898282.1, forward strand.
GTTCCTTTAAAAATAGGGTGGTACCTAATTAACTCCTTTCTCTTTATCTTCTAACTTCTCTTCTCTTTATCTCTAGTACTTTTTTAACTAATTCTTTGTATTTGAGGTGTAATAAGAACCAGTACCAAGGGTACATCATTGAAGCAGACAAACTTTCATTAGCCGTTTCAGTTTTGCCAAGCATTACACCATTCTAAGCGTCGAGCCTTATGCTGTGGAGTCAAAGGCAACACCAAAAGCGAAGCCACTTCTTTGTAAGTTTCTTCCACATTTCTACTTAACTCTAAAACCAGTTCGTGTTTATGATGTAAGTAGTGATGTAACACCAAAAATGTTACGAATGATAAGAATATAACAAAATTTTCTGAGAACTAGAATATTTAAGTGGACGGATACGTTCATCGAAGACGTATTAGATATGTTACGTTTTATAAGAAAAGAATACACAATGCACACCTTTTAACGCAGCAAAAAATGTTTCCAAATGAACTGCAAGGGAGTGGAGGAAATAAAAGCGTAGAAATAAAAGAATAAATTTCTATAATAAATGTAGCAATTATCTAAAATTATTTAATTAGTTAAGTCATTTGGGTATTATATACTGAAGAGTATACAGTATTGGAAGATTTAAAACGGAACATACGGATTATTAATACAATTAGTAAGATCCCCTGACCTGCAATTACCCAGTGTAAATTTCAATATAACGTCGCAATGTCTTATAATTAATTCATTTGTTCGACTGGACTCCTTCTCCAGTCGATATTTTTCGACTGCTGCGCACGTGCGCACCTTACCAAACACAAAGCAAAGGGCATGTATTTATTTTGCTCATCCAGTGATGTTCCTTGGGACTGTTGCCAAATCGGTAGATACCTTCGGCAAAAATCTGTAAATTTTGATGTATCATATCTTTTAAATTTTAAATTATCAACAATATTTGGAATAATCAATATATTAAACTATACACTAACCAATTCAAATAATATCTAATGAACACAAAAAAATTGTTATTAATAAAACATTGTTATTATATGCACAAAAACACAGAAAATCAGTGGACGATAGACAACAGTGTCGACGTACACCTGCCGAATACGCTACTAGAAATCGCGAAGGAGTAGCAATCCAGTCGAACAAATGAATTATAAGACATCACGACGTTATATTGAAATTTACACTGGGTAATTGCAGGTCAGGGGATCTTACTAATTGTATTAATAATCCGTATGTTCCGTTTTAAATCTTCCAATACTGTATAATACCTAAAAAATATTTTAATTCGTATTTATATTCCCTTCGCCTACGCCTTTGTTTCGACGTAAAGTTTCAAAACAGTATTATCATATTCATAGACAGAAGACATCAAAGTCCGGGCACGTATTCTGTTGAGGGAAGCCTCTTCAATTCTTCATAGGCCCAGATTATTTACGACGACCTGTACAAATAGGGATGTTTTCATCACCTTTTTTGTTGTAAAATGGGGTGGCTGTTTTATTATTTAATAGCGGCTTTGGAAACGTTCATTTTAAGTCGTATTAATATAACTTTATGAATTATTTATTGTTTACTTGGGGAGATTAAATGCCTAATTATGAAAATGCTTTCAGGAAAATTAATAAGAGCGAATAAGTATTTGTATATTTTAGTAGCGTGGGCGAAATTCGCAGAGGCAAATAAATAGCTAGTTTGTGTTTAATAATTAATAATAACTCCGTGAAATTGGGAGTAGAATAAAACTCAATCATCAAGAAAGAAGTGAAAGATATTACTGTAATAAAATGACATAAATTCGCAAAATGTAATACAAAATATTAAATAGATCTGATATATGTAATTTCCTAAATATAAGATTTCTTCATAAATATCTATCTATCTATCCTTAATTTTCTGTCCTCTAACTAGTAGATTATTGTCCTTCTTCCAAGATGTTAAAAATTAGGGTTATAACATCGAGCAAAAAGACAAAAGAGGGAATCTAATCGTTATGAAAAGGAGACCAAAAAAGTGGCCTCTGATGGCGGACGTATCCGGAAATGCAAAGGCGCTAAATTTAAATTGTCCGACATTTATTAACAATAACTATCAAATACTTTTCAGACGAGAAAGTTTTAATTAAATATTAACGATAATAGTCTAAAAAGGGACACAATTGGTAAAAAACTTCAATATAAATAAAATTTCATGTGACAGTTGGGACAAACAATAACATAACCAAACTAAATTTGATTTCTTAAACAAGGAAAGAGACTGTCTTTCCTTGTTTAAAGTGGCCTCTCAAGATAGCACTTCCTGTCTAACAATATTTTTGTCCCCACTCCCTTTATATTCCCTCTTTTGTCTTTTTGCTCGATGGGTTATAACCAAAAGCGACATGTTCGATATACACAGTAGTTATACGACAAACAGTAATGTATGAATCAGTACTTCGGCTATAAAATCACAGCTATGGAGAGTCCTATAGGGGCGAACCCATATGAAGAAAATTACTAGAAATATTGAGACTCTTCCTCTAGTCCAATGGATCATAGCAGACGACAGCTGAAGACTGTCAAAGAAATGATGACTGAACATTTTTAAATGAGGAAATATAATAAAGAGAGAATGCACTAGTTGCAAAAACTGTGAAATAGTGGAAAAAACTACATACTTAGATATCCTTTATGAAAGTGAAAAGTAAGTTTATTGAATCAGTTGTTAGCAAAAGTGTACAAGTAGAGATATAAAAGTCTTTTTATATAATTTAATTTCATACTTTAATTAATCAGAGTTGAATACAAAGTGTGTACATGATCTTGCTTATTTCTTATAAACCAGCTAATTAGTCAACCCTATCTAAAAAGCATGTCCGGTTTAACAACATTTTAAATGAAAAGTTTCGAAATCAAAAACTAATATCATTAATAAGCTAAACAAGCAAATCCACCAATAGTAAAATCAATAATCTTTACACCCAACCAACCAACCAATCTTAACTCTTTCTTTTTTGTTTGCTTTTCTAAATATTTTTGTTTTTTTATTTTTGATTATGACAGATCCGTCACGAACGTGTCTGGTAATTCTTTTGTTGGCAGTTTAACAAACATCATTGAGGCTTAATAAATTTTGGACAGATATAATGAATCCAGACGAAAAATCAAGATTTGGATGCAGTTCAGGTGAAGAAATAAAAAAATTGGTTTCGGAAAATGTCGCATTGAATACGCAGATATCCAGAAGCTCTATTTGGACCCAATTTTCGGAGTTCTCGTGCTATTATAATACTACAGCAAAAATGGTACAAGAAAAATATTTTATGGAGTACGGAATATCTTTCAAATGTGCAAGATTGGCCAGAGATACCAAGCGGGGGCAGCTTCAAAGTGTTCAAGAAAAATGAAAACTCAGTTCAAAAGCATTATCCATCGAAGAACTATTAAAAATCGTCCATAGCTACAACGAGGAAACCCCCGATGGAGCACAAAAAAGTTTTTTCTTCTTTGCTTATTTAAACTCGCTTGGAGAGACAATGAGACTATAAAGTGCAAGATTCACTAGTTCCTAAAAGAATTTGATATTATGGGAGAATTTAAGGGCTAATTTGAATAAAACAGCGTTTTTTCCAAAACAAATCAAGGAGGTTCAAAAGGTTTGGCAAGCAGCAAATGGCTGGTAGGAAATTCATCAAATGAAAATTTATGCCCAGTTAGATTATTATTAAAATTAATGAAAAAAAAAGGGACCAAAGATTTTATCAGACAGACTCTTTCTTACCGTTCACCCCAACCGGAAGAATGGATCTTGGTTTAAAAATTGTCCACTTAAAATTAACACCGTATCTAAGATGAAAAAATGGCAACTGAAAAATTAGAATAGACACAAAAAACATAAAATAACAAACCATTCTCATTGATCTTCAGCTGTTTCAGCCTTGTTCGAGCAAGGTGTTTCTGAACAGAAGGTAATTAATTTAACGGGTCAATCAAATGCAAGCACTCTATAACCATATCTGCAGCTGGATTTGTCACCACCAGAAGTTGGACCTTCGAGTTCCCTAATGCTACAGGTATACATGTGCTATACAAAAAATCATGCTTTGGTAGAAAAGAATGGGCAAACTACTACAGCTTATACTAATTGTACATATAATAATGTTAACAAATAAATAAAAATTATATTTCGTTGATATTGACAACTAATTGTCTCGTGAAACAAAATTTAATTTGCGAAAATTGCCACTTTCAATTTCAAGGCAACAAACTGTCATACCAGTCGAAAATATTACCAGCAAAATTTTCACTCTTATGATGTTATATCTTTGAGATATATCCTTTATGAAAACAGGATTTCCAACAAACTAAAAGAGATCGAGTTACAACCAGAATAGGGAGTACAAGATACTCGGCAAAAAATCAGGAAATGCATCAACCAAGCAGCAGAAAAAACAATTGGAAAGCGGAAAATTAACACGAGGGTGATAAACCACACCAAACCGTGGTTTTGTCAAGAGGTAAAAGAACTCTCTCTAGTCAAATCACTAATGCTGAAGAACAAGAAGGTTTTACAAGAGGGCGGTCTATAACAGATGCAGTATTCATAATAAAACAAATAAAAGAAAAAGCTATCTGACGAAGGCGTTCGACAGGGTTCGCTGGGAGACATTCTAAATATATTAATAGAAAATAAAACACTGGCCAACATAACAAAGATAATCCATAACCTAAATAACAAAAATCTAACCAAAGTTAGAGAAGGAGATCAATTCACTGAAAATATTCTAACACCGGGAGGAATTATACAAGGCGACAGTTTAAGCCCCTTCTTGTTTAACCTACTCATGGGCAAAAATATAAACTAAGTAACATCTCTCAATCTTGGGAATGGGCAACAAAAGAATTGGTATGGTGTGTTACGCAGATGATGTAGCAATTATTGCCGAATCAGAAGATGATCTTCAGAGATAGCTCTTTCAGCTCTTTCAAGTAAGCCGCCAAGTAAATATGACCATTTCTACCAACAAAACGAAATGTATGACAATAGCAAAAGATCCGCTCAGATGTAAGTTAGTGGTTGAGAACAACCCCATGGAACAGGTGATGCAATTCAGATATCTTTTGATAGTCTGGTCAAATCCGTATATGTGAACAGATAGTTAAATTAGAATCTACAAAACTTGCATACGACCGATCATGACATATGGTATAGAAGTGCGCGAAGATCCAACAAAATGAAACAGATGCTACGGGTTGCCGAAATAAAAACACTAAGAACAATAGTGTGCAAAACAAGAAGAGACAGGGTGAGAAATACAAACGTTAGAAAGCAGTGCAAAATTCAAGATATTGTAAGATGGGAAGGCAGCGTAAGAGGATGTCTACAATTATGAAAGACGAATGGATGGGAATAGACTTCCAAAAATTGCCCTACAAAACAACCCGCCCGGTTCAAGACCTCCCGGAAGACCACCTACAAGATGGAGGAAGACTTGGCAATCTACCTCCCAGGAAATTAATCAGACGCAGCTTCAGATTTAAACAGATCAAAAGATCTCCAAGAAGTAAAAGAAGAAGAATAAGGTGATGTTAAAGACGACAAAAATTGTTTCACATATTGCTGTTTAAAATTTGCATATACTCGTGATTAGTGACTCGTTCAAGCACTTTCAACTACAACTCTTTTAAAAATAAGGGTTTAAAAAATTTATCTAAATGATATTATTGCCCTTAAAAAAACCTACAAAATGGTATTTAAAGCACTTCATGGCCAAGTTATGAGTAAAAAACCAATCACATATTTTTGAATATGTTAAAACGCGTATACTGAAGCATTGTACGTTACACAAAATGTGCTATTAAGGAACAGACGACATACTTTCATCCATCCTTACAAATTAAAAATTGTTGTTTTTATGTTAAAATAAATTCATACCATTAAAAACATTAAAAAATTATTGTAATTATAGTTTCAATGAAAAAAAAAATACTACAACTAATTGGATTTTTTCGCAAGGGGTGGTTTTAATAAGGGTAGAAATTATGTGGTAAAAAATTATAACAGTAAAAAATCTAAATTTAATGTTACTGTATAATTAAATAATTCCAAATTGCCACCAACGGCACAAGTCCAAATTTGAAATAAAGTTGTTATGTTTATTTTCGATCGTTTTTAAGAAAGACCACAAAAATGGTGGTTAGACGACGTTAAAATGAAACAAATTGGCATCAAAAAGTGGAAAACTTATGGGGAGGCCTTTGTCCAGGAGTAGACGCAAACAGGCTGAAGAAGAAGAACATTGGTTTATTAGCATTAGCATTATACCTATAAAGCAATAATATGCATTAAAAAATAAAAATTAATATAAATTGAAACCCGTAAAGTATTCGTTGCAGTTTTCATTGGCATGCACATAAAAGTGCAATAGCAATTTCACATCTTTTGTAAGCAGGACTTTTTATTAAATGTCAAATTATCTTTATTTCCAGTCATTTGAATAACGAATTGCTTTAGCCATAAACAACCGCTAAAGACCATACATCAGTATAATTTATGATGTGTTTCTGAACACCATAGGGACACCATATAACAATTAAATCAAGAAACGTAATTTATTGAATCCTACTTTCGATCCTTTTTTCGTTTTACGTGGTAAACACCTACGACCACAGGTCATATAAAATTCACGACCATGTTTGTTTGTGTCTGTCATTTGAATTTTTAAAGAATGCTCCATGATTCATGTTTGTAATATTGTAAGCATGGTGTACACTCTAATAAATCGTTCCCCTTCCAGTCAAAACACAGACTAATAATAGTACAAATCATAAAGAATCACAGAAGCTGAAACAATAGGTGGCCGTAATTTGTTACTTTATGGCATGACTGCTGAATGGTTAATAACTTTGTATTTAAAAGTTTTTAAGCAAAGAACTTGAATATGGAAATTTCCGTCACGAACATCCTTTACTGTACTGAACGTAATACTTCTTAGAAACACTTTCTTCTGGTTAACATGATGGATTTATTTTGAATAATAGAAGGAACTGAAGGTGCAAAAATGATAAATCACCGATGTATGCAAATAAGAAACTAAAATTTTTTTCATTCATGAACAATGCAGCAAAAAAGGAATAAAACTTACTTATCTAGTTAATCTAGGGTTTTTCATGAATTATATTCATATATACTTATAAAATATCTTTGTGTTGGGCAAAGTCGTTCGTAATTTTTTAGTTTGCGTTTCAGGTTTAAATAAATTCACGTTTGTCGGCATTTTTTTAATCGCCATAAGAAGCCCGTACTAATCGCCATTATTCCTAAAATATAGGTTCCCTAAATAGTAAGATCTCTTGTAATTAATCGTTTTATGATAGACTCGTAAATTTTAATCTACTGTCGTGAGTTGGTATTTAGTGCTATTGACGTGTCAGCTCTAGTTATTATTTTTTTTTATTATGTCAGCATAATTGTTTTCTCTCAGTTGAACATCCTTCCTTCTATGTTTCATATAAGACTACCACATCTGAATGAAATTCAAAGATTTCTGTCCAAAATGATCTTGTTTTGCATTTAATCATTTTATATTCCAACAACCAACCTTCAAATTTCTTCTTCTTTGCGCTCGACAAGGGTAGCGGCAACACGAAGAAATAATTTAAAATGGCAAATCTGGAAGAACTGGTAACCTTATTCTTAAGGTTTGTATAAAAGATAAAAAATTACCTATACAAATATGGATGAACCGAGTATATGATCAACAGTAGAAAGAGGCAAAAGAAAAGGAGGAACTACTTCATTAAAGATCCCTCTGTACTTCTCAAGCAAATAATAATGACGATACAGAACACATGGACCCTAGTCTGAGGTAGACTATAAATAGTGAGGGTATGCAAAGAATACATGCGATCAAAGCTAGGAACCACATAAAAGTGGAAAGCTCACTCCATAGTCATATTGAATTTACAATAGAAACAGAACAAAATCAATCCATACATTTGGTAGATTTAAAAATTATCAGACTTAAAAACAAACATAAATTCTCCGTGTTTTATAAACCTATCCATACTACTATACACAATTCATCATTTCGTTCTACATAACATAAACTGCCAGGCTATGATAGCATGTTACATAGACTAATAGAAATTTCCATGTCAAAACACAACTTTCAGACAGAAATAATTATCATTAAGCAAATAGCAGTAAACAATGGGTACAACGAACAAACGATTAATCAAATTTAAAATCAAAAACTACACAAGCAAGCCCTGAAATTAGTATTTTTACCAAATAAAAAACTCAATTACATATCTAGAGGCAAAATATCAACAAAAATAGCTCAACACATAAAAAAAGGAATAACACCAACTTTTAGAACAAACAACTTAGGCAAATATATTAAAAGCAAAAAGAGAAAAACTAAAAAGCACTTACATAGTGGTAATACAAATTTAAATATGGCGACTGCCCAAAACTTACGTCGGTCAAACTGGTAAAACTTTTAACAAACGTATTGCAGAACACAAAAGAGATTTCAATGTTAGAAAAACAGATTCTACACACACTCTTCACCTTCTAGATCATAATCATTCTTTTAATATATATATATATATATATATATATATATATATATATATATATATATATATATATATATATATATATCCGGTTTTTTAGGCGTTACGGCCGTCCGGTAGGGATCTATGGAGGAGTATCACCGAGCCGCAAGCCCTTATCTCTTGCCGTACTGCTCCACCATAGGCCGATCAGAACCCAGCATATCCTAGTCTAAGCCGCAGATTCATCTAGAATTTTAAACTGCTGCGTTAGACTTTTTGTTTTCTGTACACCGAGCTGGGGCTCGACCCACATCCACTAAACCATTCGACAGTGAAGCGAATGAGAAGCAGCCGCATAGCCCGCTGAGCTATCTGACCGACATTCTTTTAATAACAAATTTTAAATTCTTCATATCCATAATAAAGGCCTTAAGCTATCTTTATTAGAATCTATTAAATCTATTAACAAATTAAAAAACATAGACATAATTCTGAATGACCAACTTGAGACAAACATATATGACGAATGACCACATAGTTGGGCCTGTTTTTCTCAATGGTAACTTAACCAGTGAAGTGTATCTGGAGATGTTACAAAATCCAATTTAGCAGTTAATTCTTGAAATTCTGAAAGATAATCTAGATATATTCGACAACTTAGAAACAACGTTTCAACACGATGGTGTTCCTGCACACTCTTATGGTGCCGTAAAACATTATCTAGATGAGGAGTATCCTGGTAGGTTGATTGGACAACGAGGTTCGATAGAATCGCCAGCTCAGTCTCCGAGCCTAACACCATTAGATCTTTTGAGAGGGTAGGGTTTAGCAATATTCTGTATTACTGTCAGGAAGTAGATGGAGAACATTTTGAACATTTAATATAAGAAGTGGTTATTAAATATTTATTAATTAAATGCGAAACAATTTTAGTATTCATTTAATTTATTCATCAAAATCAAATGATGAATAGGTACCTTTCAAACGCGATATCACTTGAAATAAGGTCCCATTTAATATTATCGGTCGCATGGACTCTGTAACGTCATCTATCACTATTACCTCGGCTGTTAAGCCGCGTTTACATGATGACAATTGGCGAGACAATTGTAAGAAGACAACTTACTGGTATGAAATTATTGATTTCGTCTAAACACTCCATGCCAATTGACATCACAATTGGCCCAAAATTCAGTTGTCTCCGGGAGCAGACTGAGGACAATGAGCTGTGCCCAGTGAGCCCCCATCACTCGAAATCTCAATTGTCGCGACAATTGGCGCCGTGTGAACGGTGTAGGCCAGTAGCGCTGTCTTGTTTTTTGCCAGTTCCCTCTAGTTCTCTTGTCAGTCAAAACATACACGTGGTTTGTGTTATTTGTAGCTGTCTACTACCAAGGCAATAGTTGGCCACGTATAAACATCTTCTTGTTCAACTGGACTGGTCTCCGACAATCCGCAACCACGTGAAGACAATTGTCTCGCCAATTGTTCTCGTGTAAACTCGACTTTATGACTAGTTGAGAAGCCTACGTCCATTTATTTCCTGTCTCAAAATTTTACTATTATAGTATAACCGTTCAAAAAATACGAGGGTCAAGGGGACTTCTAAATAGCACTGTATGATATATAGTAATATATATTGCTAATTACCAATAATACCGAGATTATTAAAAAAATGTTGAAATTGAGAGGAAACCGAAAAGTAGGTAAGATTTGTTAAATACCAACCGAAATAATAAAACAAATTTATTCATTTTAATTTTACATGATTTAAAATATATTGTTAGGCCCTATCCATTCCTCCACTGTTTACCCATTAATATCATAAGTCGGGGCTACCTTATTGTATTATTTTCTTCTAATAAAATATCTAAAATATGCGCGGCAAGCCATCTACCTTTTCCTTTTATTTTCTATAGTATTCGTAATAACTGTTAAATGTCGAGGTTAGTCACAAAATTCCAGCGTTTGTGCCCCTTGTTATAGAATAATATCTTCGGTACTTTCTACTAATGGGTACATTAGGAAAGACGTCGAAAAGAGAATGAACATAAATAAACGACTGTTGGTTACAATGAGAAAGGAGGAATTTGAAGGAATTGCTGCAATAAAGTCTGTAAGCGCTCAACCCCAGAAAGAAACATATACTGTGCGTTTTATTAAATTATTTTAGGACTCTTAAATTAAAGGTATTTTAAAAGTAATAGCAGTAGAGAAATAAACGTACTGGAAATTGAATATCTCATTTGAATACTTCAAGATCGTCCTTATAAAATGTCACTGCCGTAAAGTGGACATAAACCAGTGGCGCCACAATCTAATCTGTAGTTATTTCATAAAAAGGGTTTGTGCAGGGTCTTATCGGTATACTATAATGCACACATACAATATGCGGAAAGCCACATACTATCTCAGGAAACCAAGCTTACAAAGTACTTCAAAAATCGAAAAAATACTAGGCGCTATTTTTTAACTGGAATATCTACAAGTTAACAAAAAAGGTGTATCATCTCGTGAGGCGCGAAATTTTTATTGCGTCATATTTTTTTATTAACATTTAAGCAAAAAAAAAACGACTTTTTCCATTCCATTCAATATTGTGAATAAACTACGGACTCTAGTAGATGAAAACGTTAAAAGGCAACTGTCTTCAAAATATTTGCTCAATAAAATGAGATTTTTGAAATTAAAAGATGTTTTAAATCCAACAAGTTATTGCAAATTAAACCCCAAAGTAAGAATTGTTTTTTTTTAATTGTTTATACTTATTAAAATACATAATAAAAACATTTTAAACACATTTCAAATATGAGTTTTCATGTAGTTACTGTATTTGCGAAATATGGGCCCGATCAGTCGAGTAGTTTTTAAACAATTCTACTTGTTTATCCCATTTGAGAGAAAAAAGTAGTTTTCAAGTGGTTATACATGTGCTTCCTCAATATATATAATGGTTTTTTTGGTCTGATTCTCTTTATAATATCTCAAATTTTCAAGTTGAAAAAAAAATGTTTGAGAAAACACAAATTAAAGAAAAAAGTAGTTTCAAATGGCTGTACAGGTGCTTCGTCAATATTTATAATGGTTCTTTTGGTCTGATTCTCTTCATAAATTTAAAACATGATATAATAATCTTTGTATCGGCATCATTTAGTTTACGATGTTGTTGTAGTTTCGTAACGATATATAAATATTTATATAATATTAACACACTTTGTGGTAGATTTGACTCACCCCGTATTCCAAGATTCCAAGAATTTACAAGACGAGCCATCTGCGTAATAATACCAGACATGTGTATGAGATAAGGGACGAATTCCATTACAAAATCAAAGTCGAGTTTTGTCTCCCAAAAGAGAGACACATGGGTTTGGGTTGAGGGTTGTGCATCCTACCCCACAAACTTCGCTTCGAAGGCTGGTCCATTATCAACTTTTTGTGGTTCCCGTAATTGTAATATTAATAATTTGTGTTTTATCTTTTTATGTACACTTTGTTTGAGCCATCAGAGTGTTTTAGGTGTCGTTTTATTTTATAACTAATATTTAAGTTTGTATAAACTCTTGTTTAGTTATAATTGTATGTTTGTTTATATACATCTGTGTTTGATTTTAGTTCTTTTAAAACAGATTTTTATATAAGTAGTCCTCAGCCTTTATTTTTTTTTATTTTAATATACATACCCAATGCGAAAGGGAGAAGCCAGCGAGTTCTAGATTAAACATAATATCTTTTTTTCCTTGCTGATGGCGCTAATTGTTATATTGAGGTCATCGTATGTGCAAACCAACAGATGTACCGTTGACCTGAAGATGCATAGCAAATTATAGTATTCGAAACCGGTCGTTGGAGGTAGAATAAATTGATTATGAGTAAGTCTTATTCTTATTTCTTTTTACCTATTTGAGATCGACTCACACAGGCAACACGTTCAAGATTTACATAAAAGATTATTAAAAAATATATGATATATAGCCTAAAATTAAAAATTAAAATAGCAATACAAGTGTATATAAAGAGAACAGCAGAACTAGCACTTGAAAATGGACAACAAATGCGTCAATCCTTGCTATGTTAAATTTGATGTCAAAAACAATATGTTGTTGACACAAAAATTTAAGAAAGGCTTGCAAAGTAATATCCAACAATACATCATTTTTCATTACTATACAGGAACATTATTTTGTAATATACATTTTCAAATGAGTTGAGCAATAAACTAGCTCACTCGTTAAGCTATCGAACGGATTAAGGTATGTTATGCTTAACTTTTTTTCATTCCATGGAAGGTACAAGCTTTATTTAACAGATTATATATTGCAATGCGAGCACTTTATAGCGTACATTAATGCAATTTTACGATTTAAATACTATTTGCAGTATTTCGACACACATTTTCAGTTAAAAATGAACACTCACTTGAAATTATATTTCAAATATAGAATATATTTGAAATTCAACCCTTTCCCCTTTGACGTTTGCAGTAATTTATGGACTGCTCCAAACATTTAAAAACAAATCCTAACCGCTGTGATATTGCAACCCCTTAAACTCAAAAATACCATCGACCTTTGTCGATTAAAGGTAGAAACTTGATAAAAAATATCGCACATCCCGCATATTCCGAAGCATCTGCAGTTACGTTTTGTTGTTTAATTGTGATTGATGATAAAAGATAGCGATGCGCAGGAAAGGGGTTACAAACAGCAAGCTTTCAGAAGTCGGCATAAATAAAAACAGATTTTAATTAATTCATACATTTCACATTTTATGACGGGAGCACAAAGGGAAATTAACTTCTCGGAAAACCGTGATGGATAGAAAAAAGGTAAAACAAATTTTACCTTACCGAAAAGTCGAAAACCTAACAGTAAAAAATATTTATAAAAAATAGTTTAAATTAGCAAATCTCTAACCAGAGTTAAATTTATCCATCCGACAATATTTTAAAGAAAAAGTAGTTTTGGCATCAATATATTATTATTAAAATCACCGAGAAATAATTTTGGTAAGGCAAATAGATGAAAAACCTTACGCACATCATTATATTTTTTTATTTATTTATATACGGCATCCATTTACTTCCAATTTGTACAAAGTTACATCTTAAAAACAATTAATTATTAAAATAACAATTACAAGTTTTACAAAGTTACACCTTAACAACAATAAATTATTAAAATAACAAACAACTCAGAAAAATACAAACATATAAGAATAATACAGATGTACAACAAACTTATTGTAAGATACTTTTTAGTTGTTTTTTAAACAAACTAATTTTGGAGTCAAAAATATCTATTTGTCTTAGCAGGCTATTAGCACTCCGGACCAATCGTGTAGTTTGTTCATTGATACCATAATTAGTGTGGTGAAATGGCACCGAAAAGATTTCTGATTATCTGTTGCTTCCACTAGAAACTTTAAGACTAACAAGCGATAATAGTTGAGGACAATCTATAAAAGCATTGATAACTTTGTGTAAAAAACATAAATCTAACAATGTCCTCCTTGACTTAAGTGTTAGTAAGTTAAGACTATCTCTTACCCACTGATAGTCGTATTTCTCTCTCCTGTATCTACTCTTATAGGCTGCTACCCTCAAAAATTTTAGTCTGGACTCTTTCAATCTGTTGAATGTAATAGTGGTATGATGGTGACCATACAACTGATCCAAACTCAATAATGGGCCTAATGAGACCACAATAAAGTCTTCTAAATCTTCTAAACAAAGACAGGTCCACAGATGTGCGTTGGATAAATTCCAGCGCTTTCATCGCTCTGTTTGCTACTTCGTTAATGTGGCTTGAGAATGACAGTTTAGTGTCTAACCAGATTCCCAAATCTAATACTTCATTTTTCGAGGCTAATGGCAAACTATTTATGTAATAAACAAATGTAATTGAATTTCTTTGCCTCAAGAATGTTATTTTATGACATTTGTTTATATTGAGTGACATTTTGTTTAAAGTGAATGATATAAGGTTGAATGCTCGAATAAATGAACTTTGATAATATGAAAGGCAAATATCGAGCACAGTATTAATTTAATCTTGCCCAAGTACTTCCGATCACTAGATCATCTTCAGGGGCATCTCGTCAATTGCGGCCTATACGATAAGAGTAAAATGTCATAAACATAAAATGGAACACCACAGATGTTCAAAATGGACAGAATTATTCTGTCTTCGGCTTCTATAGACAATGTAGCATCGCCTATTTCAAAAATTTTAAAGTGTTTGTTCGTCCGTGTGTAGTGTATTGTGATGTTCCACTCTCACTAGGCCAAGGTTTACAGATTGGGAAATAGCTACAGCAATCACAAGACCAAACAGAATTAGATAGGCTATAAATAAGTTTCCGCGATATAAGTATCCAGGGATGGATGGCATATATACAATACTGTTGTTGAATATTTGATTAGAGGTATTAATACCATCAAGCAAGCTCCTCAAAGCCAGTTTAGCATGGGGGGTCGTACCGGAAATATGGCAAAAGGTCAAAGTCATATACTTGCCTAAGGTAGGTGAAGTATCAGACCTAACACCAAAGTCATATAGACCGATAAGCCTATTTTCTTTTCCATTAAAAATGCTAGAGAGGCTTCTTGATAGGTACATCAGAGATGGAGTGCTAAAAGATAATCCTCTAAGCAATCGTCAATATGCATACCAACCTGGTGAATCTACGGACTCTGCGTTGCATGATCTAAATAGGATTATATCAAAATCAATGAAAGGCAAAGAGATAGCAATGGCCGCCTTTTAGATATAGAAGGAGCATTTAATAATGTTACCACCAGCTCTTTGATAGGAGCTATGAGTAGACGAGGCGCACCTGCGGTAATATGCAGATGGATAAGGGCATCCCTAGTGTAGTGTCCCTAGCAAAAGTAGGTGGAGACTGTCCACAAGGAGGAGTTCTGTCCTCTCTACATTGGGCAACCTTGGTAGATGATCTCCTCAGAAATTTGTCCACAGAAGGCTTCTATTGTCTAGGATATGCTGACGATAATCGTCGTCAGGGGCAGGTTTGCTCAGGTGGTGTCTGTGAGAATGCAAGCAGCCCTAAATATAGTTGACGACTAGTGTAAAGAAGAGAGACTGATAGTCAATGCTCAGAAAACACAAATGGTCAACTTCACCAAGAAAACAGCACTACAAGGCCTAAAACCACCGGTGCTGGGACGAACAGCACTACAAGGCCTAAAACCACCGGTGCTGGGAAGAACAGACATTTCATTTGCCAAAGAAACAAAATACCTTGGGGTATATTTTGATCATAGGCTTACATGGAATAATAACATTCTAAAAACCACACAGAAAGCTACTATGTCCCTGGGCAGATGTAGAAGAATGTGCGGTAAGAATTGGGGACGGAAGGGTTATTAGACCTGTGATAACCTATGGCTCGGTGACGTTGTAAGACGCAGCAAGTGGGAGCAATAAGGCTGCTAGGTAATACACAAAGGCTAGCATGCCTGTGTATTAAGGGGGTCATAAAAACAACTCTTACTCCATCGTTAGAATCGAGGAGCTAAAAGCTGATATTGTGATGAGGAAACCTATCGATGCAACAGCTACTAGATATAGCTTAAACAATAACTTCACAATTAAGATACCAGGCATTGAAGACTGGAATAAAGGTGTACCCATAAAAGCTGCTGCTACACGGATGGCTCAAAAACATTGGAGGGTATTGGAGCCGGAATAGTAGAGACAAATCAAGGGATACATTTACCGGTAAGTCTACCTAAGGATGTGACAGTTTTCCAGGCGGAAATAACGGCAATCCATCACTGCGTGGAAGAAATAGAAAGGTAAGAAAGAACGTTCTGTTCAGTTGCCATCTTCACAGATAGTCAGGCAGCGCTTAAGGCACTCAATTCTGTAGAGGTCAATTCTAAGCTAGTATGGGATTGCGTGTGTGCCCTAAATAAACTAGGAGACCGTAGCAAGGTTACGGTAGCCTGGGTACCGGGGCACGAGGGTCATAAGGGCAATGAAAAAGCAGATGAAATGGCCAAACAAGGCTCATCAATGCCATTTATTGGACCGGAACCCTTCTGCGGCATTGCAAAATCAGTAACAAGAACGGCTACAAAGAAGTGGGTAGCTCACAAATCTCTGAAATGGTGGAGGAATTCACCAGGACAAAGACAGGCGAAACAGTTCATTACAAAACATTCGCCAAAATTTACGGCAGACCTAATTAGCAAAGACAGGAAAACAGTCAAAGCCATAGTAGGTCTTCTAACAGGGCACTGTAAGCTGAATAGGCACTTGAAGCTAATGAGATTATCAGATGATGACCTGTGCAGATTCTGTCACATCGAAGAAAAAACAGCAGAGCACATTTTATGTCAGTGTGACAGTCTGGCAAATGTGCGGTTTTTTGCATTAGGAGAAAAAAATCCACCGGCAAATGCTACAGAGTCTCGAAGCTACTAGATTTTATAAAGAGTGTTAGGCTAGAGAATGTTATCTAGGACTAAAGGACCACAATAAATATGAAAAGGTCGCAGTGAAATAGGCCGAAATGCCACCTCTCTTAATCTAATCTAATCTAAGTCAGTCTCTAGAATTAATAAATTAGCTTTCTTAAAACACTACTTGATTTGGCTTAAAATATAAGAATGTACTACTCAAAATAATTCAAATAATTGCCAGCCGAATCTTCGATAAAATGGGGCCTCCGTCTAAACTAGGACATAAAAATCCATATTATGATGTGAGTGACGTCCAAATTAGGATAAAAGTCGACTTTAAATTAGGAAGAAACTGGACAAGATAGCCTGCGAATTAGGAGAAATTTAAATTCCAAATGAGAACCTAATTAGATGGGAAAATGCAAAATAAAATAGATGAAGAATAAAAGATACAAATATAAACAAAAACAAAAGGTACAAAAAATCTAACCCTTAACAGGGGTCTCAACATGGGTAGAACGTGTTTCAGATCTTGATGCACCACGAAAAATAAAATAGAATTGAAAAGGTGTGCCTTTTTATACACAAAAAATGGACCAGACAAAATACCGTTTCCGAATTTGACTCAAAATATTACAATTCTTGGGTGGCCTTAACAGTATCCTAGATTATGTGGCAAGTTTCAATATGTATTTGCAAACTAATACTATAATTTTGGCAGTATTGCGATAAAAGCTTTAAAGGGATAATACAGAATAAGCAGGTCGTAACAGCATCTTATGATAGTACTAAAACAGTACCTTTTTTAAAAGGTTTATCGACGGTATCTGAACATATTTAACGGTTGTTTTTCTGAGTGTTACGAAAATTTGACAGATGTAACAATCGTCTTTTGAACATGTTACAGCATGAAATACAATTTATGATATTTAAAAAAAATTAATTAAATTTATAGTAAAGATTCCTTTCGTGTAAACTTAGGTACAGTTCCTAACCACTGCAAGGCGCTATTTCTTTAATTTTATCCATGTAAATTATCATATTCGCGCGAACTTATTTTCTGTTCACAACGAAGTAAAGTAGGTGGAAATGTTAAAGAAATGCATAAATCTTTTGTTATGGCAGTGGTAGGTTTGCAACCGAATTGCCTTTGTTTTCGTTCCTGCGTTTCTGGTCCTATAAATTCATTTCTTAAATTATTGCCTTGGATAGGTGAGTAGGTGGATTTTCAGAGTAATAAATACGAACAAATGAACGCCATTTTTCTCGGGGTGTTTTCTAAAAAATGAGTGTGGCCGCAAAAGTATTAAACCGATCGTTAAGGTTTGGTTTATGTTCTTATAAAGATGCCATATTTGAAAACGTAAGTTTACCTGACTTGTATATTATTTCATAAATATATTTAAATAACCGTTTAACAAAAATAATAAAAACACTAGAAAGTTTTAAAAGGTTTGTAAACATATTAACATACATGTTAAAACGCCAATGTAATAAAAATTTATCTAATATCAGTCAAAATATCAAAACGCTTAAAACATCCCTAAATAATATATAACCTGAAAATATTTTGCTGGAAATCTTTGTTTACAATATCAAATCAGTAGGTACATCAAAATATAAGATATTAGGGTATATGTATAACATGTTTCGATAATAACACAGAAATATCCCTTATAACATTATCTACAATATTGAACAAGAAAATGTGGTAGTTATGTTAGTTTAATAAATATGACCAATATACTGTGCTGGTATTTTCAATAAGACACAAACTGCAATGCTACAGGATGAACGTGGTAAAGTAATGTTTGAAGTAGAGGACAAACTTAAAGAATGGGAAAATTACGTCACGAACCTATTCGAAGACGATAGGAGTAGTTCACCTCCCGATATTACTAACTGCGACGAACCCCTAATAGCCTCTCTCGAGATTACAAAAGCCATACAATCATCAAAAGATTGCAGAGCGACTGGTCCTAATGAAACTCCAACTGAAATATACAAGCTTATAAATGATAGCAATGTTTTAGAGGCTTCGTTTTTCAAAACCATTTATACCAGCGGACAACTACCTAATGGTTGGTCTAATTCAATGTTTAAAGTTCTACCTAAGAAGACAACAGCAAAAACCTGTGCTGATTATAGAACCATTAGTTTGTTAAACCACTTATTGAAATTTTTTCTGAAGGTAATACATGGTCGTATCTACAATAAATGCGAGGAATACCTGAATGACACTTAGTTTGGTTTCCGTAACGGGTTTGGGACGAGAGAGGCACTGTTTGGAATGAACGTACTTGCTCAAAGATGTCGAGGTATATCTGTAGACATATACTGTTGTTTTGTTGACTTCCAAAAGGCATTTGATCGTGTTAAGCACTCTATATTGATCAAAGCTCTAAAAGACATTGGCTTGGACGGCAGAGTTGTTCTAATAAATTTATATTGGAATCAAACAACATCAGTTTTAGTAGATTTCAATATTAAAAAACGAGTACAGCAGGGATGCCTCTTCTTACCCCTGCTTTTTCACGTTTACTCCGAAAGAATTTTCAGAAAAGCACTTTCTGAAAAACAAGAAGAAATACTTGTGAACGGCGAAGTCATCAATTATTTGCGATATGTGGACGATACAGTACTCCTAGCTTCTAGTCAAGAATATCTGCAAACACTATTTGATAGTGTCGTTGAGAGTTGTAGAGAGGCAGGTCTGGATCTGAACATAAGGAAAACCAAAATATTCGTAATAAGTAAATAACAGCATATAAAACCATATATATATATATATATATATATATATATATATATATATATATATATATATTAGTATAATGGTAAGGTTGATTGGGTTAGCAGCTGAATAATGAAAGCCAAAGTGTGCTCTTTTCAACGACTTCGCTATATTTCGTTAAATTTCTTTAACATCTTCAGACGAATGCTACAATATGTTACAAAATGGTGAAATTGTGTATTTTACATAAGATGTAGTGAAACACTTACTTGTGTGAGGTTGCAGGAAAAAGTGGTATTTGAAAGTTCCACGTTGAAAAACTTTTTTGAAGATTTTTTTATAGCAATAAAAAAGGAATAAGTTGTATGTGTTATATGGTGGCTTGAAAACTCAAACAATACAAGTGCATTTTTGTTATTTTCCTCCAGTGTGATAGTACAATACAAATATTAAAAAACATTGAACATTTAAGAAACAAAACAGTTAAAACACAACTACATATCACATTGTCATTTTTTGGACCAGGTCTATTCACCTATGCACAAGGAGGTGGAAATCTAGTATGTACCTCAAGGTTAAAGTGTCTTGTCAGCTATCATATTAGTAGATGTCAGCCAGAAAACTAAAGCTGTGTTCAGTTTATCTGTAAAGTTACATTTATTTGAAAATTATGTTATGTTAATTTAAGACAATTAAATTCTGTTATTAATAAATATATATAGAATTTATTTATTTCTTTGTGATTATTTCTTTTAAAGTTATTTTAATTATTGTTATTACTCTTAAGAATTTTATTTCTTGGAAAAATGCAACAATAACAATAATAGTGATTAAGTTACTACTTCAATTGGATGGTCAGAAGAGTTTTAATAGACAATATTATACTATTCAGAATATTACAGTTCGTTGACTTGATTATTTTTTGTTTCCAACTGCAGTAGAAAGGAATATATATATATATATATATATATATATATATATATATATATATATACATATATATATATATATATATATATATATATAAATATATATATATATATATATATATATATATATATATATATATATATATATATATATATATATATGTAAGTAATACCAAACTTGGACAGCAATTAAATTGTAACGCATAAAGTCACGGCGAAATTAGATATAGGATAGAGCAGGCTAGAGCTGCTTTTAGAAGGATGTCCAAGGTGTTATGTAACAGAGACCTAAAATTGGCATTGACGATCCGCCTACTTCGCTGCTACGTGTTCTCGGTCTTACTTTATGGTGTCGAGTCCTGGACTGTGAATAAAATCGATCTAAATGAGGTGCTACTAGAACATCTCAGTAAGACTACTGAGATCATAAAAAGCATCAAGCAGAGAAAGCTCAAGTATTTCGGACATGTAATGAGATGTCCCAAATAGGTTGCTACAAAATATCATGCAAGGAAAAACAGCAGGCAAACGCAGTCCAGGACGAAGAAGAACCTCATAGTTGAAGACCTTGAACCAACGTTCTGAAAGGACATGGTACATGAAGAAGAAGAATATATTGAGAAGACAATTTACCGTCTAAACCTAGTCAGTAACCTTTTTTATTTAGAATTAGCTAGCTAAGGTCACCAATTAATAAAATGTGAACGGCAGCTAGAGGGTTGGTAAAGAGCGAGTTGTGGGTTCGAAACTAGCTTTTAAAATTGGTATTTGGTTTAACAGAACAAATTATTACAGATAAAAAGAAAAAGATGGAAGGAGGGGCACCACTCAACATTTTATAAATAAAAGGGGAAAGTTAAGAAACCTTATATCTTAGATAAATACCAAATATGTTCGGTGGGAATAATTCACACAATTGCATAAGGCTGATACAAACTGATCTTCCTTTCTCGTCTAAAACCCCCAAAATGTTTAAATTTAATACGCAATCAGAGGACCTGTTGATAGTAGAAGGAATAAATACATCAGTTAAAAACAAAAACAATTTATTACAACAAATGATTGAAACGTAAAACATACAACAAATAAACAGTTTGTTTTAACAAATGTTTGAAATACAGAAACAAATAAAACAAATTAATAAACCATAAATTTCAACAAATGGTAGAAATGCACATATAAATAAAAGATAAGCAGACTTTTTTGATTATTCTACATACAATAACATGCAAAATTAAATATTGCCTTATTTGAGCATTAAAGAGATGATAACAGTAACTGAAACTCTGAACATAATCAAGATCTAGCTAATAAAATATGATAATATGAGTCTAGTAAAATAAACTTCGTGTAACCGTACTTAATTACTCTAGTAAAGTTTGTTTAGCAGATAATGGTTGACTTTAGTTATTGCGATGTACATATTATTAAATTTATCTGACCTAACTGTTACCTGAAACCAGGCCTTTTATACTATTATCGGTTAACCCAGGATGTTAATAGTCGATACTAATTGAAGTCAACCATTTACTGCTAAAAAACTTTACCTAACAGTAATTCAACAGGTGACGAAGATATGATCTTGAATTACCAAAGACTGAGCAACTCTCAAGCTTTTTTAGGTAATATACAATGTACCGTAACGTAATCTACAGTTGTTGATGCTCTGTCTGTTTCTTAAAAAATCAATGACTCTAAACTGAGCAAAATCAACAAACTCCACAGGCAAACTTAGGGAGATTTATTGTAAGAATAAATATGTAGTTATCTTAGCGGTTGATATAATATTATACCTATTTATTTCTAAACAGAAATAGGTAATTGCTGTAGTGATCTTACTAATTTAACGAAATCAAAAAAGATTGCGAGTGAAAAAGAGGTCTACTTCCCAAAAGGACATCACAAAAAGTGGCTGTTCTTTCTTCAGAAAGTTACAAATTTATAAACATGGCCAAAGTTTTTAGTTTCATCGAAATCCGTTAATTTAAAAAAGGATACTAAGATTTATGAAAGAAAGTATGTGTGTATAATTGGGCGTTTCAAATTTACCTCACGCGGTGTTAAAGGGTGAACTTTTCTGTAGTCCTTGCTCTGGACGTAAATATGTTACGCTGATATAAGTAATCAAAGGCAGTAATAAAAGATTTCAAAGTGACATGAGACATTCAGTAGCTGTATTCTAGACGATTAAATTTACAAAAAGCTTAAAAAAATTAAAAAAAATAAAAAAAAGTTACACCTTATCTACAGTTTTTGTGATATTAAAAAAGCAACGGCAGTTATATTTTTTTAATTAAAAGACACACACAATGGAGAGTAACAGTAATAACCATTCGATGAACAAATACAACCAATTAAACCCGAATTATATTAAATAAAACATAAAATGTCACTTTTATATAAATTCAATTCCAAACAATTTTATTTTCCTCCTATCTGATAATTAGGGATTCAACTACAAAAATCATAAACGAGCTTAAAATCAGTTGTATGATAATTAGCCATATCTGCATGCAGATCAGATTATAAGTTAATAATTGGATAATTAGACTAATTAGTAGGCGAGGGAGGTAAACTATAATATGCGTCACAGCGTGGTCGAGACTTTATCTTCATTATTGCAACGTATAGGTATAGAATCAAACCACATTGATAATCTTGTGTGTGCGCTGCCAAATTACGAGCATAATGTATATTTAGTAGTAAGTCAAAACATATACCGTATTTAGAAAATACACAATAACTTTTAAAGATGAATAACTAATGTTTGTATTTTGAGAACGATTTCCGAAGTGGAAATTGAAACGTCAATAAATTTACTTTAGTCTTTAATTGTGGCTTATTTCCGTTTAAATAGTAATTAACTTTTGAAGATAATTTCTGTTTGTAATCTAATAAGTCAAGTTGTTAATTTTTTGTTTACTTTCAAGATTTAAAAACAAAGTACCTCTACTTTCTTTTGAAAAGTGGTCCGTAGAACGTAAAAAACCAAAATCAGTATACAAAATAGCTTTTCTTCGAATTCTATACGGAAAGATCTAAAAACAAATATGATTTTTTGTTTTGAATCGCAAAAATATTAATGAGACTTTTGTAGAGGAAACAAAACTTAACCTCTAACTTGTATATCTTGGATTTTGATTTGAGTATAGAATAAAATATGGGTCCGAGTATTATTCTGTACGCGCGATCTCACTTTTGGAACGGGAGAGTGGGGGAGAGTGGTACGTTGCGTTCTGCACATACAATGATTTTAATATAAAAATTGGGGTCATCAGAAAGAGAAGAGAACATATTCTGTTGTATTTATCTTGTCAATCCAGAACTCGGTTTCCCCCTTTCGCATTAGGTATGTATAATAAAATTAAAAAAATAAAAGCCAGAGGACTGTATAAAACTCTATTTAAAAAGAAGTGAGATTAAACATAAATATACAACACTGATGGCTCAAACAAAACGACAACTACGACGTATTTAACAACTTAAAGACAAACCTACCATAGCCGCAAACAGACTGGTATGAACAGGCATTCAGTGTGACCCGTGTAACGGTTGCATCTCAAAAACGAGTAGAAGTTTCAGGCGATATCGAGTGCGAGAGAGAACAACCCGTCAAGTAGGCGAATTAGAGGTGGGCTACTTCAGAATGTTCTTGAACATAGTAACTGTGGTATATATATATCTAACGATGTTATGAGTTGAGTTTAGTTGTTAAGATATTACCGAACTGTAAACTTATATAAATATTATATAAATATATTTATATTAATTCGAACCGCTCGTTTTATTTAAAAACGCTACATTACTATACATAAAAAGATAAAAGACAAATTAATTATATTACAAAAAAAAACACCTAATTAGGGACACATATGTCAACGCTATAAAAACAAATTAATAATGCGAAGCATACAAATAATTAATACAATTAATAATATAAAATACACAAGAAATAAAATCGGTGTTAAAAAAAATACAAATATAGAATAAATCGTTCGTTGTTTGTTTTTAAATGACTGCGGACACGAAATCCATTCGCCAATCTTACAATTTGAGGTGTAGTGTGTGTGAGTGTGTGTAGAGTAATTGTCTTGATACTTAGCAAAGTCGACGTCATTGTCTTTGCTAAGAGACGCTAATTGTATCCGAACGTCTGCGGTCCCTCCGGTGTGTACCGATCACACAAGGATAGAAATTATTTTCATTTATTATTTTTTTTAATAAACGAAAATTTCCACCCAGGTGGGATTCGAACTCACGACCTTTAGGTTTAAAGGCAGGCGCTCTTACCACTGAGCCACAGAGGGGGTAAATAGAATAAATGTAAATAACACAAAACAAATGCAAAATGTTCAATTATTCGCGATCGCGGCACAACTGAGATACAGTTTTAACGAATATGAAATCTATATATATATATATATATATATATATATATATATATATATATATATATATAAACGTACTTGATATATGCAGCAACAAGATAAATTATGTTTTGCACTTTACCAAATAAAATGATAGCACCAACCGCTATCGCAAAAAAAGTCTTCAGCGACGTACAGGAACCAAAAAAAGTTAATAATGGACCAGCCTTCACCCCAGCTGTATAAAACGACTGTCTCTGGTACAAGACCGAAGCCAAATGTCACAGATACTCCTAACTCAAAACTCACGTCTGTCTCATATAGCCTCCGTGCGGCTCGTGGGAATAAGAATACGACCTAGACAATTTTCCCTGTCTGTCGTAAGAGGCAACAATTGGGAAGGAATAAAGAGGTAGAAAGCCGTCGTTTGAGGTGTTGGGTTTGTGGAAAAAAAGTAAAGTTCGTGTAACCTAACCAACCTAACCTAACCTTCTGGCTAAGGTCTAGTGTTAGCACGACTTAACGAATACTTTCGTAGCCGGGACCGACCGACTTTAGGTGCCCTTCGAAGCGAATTGAAAATTTTGTCGGTGCCGGGATTTTAACCTGTGCCCTTCAGCTTGTTAAGCCAGTAACATAGCCACTGAGCTACGGCTGCTACAGCAAATACTACGGGTTTGTAGAAACTCGACCACTCTACTCTCATTTCACAGAACCAGGGGAGGTTGAACGTGCCGCGTCCCTGACACGCCCTTTCCTCTTTAAGGACGTGGGGTTACGGCACGTACCCACCTGGAATATTTGGAGTGGTCCCTTCAATCCGGGGGGGATTACCGGAGGGTGTGCGTACCGCAACACAGGTACTACGGGGAGGGTGGAGCCCCATGTTACTTTATATAATCACGCCACCCTCAAATGGTTTCGGACTCGTCGGGACTCGCATGCAGTTATATGCCGAAAGGCCAGGAAGGGTCTTGCCAATGCTCTCATTGGAGGGAACACGAATCACTTTAATGTCTCATATGGCATATGGAACTCTTCTCTTATCTCATTCTTGTCTCAAGTGTGTTAATATTATTTAAATGTTTATATATCGTTGCGAAACTGCAACAACTTTGTATAGTTTTCTAATAAAGATTTTAACAATTGTTTTAACAATTAAAACAAAACTATTTATTTATTTCATTGAGAGTAGTATTTTTCATGTTATTTGAAATGTCAAAAACTTGTCTGAATATTGTTTACAAGTGGTGCCTTCAAATGAAATTTCGTCAACATTGGAGCCGAAATATTGTAACGCAGTACACAGGTTATTACATGCGGTAAATCGAAGGGAATCCCGTCTTTTACTTATTAAAAACTCCTACCCCTCCTCCTTAATTGATAAGTATCGTTTCTCGAAAATCTATGGTTCTACAATTATAGAGGTTAGAAAATTATTTGCAGTGACAAAAATATCACTAAAAAATAGTGGCTTGATCTGTGTTCCAACTTAAACATCCGAATGCTCTCAATAAGAGAACTGACATTGCTAACTTAAGTCAAATCTATCACTCTTTATTGTTAATTGCATTTACGTAGTTGTTTTGTTGGATATAGTGAACCACATATGATTTATTCATCTAAATCATTAGTGCTCCATATAAGCACTAGTTGTATCCTCACATGTTAGAGCAAATTGGAGATCCACATATATGATAGAGGTGTGTCCTCACAGATTGATGCAAAGTTAAGATCCACATTAATGATAAAGCTATTTTTTTGAATCCTTGTTCACTTCGTTGATATTAACTTACACTAACTTTGGCAATATCTTGGTATGCTAACTAAGTTGAAATTACCGCTCTGTTAGGTCATTGATAGTTAGGTGACTAGTAGTAGTTTATAGTCAATGGTTAGGTTGAGTTTTAGGAAATATTACGCTTGTTTTTCAGGTATACTCGTATTGTACGACTCCACTCATAGTAATTAAGACACTTTTAAATGAATACCTATTGAATTTGTGCATTTCTTATCATCTAATAAATCCAAACATCCCTGTCTATATAAACATACTATTTATACATGATAATTCACAATGTCTGTCATATCCCAAAACATTTTTTTAATTAAAACAAAATTTAAATTAAATCGAATTACCCGACGGCGATGATTAATTTCTTAGCAATATTTGTGCTACTATAATAAAAGCACAATCACGGTGCAAGCAATGGGTAAAACCAGTAGTTTTGTAAAGAAGAAACAAAAAAATTGCATCTTCTAGAAACGTTATGGTTAGGATTTTTTGAACTTAAATGGATTATTTCCACAGTACAGCTACAGGATCAATGAATTAATGGGAAATAAAGAAATCTTTCGTCAGCACCATGCCAATTAAAGATTAACCGAAGTGAAGAGCAAATCTTAGATATTGAATGCTAGGGAATAGATGTGATAGTTTATAAAATTTTTGGCAGGTCTATTAGAAGTTTTAACCAACTTCTGACAAATAATTTAAGATTATGCACCTATATATTTTTTTGTGTCTGATAAAATATTTTAGATGCACGGAAAGAAAATTGTAAACATAGAACCGGAGTTAAAATATTGTATAAGCAGTGAAATTTGATGCAATTTTGGCCTTAATGTAGACCTAAATATGTACGTATTCTAACGTATCTACCCTTCAAATAGATAAAACCATAAAACCATCAATATTGAACTGAATCCGTGACTACTTTCGCTGAATGTAATTGACTAGAATACAGAGAAGGTGACAAAGTTTAATTATCGTGAACGACAATAAACTAGGAGTTAGACAGATAAACAGATTAAATGCCGGAATTAGTCTATCGAGAATAACCATTTCAACGACTACGGCACTTTCGCTTTCAACGGAGGGTAGACAAAGTACCATGTACGCCCAATTTTACTTTATGATGCAGAAACGCGGCTATTAAGGGTTTATTTGTGAATTGGACGAAAGTTTTGTGAAGGGTAAGAGCGCAAAGCGAGTTTAATAGTGTTTGGGAACTGCACAGATCAATATATTAAATCAGTTTTTATGTTGACGTGTTAGGTGCAAATATTGCAGGTATTTGAAAACATGCATAACGGTTCCCAGCTTTGAAAAACAAAATTGATGTAGTATTTTTGGATTTTACTGAAAAATTGTACAGCTATGGAACTTTTAGTTTGGGATAATAATCAACTGATATTGGAATATTTTTTAATGAAAAAAAATTGGTTGTTTTTGTAATAAAATCGACTATACTAGACTGGACCAACAACCTTCCATTACAAAATTTATTTTTAAAACTTTCAAGTTGGGTAAACTTAATCCTGCTACGATATTGCCGACAATTTAGATTTCCTGAAAGTTCTCAGACTAAATGCATTCGGCATGTGTATTCTGAATATTGTGTTTTTTAGTTAATCTTCGATCCAATAAGATTAAAACCTCTGGTTACTAACCAACTTCTAAGAGTTATCATAATTCAAATATACAGATAACGACATTGTTTTGTTGACCATAGGAATTAAGATTTATTGGAGTCCCATCTCTAGAGTATATTTATTATACTAAAACTAATTATTTGGTTATTTTTTAGCCTTAATAGCAATAAAAATAAATACGTAAGTGAATAGGTAATATTTATGCTTTATTGTCACTGAAAAATGTACAAATTTTATGGACTTTTATAAGCTTAATAACAATTAGACAAGAAAGAAGAAAAAAAAAATCAGAATAAGAAGAATTTGTACTTTTAAATAAAAAAAAAACAATCAAATTCTTCCAAACTTAAATATAAAAAATACTACCTAATTAAGAACCCACAAACTTCGTAAAATGTATCTAACAAAAAATAAAAATTAGGAAAGCAGATTGACGAATTAGGGGCTCAAATATTCAACCACCTTGTGCTAAACAGTAACCAAATCTGTCATACAGATTTGTCATACAGATTTCTCCTCATACTTTGGAGTAGGGCTGGTGTAATGCTTGCAATGAAGTATTTTCGACCTTACTTCGACTAGGTTTGTGGCCCTTTCAAACTATTGCCTATAAATGTTTTCTTTGAGAAAACCCAGAAGAAAGAAATTGTTAGGCGTTAAGTCGCAGTATGTAGTGGGCAATTTAATTGTATCACGTGTACTTATCAGTCGATCAGAAAACATTTGATTGAGGAAGTCAATAGTTGTCTAGAGTTGTGAGCCGAACATCCATCCTGTTGGAAATAAATCCCCTGAAAATTAACGGGAAGGCGTCGAACTGTCGGAATGATCTTAGTAAGAAAGTTGTAAATATTTGAGCCCGTTTAGATTTCCATCGATAAAAAATAGACCGACAATATGGTCGTCTAACATCCCAGTCCAAACACTTAACTTTTGCGGATGCTGCGTTTGCACTGCAACACTGAGGTGCTTATTTTTACGAGAATAATACCTTGCAACAGATGGATTGCGTTTTTTATGTAATGAAAATAAAGATTTGTCAGAAAATAAAATATTTTTAAAAAAGTCTACATTTTTATTCTGTTTATCTAACATAAATTCACAAAACTAAATCCGCCTAAAGTTATCTTCCAGAAACAGTTCTTGTGTTGGTTGTATCTTAAAACAGTGATACTCATTCCTTTTGAGAACTCGCTGCACAGTGCGAGTATTCACGTTAACTTCCCTAGCAATCTGTACACCATTCCAGGGTTCACTAGCTTCCACAAAAGCACAAATATAAATATCTCTGTTTTGACGCTCCTCATCGACAGGGCGCACGTGGTTCATTACCTTCATGACACTTTTTACAACTGCTTACACATCCCAAAAATTTGAAAGTGCTTAATGGCATCTTTAACTGCTGTTGTAACACTTGGTGGGGGTCTATTTTCGAAGGCACCAATAAATAAATCAATTACTTTGCGTATCGAATCACCCTGAAAGTACCATGTTACAGGTTGCACTTTTTCTTGGACGGTCTATAACGTAATAGGCATTTTATTAATTATTTGTTTGTTCTTTTGGAACTTCGTTTAAAATTTTTAATGTCAATGAGACAATTACGACAACTTGTACCTACTGTGAAATGAATATAGAGGTGGAAACGTGTAATATGTCACAGCGATTGCCATTGTGTTGAATGGTCAATAAAAAGATGTCGTGATCTGTATAAGAATCCCAGTGTAGAAGATTATGTACCACTATACTACCACTATTATATATGTAGTAATGTACTATCACTATATAGCCTGAAGTGTCAAAGACACAATTGAATATTTTATATTCAAAATAGGTTTGCGAATTTAAGTTGTAATTTGCGAGTGAATCGTGGCAATCAATTGATGAGTTAAAAGGTCCTACAGCTCAGTGACCTCCTTTATTGATCCCAACTTGAAGGCTGGAAATGCTATAAAAATAAAAGTTTGAAGCTGAGAATCGTACATCAACGTACAGTAATAACCAATTTGGTTTTAAAGTACTTTTTGGTGACCGCGAACGGAAAAAAAAACTTGGATCCGAAGATAAAATAAACTTACTAGAAAAGTATAACCTATCAAGCACATAACAAAGTATAAAATGGGCAGACGAATATGGTAATGGGGCTAAATGATAGGCAAAGTGATGCCAAAAACATATGCTACTTATCTATTAAATCTGTATAGGTTCCAAAATTCTGGAATGGATATTATGAGTCATAAAAATCTTGTATGGGTATGGGTATCGGTATTGATATCAAAAAGATAGTCCACGGTAGTCAATTACTTTGTGATCTTTATGATATTTGATTTATTTTAAATATATTTTGGTATAGTGAATTTTACTATTTTGTATAATTAATTGTACTAACATACTTGTTCTATGAACATCACATTTCTGTTTTTTTTATTTAAATATTTAAAACAGTACCGGCCATTTTTCTGAAGAGTTTTCCTCCTCCCGATTCTTTTTTTTTTGTTGTTTTATGTCCATATTTCTTGTGTATCTCACCTCTATGAACGACCCCTCCCATAATCTACCAGGACTAAACAAATGTTGATTCAAGCATATAGTGTGTCAGTGTTCTAAGTTTACTTCTTAATAATCTAGTCCCCTATGGTACAACTTGAATCGACTAATCCTTGGTCGGACAAACGGACCGCAAAAAGTTAAAGCATCAAATTTTCTTAATATTGTTCTGAAGCTATTTTCTTGTGGCATTTTAAAGTAATTACTACTTTAACCTTTAATTGTGACTTATTCCCATTTAAATAGTAATTATATTAAATTTTCTTTTTAATTTTTATTTTAGTCCAAAAATATTTTATACAAAAATTGCTTAGACATAAACTGCAAGTACTTTTAAGTAACCCATGACAGCAATAATGTTCTCATTAATAATAAAAAACGGAAAACGTAGTATAAAGAAAGAAAACAAATCAATGTTATTTTTTTTAACTTACTTTTCATGCAAAAATAAAAACAAAAATTTGTACCTAATTATTTTTTCTTTATTTTTGATTTTATGCACAAAGTCGGTAATCGTCATAAATAACACGCATTTCTAATTTTATTGTAAGAATTTAATATTAAGTACGATCATTAGAAAAACATAATCAATTTAAAAATTACATACGTACACTCAAGACCACCGACTATCACCAGTCCAGAAAACATCTCTGGTCGGCATATCTAGGGGTCAACAAAGGTCACAACTCGTTCACGCGCTGTTTAGGGCATACACAACTTATGACACTATGTTCCACACATTAACTTCTCAAATAAATCAAGTCTCACAGCTTTCAAAGTTTACTCGTACCACTCGAACAATGGGAGTTTTTATTATATCACTTTTTTTTTTAATCGGTGTAAGCTCGCCCACGAGATGTCTGGTGTAGAATAGTAGATAGATATTTAATTTGTGGAATATTGGTGTAGGTAACAGTTTTTCCGATATTTTGATGTGGGAAGACATGTTATGATATGTCGCGGTATATTCCATTTACAAATCGTTACTTCCTACTTATATAAGAAGGTGGATAATATAATATTAGGGTCGAAATGTGTCAAATTGCGCCAACAAATCTTATGTTTATGCGGTTAAAGGTGGAGCACTTTATGCATACACTTTTAATATGCACAGGATTTTACTACTGCAGTTTTTCATATTTCGTTGAGTTGAGTTTTCAAACAATTACTAATTTATTTTTGGTATTTAGTAGACACAACTAAATAATAACACTAATTAAATGTGGAAGTTTTTGTCAATTCTTCTATCAGGCGCGGCCCGCTTCGATTGGAGGATGGTCTCTGGATTCATAGGACCAAGTCTCAGAGGGTAGCAGAAACATCTGCTGTGAAACAAAAACTAATACCTGGCAGTAGGTATGAAATGCACTCATGAAAATGGTGATAAATAAATTATGTTTAGAATCGCTACCTGGGGATCGCCAGATCTCGTCTGGAGCCAGTGCTGAACGTGAGAGGATGCGGAGCGTCGGTAACAGAGTGTTTAAGACGCAGGCCTCTATCGTACAATCAGCTCTACTCGCCAAAACTGTTGCGCTTTAACATTAGTCTGCGCTCATTCAAGTCGATGTTTAAGCCACTGCATAAAATTGACTATAATCGTGAATGAAAATATTTTGTTTCCTATTACAAGGTGGCAAAACCCAGTCAAGAAATAATCAGCTATCGACAATATCTTTATATCGAAATAGGAATACCCACAAATTTAACTCTCTAAAGAAGGAGTAGCAGCTTAATATCAGGTAATTATAAGAAATAATCTTATCCCAGAGACTAGATGCGATACCATTAGTATCGCAAGTCGAACGGGTATTCATTCGTAACCGAGAGGTAGTTGTAAATCGTGTCCCTAAAGTAATACATGAGCTGCCGCAAAGGTTTGAAGAAGGCGAGGAAGTGGCTCCCTTCGCTGTCTTCTTAAATGTAGCAGGTGGATTTACTAGTGTTTTCGATATGACTGTAAGAGAGCCTGTAAAGGACTGATTGATTTCACATAAAACAAAATTAGAAAAATACAAGTCAGAAAAAAATTATCATAATTGTAAAAGTTCGAATCAAAATTTCAATAAAACAACACAAGAGATTCCAGGAGGCCGTGGTGGTGAGGTTATCTCCTTTTTTTTTGTAGGTGCCATCCCCAACCGATATATTAGCTCTTTTATTTTCCTTGCGGCCATCATATTCTCATCTGCTATATCCCGCGGTGCTTCATAGTAGAGAGTGTCTAGACCTACGTGGTGTCATGGAACACATATTAGTAGGCCAGGCTGTGGCTGACCTACTCCGGGGATATCCGTAGCTTTTGAGTTTGCCAACTTCGAAGAATTCTGGTTTAGGACGTGCGGATTAGGCTGGACTCGTACGTGGATGTATTATTCTTAAATCTAGCACGTGAATTTATTATTGTTGTTTTCGGTGTGGATTATCATGTTTCCGTGCAGGTAGTTGGGTGCTATGTCATCTTGTCAGCAAAAGGTGTCAAAACCGCTGTCTCCGCTTCGTACGCTCCGCAGCGGGCTTCAATCGTAGTAGGAAAAGTATTCTTTGCTTTTAAATCCTTTTTGTGCTTTTTAGCAACCGCAACTGTCGCAGTTGTTGGTGGTACGTAGTCTTAACAATGACAAGGTTCTAAGGTATTCTTATCGTATGCGTCAGCTGCTCTTGCAAATGATAATAATCCAGTCAACTATAATATCAAAACCAGCTGTTTCCCTAATACATACTGTAATAAGAGACAAGATCAACCTTTTTACGAAAAAATTAGACAATATACAAATAACCTTAAGATACAACTACCAGATTTATTTGCATCAAATACCAAAACACCTCCTCCCTAGACACTTTCCCCATTTCAAGTCAATACTGACCTAACTAAATACAACAAAACTGTGAGTATCAATTATATCTCCTAACGCTTCTAAAACTTTTCAATAATCTTCGTCTAATAGCAACCTTACAGCCGAACTGTACACCATCTTGGAAGCAGTAAGATTTGCAAAATCGACTCATAACTCCAAAGTAATAGTAATTAAAGACTCTTTTAATTCCATCCACACCATCCAACAGTTATACTCTAAACATCCAATTTCCAGCCATTATATTTTCTTCACCAATTAGAAATTAAATTATTATGGGTTCCATCACACGTAGGCAGATACGGAAATCAAAAAGCAGGTTTGTATGCTCAAGAAGCAACAACCAGCACCGAAGTAAAAATAATGTGCGAAATAGTAGCGAGTGATATGAAAGCGGTTATTAAAAATAAAATAATGTGTATGTGGCAAAACAAGTGAAATATGACTGCAGAAAAACGTAAAACCCAGTGTGAAACCTTGGAAACAACTAAATATAAGTCGTGCAGACCAAGAAAAAATTGGCAGGTTACGCCTGGGTCATACAAGACTAACTCATTCTTACCTATTTAACAGAGTCAATCCTCCTAAGTGTGAGTTTTGTAATAAATACTTAAGTGTGTATCACATACTTATGGAGTGTAACAAACACAAAAATATAAGAACTAACCATAACCATGCAACTAACCTCACATCTATTTTAAAAGAAGACGGTAATTCGGTAAATGTTATAAACTTTGTAGAATGTAGGTCTATTTCATCAGTTGTAATTGTAATGTAAATATATTTGTAGAGCAATGTAGTGTAACTTATGTCGCTAATAACTCTTAGTAGGTAATGCGAATAAATAAAACAAAAAAAATTCTTCATAAAAGATTAAGATTTGATGCCAATATTTATTAAAGTAAATGTAAGACTGAGTACACAGTTTTGTGGGTTAACATATGTTGTGCAGAATTAGGAAATAATTAGATACACAACGAAACTTATTTTGTGAAAATATATTAAAAACAAAAAAATACAAAATATGTAAAAAACATAAAATGTACTGTCCAGTAGATGAATGTTTATTAATTCTAACTATAATATTACTTATACTCAACATTCAGTATCGGAAAAGTCAGTATATTAATGGAAAAATAACTTTTTGCATGCGATTTTAGCACAAAAATATGGTGCTCCATGACATAATCATATTTTACAAAATTAAATAATTCGTTTTATCTAATATATCGAGACACTAAGGCTATTAAACAGTAATGAACTTACCCATGTTCTAAAATAAGCAACTATTTAACAGGAAACCGGAAGGACTCACCTAAAACAAAATGTAAATTATTAACATTGAGTCATCTAAGCTGGCTTTGTGTAATCATTACTAAAAAGACTTATAAGGGTGTTTTTATTACACCCTTAATTATACACTGCGATTCCCAATTTTAGGGTCTATAATATATGTGGGTTTTCATTAAGATAATGCCGGGTTAATGATACTAAACACATAATTAATTATATAATAAAAGACTTCTAGCATAGAAAATGTGTAGTTTTACATAGTTATTTATTCAATTATTAAGGCAACAATGTAGATGTAATGAAATGATAGGCATTAATACAGAATGCAGTAATGACTTAAAATCCTTTTAGGAAATACATATTGTTTTAATTACTCTTAGTTCCATAAGCCTCTTTTTATGTGCCTTACCAATATAAATAAAACAAAAATGTCTATATAATACATTTTCAAATAGTAAAAGAATGATAAAATGTTAACTATTAACTATTACCGCAAGGGATTATAGTATATTATATACACATTATCTATTATTTTTTATCGAGTTTGTGATTATAAGAGTTTTAGACGCTGTCTAGTCACTTACAAATAAAGGTAAACAAATTTCTTTGGTTTGGATTAAGGCCCATTATGAAATTAACGGAAATTAAATGGTGGATAGACTAGCAAAGGATGCTACTACAACAGGGGAAGCGATAGAAGGACAATGGTTTAAGAAAATACAAATGGAACAGTGGCAACAGGAATATGACATCTCATTGAAAGGTATAAGATTTCATGATATCCAACTAAAAATTCAAAGAAAATCGTGGTTTTACGGTATTACAAAATCTGCACTTCATTAAGGCCTTAAACAGAGTAAGGAACAACCATGGTTTATATCCATCCCACTAAACTAGGAATGGTCAAACTGCAGTTTTTAAAACTGGACTTCCGGAGAGTAGGGTACATGTGATTTTCGATTGTGCAAACTTCCAGATGCTAAACCAAACATTATACAAAAATCTACAAATAGCAGGAGCTACTCTCCCTACCAATTTAACCCTTTCACTGCTCTTAATGAATATACTCGCTTATAGGCTGACTGCTCTTGAGTAAACTCGCGTAAATCATAAGAACTGTTTTAATATGCAGTAGAGCTTTGTTATTCGATATATGACGTCACCTACTCATAGACAAGTCGAATCTTGCGTTCCGTTTATGTCTGCGCCCACCGACAGTACATACGCTCAGACTGCTCTAGACAAGTTATTTCGCATAAGGTACTATACAAAATATTTGCTTGATTGCAATTTGAACTCAAATCAGTATTATTTTACCCGTCGCGAAAATGAGTCGGAAATATCTTACTGATGCAGATCTCGCGCATATGCTAGAAGAAAGTGATTTTGAAGATGATTTTATGAAAGATTATGAGAGTGACGATGGATGGCCAAAAAGCGATGAAGAAGATGTAGAAGGTAAACTAAATATATATTTATTAGGCTTTTTGTACTGCACGTTGATCTCAAAACGTGTGTTGTATATTTTTGTATTTGTGTTGATTTTATATAAGCATTTCTTTTATTCTAGGATCAACGCTCGTGGAAAAATCACAAAATGTTGCTGAAAACGAGGCTGAAGATGATTTTCTGCAACAAAGATCTTAGATTAGAACTGACAGTAAGAGCACCGAAATGCTACGTGTTTTCGATACTGCAATATGGACTTGAAAGCTGGACATTGAAGCAAGAACACATAAATAAGTTACAGTCCTTTGAAATGTGGTGTTACAGGAGGATGCTTAGAATAGCATGGACACAGAAGAAAACTAACACGGAGGTATTGCGAGAAATGGGCAAAGAATGCGAAATAATAAACATAATAAAAATAAGAAAGTTACAATATCTGGGACACGTAATGAGGGGACAGCGATATGAACTGCTAAGGCTGATAATACAGGGAAAGATAAGAGGAGAGGAAGGAGTATAGGAAGAAGGAGAGTGTCATGGTTGAAGAATTTAAAGGACTGGTTTAAATGCAGTTCTAAAGAACTCTTTAGAGCAGCAGAAGATAAAGTAAAGATAGTGATGATGATATCCAATCTCCGATTGGGAGACGTCACTTAAAAAAGAAGAAAACATTTAAGAATGGCTACAAACACTATTTTCTACTTTCATTGTTTAGAACTTTAAAACGTGTCATTTTGGAGTTCACAGTCGCAATGAAATAAAACAGCGATCTAAATTCAGCGAAACAAGTCTTTTCTTATTCAATGATTTTCAACGACTTTTGGATTGCACTTACGATGTCCATAATTCACCCAAAAAATCTTTATGGGATAGTAAAGAGAATCGTTGCAATTTGCCTAATTATTATAATTTGTTATAAATATGTAACGAGAGTTTTTCCTTCCCACACATGTTTTATAGTCTGTCAGGTATCTACGAAGAAAATTCAATAAAAAAATAAACAATTGTGATAGTAAGACTTGGTTACTAACTAACTTGGTTACTTTGATACAATTTCGCTGCATCCAAGTCATTTGAAATGGGTCAAGTTAAATTAAAAGTAATTCTTGTCAAAATTATTTTATTTTGATGAAATTTTAACGAAATTACATAGATAGTGCTATATTTTCATTACGCTGTGGACCACAGAATGAGTCTTCGTGGTTAGGTATGCTTTGTAGATCCGTGTTCTATAAATGTGCTTTGTAGTATTTTAACCTTGGATTTTGGCGCCAAGTGTCTCCAAAATAAATATCAAGCAAATGCATAACATCTTTTAACTTCTCCCGACTGAAATTTTGTATATTGGTGGCTTTAAGTATGATTAACCGTTCTTTAATCTTGTTTAAGCTTCAAAACACTTCAGTTGAAACGTTGAAATTTGGATCACCCTTCACCAAAATGTGTCCAGGTTTTTTAATGGATGGATTTGATGGTGAAATATCCATTTTTTGTATTAACTCAAAAGTTCTTAAATTTAGATTAATGTACTATTAAGTGCTAAAAATTTGTAAATAACCAAGCACTGATTAAAGTGAATCCTATGCCTATGCTATGGAATCAAAATATCCCAACAAAGTGGAACCCAACAAAGGGAGATATAGCAGACCTGGAAAGATACAGACCAATCAGTCTTCTTAACCATCTTTATAAATTATACACCCGAATAATAACGAATAGATTAGAGACAAAGCTGGATTTTTACCAACCTCGGGAACAAGCTGGTTTCCGCCCTAATTATGACACAAACGATCACCTGCAGTGCCTAAAAACCCTAGTAGAAAAAACTAACGAATATAACCGTCCCTTGGCATTGATATTTGTAGACTTTAAAAAGGCGTTTGATACAGTGGAACTACCGTCCATCTTAAGAGCACTACAAGATTGCAGGATCGACCACAGATATTGTAATATAATTAAAAATATATATGAAAATGCCACAACAACCATAAGTCTACATTCTGCAACTAATAAAATAAAGATAAAAAGGGGAGTCAGGCAAGGTGATACCATGTCACCAAAGCTGTTCATTACCGTTCTTGAGTATGCATTTAAAAAACTAACATGGTAACAGAAAGGAATATCCATCGATGGAGAAAGATTAAACCATCTACGTTTTGCGGACGATATCGTGCTTCTGTCAGATAATTTGGGAGAGATCAAAGACATGCTCCAAGAACTGAATGACATACTACAAGAAACTGGGCTGGAGATAAATTTCGAGAAAACCAAAATGATGACCAATATGGTTCCCAGCGAAGAGATACAGATCAATAACAACAAGGTAGAATTACAGAGAGATACAGATCAATAACAACAAGGTAGAATTAATCGATAAATACACATACTTGGGTCATGAAATTAGAATAACCAGAGACAACCAAACCTACGAGCTAAATAGACGAATCATGTTGGGATGGGCGGCATATGGACGGATGAGAGACATTTTTAAAACAAATATCCCAATTCACCTAAAAAGAAAGGCATTTAACCAATGCATCTTACCAGTCTTGACCTACGGAGCAGAGACCTTAACTTTAACGAAAGCTACTGCCGAAAAACTGAGGCCACAAAGGCGAATGGAGAGATCAATGCTGGGCCTGACCTTGAAAGATCGCGTAAGAAATGAGGAGATACGCCGACGAACCGGCGTAGACGATATTATACTGCGAATCAATAAACAAAAGTGGAGGTGGGCTGGACATGTTGCTAGAATTGAAGACGGAAGATGGACGAAGAGATTATTGGAGTGGAGACCAAGAGCCGACAAGCGAAGTCGAGGCAGACCACCCACCCGATGGACCGACGACCTAAGGAGGATAGAAACAAACTGGATTGCAGCAGCTAGAGATAGAGAGAACTGGAGACGTTTGGAGGAGGCCTATATCCAACAATGGATGTGAAAATTCGGCTGGATGATGATCATGATGATTAAAGTGAATCGGCCATGTTTCTTTTTTATAAGTCAGGTCACGTGAATGAAATAAAGTCTCCTGATTGGTTCTTTTAAACAGTGGTTGTTTTTATATGGAAATCTCCCAAAACATAGGTTACTTTGAAGCGAAAGAAAAACTTTTAGTCAAAATTTTGTCTGTTTTAATATATATATATATATATATATATATATATATATATATATATATATATATATATCCGGTTTTTTTAGGCGTTACGCCCGTCCGGTAGGGATCTATGGAGGAGAATCACCGAGCCGTAAGCCCTTATCTCTTGCCGTACTGCTCCACCATAGGCCGATCAGATCCCAGCATATTCTAGTCTAAGCCGCAGATTCATCTAGAATTTTAAACTGCTGCGTTAGACTTTTTGTTTTCTGTACACCGAGCTGGGGCTCTATCCCACATCCACTGAAGCATTCGACAGTGAAGCGAATGAGAGGCAGCCGCACAGCCCGCTGAGCTATCTGACCGACGCCTGTTTTAATACTTAACGTTAATACCAGTCGATAGGTAATAATGATACGAATCCAGGGGAGTACATATATCGGGTAACAGCAAGGCATCAGGAGAGATGTTTTGCCTTAAACAGCCCTTCCATCCTGATGTCTGGAGTGACAGAGAAGAGGTTTTTAGTTGGACGCTGACCGACTCGAAGTGGTGACGAAATGAAGTGTCAAATGTCTAACTCCCTCAGGCATCTTGACTTGGCACAACTTCGTTAAAGTATTAGGACCCCACACTACCTGTGTGAGTTACAGGTGTACAGGTGTTTGAGATAATATGTACTCCCCTAAAAAGGGGAGTACATATTATCTCAAAACTAGAAAAATGACGTGTTGGCGATTTTGATGATAGACGACTCGAACGTCGTTGGAAAAGGCTCAGCATTGCGCTTCTTTTAAAAGATAAAGTGAAGGAAGATATCCATAGCATATAATAATAAAACGATTGGTATGGCGCGTGAAAAAAACCAAAAAAACTAGGTTGAAGAAAATTTAATTTCAAACTTTGAAATCGGTATTCATAAAAAAATGTTTTTTCTCGGCTTCCATTGAAGTATTCTATTGGAGTCTCAAATTCCATTTTTTTCTTTTAACCCGGATAGACACACCTAAACACAGCATTAACAAATCCCAAAATTTGTTCCTATCCCCATATTATTAGCAAAGCAATATTATTATTCTGGAAGAAGAAATTACAGATACCGCTATTACCACTGATAAAATTATTTTATCAATGCAGAATAATAATTAAAAAGCAGTATCAAAATAGAAGACAAAATATCACGACAAAGACATAGCTAAGATAGATAATAATAACTAATTTGGTAGAAAATTAAAAGATTAGTTGTTATCATAGTTACCAGAAATATAAATATCTAGGAAGCAAACTACTACCCAAGGATAAAAGTGCTGAAATAGTAATGGATAATAAAATAATCTATAATAAGTAATCCCGATAGCAACTGAGAAACGAGAAAGAGTGTTTGGAAGTCATACCTTTGGACGTGTTGACAACTTCACATACCCTGGGTCGATATTGACTGCTACCAATAAAACAAGTAAAGAAATCAAAAGACGAATAAATCTTACAAATAGGGCATACTATGGACTCCAAAAGCATTTCCACTCAAGAAGCATTCAAAAAAGAACTAAAATTATTATATACAAAATATTGCTGAGGCCGTTTCTCACATATGAAGCAGAAACATGGACTCTAACGCAGAAAGATGAAAGACTTTTGGAAATATTTGAGCGTAAAATACTCCGCAAAATATTTGGAGCTATAAACGACCAAGGGCAGTGGCACAGAAGATATAATTTTGAATTGTATCAGCTCTTTGATGAATCAGGTATGATAACGTTCATTAAAATACAGCGACGATGGGCTGGACACATAATACGAATGCCAGAAAATACGATTGCTAAAAAGCTAACCACAGGAACACATGTAGGAAGAAGAAGCAAAGGCCGACCACGAATTAGGTGGTTAGATAGAGTTGAAACCGACTTACGGATATTAAAAATCAGAAGATGGCAACATGTTGCCAGAAACCGAACAGAATGGAGACGAATCTTAGAGCAGGCCAAGATCCACAGAGGATTGTCGAGCCAAAGATGATGATGACCAAAATAATCTACTAAGCCTAATAAGTTATATAGTTTTTTTTTCACATTTTTTTATTGTCAATTGTATGTCAAGTTCAGAATAAAATAAAGCAAGGATG
Organism: Diabrotica balteata; assembly: GCA_918026665.1. Lineage (NCBI taxonomy): Eukaryota > Metazoa > Arthropoda > Insecta > Coleoptera > Chrysomelidae > Diabrotica > Diabrotica balteata. The sequence continues at coordinate 50,679,143 of OU898282.1, forward strand.
GAACCAATTCCTTGTTTCAATAAATTTAAAAAGGCAATAAGCAGATCGAAAATGAATTATTTTTTAAAACTATCTTAAAGTAATCAATATCTCATGTCTTGTTAACTTGAAAATAAAATAAGCTAATTGTATTTGGTGATAAAATTATCTTAAATTTTTTTTAGAAATTTCTAGAATTTCCCAACGAACAATTTTATCGAGGTTCATGAATAATGTTCATTTTCTTTTAACATATCAAATATGTCCAACTTCACACGTTTACGTCAGCACTTTTAAGTACAATATACTTTTAGAACACCTTCGGGACTTTTAGCAGCTACTAAAACTTTTAAACTAACCTGAAGTTTTCCGTTAAATTCCTAACAAAGTACAAATTTAAAGTATACGAGTAAAAACTGTGATTTTTTAATAAGCTCTCATCACGTAAGTGAGTAAAACACTACGAGAGTATGATGTGCTATAATATATTCTATATAAATTCTTGTTTAAAACTGAGATCCAAGAATATACACTTACCATGAATTTGACATATTAAGTTTAAAATGATACTGAAAAACTATATATTCTAAAATAAGAGATTTAAATCCTTGGGCGCCAGTAGACAGGCTTGGTATTTAAACTCACAAATTAATTTTAATTTGATGACTTAAAATTTGTATTTTAGTTACACATTATCTCTGTATTTCAAACACTGTATAAATTCAAAATGTGTTGAAACTGTTTCCTAAGTAAAGAGTTAGTTTTCTTTATTGAAGTTTTTTGTATTTTTAATAACTATTGACTATTATTATGGAAAACAATCACAAACCGGACCGGAGCAAAGCAATAATGAGTCCAAAATAAACGAAACATCATATCAGGAGATAGAGAAAATAAGAAAGCAGCTAAAGAGTAACAAGGGTCCAGGAGAAAACGGTGCAACAGCAGAAATATACAAGGAAGGTGGACAGCTAGGTGGATAATGCTGGAAAAATGCATCCACATGTTCGATCCAAAAAAAGGGAGATAAAAACCTGTGCCAACCTTATAGAGGAATTGTTTTATTGGATGTAGCATATAAGATATTGGCTTTATTAATAAGAAACCGAAACAAAATATGAATCTGAAATAATAGGAAATATCAGGGAGAATTTAGAGGAGGAAGGTCTAAAATTGCAATACATAAAATCTAGATTTAAGCAGGCATACAACTCAATCGACAGAAAAAAACTATACCAAGCGATGTATCTGTTAAAAATACCTAACAAACTTATTCAGTTAGTGGAAATGACCTTAACAAGAAACATTAAATAAAATGATCGTGGAAGAAAGGTTATCGGATTTTCACGGCAAGGAAAGGATTAAGATAAGGAGATCCACTATCCACAACTTTATTTAACCTTATCCAAGAAGCTATCCTACGACAAATTGTATATTATACTACTAGAGACAATAAGTTGTTGCTTTTGCAGAAGATATTGTATTGATTACGAGATCTAAATCAGAGCTCTAAATAAGAATATTTAAAAAAATGGAAACAATACTGGAAAAATTCAGACTAAGTATAAACGAAAATATTTTGAAATGAAAACAAAGTAGAGCCTAAAGATGACCTAAGAATAAGTAGTGGAAGCAGAGAATATTGTTTTGAAAAAGTGGATCAATTTGAATACCTTGGCTGATGATTACAAATAGAACCGAAGAAGATACTAAAATAGAAAAAAACTCTAAAGGAAATCACTAAAACTGAAGAAGCACTAAGTAGAATGATCAAATCTAAGTTGATAGTCAGGAATACTAAAATCAGGATTTACTAAACAATTGTGCAACCTTTGGTTTTATATGGCAGCGAAACTTAGTTGTTAAGCCAGAAAAATACACAGAACGATGAGAAAGAAAAATATTACGTAAGATATTATGGAGAGACAAAGGACAGTGACGGCGTATGGAGAAGAACAAATAAGGAAGTGAAGGAAAAAAGGATCCATAATCATACTAATGTTGAGGTTTTCTTCTACTGGGTTTAACAATAATGTTCAAGAGAACGTCAAAACCTTTTGATCTAGTTTAGTTTTCAGTGCTAAATAGGAAAGCATGGTGAAGTGTTTATAACTAAGCAGTTCAGTAATTAGTGCAATAATCTTAGGTTAGAATAAAATTACTTTTTGGTCTAAAAGAAGGCCAAATTTTACAATATACACTACAGTTGAACTTAAGTTAAAAATGTAATTAGACCATGAACCATGAAGTTGATAATACGTTCAGGTGCAAAAAAATCGATCCAAGACATATTTTCCATGTATTGTTAGTTTTATACCTGACGACTTGTTATATGGAATATATAAATTTATATTAATTATATAAAGAGAAACCCTCATGTAAGCACAATTATTAATTTCTATACATTATTTTTAAATTTTTTATGGCATTTCTTATAAACAATAGGATCAGGTCATTGAAGAACAAGATCCGCATTTTTGGTTTCATCGTGTTGGAAATGGTAAATCGGCTAAACGAAGTCCGAAGTGTGGATGTAAGGAAGTTAAGAGTTCGTCGATAACTTTATAAAGAGAATTTTTTATCAACAAAACCATCCCCATATCCACAACTATCCATTAAACATCGCAGAGCTCATTGATTTTACAAGGAACACGAAAATTGGAATTATGTAGATTGGAGTCAATTTATTCTCAGAAGAGCCCAGGTGTTGCTGGAGGTGACCAGACAGTCGCGAAATAATCTGAAGAAGACAAGGTTAACGATCGGCTCTATGTAATATTGTCGACAATTTAACCTATCGAGAAGGTTCAATTATCGATTGGGCTGGTAAAGTTCGATGTCCGTACTGACTTGCTCTGATGGAGAGTATATGACAGGAGCATGTATATAACCATTTTAAATGAGCTTAGTCCGGTTTTTGAGATAATGGACAAATTGGACCATCTATTTTCATTATTATATTTTTTAAAAGACATTTCTGTCGCATTAGTCTTCTTTTATCGTATATCTCCATTGGATGTTTCACAGTTACATTGGTCAAATTAATCTTAGTAACTTCTATTCTGAACAGTTTCGGTGAATTAACCAAGATTTTTAGCCACGATCTCAAAAATGAAAGAAGAGCATATAAAATAAACACAAAAACCGAAACCACCTTATACATTACGAGACAATAAAATGTGAAACAAGAAAACTATTACAAAAAGAGTAAAAATGTACCTTGGGATCAGAAATGTTACTATGTCAACACTTACATTGGCGGACGAAAAATACACAAGCCTGAAACTGAGAAAAAAATGACTTGTTCAAGCGTTTCTTAAAAACGCTGATGACCCTCAACTGATTAGGGTTAATTCTCACTTTTTTACACTGTAGTCTTTGAGCGGCCACTATTTTGTAACCTCTAGACAGAATCATGCAAAAATCTAGACATATACTGAGATATATTTTAAAATCTACAATAGAATGGAAGTCATGATAAAGTAACGAATAAATAAGCAAAACAAGAGCTCACAAATAGGCCCTGTCCCGATCTACTACAACCATAAGCAAAAATCAGTGATAAATAGCTACTATTGGCAGTTAAAATAAACTAAATGAACAAAATGAAAATATATAAAGTGAACGAAATAAATTAACAATTATAAACATCAAATAAATTTATTTGCAATTAAAACAAAAAATATCCTTGCCTAATCACTAGTATCTGCTACTTTGCATATATCAAAACAGGACACACATACCGTATCAAAACAGGAGAGTAAAAAGTATTTATTAAAAGTGTACAAACCCAATACAGTTAATATATATTTCTACGAGTATATTGCTACTTGCATTAAAATTCTGGTACAAGATTTCAAACCGCAGCACTTTATTTCCCAGTCTATGACATAAACTTAATTAATTTCCGAATTGAACTGCACATTCAACCACTAAAATCTAATTAAACTCAACATATTATGTAGACACGATCGCCATTTTGACATTTTGAGGTTTATCTTGTGGCAATGAATTAAAATTATTGTTTTTATGCATAAATGTATCTATTCTGCGCAACTAAGTAGTGCTCATATTATAATATTAGACACTTGCTGTGTATTTACATCGTTGCCGATGTGTCGACAACGATGACGGATGTGTCTTTTCCTATAGTTTATTTTTATGAACGAGAGAGTAATTAGCATAATTTTAACTGGTTCCTCCGACCACTCCATGGGCGTGCTCAAGATTACTTAAAAAATTACTTTGAATAATTGTAAAAAATAAATGAATTATTTCAGTGTTATAAAGTGTTATGTGTATGTAAACCAAAGTGACCTCTTTTATCACACACTATATTAGAACTGACTAGCCTACATTAAAAAGCCTATTTTTAAAACTTACAAAAGAGAAAAAGAGTTTTTAAAACCGTCTAAGGTATGTTAAATAGATGAATAAAAATATTAATATAAAACTTACAGCTACTTGTTACAAATCCAAATCAGATTCAGAAGATGAACTTTCAGAACCAAGATTTATAATAACTGGCTTGATCATTTTATCAGTAATATTGTCCAGCTTCCACATTTTTTCCTCTTCTTTAATAGTGTGATTTACTGCCTTTTCCCAGTTTTCAGGTTTTACATTATTTACGGCCTCCAAAAACAACTGTTTAACATCATGAATTTTAAAAGTGGTATTTTTTCTTGAAACTTCACTCTTTATTTGTGCCCATACCAGTTCAATCGGGTTTAATTCACAATGATATGGTGGGGATCTAAGTACTGTCATTCCACGATTTTTGGCAATTTCATCAATTTCGTATTTTTTAAATTTTTCTTTATGGAGGGCACACAACGAATAAAGTTCCTTTCTTATAGATCCGGGATGGTACGTAATATTTTTTGAACTCAGCCAATTCTGCAAGTCTTTTTTTAACCACCTGGTTGTGGGCAGTCCTTCTATAAGGCTGGAGTGATAACTTGCATTATCCATTACTATTACACAGTTCTTAGGAAGAAGATCTATCATTTGATCGAACCATTCTTGAAAGACATCAGCGTTCATGTCTTCATGGTAGTCACCGGTACGAGTTGATTCAAAAGTTAATAAACCACCTTCAACAAAACCGTCTGAACTGCCAATGTGTACTATTATCAGCCTGCGTCCCTTTCCTGATGGTGGGTTTAAACCAGTAGATAAGTTATTTACAAAAGCGTGCCTTTGACTTGTAACAGTTTTATCCTGCCAAAATTTATTTGGTGTATGACCCTCGTTGATCCATGTTTCATCAAGATAAAATATTTTTCTTTTTTGGTTTCTCATTTCCTTTATGGTTCTTAGAAAATGTCTTCTCCATATGACAATATCGCTTCTTTCTAATAAAATAGACTTTATGGGATTCTTTTTCCAGCGGAAGCCTATTTCTTTTAAAAGTTTTCATAACGTACTTCGACTCATTTCTGGGTAATCCTTATCATCTAAACGTTTGTCTGTAAATGATTTAAAACAATCAAATATTAATGTTTTTTCATTAACTGTTAAAGGACCAATTTTTCGGCGTTTACACGGCACTTCCAAATTTTCCATAGCACTAGTATATACAATAAACTGCACCTTGCAACTGAAGTACCTACTATTAGTGAACTGTTAAGAATTTTGAATACGCCACTTGGACCTTCCTACAAAATGGAAAAACCCACTATCACATTTTCTGTGGAATAAGTTTAGAAGGTCTAGTCAATTACTGTCGCAGATTCCTGGAATTAAATGTTAATGTTTAACTTAAATGTTTGATTGTTGAAACCCTTACTTCGTGGAATGCACTCATTTCAGATAAAATAAAACGTTTTATTTTATCTAAAGAATTAAACTTTATTTTGCAAATAGGTAGGTACTTATTAAACTTTTATTGGTTATATATAACCAATAAAATAAACATCTTACATTTCTTGCAAATTCATTAGTACCTGTTAACCTCCATCACTTCGACACTGGCAACCTTATTTAGGGATTAGTAACCCTCACAACTATTGTATTCTATTCTGCTCCAACCTTTATACCTGGTGGTCATACTCAATTTAAAATTGTTTTCCTATATACTTCTGTAAACTTGTTGACAAATATCTGTTTTTCATTGAGTCACCCGTATCAACAGTTTAGGGATTTGCATACATAATTTATTGTTTTATTACTCTCTCATACATAAAAATACACTATAAAAGTAGGCAAAACGTAAAATGCAATTGTTTTATTTCTTTGTGTCAGACCTATAATATAAATTGTATATAAAAAACAATAGCTCATAAATAACAGATAAAATGTGTATATAAGTTGGGGCAAGATAAAAATAAACACTGCTACATATTTTGTTGCCAAAAATTACCGACATCAAATAGTGGCATTTGGTACAACGAAAACCAGATTATTCTTTACGCATGTCTTCATCATCAGTGGCATCACAGCTAGTTATCAGCCACAGCCTTCTCCATGCTCTAGTACCAATAGATTTCAAATCATTCTCTAGGTTGATTTGATACTTAAGACTCGTTGTACTCGTTGTCCTGGCGGTTCTATTCGGTCATAAACGTTTCTGGCTGTTTGACCTTTCCCTCGTTTGATTACATCTCTCTAAGTGTACACCTACATTGGAACCGTATTTCTCCCGATCCGATATCGGGCGACGTCGGCCGATGTCGGATTGAAAACAAACTCAAGCAATTAAATCATAGTGCCTATACTGCTTCCATGACGAAAGTTATGCCAAAGTGCTAAAATTCAAAGATTCAGATGGTTCGATCGCTTGGCTTAAATGAAAAAATAAAAAATTTCCCAAATAGGAAATGAATACTGAACCTTTTATAAAATAAGAAAAAAAAACGTTTGAGGATATAAAATTGGAAAATTCAATCACATGATAGACAGAAATTGAAGAAAACTATTGACGGTTGGGCTTCTAGGGCCTGTTTGAGATAAAATATATAACTAATAATAATTAATTAAATGAAACTAATAATGTAAGTCATATATTAAAACCTTCAAATTCATTTTAATAAGAACTGACTTAAGACTGATTGACTTAATAAGAACTGACTTACTGCGGTCCTGTGCTATTATTGTTCTCAGTCATAAATCACTAAAACCGTTCCTCATTATTTTGTTCATGAAATGCGTACAAGTTTGTATTTTAACTATAGAATATTTTAACCACAGGATTCAGAGAAAAGCATTTCGTTGTATTGAAGTCTAAAAAAAAAGTCTTTCGAGAAAATGATTCTACTGATAATTACATATCACATAGTATGTACTTACTTGTAACAGAATAAATATGTGAAATATGAAGTTATACATATTGAATATTTAAATTTTTAACAATGCTCGTTTTTGTGTAAAATTTTAGTTACAAATTATTAAGTTTTTGGTCTTATCGTTGTATACATTTGTCATATTTCTGGCATTACAAAAGTATTTTAAATGAAAATAACTAACAATCTTAATCTTATATTTATGTGAGCACGATAATAAATACTCTGGGCTCTCTACCTGAACAAGCAGATCTTTTATTTAAGTGTTGTTATTTGAATATCTAAGAGAGATCGCATATATTTCTTTTCATACCTCCAGGAATACATTAGAAGGGCATTAAGGGTTTTAATACAGGAACTATAAATCTTCTTCAGTATGATCATCTAAGAAGTAAACTGTAAGAATTTTTTATGAGATTGTTTATGATATATTCGATGATCGTTTTATATTATAATAAGGCCTACCAAAGATAGTTGAATAATGATTTAAACAAAAACGAAAAGAGGGATAGAGTGAAAGAAGCAGACATAAAGGTATATAGATAGAAATTGAATTTAGGAATTACAGTGTTTGTCATTACAGTATCAAGTGCCTCAAGTATATTATAACTTTTCCCTAGAACAAACAAATACTATGTCTATATATATATATATATATATATATATATATATATATATATATTATTGTGATATTTAAAGTCTTAGTGCGCCAAGCAATTAATTAGCTAATTAATTAATTAATTAATTAAAATTATTTAAATGATATGACTATGATTCTATCACACTTTTTATTTCTCTTATCTCAGGGTTATATTCCTGCTTCAATATCTATGCTATTACATGTGAAAGGTAAGGTCCAAAGAATACCAGCATAATAAAAAACATATAGGATCTAATATTATATATTGAAATAAATAATGAAATAAAATTCATACTCAAATGTTTTCAATAAACAATATCTCATATAATGATTCTCAAAATTTTGTTCTACGTAAGTGAACCTTCAAAATTAATGGTACAAACAATATTAGTTAAAATCTTAAAATCCCAATTATTATTCTAAATCGCCTAATCAAAATATTTATATCTTTTCCAAAGTAATTGTAAAAATTGTGTTATCAATGAAAGAAAAACTGTAGAAAAACAAAACTATCTCTCTCTGATAATAAGTGGTCCAAATCCTTGTTCCTTGTAGCCTATACTATCTATTCTTAGCAGCTCCCTAGGTAATCAGCAATCTTACAACAAATTGTTGCAAGTTTATCGTCCTTAATGATCTCCTTCAAATGCACGAATCGTTCAAATTATGCTAGCCTCTTCTCCTCTCGATAAACTGAATTTCTCGTTGGCCTGAGTAAAAAATGACTCTTGGAATATCTTCTCTTTACGATAAACTGAATCTCTCGTTGGCCTGAACAGTGACTCTTGAAATATAAGTAGAAAAATATGACTTACAATCTTTTACTGGATCAGCTTCTGTCAGATACACTAACTACACGAATACTCACAAACTTTCACTGCTACTGCTTCCTACCTCTGGGAAACTACCCGAGAACAACGGCCGTTCGCCTTGCACCCTTGAAAACCAACTGACTATCTTTTTTTCTTCCAAAACTAACTAACGTCTCATTCTCAAACCAAACCTCCCACCTTTTTCAATCTCATCCAATCAAAACGCGTCATACATCTCCCATTTCGATAACACAACAAATTTTTACCTACAATTATAAAATTTCCTAAAACTTATTTACATTATAACTAATCTTTTTCTACAAATTTTTATGAACTAACAAAAACATATCTTTCTAAAATCTATTCTATTGTCCTAATTACTGCACAAATTTATTTGGAAAAACCGCTTTCATTGTCTAGGATTTCACTTAAGCTTATGCGGGTCTCTCAAATATATTTTAACAAAGAAAATAATTTATGCATATCTTACGTTTTGTTCAATACAGGTAATCTAAAATTAAAAGACTTTCATTCTTCAAAATGTTTGTAGTTTATTGTTTGACTTATCTGAATTATTTTAATGTTTTTGAACTTTAAAATATTTTAAGCAATCCAATACTTTTCTCGATTTTACATATCATAACAATATATATATATATATATATATATATATATATATATATATATATATATATATATATATATATATATATATATATATATAGACTCGCTGGTTTCACAGCGTTCATGAATAATCGTGTGTTTTCACTCGGTTGTACTTAAATCACACAATTAATAACCAAGACCGAACATGAAGTTTCTCTATAATACTGTTAAGTTTCTTGGCACTTAGAGGAGAATGTCTCGGTAAAAATGGACTTGGTTTACGAGTTCTAATCATACATTTGTAATATGACTTCCAATTGGTGATACTCATGTAATGATTAGCTTTTTATCCCAAGGAATTTTCTGCTCTTTAAGCAGATTCAGTACTGAATTTTGCTTAGAAATATCACGTTTCGTCACCATAACGTTCTCTTCTCCATTCGTTTTTGTTTGAAGCAAAGCTTAAAATATTCAAGATTGACTTGCCTCCTGAAGTCCTCCTTTTTAGTCCGTCTTGGCCTTTATCTTCTTTAGTTAAATTTATATAACTTCTAATGTAGTGTTTGATTACTTTATTATATTTTGTCTGACAGGACGGAAAGCCCTCTAAAAGTGGATATTCTTAGATATAAATCAAGTTTAAAAAAATGAATTAAAGTGTGTCACAAGTTATGGAAACCAATAGAGAACTTCTACGTGTTATTGCTGAAATTAGGTTAAATATTTCACTTTTCTCGTCATGCGAAATATAACATCCTAAGTCTCATGATGAAGGAAGATATTAAGAGACAAAAAGGTTAAAAAAAAGATGCTCGTAACTAAAAAATGAAAAAAATCTGATGAACATAGATACATACACATTGACTATGAACAACCGCTATATAGATATAAATTTACCATATATGAGTACCTTTCAGTTATGGAGAGAACACCTAGAGAAAAAAGATAACGAATTGGAGCTACTAAAGATTCTGTATGTATTTTTCCTTATTTTGAATAATTAACTTCAACTAAGAGTCCAGTTTATAAGTCGCTTAAGGATCACTTATCAAATCCAAAGACTAATTGTGTTATAAAGCATGGTATTAAGTATAAGCGAATAGAAATACTTGGCGATATTCTCTATTATTTTAACATACTAAAATACTCTAAGCAAAATGTCTCGCAATAAACTTAAACACCCACTTACATTATAACTACTGTCCTTTCGAAACTCGTTAAATCGAGTGTGGACATAAACCTCAATTTAACATCCGCTCTAAACTTTTAGCAGGACTTTCTGCACCATAAAACTAAACTTATTAACTCGATTAAGTCTTCGTCAACTCTCCAAGTACTTTGCAACTAATTTAATTCCCATTGTAAGCAGGACCAAACCGTCCCTGCTTTTTATAATATATCATAAAGCAGTGGGTCTGCTTCGCATTATTTCCTTCATGAGCAGCTTATAAGATGTGCATAACAAGCGCTTCAAGAAATAATGGTTCGAGTTATGGTAGACGACATGCAATTGCTATTATTTGCTGCCTGAAGTTGACTACACGAATGTTTTCGGAAAGTAAAATGCTTAGTTATTTTACTAGTGGAAAAAAAGACTCACGACACGAGTATTGTTGTTTGGTTTCTAAGAAATTATTACATTATTTAGTTTGTGTAGGCCAGATAAATATAGCTGTAAGCCTTATTTCTACCTTAAACTTACGGGCTATTACTGTTAATAAAAGAACTGAAAATAATTTCTCGATATATAAGTCTGACCGATGGTTTCAGGCAACGACTTATGATAAAGAAGATGTAGGTAATAAATATATAACAATAATTTACCACTCCAGGGCTTGAAAGTTCACGGTTGATGATAGGTATAAGATATCACTTTGAATATTATAAAATACCCAGTGGAAGCAAAAATAAGAACTGTATCTATTATCTTAAATTACATTTAAGTACATAGACATTAAGGTAAATGCCAGTAACCAAATCGATTTAAAACAAGCACTGCCAATGCCATTATAAATTACTTTACGAGTGTATAAGGTAAGTTTTGTTTTGGTTTAATCCACCTAAAAGGCCTTATTATAGGAATTTTAGCACCAATTAGTTATGAGGATATCTAAGATCATAGTTCATCAGTGTAAATATGCTATGTAGCGTCATCTACATTAAAAAAAAACATTTTTTTTCTTCTCGAATATGGTTTTAATTTGGCACTGCCTGATAAGTGTCAATAAATGTAAAACGTCGTAGTGACAACGTACAGACTCTATGAGACAAAAGATTGACATTTACGCCTTCCTGGCTGCATGGTTTTAGTTCAAAGTCAGATCCCAAACAGAACGCAACATAGATTTAGAAAAGTCTGGAACTATAGCCCACTTCTGTTTTTAAAAACTAACAATTTTCCGACCCAGAATCTTCTTTGATCAAAAATCTGCCCACAATAAAACTTACACAGCTTCAGCTCTCGCCGTCAAGAATCTTCACGCTATCCCCCACCATCAGTATAACAACAGCAATAGTGCAGTGTATAGTGAAGTGTGTATAGTTCATGCGCTCAGCTTGAGAATATTTTGACGGATTCACTGTTGGAAACAAATAACACAAAATTTCCTTCTTCTAACCATTAACAGCCCAAATAAACTTACTGTAACAGGCATGTTTCAATGAAAAAAAAAAGAATAATCATAAATATTGGGAGTGGATAATCATTAATTTTCATTAAGAGCTTTTCAGTATGGAAACTAAGTTCAATATTTTTTTTTTTTTAACAAACATCAATAAAATGATTATGATCATAGCAATCTTATCAATGTATGATCAATGAATAATTTTTTCTGACATGAATTATTACTAAAATATTAAGACTAAGAACAAAGTCATTATTATTCTTTTTTTTTTCTTGTAATTCCTCCTCCTATCGGAGGTTGGTTCACCATAGCTGTTAGTATTTTATTTGCAGTCACCTCGACAAAATTCTTACGAACTCCCGAAGGTTTTTCAACCAGGAAATTTCTTCGACCTCGATCTTTTTTTTTGCATATACGCTTTCGCATATAAATTTTTCTTTCCTTGTATGGTAAGTGTTAGTATTCTTACTTATCAGGTCAGACATTAAGGTCATATATACTTGTAATATGATTTTTTTTTCTAGTTAAAAGACCTGAGGAGATGGTTTGACTACTAATCCGCAGAAATCTTTCATGTAGCAGTTTCCAAAGCTACAATTTCCATTTGGATCACCAACCATCGAAACCAGATGGTACAATTAAAACAAGAAAAATGACTTCTCAACTCTTTTGTAGTCATCTCAACACTTCAGCCTTTGAAGTCGTTGAATCCACGGTATTTTCTTATACGCCTATATCACCACATTTCAAATGCTTCCAACTTCTTTATAAGTTTTATTTGTAGTATTTAGCTTTTCAATCGATTTAACAAAGTAGAGAATTTTATCTATATGTAAATGTCAATGTGTAGAACTCGTTTTTTTTTTCACGTTTATTTCAAATCCGTATTGCATACTGCAGAGATTTACTCTATTTACTAAATTTTACAATGATGTGACCTATAAAGGTTAAATAGCAATGGGAACAATGCGCACCCTGTCTTTTAATCCTTAAATTTCTATTTTGACCTTGACCCTGACATTCTCTGATTCCAGTACAGATTAATGATAATACGTATATCTCGATTGTTCACATTCTTTTCTCTTAGTAGTTCTACAGGTTTCTGATGTTGAAATCTATCGAATGCCTTGTGTGTTTTAATCGAAATTCGTATCTATTTTTAATTAATGTATACTTAAACCCCCTACATAAGTCCCGACTTAACTATCCAAACGTCGTGACCAACAACATTGGGCCCGACGGTTGGTGTGTGTAGACTTGTTGACCGACAAAAAAAGTTGTACTCGACTGTTGCACCTACCGATCTGGTCGTGCAACTGCGAAATCCCGACAGCCGACTTCCCCACCCAACACCTGTCGAGTCGGGATGTGTGTAGCGTTGTTGGGCAACCGCCTACCCCGACCTCCAAGTCGTGGTCGAAAGTCGAATCAGTTAACTCCTGGTAGCTGTTAAAACTATTCAGTCCACAAAAATGTCTCAAATGCCGAAGGATGACAACACCATGATTGAGGAATTACTGGAAAGCTATAAAACTTCCTGCTGTTTGTGGTATGTTCAGTGTAATGCGTATTCAAACCGAGATCAGAGAAAACAAGCATAAAATTTTTAAAACAGATGCATGTTGACAATTTTAAAAAAGAAACTGGGGAATCTGAGAACTGCAACTGTAGTAATGGTCGGAACGTGTGTAGCGACAAGGATGGTCGGGAATTTCAATCTTGTCGGATAGCTTGGTCGGGACGTGTGTAGAACTCACGCCAACAAAACTGGTCGCCGAGTTCAGTCGTATCAGACGTGTGTAGAGGGTTTTAATCTGGTTTCTAACTGTCTAGTATCTCTAAGCCTACATTAATGTATTATACAAATATTAACGTATATCATGATTTGCTGCACTATACTCTGCTTTTCACTTTGCGATGAACTCGAAAGGCGCTTAATAGAAGAATTTGCCTAATGATAAGATAAACACTAAAACTATCGTCACAAAGGCACCTCCAAAGCAATTAGAGACTGTTAATGATCAATAAGTTAAAACTACACAAGAAAAATAACATATACGTTTAATATCGATAACAAACTAGCTTATCTGGTGTACATAATCCTGGAAAAGAAGATATATTGCAACTAATAATTCAAGCAACAAGAGAAAACCCTAAGACAATAATTTAAAGCCAAAAATATTGTCAGTTGAAGTTGATAAGTTAGTACTGTTAATATGCAAATTAAGAAAAAGAGGGAAGCAAACAATTTGTAGCGATTATGATAACGAAAGTAAAAACTAATAAAGTCTGTTATGTGCCTCAAACGTCATACAATTATAATTTCCCTTTCAATTATTTGCTATTTAAGAGATATTAAAATGATGCAAACAACATAAAATAAATTTGATTGAAGTTAAAATAAAACTTTGAAAAATCAAAAGTCGTTAAAATAGTTGTATGATAAGAGTCGGTTATGTGTTTTATTTTTTGTTAAATACACTAAATGGCATATCAATCCGAACACTCATTATGAATTACTATATTTTGAAAATATACTGTACAATTATACACGGTTGTAAAATAAACAAACGATCAAAATTTCAATACGATGATTAATTTTTCACATGAAAAAAAAATATTATATTTCTTGCCGAACTGTAGTTTCCAATCTAAATTTCCTCAAAATTATTGCTTAATTCAACCGTTATTAATAATTTCTACTCCTACCGTTAATTTTCACCCTCTAGAAATACAGCCATTTTTGGACTATGCGAAACAATAATTTCTCTCCGTGAAAAGGACTAGTTAAAAAGAAGAAATAATGCATACACGTAATAAAGCACCTCGAATCCGTTACTCATATGAAAAACTTATCCCCTGTGTTAATATCGCGAGTGTATATAACCGTAATATTGTTAAATGTTTTATAAACTTAATTCAATAATTATTATCTGTATAACATTGGATTACCTAACTTAATTGTTTTGAACCAAACCTATTGATACAGTCCTAATAACTCCAAAATAATTTGAGTGATTTTGCATATTATTTACATGAACTGTTAAATATACAATTGAAAAAACTTAAAGGGGTCAATAGACTAATAACGTGTAGATAAAGGTCGTGTAGAGCAATACACTCTTGGATGCTCCTAGGGTCGCTTCTGATTGGATTTCAATATCCTCCTGGGGTATCTCGTTCCATGTCCTAATTAACTTCTTCCAACGGCTTGTAAAATTTGAGGAGGATGCTCTAAATTAAAAAGTCACCGACCCATTATGCCCGACATGTGTTAAATTGGTTATAAATCTGGGTATCTTGGGGTTCAGGGCAAAATATTGACTCCAGCCTATTCAAAGCTGTTCATGGTGACTCTTTCAATATGTAGCCTTCTGCTGAAAAATTATGTGTTGAAGCGTCTGAAAGTAGGGTACAAGATAAGGTTTCAGAAATTCTTCTACGTCTCGCTGAACTGTACTGTTCCCTCTGACGAAGATCAGAGGTGATCTCGAACCAGCAGCAATGGCACAATTACAATAACCCCATTGCATTCCTGGTCCGAAGCCAGTCGTTATCTGTATAATTCAAGACGATTACGGCTATGTTCAGGGATAAGATTCTCCTATGTTCTGCAAACCATTCATTTGCTATAGACCTGGCAAATTAGAGCCATCGACCTTTGGTAACGATCTTAACACTATGCTGTTCTTGGGCGCTACCCTGTAGCCATCGATCTTCGTGTTCGACCTTCTTGATCCCATATTCAATAACACTTCAATACAGTATCTAAAGTTCTTTGAACCCTATTTGCAATTTCCCGAAAAGAAAATCCGACTTCCCTTGGGCAATTATCAGTCCCGTTTGTAAACGATTTTCAAAAATAAAACAAGATACACACACCAGTAATTTTTAATCAGTAAATATAAAAGTTCAAATTTTTAGTAATTAGCAATGAACAGTAACAGAAATGAACAAAAAACAAAAACCTAAACTGATAATAATATGTATGAAATATATATCCTCTTCGGTCCACGCGTTCAGATATGGGTACAAATTAATCAAAATTCATATTTTTCATTGTACATTTCTTAATTTGAATTTGGCGCCACATATCCGTTCCTTGAAGCACATGTCTACTTGATTATGTAACAAATACTTTAAATTGATACCAGTACCTGGCGATTAGTTGAACTGCAAAGTTCGTGTTTTAAGGACGTTTAGAAAATGGAACTTCAATTAAATCTATTGAAATCTTATTAAATTTCTTGTAAAGTTAGTCATAAATTTGGATATATCGTTTTCTAAGGATTAGTTTACAAGATAGATTGTATAGGTTTATTTACATTTTACTTTCTGCAAAGTTATCAGTCATCAAAAAAATTTGTTCACCAATGTGTACATCAGGTTTAAATGCAATATTTGAAAATGTTTTCTGAAATTACATTCGAAATAAATCTACCTTTTTTTAATATTTAGAAGCTGTAAAATCTTTTTTGTATTACTTTTTCTTGAATAAACATTATTTAGCGAAAAATGTTTCTTTTTTATTACCTCTAATACAATTACGAGTAAAATTTAGTGTTGTATAAACCCAACAGATTAATATGTACATATTTTTTATATTTAAAATAAAACTGATTAATTTTGCATAAGCTCGGGTCTGACGAGGATATAATATATCATTTATGTGTTTGGATTTCTATGTCAGTTAATAAATAAATAAATACATTAATTTGGTATGATAAATAAAATCAAAACTACAAAACTAAAGAATCCATATAAAAATCGACAACAATGTTCAGATTCTTTTAAAAATTCGTCAAGTAGTCGTCAGCTGGTAGTGAAAGTAGTAAAAAATTATTTGTCTTCAGTTGCTTCTTTAAACGCATAGAGGGTAGATAGAAAACAAAAATTCGGATTATTTAAACGCGATCGGGTAAATTACAATAAAAAACTTTTTTTAAACATGCAATTGTTGGTGTTATCGTAGTACCCTAATGGAAACAGTAAAAAGTAAGAAATTTGTTTAATTAGCATTAATGAACCTGATAGTTATTGAAGGTACTGTTACGAATAAATTAGACTGGTGTTATTGCATCTCACTGTTAGATATTATTTAAATTATATGTTAAAATATTTCCGATCTAGACATTAGTCGATAAGAATGTTCATAATACCTTATACAGTTGCATCTTTTTAGACCAGATATGACATATACATGTAAACTTTTTAACTTGATAAATATTGTAGTAAATTTAACATGTGATTCAACTTGTTAAAAAATAAAAACAAAAAATTTCGTATTCTGCTCCTGAACATTACACAAAAGGGTCTAAAATTCCCAACTTTTGAATAAAATAGCTTATACCTTCGGTGTTCCCGTCGGCACAACAACGTTGACCGGAACTCTCATCTTCAATTCTCCAAAGGTGTATATTCTCAGGGGCACCAACCTTTGCTTCTTATTTTCCTGTTGAAAATCTTTCGTTATGTATTTAAACTATTTTATTTAGTTTTTGCCAGATCAAAAATGTTTTCTTGGAGAGTATCGGTCCCCTACGGATACAACTTCTGTTGTTATTTCATTTCATTTCGTGAAACGGAAGATTTTGTAGCTGAGAGGTGTTTTATTATTTATATTTTAATATAAGGTGTTTCTTATTACCATGCGGCATGTATTATTGATGTAACTGTATTAAAATATTTAGAAAATGACTTTTTTCTATCGCTCTGACAAAAATAAAGAGTTGGATGAAAATTTTCCAACCTTTGGGTTAAAATGCTGAATGTTCCATTTTCGGCACCTACTTGTGCCCTAAAAAATATTTCTGTATTTCCTAGTCATCTACTACGGAAGATTTTATGTTTTTTCACTTAGAACAGGTTTTATTTTTGCTGACATATATGTTGTCAGCTGTAGTCCTTTGTTTAAACAGGTTTGGTTTAATAAATATTTTTTTATTTTTATTGATATTGATTTTATAATGAATACAATATTAAATCAAGGAGTTAAATTAAAATAAAGATTTTAGCTGCATATACAAACGATTAATAAAGTTAAAAGAAACACGTGGGTAAGAAGTTATGTACAGAAACAAGTCAAAAATAGGAAATTATAAAAAGTCAGATATATAAGAAAATTATCAGATACTCACACCAGAGAAGTTATATTTATTTATAAAGCTCAACAGGCCTTGAAGGCCTAGGACTGAATTTACTTTATTGTTCTATTACAATTACTATTTACATTTATTTGTATAAAATACATTTAAAATTTCTTATAGTATCTTCACGTATTTCTTTACCACTTCCTTCATTGGTTTCTGTCCAATGCTTTTTCTTTTCAATTCCGAACATTACTTTTTTGCCAGTCTTCATATACACTGTCCTTTCATTTTTTTTTTGTCTACCTTCTCTTCTGTTTTGTACTGGCTTTCGTGATACCATTTTCATCATTATTTTCCTTTCCATTCTTTCAATATATCATAGATATCTTATGCTTTAAATAATTGATGGATTCGACCGTAACTTGATGGAAATTCATTTTATGTAACAATAAAACACTGAAAACTTTGTTTTCAAACTTCCACAAAATTTATTTTACCCTCTTATCACTACAGCTGTTTCGGCTGATTGCCTTTCTCAAGTGATCTATTTTTGGCATACGTTTACACTTTATAGTCTCTAATGAAATAGGTTGAGGAGGGGAGAACTGTTTATCTCAAGTTGGTCATTCAGAATTATATCTGTGTTTTTTAATTTGTTGATTTCCATAGATTCTCTCTATGGAATCCTATCTATACTATCCTTGTTAGAATCTATGAAAATCAACAAATTAAAAACACAGATATAATTTTGAATGACCAACTTGAGACAAACAGTTCTCCCCTCCTCAATCTATTTCATTAGAGACTATAAAGTGTAAACGCATGCCAAAAATAGATCACTTGAGAAAGGCAATCAGCCGAAACAGATGTAGTGATAAGAGGTTAAAATAAATTTTGTGGAAGTTTGAAAACAAAGTTTTCAGTGTTTTATTGTTACATCTTATGCTTTGATTACCGTCGTTATTTTTGGTTCATTATATAGTTCTTTAAGTTCTTTATTATTCCTTCTTCTTTATTGACCATCTATTTTTATACCTCGATATATTGCTCTTTGTATTTCTGTCTTTCATCTTTCTAAAATGTTTATTTCTGTTTTTAAACGCCCATGTTTCGCATGAATATGGAGCTGTAGGCTTGATAACTGTTGTAAATTCTAATTTTTGTTTTCTTAAAACATATTTGGATTTTATTAATAATCGTAATGCTCCATTCTTTTGCTTCTCCTTGCTATTCTTGCTTTTGTTTCCCGTTCCTCATGTCTCATCTTATCTAGTTTTACACTCACGTAAAATAAATACATTCAGAAGCTCTTTGAATCATGCATGTATTTTCTCCTTCTTCCAATGTGAAATTGTCTTCGTTTACTTTATCTGGTTATCCCATATCATGTATCTTTTTTATTTGTTGTTATTATTGTCAGATCGTCTGCGAATGCTATACATTGATGGCCATTTTTAAAGATTGTTTCGTATATATTTATTTTGACTTTTCTGATTTTTCCTTCCAGTATCAGTGTACTGTAGATTTCACAATAGTTTGTTTAATAAATAAACAATAATAATTGCTATATTCGAATTTCCCGTGTAACTAAATCAAAAACATACGAGGTAGCTGAGATAATTTTGAACAAAAAAGTTTATTAGCATTATTTATGTAGAATGAAAAGCAATCGGCACACAAAATGTCTTTTACGCGCGCGAAATTGATGTTCAATATAATTTGCTTCAGCTCAACGTTAAAAATTCGATATCTTTTGATCTGAGTGTCCTATCGACAAAAATCAAGATTAGTTTTAAAGGTAATGAGTACGGCTTTCGTATGCAATTTTTGTATTTTGCCAAAAAGAAACTCATTAATGTAAATAAATAATCGTGGCGCGAATGGAATTTCAATTACTAGAGCCTAATTTTCAAAACCTATTGCATAACATTTGATGGCATTTGATTTGAATATTAGGCATTTAAAATATGCATAAAAGACGCTGAATTTAAACATTCACATTAAAAACAATCTAAAACATATAAAACTGCTATTTTTTAATTACACTAGTACGTTTTTTAAAAGTACCCAATTTTTGCTTCAAAATACACCCAAAAGCGTCTTCTTGGAGGCATTTCTAGTGACGTGTATCGTTTGTAATGTAAAAGTTTAAATTCCGCGTTTTTAGTCATACCTGAAATGCCTCATATTTGTTGCCACAACTCAAAATTGCAATTTCATGTAATAGGTTTTAAATATTGGTCTCTAAAAATGGAAATTTCACTACAACCGGTTAATGAAAGTAATACATTTTATGGATCTCATGAGAATCGTAAAAAATGGCAAAAATCGCGTAACGTTTATTTATTGAACAGATTTATAGAAACTTCAGTTTCGGTCAAATTCAAAAATAGCATACGAAAGCTGCACTCTTCACATTTAAATCGCATTTTGTTTTTTGTCGATGGGACACTCTGATTAAAAGATATCGAATTTTATTGAACATTGATTTCTAACGCGCAACTTCAAAATCGTCGTTCGCTTCAAGCGTTGTTTCTGAGATAATGGTCCTAACCTACATAAAAAGTGCTAATAAACATTTTTGTTCAAAATTATCTCTGCTCCATTTTTAATGTATAATTTTGTTTCGTACTACGTACAGATTCTTGGTAAATCGATTTTTTTTGACTTTTTACACCTTTACGGGGGGTACTTTAGGGGTAGGCCCATGGGTAAAAGTGGTAAACGTTTTTTTGGCTCCCAAAATTGATATTCTCGGCAAAATTCAGCTTGTTTTTATAATTTTTAGGATCAAATCTCTGACTACAGGACTATACCAAAAGTCTCATTTTAATTATTATTCTTTTTTAAATTTTACTCCATTCTTACTAAATCCGAAATTTTGCGACCTGTTGGTCGATGATCCTTCGAGTTTTATATTTATTTTTTATCTACTAAATGTTGGATGTTGAGAATATAGTTTTACAAAAATATTGTTTTTAAATCATAACCAGCTACCTGGTCTGTCGTACACCTATTGGTTCTAAATCTTGCCTGATATTTACCCGATATCTTTTTCGTGTATTGATTTACTTTTTTTCCTTATGATTTGTGTCAGGATTTTGTAAACTACTTCTAGCAATGCGCTGCCTATATCGTTTTCACATCTCATTTTGTCACCTTTTTTGTGTATTGGGCATATTCTTACTATGGTCCGTTCTCTTGGCATCTTTTCTCTTTCCCATAGGATTTATTATCAAATTATGTGTCTCTTTATATAGCTTTTTCCCTCCTGGTTTTATCGTTTCTGTTGATATTTCTGTTATACTTGGACTTTTAGTGCTTTTTAGTCCCTTTATTTCGTTTTCTATGTCTTCATTGGTAGGTATTTCTACTACTAAATGATTTTCTTCTATCTCTTTCAGTTTGTTTTCATTGTATTTTCTTCTTTTTTTTTTGTTTTTGCACGCTCTCTTTATAATTTCCCCAATTCCCTGCATTCTTGTCTGCTACTATCGCTATTATTTGTTAATTTTTGTTTTGCTTATGTTTCTAATTGCTTCTGCTATTTTTTGGCATTCCTCATCATGCCATTCTTTCATTTCGTGTTTTCTATTACTTTTCATTAGGGTTTCTTTATTCGTATTTAAAACTTCGTTCTTCGTTTAGTCTGCTGATAATTCGCTCTTCGTACTTCTTCTGTGTAGTAATATCCTTTTGATTTTTGTATTGTCTATGATTATATTAAAGTTCATTTTATAACCTGCTTTTATCAAAAAGTGGTCCGAGATACATTCCGCTTCTCTCATCCTTTTTATATTTATTGCATTGCGGGCTTGTTTCCCTAGAGAAAAGATTTAAATATATAAATGAATTTTAACGCTACAACATCAGCTTAAATAGACGAAAAATGTTTTAAAAATAGTTCCTCGTTGTACTGAAGCGAAAACTGACATGACAGAATGGAGTTACCAACTGACAACTAAAGCGTGTAATGACTTTGTTAAAAAATTATGTAACTTGAAATAGCACACCTTATAATACAATATATACGTATAGTTAGTACTGATTAATATGAAGTTTGCTGTACATACAAGAGCTTCTTTTCAAAAATTTTATAATATTCAAAAATTACAATTAGATTTTGTTTTTAACCAATTTATAGTTTTATCATATAAAAAATTATTAAAACGGCATCTTCTGCGCTTCTACGGTACCGATCGTAGTTGGTTGGCCTAATAAAAACTTCGTATACGAAAGGAAAACCTTTTCTACTAAACCGAGATAAACGGAAAAACCACAAGTTGTTTTATTAGAATTTGATCACCGTCATATGGCAACAACTTCGTTTTATAACAACTTTGTTTAAATTCCACTTGAGGCCACGGGTGGTCTGCAGTGGGTGTTTTACTCCTGAGAAAACTCATTCTATGGCCTTTTCTCTACAGAATTCCGAGTAACCGACTGGCAATTTCGACGGCGTAATTTTTAATTTAAATTCTTTGAGTTTAGACATGTTGTTTTTTTATTAAACATTAACTGAACTAAGTGTTAATAAAGGGAGTTAGAGATACAGAGTTGCAGGAAAGTGGGACAATTTTATCACGATTTGTTGTAATATTACGAGTAATTACAAAATAATAATTTCTTCTTTGAATAAAATACACAAAATCAAACACAAAGAAAAACCAATTAATTAATCCAAAATGTAATTAAATCTTGAATTGACCTGTTAGCTTTAAAAAAAACTTCAATAAAACTATATGAACTTAAAATGCTTCAAATAAACATTTCCATTTTTGATCCATGTATGGTATTTGTAATGTCTCTAGTCTGCAATGTCTCTAGTTAAATATTCTGAAACGAGCCATTATTTATACATTTTTTATTATTGTGAATGACTTTTCTGGAGAGACTTATTTTAAAGGTAAATTAAGGAAAATGCTGTAAACTTCCAACTTTACGTGAAAACGAAGATATTACAAATAACACTAAAGTATATTTAATAAAAGCTGATTTCGACAGTATAGTTGCGAACAAATTATTGCAGAAAACCTTTTCTTAAGCTTATTACAGAATGATTTATATTTGAGTGGCGCCGTTATGTTTCGAGAGGTATTTACCATTAAAAAATAGACCAATAGACCTTGATGAAAATTGGGACTATTCCCTAAAAATAAAATTTAGGATAGAGAAAGCAAGATCTGCATTTCAAAAAATGGCTAAGCTATTCAAATGCCATGATTTATAACTACCCATAAAAATCAGATTACTACGATGTTATATATCTCCTATACTGTTGTATGGAGTCGTGGACTCTCACATACGCTACCTGAAACAATTGAAGCTTTCGAAATGTGGCTTTATCGTCGAATCCTAAAGATATCCTTTATCGAGGACGTTTTTATTAAGAATGCAAAAAGAAAAAGAATTGTCAACCATAATGAAAACAGCCAAAATCCAATACCTTGGCCATATCATCAGGAACAGCGAAAGATATGGGTTGCTGAGATTAATTCTACAAATATAAGTAGAATAAAAACGAGGACTAGGAAGGCGAAGGATTTAATTCTGAAAAATCTACATACGTAGGTCACAACAAGAAGAAGAAATAGACCAAAACAAAGGAATATTTATTTATGGTTATATTTGCTACCTGCTTTTGTTAATAATCCCATCAAATAAAAACGTCTTTATGACGATATCCAGATAATAAATAATTAAACGCATCTAGTTTAGTTCGTCAGTTTTTTCTTTAAGGAAGTCACTTCATAGTCCTGGATATAGTTGGGCATTCAAAAGTAATGTGTTTTATGGTTTGTCTTTCACGGATGTAGCCGCAACATGGAGACTGAGTCTTGCCCCACTTTGCTAGGATGTCAGCACATCTGCACCATCTGGTACATATTCTAATTAAAGTCACATATGTCTGACGATTAAAATCAAATCCTGAAGCTAGTTGACTATGATGGAGGACTATAGGAATAAGTTGTTTTGTGCTTTGTTCTCATCTATTTGCCCACCATCATTGTCTCTTGTTTTCGTCTGACGTTAGGAAATTGGAAGGTAGCGGTGGCGGATTTTTGGATCTGGGCTTACTTATTTCGAAGTAGGGAATAATTTGGTGTATAGGTAAGGCATGGAAATGATTAATATTTTTATGTTCTCTTACCAGTGTACTCTTTTTCGAATATCTGTGAAGAGTTCGGAAAAATATTCCGCTATATAATAACTTCGGTCTATCGCCTAATTGTGACTCGTTTTAAATTTAGCAGAGATTTAAGAATACTGAATATTTGGGAGTGTTTTATCTTTGAACGTGATCCTTGATTATTTGTGTATCATTTTGTTATTGAGATGAAAGCGTGACTTCATTTTTGCTAGCACCAGAACTTAATCTCATTTTTTTTTTAAATATCCTTCGATTGTTTTGTGAAAATTATAATGTGGAAATTCTAAGATAAACTTATATAGGTATGATAAGAAGAAGTGGCGAAAGCACTGGGGGAGGCAGTTTTGTTTTTTTTTTACTTATTTTGTTACTTTCTTAACAACCTGAGATCTTCTCTCTTACAGCAGCTGGTTGATTAATGGAGCAGTTGTTTTGCAAAAAATTATTTGTAAGACCTTGTATATGAGTCCTGTACGTCCACACTGTATCATAAGGTGCTATGAGGTCTATAAACTTCTCGAATGATTTGAGGCAATTATGAAAGCAGCCTTTGCTGTAGGTTGTCAGTGTTGTACCTGGTTAAAACAACTCGGTAGTTTCTGTAAGATTCTAGCACAGGTAGTTTATAAGCACAGCTCAGTAAATATGAAATTAAGTTCTA
This sequence comes from Diabrotica balteata, assembly GCA_918026665.1. Lineage (NCBI taxonomy): Eukaryota > Metazoa > Arthropoda > Insecta > Coleoptera > Chrysomelidae > Diabrotica > Diabrotica balteata. Next base: position 50,703,988 of record OU898282.1, read on the forward strand.
TGCTTTGTTGTTAAATTTGATTTAATATATTCTAAAATGTCGATTATCTTTGCCTTTTGAATTTATTAGGTAGATTACCACTTTGGAGAATTTTTTAAAACAACTTACACAACCACTCAATTGCTTTTTATTAACTAAAAATTCGTAACCCAGCTAATCCGGAAGATTTACCAGTTTTAAATTTCTGATTGCCGTTTCAACCTCTTTCATGCTAAAAGTTTGCGAGAGACCGTTTATATATTGAGTTTTCCTTTAAAAAAGTAAGTTTTGCAACACAAGATTTCTTACCATGAAAAAGTAAAATGACAATATATAATTGGCCTGTATTAATAGTAAATAATCTGTTAATATTTTTATTATAATAACTCGTAATACTATTAAAACAAAGTCGATTTTAAATGGTTAAGTGTTTTTAACGTTGTAAAATATTGATTATAATTTTTTTTTATTGGGTTAATGCCTCGACAACTATGATCATTGGCATGGTACAATCAGGTACCTAGTGTAGTGTGTGTGTGTGTAGAGTAATTGTCTTGATACTTAGCAAAGTCGACGTCATTGTCTTTGCTAAGAGACGCTAATTGTATCCGAACGTCTGCGGTTCCTCTGGTGAGTACCGATCGCACAAGGATAGAAATTATTTTCATTTATAAATTTTGTTTAATAAACGAAAATTCCCACCCAGGTGGGATTCGAACTCACGACCTTTAGATTTAAAGGTAGGTGCTCTTACCACTGAGCCACAGAGGGGGTTATTATAAAAATTATAACTATAAAACATTAGTAAATTTTATAAAATAAAAAGTATATTCATCGTATACTGTGTATTTGTATGATCTGACCAATTTCTTTTTCTCAAGATACTGTCTTTGAGGTATGCAAAATTCTAGTACATTTGAGTAGTATAAAGCTTTTCTTTATTAAGACACGTATAATGTTATATATCCCTATGAACTATACGCCATTTTAAAAAGAAAAGAGAAGAAACTGATGTTCAATACAAAAAATAAACTGGATGATTGCAAGAAATTCCAAAATTTCCATTTTCAAGAAATTATTAGTCTATCTAAGTCTATTGATCTATAATGCCAGCATCTACAGATAGATTAAAGTGTTAACAAATATTGTATGTAGTTGTTCCTTGGCATATACTTAATACAGGACTTAGATATAAAATTTTTAAATAAAATAAACAAGAAGACAGTCATAAGTCACGAGCAGAGACTCATTGGTCATGTGAATGTTGCAGATATGGCAATTCAGTTTTTACACACTACCTGAATAAAAAGATGGCTCAATAGACCAAAACTTTTTAGGCTGGTTGAGGTATTTAGAAATTTTAAAAATAATAAGGCACCATATGGTTAAGTTGACCAGAATGCAGTAGTTACAAAAATATATGAAACAAAGTATTGGCAATTTTAGTAGAATACCTATTATTCTTCGTTCTTTAATCACTTATTTACCTTTATTTTGTACAGAATTAATCAAAATTTCGTTATTTTTAATAGTCTTTTAATAGTTTTCATCTATTTTCACTGTAACTATAGACACTTCCGTGATATCCCTTTGTTCTTTCTTAGAAGTATTTACAATATATTGAATTTGTTAATATTGGACCTCTATCAATCTTTATTCCTGGACTGGTGCATATGTTGGACTTATTTCTCAATAATTTGTGGTCCTTCGTGTATGTGATACAGTGGTAATACATGGTAATTTTATTGATCAATTCCTTCTTTTATCTACGCTTTAATAATAATTAAGCTACTTGATCTACTGATTACTCTACTGAATTATGTTTACTACTATAGGCTACAGTTTTTTTTATTTTATGAAATATTCGATAAAAAATTTAAAAACTTGAGGTTATTAAATTATCATTAACCACTGAATATATGCCTATACTAATAGATTCTATAGTAATATTAAAAACAAAAAATATTTTCGCACGAACACAGCTACTCGTAGAAACGAAAAAATTAGGAGCAAAAGCACCATTATATACTAATTGCGGAAACAAATACTTAAAAGATTATAGCAGACGTAACATTGGCTCGTTAATCTTAGTAGTAACTTATAATTAAACAATTAAATTAATAAAACTACAAACAAGCTCCTCAGTGCATATATGTAAGTAAACAAATCAAGCCATCTATAAAAAAATCTTTATCGTGACTCTTATTTTTGTCCAACGTCACCAGGTACAGTCAGAGATGGGAGATCTTTTTCACAGTATGTGTTGGATATATTTGAACTAAATTTAATGTATGGATTAAAAGTATTGGATCGATCTATTTTCTTGGCATTGGTCTTTTCACGCGGCATTGAACGGTTCCTAGCAGCTAGGTATCTTACTTCTCATTTTAGCGTTCTATAGTACCACATTTAGACTTTTTTTATTAATTTTACTCTTTATTTTCTATTTGAAGTCACTTCATTCATCTTTGAAAGCATTATTTTTTCTTCTACATATATTTTCTGCCTTTTCTCTGATTACAGCATAGTAATTGCCTTTTGCTATTATATGACATACCATTCCTCCCTTTGATTTATTCATTTATGATAAATATTTATAATTATAAATATATAATTAATAAACTTAAAAATTTATAATGAAGTAAAAACTTCTTCTTTTTGTAAAATGGTATAACATTTCATTAATAAAATATTTAAAAATTATCCAGGATGTATTAAATTTTCAGAACGTTTTCGTTCCTATCAGATCATCATCAGTGAAAAACGTCTATACAGTAGTTGGAACTAGCCACATGATGAGGTCAGATGACCCTTAAATTACATAATTTAAGTCCTCCTCTATTCTTTATCCTTCGTAAGGATGTGATGACGTTATGGTATTTGACAAATAGTTGCTATCCATTCTTCTCTCTCATGGGCGCGATGTGCTGCCTTAGACAGAGAGTAACCGGTAGTGCACTTTATTTGGTCTGACCATAGGAGTGACGATCTTCCTCGAGTTATTTATCATCTACCTTGCCTTTAACCATCAACCTCTCCATGCCTTCCATTCGTCTAATAATGTGTCCAAAGTACCTCAATATATTTTGGTTGATAATTGTGATGAGTCTTGTATTTATGTCGAGTTCTTTCAATATTGAGACATTTGTGCGACGTGCTGTCCAGGGTATGCGCATAATTCTACGATATACCCACATTTCAAAGGCCGTTATACGTCGTGAGTTAGATTTTTTAATGATCCAAGTTTCTGACGCATAGGTAGCGATAGGAAAGGTAAGCGTCAGTACTACGCGCAGTTTCGTGTTCCTGGTTATGTCCGTATCTTTCGTCCGTATAATTTGAGTAGGTACCTAACATTATAATTTTTAAGACACTAGGTCGATGATAAAGGATTACATTTTTTACGGGAACGTACAATTTCCCGAAAATGATGAAAAGAGGTTTACTAATAAGACCTAAAAAACCATTCGCTACGCAAAAGAAAACTGAAAGAGTCCAACGAAAAGATAGTCGGATACTAATTATATAACTATATGCAGAGACCACTCCAATGACGAAAAGCAAATAGTTTGCCTGTCAGATAATAGGAACATTGCATATAGCTTTGATAAATCTTTTATAGCTTATGTCCAGATCTTAAAAGGTTTGTTTTTTGTCTAGCTTTATATTTTCTTCAACCCCCTCTGAGTTCCGTTTTTTTAAGCTATCTGAGTATTTTTGGTTAATGGATAGAAATAGTAACCTTCTTTTTGTACACATTCAACAATACGGCTTCTCGGTATACTACAGAACGGTCTGGTCCAGTAAAGTGAGTACTAGCTCCTAGTTAAGCAAAACTTAATACATATTGGCCTTAAAATAGTCTTATAATTTTTTGTTGACCAGCTTCCAAATATTTTAAAATTTCTACCTTGTTCATCGGAGCTGTATTTATCTGTTATTTTATCTATAATCAAAAATGACAAAAAATTTAAAAACTTAAAGAAAATAAGAGAAACAAAACCCACACCTTTCTGATAAACTGATTTCAAACATCTATTTGTAACAGGTTGGATAGAACCTACACATCTCTACGCGTAATGATTTACAAGAAATGCAAAATAGTCATGATTGATGAAATAACTACACATAATAACCCTGCTCTAACGTGTTAGAGAATGTTAATTATAAGTTTGTTATATTTATGAACATGATAATGTTTGTGAAACTGTTTTGAGTGCAAAAGGTATGAAATTATTATTCGAAAGCCGTTTTCCGCGTGATGGTGGGCGTTGGAAGTTAATGTAGAGGTATAAATAATTGGATCTGACTTGACACAATCTCCACCGATCAATTGTTAAAACAACTGTTACTGCCTGTTAAGAAAGTACGTACTCGAAATTAAATATATATATATATATATATATATATATATATATATATATATATTAGAAAAATAAGAATATATCACAAAATAATTGAAATAGTAGTAGTAATATTTAGTGTTATTTTCTGTAAAATAAAGTCTGTGGGAAATACATTTAACAGAAGTGAGAGTACTTAATAATAAAAGATTATCTTAAATCTAGAAATAATGCTATTGATTGAACTGGCGATAGCATTCAGAAATGGCAATATTCCAAAAGATGAAAGACAACATTGTGGCATGCAAAAATACTTTGAACATAAAAGGTAGTCTTAATACTTTTTAAGGAACATGGTAAGCATAACCGAAAGTATTTCAATAAAAAAGGTTAATCCTAGACAGTATTTCATTCGATTCAATATAATCCCAAGGTAGTAATAGAAGCTTTGAGTAACCAAGGCATTGACAAACCGTATATAGAAACTTTAGCAACTATATATAGAGACAAGCAAAAGCTAAGGTAAAAATTTATGAAAACACGGAGACGCAATATCACCAAAGCTCTTCACTGCAATTCTGGAAAATATATTCAGCAAAATGAACTGTCAAAACACAGGAATATCCATTTGTAAAAATTGTGTAAACATGAAAGCTATCAATTTAATTCAAAAAATAATGAACGGTCGTTAGGGTTTTGTTGACAAAGGAATTTGATAATGGATTCTAACAAAAGACAGTATGGTGAGTCAAGGAAAGTTTGACGAGAGAAAAAAAGAAGATGGTAAGATATTTTTGTATTGGGTGAGTTGATTGGTTCTAGAGAGGGATTGGAGAAGTAAGAGCTAAGGGAAGTTAGTTTGGTTTTTTTTGGGCAAAAGAAAAACGAGGAATTTCAGATAGAACTGCAAGAGAAAAAGTTGTTTCCTGTGATAACAAAAAAAGGGGTGGAAGAAGAAGAGAGACATAATGTTGTTTTTGTTTGTAAATATATTTTTTATACAAATGGTATATTTGAGTTTCCATAATATAATATATTGATGAAAGGAAGTAAATTCTGAGATAAACAAAGCTATAGGTAAGTTCATCAATTCAGATATGGTAAGTATTTTAAAATTAAATTACCATAACAATATATATACACAAACACACACACAAACATAAATATATATATATATATATATATATATATATATATATATGTATATATATATATATATATATATGTATATATATATATATATATGTATATATATATATATATATATATATATATATATATATATACAGGGTGATTGTTTCGTGTGAGGAAGCTCAGTAGATCTGTTATAGTAAAAATTACAAAAAAAGTTATTAACAAAAATTGTAGGCAGCTTTAAACTCCATATTTTAAAATTAGTTACAATCCTACAGGGTGTTCCATAAGATGGTGGCAGACCAAACTTATGTTTTTTTAAATAAAACACCCTGTATTTTATTTTAAATTTGAAATCTGCTTCACTTCCACATTACAACAATGTAAAGTTTTATTACGTTATACCGGGTATTTAAAAAGTTATAACCAATATTACCTGAAAATCGTATCAAGTTTAACTTCCTGTATAATTAAAAAGGATTGTAGGAACATTGATCTATTGCAACCATAGTTTTTTAATAATTGTTAAAAACTATAAAACATATTCATTTTCATAATGTTTGTTAAATCAAATACAGGGTAACTCAAAATGCAAGTACATTATTTTCTTGGTAATTTTAAATAGAACACCCTGTATTTTATATCACTATCGAAAAGAACTAATATCGTACTTCATATTTTATGAAGTACTCCCTATACCTAAAGTTATTAGTTTTAAAGATATTTTTATTTTTCCATCAAAGTATTAATTTGGTAGATATTTTAACGTTTACCAATAATTATTGTGAGTTGGCCATGATTGATTTGTCAGAAACTGTTGACAGTTTGACATTAATATTTATTAATTCAGTATTGGGGTACACCGTAAATTAGCAACAATTATTATTTAGTAATTCAGTAATTGATTCAATTTAAATTAGCAATAATGAATTTTACTACTGATGAAATGGTAGATATGATCTGGATATTGGGGGAATGCAATAAAAATTTATTACTATCAGCTAGAATTTATCAAAAACGGTTTCCAGATAGGCGATAACCTAGACAAGATACATTTGAAAAATTGAAAGATCGATTTAACCGCACTGGTTAACATGAACGAACAAAAACTAGTGTGACAGAGGAAAACGAAATGAGTGTGTTGATGGCGGTTACAGAAAACCCACACACAAGCATAAGGACTATTTCCAATGAACAAAAACTTAGTTACTACTCTGTTCAAAACATTCTATCTAAAAACAAGATGCACCCTTATCATATTCAAAAGCACCAAGAATTAATTAATGATGATTTTCAGAAACGAATAGTATTTTGTGAATGGGCCTTAGAAAAAATTAATGAGCAGAGAGATTTTTTTGATTATGTCGTATTTGGTGATGAAGCTACATTCCATCGAAACGGTTCTTTTAATAGGCATAACTTTCACTACTACTCAACAAGTAATCCATACCACATAGTAACACATAGTCAAACAAGATGGTCTCTAAATGTGTGGGGAGGTATCGTCGGTAACCATGTAGTAGGACCATATTTTTTGAAGATAATTTAAATGGTGAGATTTATTTACATTTTATCGTAAATCAGTTACCAATATTATTAGAAGAGGTTCCACTTAATATACGTGAAAAAATGTGGTTTCTACATGACGGTGCTCCTGCGCACCACAACGTATTAGTACGTGGTGAACTTAATAATCAGTTTGGGGAAAGATGGATCGGAAGGGATGGACCGGTAAGGTGGCCCCCAAGGTCACCAGAATTCAATAAAATGGATTCATTTTTTTGGGGTTACGTTAAGAACGAAGTATATAAAATACCCCCAACAACAAGGGCTGATATGAAAAATAGAATCCGAATTGCATTTCAAAATATTTCTTTACAAATGCTTAGTAATGTAACCAACTCTTTCAATGACCGTTTTCAAGCATACATAGATGTTTTGGGAGGTCATTTTGAACACCTTACTTCAGTAAGATAAGTTAAACTTACTGTTGTTTTTAATTTTTCTATGTGTTGTTATATTTTTTTTATTTTCCGTAGGTTATTTTTTATAAATTTTATTTTAAATAAATTGTTTTCTTTTCTGTGTCGTTATTTCGTTACTAAATTATTAAACAATAATGTCAAACTGTCAGTTTTTGACAAATCAATCATAACCAACTCACAATAATTATATTGTGAATTGGTATAATCCGACAAGCGAGAGTTGGCGGGTGAGCTGTGCGAAAATAGAAAAGGAATTATTCTATGAGAGATAGGAGAGGTACTTAATCGCGATTATAGGTATATAGTATAAGTACTTAAACGGTTATACACAATGTGAACTCCTAGCCGACTGCAATAGAAACGAGCAATCGCTTCCACTTTTCAATTTGTTCTACGCGCAACCCGCCAGCTCTCGCTTGTCGGGTTATAAACGTTAAAATATCTACCAAATTAATACTTTGATGGAAAAACAATAATATCTAGAAAACTGATAACTTTAGGTATAGGGAGTACTTTATAAAATTTGAAGTACGATATTATTACTTTTTGATAGTGTTATAAAATACAGGGTGTTCTATTTAAAATTACCAAGAAAATAATGTATTTGCATTTTGACTTACCCTGTATTTGATTTAGCGAATATTATGGAAACGAATATGTTTTATCATTTTTAACAATTATTTAAAAACTATGGTTGCAATAAATCAATGTTCCTATACTCCTTTTTAATTGCACAGGGAGTTAAACTTGATACGATTTTCAGGTAATATTGGTTATAACTTTTTAGATACCCAGTATAACATAATAAAACTTTACATTGTTGTGATGTGGAAGTGAAGCCGATTTTAAATTTAAAATAAAATACAGGGTGTTCCATTTAAAAAAACATAAGTTTGATCTGCCACCATCTTATGGAACACCCTGTAAGATTGTAACTAATTTTAAAATGTGGAGTTTAAAGCTGCCTACAATTTTGTTAATAACTTTTTTTAGTAATTTTTACTTTAACAGATCTACTGAGCTTCCTCACACTAATCAATCACCCTGTATATATATATATATATATATATATATATATATATATATATATATATATATATATATATATATATATAGTAAACTCTTAAATATTGGGGAAATCTGCAAAAAAACTCTAATGTGTATCAATTATTTCACCTAACGTTTTCGCCAAAGAGAATTAATTTGGCTTCTTCAGGGCTGAAAGAGAATAAATTATAATTAGCTACCATATATTATCTAATAAAAATCATTTACCTTACCGTGAAATTTTAGAAATGTCGAGTTATGATGTTAAAAAACTTTAGCTAGTAACAACATAGTGGTGTTTTTTTGTTACTATGTGCAGAAAAGTTTATTTGTTAACGTTGGAAATGTATGGTAGCTTTGAACTTAAAACGCAAAGGTTTACCCAAGGACAATCGAAAAACCCAATGTAACTACATTTAAAGGAAGTAATTCTTTGAATTGTCGGCAATAACTAAATTTTTAATTGTTGTAAAGTTTGAATGTGAGCTTCTGTTTTCATAGAACGCAAGCGCCGAAACAATTACAAGTAGTCCTTTTGATATCTATGTCGTTAAGGTTCATTGGTAAAACCGATGAAGTTAGATCCCAGTCTGGGGAGATATTAGTTTAGAATTTTCTTAATTGAAATTCTTTTTTTTAATTAGTATATTGTTCATGTATTATTACATACGTATATATACGTATATATATATATATATATATATATATATATATATATATATATATTATATATATATATATATATTACATCCTTCACTGATCTTTATAATTCCACTTAGACCATATTGTAATAATGATTTAATAAACGAGGAAGTTAGTCCTCCTTTAATTGTCTGTTTTTAATACTAGTTTTTTCGCACACCAACTGGTTGCAAACTCCACAACTTATATTGAATTATAAAATTTCCTAGTTTGCAATTAAAACTTCGCCTTTTTGTCCCAAAACTTTGTACCCTTTAAAATGCAGACTGCTTCAGACAACTTCCCTTTTATATTGCTTATAAAATAAAAATCCTCTTACGAAGTTTGTTGCCTATAAATTGTAGTTTTTGCGACAGCGTTAGCTTCCAAACTTTTGCAAATTATGATAACATTCAATATTTTTTATTCGGGCACGCTGTAGTTTTGTGTGGCTTTGAAATTAAATTTAAACTTGAACTTTTAAATTTTTATTGCATTTAGGAAAGTTGGCTGGGGGTTTTATGGTAATACTTTCCATTTCATTAGTGTTATAGTCCTCTAACTTGAAAAGTTATTACCTCTTTGTTTGAATTCGTGCGAAATTAAATCAACCGAGAAGGAAATAGAACTAAACTAACTAATACAATTATATTATTCTTTATTTGTCTGGATAATAATATGGAACCAATAGAAATGAATTTTAATTCAAGTGTTTGGTCGCGGATACCTGACTGATAAATTATTATAAACTATTATTTCTGAATGGGGAAATAAAATAAAAAAATTGATATAAAAGTTTCGTTCAATGTATAGTATTATTTTTATTATGTGATTATTCATAAACCTTCAAAATATCTCTGCTTATCGGGCTATTGTCATCCAGTAACTGTCGATTTGATATTTATGTACAGCAAAATCCTACTTAAAAATACAAATTTTTTATTTAGCGTTTATCTTCCCTTTATCTTAGTGTAAATAAATAAATAACAAAGCAATTCCACAAGCTGGAAGCTTTACAACTTTACTTTTTTGTATACAATACAATACTCAAACAGATCTGGACCTATGGGTTCCATCTATAGGGTACAGCGGCAAAATCCAAACTTATCCATAATGGAAAGATTTTAATCCATAGTGTAACTCTCCATACCTGACGCCTCATGATCAGTGTCAAAGATTTTATTGTGATCTAGAAATATCTACTATCAGTGAAGTAATAGTTCAGAGCAGTGCTCGGTGCCTAAAGCATCTAGAAAATCATCCAAATGCTCTGGCAATAAACTTGCTTGATGACAGTCCATCGAGGTTTTACTGTACTTTTCGTCAAATTGCCTTTTTTTATAAGGTCCGGTATTCCTCCTCTTCTTATGCATCTAGATTGCTTTGTCTTTAGGAATACTTAATTTTTGTTATCTCTTGCTTCTTGGCACTCCTCGTCAAACCAATCGTTTTTTCTAACTGGTTTGGTTTTTCCCAATATTTCCTATGCCTTCTCTGAATATACGTTATAAGAAAAATTAAAAAAAAACAATTTTAGTTTAAAGTCCTCTTTTTCTTATTGAAATAATTTTTAATGCTTCTGAGAGACCTTATCACTTAAAATATGACCTCTGAATGCTTTGAAATATTTGGAAATGTGGAGTCTTAGATAGGTGCTTAAAACTCCAAGAATTGACTCTGTTGCAAATAGTCTTAAGAAGAGCTAATATCCAATGAAAACTACTATATCTCGTTAAACAGCGAAAAATTGTCCATGTGTTTCTATTCTGTTTTTTGTATCTATTCATGACACCATTTATTTTTGTTTTATTTCTGCCTCTGGCTGTCTTCAATTCTCCCTACATGACGTGCTCAGTTCCATTTTACCTTAATAATTTTTTAGATATGTCTACTACCTTTGATCGTTTTCTTATTTTCTCATTACTTAAACGTTGATCATACAATAGTTGAGCTTAGTACTGAGCATAGTTATAGTAGTGTTATAGTTTAGTACTTACTGGTTGAAAGTTTGATAGGTTAGATTTAAAGAGTGTTTGCAGTCGTCAAAATGCTGCCCAGGCTAAATAAGACCTTATATTTAAACCGACCTTTAGGTTACTTGCTATTTTGATTTTTTGTCCCAAGTATAATAAGATTCAACCTTCTCTATATTTTGATTGTGTAAAGTTCTTTTTTTGCATTTGTCCAAAAACTTTTTGTTAGATATTTAGTTTTTGATAAAATTATTCTTAACGTTCTTAAAATGTTTTTTTGTTGCATTTCTAGGTTAAACACTGAATTTATAAGGGATTAAGCCACAATTCATTGTAATGAAAATTTGACCTTTGGATTTCCACATCGAAATGCGCTTAAAAATAAAAATTATTGAAGAATTGTGTGAAAAAAAAGTTTAACCGAAAAAGTTGTTGAATAGGTTATATATAATCTCTAGATATCTAACATACAGATATTTAGTATTTTGAAATTTGTCACAACGATTAACTACTTTTGATTTTGATAACTTTCAAAAACCATTAAAGTAGAATACAAAATTAGGAGTTCGCACTAGTTTGTTTTAAATGCAATAATTGCTAAACTAAGTGGAAAACCAAGTTTTTATCGTTGATGTGCTTTTTTATTGCCACAATTTATTTTCCTCTCATCACCATTAATATTGTATTTACTACGTTTTGTGACATAAATGATAGATTCCTTTCGGTTTGATTAGAATTAAAAGAATAAAAGACCATTAATCCCGAGCCAGAAAGACATGCATTTTCAATAAAACTCCAATTACGAAGCCACACACCTAAAGTTTTAGGGAACATAAAAGCGCATTTTTTGACGTTAGGCATCATTCGCTATAAAAGTTCCCCTTTCGATTCAACCCTCGTTTGGTTTGGTGCCGAAAGTCACGCAATAATTTATCCCAAAGACAATAAAAACCAAAATATACCGGATATATTTTCGGTGTTTTATGACGTAATGTATTAGTCCGCCCGGTTTTCTATGATTTGTATTCCATTATATTATTTCCGTTTTTCTGCTCTATACGTCTTATCAGGATTAATAGTCTATAAGGATTTAATTCATATGGTTTTTAGAGATGTCAGAGAATATATACGGCGTCTTCCTTTTGTTTTTTCCCTTTTATCCTTAACTGAATTCCACTTTTATATACATAGAATATTATTTATAACATAATATTTACAAAACACTACATTGCATTTAATGACAGACTTTATAAATTTATTTATGAGTTGTAAACAAAACTTTGATAATATTTGTGCAGAATGTATTTAGTCCATTATTAATTATATAGATTTATGTTTTCGCTATTTCATTTTAAATCAATAACGTAGTTTTGTTACATTTTAGAATGTAACGAAATATTTTGCCTACCACATAGGGTATTATTAGGGAGGTTGAAAATTGGACAGAAACAATTGGGCTAGAGATAGGGCAAGCAAAACAAATTGAAACTTATGCGAACGGCACTTAGGGTTTATTTGGAGAGCTGGGGTCGTGGATAAGTTGAATGGCAAGGGGTCGGATTATGGCAACTACAAAAGTGAAATAAAAAGAGGGTAAAATTCACAAGGAATCTAAGCTCCTGCCTGTATGACAAAAAATTTTATTAAAAATCCTTTATAAAAGGTATATAATTTAAAAACCCAATTGGGCTATATCACAAAACGTTTTCGGAATCCATATTCCATCATAAATTTTTGGGCATACATGTATTGAGCCACTAAATATGTGGGTAAAAACCCGTTAAAAATTGTTTGTTTAAATTTAGTTTACATTATATGGTGTTAAATATTATGATGTTAAAGTTATCAGTGGATTTGGTAACAAGACGACGTATAACTCCACATGAAATTGCTATGGATATTTGTTTCTTCATATTGTTCTTTTTAGATGAACTGATGATGCTTTCTGATTAGTCATTTCTTTATCCTTTTTTCTCTCCACCTTTTTTTTGACCGAAAAACCCACAAACAACCCACCAATCTTCGAGTGATCCTTAATTTATATTGGATTAACGGTTTTGCTCATTTTCTCGATCCTATATATATATATATATATATATATATATATATATATATATATATATATATATATATATATATATATATATATATATATATATATATATTATATATATATATATATATATATATATATAAGGATCACTCAGACGAGTGGTGGGTTCTTATATCGGTCTCTATCTAAAGACGGTTCTTATATCGGTTCATCTAAAAAATTTTACAATATGAGAACCACACAATCATGGAAACGATGTTAATTGTTACCTTAAAAAGATGTGTAGCAGTCAATGTTATTAACAAACATGTGAATAAAACTAAGTAAATGGACATAATACGCTGATCTTGTATAAACAGTTAAGCAACTAACAACATATAATGCTAATTTTTTACAAGTTCATATTATGAACTTGTAAAAAATTAGCACAGCAATTGACCATGTGGTCTAAAGTAAATTCAATATTATTTAATGTTAATAAGTGAGTAAGAACCAAGAAAATCATAGATAACTTCCAACTATTTAATGGATATTCAACTTTGATTTTTACTTTAGGTAGCATTATAAGTGATATTAATAAAATTTTAAAAAATAGTAAAAATGAAGTTACCGATCAAAGCCCTATGAATGTCGCCAAAAAAATGGCGTTTAATGAAACAGGAACGAACTAAACCGCAAAAAGACAGCCAACCTTAAGGTCAAAAATACTTTTGACAGATCAACAAGGTGTAGATACCAACCCAAATTTTGGGCGGTTAATTTAAGTTTAAATGAGTTTGGATGACTACCCGGTTGCAAAGTACAACACAGTGAAAAAAGTTGGTAGTGTAATAGCAACTCCCCTCACTAATCAGCCCAAATTTACAAACAGGAGATTTTCATTCAACCTCATAAGTATGTAATAACGTAAAAAACTTTATTTTTACTATTTTTTAAAATTTTATTAATATCACTTATAATGCTACCTAAAGTAAAAAATCAAAGCTTAATATCCATTAAATAGTTGGAAGTTATCTATGATTTTCTTGGTTCTTACTCACTTATTAACATTAAATAATATTGAATTTACTTTAGACCACATGGTCAATTGCTGTGCTAATTTTTTACAAGTTCATATATGTTGTTAGTTGCTTAACTGTTTCTACAAGATCAGCGTATTATGTCCATTTACTTAGTTTCATTCATATGTTTGTTAATAACATTGACTGCTACACATCTTTTTAAGGTAACAATTAACATCGTTTCCATGATTGTGTGGTTCTCATATTGTAAAATTTTTTAGATGAACTGATGATGCTTTCAAAACTCGAAAGCGAAACGTCTTCAAAATAAATAAAGTAGCCTATCAACTTTGTCTTTTATTTCTCCACCTAGAGACCGATATAAGAACCCACCACTCGTCTGAGTGATCCTTATATATATATATATATATATATATATATATATATATATATAATATATATATATATATATATAATATATATATATATATATATTGGATTGACGGTCGTACTCCTTTTTCCGATATATATATATATATATATATATATATATATATATATATATATATATATATATATATATATATATATATATAGGTATATAATATATGTTCGGAAAGATTTTCGGGGTTAGTACAATTAGAAATACAGCTCAGATTAATACTATTACAAGAATTAATATTAGCAGTATTCCGGGTTGAACCGCGTCGATTATCATTGCGCCTAGCTTTCGACGTCCTCTTTGATCTCTTCTCCAGGACTTCCGAGCCCCCAGACACTATACTTGAGAATCAAATTTTTAGGCAGTAAATTCTCCGAACTGTGAATGCGATAAAGCAACAAAATAGTTGCCAGTTTATAATGATAGATATTCTAGCAATTTAAAATTAAATTATTGACATGAAGCAAAATTATCATATTAATGATCGTTTTGTATTTGTTAAGGTATATAATAAAATGTATTTAGTAACATCAATATTTATGTATAATATTATATTTATATACAATACTTATATATAGAAAACATCTAAAGTACGATAATATTCTTTGTAAAAGTCATACACGACAACATCGCATTCTAGGACCGGTAGAAAGGAATAGTAGATCAACGTTGTCATAATATAGAGAGAGATAAATTGCTCGTTGACTTCCTAGCTTAGCATTCAGTAGCGTATCGTTCACACTGTTGCAGTGACTTTTAAAAATTAATCTTAATATAATATGATATGAGACTTATATTTAACTTTAAAGTGTATACTTCTTATCACAAAAAACACTTACTTTCAAATTCCATAATTTTGTACAAAACATACGAGACAAAGAAACTTTCTATGACATTTAATGACAAACTATAATTTTTTTTAATGACATTTTTTGTTTGTTACAAAAATTAATTATTAAAAAGGCAGGTAGAGAGATTTACCCTGCTGTTATTTCAATGAAAGGTTTCTTTTCATTGGAATTACTGATATTTTAAATATACTAATTTACATAATTAGGAAAATCCAATTCTGAACTTGCCGATTACATGAAGTAAACTTTTACTTTTAGTGAACATACAAACACTCACATATATATGTTATAATTAAATAAAATAAATCGAATCGAATATACCTAATATGATATAAGAAGTATTCATTTTTTTAAGAGCAAAGTATATTGGTACAAAATGTATTTTAGTTTGAAAACTAGGTTAACAAAATAAACTTACTTACATACGAAAGTAATCTTAATAAAATGGTTCGACCTATATATAGGGTGCAGCTCACAATGATAAGGAGGGAGGCGATGTACAATTATGTTGTTTTCACGAGCCATTTCATCGACTGCATATTTTTTGAAAACGGGTATATGTAATAATTGTACTTTTAACATGTTGTCATCGAATGGTATATTTTTTGAGAAAGCCAGTTGATTATTTTATCTTTTCGCCAGGCTGTCGTTGGTGATGGCTCCAACCGTCGACTGGGGTATGAGGCATTGTCTATTGCTTCATCATATGACAGAATTTGCTTCAAGGCTTGGTAGAATATTTGAAAACCAACCTTCGAATCTTTGAGCGTCCATTTCCTCATGTTAATCGTTGGTTTTCTTGAATTCGAATAGTAACAAGCCGTTGTTACTAACCTATATCTATTATTATGAGCCTCCGCCCTTTACCCACCGAATAGCATATTTGGTATGACCTTCAAGCTGAATGCGTTTTCTACCTCTGGTTTCAATGGTTTCAACAGGTCCATCATTCAATTTGCCTTCACTTTGTTTAAAATTGTTTACAATTCTGTATACACTTCTCGTCAAAACTTTAGTCAAATCACTACACAGGGTAACTACATCGTTCACCGACATACTTTTATTCCTTTCACGGAGTCCACAATACACATTGAATATAATAGTTTTTTCTCCCATCGAAAAATTTGGACGTCGTTTACTTTTACTGCTTTCACTTTCCATATTACTCACAACAGTAAAATACGTATTCACTGCTTAGATAATCTAATCGATATGTGAGTCATGTCCTGCGGTGGGCTCACGATAAGTAGAATACTATTTTGCTGACGTCACGTTTCGTAGCAACGACGAATAGAATCGACGGTTGCTGGGCAACGTGACGCCAGCAAAATAGTATTCTACTCATCGTCATCACACCACTGTTTACTTCGATAGCAAAACAATTGAATACCTGAGTAGCCGACTTTTACCGACTATCGCGGTGTTAGGAAGGTGTAACTATTACCTTCTAAATTAAAATTATTATTTATTGTAATTAATTCAAATTTATAAAACAATAATGAGTTGTACAGCGATGTAGTATATATTTTCTAAGTAAAAATATTTAAAAAATAACATTTTTGATTCTAAAAGTATGTCGAGTGGGAGATAAAAAGATGTATGTGCGTCCTTCATCATTTTTAGTGGCGAATTTCGATTTCTCGTCCCAAAAGCTCCAGCTTACCAAATTTCGTGTTGTTATCCCATGCCTATCACGAAATATTCAAAAATAAAAGTTTAACTTTGACACCCTTTATTTTGGTTATTATCAACTTTCGTACTAAAGTAATTTAGTTTAAATAGGCCTATTTTAATTTCAGGAATCTAAGATTAAGTTATGGCCATTCATTACCAAACACCATGTATATTATATTAATATATATAATAACCCAAATGTCAACAATAATCATATTAAAATTAACATAATTATTAATAGGTACACTTCATCTAATTTATATAACGATGCACGTCATCGGCGTCATAGCCTGTGACGTCATATGATACCAACACGAAATATTTAGGTTTTAGGTGTATTCTTTTTAGTATCACTTTACCCAGTACACAGCCACTAGGCATATTTTATTATATACGCGTAGAAATAATATTTAAAAATTTCTATTAATGTTAACTTAAAGAAATACACAATAATATGTTTCATTTAATTTGTATAAATCCATTATAAAGAGTTTTTATCAAGAACATTTGTTCGAAACACACTGTAACTGTAATCGAACGAAGGTAAAATTTTGGCATAAATTGATAACACTTATTTGACAGTTGCGGTGTTGACACTTTTTGTACTTTATTATTTTGAATTTTAAAGTGAATACCTCTTGTTTTATATTTTTACCTATTTAATAAAATCTGTTCTTTTTAGAACAAAATTAGTGTGTTTTATTTCAAAAATGTCACGTAAGAATTTAAATAGTCGTTGTAAAGAGATAATAATACTTTTGCAATAATTATGTGACCTATTTGATTTAAAATGGAGTCAGGATTTTTTTATACTTTGACAACTATGTCAACTTCGATCTCTGACGTAGATAATGACGTAAGTCGTTATCTAAATTAGATGAAGTATACATATTTATTTAATACAAGTAGCTTTGTCGTAACTTCTTATAATATTTTTCGTACGCCATTGGAAGACCTACAATAGCAATGAACCATCACTATTACTTCCAAGAATTTACTGCCTAGATTTCTGGATTCTGACTATACTACACTGATAACTAACCAATGTACTACTGCTACTGGGAACAAAAAACGGTTCATTGATACCGTCGATGGTGACGTGGTTTGGGTGGAAGTTGGCGTGGGGGTTAGCGTGGGAAATGGCGCGTGGGGATTGCGTCTCCATGTCGAAGATATCCGTATGCCGTCATCTCTTTTTTAAGAGAATTTGACCTTTTTTTAATTTCTGTGGCTTCTCGGACAACTCTTGGTTTATAGAAGCGAATTGGTGTTTTGATGAGATGATGACAGTTTTCAAAATCAATTTTGTGACCTGTATAAAGATGGTATTGACCTAGAGCTGAAATTGAATCGTAATTGCGAATAATAAAATAAAATGTTTAAAAATCATATTTTGGATGTTACCATTTGTTTGGCCTATATAAAATCGGAGGCAGTCTGCACAAGGAATTTCATAATCTTCCTGTTATTTATTTGGAAGGTTGTCTTTGATTGATCGGACAAGAAATAAAAGTTTTTGTTGGGAGATAAGTATTGTCTTTTCCTCTTGATTTAAGAATGTTGTCGATTTTATCAGCGACACCTTTAATGTAAGGAAGAAAATCTTATGATAAGTTAATGTTATTTAACCTTGGGTCTTAGGGTTGAAATTGAGTGGGAGATTGATGGCTGTGGATTCTCTTATTGATCACCAACCATTTTGAATGAGGTCTTGTTTTAAACTAGAGAACTCAGCGGGTCTACTTGCATCATCTCAAAGGCGTATTGATCTGGAGACAAGGGTATTAATGGCTAAATAATTTTGTGAAAGTGGACCTTTTAACAGTTGTCACTTTTGTACCCATCTGTATAACTCTGTATTACTGATGTTCTTAAGATTCCTTTTACATATATTATTTATACACTATTCTAATTTTCGATAAGCTAAGTTCCGAGCAATGAGATTTTACTGCAGCATGTTTATTAAGCAGCAACTGATAAGTCGAAATGAGTATCGTCTATTAAGGAAAAAAAGCTAACCGTAAATATTTTTAATACGGTCAGGTTCGATTAATCCTTTTAACTATATTTTTAATATTATCTGTATTAAATTATTTCATTTAAGTATTTATCTTTCGAATCTTTTATACTTCCTTATTATTTCGCATCGATTGTTTTAAAGTTGTTACATTATGATAGCGGCTTATTTTAGGCTCTTTAATCTATTGGAAACAAATTGAATTAAATTAAAACCAAGGATTTAATTAACCAAACACAACTCTGAAAAGTCATTGTTAAACTCTACTACGACAATTGGGTCAATGACTTATTATTATCGAACAAGACGTTACTCATTCATCATCGTAGTTGCAATCAAGCGATTAATCGAGTGAAAATATCGAACATAATTGATATATTTTCATCTACCAAACAAGTGATTGTTACGCCAATTTTGCGTTGAACAATAGATTCCTATTAATACACTTTTGTGGCACCTTCTACCTGCGCAAAAGAAAAAAAGTCGGTTGAATTAAGTTTCTCCACATTTTTAATGTTATGATTAGATAAAGAATAAGGGAACGAAAATATTTTGGTTAACGAACCAGAAGAACTTTCTAAACCGTTTAAAAATGTTGGAATTAGATGTCTTTCTCGTTATTATTACTTAATAACACAAGCTAGTAACACACTCGATTGCATATTCGAAACTATTAAATTTATTGTTTTGATAAGAATTCATGTTTTAAAATATATTTACCTCTTTAGGATATTTATATTTTAATTTTGAGAATGTTTTGTTGATGGCCATGATTGTTGTATTGGTAATTTTTACATTAGTAATATTTTTTATTATTCATTTTGCAGCCGAAGGTCTTCCTCTTCTTCATCACTTTTTTTCTTTTCAGGAGTCACTTATTTCTATATATTGTGTCTTCTTTATTTAAACCTTTCTCTCTTAAGTCTGCCACACAGTCCTTTCATCTTCTCCTAGATTTTCCTTTATTCTCCCTTCCCTTAACTTCTTAACGGCTCTATCTTTCGTCTCAAATAATTGTCATTTCTACGTTTGACGTGACCATACTCTTGCAGTCTTTGTTCTTGAACCTTTTTTAAGATTGTACTCACCATGGCCCTTTCCCCAATCACTTCGTTCCGGATCTTAGCTCTTTTACTCTTACGAAAATCCTCCATAACATTTTCATTTAAGCTACCTCTATTTTCTTTATCTAAATCTTCTTTGAAGGCCACACTTCATCGCCGTACACCAACGCAGGCCTCACCGCACTCAAATTCTGGACACCAACCAACCGGTCTGTATCATGTGAGTAATTTCTTGATCTAGTGTCCAATTTTTCATTATATAGGTGCCAAGGTAGCTAAATTCTCCTACTCGTCTTAGTTTTTTCCCAAGCAATTCTATGTCCCCAACCATTTCTGTTCCTCTCAACTACATATACTCCGTTTTCCACCTGCTAACTTTAAGTCCTCCCTCTTTAATAGCCCTTCTCCAACCCTCCTACTTTTCCTCCTCTATACGATATAATCCGCAAATATCATTGAACAAGGAGCCCTCTCCCTTACCTTTTCTGTCAGTACATCCATAATAAGACTAAACTCATTTGTCCCTCATAAGTTTCTTTGATATAAGGTAGAGTAGCAATATTAATGTGCCCTTGAGATATGGTGTGATTAGTTATTTATAATTTTTATTGGGAATAAGCCACAATTTTACTTTAAAATAAGTATATTTGACGTTTCGATTTTCACTTCGGAAATGTTTCTTAAAATACTTAAAAAACATTTCCGAAGTGGAAACCGAAACATTAAACAAACTTAATTTAAAGCAAAATTGTGGCTTATTCCCAATAAAATTAGTAAATCACATTAAGATGCCACAAGAAAAAGGCTGCATAATAGTGACTAGTTATGTTACTAACTTCTTGGATTGTAATTGGATCCATAGATAAGGTGTTAAATACGATGTTTTTGATTAGAGTATTTAGATTATCAATAAGCAGGTTAATGTTAAGTAATGTATAGGTTAAGGAAACGACTACTGTCGCTTCATCAAAAAACAATTGTGAAAGTATATTATTCTGATTGACCACCCTTACCTGCTGTTTAAAGATTTTATTAGTGAAGAATTGCATTTGCAATGAGCTGCCAATGCATCTAAGTAGACAATAGAAAGGGCATCCAAAGATATTTTAAACATAGATTTACATTGATTTACTATTTATCTTTCAATTCCATTTCATTATGAAAAGAATTCCATAAAAAGGAATTCTTCTACAAAATATCTTGGAGAAATATTTAAATTAAAGACAGTTAAAATGTCGTTATTAAAGTCTTCGAGCTTTTAATTTGGTATGAAAAGTTCCTTAGAAATTTTAACTGATTAGGTCTTAGAATTTTAAGCTGATTAGGTCAAATAATACTGTATCAAAACTTTAAAGAAAATATGTGAAAAATTTTGTAACCCACATTTTAATAAAAGTTTCTAGTCTAAAAAGTTGGGCTAAGATGGTTTTTTCAAAGAAAGTACAAAGAAAAAGGAAAGTAGACTCTTGGATAGATATAAATTCTACCGGACAGACGAAATACATGTCATGGCCCGTGTCAATGACGCAAAATTTTTCAAATCCGTTCAAACCGAGAATTGAAAAAGATTGAGGCATGTCTCTATCGAGCAGTGTACTCAACTGACTACGATTTTGATGATGATTGATATCATAAGGTCATTTAGAAAAGAGTACTTTCCCATGTTTGGCAGGACTTACGCTTGTTAGCATATTAAAATTTTAAAGGTAAAGAACATATTTTAACTTGATAGTTTTTAAATGTAATTATATAAGCCTCACTTATTAATCTAACTAAAATAAAATAGAAAACAATACCATAATATGACAAGAAATTTAAATCACCATTTTTATTATTCCCAATAAAATCTCATATTCTAATTTTAGAGGGATAATTGCTAACTAATGACACTTAAGCTTGGAATGAAATGGGTAGTGGCTTCTCAATTTATCTTTGTACTGAAGACAAAAGAAAGACTTGATGTGCCTTTTGTTTGGTAAGACGATATTTCGAGAGCTTGCGACGGTAACAAAAGAGTAACGAGTAACAAGGAAGCTTGTTTCAAAATATTGACAAGAAATCCCGAGCTTTTGTTCTTTGTACAAAGGTAACAAAAGGTACCATTATGCCACTTTTAGCTAACAAAATTATTTTATATCTATCATTTTCAGTTTATTTTCTCAGCGTTATGAATATTACTGTAACATCTGATAAAACATATTTAACTAAAAGATATTAGTTTTCGAATGAAGCTATCAGAATACAAAAAGCAATAATAAATATAACAATAAAAACAGAGTTTTTAAAATATTTTTTCATACTTAAATATTAATGCAAAACTATTAATTGTTAACTTAATTTCTGTTTACAGAGAAAGTTTTTTATTTATTTAAATTAACGTTCATGTGATATCTTTAGTTATTACCACGAGTTACAATTTACAGTTTCATTATCATACAGTCTTCTGCGTCCAGAGTTGGACATAGGCTTGCCCTAATTAATTCAGTTCTCCAGTTTCACTTCAGCCATTCTAACTCTGTCTCTGAGAGTCAAGCCTAAGAAGCGAGTGTTCCATTCGTCTGTGGGGCTACTCTGAGTTTGGTTGCTGTAGCCTGGGTTACAGCAACCTGGGTTAAGTGTTTCGGCACCGTAAGTCATGACTAGAACTTTAAGTAAATATATTTATGAGAGAATTCTATTTCGTTGAAGTCGACTTTTAAATTTTCGCTTGATACTAGATTTGTCATGTATTGAGTCTTTCCAAAATTTGTATTCAAACCAACTTCGTTACAGGCAACATCTAGCTCAGAAAGCATAGTTCCAATCTCTTTTAACTCACCTGTCTAATTTCTATCTTATCGAATGCATGAATGTAAATTTACAGTTGACACGGTATATAATATAAATTACAAATACTACAGTTTAAAAACCATTTATAGTTGACACAGTTGACAGTTGATTTTTCTCGAGAAATTTGATCGCCTTGTTGATTTAGTCTGTGCTGTTTAGGAACTCTTTAAATATAGATCTGCCGAGCTGTTGGAAAAAAAGTGGACATTTCATAAGTATATGCCTGATTCGACAAGTAGTGATGCAGTGCTGACATTTTCGAAAAGTAGTGTTATAGTGCTGATATTTTGGAGGAGGAGATGATGTCAACAGATAGCCTTGTACATAGGTGTATGACCTATACGTATAAATACCATATTTTTAAGAGATAAACTAGGACAGCTGAATAGGTTTGAATGGTTTTTTGTCAACGCAATCGGTTTTTTTGTTAGCATTAATTGTTAAAGTTAAAGTAAAAGTTATTTCTTCACCCTAGCGATTAACTATTTACCACCACAATAAATCAGTGACCAGACAATTTAAATCAACAATTTAAACACACACTAATCCCGACATTGGATGCTACCCTATCAAAGTGACTATTGTATCTTGGGTTATAAGAAGCTGATATATGCTATGAATATCTTGGACAAGGGGATGTTTGGTTGATGTATAGAGGAAAATGAATCAGTGCATATGGCTATGGGTGTGTTCATATATTGTTGAGCATATCTGAAAGCACGTGAGATAGCTAAAGATTTACTCGTATGGATATTACACCAAGGAGAAATTTTATAGAATTCAATAGGGTTTTGTACAGTGATTACAGAACATCCAACTCCACTTTCAGTCTTTGACGCAGCAGTGTAAAGAACTATTTTATATTTGTTTTGATTTATCAGCCTTATCTAGCCTAAAAAATCTTAATGTACCAACAATGGTCTCTTCCTTATTAAATTTGGTGAGGAAAATATCATGATATGGGAATATATTGGCCAATACAGATTATTGGAGAGTGGTACAGTTCTGGTTTCAGACAAGTTTATATGTTTTAATAACGGTTGTAGAAGATTGCTACCAATCTAACCTCACAAACTCGTGGACAATGTTTGAGGCACATAAAATGAACGAGGCAGCGTTGCTGAGACTCGGAAGACATGTGGGCATGATTGTTAAAACATACCCGCTAGTATATAGGTAAAAAAAGAAAAGAATACAAGATGATTGCTACTAGAGCTATACCAGAAATATTGAGTGTAAATAAATAAAATAAAGTAAATATTAAACAAATTGCCAAAGGGCGCCACCGAATTCTTTCTTTTTAGCTTCTAGGAATTGATATGCGATTATACGATTCTACGCATAGATATTATATATACATATACATACATAGATACATGATTATAAATATAAATATATACTGACCATATGATTATGAATAAATACTTACACAGAAATTATTATTTTGTACCAAAATTCATTTATATAAATTTTTATACGTGCTGTTGTATAACAGGTTCCAAAAATTAATCAGTAATTATAATATATTTCCAGCCAAGTATTAAAAAATAAACGATTTGCGTTGATAAATTTATTAGAATATAGGGTCACCTAGGGTTAGTGTGACGTAAAAATATGCAAATTTGATTTTTTAAATAAAAAAATATATAATTGTTTTTAATTGAACGGTTTCAGATTTTTAATGAAGTCTTTCTGGTCAATTGCCACAATCATTGTACAGTGAATAGGCCTGTTGCATTGTTAAAATTCATTTTACATTATATTTTATTTAAGGGGGTAAAGTGTTACACTATCCTATCATTATGGGGTTACTCTCATTAGGATTAGAGATATAGTGACAACTAGCTTTTTTTGCCATTTAAAAGCACCTAAGATTGAGCGTGCCTTGGTGTGATAAAGAAAGGCATTCCAAAAAATATTGTAATAATTTTTGGCATGTAAAAATTCGACAATTTTAAATTTTTTATTTAAAACACCAATTTTTTATTAAATGTAGGAATTTTACTGAGAAACTTTTCTTCTTTTTCAAATTCAATCTAACAGTCAAAAATATCAACTTTTCCATTAAAAGTATACCAAATTCATTCACCATTGAGGGATAATATCGGATTTGTCAATATTCCTATATTCTGAGATATTCTAACAAATGAACTGTCTTGTTCATTGACAATAAAACACTTTTTATCATTATTAACACTTCTTAATCCCACTACTTCTATTTTATCTTTAGTATCATCAAAGTTTTTAATTACACACACATACCTAAAAGCAGTTGTACCACGCTTCCCATCCGTAAAAGTTGCAACTATAAAAGAGCCTTGGTTAATATCTTTCTCGTTTACAGGTTTTAATGTCGCAGTTTCCTCTAAGAATTCCTCTTTTGCTTAGTCACTTTCCCCTAAAGATATTATTTTCTATCTCCTTATCACTTTTTGATTCATCTTTTTTTGACTTTTTCTTGATTGTTTTTGGACAGGTTTATTATAATATAATATATATATATAATTATAATATGGACTCACTCACTAAACTTTCTGTTTTTTTTTGTCGTTAAAGAACTAAGGTATTCTTCTTTTGTTATCATTTCTGCAGTATCAATTCTTCTTTAACTTTCTTGTTTACGCTAGTTTTAACTATCTTTTCCAGAATCATATGCTCAAACAATTTCCCTGGTGTTTCCTGGCACACAGAAAATTCGGTGATTTGACACCCTTGTAATGAACTGAAGGATAAGAAAGTGATTTAATGCTCTTTTAATAGAGTGATAGATGATAAAACCACTGATCCCTTGCTCTTCTGATGGATTGGAGGTTTTGCGAGTAACACCATCATCTGTTATCGTCTTGGTTATGGAGTTGACGATTATAGGCTCTTTGAATCTCTTTAGTTTATTAGGATAATAATTTTCTTCTTTAATTTAATTAGGATAATAAATGCCTGTTTTCTTATAACTACTTACAAGTCATAATTAGTCTATTGCTCTCCATGCCAGTCCTAAAACATTTGAAAATTCACTTTTAGGTAACTTTTGCCCAATATGACGCCGAACCCAATTGGTTAAAAGTTGATCCCACCTAATTTTTAATCCTCTGAAGACACCAACGTCTAATGGTTGCAAGATATGAGAAATATTGGGAGGCAGTTTCAAAATTAACACATTATTTTTTAGTGCTATTTCTAATAGTTCAACGGTAATATGGGACAGATGACCATCGTAAATTAAAATTACTGGTCGTTGTGTAACATGATCTAAAAACACATCTTAAAGTGTCTTAGTGTGACATGTCACAGTATACCCATGTTTCACTGTCACAGAAACCCCACAGTGTGGAAATCTGTGGGGTTACTGTGACATACCTAAACAAATAATAGTTAGACAATTAGACATTTAAAATAAGTTTAAATGTTTAAAATAAGTAATGCAATACCATGCAGAGAAAAAATCATATTTAAATAGAAATAATTTTGAAGAAATCCAAAATTTGGACTAATATATCAGCATTTCAAATTCGAATTAACATACATATCCTAACACCGCTGTCACACTAAACCTAGGTGACCCTATCATATTAAATTTTCTGCCATAAAAACTATGCTATCATACATTTCCAAATCGAGTATAGTATAACAAGACAACTTTTTGAAGTAAAAAGTAATATTTACTTCCAAAAAAATGTTGTAATGTTGCATGTTTCATATGATTTTATTACTATTGACATATATGAACTTTCAGTTCTTGGATATCTTCGTTCACTTAAATGCAGTCGTCCCTAAAATGTGTAGTTGACATTTTAATATAAAAATATTTCGTTTTAAAACATGTTGGCTTGACTGATTTCGTATAACGTTTGACATGTTTACTCTGTTGCCGTGATGGCAATAACATATATAGAGCTTGTCAAATATAGAAACAGGTCTGAGATTTTGCCTGTCTGATTAAAAGAAAGAAAGATACAACATTCGGAAGAGCAAAGGTGCATTGTACGCACGATCGAGACACTACCTCTTCGGTTGAAGTATAGGTAAATTTTGGTTCGAAACATAAAGTTGAAAAATATATATATCTAATGAAAATATCGTAGCATGCGTTGATATTTTTCCATAAAACATAATTTGTTAAATCAACTTTGAAAATCTTTAAGTTGGATGAATAAATAAAAAACTTGTTCACAGTTTTAATTGAAAGTTTTGGTAAATACTGAAGATTTTTTTTATTTACAAACTCTGAACAGCCTATATGGTTATTAGCAAAAAAAAAGAATATTAACATTCAGAGAATAGTACACTAATCAAATTTTTGTATAAATGTTTTATTGCTATTAAATATTAACTAATCACTTTGGCGCTGCACTTTAAGAATAGTTCTTTCAAATTCTTCAGGATTCTGAATTAACTTCTTTCCGCACTGGTAATGGGCAGTCCCCTAGAAGGTGTTTTATTGTCAGTGAGGTCTTGCAAGCATAACACTCCGTATGGGGACCTCGTGTCATAAAATGCCCATGCATTAGGTCACTAAAACTATAACCAAGACCAGAGAAAAACGTGGTGGATCTATCAGACCATGGTTAAAATGTTGGTTTTATCTCTTTTTCTTCTTCTTCTTCTACGGCACTACAGCCCAAATTGAACCTTGGCCTCTTATATTTTTTGCCTCCACCCTTGCTTGTCTGTGGCTGATGTTCTCCATATACGGACTACTAAAAGAGCTTGTGCGTCGCTGTTCACTGTGTCTTCCCAGCGCTTTCTTGGCTTTCCAATCGGTCCCTTTCCCTGCATTCTAGCATTCAGTGCTCTTTTTAGTAGCCTATCATCTTTCTCTCTTATTACATGTCCGGCCCATTGCAATCTTTGTATTCTAATGAAGTCTGCCAGTGGTGCTTCCTTAAAAATTCCACGAGGAAACTAAGTTCCTGTAGCTGGCTGTATACCATATATCACAAAAAAAATTTGTTTAAAATCCTTTATAAAAGGTATATAAAAATGCCTCAAACGGGCTATCACAAACACATTGCAGAACGTTTTCGGATTAAACAATCCATCATCAGTGCAAACGGTTGTACATGCTAGTAGCCACCAAAATATATGGGTAAAAACCCATTTAATGTTTTAAATTTGAAGTTGTTTTACATTATTAGTTTTTATAATTTGTGATGTTTAAGTTACCGTTGGATAGGTAACATGGCGGCGTATGACTCTACATGAGTAAGACTCTACATGAGTAAAATGGTCTCAGGATTTACTGTTTGTATTTTGAGAACGATTTCCGAATTGGAAATTGAAACGTCAATAAACGTATTTTTTATCTTAAAAAAAAAAAATTTTTCTTCCTTAAAAAGTTGATAAAGCTCGTTGTTGTATCGACTATTGAAGATTTCGTTTTCCCTCACAGGTCCTAGTATTCTCCTCAGTACTTTCCTTTCGAATGTGTCGTGTTTGGTTTTGGACGATTCTTTCAGGACCCAAGACAAAGTCTGTCCGGTGGTTTTGTATTCGTACACATGCCTGAGTTTCATCCATTGTGGCTCTAATGAGTCTAATTAGCTTGTGTGGTATTGCCAATTCAGCCAATATATTGTAGAGTGTGTTTTTTTTTTAATAAGTCGTATGCCTGTTGGAAGTGTACAAACACGTTGGTGTTATATCTAAAAAAATTCTATGGCTTCTTGTGCATATTGATCTGCCGGATAGTTTCTCGTCATTCTAATATTAGATGGCAGCCACTCAAATACAGTGCGTCTGTTATGTCTATTATTCAATTCTTGCCTAATGAGTTTGGCCACATGGTGGAAAGAATAGATTTTAGTGAGTCTGTAATTATTAGGAAGTTAATGTCAAGACTTTTGTAACATGACATATTGCTTTATATATTACAAAGAGTTCTTCTGTTCAGATAGTATTAGTTTCCGCTAGTTTATATTTCTTAATATAATCCTTTGTTACGAAGACAGATGCTAAACAATGTTAAGTCTTAGATCCTTCGGTTAATAATAGCTGAATAAAGCTTCGGTGTTTGAAGAAGGAAAATTGAGAAATTAAAGTTTGATATTTAAAATTAATTAAATGATGATTAGTTTCTTTCCTATTTTTTGACAATGGATCAAAATTTATATGAGAAGATATTAGCCAAGGGTGGAGTCGGCATTTTGCTACGATAGATTTCGGGGACTTCAAAGTTTAGTACATTTAAAATTCATCTGTAGTTTTTATAAAAGGGAATGTGGGTTTTTGTGTGCTAAATATTTGAGAAGCGAATAGTTAGATGACATTGTAAAGATTTGCTGCGTATAAAAGTAATAATTCCTGTCTTCTAATGGTAGTTCTAATTATAGTTCACCGAGTTGGGCATGAAGACTGGCATTCATAATCGATCTTGCAGCGGATCAGATTTTTATATTTTCATTTTTATCAGAGTTATACCGTCCGCTTCCCAGTTCGTACCAGAAAGATATTTCAAGAGCTTTAGTCTTTTTTTGGCATGCTTTCAGGTTTGAACTTGATCAAATATTAAACCTAGATATTGAATGGTTTTTACATATTCAAGTGTCTGTCCCTTAAATTTTAAAGCAGTTATTTACTTTATCTGATTTGGTCTTTTTGGAAATATGATACAGCCAGTTTTAGATGTCACTCCTTTTAGACCATGCTATAAATTTATCGAGTTGATCTTGTAGTAATTTGGCCATCCTATGAAAATTGTTTCCCTTTAAGAATATTTTAAGATCATCCGCCTACAATATTGCCTGAATGGGTTTATTCATTGATTTGATTATATCTCTAATAGCTATAAGGAAAAGCGTCGGGCTGATTACCGAGCCTTAAAGTATGCCATTTTGATACCTTACATTAGAATAAAAGACCGTTTACTTTTACTTAAAGAATGTTTAAAAGTGGTATTGCTTGGCCCGTCGTTCGCCAGACGTAATTGGCTGAAGTGTTTTGTGAAATTTGAGTTTTTCAAATCGCAGGTCGCCAACGAGAGATTTGGAATACTCGAGACTTTGGAAGATTTGGAATATTTCCGTGATAGCTCCATGATTTCAGTGTAAAGAGTATCTTGTGATGCCAAGCCTTATCAAATGCTTTTGTGCAAATCAAAACAAATTGCAATACATTTTTAGTTGTTGCAGAAGGAATTCTTAATAATATGTGTATCTATATCTACTAAATTGTAGGTGGTCAATTTAAAGGGACGAAATTCAGATTTTTCATTAAATAGTTAGTTATCTTCTTCCAGACACCTCAATAAACTGTTTTTATATTTTTTTTCTAAAAGCTTACACATTACAATAATAACCTTTTATGGTTGTTGCGGCCTTTTGCAAATAAAAAACTTTAAATTTAAGAATTTTTTAAGTTATTACTCCTTATGTATACAAAACTTGACCTGCAAATATCAGTGTAATGCGCCTCCTTCCTAGTTCGATCCACTTTTTATAAAATAACATCCATAATAAAAGGCCATTGTTCTAAAATAATAGCTTATCTTATTCTACTGATTAACTTCTTGTTCTTGACCATAACGTTCGCATCGCCTTCTGTGATATAAATTCAGTGCATGTATATCCTCATTTGGTAACACTCATTTAAACAACTAAGGATAAGACACGATTATGGGTAGATTCCTAAAAAGTACAGCCACTGCACGATTTCTAATTTTAGAATAATTTTCGCAATAAATAAATACATAGGAGGGCATTGGTGGTTTATGGTTAAGTGATTACGATTTAGTGAGAATTTTTTAGTTCGTGTAATTGTAGTTGTTCGGTAGGTCTTTAAAATATAATAGGCAAACGTGAAATCAAGTACTTTTTTATCTAATGTTGGTAAGTTCAAAACGTGACCTTTAGGAAGTTCCCAATACAACAAAGAAAAAGGAATACATGAAAATTATATTAACGTAAATAAGTTTTGTTCAAACGAATAAAGTTGTAAGGAAATCAAGAATGAGAAGAACTGTTATTTGTTACCAATGCTCAGTTTTGAGAATAAAAATAAAACAGCTCATATATTATAATGAATAATAAAACTTTCAAAAATTATTTTATTGATGTTTTTACTTACTGGTCGTAAGCTGTCTGGAAAATAGTGTGTATACTGTAAATTTTTACGAACATCATAATACATGTAAAAAAGTTAGAAGAACATATTAAGGAAGAAGAAAACACAACCTCTTTTATTAATAATAGGATAACAGTGATCGGAATTACGATATCTGGTAAGCGAATACAAAACGCTAACAAGATAGGCAGTGATGTTCCATATTCAGATGTTCAGAAATTTTAAATTTTTTGCGACTTCTACAAGGTTTCAATCATGGATTCAATGATTTTGTTTTTTTTATGCCAGGTTTTTAAAACTATTTAACCAAAATGGTTTCCGATTTGAAATTTAAATATTCAATAATAAATAAGTTACTTTACCCATTTTGTGGTTTATTTACTACACTAGACATATTTTTAGATTACCTTTTTTAAACTTAAACCGTTTAAAATTTACCTCGATTAAACATTATTACGAGTATCACTTTGTTTATACTCTATCTATTTGCAACTAGCATTATTCATTACAAATATTTGCCTCACCTGTATTTTCTTTCCGCTCTTTAATTTTGTCAAGAAGCTTCTCTTTTAATAGTGGTACTATTTTTGGAATCCTTATTACTATTATTATTAAGGCACATTTATACTATTCCTTCCATCCAACACTTTGTAGCATTAGGGGATAATCCTTTATTAGCGACTTTGACGATTTGACAAATTATCTTTGGGGTATCTGCCTACCTGCCGACAGAGTAAGGGAAAGCTGTCTAGCTGTGATGAATTTGATGCCGTCCGTGTTATCCTTATCAGTTAGTAGAGTTCACCAAATATAGCTGAAAGTGTGAAATTCCCATTGCCTGCGCTAACAATGAAATGAAGTGAGAACGCACATAAAAACCGTCTGGACCGTCAGTGCGAGCAAAGAATATAGACGCTAAGCGTCTATATTCTTTGGTGCGAGTGCGAAGTCCGTCTTTCGACAAATGCGCATCATGATCGTCACGCGTTTTCACACTTTCAGCTATATTTGGCGAACTATAATTCAGTCCATGCGTTAAAATTCTTTGAGAGAAAAAGCTATTGTAGTAAATGTTCATGACTCCCTTATTGAATATAGATATTTGTAAATAGAAAAACTACTGTCGACATTAACTAATATGTTAGGAGCATATTTTAGGTTGGCTAAGACGTGTTGGTCCACATTGGTTCCTTCCGAAAATTTTCCCTAGAAAATATTTGAGTTTGTTGGGTTATTTGAGTTTGTTTCAAAATCCACTAAATATTATCACGAAGAAATGAATTCTGATATTTTTGGGGATTACTTTTTTCAGATATTATTTAATTCCTACCAAATAATTATGTAGTTATTTTCGATGACGCCAGCTATCACTCAAAATAGTGGAAAAGTTACCGACGCTCTCGTGGAAAAAAGTAGATATAATTGACTGACTTTAACGCAAAATAATACTACACGATCAGATTATGCCGTAGATAACTGGACCAATGCCGTAAACCACGTAAACCCGTAAACCACGCAACAAAGATTGTGGACTGTTGATAATAACATTGAAGAACTTTGTCAATCTATAATCATTCCAATCGAACCAGACAACGAATTTGACACAGAAGAAGAGGAAGAGATCGCTCTTCCTTTGACAGAGGACACATTGCTTAAATGTTAGATATCAATACGATATTTCGATAATTCGTTTTCACATTAATTTTATTTAACATATAAATCTGTCCCTTTTTGATGCTCCAACACTGACCCATGATTTTTATACCTGTTAGGTATATAATGCATGAGATTGTATTGTTATTCCTATGTGAATAGGGTAAACTCAACAAAAAATAATATTCAAACTACATTTCAACAGGAGAGGATATTATTTTGAGTGATTTCAGTTTAACCACTTTTCAGTGCCGGCAAAAAAATTCTTTACATTGCCAAATAAATCAATAAATTCGAAGAAAAATTGCATGCATTTTGTCTGCGCTTGTTTAGCATTTGAGGTTAGAAGGGATAACGTACTTTCAACGGCAGCTGTCTGTAGTTTACTGACCCCTTAGTGTCTTTAGTTTATTCTACGTGTTTGTACTGTACACAGTTGGCTTTATGCGAGTAGTCAGTGTTAAACCTCTTTTTATTTACTAAGTAATCTACTACACTAAAGTTTGGGATCTTTAAATTTTAAATTGAAGTGAAAAATATGGGTCGACATAAACTCATACAATAGGAGAAAGTTCGTGCTTAACAGTACTTGCTAAAGGGGACTTAATTACAACAGCAAGTGATATTAGTGTTTCAAGAGAGGAAATTTATCAATTGAAATGGTCGGCTGCGTCGTCGCCTTTAGGGACTGTTCCGGAAAGATAACCTGGTTCTGGAGCTTCTAAAAAAACATCACCTAGGACTGACACCATTATCAGGTGTCAAGTAATCTTGAATACTTCCATAACTACGACATAAATCCTGAAATAAACATCCTGATCTCTTTCAGAAAGTTTCAACAAGAATGATTCGTCACTGGCAATGATGAAGAAAAGATTAGATTTTTGTAAAAGGTATCAGCATTGGACACCTAAATAATGGAAAAAAATCATGCTCAGTCACGAAAGTACGTTCAGGTTAG
Source organism: Diabrotica balteata (assembly GCA_918026665.1). NCBI lineage: Eukaryota > Metazoa > Arthropoda > Insecta > Coleoptera > Chrysomelidae > Diabrotica > Diabrotica balteata. The sequence goes on from OU898282.1 coordinate 50,737,733, forward strand.
TAAGAGGAAGCTCCAAATTTGTTCGTCGCCCACACACCGTATCAAGGTACGATCCAAAGTTCAGAGTAAAAACCGTCAAACATTCTGAAAGTTTAATGGTATGTGATGCGTTTAGTGGAAATAAAGGAAGGGCAGTATTGTATTTCTTGTCAAAAAATGAGGGCAAGCAGATATGTGACTGTTCTACAACAACATTTATTGAACTTATAGGAAATTCACTAATGTGATTTCTTTATGCACGATGGTGTCCCTGCTCACAAGGCCAAGACAGTGTCAAAGGTCTTGAATGATTATAATATCAACGTATTGGAATGGCCAAATAACTCGCCCGAACCTAATCCCATCGTGAACGCCTGGAATATTATAAAAATAAGGTTTGAAGACAAGGGAAGTTGAAGAGGTTGTGGGTGACCATGGAAGAAGAATGAAATACTGCTAAAACAATCTCAAAAAGGGCGCCACCACAGACCTAAAAAATTATCGACCAATTTCACTTCTTTCATAACTTTACAAAACCTTTACAAAGATTATTAAAAATTGGTTAACAATTTAATTTGACGGATATCAATCAGTAGATCAAGCCTGATTTAGAAAAGGGTACATCACCTGTGACCATCTATTCACTTAAAAAAATCCTAATAGGCTCATTATGTCTGGCTTTTATAGATTATGAAAAAGCTTTTGATAGCGTAGAACTGTGGGTAATAGAAAAAGCATTAGTCAACAACCGAATTGACTTCAGGTACAGAATATTAAAACATAATATTTACGAACAAGCTGAAATGATGGTGGCGTTGGGTAATGGAATCGAAACAAGACCAGTAAAAATCAACTGAGGAGTAAGACAACGAGACACAATATCTCCAAAATTATTTACAGCTGTCCTAGAAGATATCTTTATCTGAGAAAATAAAGAAATCCCTATTATCGGAAGATACTTGAACCATCTTAGATACTCTGATGATGTAGTACTAATAGCCGACACGTGGAATGCACTGAATACGATGATCTAGGGGCTACACACAGAACCTCTAAAAAAGAACTAAAAATAAATTTCAGCAAAACTAAACTAATGTCGAACAAAGATGACAACCCTATGATAAACAACAGAGATAGAACACGTAGATGCATGTACATATGTGGGTCAAAATGTCAAGGTAAGCAAAGAAAATTAGACTACCGAAATAAACAGACGTGTAAAAATGGGATGTTCAGCATTCGGAAGACTCTCATACGCACTTAAATAAAAATGTATCTCAAAGACTACGCACCAAAGTGTATAATTCCTGTATCCTACCTGTACTTAATATGGAGCTCAAACCTAGACATTCACTAAAATAAACATGGAGAAGATCAGAAAAACTCACTCAGAAGAAGAAGCTATGGAACGACAGATGCTGGGTAACTCACTCAAAAACCATAGAACCAATGAAGACATTCGTAATAGAACAAAAGTAAAAGATGCTGTCGAACATTCAGCTAAACTAAAGTTTAAATGGGCTGCACATACGAACGTCTTATGGATGGTCGATGGAATAAAGAAATCGGAAATTGGCGGCCGTATGATGCCAAAAAACCACGAGGAAGACCGCAAATGCGATGGAGCGACGATATTCAAAGAACTGCAGGGCCAATGTGGAAACGTCTGACAAACAACAGAGATGAATGGTCAGAAGAGGCCTATATTCGGCAATGCGAATAGAGAAAAGGGCTTAAAAAAATGTGTTTTATTCAATGTGTAAAGATTTTTTGCCGGCACTGTACCTGCTGTTTGCAGATTAGTGAAAATTAGAAATAGTATTAGATTTTTTGACCTGATAAAATTAAATAATATCCTAATTTTAGCAAGAATGTGTTTATTTACACATATGTTTGCTATTTACTGAACTTCTACACACATGTCAGATGCAGATCTATTTTTGTCTGGTGTGTAAAATGTTTCCGTTATAAACTAGAGCATCTTTGAAAAATTTAGAATATGTTTAAGACCATACTTCAAAATAATTACATTCCTTATTATTCCAAAGCATATGCGGACTCCCTACGGGTAATCAGACCAGTCGTCTCGGTACCATTTGTTATCGCCTTCGGTGTCCTAACCGTGTAATTAATATACCATTTATCAAACACTTGCGCAGTCCCCATCAAGATGGAAGCTGCCTTGGGTTCCGTAAAAATTAATTGCATTTAAATATTTAAACCTTGTTTTTCGTAAAATATTTATGAGTAATAGCGATTTTATTCCTTTCACAATTTTGTTCTGCCTTTTTGCATAAAAATGGCTAGTTATTTGTCATTTGCATGAAATTTTCTTGAATCTGACCAGAAGTGGTTTTAATAGCTTGTAATTGAAACAATTTTAATAATTACACGTATACTTTTGAAACGTTATGAGTGCTGTGACAGGATTCCTCGGCTTATTTATGAAATACTTTTTAAAATATTAAACAGAAAACCGATAACAGGTTTATTTTACGACAAACTGTGAGAAATTCTATTAAAGTAAAAATGATACTCCTACAGTACCAATTTTTACTGAAAATTTTTATATGAGAATAGATCTTATAAACGTCTTGAAACAATCTAAATATTTAGATCCTAGTCATTCATGGTAATATTCTTTGATAAACGGCACGAGTTTATCGTTCTCCGGTTAGTCGTGACATTTTTAATAATTATGATAGAATTTATAAAAATACTGCTCTAAACACACGTACACATCAATTGAGTAAAAACAGTTGTTGAATTGAATAAATGCTTGAATAAAGTCATTGGCTGAACGTATTAAATAAACATCCTAAAGTTAGTTCGATCTTTATTGCACTGATTTATAATAATAACCTTTTATACTATGGGATTACAGACTTTAATTACTACTTCGCTGCCGCGCCATATCTGAGAGTTACCTCTATCTACTTATTTGGAAACTGCTAATAAACCGTTTTTCGACTTAGACAATATTTTATTTCTTTAATAAATTGAAAATAATGGATATATATATATATATATATATATATATATATATATATATATATATATATCAATAAATCGATTTTTTCATAATTTATAATTAAACACCGATATAATGATTAGTTTTTGAACATGATTTTGAAGTTGAAATCAGTAGACCTACTAAAAAATTAGGAAACCTGATAACCCTGCGAGAGGTAGTAATGCGTAACGTAGAGGCACCAAAACATTGTGGTCACATTGAAACTGGCTTCACTTTGCGAAGGTTAGCGTTACCTCTAATCACTCTTTCCTTGTCTAAGGCTTTCGGCATCGAGTACCCTCGCCTTCTACCTTCCTAGTTTACTAAAATGCATCCGTTAGTTGAATCTCAAAATTTTAGAGATAACGACGTGACCTATTTGATCTCTGAGATACATAGCGACTAATAACGTAAGCATCTGTGAATGTGAAAAGTATTTATTATTATAGTTTCCACAGTATTTACACAGTTTAACATTCTTAAAGTGCATTCTCATTTAAACAATACCTCACAGTATTATAAGTAATGTATCTGTGAAGGAAACCATGAAACTTGTGTTAGAAAATAATATTTATTTTTTACAGGTGTAATATGATATCAAGAAAACGGTTTTATAATCCAACCAATGAGAAAATGCTGAGAAACACAAAAAGACTATGATACAGACGCATCAGAACATAATTGAAAAAAGAGATGGAAAATCAGACAGAATAAACTGATACTGATTCATATGCAAGTGAAAATGAAGAGGGCGATCAAGACTATTTGGTTGCTGCATGGAAGAAAAATGTGAAAGTTTGCCAAGCATAATAGGACCAGCAAAAGGTCTCCAAAAGATTCTAGAAACATGGACATGGAACTGTTTATTTAATGATACCATGTTAAAGACGATCGTGACATATACTAACAATTTATTGACATCATAAAAAACGATACTAGTTGCTTAGGAATGCTAAAATACTGACAGTTGACACTTAGACATTCATAGGCTGGTTGCTGTATTTAGTACGAAGAATTAAAGCAGGAAGATTTATAAGATACAGATGGACTAGGCAAAGGAATATTTCGACTAACGATGATTTTAAAAAGTATATGTTCATTTTTCAATCGATAAGGTTTGACAATAGGAAAACTCGTCTGGAAAAGAAAAAACCTTGATCATTTAGTTCAAGTAAGAGTTTTATTTTGTAGATTTGTTCTATAATGTCAAAATTATTACTACGTTGGAGAAAACATAACACTGGACGAAAAGCTTGAACCATTTAGAGGAAGATGCTCTTTTCTAAAGTACATTCCTTCGAATCTAGCCAAGTACGAAATAAAAGTATTCGACCTTTTTGGATTCAAAAATGTTTTATACAGTTAACATAAAGATTTACGCAGGTAAATAACCTGGGGGACCTTAAGAATGATCTATTAAAATTATAGATAAGTAAATCTGGGCGTAAATTTTACAACTGACAATTGGTTTAACGGTGTTTTCCCACTGCATACTTAGCTAAGACGCATCGTATGTCATATGCTGGAACTTTAAAGAAAAATAACTGTCAAATATCTAACGAACTAAAACATTTTAAAAATAGATAACTGGTTCTAGTATTTTGTCTATAAGAAAGAAGGAATACTTATCTCGTATGTTCCTAAAAACGAAAGTGTTAAAAAGAATGTTCTATTATTATCCAGCCAACATCTAGATGGCAAAATTCATTTTATAAATTAAATTTTAAAAGTACCTTGCTAAGGAATTGATTCATGAACATTTTTTACTTTTAATATTAATTTGAATAAAAGAGGTTCTATTAAAATTGTATCAATAACGATATTCCTGTAAAATTTCTGGCTGTTGCCTGTGAACATAAAAATAAGCTACATGGAGGAATAAATCCAACACAGATCTTTGATTTTTTTCTTAAAAGATACCAACGAGAGACACCAATAGCTGCGACAAGTGTCCTTGCAGACTTCCCATATACTTAACATCGTCTTGTACTAATCACCATCAGAATATCAGTAAGAAGTTCTCTGAACAACTAGAGCACACCTTGAGCTGGATCCCACCAACCAGCAATCATTACGAGAGATTTTTGAGAGTAACCATCCCTAGGGGATATCGGACAGAATGTGTACCCGTATGGACTGAAACATGCGAAGACTTATACACGCAATTTTTCGAGAGTAATGACAGAAATATACGACAAGTTTCTATAAAACTTCGATACACCTAGACGCCAAAAATTGATAGAGACTGCCGAAAATCTTAATAACTTCCAAAAATTAAGCCGCTATCATGATTTCTGGTACGAAAAATTGGAGAAACTAACCGACTGGAATCCAGAGAGGATAAGATATCTTCCAACAAGGTTGTCTTCCATATAGTATCTCTTTATTTAGACGTCCATGAGATCAAGCACACACTATCAATGTGAAAATGGACTTGAGGACATTAAAAGAAACGAGCAAAATGGAGTCAGAATATTCCGCAAAGATTCGTGTTTGAAATTGAACATGCTCTAAAGAAATCAAATCAGGTAAAGCACTGGGTTTGATGACACCCATCCTTAGTTCCTGATAGACAATGGTGTATACAAAAACAGTCGCTTGCAATGTTCTAGACTGATTTACTTTATTCAATTAACATTCCTTCCTTACTGAAGCTAGCAAAAATCTTTGCAATTCCGTAACTGAGTAAACCAAATGATAAACCAGAAAACTTTTGCCCCATAGATTAGAAAAGCTTCTCCTCAACAGAATTCGACACACGATACTCAAAAATGTCTCCTCTCAACCGGCACAGTGTCAACTTATGCCCTCATCGAAGCTGTTCGGTCTAAGTCTATATAGTATGTATATTAGTATAGACTTAGAGGGATTAAAAAAACGTAAAATAAAAACTAAGTGTATCGTAGTCAAAAGGACACATGGCAATGAAAATAATATCGCAATAAACTATACCATCAAACAAAATTGTAGATTCCTTTAAATATTTAAGCATAAAACTCAAACACAATAATTCAGTAAGTAACAAAATTAATGCAAATATTGCCAGAGAAAATCGTACATACTACGCCAATAAAAAAATAATGATGTCCAAATTATTAAACAAAATTATCAAAATGATTTTAGAGAACAATAATAATTGGACCTGTAGTAACTTATGGATAATGACAAAAATCGACAAAGAGCAACTTAAGATATTCGAGAGAAAGATATTAAGAAAAATATATGACCTATGTATGCAAGAGGAGCATGCAGTTGGGGAATCAGAAGGAACTATGGGATTATTGAATTGAATGATGGGCACGATATTGTACGACTTGTTAATGGTCAGAGGTTGTCATGATTGGGATATGTCCAGAGAGGAGGAGATAAAAGCTACAAAGAAAATGTTACAATGGAAGCTGCTAGGAAAACGAATAACGAAAAAACTATTGTACGACTTTTAAAAGGCCAGAGACTGTCATGGCTGGAAAATGTCTAGAGACGCGAAGATAAAAGCTTCAAAGAAAATGTTACAATGAAAGCTGCTAGGAAGACGAATAATGGGAAAACTATTGTACGACTTGTAAAAAGTCAGAGGCTGTTATGGCTGGGTTATGTCCAGAAACAAGAAGATAAAAGCTGCAAAAAAAATGTTACATGGCGATGGCTAGATGGAGATTGCTGGATGACATGGAAGACGATGAAGGTAAAACAAAAGACGGAAAGGCACATAAGAGGTCTAAAAGGAACGAGATAGCTAGATAGCAAAGACCTATTCAGAGATACAATTTTAAAAGTTGACGAGGAAGAAGAAGACTGACTTGTAATGTTTGTATAATATTTAATTTAAGTTCTACATTATAAAAGTTCTGTACGTATATTTCTCTGCATGACGTTTTTTTTTTGTGGACTGCTGATTTGTCTTGAATAATTCGTTCTTTCGTTCTATTGCTCTAGTTATTCCAGTTGTTTGTTTATTTTGTTATAATAGTATTTATTTAATGATATTTAAATTAGTACTTTTTTCCATTTTTCAAAGCAGTTTTAGCTGTTGTTTTTAAAATGTCTAGTTATTATTAATTCTCCGTTTCTTATACTTTGTACCTTCTCTATTTTTTAATTTTACAAAATTTGTTAAAAAACAAAAAAAAAGTTTTTCCTACGTGCATTATGATAATATTTAAGTAGGTCTGTTATATATTAAAATAACGTTACAATCGGACGATTTGCATGATAAATACATACCTACTTAAGAACATGGTGGGTATAGAACTACATTAATAAATTATTCAGTTGAAAGTATAAACGTTAGCACAAGTGCCTACTTGCACCATTAACAGCAAATGAACTCATGGAATGCGATCTTGATGAGAACCAAATCTGTATTAATTAGTTCCACTCAATATCAACAATCAGCCTCCATTTGCATCCATACAACTAACAAATCCCTAATTATTTTTGAGATATCTTGACAACCAAATGAAAAGTGGTAACTAGAATAACAAGGAAATATAATTTAGGTATCCATCTCGATGGACGATCTTTGTCGCAAAGAAACTAGTTATATTTTTATTATGTGCTCTTAATAGGTGCATATCACTTTCATCTCCAAATATAGACTTTGGCTATTTGGTCAGAATAGTTAACGGTATATCTGGTTTAATTTATGTCTTTCGTTGTAACATTTGCCAAGAAGGAACTTAGTATTATAATTCGATATGAAAATAGGTAAAGCAAATTTGTGCAGAAAAATCTTAAGTAATAAGGTCCATACATTACCTAGTATTTATCAAATATATGGCCTTCATACAATAATTTAAGGCATTCTAAGGTATTATATATATATAATATATATATATATAAATATATATATATAATATATATATATATATATATATATATATATATATATATATATATATATATATATATATATTGAGATAATATTAAATATCAGAAAAAGGAAGGTAATAAAAATGTTTAAAGACCTAGAATGAACTTAGATGGCGATTAACGAAGTAATTTATGAGTTATAAGTATACTAGAGAATATTATAAAAAGTATTTATAGGAGGGCATCCTAAAAAAATTAGCATAATAGTTTGTTTAAAAGTTCTTATTTTGCAATATTTTAATTTATATATAAGTTCTCATTCTGATCCGATAAGCCTAAAATTTCGATAAAAATTCGAAATAGAAAAAAAAGAACGTTCTAGAAGTTTAAAAATAAAACGTCAAAAAGTCTAATATATCAAAATAGAAAGAATCTAACTTCTTTTCGTTCGAGAATTTTCGCGAGCATTGAAATATCTATAAATACGCTGTCACTTTGAGCGTAGAGGGGATTAATTTTTGAGACGTAAAAACTGTCATAATTAATTTTTGTAAAAGTAATTTTTGTAAAAGTTTTTGTTAAATTTTCATACAAAAGAAATCAAACAAACAATAATATATAAATTATTAATAGTAAAAGTCAATTACAATAAAAAAGAAATAATATTTTACAAAAACTCAAGTATAAATTTTAGTAGGACGAAAAATAATTTGAAATGGTGGAAGTTGATAATTGAAACATTGTGGTCTATTTTGGAAAGCAATTTCATAAAAATAGGGATAACCGGAGGCTGATAACTAAGACATTGAGTGGCGATTTAATACTTCATTTTGGAAATAATTTCATTAGCCATTCAGGAACAGAAAGGTACCAAATTTTGTTAGTATTGTTTAATTATTGTAATAAGAACTTCAGTTTAAAGACAATTTATTACAAATTTATATTTAAATATTGTATGAATTAGATATCTAATGTATGTTTACTGATAATTGTAATAAAGATCATTTTAAAAGAACATAAGTACTTACAAACTAATTCTTTGAGAACCGCGACAAAAACCCTATATATATTATTTTAAAATATTCATTGCTAATAATACAATCAAACAACATATCATAGCAATATATATATATATATATATAATTTATATATATATATATATATATATATATATATATATTATATATAAAGTATTATATAATTTTAATTATATCTATTATTTTATGTTTGTTTTGTAAACAAGTATTCTGAATATTTTCGACTACCAACAAAATATACAAATTTTTATTGTTGCATAACATGTAATAAATCTGTTATGGAATACTATGCGTTTATTTCTTCTCCGGACTAACTCTTTGTTTTGGAATTAAACAGAATATATTGACATGTATAAATTTATTATATTAGAGGATGAAAATTACACTGCCTGTTATTTCTTAAAACTATGAATTTATAAGTTCTGTTATCTACAATTATTTAACGATGTTTCTGGATGGATTTGAGTACAAGAGATTGGACTCAAATATTAATATTAAAATAGCAAATACGGATAGCTTATCGAACAAAGAAATAAGAGAAATAAATTATTATTATTCCATAGATACGAAGTATTAGGCGAATAAACTAGCGAAACTTATTTATTCTAAATAGGAAAATATTTATGAAGAGTATTGATTCTGATTTCTAACAGCAAATAATTATTAGTGATTATACATGAGAACTTTTCATAATTGTAAATAACATATACCAGGTGACTAAAAACTATATAGAAATACATAGATACTTTAATTATCTTACATGTGAGTAGGTAGGTACATTACACCTCCTTTTGTAAGAATGAAAATAATTGTAAAATGAATTTTCATTTAAATGGTATAAAACATTTGTATACATTATTATTTTATTTTAACACATTTAAATAGTTTCTTTTAGTCTCGATAGTCTTTCACTTCGTCTTATCGGTGTAGTCTCTGTGAAACTAGTCTCTTCACACTTTTTGGATTCACTATAATTATTGTCTTTATTATGTTTACAATCTATACTTAAATCTGTCTCATGTACATGTTTTCGTTTACTTTGACATATATTTAGTGTTAAACAATTTGTAATTTGTTGACAACTATGTGACGGATTTCTACGAAATCGTCGGTAAAAATATTTAATTATCCTGTATAAAATATAAAGTAACATACATTTTATCAAAAATAAGATTGCATAAGTGAAATAAGAACTATTTTTTATTGTGTCTGAAAAATTAATATTTGTTTCTGAGGTCATTTTCTCTAAATTATCTAGTTTATGGCTTGCTAAATTTAATGCATCTCGATCGAGATTATTTAATTGTAAGGGAACAAGGTGTAATTTGGATTCATTATTTATCTTAATATCATCACAACAGACTTCTGGAAGGGATAAATCTGGAATGATAGACTGAAAATTACTTTCTTTTGGATTTGAGACAGATATCAAAATAGTTGATCCGGTGTAAGTTTTGCAATTATTCGAAGTAGAAAAAATACCTGTGTTTGAAAGAACAATAGATATTGGCGTACTAGTCTGACAGCTTAAAGTTAAATCTGTTGGTTTGGGTAAAACATATATCCAAGAATTTGGTTTGTTTAATTTATGCCAAATTTCATATTCTGTTTGAATTATACGAGTATCGCAACTAGATGGTATGTTTGTTATTGAAGTTAACAATTCAGTTTCACAAATTGGATTAGTGTGTGTAAATCGGAAAGTATCAGGATTTTTGCAAATAAGTTTTTCTTCATCTAATGAATAACAGTCTTCTAATGTATCAATAGTAACATAAATGTTTCTATTTTCTGAAAGAACAAGATATTTGACAGATGGAAGAATAAAGGTAAGTCTCTTTAATGTTGGATGAATTATAGGAAGAGATATTAGTTTAAAAAGAGAATAAGGAGTATTACTAACCAAAGGTATACTAACCGTAATTAAAATCTTGTTATCAAAATATATATATTTAAGTAAAATGATATCGAAATATTTATGAGCATAATCGATAGTCAATGGAAATGGATAAGTCGATGTACTAGGTAAATGCGTTACCGTTTTAGATAATTCTTGAATTAGTTGCTCAGGTGTTATAACAGAAGGATGAAGGTTATTATTTCTTGCAAATAGAATAACGTTTATTAAAGTAGAATATTCTTGTTGTAATTCTGTTATAAAGAAAGTTAGTAAAGTAAAATGTTCTTCAATTTTTTGTTTTAAATCTAAATTAAAATATTTATTATTCATTTTATCTGTGTAATTGGTAATTGATTCAAAATTTTTATCAAAAATCACTTTGTTTCGGTCTAGATTTGTAATAGAGTTATTAAAATTTGCAATCGTGGCTTTTACTACATGAATTTGTTGTTTTAGTAAATCAAGAAGATGATTTTCGTTACTTTCAGCTTTGTTAATAGCATTATTGAAATTTTCAGCATCATCACTGTCTAAGGTACCGAATAAGGTCCTGAAAACAGATCCAATTGCATTAAATAGAGCGCGTTTTGGTCTAAAATGTTCATGCAGAATTATGTTTTTTAAAGTTTGTTCATCTTGAAAGAGTCTAGGTATGATTTGTCCTAAGAGTTTTAGTGAAGTATCACATAATCGTAATTCAATAAGAACTGGTTTGTTTTGACACAGTCTTAATGTTTTTTGATAGGTGAGATCTACAAAATTTAATTTGTCTGTAAAAGGTTGTAAAGGAATATGACTTAATATGTTCCAATGAGTTTCAATAAATTGAACATTTTTTATGTGTTCGTAATAGATTCCAGGTGATTTGTTGATAGGAGTATTGGTATATTTCTTGTGAATTTGTTCACTATTTGTCAGCCATATTATTGCATACCTGAAACAAAAGCATGTTTCAATCTATTCATGTGAACTTTTATTGGTTTTTTATTTACTAAAATTGTGCAATTGACAGGAGAATTTATCTCTAGAATTTTATAAGGTCCATTATAATTTTGTGTAAGTTTTTTGGTTTGACCCTTCTTTGTTTGCTCATTTTGGAGATATACTAATTGTCCTTCTAAGAAAACGGTGTCATTAATCTTTTGGTCATAATATTTTTTACTGACTACTTTAGATTCTAATAGATTCGTTTTTGCTAACTCATGAGATTTTCTAAGTTTAAGTGTTAAATTATCTAAATAATCTTCATATGTATATTTGAGTTCTACTGGTCGTATTATACTGCTAGGTAGATTAGGTGTATATCCAAATATTAGTTCATATGGTGTGAATTTGGTTGAAGTATGATTAGTTGTATTATATGAAAACATAGCAAAATCTAGCCATTCGTCCCAATCGGATTGATCAGCTTTAATATAATGTTTAAGGTAGTCTGCTAAAGTAGCGTGACTCCTTTCTAATGCAGCATTTGATTCTGGATGATAAGCAGTACAATTTATATGTCTGATTTTAAAAAGCTTGGCGATTTGAGAAAATAATTTGGAAGTAAAATCTCGGCCTTGATCAGTAACTATTATATCGGGTTTTCCAAACTTGCAAATAAATCCACGAACCAGATTTTCAGCGATAGTCTTGGTTTCATGATTCGGAATTGCATAAGCTTGAGAAAATTTTGTTAAGTCATCTTGTAATGTTAATATGAACTTATTACCTGACTCGGTTAAAGGTAAAGGACCTACTATATCTAAAAATATTTTTTCTAATGGATTTGAGCTTGTTGTTGTTATCTCCATGGGCTTTACGAATTTTTTTCTAACGAGTTTATTTTTCTGACAAGATTCACAGGTTTTTATAAAGTTTTTAATATCATTTTTCATATTATTCCATTTGAAATGTTTTTTTATACGATTGTATGTCCGATGAAAACCAGAGTGTCCAGCCGTAGGACTAGTGTGATTCTCTTGTAATATTGTAGTTATTTCCTCAGGTTCAGGATTTGTTAGTATATCATGATAAATGATAATAGATATATCAGTTTTTCTAAAAATAAATCTAATCATAGATCTAATTTTTCCCCAACTTAATTTATCGTAGCTAAAAGTTATTCTGGGTAGGCAAATTTTTAATATTTTATCGTTTAATAACCAGTCTCTTAATTTTATTAGGGAATTAAATATATCTTCATAAGAGGTATTGTCCCAATAATTATTTTTTATAAATATGTAATAAAAGTTTTTATTTTGATCAGAAATATATATAATGTCATTTAGTCTTGGATTTTTGGCTTTCAATTTTTCTATATGACTGAATTGTTTATTTATTTGTTTCTGAACGATCTCATTAAAATTTAAATCTACGGAAACAAACAATGCTAAATTTTGTGAAAATGATGTAATCTTTTCATTTGTTTCTTTTATATTATCATTTGTTATTAATATAGTTTCGGATTTAGATAAGAACTGTGAATAAGTGTCATTATTTTCTTTACTCATTTTGTTTATTTGTAAGGTGATTGTTGCCGGGTTTTTGTTTTCTTCGCAAATATTTGTTTCAGATATGGTTAAAGGAGGACGACTTAAACAATCAGCATTTTGATTTAATTTACCTGGTTTATAAATAATTTCATAGCTATATTCTTCTAATGCTAATCTCCACCTAACGAGTCTTGATCCGGGATCTTTTACATTAAATAGCCATGTGAGTGGTTTATGATCCGTATAAATGAAAAATTTATTTCCGTACAAATATGGTCTAAAGTGTTTAACACTCCATACAATTGCAAGTAATTCTTTTTCTGTTGTGCTATAGTTTGATTCCGCTTTGTTCAAGGTACGACTAGCATAAGCAATAGGTAAATCATCTGGTACTTTACCTTGAGAAAGTATGGACCCTATTGCATAATTACTAGCATCCGTTGTTAAGACAAAGGGTTTGGTAAAATCTGGATACTGAAGTATTGGTTCTGAACAAAGTATTGATTTCAGGTTCTCAAATGACTGTTGTTGAATGCTTGTCCAATTAAATTCAACATTTTTCCTCAGCAGTTTTGTTAAAGGTTGTGTTAAAGCACTGAAATTTTTTATAAAGCGTCTATAATAACCAGTGAGACCCAAAAAGCTCTTAATATCTTTTTGTGTTCTGGGTATAGGAAAATCTGTAACAGCACATACCTTTTTTTCGTCCGGTTTGACACCAAATTCAGTTATTAAATGTCCTAAATACATTACTTCGCGACGAAAAAATTCGCACTTATCTGGTTGTATTTTTAAGTTGAATGTAGACAATTTTTCGAATACTTCTTTTAATCTTTTATTATGATTTTCTAATGTATCGGCATGAATGACTATATCGTCGAGATAGACAAAACATCTGTAATTTTGTATTCCTGAGAGGACAGTATTCATTAGCCTTTGAAAAATACTGGGAGCATTTTTTAATCCAAATGGCATTCGTGAATATTGATAATGTCCAGACGGAGTTGAGAAAGCAGTCTTTGGAGAATCCTCAGGATCCATTTTGATCTGGTGAAATCCTGATGTTAAATCTATTGTTGAAAAATATTTTGAATGACCCAATTGGTCTAATATATCGACTATATTCGGAAGTGGAAATGAATCTCCTATAGTAATATCATTTAGTCGTCGATAGTCTATAACAATTCGCCATTTCTTCTTTGCTGAAGCATCGGCCTTTTTTGGCACAACCCAAAGGGGCGAATTCCATGGCGAAGTTGATTCTTCGATAATACCTTGATCTAGCATACCTTTTATTTGAGTTTCGACTTCATGTTTGTGTACTTCAGGATACCTGTATGATTTAGTGCTAATAGGTACATTAGAATTTAAAGGAATTTTGCAAGTTATGGCATTTGTACTGGTAAGTTGATCTCCTTCCAGATAAAAGATATGATTGTACTCCTTGCAAATAGAAATTAAAGATGATTTTTCTTCACTATTTAAATGATCTGTTCTCAAGGCATTTTTTAATTTAGCAATTCTGTTAGAATTCGTATTATCTTTATAAGAAGACATTTTTCGTATATTTGCATTGTTTTGTAAATTTGGAATTTTTTCTATTGCTACTTGAATATCGTTTAATTCAACATCCGTTTCAGTAGTGTTTACGATTGAGGTTAAAAAGAAATCATTTTTTACTTTAACAACACTAGGACATAAAAATACACCTTTAAAGATTTCGCGTTCGGGACATAATCCTTCGCTTAATTCATTATTTATTACTTTAATTTGAACAATTGTTTCAGTTCTTGCGGATAGAATAGTTTTATTACTTCTTGAGTTAGAATTAGAGTTTTGATTTAGTATAAGATCGTCTGAACAGGATTTTTCTTCTGAACAAGATTTTGATTTATGATTTCGTGAAGAGTTACAAGTTTTATTTGTGCATATCTCAGTGGATTTTACACATTTTGGACTTGAATTTTCTTTGGATTTAGAGTTAGATTTAGATTGAATTGGATTGGATAGTAGTTCTTCACTACTTAAGGTTATTTGGATATCATTGGTTTCTAAATAAGAATGATCCTCTATGGATTTAGCATCATAAGGAAATATTTCATCGATATTAGAACTTGTCTCGATATTTTGATCTCTCAGAAATTCGTCATTGTCATTGTTTAATGGAAATTTTATATATTCAATTGGAATAGAACAATTTTTAAAGTTTAATTTATTTTCTTTATAATCAATTTGGCATTTATTTATTTCAAAAAAATCGCTACCTAATATACCGTCGAAATGAAGAGGAAAATCGTCTTCTACGACATAGAAAACATGAGTTTGGACAAAATCTTTTATCTTGAAATTTACGTTACAACTACATATAGTTTTATTTGGATTTAAGACATTTTTATCAATGCCTCGTAGAGTAATAGACTTAGAATAAATTTTTGGAATGTTTAGTATTTTTGAATATTTAATTAAAGAAATATCTGCGCCTGTATCGATTAGAAACTTGCAAGAGGATGGATTAGAATTATTTACTAAGGGTAAATCTACATAGGAAGTGACTGAGAAGTTGATGGTTGTGATACGGCCTGAACTGAACGAACTCCTCGAGAATCGACCGTTGGTTGTCGAGGATTCTGGAAGTTTAAAGAATTTGTTGGATTTTTGTTTTTATTGTTAAATTCGCGTTTTCTACATTCTTCTATAACGTGACCTGGTTTTTTGCAGTATCTGCAAAAACGTTGGGAAGTGTTGGTATTTTCTTTTCTTAAGTTTGGAGGAAAATCAGAATTGGAATTTGAATTTGAAGGTTTATAATTTTGATTTTGAGAATTTGACCTTTGAAGATTTGAATTAGGATATTTTGGGTTTTGAAAACTAGAATTTTGAAGATGTCTAACATTTCTATCTGAATTGTTTTTATATCGACAGTTATTTGAGGAATGGTTATTTCGTTTGCAAATATTACAGAATGGTCTGAAAATTTCTTGTCTTGATAACTGTTCTTGTTCTTCGGCAATTGCTATAGCAACAGCTCTTTCTAAGGAATCTGGATTTCGGGCTTTGATTAAAATAGAGAGGTCTTTGTTTAATCCTCTAATAAAGACATTTAGTGCTTGAGTTTTTAAGAGTTTAGTACATGCATTTCTTGCATCTGGAGATAAGTCTGGATCAAGTGTATTTATTAATTTTATATAGCAATTTTCAACTTTATTTGCAAATGACATTACATTTTCACTGGGCATCTGACGTAAGGAATGTAATTCCAATTGCCACTGACCTTCAGTTCGGCGTTCAGAATAAGCATCTAATAAGAAGTCTTTTAAATCTTTCCATTCGTCAAATGTTCTGTTTCTAGTTATGGCCCTAGCTTTATCGGTTAATTTAGTTTCTATAATGGCTAATAAGATGGGTTTGGATTGCGGATTTACTAAATTGTATGCTTTATCACAATTGTCTATGAATTCGTATAATTTTGATTTTGTACCATCAAATCTAATGAGAAGTTTTTCAGCTATTTCAATTGATACTGACATTTTATTTGAATTAGAAGTAGAAGAATTTGAAAGAGAATTTGAGTCGGGAGAAGGTATTTGTTCGTCAAATAAGTTACTTATATCAGGATATAAAGTAGACATACGTTTACAAGATTTTTAAAATATGAGACAGAATTTAAGATAGAATGTACTTACAAGTAGAATATTGTTGTTGGTCGCATAGTCTATTATTCCACGGGTTCACCTCTACTTCCGATGGAACTACAATTGGGTTATGACTGGAACTGGATTTCGAACTGGATGTACTGGACCCCAATGTAATTAGTTGTAGTGGCGATTTTTCCACACTGACAGTTTTTTTTGAATGATTCCTCGAAGGAAACAAGTCAATTCAAAAATTCCTCAGCTCTCCTTCTATCAGCAATCAGAGGAACTCTGCTACTAATATCCCACGTTCTGACACCAAATTTTGTTATGGAATACTATGCGTTTATTTCTTCTCCGGACTAACTCTTTGTTTTGGAATTAAACAGAATATATTGACATGTATAAATTTATTATATTAGAGGATGAAAATTACACTGCCTGTTATTTCTTAAAACTATGAATTTATAAGTTCTGTTATCTACAATTATTTAACGATGTTTCTGGATGGATTTGAGTACAAGAGATTGGACTCAAATATTAATATTAAAATAGCAAATACGGATAGCTTATCGAACAAAGAAATAAGAGAAATAAATTATTATTATTCCATAGATACGAAGTATTAGGCGAATAAACTAGCGAAACTTATTTATTCTAAATAGGAAAATATTTATGAAGAGTATTGATTCTGATTTCTAACAGCAAATAATTATTAGTGATTATACATGAGAACTTTTCATAATTGTAAATAACATATACCAGGTGACTAAAAACTATATAGAAATACATAGATACTTTAATTATCTTACATGTGAGTAGGTAGGTACATTACAAATCAAACAAATTAAACTGATACATTTTTCCAGTTGTCAGTTTATCCAGTATAAAAAATTGCGACATTTAGAATAGACAAAGCTCTGCATTTAAAATACCCAACAAAAATTTTCCAAAATTAGATGATTAAATCACGGTATATTACGCAGGAAGATAATATACAATTTTTATCTTACTAAATAAGAGTATTCTAGTGTAAACAATATTCATCGGAAATTTGTAGAAAATTTGAACCATAACGGTAGCAGAGAAAGTATGATACAGAAATTTTACCAGCTTGGGTTTCGTTGGAGAAAGACATCAAATAATAGAAAAATATTGATGGAGAATAAATACGATGTAAGACATTTAAGACTGCAGTATCTCAACAATATTAAAAAAGCTAAGAAGAAAATAAATTTGTTTTCACTGAAGAGACCTATTTGGTAGCCAGTTTAATAGTTAAATACAAACTAAAATTAGAGTAATATTAGTAATAATGCACTAAGAAAACCTGCGTCAGGTTAACCAATCATTGTTTGGGAATCAAAATCTGGGGACTATCATGACGACATGAACTATACAAATTTTCAAAAATGGACGAAAGAAAAATTGTTATGTAACTTGCATCCAAACAGTATAATAGTGTTGGATATCGTACCATATTATAACATGAAAGATGATAAATGTCCAAAGTCCGCATCACGAAAGAGTGTTGAAATGGCTCAGTGAAAAAATATCCCATATACAAATTTCATGTTGAATCCGATTTATATAATATTATAAAACTACACAAACCTCATTTTGTAAAATATGCAATTGACACCACTATTCGAGAGCATGTACACGAAGTAATAAGACTTCCACCATACCATCCTGATTTGAACCTAATTAAAATAATTTGGGCAGCTTTAAAGTCGTATGTAAGTTACAAATGTAGATTTTACATTTACGTCTATACAAAAAATAGCAAATAAATTTTTTGAGACATTTCCTGTACAACAATCGAAAAATGTAAGTGAAAAAGTGATCGAGATTGAACGCGAATTAATCTCTAAAGAGCCACTAATAGATTCAGCTAAAGATAATATTATAACTAATTTAAGCTATGACTCAGAGAACGAAGATTTTCGGCACCAAGAGAAGAAGAAGACTCTAGTAGTACCTCCATCTTGTTTACGAAATATGTTTATACAAAATACTATAAAATATTATAAAAGAACAGCTAATCTTCACTGCTTATTACATTACTAATTGAATTATGGTCTCAGATCTCAGATCGAACTATTTTAAAAAAATTAAGTAGTTCTGCCTGCTAATTTAAATGTTTTAGTTGGCCAGTTTAGCCACTTAAACAAAATATCATTTTCATTGCAATTGACCTTTTCATTGTAAACGAAATTTCAAAACAATGCAGTAGCAAAAAAGAAGTATACAATTCATTTAATATTGAAATAATCGAAATTTACATAAAAAAGTTTTTGAAAAGGGTGTTGACCAGTCTAAACAATAACCAACTCACCTACGCAATCCTGTAAAAACTTTTTTAATGTTTCACACTTTTTTGTTATGTGGATCTCAGTTCTTTAAGGTTTGCTTTCAGATTCGTATATTTTGTATATTTTATTATTTAATAACACGATCTAATTCACTGCATACAACGGTAGGTATAAAAATTATTAAGAATAATCATTGAATTATTTTAGATACATTTTTGTTACGATAACAAATACTTTCCTGTTAAAATAATTCTCAATTTTTTATACAAATGATTGGACCTGTGTTTCAAACCTTTGTTAACTGTTGAAACCGTAAATGAGTTAATTGCATTTATTTATTTTAGCTGCACACAATCAAAAGTAACACTTTGCTTGAGTTTATTATTGTTCTCCAACAAAATCGCGGCTGAATAAACACGAAATTTCTCTCTGAAGATAGTAAAGTGGTCATAAAGTTGTCGAAAAATTTGTACTTTCGTAAATGTGGGAATCATTTAAATTAGGAACGGTCGTAAAAAAGATCGTAAAAGAGATTTGTTCCGACTGATTTGATGGGTGCTTTCATGTAGCTTTTGCTTTTTAAGTTTACGCCTAGTCCGATAGTAACTTGCAGTGGATAATTCAGTCGTGTAATTGATATGTTCGAGTTTATAGAGCATTATAAAAGTTTTAAACTAAAGAATGATATATTAGACATAAAAAATACACTTCATTTATTATAGACTGACGGTAATTTCATGGTAAGCAATGTTACAGTACTTGCTGACAAGTCAGTTTTATTGAAACAATGTATAAACTGCGTTTTATGGCAACATGACATGCGATTCTTAAAAATATATAAATTTTTTTGTAGATTTATCATATCAAATTAACATCTTGATCTTCTTGTAGTTGCTTATAACACGGTAGTCCTTAAGTAATTGTACAAAAAGAAACAGTAGATTAGATTCAACACTTTAAAATATTACGATTTAAGCCAACTGGCTTTAGTAAAATGTTGATATTAAAAAAGACACAGGGTGTTAAAGTTGAAATTAAAATTGTTTTTTCTTCATAATTTTTAATTTTGTGGACATTTATGCATACAAATTTAAAACTAGAGACATTTGAGTATGAGAAATTATAATTTGATGTATACTTTGATGTAGATGATAGACAGCGCCACGTATGCCACATATGTAGTATAAATGTGCGCTTAACTTTTTTGGTCTTTTAGTTAGCGCTATTTTAGTCAAAAAATATTAAAAATACATTATTTGAACAAAAAAAAAAAGGATTAATAACCTGTTAATAACTTCAAAACTTTACAGTTTTCGAGATACTGGCATTTTACAAATCCGCTGTATAACTCTGATATAATGCAATTACTACAGTCAACGAAGGAAAAATAGACAAAAACATCAATACTTCTGAATTTTGGTATGAAATACCTTTTACTAAAGATAATAGTTTCCGAAATATTGAAGAAAAAATAGTTATACGCTGTTTTTTTACATACAACAGTAGACTAATTTTGATAAAGTGTATTGAATTTGACATTATTTTAGTTTTATGTTAAATTGAAGTCATAATAAAATACATTTTATTTTTAAAATCAAATTAAGAAATAGTTACACTGAATAACAGTAAACTTTCTATCAAAGTAAGTGTTAAATATGTCCACCATTTTCTTCAATCCGGTTATCAATGCAATCCATAAAATATAGTCTCATCTTAAATAGCATCATTGGTTCAAAAGAAACTGTTGCAATACTTATTTCTTTCCAAAGTTGGTTGCCAGTATTTATGGGATACACCAAAATCGAGTGGATTTAATTTTGGGCTACGTGGTGGCCAAGGAAAATGACTAACACACTCAATCCAGGGTTCAGGAAAGTTTGTATGTACGTTTTCACCACAGCTTGAATGATTCCAGTTTTTTCAATGATGTAGCATTCAAGGTCCAGGATTCCATTCCATAAAATAAAGTCGAAAAAATATAGCACATCGCCAAGCTAACTCTTAGTTTCAATCTTAAATTCCTTGTACATAGCACTCTTCACATTTTGTTCAAATTTGCTCTAACCTTTTATATTCTGATTTTAATCTCCTTAATGTAATCATTTGTGGAGTTAATCATTGTTCCCAGATATACATATTTGTCCACTTGATCCACGTTGGTTCCGTTTATTAGAAGATTCTCGTTATTTTTCCGAGTTTTCGGTATTCTCATAAGTTTCGTCTTGACATTCATTGTTGGACCATACCCTTTTTCATACTCCGCTATTCTGGTCACCAGTCTCTGAAGATCTTCAATATTTTCGGCTAAGATCACAGTGTCGTCCGCATATCTAGTGTTGTTAATGGGAACTCCATTTAACTTTATTCCAGCTGTTTCACCATCAAGAGCATTTTTCAGGATCTCTTTAGAGTAGGCATTAAAAAGAATTGGCGTCAATACGCATCCCTGTCTCACTTCACATCTAATTTTAACTCCTTCTGACAGCTGTTCGTAAACACGTACTTTTGCTCGCTGTTTATAGTATAAATTTGATATGATCCTGAGGCCGTTGTAGTCAGTCTTCTGTGATTTCAGGACATTCATTAATTGTTTATGTCGTACTTTATCGAATGCTTTATTATAGTCAATAAAACATGCGTATATAACTTGATTGACATCCAGGCATCTTTGTATTAGTATATTAAGTGAAAAAACAGCTTCATGCGTTCCTAGGCCTTTGCGAAAACCAAATTGTATATCATTAACGTCTAGGTCCAGTTTGTGATATATTCAGTTATGGGTGACTTTTAGTAGTAACTTTAGCACATGAGACATCAAGCTAATGGTACGGTAATTGCTGCACTCTCTTGCGTTTTTCTTTTTGGGGAGACAAATAAAAATCGACGTTAACCACTCTTTGGGCAATACGCCTGAACTATAAATTTGGTTCAAAAGTGTCATTAAATATCAATATGCTTCTCATCTAGAATTTTTCGGATTTCTATAGGAAGCATGTTAGGTACAGGGCTTCTCCCACGAAGGGGCCATGGATAAAAGTAAAATTCATGGTTCAGAGAGGAGAAGGATCAAGAAGGATCTCTGTACGTTCGACAACCAGCATGAACAGATACCCAAAGAACAAGAAGATCTTTTAACTATTGGCATGATATTGAAATATGTCACCTTTATGTTAAAAAGTGCTTGTACAAAAAGTTAAAGACAACGGAGGGTAAAAGGTATTTGAAATGCAGTTTATTGGCAAAATGCAGTTAAAGACAGGAACATATAATACAATATTTGCGACTATAATCTCCAATGAGCAAAGTACATTCAAGGGAGTAAAATATTGCAACCATCCTGTAGAAAAGGAAGACATTAATATAATGGAAAACAAAATTTGGAATTTTGATTAAATTTATACGGTTCGAACAGAATGAAAAGAGGAAAAAATCTATCTACACGATTAACTCTGTTTTCAAATAGAAATTTCAAGGTTATGAAAATTAAATTCGTTATAAAATAACACAAATATTAATTATTTTGTAAACTAAACCAAAGTTAAACAGTCGTACTGTAGTTTTAACCTATTTTAGATTCAAATAACAAAGAAAATCAGTTGAAATTTTAATCAACCGGAGGCTACAAGTTTAAATCGCAGCTTTTATCTAATAAACTCCTAGTTTATTACTTGTTGAAGGTTCATTAATAATTCGGTTTTCTGAAAAGAAAGAAGATATTGTACAATCAGGCTTGAATAAATGTATTTCACATCAAAAAGCATTGTTCCTTTGGTTTATGTGGCAGAATTATTTATTTCCTCATTTCAACCAACGCTTTGTCTGCATTATTCCCGGTTAAATTTTTCCTTTGTGGGGCTGGCGCCTTGAGTAACTTTTATGATTATTTCACAGTGCCTGCTTAGTTAGATTATATAAAACGATCTCCGATAAAAGAATGAAAATGAGTAAATTGGTATCTTTTAGGGGTAAAAATAAGTTGTATAAAAAATTAAAATGAATCCCAGCGGGCTTAGGATTAATATGTACAAAAAAGCTGACTCAGTTAAAAATGACATAAAAATGACAAAAAAAAAACAACAAAACGCTTAAGAAAAAGTTGCTATTTTATCTTTATTTAAGTTTAATTTTGAGATCTAAATAAAGAAATCAAGCGCTAGAAAAGCACATGGTCTTTCCACTAGTCTTCGTAAATTACCAAATAGTGAACGGCAAGATTAAAAATCATAGCTATATGATAAAAATATGAAAAAGAAGACAAAAACGTTAAGATGAAAATGACTAAATTGATAATATTTCCTAGTGGGGAAGTCAAAATATTTATGCTTTGCGAAAACTAGAAATTACTTTTAAACTCTTACAATCGACACCCTCACTTTATGCGCACCAAAATTATTGGAACTGGTAAAAGAAATAAATTCGACCTATCAAATTCGATACGTATAATCTGCGGTAGAGTTTTCTTGAAGAATAGTGACCGTAATGTTAAATAGAATTTAAATCAAAATTGAAGCGAAAATTATTGTCCGGGCAAAGCCGAGAGGTGATAACGAATGTTATGTATGTATTTTATTGAACAAGGTGCAAGCGACAAGGTTTAGGCACTATAGAAGCAGATTTAAGAGAAATGAATTCCATCTATGAGGTACATTATCATCGTTTAGTTTACTCCAAACAAAACAGAAATAGTTTAGCTTTAGAATCTAAGTTGGAGTACGACAAAGGACATTGGTTTTTATTTGATACCGAAAAAAAAAACTATTCGTAGAATACTGTATTGTTAATGAATATAACTACAATGGATCGCATGAATCTTTGAGAAAAGTCATGACGAATATAGGATTTCGTTAAAGAAAAATTAAAAATAATAAAAAAATTTTATTGAAAAAACCGGAAATCTAACAATTAAGAAGAAAGTTTCTTCGAAATGTTAAAAAATACAGGAACGAAAACCGACCTATAATATACATGGGCGAAACCTACATCCATTCTTTCTATACTCACTCGAAAAGTTGGAAGTTAAAGCGACAACTTCAATGAGGGATTACAAAGATTACATCAGATTTGAAACGGTCAGAGACTGATAAATGTGAATGAGCAGGGAGAAAACGGTTAAATAAAAAACGGTTGTTTAAAATTAAAATCACACTCACACATGAAAATTATAAAAAAACAGCTTCAGAAAATGCTTGTTTTCAATATTCCCCACAAATAATCTAGTTATAGATACAAATACCCACAAAGACTAGTTACGACAACGCATTCTGCCTTTTTCAGAAAATATGTTAAAAGTGGATCTTTACAACAATATACAACATGCTGTAAATTAAAAGTTTATAAAATTGATATGATATTTGGTAATAGTGATCATTCTGTAGTAAGGCTGCCTCCTTATCATCCAGGTCTTAATCCTACAGTGTTAGACTGGGCTTCTCTTTTAGAATACGTGACTGAGAAAAACGTTGACCTTTATTTTAGTTCTGTTAATCGTTTTTGCGATGAATTTTTTGAAACACTTTTAAATAAATAGAGGAAAAACTATAAAAACACACTAAATGTTTCGAACAATTCGTTATGGAAAAGGAACCGGCTTTAGTTTTTAATCAAATAGTATTTAATCCTCATGAAGATAGTAGTAGTGATTTCAGTGATGATAATTTCGAGTCTGATAATGATTTTTCAGGAGTTTTTTTTTTCAGGAGAAATATTAATTTCTACTTAATTATCATCTCTTATTGCTAGATCTTCTAGTTTGCTGTATTTTCTGTGACATACCTTCCTGAGACTCCATTTGTTTCTTTTTTCATATTTTTTAATATTAAATTTATTAGCATTTTATAAAGATTTTAAAAATTCATCTTTTGTAATGAAATTATTTGCTTTCTTTATAATTTCCTTTAATTATTTTATTTACTTGTTTTGTTTTGTTTTTATTGGAATACGCAAGAACATGTGAAGACAATGTAAAACAAAGGAATTAAAAAAAAACATTCTTTTCTTGGCAACAGCTAATGAATTAAAAATAAATACATGATGTTATTTTTAAAAATGCCTACCTTCTTGTATCACTTAGGATTAAGAAGACATTAAGAGATTAAGTCAAACTCGACAAAATATGTGTTGCTAATGGCTCAATACTATTTGTATACCAAAGTCAAATAGCAAAATAGACCAAATTCTTCTTATTTTCGGTTAAATAATCTTCCATATATAAGTAATCGATACTCATTAAAGTAAAGACCTTTCTAACGATACCGACTTAAAATGTTATAATAAATCAAAATAAATTAAACTTTTAAGGAAAATTGTACTGTTATCACGTAGACCGACATGTTCAATCTTTCTCTCCGAATACTTCCTCTATTTCTCTTTGCCTGGGCGGTCGAATTTTTCGAAAGTCAATCTTGGTCAATCCAGAATTGTAATTTAAATTTAGAAAGTAATTGAATCAGCGACTCTTAAATCTACATATATGTAGAAGGAATTTTCGATACGAAAAATTATTGAAAGTGAAATGAACGGAAATAAACCAAGCCTTGGCAACTAACGGCAACATTTGAAATAGAGCACACAACATCCAAAGATCATCAGCGCTATTATTTAATCTGTATTTGGAATCTATATTTAGAAAAGCATTAGACGAAGTTCAAGGTAGAATAAAGATTAACGGAACCAGCATAGACAACATCAGGTACGCTGATAATACCGTCCTAATAATAGCAAGCAACGCACAAGAACTACAAAATATAATAAATGCGGTAGTTCGCCATAGCGAAAGGTTCGATTAACATCTAAATGTTTTCAAATCGAAAATTTTAGTATTTTCAGAAATACCAACATTCATACATTTGTATGTCAAGGGACAAATAATAGACTTCATGGTCACTCATGAACATGAAAACATTTTTTACAAGATCAGACCTTAGTCTAGAGCTCAGAATTCGAATAATCCGATGTTTCGTTTTCTCTGTTTTGCTGTATGGTGTATGGCTGTCAAAGTTGGACAATGGACTCTGGAACAGAAAAACGAATAGACGCCATTGAAATGTATATATATACAGAAGGATGCTGAGAATTCCGTGGGTATAAAAAGTTACCAACGGTGAGGTACTTCGGCGTAGAATAAACAAAAAGAATTACTAAGCATAATGAAAGAGGGGAAAATACAACACTTGGTCATGTGTTGAGAGGTGAAAGATATGAATAACTCCAAATCATATTAAAAGGTGAAGTGCAGGGCAAAAGATCAGTTGGAATAAGCCAGAAGTCGTGGCTGAGAGACTTGAGGAGATGGTTTGACCGCTTATCCACAGAAATTTTTCGTTTTTGTTTTAAAGGTACAAATACCATTTGGATCGCCAACCTTCGAAAGTAGACGGCGTAATAAGAAAAAGAAGAATTAACACGGTTTTAACATATAATGAGGATGAAAGAGGGCGTCGAAGAAAATTGGAGTGGATTCGCACCAAGGAGAAAAGTTGTGATTGTATCGATGAAGCCTAATTGTCTAAACATGTTCCTATTTTATTAATGATAACTTGTCAGCAGTAAGGTAGTAAATGTTCTTGATCACACTGAACCAATATATTACGTGCAAAGGTATATGAAATCTTCAAATAAAAAAATATGGACTTATCTCTGGGTGAAAATGCTGACTTAATTTTACTAAAAGGGGGATTTTCTGTTGATTCTGTTGATAAAGTTTTAAGGGGATAATTATATACTGAGTTTACATAGGAATTAGAGCGATTGCCCAGTTATACTTTCATGCTTTCAAAATAACAAGAAACATAAAGAATTTTATCGCCCACAGTATTGAACTCACCAAATGTCACTAATGTGCTACTTCTCTCTTCGGAATCATCTAGAATATTTTCTATATAATTTTTATACATTTTATATCTTTTTAAATAAATCTAGATATCCTGTTTATTTTTTTTCTTAAAATAGATTTCATTCAATTATTAGTATCGTCCCAACGGTTTACGTATTGGTAAAAGAGATTTAATTGGAAGCACGTGGTTACTGAACTATATCAAGTTTCTTTAATGTTCCAATTGAATGAGAGGGAATTGTAAAGAACAAATGGAGCAGGAAGCGTCAAAACAACCACAACTGTTGGCATGCAAGTGGACCTGTTAGTTGTATAATTGGCCATTTAAATGTCGGTCTATAGAGCATCAAGTATAATCGATTTGTTTTTTATCTTTTTTTCTGGTTAAGAGAAGGAACTGGCCAATTAGATAATGATAGCGCAGAAAAACACTCAGATTTCATATGGACAGAGCATTATTTTCTCAAAAAAATAAACAAAATTGTGTTATTGAGTAGGCATTGTTTGTGTGTAATACAGTAAGTCAACTTTTTAAGAAATTAGTTTAAATAAAATAATACCAAATAAATAAATATATATATATATATATATATATATATATATATATATATATATATATATATATATATATATATATATATATGTACCCAGCAAGAAAAAGATTTACGCGCTGCTGTACAAAATCTTTGTTGTTTGAGAATACAAAATAAAATATACTATCACATATTTTGATAGAATTATTTTTTATCTATAAAAGTACTTATACACGTTAAACACGTTAAAAAGGTTTGTCTATATCATTTAATCCACTTCTCTATTCTCTCTCCCCACTTTAACTATCTATCTCATGTCTATTAAATATAAGTTTTGTTAAAATTTGACATTTTTTTTAAAATTTTTCCAAAATTATGTAATGCAGGTAATGTATCTTATGTTGTCACTTTTACTCAGTTTGTATTCAAGAGTATCACTGTTTCTATCAATTTTCGGAATTTTTTGGAAACTTGAGTCTTCAAATTTTTAGATTACACTTTGTTTATTTACATACTCACAAAAATACTTCAGATTCATTAATTCATCCATGTACTGCTCCCATTGTATTCTGTTTATTCTGTTTAATTTGGTTAATTATATTTTTGCGTCTTTATTCGGTTAAAAATGAGGAAAACTAATGTATTAATATATTTTTTTCATTCTGTTTGTGTTTTTATCTGTTTGTTTCTGCGTATTTTTAGCCACAACGGTAACAATACATGACAAAAATAATTTAATTTTCATACAGCGTTCCAAACAAGACCACCTTGCGAAAAGTTTATGTTTGCCTTCTTTTGTATATCAAAGTATTGTTAACATGACTTTAAGCTCTAAACCGAACTGATATCAAGTTCCCGAGTGAGCGAAACAAAGGCTTGTTGTACCTGTAGTATACCGGGTATTATACTTATCGGCTGTACAACTAAAGCTCTAATTAATTATGGAGACGGCGAGTTATATGGAAAACGGAGCGGGACAGATCAAAGATACGGCCATATTGGATTACCGTCTGGTGAATAATATATAAACGGTAGCCTCTGTCCATTGTTTATACTGAAATGGATCGTGTGGGTGGTTGAGTTTCAACGGAAAGAGAGGAATTCAATGCAATTTTTATTTTAAAAGGGGTTATTTACTACACAAAGCTCCTTTTTGAAAGGTTTGTGTTCAACATGCATAATCACTAGTTTGGTTTATGTTCCTACACCTACCTGCGGTGTATTTTATAATTAACCCGGCAACTGTGTTGTGGGGTGAAAATAACCCACGTCGTTCATTACCGCTTGTTAAAATAGTGGCAACATCGCCAGATTCGTCTGGCGCCACGAGTACCTTCCCATAATATAACAGACCTTGTATTGCATCATAAATTTCAGTATATAAATAAGATTTGAATGAGTGGTGTCGCCTTCTTTGGACTTGTGGGTGATTTTAACCCCACCACACAGTTGAAGTGCAGTATTATTTAGTTTTTGGGTAATTTTAACCCCACAACACCGGTTAATTATTAACAGGTAAGTTCTTATACTAGCACAACTTATCTCGATTTTTTTAACAGAAACATAATTTAATTGTTAGGAATATTGAAAATTGATTAGATATTCTTAATTTCAGACATATCGAAATATGTGTAGTTGGGAGAAAGAACAAGAAGCTCTCTTGAAGCTTTGGCAGGATGAATTAACTGGATCAGAGTTAGGATCAGAAAGCGAATCTGAAAATGAAAGTCAGCAGGTTAGCCTTAGTTCCAGTGAGGATGTTTTACAAAACCAACTTCAATCAGTGGAAAATTGTCAGCCTGGAACTTCTAATCAGGAAAGTCAATCATCGTCGGAAGAATCTTCTCAAGACAACAATAAGTTTGAAGATGATAAAGTAAGACAATCTAAGTTTTTTATCGGACGGGATGGGAAAACAAAATGGTCAAAGAACTGTCCTAATAAATCGGTTAGAACACGACAAGAAAATTTAATTACTTTACTTCCCGGTGTTCGAAATAATGCAAAACATTGCAAATCACCCATTTCTTGCTGGGAATTATTCATGGATAATATTATTGTAGAAGATATTGTCCAATGCACTAATAAAAAAATCAGTTTAGTCGCTCAGAATTATAATGACCAACATAAATATATCACCAAGCCTACGGACGCAGAAGAAATTCGTGCAGTTTTCGGATTACTATATCTATCAGGCGTTTATAAAGCCAATAGGTTAAATCTGGAGGATCTTTGGGCTACAGATGGAACAGGAATTGACATTTTCAGGCTAACAATGTCCCTGCAAAGATTTATATTACTTTTAAAGTGCCTACGATTCGATAATATCGAAAATAGAGACGAACGAAAAAGAGTAGATAAACTGGCAGCTATACGAGCTGTTTTTGATCGATTTGTATCCAATTGTCAACAATATTTTATTCCTAGTCAATACTTGACGATCGACGAAAAATTAGAATCTTTTCGGGGACGTTGTTCCTTTCGGCAATATATCCCCAATAAGCCGTCCAAATATGGCATTAAAATATTTGCCTTAGTGGATGCCAAAACATTCTACATTTTAAATTTAGAGGTATATGTTGGCTCACAGCCTGAGGGACCTTTTCAATTTAGTAATAGACCGTTTGATGTAGTAAACAGGCTTGTAAATCCAATTCGTGGTACTAATCGCAACATTACATTCGACAACTGGTTTACCAGCATACCGCTAATGGAACATTTGCTTAGTGAACATCGGTTAACATCTGTTGGAACTATTCGTAAAAACAAGAGGGAAATACCGACAATCTTTTTGAATTCCAAAAACAGAGCTGAAAACCACGCAATTTTCGGATTTAAAAAAGACATTTCTTTGGTGTCCTTTGTCCCGAAGAAAAATAAAATAGTGTTAGTAGCTTCTTCACTTCATCATGATACAGAATTTGACCACAAATTAAATAAACCTGAGATTATAGACTTTTATAATCACACAAAAGGTGGAGTGGATATGGTTGACGAAATGTCTGCGTTATATAATGTGTCTCGTAATAGCAAGCGATGGCCACTAACAATTTTTTTTTCGCTGCTTAATAATGCAGGAATAAATAGTTATGTTATTTATCAACATAACAAGCCAAATGAAAAACTAAAACGCAGATTTTTTTTAAAACAACTTGGTTTGGCACTAATTAAACCATATATTGAAAAAAGAGGTAATAATCAAAGAATACCATCAGACATAAGAGCGAAACTAAAAAGAAATGACAGCGGAGAGGACTCTCAAGGACCTTCAAACAAGAAACAACGAACAACATCCAGATGTGGAGTGTGTCCCCGTGGAAAGGACAGAAAGTGCCAAAAGAAATGTGTAAAATGTGACATTTTTCTTTGTCTTGAACATTGTGTATATTTTTGTTCTAAATGTGCAAATAATTGTTAATTATGCTTTTTAAACAAAAGATCATAGTTACTTTTTATAGAATTTGTAGTTTTTTTTTATTCTATATCTCTAATAAAAATTTTATTAACAAAAATTGTGGTAGTGGTTTAAATATCAACTAAATTTTAGTATATTTTTTGAATCGTTGAATTATTAACGAAAATTTTTAAAATGATTTAACTTTGAAAAAGATTATATAACAATATAACCATGATTTAAAATCTTAAGGTTGCATGTAAAAATAAAATATTTTCTCAATTTTATAAATAAAAAAAAAATGGGGTGATAATTACCCCAACACACAGCTCCTGTTAGAAAATTTCACCACACAGTCGCCGGGTTAAATATTCTTATAGGTTTACTGGAGATCGACGAGTATTTGCTAAGTTAATAATAAGTAATTGAGAATGTAAAATGAAGAACTGAAAAAATAATCTACTTATTCTTTCCTATACATACATATATATATATATATATATATATATATATATATATATATATATATATATATATATATATATATATATATATAGTAAGCAAAAATATAAATTTTTAAATTGTATTAATATATATTACTGAACTTACCTATACCGCTCAAGATTTGTATCTATAAAAAACAGATCAGATGTTCCTGCGGTCCTATGAATTAATGAGAAAACACTGCTTCTATTCAATCAACGATAAAATTTATAAATATCCTCTGACGAACCGTGAATGTCTTTTGAATCATCTCATAAAAATTAATTTAACGAGTTGCTTCTTCGTAGGCTCTAATTTCTTGTCATTCACCTATTCTCCTTCTAAGTCGATCTTTGACCAAAAAGCTAATTTTAATTCTCTTTCTAATTGAAATTAAACTAACTGTATGCTGATTTTTCAATACCTCCGAATCTATTGCCCTCTCTAGAAAGACATACACAGCCTAGCCCCAAATAATTCGTATTTAAAGAACAACTTCCAACTGTGATTCTTGGAAATCTCTGCTTACACTCATTGTCTGCTGCCATAAATAACCTTAACAAACTTTCTGTCACTTTTTCTATCACCGGCAAAACGCATATACCAATGTTTTTTATAATTTTACGAGGAAACAAACACCTTTTCTCCCCCAAATCTTCTACAGAACTCTTATCTTATCCTTTCTCTTTCAACATCCAACCTCGCTTGCCTTTCCTATCCATTTTTTTAAATCCATTTCTCGACTAATCATACCTCTCAAATGAACAACACATCTTGCCCCCTTTTCTCTTTATGCAATAAGATTTTGTTTATCTACTCATTTTATCATATTATATAAGTTTCTTTCTAATGGTTCTTTGTTAGAGCAATCTGAGTGATCGTATAACCTGTGGAATAACCAATATCGAAATCCATTTTTTTTTTTGGCTGAATAGAAACAATTTACCCAGCTTAACTTAGTCTATACAATTTATGTACCATATCGTCCAAAAGAGCTTACTTCTATTTTAAACAAATATTTCTTAATCATATCAAACAATCTCAAACATTTTTTTAATCTTTCCTACAATTACCTACAGTTCTGTATCTGTAGAGTAGGGAGGGCGAGTTAAGTTCCACAGCACTTAGGCCACAATTGACCCATTGTGCATCCTCCAAGAGAGCTGTCGTCCTTAGCTCATTGTTCATCCTGCCATTTCCAAAAAAGTGTATAAGTCACCAGAAGCCAGACATCTCCCTTATATGGGCAGGTATGGGCCAGGATTCGCCGAACGCGTACTCTCATATTAACGATAAGTCCGGGCATACACATAGACGTGTGTTTACCAGCCCCAGTATTTGCTTAGTTGACAATGACTAGTTAAAAAACTGTCAAACGTAGGTTTTTCCTGGTCATTTCCAAGTACTTTTTTGATGCTAATTTATCAAGGTTGCTTAGTGTTACCCTGGCAAGTCTATATCCTTGCCTTTCGTCTCATCTTTTTACGGTTTGCGTATGGGAGTGACATTTAACAATATCCGCGATTATTGTAGTTGACGAACCTAAAAGATCCCCAGGTCCTAAGACCTAACCCTAATGTGACACGGTCTATTTAAGGTTAGTAGCACTTGTCTGCTATCTGTGATTATTATAGTTTTCCCGCGAAACTTTTTTGTTATCTCTTTTGCGGCTATGGAGATACCAGACAGTTATGTCTGAACTACGCTGACATTTTTGCCCATACCCCACTCTATTCTTAGGTTCAGTGGTCTGGAGTATATCTCGCATCCTGAGCCTTCTTTCACTTTGAAGCCATCGGTGTATAGCAATAGGCATTTGCGACGCCTTTTTCCCTATGCTCTTGTTTTGATTTTGTATAGTTTGTCAAAGACAAACTTTGGTTCAATTGAGTCGCAGCCTGCCTGTAGTCAGTGTCAGTTGTCACATACCTACATCAATGTTTGCACCAGCTGAACGCAGTTGCATAATTTTCACCAGCACCACCTCTTTGACATATATATCAAGAGGCGTGATGTCAATAATCAACTGCATTGCAGCAGTTGGTGAAAAATTATTATATATATATAATATATATATATATATATATATATATATATATATATATATATAATATATATATATATATATATTTATATATATATTAAACCTAGAACTACGGTTACAGGACTATTATTGCAGGAATTAACATTAAACTCAACAGTGTTCCGGGTTAAACCGCGTCGATTATCATTGCGCCGAACTTTCGACATCCTCTTCGATGTCTTCTTCAGAGCTACCGAGGTCTCAGTCTCCCGAGCCTACTACTACACTAATCACTAACTAATGCAATATTGGTACTGGTATGACGACGACGGATTTATATCGTCGACGGTGACGTGGTTTGGGTGGAGGTTGGCGTGTGGGTTAGCGTGGTGATTAGCACGGGGGTTGGCGCTAACATTCCTGACAGTAATATTTTGATTGACGGATAGAGCGAACGATATTTTCTTCATGAGAGGTCTCCAAGTCGAAGGTAACCATATCCCGTCATCTCTTTTATTGAGACAATTTCAATTATAATTGAGACTATGGTTCTAGAGTTTTAGAATTAAATATTGTCTCTATTCCTCTTGATTTAAGAATTTTGTCGATTTTGTCAGTGACACCTTTGATGTAAGAAAGAAAAGCTTTAGTATGATGAGGGTCTGAGTCTTTAGGTTGAGATTGAGTGAGAGATTAATGTCTGTGGATGCTCCTATTGTTATGATTTTCGCGATAACTGTTTTGGATGAGGCCTTGTTTTAAACTAGGGAGCTCAGCAGGTCCACTTGCTTAATCGCAAAGACGTATTGACCTGGAGACAAGAGTATTAATGACTGAATTAATTTGTGAAGGTGGCTGACAAGATTTGGCATGCAAGTAACGATTGGTATGGGTGGGTTTTCGATAAACAGAGTGAGGAAAACCTTGCATTGATTTTTATTGCCAAGACAAACTCCAAGTGACTCAGAGAGCTATAGAACGGAGAATGCTTAATATTAAGCTTAGCGATCGCAAGTCCAGTGAAGAAATAAAAAGACGAATAAAAGTTACAGGTGTAATCCAAAAGATTGCCATGTTAAAGTGGAACTGGGCAAGACACATAGGAAGAATGAAAGATAACCATTGGACAAAGCAAATTATTGAATGGCATCCAAGAGCAAACAAGAGAAGTAGAGGCAGAGTTCAAACTAGATGGACTGATGACATCAAGCGAATGGCTGGTCATGAATGGATGCAAAAAAACAACAAACAAAAATTAATGGACACACTTAAGGGAGGGTTACATCCGACGATGGATGGAATAGCTGTTGATGGAGATGATATTATGTATATACAAAGTATGATGATGATGATATTTTGAAGCTTTTTTTGCAATAATTAACCAACAAATTAACAAATATTACTTCCATATTTTGACAGATTTTCTACTCTTTTTTACTAAAATCGTGTCACTTTTCCATATAATTTACCGGCCCTTCACCTGTAGTATTTAAAATCAAATAGCGATCTGACATTGTTTATATATTGTTTTTAAGTAGAAAATGACGTTTAATCTCTTGCATATTTTGTTTATTACATATTGTTATAACCAAATCAAAAGCAGTTGTTAGATACCTGTATCAACGAGTGTAACGGGAAAATCGTTAGTTTCTTGGTCTATAAATTACAAACTGAAACAACATTGAAGATCGTTAAATTTTAAAAAGATAAAACCGATTTATACCGGTCATAAGTATCTTTAACACCATCTTGTTTCACAAAGTAATTGAACAAGAACCAACATTCGATAAAAATGTTAAGATCAGACAATCGACTGTGATCATCGATCCCAGTGAGCACATTAACGTAATCATCACATTTGCTGGTTGAGTTCCTTGATCGACCATCGTTATTAATATTGTACGAGACCAGGCTTTCATGTTGCCGAGTGACGAACATCTGCGATAAATTGGAGCTGATGGATTTGTGTTGTTTGCAACGTAATTTATTTTATTATGCCGTTTTTGACACTGTTTCTAAGAAACCAGTCTTTATTGCAAGTGGTTAGTAAAAATGTTTATAGTTCTTGTTAAAAAAGTAGCGCATATGGCTGAAATCTGGCATTGCTAATATCTTGATGGATAGATGATGCGTAACTAAATATGTATCCAGTAATTTGATGGTTTCATGATATGTAGAATAACTTAAAATTTCACATCAACAAATAATTTCTGTAAGAATAGATAAGTAAATTTAATAACCAATTTCTAGACTTACTACTATCGAAACAAGTTCTTAATTTCTACGAGAGTATTTTAATGATATCCATTCATTGCCATCTAATAAAAATGTCTATGACAATAAAAAAACGAACTAATTTTTTTACATATTAGGAACACTAAATTAACAGGGATACCTAGTCAATTTTATACACTGTCACCATTAAACATTAAAAACATTAATTAAAACATTAAAATAATCGCATTTTAAAATACAGTGATGTAACCATACAAAGATCTTGAAGAATCCTGAGTGGCAGATATTTCAAATGAGATATCACATGATATAGGAGGATTTTCACATTTGGTCCCAGTGAAGATAGCCTCAAATGGGTTTGGCAGAATGAAATATTGGTGTTTGGCAGTATTAAAATTTCCATTACATACATATACATACATACAAACATACGCAATTAAAAGCAATATGATATTTAAATACTAATACTTAACGATTATTAAAAAAAAAAAAGAAAAGTAAATAGTTTTAAAACAGTTTTGAACAGTAAATAGTAAAATATCAGTATAAATAATAAAGTAAAAAAGGCATCTGTTGCAATCTGGCAACTGGTGGTTTAAGGGTTCTGGCTTGATTGCCAAATCTATCCGCTCACCTATCAAAGGGCAATTACCAAAAAATTTTTCTAATAATTAATTGCAACTAATATCAAACGAAACAAATATTACTTCATCAATATTTTATATAAGGTATAAAATTGCAGAATCCATAAAATAATATGGATAAAAGTACCTTTTATCCATATTATTTTTATTATTTTATTACCAACAATAAAAATGTAGCTTTTAAAAAGCTTTATCTCTTTGTATTTGAAGCACGTAACATATAGGTACATTCTAAGAACATGGCAATACTGTCAACGCAATATTTCGTTCTGTGAAACTTAATTGACAGCTAATTTGAGGCTATCTTCACTGGGACCAAATGTGAAAATCGTCCCGTGATATATACTGTCATTTAGGAAAAAAATCTATAACCTCACATTTTGGAAGCTTTCAAACAATAAACAAATTCTCTTAGAATATGTTAACCTAGAAAAATAAATACACTTGTTCAAGGAAAGCTGAAGACTTTATAATTATTATATGTACCATACCTTTTTTTTAACAAAGTCAACATTAAAAATTTAACAGCCGATATTTTAAAGCCAAACAGAATCGCACAAAAGTCTAGGAACAGACTGAGTAACACAGGAGTTTTTAAATGAGATATTACTTGCGATAGGATTTCATTTAACATAATATAACTATATGACTAGCATATATGAGTCGAATTCTCTATTTTTAAATATTCATCATCGTCATCAACATTTATCCAATCGCGTCCACTCCTAGACGTAAGCCTCCCTAAGTCGCTTCCATTGTTCTCTACACTGGACCGCCTGAAACCAGTTTCACGCTACTCTTCCTGTCGTTGTCCACCTAGACAGTGGTCGTCCTGAGGCTTCTTATAGTTTCTGTTCCTCCATTCCATGATTCGTCTTGTTCACCGTTCATGTTATATTCTCACCAAGTGTCTTCACCAGTTTTACTTTAGTATTGTGATTCTTTAAATCACGTTTTCAATGCCTGATCTTTTTCCAGCACTGCAGGATCTATCGCTCGTTGTGTAAGTATGAGTTTATTAGAGGATCTTTGCGTTAGCGTTAAAATCCCTGTATTTTTTTAATCGATGCATTTTTCAGTTATTATCTTTATGATATCCAGGGGAAGTAGGGAAATGAAAGATAAGAACACAACGAACACTGCAAAGCTTAGGAATTTGAACAAAACCGTTTTAAAATATGTTATGAAAGATATAAGAAACTTTAACACGAACGAAACAGCCAATACCATAGAACAAAAGAAAAGCCTGAAAGTTCTAAAACTAAAATTGAAGACAGGAACGAGAAATGTTTATAAGTTGAAAAATAAACAAGGACGTGCATATATGAACAACAAGAAATCCTGAAAATGATCGAACAGTATAGAACATTATATAATCGAGATGCTCATATTCCAGGGGTAGACATTCCAGCAAAACAAAATCAAGGATCAGAGGACCTTCTAGATATAACCCAAGAGGAAATTAAATCAGCGTGAAAAGGAATGAAAAATAACCAAACACCTGGAGGAGATGGCATTATAAGTGAAATGATAAAACTAGGATGCGAATGCGTCATACAAGCTTTTATAATGTCTGCCTCTTTGAAGAAATTACACCAGAAAAATTTAATAGTGGCACTATGATAATATTGCATAAAAAAAGTAGTTTTAACAGAAATTAAAAACTACAGACTTATCACATTGTTATCTTATTTATATAAGCTCTTTATCAGAATATTTAGTAACAGCATGGGGCCTAAGCTAGATTTTCTCCAACCACTAGAGCAAGCCGGATTTAGGAAGGGCTTTGAAAGGAATGGTCCCCTGCAAAGAATAAAATCCTTGATAGCGAAAACTATAGAATAAAATAAGCCATTAATATTAATATTTGTAGACTTTGTAAAAGCATTCGACTCGTCGAAGCAGAGCTCCATGTTGAAAGCTCTTACAGAGTGTCCTATTGATCATTGGTACACAACAAGAAATATACGTATTTGGGTCACGAAATAAGGATTAGCAGTGATAATCAAACATGCGAAATCCAAAGACAAATTACTTTAGCGTTAGCAGCCTTTGGAAAACTACGAGAAACAGTTAGGTCCAACATACCAATTTCTGTCACGGCACAATGATAATATAAGTGTTAATAAATTACTTAAATAATTTTATTATATTTTAACCTTTTAATTATACTTTAGTTTCTTCAATGTGTTGTTTCCAGGTTTTGTCAACCATTTTGTTTTGTATATCACTTACTGCTAATCGCAGAATTTTGCTAGTAGTTGCGTTGGATTTACCAGTACATTCTTGGGTCATCGGTATATATAATACGCATTTGATTTATGAAGCGATATTGTGACTTAACTTCCTAATCGCAATAACGAATAAGGATATGCTTAAAACTGAACGTTGAGAAGAGTTATTCTTGAATTTTCTCAAATATAAAATATGTCTCGATTGTATCAAATATATTTCATGTCTAATCACGAAAAAGATAATCAGTTCCTATTAATAGTATGTCTTTACTTTAAAGAATCATTAAAAAAATCTTATTAGTGCTACAAAGAAGTGTTTTTTTTATTAGAGACATTGACCTTTCAGTAAGTAAAGTAGACCGAACCATTTTATTTACATGTGTAAGTGTAATAGATAAGAAGCGAACTATAAGTTGATTAAACGTGTATTAGCTTCCATTTCAAAGGGGCAAGTAGATTTTTAACCATTTGTTTTTATTCTAGACGACAAGCTATCACTGTGCACCTGAGTAAATAAAATATATAAGCCAATATTTTTGTAAAATGTACGTACATACAGTTGGGTAAAATTTTATTTTAAAATTTAGGTATAAAGTTATTTCTATAAATACTTTTACTAATTGTACTATGCAATTAAAAAGCAATGAACAAGAACTATAAGCTATAGTTCACCAATTTAGTAGACAAGTGTAAGAAATTCATAGTACCTCGTGCTTTAGGTTTAAACTCTTTTGTCAAATAGGAATGTGATTGATTTATACCTATTTAATGAGTAAGTTTTTTTGGTGCGTGAATTGTTTAATGATAAAGAAGCATTTAATGTTCGTGAATTTACTACGTCTATTAAAAGCTAATTGAGATGCCTTCTTTTGATCGTAAATCAGTGGTTTAAAGAGCATGGAAGACTAATTGTATGCATACGGCATATCGCAGAATACGACATACTAACCATTTTCTTATCACCCACATTGGGTGCTACCTTTCACAGCTGAACATTGGTGTAACCGTTTTCTCTGGTATAGAGAAAGAATTCTATGGAACCGGGAATGGAATCAGGTGGTCTTGGTAGTAACTAACCTAGCTTTGACAGTGAGCAGCACTTATGGTAGCAAATCAACATTATTTTCACCAGAGGCAATATGACAGCCCGACGCTATTCAGGAAGTAGTGGATCCTCATCTTATTCCATATCTAACCATCATCCAAAACCCGATTTTTCAGCAAGATAATGCCAGACCGCATATGACTGTATAAGAAATCGTGGATTCTTAATACATTATTGAACCAGCTTCTGCAGTAAGTTGGGAAGTTGACTAATCTAGTCGGACATTTAATCATTTTACTAGTAAAGGATACTGAAAAAGTATACCCAGAATTATTAAAATCTGATAAATATATGTAGGTACCTTGACCAATTCTCATCTGATATTAATTAACTTCATAGTCATATTAAGTTTACAATAAAAACAGAACAAAATCAATTTACTTAAGCAAACATAATATTAACAACAATGGCCAAAAAAAATGCGTAAAAATTGGTGTATACAAACTTTCATGTGGAGACTGCCCAAAAACTTACGTCGGTCAAACTGATAAAACCTTTAAAAAACGTCTAATAAATCACAAAAAGGCTTTCAATAATATTAAAAACAGATTCTACCTAAGTACGGACTTCACCTTCTAGATCGTAATCATTCTGTTAATGACCAATTTCAAATTCTCCATATTTAAACTAAAGGCCTTAATAACCTGTATAAATGTAGGTGTTTACCTTTTTTGTCACTCGGTATATTAGTTAAACATCTACAAATAATGGTTCGAATAGAGAAAGAAATCCTGGCGAAAATTTAAAAGGAGACATTTCAAATATTTTGGACATTTAATAAAAGCGCATATGCAATAGTACATGTTATAGCGAAATATATCTAGACAAAATTTGTTGGAAGATTCATTTATTTGCACAACCTTGGAAAATAATTTAAATATAGTTTTATAATTAAAATTGTATAGGTTTAAAGTTAAAACATATAAGGCACATGGGCTAATGGGTAGAAAATTTGTTATAAATATCTATACATTCTTGCCTCAGTTTTGCACAAGTATGTATAAAAATAGTACGACTACCTCGACAAACTTCAAATGAGGTACAACGTAAAAACCACATGGGAAAATCTTCAGGGTTTAAGTGGCTCAGTGGAAGAGAACAAGCGGTTACTTTACCGCAGAAAAATGTCAATAATCACATACAGTTTGTCAAAACTAGGGATGACTTTGAGAATCCTACAATCGGCACGCCTACTTAACGCGCAGTAAAATTACCGGAAATTATCTTAGTAACAAAAATTACGGCGATCATGAATTTCTTTCTTTCTGAATACTTTCACTTTCTGCCCTCTGCACTGATGAGCAAAATTTTGAAAGTCGTTCCTAGCCTTGACGAATAATACATTAATTACATACCTAAAAAAATAGTGTCGTTCTACACTAAATGTTTTGGATAAAGTTAATAAAATAAAACTTTTTGTCAATTTTTAGCAGCAACGAAAACAGCAAAGAAGAATAATGAATCATAATTCTGTAGAACATATTTTTTTTTCTACTAATTGTATCAAGAGAAGTATTGTGCCACTTAATTAATTTTATTGATAAGAAAAATATATCCCTCAGTTAAAGAATACTGGAATTTTATTAATAATTGTTGTGATATATAGGAACTAATTAAGTAATTGACTGTAATGCATTAACTTATTTTTGCAATATTTTTCTGATTATGACTCTCATCACGTCATGTAAACAATAAACGATCTTTATAAACAAGTTTATTGATTTTTTATTATTAATAAACTTATAAGTATAACCACATAAATAACAACTATCGGAAACAATGGCATATGATATACGGAGAACGTAAATATTTGCATAAATTTAATATATATATATATATATATATATATATATATATATATATATATATAGTAAACTCTTAAATATTGGGGAAATCTGCAAGAAAAACTCCAATGTGTATCAATTGTTTTGCCTAACGTTTTCGCCAAAGAGAATAAATTTGGCTTCTTCAGGGCTAAAAGAGAATAAATTATAATTAGCTACCATATATTATCTAATAAAAAACATTTACCTTACCGTAAATTTTAGAAATGTCGAGTTATGATGTTAAAAAACTTTAGCTAGGAACAACATAGTGGTGTTTTTTTGTTACTATGTGCAAAAAAGTGTTTTTATTAACGTTGGAAATGTATGGTAGCTTTGAATTTAAACGCAAAGGTTTACCTTTGCGTTTACAAAGGTTAATCGAAAAACCCAATGTAACTACATTTAAAGGAAGTAATTCTTTGAATTGTCGGCAATAACTAAATTTTTGATTGTTATAAAGTTTGAATGTGAGCTTCTGTTTTCATAGAACGCAAGCGCTGACAATTACAAGTAGTGCTTTTGAATATTTATGTCCTTAAGGTTCATTGGTAAAACCGATGAAGTTAGATCCTAGTCTGGGGAGATATTAGTTTAGAATTTTCTTAATTGGAATTCTTTTTTAATTAGTATATTGTTCATGTATTATTATAATAATATCTTATGGAGATGTACCTAAGAAAAGCAAGGGAATGTTATCTTTTTTACTTAATGAAAATTATTATTAAAGTAGGTTAGTTGTTAATAGATATATCAGTCAAGTTAGTTATCTGTGATGTTGTATTGTTCTTGGTATCTGATTTAAGTAAGAAGTGGTATATATCGCTTAGATTCTTAATGTCACTCTTAACATTGATGGAAAAATTTGACTTCCTTTTTTAATGTCTGATGTAAGTTTTTATTTTCTTCTGTATTTTTGTCAAACAGTCTCTTTTTATAATCATTTCGTTTGTTTACCCAATATTTACATATAAAAACTGCTGCATAAAACTGCTGTTTTTATGCTTTTTTCTATATCAATCCATACACTTTCGTGCATAAGAGCATTTTCTTGGTTTCCTTTCAATTTACTCTCTATGTTTATTGGATACTTTTAAAACAACTTGAGTTTTAGCATTTTGTTAATTGGGGTACAATAAATAATTGTTTATTCTCAGTATTTAAGGTTTTGTTTATAATTAAAAAACTATGATACTATTAACAATTACATAGGACAACTGTGTAAACAGGAAAAAAAATTATCATTGCCATTTACAGGTTAAGAATTAAAGCTTATATTTTTTAACTACATTTGGTTATCTAACCATTCAAA
Source organism: Diabrotica balteata (assembly GCA_918026665.1). Taxonomy (NCBI): domain Eukaryota; kingdom Metazoa; phylum Arthropoda; class Insecta; order Coleoptera; family Chrysomelidae; genus Diabrotica; species Diabrotica balteata. Next base: position 50,780,512 of record OU898282.1, read on the forward strand.
TTTTCACTATATGCATTCGTTGGTTTTTTTTTTTAAATTCCCAATATTCAATGCCGTACACTATATCTGGTTTGATGTCAGTTTTATGGAAGTTGTCTTTCAGTTTCATTCACCCCGCTTCTAGCTCCCTTTCATTATATATATATATATATATATATATATATATATATATATATATATATATATATATATATATATATATATATATAATATATATATATATATATATATATATATATATATATATATATATATATATATATATATATATATATATATATATATATCCCATTTCAATCTACTTTAAAGATCTCCAGATATATCGCAGTATTTAGTGAGTATTTATCGCCCTAATGAGATTAATTAAGGAATAAGCACTGAGATCTAATGTAACCTACTTCTTCAGGAAATTTAACGTATCTCATCCCATATATATCCAACACTAGTTATTTCTTTACCATTCTCTCCTCTTAGTGTCTTCACATACTCACAGGAAACTCATTTCTTACAGAGTGGCTACCACACAGCCTCTAGAGGTAGCCTATCATAAAATATGTTTTCCCGATTACCATACGAGCATTTGTACTTTTTCATCAGCTGCGGTGTAATGAAAATTGCATTTATATTTATGTCTTACATCAATTCAAAATGATTAAAGTATCTACCTACCTCTATCTCAATATAACATGGCTTCGTGATATTGTACTAAAGAGCAATTTATATTACATTGTAACAAGACCACAATTAAGCTTAAGCGCAATCCAACAAAGTATTGAGTTCTACCATTTTCAGTGCTGGCAAACACAATTTAAAATAACTTATTAAAAACAAAGAATTGTGTACGGACATATGTTTTTTAAGCCATAAAGTGTACAGGAAAGGCGTAAATTAAATTAACGAAATGTAATTTCACATTAACCTGCTGTGAAATAAATAAAGAAACTACTTTGTAATGGCCGTAAAATTAAATTTATTAAATCATAAACTTTTGCCGTAATGTTTGTGAAGTATCCATATTTGGCCTTATTTATATTGTTTTGTTAATGTTTTCATCTGTTCTTTTATATTAGTCACCAACAAAATAAACCTTGGAATTATATTCAAATCTGAATCTTCCTAAATGGTATAAAAATGCAATTATGGACCAATATCTTTCCCCTTAGCGATTTTACGAATCTCTCTTTTTCCACCCTGATTGAATTTAAAGACTGTTTTTGGTTTATTGGTTTAAAACTCGTTTATATCTCTTAATATATCAATCTTAATAGAAATTCCTTTTTTATTATAGTCGCGATATGTGTTTAGTTTGAAAATTGTTTTCCACTGTTTGTTATTATCGGCATATTTCTAGTTATTGTTTAAGATAACATAGCATTCTGGCTTTGTTACTGCGTATATTACTTCTAACGGTATTGTTTGGACATTCTGCAACTTTGTCTGCCTTTCTGAATTTTATGGTCCAAACAAGTATGCTTTCACCTTATATAGAGAGCGGCTCAAAGAAAGCTGAAAATCAGATATACCTCAGAGAAAAGCTAGACAAAACATTAACTTATAAAGCACGCTGCCAAAATATCGCTCTGAAAGTAGCATCTCGTCCAAATCTGGCCAAACGTCCTGCTAACTACAGCCAAGGCTCTCAGCTTCTTCACGGCGAGCATGCATGCCCTGTTTGAGGTAGGTCGGCATACATTAAGAAAGTGGGTGCCGAAAAGCAAAGGGTACCTAAGATCAACGACACTAGAGAAACTATATCAGTGTACAAAACGACCGACCGGACCTGAGAAGATGAACCAGGGAGTACATCGAGAGCATCAGACATTCATTTGATGGACATGTGCAAAAGAGCACCTTCACGATGACCTGCAGTTAAAATCCAGGTCAGATTTTCTCAGTGGCATTCCCGTGGGACTTCCAGCTTTGTATCCTCCGAAACCAAACACACCGACTGATTTGAACTGCGACTGGAGGATATAGGTAATACTGAACCAAATGAGATTGGACGTGGCCTCTGATAAGACCAACAAAACAAGATGCAGCCAACGACAAGACATAAACCACCTGCTCCAGTGCAACCAATAGCCGTTCCCGTGCACGATGAACGATCTGCGGAAGGCCAACTGTGTCCGATTCTTGGCCGAATACCTGAAATGACAACGCTTGGATCCAAAAAAGTACTTTATAAGCAGCCTTCTGCGAACAGCGTCTGACCCAGAATGGGCGGCTGATATAAAACTCACCAACCCGTCTGGCCAGCGTGGTGTTTCAAGGCTAATCATCCTTCCAAATACAGAAATGGCGAATACTAAAACGAAACGGAACGGTCCCCAGGTGGGTGGAGTATGTTATGCCAAATCCCACACCCAGAAAAGGGTCTGCCTCGTGGAATATGGGGGAGGCAAGAATTCGCTTAGTACACACAGAATGCACATCGGAACATATAATATCAGAACGATGAGGACAGAAGATAACCTAGAAGAGTTGCAAGAAGAACTTAAGACCATCAAATGGGACATAGTAGGCCTATGCGAGACAAGGCTTAAAGGCGAAGAATCGACTCTACTAAAATCAGGGCACACTTTGTACCAATACAATTCAGGAAATAACCAAGGTGTAGGAGGCGTAGGCTTTTTAGTACATAAGAGAATTGAAAACATGGTAACCAAATTCCAAGCAATTTCTAATAGAGTTATCTATATGGTAATGAGACTGAATCGTAGATACAGCATTCAAATAATCCACTGTTATGCACCAACTTCTTCTGCAGATGACGAAGAGGTAGAACAACTTTATGAAGACATTACAAGAGCCAGAAACCTAGAGAAAACATATTACGTAATAATTACGGGAGATTTCAACGCTAAAATAGGAAAGAACGAAAATAACAACGACAACGAATATATTGGAAATTTTGGACTGGGAAGTAGAAATCATAGGGGAGATATGCTCGTAAATTTCCTCAGCAAAGAAAAACTATTCTGCTTAAATACCTTCTACAAGAAAAAGATGCAGAGAAAATGGACGTGGTTAAGCCCAGATGGCAAAGTAAAAAATGAAATTGACTTTATACTCTCTAACTTCAAAAACATTGCTAAAGATCTTACTGTACTAAATTCTTTCAACACTGGTAGTGATCATCGATTAGTTAGGACGCGAATAGAAATAAATACGAAATTAGATAGAAGAAAATTATTAACACAGGATAAATTGCCAAACATAGAAGCACTCGAAATGAATCAAGAGGAATATCAAAGTGAACTAAAAAAGAAACTAGGGCCTCTACCAGTATTCAACACGAAAGATATAAATGAAATAACACAAAAATTAACGAACGACATAACATCAACTGCAAAAAAGATCTGTGATAAAAATAAAAATCCCAGAAAAACGAAACTGAAACAAACAACACTTAATTTAATGGAAGAAAGAAGAAGAACATCGAAAGAATTACCAGAGTATAAAGCTATCAACAATAAAGTTAAAAAGAGCATAAGGTCAGACTTGCGGGCTTATAAAACAAAACAAATATTGCAAACCATCGAAAACAATAGAAACATGAGAGTATTGAAATCAAATTTAACTAAAGGAAAATCAAATATAACTAAAATCAAAAATCAACAGGGGAATACGGTGACCGAAAAAACTCAAATAATCAAGGAAATACAAACGTTCTATAAGAATCTTTATACATCTACTATACAGAACCCCGAACCAGACCACAGAACAATTCTAAACGTCGGCTCAGAAACCCTCCCTAAAATAACCTCTTCGGAAATTAGACATGCCTTACAGCAAATGAAAAACAAAAAAGCTCCCGGCGAGGATCGTATAACGTCTGAAATGTTAAAAATGGGCGGCAACATCGTTGTAGAAGTTGTGGAAGTCTTACTGAATAAGTGTCTAACAGAAAAAAGAATACCCAGCCTATGGGAAAACGCCGAAATAATACTTTTACACAAGAAAGGAGACACTACTAATATTGAAAACTACAGACCTATTAGTTTGTTGTCACACTTATACAAATTGTTAACAAGAATAATAACCAACCGCATAACACAAAAACTTGATTTATATCAACCGGTTGAACAGGCGGGATTTAGAAAAGGGTTTGGCGCTAATGATCACTTACAAACCATCAGAACACTAGTAGAAAAAACCACAGAATATAATGTACCTTTACATATGGCATTTATCGACTTTCACAAGGCTTTCGATAGTATTGAGACTTGGTCCTTTTTGTCAGCCCTGAAGGATGCTCGAATAGACTCACGGTACACCACACTCATTAAAAACATTTATGAACAGGCCACATTCCACATCAAAATCAATGAAGACGAAAAAACTGAAAAAATGCGCCTTGATAAAGGTATTAGACAAGGTGATACTATTTCACCAAAGCTTTTTACCTTAGCATTGGAAAATGTATTCAAACAGCTTGACTGGGAGGAAAAAGGTGTAAACATTGATGGTGTACGTTTGAGTCATTTGAGGTTTGCGGATGACATAGTATTAATTAGTACAGATATCAAGGAACTGGAGCAAATGTTGAAGGAATTAAACCAGCAGTCAAATAAAATAGGTCTCAAAATGAACCTGCAGAAAACAAAAATAATGAGTAATTTACAAACTAATCTTGTTATTGACAACGTCAGTCTTGAAAATGTAGACCACTATATATATCTTGGACATACCATTAAAATCGGCAAAGAAAATCAAATAGCCGAAATAAAAAGACGCATACAACTGTCTTGGGGAGCTTTCGGCAAATTAAGCTTTATTTTGAAGAATAAAGATATACCAATGTGTCTAAAACGTAAAGTTTATGACAAATGTATCTTGCCTGTAACTACATATGGACTGGAGACCATGGCCTTCACAAAGAAAACCTTAGAGCAGCTCAGTACAACCCAAAGAGCAATGGAGAGGGCCATGCTAGGGATTAGTTTGAGAGACAGGATTCGAAATAACGTCATTCGTGAAAGAACAAAAATTACTGATGTCTCAGAACGTATTGCAAGGCTCAAGTGGCAATGGGTCGGACACGTTGCCCGAGATAATCCCGAAAAATGGACACAAAGATTAACAAACTGGAGACCAAGAGAGAACAGGCGAGGAGTAGGCAGACCGCAGAAGAGGTGGACAGACGATATCAAACAAGTCGCGGGCAAGCAGTGGATGAGAATTGCCAAAAGTAGAAATCGATGGAAGCAAATGGAAGAGGCCTATGTCCAGCAGTGGACGAACACAGGCTGAAGAAGAAGCAGCCTTCTGTAAATTGTCTGAAATAATTTTGTACTTACATACAAGCAAAAATGAATAAATTTAGTGGAAAACGACGGACAGAGTCAAAGAATAGTACATTCTTTACCGGGTAGGAAAAGCTTAACATTCCTGGACGACTGTGAAGATTGCTAAGTCGAGGCGCAAGCCGAGACTTAGCAACACAGAGTCCAGGAATGTGGCTTTTCCTACGAGGTAAACATACTATTTTTCCGCAAATCGTTTAAAATTCGACAGATATTGATTGATTAAAAAAAACGCGATAATTTTATTCCCAAATAAATGGTGCTTTGAAATTCCTAATAAAATTACTTGGGTTACTATGGAAACGTATTGAGGTTGAATCGTCAAACTTGACGGTTATAAATTTAATTGCTGATGTTCTCGAAAGTAAAATGATAAGTGATGATGAAATTTCCATTCCTGGGACTCCTCCAGAGCTGGTTGAGGAAGTGAATACTGCTTCATTAGAATTATTGCCAAAGAAATCAAGAAAAAAGTACGAAAATGCATACAGACGTTTTATGGATTATCGCATGAGTAAAAATACGAGTTCTTTCTCAGAAAATGTTGTAATGGCATACTTCCTAGACCTTTGTTTAAAGATGAAATCTTCAACATTATGGGCCAATTATTTAATGCTGAAGTCAACCCTTGCACTTAAATACAATGTAGATATATCTACATACTCAAAACTTCGTTCTTTATTGAAACGGCAAGCTCAAGGTTATAGGGCAAAGAAATCTAAGATTTTAACGAAGGAAGAAATTGAAAAATTTATCCAGGAAGCTCCAGATAAAGAAAATTTAATGATTAAGGTAATTTACAAGGTTTTAATTTCTATTTAGATTATAGCTTTATTTATTTTTTAGGTGGCTCTAATATTTGGTATTTCTGGGGCCTGTAGAATGGATGAGTTAGTCCGAATGACTGTACACGATATAGAAGACTTAGAATCTAAGCTTTTAATCAGCATACCTGATTCGAAAACCAACAAACCAAGATCATTTGTAATTAATCAGATCTACTTGAATGTTTATCGAAAGTATGTTTCGTTAAGACCAGAAAATATGAACAGTGACCGATTTTTCATTAAATATCAAAGCGTAAAGGGTTGTAGACAAGTGGTAGGAATTCATCAATTTAGAAAAATGCCCAAAATAATTGCTACTTATTTGAACTTGGTAAATCCGACAGAATATACTGGTCACTGCTTTCGTCGGTCTTCTGCAACAATATTGGTTGACTCTGGTGCCGACATAACTAGTTTAAAGAGGCATGGCGGATGGAAGTCATCAAACGTTGCTGAAGGATATATCGAAGAATCGCTTAACAATAAGGTTGAGGTGGCAAATAAAATTTTCACAGTACAAAATATTCAACAAAATGACACTTTAACCCTGCATGTTGTCCAAAATGTTTCTCATAGTTCTAAGAGTGTTCCTCCAATGTTCAATAATTGTACTAACTGTCAAATTACTGTAAATATAACAAATTGATCTTAAAAATGTATTCAGCAATGACTTGATGTTTTCAAAATATAAATTAATTCCTTATAAGCAATGTGTTTTCTATCATTTATGTAGAACACTAACAACTGTACGGAAATATCATTTCCTTACAGTAAGGAAATGACATTTCCTTACAGTAAGGAAGTCCTGACTTTTTCTTCAAGAAATTTTGACAGGAATGTCAAAATTTCCTGGCGATTTGCGGAAAATAATAATTATTATAGAGATATCACTAACAAATACATAGAGTGAAAACAGGTGTCCTGGTACGGCCATAACAACTGATCTATATTTTTGAGACAAATAAAATGTTTAGAACGTATAATTTTCACTATTCTCAATTTCCTTCCATCTTTTTTATACCATATGTGTAATTTATTGGTTTTATTTAGAATAATTAGTAAATAGAATATTTAAATTTTTTTTCTTTGACAAAAATGTTGGTCAATGTATAATTTTAAAAAAATGATAGATATTTCCCAAAACTCTTTCATTTTATTATGATTTATATACCATATGCGTATAACCATTTAAGAGAACACTATTAGTCTTGTGACTCACTTAGTTCCCGATTTAACATCTGCTACAAGTTTTTTATATGCACAATTCTGTGAATACTTTAAAAACTATTTTAACTTGTTTAAAATTTAATAGTAAATATGTACAGTGCGACAAAAACTAACTAAATATTTTTTATTATTTCGACTCAAGGTAGGTTACAAGAAAAGTTTTCTCCATTTTTTTTTTTTCGCTTAGCTCACGTACTTCCCACTTATACACTGTTTATGCGCATGGTCTGATGTAATACAGTACTCTCAACTGCGGAGAAAATAGAAGTAAAGGCTATAGATAACACACCTAAATATTGTAAGAGAAGATTAAATAAAACAACGATGATCTCAAAAATAACTTGCAGACGTACTTTAACTAACTGATTGTTTAGATAAAATCAACAGGTTTCAGTTTTTTAGGTACTGGAGGTAGTACCTGCTTGGCAATATAGATTGTAAATGTAAACAATGAAAAAAGTATATCATTGATATATTGTTTAAACTAAAAGCAACTTGTCTCGACACATCTATAACGATAGATGTAAAGACTTGTCAGTTCAAAATTGAAACTGTCGGACATTTATTGCAAAAAGTTGATGCTACTTTACTGTTAACAGTCGCGTCATGATACAAGAGGTATACTAAAAAGGAGTGATTGGAAGCTAATATGGAACATTTAATAAATTTGTATCAATGTAATGCTTATAACCAAATAGCAGAATAATTTATATTTTCTGAATTTGGTATCTTACTTGATATAATGGGACCAATTTTAGAAGCAAATCTTTTGAAATCAGCAGACTTTATTTTGTAGGAAGTTTGAAAACTTTGCTGGATCCTCAATAGGTAATAAGCTCAGACAATAACTGACTGTAGTAACTCTATCAAAACTCTATCAAAATCCACTCTTAGATTCATACGGAACGTTTTTTCATCTTTTCATGTTTAGTATAATTAAACATGACCCGATTTGCATTTAGATATGTTCATCACATCGAGATAAAAAACTTTGCAAAGAAAGACGTTACAATATCTGGGACACGTAATGAGGAGACAGCGATTTAAACTACTAAGGCTGATAATACAGGGAAAGATAAGAGGGGGAAGGAGTATAGGAAGAAGGAGAGTGTCATGATTGAAGAATTTAATTGATTGAGACTTAGATGCAGTTCTATAGAACTCTTTAGAGCAGCGGTAGATAGAGTACAGATAGTGATGATGATATCCAACCACCGATTGGGGGACGGCACTTAAAGAAGAAGAAAGAAAGACAATACAGGATGTATGAAGTCTCAAGTATCCGCAAAATGTAAATACCTGTGTATATGTAAACAGATCGTACATTTATTTCAGATTCGGTTTTTCCAGAAATGTCATATACTTATCAATGACGTAAATTCCTAGTAATTTTTCTTATGTAAACACCAAAGCGAATTTGTATCTTAAACTAGAATGTCCGCAATACAGAAGTTTAAAAAAAACTGAGCGAATATAGAACCCTGAGGGAGACAATTATTTGTGAGTTTAGGCTGCTAGCTGAGTTTCCTAGACATCTTTGGAAGGCTCTATACGATATCATATTATTAGTAATGCCTTTAACCCCCTTTCGCCAGTATAATAGTTTAATTTTGCCTCTCCTCGAATCTTCTTCCGATGTATGTAATCGGGGCCAGTATTCGGTCCTTGCATCTACCTTTTGGGCATCAATTGGTATTTCTTCGAGGATCAAATAGCAAAGAATAACGTTGTTATTTCCAAATTTCAAGATGTTTACGAAAGAGAACATTTGTAAAAAGCTCGTGTCTTTCTATTAGAAAAAGTTTATTAGAACATAATGTTACGAAATCCATCGGTAACAGTTTTAACAGTAAAGTATTTTGTTCTTATGAAGTAATACTGGTGTAGACTCGAAGAATGTTGCAGTTGAAAGTAGATGTTCAAAATTAGAAAGTGCAGACACCTGTACAAATGCAGACGCTTAACTTTAAAATTTAAACTCTTTTACTAAAATACAGTAATCAGGCCGTCAGCCCCAAATGCATCCGAATGTTAAAATAAGGTCAGGAAAAGGCCATTACCAAAACTTGAAAGAAGGATACAACAATTTTAAGAAAAACCATAGGACCAATGAAATAAAATAAAGAATTCCGCTTAAGACATGAGAAAATGAAGAATCACGTTTTATGGTAACCAAGGACGTATAATTTCACAGAGATCAATCGATTTTAATCTCAAGATCATCATCTTATTTAAAATGGGTAAGCCAGGTTAAAAGAGATTTGCAACAAACTAGAATTCTATCTAATGTCCTGTAACATCGTCAAAGTCTCAGAGATAAGCTGAAATCTGCTAAGAACCTCGTACTATCACAGCTCCTCGCCCTCGTGGCAAGTGTTCATAAAAAAAAGAACTTTTCATTAAAGTGAAATCCTACTAAAACAGAGGAGGAAAACTCATGCTGATGAAAGAACTATCTGATAATATTATTGATTATGCAACGGAATTTTCTGAAATCATAAAGCAAAAGGAAGATATGAATCCTCATTGTAGAAATATAGGTTTTTTTGGATACTTTTAATAAAAATCTTATATAAGAACCTATTAGATAATAAATGATTAATTGGGTGAAGTCATGTCAGCCTTTAAAATAGAAAATATTTGTAATAAAAAAATAAATCAAAAGTCAGTTTTTTACTTTTATATATAATATATTATATTTTTATAAGTTTTTTTGAAGAACAATAAAGAATTAAGATATATTTTGAATTTTTATATTATATATGTTTATATAATTTCAGAAATATTTTGCACTCTTAAATAGAAAAAAGATACTAAGTAATATAAAAATTCGAACACCCATTATAAATTATTTTATTTAATAAAATTTGGTATACATACTTATCTTGTCAAAAAGAATATATGATTAGAATGTCATCATTTCAGTTTCCATTTTCGTTTTTTATTAATTATTTTTTCTAAATTTTCGAACCACTAAAAATTATAGCTCTTAAGTTTAGTACTTAAATTAGTACTAAATTTAGCGATCTGCAAGTTCTTGTTTTTTTTTTTAAGGCCGTGTACAGTATATTATTACTAATTAAGTATATTTTATTAGAATGTGTATCTTTTATTCCTAAAATAGCAAATAAGCGTATTTCCTATTTTCATCTTCATAAAAATGTTTAATAAAGAAGTAATTCAATTATGAAAAGCATTATTGTTTCTCGTTGTGTGCAACTACATACTTTTTTTCGTGCGATATGCTCTTAAGATAACCGTGATTGGTTGATACCCTTAAGAAACAATCAGGATATTCGCTGAAATTGTAGTTCACTTAAGCTACAAGAGATACATGAACAGATATCGCAAGATAAAATCAGTTAGTAGAACAATGGAACAGGTACTCGGCGGGGTAGCATAAAAAATATAATTTACTTGTAAAGTAAAAGCAATGGCTTTAAAGAGCTCTTTAGTCGTGATAAAGTCTGTTTTGTTTTACTTTCGTTAAGGTACGTCGCTTTTTTATTGTTATGTAAAAAGGTGGATCGCGAAGAAGTGACTGGATGTCTCCGACGTGGAATACAATTATTTACAAAGAATGCATTAAAAAGTTCATGAATACAAATACCTGAATGCTATTATCGTAAATAAAAGAGAAAGACAAGATCAATATGTAACCAAAATTTAGGTGGATAAAGTTACGTTTAGATATGTTCATCATAGCGAGATAAAATAAACACTTTGCAAAGAAATAGACGATAGCATAGAAGTGTCAAGTATACGCAAAATATACATTTATATTCTGTGTATATTAGGCTTATAATATTAACCCTTTATAGGTCTGTAGTCGATATCTCGACCACCGCACAAGAAAAGTTACCGAAGTGCAAATTCAGTGTTTGCAAAAATAAACACCACAGAACAAAATCCGGCAATGTGGCAACAATGTGGTCTATTCGCCAACCACAACCCATCATACTCTCTAAGTTACCGTTGAACATGATCACAGGTTTTTGCCGTTTGTGAAAGTTAGAAAAATAGTTTTCAAAGAATTTATACATCAAACTCAAGGTATCACATCACAGTATTATAATCTCTTATTATCTATTAAGATTCTATTGGCGCTAATATATCTTGATTTAGTAAACATAACCTCAAAGTCGCACATGTTGATTTTACAATTGTTCTATTGAAATGTATTTTTACTCTTGTTAATTTTAAATCTATACAATTATATTATTTTTTTACGTCAATCTCATGTATTTGATTAATATTTCTAAGAATTAAATTGCTGTGCGGTAGTTCAAGTCATCAAATTTTTCAAGATCTTATTTGTATACAACAAGTGTACGTATCTTTTGCAGTAAAATGGAACACCGCAATATACTGGAAAATTTACAAAATATGACTTAGGATGATTTATTTGATTACATAGATGGTATTCCATGTCAACAAGCCATAAATTCAAATTTTGAGGGTGATTCTGATGCAGAAGACAATCTTCCTATTTGCAAACGAACATCGGTTGAATCCAACGCGACTATTACTGTACTATGTAATGATGACAAGGTTGAATTTCTTGATGTTGATTCCGATGAATCAATAGATGATATAACTTTCCACCCTCAGGTAAGAACAAATCGCATTTTTGACGGTGTCAATACTTCTTCAGGCGAAAACGAAATATAAGAGAACCAAGGGAAGACACTAAAGTGCAATGAAACATAAATGGAGAAAGAAGGCTTCTGATGAACCAAAATATTCGAATACGCCGTTTACCAGACCATTTGGTCCAGCAAAACCGGTCAATATAAATTGACCATTAGACGTGTTTTCTTTGTTCATGAGCAAAGATATTATAGATAATATCACACAGTCAGAGCATAAAGGTTTCACACAGTCAAAACTTGATGCTAAACAAAATCATAATAATGTCGACCTAACTGAGGAAGAACTGAAAGCATTTTTAGATGTTCTTATAATCATGGGATTTCATAAACTACCTAGTTTGAGTTACTATTAGTCAACAGATATCAACATGCACGTGCCAAGATTTTCGCAAATTTTTACGCAAAAACGATTCTTAAAAATTCTTCGTTTTCTCCATCTAAATAATTATGAAAATATAAAAAGAAATCAAGATATCCCTTGGATAGTTCTTAGAGGTGCAAACTATTGCATTTATTATGATAATTTTTTCTTGAGTGAGAAAGGACAAAACAATGAAAATGGGAGTACACGATTATTTCATATCCAATGATATTTCTGATGTTAAATGGAAAGATGGGGGGCGCAAATGCGTTCTAGTCGGCAATACTATGCATAATCCACTTGAGATTACTTCAGTTTTGCGAAGAAAACCGACTGGTGAACAAGAAAGTATGAAGTGTCCAAAAGCCATAAGTAATTACAATCGATACATGGGTGGAGTCGATCTCTTCGATAAACTTCATGCTTCTTATTCTATGTCATGGAAATCTCGGAAAGATTATATATGAAGCTTATTTACTATTTAGTTAATGCAGCAGTGGTATATTTATAGATAAATTATAAGACTACAATGAAAATGAGGCCAATTAAACCGAAAAATGTATTTTAGAAGTGTATTGGCCAACGGGCTCATAGGTGATTTCCATAACCGAAAGAGGTCAGGACCTAAGGTAACAATAGGAAGAAATAATCTGTAGAAAATGGGAGCAACACATAATGCTGTTAGCGTTGAAATCACGGTAAGACTAAGCAATTTTGGCAATCACATACCAGAAAAAGAACATCAAGACATTGTGCACTCTCGTCAACGATAGTGAAGCCAAAACGTTAAAGTATTAAATGCTTAGATTGGCAGGTTGCACGTTTTCCAGTATTTCATAATAAAAATGTTTAATTAACGTGTTTTTTTCAGTGGTCGACTATGGAACCACAAATATACATACCAAAGTCAACATAACTAATCAGGCTGTGGTCTAAATTTCAACCACCTAAAAAAACAACAAGGAGTGAAAATAAAATGAAAAGACGAATAAAAGTGCAATGATGGATCACTTTAAATATAATCTGCAAAGAATTTGTTTATATTACCAACAAAAAATTCTGCCCTATAATGGGTTAAGGTTGCCTTCAATACGTCGCCTCTGTATGCTTTACATAATAAATAATGGATGTGGTCTATCACTGAAAACTAAAAGCAACGGGCAACTACTGTACAAACATACAGACGCGTACGACATAACGCTGTACATGGCGTTCAGCGTTTTTTGGAGACCACTTCTAATATTATACTTAAGCGTAAAACGAATCTTATTTTGAAAGTTTCCTGCCTGGACATTTTTAATTTTCGGCAAAATAAATTAATAACATGTACTTACTATAAAACAACACAATCACTAAAATATGTCCAAATGATTATCAATACATTGTATTTGATTTTTTTTATATAAACGTAGCAAAATACATTGTTCATTAGCTCAAAGAATTTTGTGAAATTATAATTCGCGGTTTATTTATCCCGTGTTCTCGCAGCTTTCACGAAAGGCTTAAAATCTAACAAAAACCGAAGATTAATTGTTAAATATTTAATCAACGTATTTGCTAGGTATAAATACAATCTCTAGGTTCTCGCCCTGCAGTGCCTTTTCGGTTATCTCTATTTATCTTCAGTAAGGAATTTTATACTAAACAAATACCAGCTGTATTGTTTGGTTTTCATAGCGCTGTTCCAACTAAATAGCTTTTACCGTGTAAATATCGTTAACAGGTCACTTTTATATCTGTGGTAACAAATAGAGAAATGCACGAAGATATTTTGTTAACATTTGTTGACTTACTATGTGCGTTCTAGCTTATCTACATGACTGTTTTCTTATAAATTGTATGTTAGTAGTTTTAAATCTTTAAATAAGTAGGTTAACAGTGTCTGTCAGAATTGCTACACAAATATTATATTACAAAATTATACATATTTATACAAATAAATACATTAATACTCAATAAAGATACTATTGGGAACAAGTCTCTAGAAATTATTAAAAATGAAAACACAAAAACAATCCTAACTAAAAAACCAATCATACAAAGTTCCTGTAAGTACCTGTTCCTGATACCTCGTCATACAAAGTTCCTGTACGAAAACGAAAAAAAGTACAACAGATAGCCAGAAAGGACGATGATATTCAACATTTACCTAGTACTTCTACTACTGAGAGTAAGTAAAACCCATTTTACTAACCATGGTTTTTAACAGTTTATAAAGTATGTAGATTGTAACGATATAATTTGCCTACCGCATTGGCTATCACTTGTAGGGGGTTGAAAGTGGGGACTTAGAATTACTGGGCTGGAGATAGGGAAACCGATAAACTGAAACGTTTACAAACGGCCATTCTGGTTTTGGTTGGAGAGCTGGGTCGTAGGTAAGTGAATAAAGGCGGACCTGGAAGAGGTTACGACAAAGAAAGAAATCAAAAAATATTTACATAGATTTCTTGGCCAACAAATACAAAAAGGTTTCTAAACTATTTGAAAAGGACGCCGTTTAAAAATATCCTCTTGGTGGATAAAAAAAATAGAAAAGAATATTAAAGGGTGAAAGTATTTTTAAATGGAATATTTCTACAACTACTGGTTTAGAGAGAAACATATACCATATTAATTATTACTTCACATCAACAGTTATTACAAATAATATTAACAAAATTTTACAACAAATCTTACAGATTAGGCGACAGACATAACGATTTACAACAAGCTCCAGACGTTATCGAACCTTTTTTAAATATTAAATATTATAATAATTGTATTTAAAACAAGACTATTATGACAATCAGCTTATCCATAAAACTTATAATTTCATTTATTTATAATTTTTTAGTTTGTCACGAAAGCGGATTTTTTATTAATGAAAAATTGTTTATCTTTACTATGAATAATTTTAATAAAAATTACCTGGTATCACTGGTTCATGTATTTCCTTAAAAAAAGTTTTTGGGATTTGAATTAAATCAAAACACTGCAAAACCCCAACTGTCTCCCAAAGAAACTGGAATTGGTCTGGAATGACCATAAAACACATATGTCTTACAAATCTCCCACATAGAGCACAACACAACCAATCGGTTGTTAATTCTACAAAAACTGCCTAATAGCATTTTGAGCCCAAATTCACCTCTCAACTTAAAAAAATTGCCGGCTTTTTAAGACCACACGCCGAAAGTTATCTCTCCCAAATCCAAACCTCTCCTCACTGTTTTTCCACTAATTGCTCAATAACTAATTTTCGATAACAAAATACCGATAAAGAATAACGAATTTGAAGAAAATCCGGACTAAACAACGAAAACAGCTGCCCTGGCATAGTCTCCCCGCATCAAATTCCCACCAGTGGATATTTATTTGACGCGCAATATTAAGCGAAATAAACATCAAAGCAATACCAATTTGTATTATTATATACAGACCAGATGTATTTATATTATCAGTCCCAGCGATGCAAAAAACTAAGAATATTTGTCGGCGTTTTAGCATATATGAAAATAGAAATGATACAAGCTTATATTGATAATGTTAATGATGAACTTCCTCAAGATCAAGTCCGATCAGATGCAGTAGGGTCTCCACAATCAGTTTAAGTTTTAAATTCTATCGATAATTATTACTGCGGTTTTGAAGCAGTTCAGAATTGATGAAAAAAATAAGGATGATGAAGATGGTAACGAAAAACCAAGTGAGAACGACAATATTAATTGGTATTTACCTGATGGAAGCTACATTAAAGGATTTTCATTTTCGAGCTAACGCCAGGAATAAAACCCATATACTTCACGGTTATCTTGACAAGGGACCACATAAATTCTTTAAACTTTTATTTACAGGTGGGATTATTGCTACGTAGAAGAAACCAATAAATATTCAGTGCAGGAGAAAATCCAAACAAAAAAGTTGAAAAAGCAAAATTACAGAAAGGTGAAGTATGTGCCAGAGAAAGTAATACAGGAGTGGTGATGCTAAAGTGCAAAGACAAGCGAAAGATGATGGCACCGAACATCAATGAGGAAATAATTGGGAAAAAACCTGAACTAACTGTCGAGTACAATAACTTAAAAGCGTTCATAGAACTTTCAGATCAAAAAAAATCTTACAATCATTCACTCAGGAAAGGGATTACATGGTACAGAAAACTGACCTTTGAGCTAATTTTAAGAACCCCAGTTGTAAATGCCTATATTCTACATAAAGAAGTAACAAAGACTAAGATGTCGATTACTGAGTTTAAAGAACATATTCTCGAAGCTATATTTTTTCCTTCCACGGCGCCACATGAGGTAGATTTTTAAGAAAATCACAAACTTGATTGTATAACAAGTAGTTGATGAATGTAGAACAAATAAATTGTTGTGTGGTTATATTACCACCGAACATCCTAAGGATACAATAGAAAAACTGCATCCAATAAGGCTCTCAGTCTCCCTAAAAATGTATAGCGCGCAATAAACAATACTGGGTTTCTTGCCGTAGCTCATTGTGCCAACAAAATACAGTTTTACAAATTTTGTTGCGTATAGAATTATAATATAGTTTCCTTAAAGAATGTGTTTAGTTTTTTGTAATAACCAAACTTCCAAAGCATATATAATTTTCTTACGATATAGGAATAAAACTAACCTATCAGCATATACTTCTCTACAGAGTTCTTTAGTAACCAAAAGACCCGTTACTTCCATATAAATGTATTGCAACTGCAGTATGATCGAAATGCTACACATACATAACAAAATTTATGGGAACAGCACGTGGCATAACTGTTATGTCACTTTTTTGAGTGCGACACATCGCGAATGCCATGTGCCGATTAACGTGTTATTGATAATAATTAAGTAGGGCGCTTGAGGAACAGCGCCTATACATTAAAAATTTTCTAGTTTCTGCGCCTGGATCGAACTCGGACCGTCCGGGTAAGTCAGAACTTACTGAGATATGGCCGTCACGAGAAAGGAACCACCGAGTATAGCCTATCGAGAAAATATTTCAGGCCAAAAGCAAGCAAAAGGCTATTACAAACTTCTGATCAGTGCGAAAAAATACTATTAATGCTTCATTAGACTGAAGTTGTAGTAATTATAGGTGTTCTTACTAGATACTACTCACTCCGATATCATCTCTATAAAATGGGCAATTCTGTAACAATGCATAAGAAAAGGCTAAACATATTACCTGCAAATACAGGGCAATTATTCGCTAACATAATAAATTCGTAGAACAGGTCTTTTTAGAAGCAACTAGTTAACAAACCTATATCCGAAGCAAATACTAGGTTTTCTTGAAAAAAATAAACTGACTCTCTAATCCTAACACTACCTTTGACACGTCGGACGGTGGAAATTGTTTATTTAGAGACAGCAGAGGAAAAAAAAATTAGGATCCAAAATACTAGTATACTCGGTTCGCTATTCTCAGTCCGAACTGTCTAGTGAATTTAGTAATTGTTTTTTTTTGTGAAGTTAGTTACTTTTTGACAGACTAAAAGTGGCTGGAAATTACTATAAAACCAAGCACACGTACTCATAGCCAATATTAATAGTAAACAAAGTAAATAGTAAATAAAATAAAACTTTGCGAATTACTGACAATGGATATTTATTTATCTGCACCATATAATAAATAGTTATGTTAAGCTATAACAACTCAAATATATTTTTTAAATATATACTACCCAAAATTTGATGAGTTTAGTATGCACTTCCACTATTTAGAATAAAGCGTCTTTTTTCAAAGAAAGAAGTCTGCAATAGTAGTATATTTGAGCTAGTATACTGTATATAGTATACTGAGAAGTAGGAATTGTTGTGTTGTAGGTTTCCGACAATGAATATGTCAAAATATGCCCGTGCTAACCGAATGGAGTATACCAAGGTAACCTGTTATTTAATCATACAATCATTATCAGCAGTAACAAATAGATCAATAAAAAACTAAAGTGTTATTGCTAATTTAAGTGAGATTAATAGGAAATATGTTTTAATTATTAAATTATAATTAAAAAAAATATATCCAATAAAAGGCAGATATGGAGTAGTTATTATTAAATCTTGCCCAAGTATTTTCGCTCTCAGAGCATCTTCATGTGCAATTCGTCAAAATTTTAGGCTGTCCAGCACTTCTATAAATCTTATAAACATTAAATAATACATTTAAACAATACTAGACAAAGGACAAACAGTTTAAAACTATTTTTCCAAAATGTTATAAGCTACATTGTGGGTGAGACAGGAGAAAGAATGCTGCAATCCATAAAAACTTCAAGGTTTTCTTAAATGGCAAGTAAAAAAATAAAATTCTTTTACCATTTAGTTTATATAGTTTTGCTTCTTTAAATGTTTTAATGTCAAAGTCGCTAGATCTACACGTACATTAAAATTAACTTTTTGAATAGACAGAAAGAAAATTAAAGTAGTTTTAATAGCCCAATAACTAGTTCGTGACTTTAGCAAATTTGCCGGAAGTCATTTGGCTTTTATGAATATTCAAGACTGCTATATTTTAATAACAACTTTTAAAATTACTACCCCAATTTGATAATTCAGGGAACGTCGAGCTTCCAGTTTCTCAGCTACTTTACGAGAATCGTACAAATTATGAATGGCTGCCTCCCTCGAAATTTTCTAATTAAATTAACTATTCATACCTGCATCTTCCCCTTAGTCAAACCCTTTGGTTTCGCGAATTCCTCGCTTATTAAAACATCAGTCTTGAACTGCTTTCAGTTCAGCAATTTCGACGATGTGAAACTGCATAAATCGCGATGTGAAATTGTATTGAGATCACCGCTTGGTAAATTATTCTCATTCCTTTTGATTAGGTTATTAGTTCTATTATTTTAACTCAATAAAATCGTATATTTTAGCGTCATTCGTAATTGTTTTTAATACTTCTCTTAAAATTTCTGTTGGCTCCCATTCTGTGTGTATGAGTAACTTTATTATCATTAGAGAGCGGAATATATGCAACTCTATATTACCAAATTATGCGATTACTTTTACTAAAACTATATTGCTATATCCTCTAAATGTTCTGAAAGAAAGAAATGAAGACTTAAGACGAAGAACAGGAGTTACCGATGTAATTTCCCGACTTGCCACTGTACAAAAAGGGTATGTGGGAAATTATTAATATAATTTCCGTGTATGTGGACTGTATTATATAGGGCTAGGACTGTATTATAAAGGTATACAGACAATAGCAAATTAAGTGTATAGAAAGTCTTACCAATATTTTTTCTGCTCCACAACCTCACGGTTGTTTCCAGTCTCCACTCGTGGTTATTCTTCACCCGCGAAATCTGTCCGATGCACCGGTTTTTGAACACGTGTTTCGCAAATATATCACGATATAGAGCACACTTTGTCTGCACACGATTTAATACAGTATTTTCGATATCTCTCGCGTAACTAAAGCGGGAAAGAGGTAACTACGATAGAAAAACAGCCAAGATAGATGCTGTTCTTCTTGATAAGCGAAGAGAGAGAGAGCGTCTGGCTCTAGCGATGGTCAAACTAAGAGAGTTCTGTCCTTATCGACAGCTGATAATCAAGAGAGTGTCTTTCTTCTTTGCTATCTTAACTGTCTGTATTTCTAATGGAGAGGGGGTAACATGTAAGTAGGAAGGGTTATTAAGGGTTGGACTAAGGTGTTGATTGTAAAATTGTGATAAAAGGATAGTTAATAATACAGCGAAAAAAGAACATGATTTTTCGCATGTGAGAAAATTGAACAGCCACACTAAAATGGAACTGGGACGGACACGTCGCCCGAATCAATGATGAAAGGTGGACGAAGAGATTGCTTGAGTGGAGGCCGAGCTTAGACAAAAGAAGTACAGAAAGACCCCCTACACGATGGACTGACGATCTCAAGAACATGTCAAAAAATTTGGTGAAAAATGCTTAAGACAGAGCATAATGGACAAAAATGAGGGAGGCGTATGTCCAGCAGTGGACGCAAAGGGCTGGGTGATGATGATGATGTACTGAAGCATACAGATTCATTTTAAAAATATTCAAACATGGGAAAATGTGAAAATAAATGTACCTTACGATTTTGGAACTGGCCTTGCAAAATACTTTGTCTCCATTTAACTTTAAGTCGGGAAAATATTTTATCCAAGAACTTAGTAGACATATTTGAATTTACTATATACAAAACACTTTAAAAACACTAATCACGATACAACGTACACTTAAAACAAATGTTTGCCAGAAACTGACAAAATAATTCGACCCTTAAGGTAGGTAGGTACGACTTGCTACGCTAATAAAATAATGTTTTTCTTGGAAAAAAATATTTACTTAATTAAGATAGTAATGGAAAAGTCCAGATATTATAATGAGCTATAGATAATAAGCTCATTCATACGAAAATTAATAACATTCCAACTACTGAAATTTCCAAGAGAGAAAAATTTTAAAATTGTATATAATTTAGTAATTTTAGTACTAATGTTTGTATTTTGAGAACGATTTCCGAAGTGGAAATTGAAACGTCAATAAACTTACTTTAACTTTTAATTGTGGCTTATTTTCCATTTAAATAGTAATTACTTTAAAATGTATATAATTTATTTTTAAAATATGCAAAATATATCGTGTTAAGCTTAAATATACAATGTTGTTTAAAATAAGCAAAAATTTGCAATATATGCATCTATATGTACTTTGCATTTGTTACGATTTCTAATTATCATTTTATATTTTTTAGTTTCTAAGCCATTTTTTATTTAAACAATCGTAACGACTAGATTCTGATTAACCACAATTTGATAAGTATTATATTTTATAATGTATATTGATCGTCTTCTAAGTAATTTTTAATATTTTTGTATTTGCAATTTGAGCCTAAAGCTTTGCACAGTGTATGTTTAACTGTATACGTTACATTACCGTTTCACACCATGGTAAGCCATTTTTATTTGTAATAAAATCCTTTTATTAGTGTATTATTCTACAACAAGCTTACGCTTTCTGGACTTGGATTACTATATATATATAAAAAAAACCATAAGCTTCTTTTTACGACCTACAAAAAAGTCGATGCGACACTTCCTTTTAATTAGCTAAACGATTAAGACTAATGCAGATACTAAAGAGCAAAATAGGTAAAAATTAAAATAGACTAAAATATAAATTTACATATTTTCCCGTTCGTTATTAGAACTAGTATGAAGCCAAAAAATAAATTAAATTAAAAAATAAAAGTGCCTGGATGGCCTCGATGATTACATGACTATGGAGCCGTTGTTCGTGATTACCTGCCAGCTTTTTGATAACTGTATTTTTTCTTCAGTTTTTTTGCTGGTATCTTCTACTGCTAGGATATCAGTATTATCTGCAAAGGTGGCTATGGTATCACTTGTTGTTCAGGTATGTTGTACGTGTACAACAGGTAGAGGACCGGACCTAATACGCTTCCTTGAGGGACTCCTGATTAGATGTCTTTTAGATCTATGTAACATCTTCCTACTTAATTCTGAAATCTTTGTCGGATATGTATGACTGCAAGATTCCGGAATATTGCTTAGTAGGTATAATCGTTTTGAGTTTGTACATTAATCCTTAATGCCATACATTGACGAAAGCCTTAGCTACGTCCAAACAGATTGTAGAACGGACTTTCTTTCCTTGTAATGTGTTTCGTAATATATCGGTAAATTTGGGCACCCGATCAATCATAGAATATTATTTCTGAAGCCAAATTAGTGGTTGGAATACTTTTTCTCTTATTTTTGGTATATTTGGTGATTACCACCGTTTTGGTATCATTATAACCTCATCTATTTTCATAAATTTGGGACATATCGCAATGTAAGCGCAGCAATACTTGGGTTGTTCAATTGTACTGTCGATTTACGAGGTAGCTTTTTTAGTATTTCTCCACTAATTAAATTATATCCTGGTGCTTTCTTGTATTTGTGAATTTGTTTTGTTTTATTTTATTATCCACTTTCTTCGAGGACTTTGGTCTAATTCTTTCTTCTGATTAGGCTCTAACGATATTTGGTCATTAATTCGATCTTCATACGGTTTCATTGTATTTTCTAAATATGTGGCAAATCTCTTTGCTTTTTGCTTATTGCTTCTTACCCAGCTACCATCTTTTAGTTAAATGGGTAAAGAATGAGTTACTGGTCTTTTTAGACTTTTGTTGCTTTTCATAGAGAATACTTAAACAGACCAGTTTTGCGGATCCCCGTGAAGCTACATCCTACATTATGGGACAGTTTTGACCGTATAAACACACAAACACCCCAAAACATTTTCGAATCTCAAAATGAAACTTAGAAGCGCAAGGCAGCGTATATAATTGCCGAACAAATTCCAAAACCTACAATTTTGAAACCCACTGCAGTGGTGCATAACTTTTCTGATACCCCTATTTCGATTATTGCCACTCAAGCTTTAGCAAATGTTTCAATTACTTTGTTATCCCCAATCACATTCCAATTGAGACAATTATCCGTCAAAATTAAAAAACCATCTCCAGTTTATCTTCCAAAGATGCTGAAATAACTAGACAAGACAGCGCTAAAGTTCTTAGAAACTCAAAATCTCCCACTCAGAACATTAGCCAATCCGAGGAAAAAGAACTGAAATAACTTTAGTCAAATAAAAATTTAGTCATTCTTCCCGCTGATCCACCTTCATCCTAAACATTTTTTCTTGCAATAATAAACCCTCAAATCTTAATAATACTTCAGACTAAAGACAAATTCCTAATAATCCAACAACCTGTCTAGAGAAAACAATAAAAACCATTATCAATAAAACCTTTCTTCCTGTTGACATAAAATAATCTCTAATTCCTCATGAAAAGTCTTTCAGATCACCTTGAATACATGGCCTACCCCATATTCCCAAACCAGATGTCTCTCTACGTCTCATTGTCAGTACATACAACTGCCCTACATAACCATTAGCGAAGTACACGGTTAAAACTCTACAACCTTTCGGCAGAAAATGCTTCATTCTTCGTCAAAAATTCTTGTCATTTCATCGAACTTCTTAAACAATACCCTATCTCACCGTCAGATATTCTAGTCAGTTTGGATATTGTTTTGCTATTTTCAAACATTTTCTTTATCTCCATTAATTCCCAATATCATAATGGAAGACTTTGATACCCGAGCACTATCCACATTAATGCTTAAACCCACATGTTGGCTATAATATTTTGACGATACATTCGTCATCCCTACCGTTTCTCGACGTTAGCTTAAAAAAACCAATCCCAAGATTTTCATCACTCTGTTTAACGAAAACCCACCCATCGAATCGTTACTTACATGCCAACTCTCATCATCCCCCTTCACAAATTAACTCAGCCATTAATGGGCTTGTCTCCAGATCAATACGCCTTTGCGATGATGCAAGTGGACCCCCTGAGCTCTGTAGTTTAAAACAAGCCCTCATTCAAAACGGTTACCGAGAAAATCACATCAATAGCAGCATCCACAGACATCTATCTCTTACTTAATCTCAACCAAACACTCAGACTCACATCATACGAAAGCTTTTTTTACTTACATCAAAGGTGTCACTGACAAAATCGACAAAATTCTTAAATCACGAAGAATAAAAACAATATTTACCCCCAACAAAAACTTCCAAATGAACAACACAGAACTTATGAAATTGGTTGCGCAGATTGCCCCCGATCTTATATAGGCCAAACAAATCGTAAAATCCAAAATAAGATTTCTGAGAATTCCATTTCTGTTCGCAATTCCGATTCAATTTCAGCTGTAGGTCAACACCATCTTCATGCAGATCACAAATTTGATTTTGAACACTCCAGAACCACAGCCCCACCTTCTTCTACAAACAAAGAATTATCCAAGAAGCCATAGAAATTGAAAAAAAAGCCCAAATTGTCTCAATACAAAAGATGACAGCATCCGGTTACCTTCGACATGGAGACCTGTCATAAAGAAAATATCGTGTGCTCCACCTTCCTCCAAACCACGTCACCATTGACGGTATAAATGAACAGTCCTTTGTTCCCAGTATAATATTAATTCGACCAATAGTATTAATCTTAGCTTTAAGCTTAATATTGTACCAACCGCGAAAATCTTTTGGACGGATATATTCTGGACTGAAATTGGCTGATTTTTTACTCTAGGGAGAATCTACTCTAGAATCGTTAGCAGGCGTACAAATCTTGGTACAATAGTTGATGCATCGGTAAGAATGACTTTCTAAACAAAAGGTAGATAAAAAAAGTTACTACGAATTTTTTTGATGTTACATTTTATAATAACAAAATTATTTTTTATATTCAAGATTTGTGCTCCCAACAAACATCTTGATCTTTTTAAACAAAAATATCCTTACACAGAACCAGACTTTACTCATTGCATAATTTTCTAATACAGTTATATCTCAGGAATTTTGCTTAATAGCTGTATTTATCGGTTGACGATTAAGGCAATGCGCGAGGCAATGTTCATGGAATACCAACACGCCGAATCTATTGCCTTTCGAGATGGAATTGGTGTTAGAAGATGAGAACACGAGACGAGTTTCCCTTATCTTAGAAATAATAAAATACGAGCTTTGTCCGGGATATTGATGTAATAGGAATATCCGGCAACGTAGATAACGTAAATTTCGAGTTGCCAATGAAATACAAAACAAAATCATCAATTTTTAAAAATGTTTGAGTCAAGTGTAAAATGTATGTATGTATGTTTTATTAAATGTATTTTTCCATAACTTAATAAAGAATAAAGAAAGCTTTTGTTGTGAACGAACAGAAATAATGGCAACTACTAAATGTACGTTTTAAAAAGTATGAAACTTTATATAATGCGCATGTAATGTTATATATAATGTAAAAGTTAGAAATAAATTTGAGACAGAATTTGTCGGTAGAAAAATTTAAAAAAAATGAGAAGAATATATTATTAAGAATAACGTGAATAAAGTTAAAACTCTTTGGAAATTAGATTTTGATCTATTTTTTTTAAACTCAATGACACTAAAACAGTCATCGGACTGGAAACTTACTATAATAGATGTGTAAGATTACAATAAAGAATGATGTTGATTTAAGACCGCTCAATGAGTTGACTGTATTGTTAAAAAAGAAGAGATTAAATACCAATCTACTACTACTACTATTACTATCGGTTTACAGCGTTCTCCGGCGGCTTCAGACTTATAACCGCCATTTTTCTCTATTAAACCATAGGCCTGGAGGGATTTTACTTTCCTCTAGTTCTTTTTCAATTTCCTTTCTCCAGCTTCTGATCGGCCTATCTCTTTTCCTTCTCGCTTGTGGTGTCCACGTCAAAATCTGTTTCGGAATTCTGTCATCTGGCATTCTCTGTACATGGCCGTACCATGTTAACTGTTTTGTTTTTATGTCATCAACTATTATATGCTTGACTCCCATCATTTCCCGTATTCTCTCGTTTGGCATCCGATTTCTTCTTGATTTGCCCGCTGCTCTTCTCCAGAAGTCCATTTCTCTTGCTAATAACAGATTCTCTGTTCTTTGTTTCATTGGCCAAACTTCACTGCCATATGTGATGGCAGTGCCACTTTTAACTATAGTGTCGTATATCAGTTGTTTGTTCGCTTTAGATATTGTTTGGTCCCAAAGAATGCCGTTCATCATGGATATGGCTTTTTTATCCTGTATGTTTCTGTCTTTTATAGCAGCATGGAGTGTTCCATCTTGAGTTATCTTCATACCCAGGTACTTGTATTCATCACAGTGTCTAATTTCCACAGTGTCCAATTCATTACAGTAAAATTAGAAATACCAATCTTAGAAGTCAAAATCCGTTTAACAGAGAGTAAAAATTAAACGATTTAAATTTTAAATCTGAATATTTTAAAGTCTGTATATTAAAATATTACAAAATTTGTATATGTACAAAAATCGGCTATTCACTTTTTGCTTAATTGTAGGTCTTGACTACACTTAACACTAAGGTTAGTCAGGCGGAGTTCTGGACTGAGATGTCTTTTGAAGATTCCAGACCACCATAGTTCTACTAGATGTTTACCTCTCCTTTTTCCAACCGATCTTTGGTTAAATATGTATTTTGCGATTCCATCTGATTCATGGTGTCTGTATAGTCTAGCCATCTAGCCTAGAAATTTAAACGGATCAAATAATGTTAGGTTCAATGGCTGAGTTCAAAATTTTTGGGCTTGTATCATATTCAATTTTGAGACACACCTTTATAAATTTGACATATAGATGACAATAGCTTTAATATGAGTTTTGTATATCAGTAACTTCGTTCTTTTTGTGACAGTGCCTGTCACAAAGTTTTTTATCTAAAATAGGTTCTTTTTGCTAGTTTTATTCTTCTGTTAATTTCTGCTCTTATGATATTATTCCAGTTGCATTGCGAACCTAGATATATGAACTATCTTAAACCTTCGAACGTATTTTGCCCTAGATCTTCGAGTTTTGTTGTAAACACAGACCAGCATTGTAAATACAGTGAAAAAAGAACGTCCAATACGGGGGAAATGTGTACGTGGCCTAGGTTTTATAAATGCCAACACGTCGCTTCGTTCTCAACGATTCTAATACATTATAAACTTAAACGTTCCTATCCGTTACTGGCAAAAACACTGGAATACTGTATTAGATTTTCTGGAATATGACTGAAAACTCCGCATTTGGCAGTATTATAGACTGCGTTTAGAAGGAAATATATGGGCTGCACGCTATTTATACTGCACAACACAAACCACCCAGAGCTTCCTCTTATTATGTTGGGTTAAATTGAAGTTAGTAGGAGTCCTACTACTAGAAAACTACTTCTACTTACTAGAAAACTTCATAAGTTGGCAAATAGCACCTGAGCAGGCTGGATTTGTAAAGGGCAGAGGTACTAGAGAACAAATCCTTAATGTACGAAACATCATAGAAAAAGCCAGAGAATACCAGATCCCGATATTTATATGTTTCGTCGATTATACAAAGGCCTTTGATAATGTTAGATGGGACAAACTATGGAACATATTGACGACAATGGGTGTACCTAAACACTTGACTCACCTTATTAGCAAACTGTATCAAGATAACCTGGCATATATTCGAATGGACGGATATCTGTCTGACAAATGCACTTTGGAGAAGGGAGTACGCCAAGGATGCGTTTTATCTCCCTTATTATTTATCATCTATTCGGAGTTCATAATGCGCAGAGTTTTGGATGGTTGGGAGGGAGGAGTAAACCTAGGTGGTGTTAAAATATCTAACTTGCGTTTCGCAGACGACACTACACTTCTAGCCTCTACTCCAGAAGAAATTACTAGATTATTAAAAAAACTCGAGGTAGAAAGTGCTAAATTTGGACTCATGGTTAACTACAACAAAACCAAAATCATGGTTATTGATCGCCAACAACAGTTTCCTGAAACTCAAACTATTGCGGGATGCGAGGTAGTCTCATCTATGATATATCTTGGAGCTCTAGTTAACAACACAGGCAGTTGTGAATCCGAAATTAGATGACGCATTCAACTAGCAAGAGCAGCCATGAGTGAACTAAACGGGTCTGGCGTGATCGTCACATTACTATGACAAACAAAAAGAGACTCGTTTCAACTCTGGTCTTTTCCATATTTTACTATGCATGCGAGACATGGACAGTCAAAGAATCAGATCGACGACGTATAGACGCCTTTGAAATGTGGACATGGAGACGCCTGCTTCGAATTCCATGGACGGCTCGCCGTACAAATATCTCGGTTCTGGATGAAATTAAACCGGATCAACGTCTCTCCAGTACCGTTTACTCTAGAATTTTAAAGTTCTTTGGCCATATCCATCGAAGTGATCACAAAATGGAGCGGTTGGTGGTCCAAGGAAGGCCTCAGACTCAACGCCAACGCGGAAGATCTCCACAGCGATGGGCGGACATTACTAAAAAGCTTCTCAATAAACAGTATACTGAGGCAATACATATAACTGATGACCGCGACCAGTGGAGAAATATTATCAATCAAACTGTCCGAGCTGCTGAAGCCCAATTATGAACCACAACACATCTACTAAGATGTTAATGACTGTGATGATGAGGGAGTCCACGTCATACCAGAACTTCTTGGTTAAATAAGTTACAACACTGGTAATAAAACAACAGTGTTTACAAATATGGTGGACAAAGAACAAATAGCGCAGAAGATTGTGGCAACGTTCGACATGACACAATATACCTGTAAGACTAATCATTGTCTGGAGCTTCTTTGATAAATCAATTTATTTCCTTTGACGAGCAAATACCATCTGATTAATACAGTAAAATATTCTTATTTTTGTATACTTGGTTATATACACATCAATAATAAGTGTTCTAATATGAAATATTGCATCCAGAAAGTACTTAACAGTTTGTTTGAAAATTATCTAAAATCCACTAAGAGGATATTTTCCGAATATGAGTTTGTTTCTTTTTTTTTATTCAATAATCTGTACACTTCTATTGATGATCGTACCTCTGGTTGTTATGTCCGATTTCTCTATGGCTTTTTCTAGCACGATGTTAAACAATAGACACGATAGACTGTCTTCCTGGCGTAATCCGTATGTGCTTGAAAAGACCTTGATACTCTGTTTTGTACCTTGACTTTGCACTCAACTTTCGAGTTCGAGTTCTGCCATGGCATTATAAAGTGCGCTTCTGTCTACACTGCCATAAGCGCTTTTAAAATCTATGAAGATATGGTGGGTATTAATTCCATATTCATAAGTATTTTCTAAGTTTTGTCTGAGAAGGAAAATCTGATCAATTATTGAACTTTCTTTTCGGAATCCACATTGGGTCCACATTTATTTAATAAACCACCGGAGGAATACAACTGTCAGAATATTGGAATCAATAAAGAGCTTGAAGCTTCTAGTACTTATTTTATAAAGGGACGTGACGCTTTTACAACTATGTTACAACATAAAAAACTATGATTATGTTTGTAAAAATTCAGTAATTTTAGGCATATTTTCAATACCTCGTCAAAGCTCTGAATCGAAATTTCATGCTATAAAACGCAGTTTGATTTCGTAGGATAGTCAGTTTTTCAATGATATGGATTTTTACTGTCAAGTTGATACACATTTTATTTAAAAAATTGTATTTGCGCTCTTACCTGATATTCAAAATCGATGTTCGCTTTAAGCATTTTTTCTAAGAAAACGGTTCATTCTACAAAAAAGTGTTTTGTCATCTACATTTAAGATAAAAAAAATTATCACAGCTATACGAGCATGTCTCGTTTTGAAATGTTTTTTCTACGGCTTACAGATTCTTGGTAAATTGATGTTTTCTGTGCCCTTCTCTAACAGGCAATTTTAGGCGAAAGCCAGCGGATAGTAGTGGCAAGCTTTTTTGCATCTTTTTTGAGGTCCGAAAATTGACTTTCTCAGCAAAAGTCCGCTTGTTAGTCTCATTTTTAGATATCGAATCTCTGACGTATCCCAGCATGTCTTATAATCTTCCTTTGAAACTATTGCTATATTGTTAACTTTATCGTAACTACTTTTCAACAATGTATTAATCGTCATTCTTATTAGAATACAGTTACAACGAGTTCTTTTGCATATATTGAGCAACTATTTACGATTATTGGCACAATAACAATTCTCCTAAATAATGTAGCTAATGTTAATAGAACCTGCTTACAAATATTTATGTGTATCTACTAAAAATAACTTCAAAGAGTATCTTTGATCTCTTGTTTTCAGAAATAACAACGTTATCTACATAGCCGTAAACCGTGTTTGTATGTTGATTCATGAAATAATGATACCAACAAAGATATTTATAGCCCTCAAAAGGAAATGTTTAAGAAAAGTTGCGCCTCGTTAACGCTATAGGATCTATTATTTAATAATCTATAACAGGGTCGGCTCGTGGTTTGATGCGAAAGGCGGTGCCATCAGTGGACACAGAAGACGGACAACATTAGCAACAAAATAAAACTGCGTATTTAAACGTGTTAAGAGTTAAAAATCCTAATATTTTTTTTCTGTCTTTCTCAGACATTTCAAGACGTTAATTTTGACAGATAGGTTAGCAAATAAGGTTATATCCCAAGATAGGGCAATAAGAACAGGTGTTGATATACTATAAAGCTTATGTAGTTTTGAAAATCAGTTAGAAATGTTTAACAATTTCCTGCATTAATTATTTTAAAAGAAGTTAAGCTCTTAACGTTGTTATTATTTGCAATTAGTGAAACTATCTCCAATACCACAAGAGGAGTAACACCAATAAATATTTGAAATTGAATATGTGTATTGTCTAGTTGTGTGTCTTGTTTTGTCCCATATATTTTTAAAACATTTTATCATCTTACACCACAATTTAATTAAAAAAAACATACAGAAGTTAAAACACTTCGCAATTGTATTTTGATATAAAAACATATAGTTAAAACTTTTTAAAAAGTGTCGTCAAAATTTATGTAGTAGCATAACGTTTTCGATCTAATCAGATCATCCTCAGTGCCTTATGTAGTTGAAGCTAACAATAAAGTTGTGGCTATGACATCCATATATGGGTTTACATCATTCCAAATTTAAATTATGATTGGAATGGCCTATCAAAGGCTATTTGAGATGGCCTATTAAAGCCAGATTTTAGGTTTTAGATTTTAAATCGGCCTATGATAGTGTCCTAAGAAATTAATTGAATGAAGCCATGGATGAATTTCACATCCCCGATAAACTGATAAGATTGGTTAAGGCTACAATGCGCAAAGTTGGTTGCAAAGTCGAAATACAGGGCGAACAATTACAGGCATTTGAAACGCATGTTGAGCTGCGACAGGGAGATGTGCTTGCGTGTCTCCTTTTCAATATAGCTCTGGAAAAAGCGGTCAGGAATGCCCAAATAGACAACAGAGGAAACATTTTTAATAAATCATCCCAAATTTTGGCATATGCAGATAATGTTGACCTAGTTGCCCGCACGAAACGCAAACTAGAAGAAATGTAGAAATATTAGAAAATATGGGCATGCAAGTAAATAAGGAGAAAACTAAGATAATGGCATCAACACCCAACAATAGAGCCAGAAACATCGGCCACCAATTCACTGTTGATAACTCTACCTTTGAAGTGGTGGACAAATTCACATACTTAGGCTACCTGATCACCAAGGAGAACGTCATGACGGAAGAAATCAAGCGAAGAATAATCCTAGCAAACAAATGCTATTTTGATTGAGTAGATATATGACAGGCGGAAACTTAGGCCAAAAAACAAAAATAACCATATACAAAACCCTTATACAACCAGTGTTGACATATGGATCGGAGACATGGACCATTTCCAAGGCAGATGAAAACCTCTTGCTTATATTTGAACGAAGAATCCTGAGAAGAATATTCGATGACATCTGTGAAAATGGTATTTAAAGAAGGAGGTACAACTATGAGATATATCACAGATATTATTGTATATTTGGTGGTAAAGACGTAAGACTAAAAAAATAGGAAAACTAAGATGGGCAGGACATCTAGCAAATTCACCGCAGAACAACCCTCCTAAAAGAATCCTTATGTCACAACCTGTGGGAAGTAAAAGTAGGGGTAGTCCAAAACTCACATGGAGGGATGGTGTAGATGAGGATGGTAGAAAATAGGCGCAGCAAACTGGCAACAGTTGGCAATGGATAGAACTGACTGGCGTACTAGACTTGGGAAGGTCGAGGCTCTTTTATAGGGCTGTAGCACCAATGATGATGATGATATATCTCTCTTGTCGTTTCCGCATTTCTTAGGATCGTGATTTCTTCCAAAATTCCTAACAATTTTTCTTCATTGGTCTTTATTTTCGGCTGCTCTGAAAACTTCGCAGAAAGAGTTTCCAACTGAACTCTTGACTTGGTCGGACCACCATCTAGTTGATGATCGTCCGCTTGATCTTCTCCCCGAAACGTTTTCAGAAATAATAATTAATCTCTTTAAACTATCGTCACCTCTGCGAACCATGTGACCAAAAAATTGCTGAATACGTTGCAGACATATTGTGGACAGCCTCTTTTTTTAAACTCCAGTTAGTTAAGAATAAAAAAGTTTGTCCTATGAGCTGTCCAAGGTATGTGCAGCATTCTTCTCCAGCATCACGTCTCAAAGGCGTCAATTTTTTGGCGCTCGCTCTGTATAGAAATATTAAGAATACAAGGGCCTTCACCAGTCGCATCTTGATATTTTGAAATACATAATATTAGTCTTTACAAACTTTAGTTAGGCGACTTATCGCATTTTTTGCGATACCAATAAGTCTCCGAACTTCTGCTTTACAGTTACTATCGTTAGTTTTACTAGACCCGAGATAGACAAAACTGTCCACTATCTGGTATTCCTGTAACATATCCTGTAACGTGTTTCGTCTTAGCTCTATTGATTTTCAGACCAACATTATTGCTTTCGTACTAAACTCCTCGCAGAAGATTAAAAATTTCTTGCGCATTTGCTGCTATAAGTGTAGTGTCATCAGCAGATTGTCAATTGGAGATTTTCCTACCAGCCACTGTTACTTCACCGGCCCATATATCTAAAGCCATTATTATGACATGTTCACCATAAATGTGATATAAGTCAGGTAACAACACGCAGCCTAACACCTCTCTCGGTCTTGAATTGGTTTAAAAACTTCTGATCTAGTCGTACTGTTGCTATATTGGACTGGTACAGATTTTTAATAAGTGCCTTTTAATCTATATATCCGAAACCTTATGCATGAATCGCGTACTGTATCAAATTGACAAAATTAAAGAAAAAAGAGATAAATCGTTATATATTTGAAGAGAAGAGAACTTATAGGAGATAGAACCTTACAAAATTCACAAACCAACATAGGCGTATCCTAAGAAAATCTCTATTATTGTCCGAAAGGTTTTTGGTTGCACAAATAAAGAAAGTAAGACGTTATTATTGGTATTTTCAGATAACTCTACGATTTTAGGGAATTAACTTAAAGCGGTACATTCTAACATCCATGAGAACGAGTTTCAGCATAAGCATAACTTAACATGAAATTGAACTAACAATGGGATTAGCAGAAAAAGACAAATTAAATTTAAACAGCAAAGTAAATGTTCGAGCTATTCAAAATATACTAAATATGCGATACTGGTTACACGGTTTGAAACGATTTCTATAGTGGAACATTGTCACTCTATTATTATTTGGGGTCGAATCTTAAATTTTGACTGAAACAACAGCGTAAAGACTTAAAGTAAAGATCGAAAACATCGAAATAATCTGCAAACATTTTCACAAAAATAAATCCATTGTCCTGAAAAAAAAACCAAATACAGTATTTTTACTGTGCATGTTTTTAACTGCCTTCGGTTCAAGCGGTTTGATTATATCGAAAAAAGATACCAAGAAAACTTATGGCACGCCTCTGATCATTTATTGATAGAAAACTCAACAGTCAGAGAAGTAGGTGATAAGTCAAACGTGTTATTATAGTTGTAATTGAAAATGTTTATATATTTAATCTAGTTTAAATGACTTACATTAATAATACACATCCGTATTCTGTTACAAAATTATTCATACATTTTTTAGGTTCATACATATTTAGTAAAAAACTAAGAAACTTATGAAACTAAGAAACTTAACTAAGAAAATCGAAATAAGGTCAAAAAACTCAATTTATTAAAATTCTCTAAAAAATAACCCTAAAAAAGTGACAAAAAATAATATCAATTTTCAGTGTTACCTCCTCTGTTCTCGAAGCATGAATTGAGCCATCTTAGCATTGCATTGGGAGGATAATATTGTCATTTATTCTTGAGAAATATTGGCCCACTCTTACTGTGGTAGTTAGATTAGGCAGTGTTAGGTTGGGTTCAATATAAGTGGACACTTAACCACCCTTCCACTCGACCCACGATACTTATTGTGGCTCTTCGGGAGGGTTATCAGTGGGCCAGTGGCACCTGGGCATTGACTTTAGTCAACATATTTTCAATTCTTCTGATGTGATGTGGACAAGCGTTGCCATCCATAAAGATCAAATTTGGCCCAGATTCTTTGTTGCAAGGCAGCACAATTAGCCTTATAACATTTTCCAGGTGAATATTTTCGTCAGTGGCTCTGGTACGTGAATAAACAGAGCGCAAAAACCATGCATAATGCTCCTTAAAACAGTACTGTTCCCCTCCTTGATAAGGAACCACTTCTCGATGAAAGGCGAAACGTATTGGTTCTCTTCATACTCTTATACGGTGGCTGTCAATTGTTAATCCAAATCGAGACTTATCGATACAAATTTGCGATAAAAAGAAGTTTCTGTGATGACGGCACCATGCTAAACGACCAGGTCTATGTTGCCCAGTAAACTAGGTACACTTTTAATCGTCTTCTCAAGTACAAATTGGAACAAACCAGCCTTTGCCAAATTGTAGGCCGTGAAATAAGTCTACCGTACGTTCTCAGGTCACTATTCACACTTCTAGTTTCTTCAAACAATTACACTATATTCCAATACATAATAGAAGTTCTGGGAATGTCAAGACTCGCTAAAATCTTATGATTGCACTAGTCGTATTGATGAAGATGGACTTATTTTGTCGCTATCAAAACCGGTAATGATATAGCCAAAAATTTTTGAAGAATTGGCAAATGATTTTTTTGATATTTACATAAAACTGACAAACACTGCAGTTGAAGAAATAGATAAGGTTTGCTTTGCGTTTTATTTGATTACAAAAAGCGGTATTGTATAGAAGAATATTTGTATAAAAGAACTTTTTTCATAAAGTTTTTTAGATTTGTTTGATACAGAATATCCAAGTTTATTGACGTTGTACGAGCTATAAATTGGCTATTTCTCAAATTAACAAATTAATTATTTGGAAAGTCACTGGAGCATCAAGCCAATAACTACAAACGAAAATCGTCGATAATAAAAAACATTTTTACAAAACATTAATTAGAACAATAAACCCAGAATATGTCCAAAATAATTTAATTTCCATTTATTTCCGTATTTTTGACCTTTTCAAATCAATATCGAGTTAATGACTTATTAAATGGTATGTCCAGTTACATAAATTCAATAAAAACACAAATTTATTGCATAGTTGAATTCGGGCGTCTATTGGAAAATTCAATTACCAATTGCACCGGCAAAAAGTGCACAATTTGTGAAATGGCTGATAAAAAATGAAATCATTTAAAATTGATTCCATCGCAAACAGTACGACTGGCTATAAAAAATTTAGTTAGTTACTATTTTGGGTAAACAGCAGACTCATTTTTTCTATATTGAAACATCTGTGTTATCCAATGTTTGAACAATTTGATGTTAAAACATTAATATTTAATTGTATATAAACCAAAAAAATTATTAAACTTGATAATTATTGCTCCAAGGACTGTTTAAATTTCATTTGACTGATAAAAATACATAGAATATGAACTTCTTTTTAACAATAAATCTTTGGTATACAATTGTTAAATTATTTGAAACAATATATTTAGGAAATGAATGTTAAACACAAAGAACACATTATCACCTCTGTTTTCGAAAAATACAATCAACTCTCCAACGAACACATAATATAAGCCATGCAAAATTAGAAGGAAAAAATACTACACCT
Organism: Diabrotica balteata; assembly: GCA_918026665.1. Taxonomy (NCBI): domain Eukaryota; kingdom Metazoa; phylum Arthropoda; class Insecta; order Coleoptera; family Chrysomelidae; genus Diabrotica; species Diabrotica balteata. The sequence continues at coordinate 50,816,487 of OU898282.1, forward strand.
CAGTTTTTTTAGATATAAGTCAAGCTTTTAACAAAGTTTGGCATCCAGGTCCATACTATTCAGAATTCAATCTATTAAAATTCTACATAACTAATAGAGAATTCAGAGATAGTCAATGCAAAAGCATCGACAAACTTCTCTATGAGCGCTGGTTTTCATACGGAAGTATCCGCTAACCACTTCTATATCTATTAGAGATTACAGATCTATAAATACCCTAAAATAACGTACTAGAAAATTTGTAGTCATTGCCATCCTACAAGCGTCGCATGATGATCTCATGAAATCAAGACAGTCCAAGTGAACATCATTCTACGAAAAGAGCAATGTCTAAAACTTCACCTAAACAACATTGAAAGTCCGCCATCTACAAGCGAAAAATCCTTATATCCATATGTACAGCCTAAGAACGTAGATGCAAAATTTCGGGCCAATAGGTACTTGAATTTTGAAGAATTTAAACGCAGAATGGAAGACTATATTATTACCGAGGGCCGAATGTCCCTTAAAAATAACAAAAAGTTTCTTTTAAATGAGATATTTGAAGTTAAAAATCACAATTCATTTTCTCTTTTTTTAACCCCTGTTACCAAAATAAACATAGAAGTTTTCAGGGACTTTCGGCTCCTGGTAATAATGTGTAATCTTTCATTCTGCGTTTAAATTTTTCAAAAATACTTCTTAATTTTCTGAGGATTCGAAAAAAATGAATGCATTGGCCCGAAATGTTGCGCCTACACTCTTAACTTAAAAAGAATATGTACTCAAAAAAAAAGAAAACAGATCTAAAAAGAAAAGAACTATAATAGTTATTTGACGAAAGGTCTAAGATATCCTTAGAGAACAAAACCCTTTTATATAACGCATGTCCCTAAAGTTTTCGCAAAAAATAAATATGTATTTTTTAAATGTACATAAAGTTTATTTTAATTACTAAATACGGGAAATTAAGTAAATATTAAATAAGGAAATTAATATAAATTAATAATATATATATATATATATATATATATATATATATATATATATATATTTATTATTAAGTTTATAATGTATTTTTATAGAACGGAAATAGGTCCGTGATCCTCGATGGCACGTAAATTTGGTCTTGCATGTGCAATAAGCCTTTGGACTGTTTCTCGTCAACCTCACGACATTTTTGTAAAATTCTTCGCCCCAGATGGCGAAGGTCTCTATAGGCCTCGCCTGAGGCACATTTGGAGGGTTGTCGCGCTTAGCAACAAAATTTATATTATGAGCAGTTAACCAATCTCTTTAATTGTCTGGTAAATCGTTGAGACAGAAATATTTTGAGTACTTAATAAAAATTCTTACAATATCGCGTTTTAGTACATATCCAACTAAACGATAAATACTTGTTTGTACGACATCTTAACGAACCGTATTTGTCAAGTGGTTTACTAACTTTGGTTTCCAATGGCAACTTGATCTAATGCTTCTTACCAATAATACTTTTACATCTAAAATTTTTCGAAAACTTTCAAAACACAATCATTAAACTAATTTATAGTTATACAATCGAAATTTAGGGTTATAGTAGTATATACAATATGGTCATTATCCAGATACAAGATCAGATAGTCCTCGTATTGTGGTAGATGCTCCCTGTTATGCCTTGAAGCAAACCTTGCACGAAGACTTGAACAATTCTATATCAAGAACATCGTAACGTAAAAAAAAACATTAAATAATGTAAAACTGTAAAATTGCAAATTTAAACTACTTCATTCACTTCTTGAACTATACATCAGTAAAAGAGACACAGACTATTCTTTGTTTCAAGTTAAGAAAATAACATTACGCTTATGGAGATCAGTGTTGCCAAAACTCTCAGACACTCTCTTTTGCACGGATGTCCAAGATATTCCCTTTGCTTAATTTTTGAATTTTTATTTTCAATTAACATTTAACTGTAAAATCAGAATAATTACTAAATAAAAGCCTTATTATCATTATGTAGTCAGAGAACGACATAAAATAGCTGACATACGCACATCGTATTATTTTAAGTTGCAATTAGTAATTAGATATACGCATTCCAAGCGGTCAATATTTTCTACTGATTTCTATGATTCATGGCATATCGTATTCTCACTGAAAAACAAATAAACTGTCGTTACTATAATTAAAATAAGATAAAATAAAGTTATCTTTTGTAAATACTATTTATCTAATTAAAATCATTTTCTCTACTTTTCATCTCTTGTTTCGAATGGGCACTTTTGGTCAATTGGGTTAAAAAACATTAATTTAATTCATGTTTGTGGAAACGAAAATACAAATTATACAACCCTAAATTGTGCTTGTGTGTCGTGGCAACGCCGCGTTTCTATCGTCCATAAGAAATACATGGCCCTATCTCTGCAATGTTATTTTCTAAACGTGGAACGTAGTATAGCAGACTTATTTTTCATCATCAATAATGAAAATTTTACTAGGCAAATGAATACGTCTCAATGCACGGCAACATCTAGGAATTTTTTCTAACTGGGCTGGTGTGTACTTAGGAGCTTTTTTTATATCGTTTTATATTATTTCTAAAAATTGTTCTACTTACAGCCATTCGTGAAACATTATATCTTAGGCCAACATTTCGCAAAGACTTTAATCATTGGTTCTCCACGCTCTGAATTAATCTCTGTTCCCGAGCAGGAGTTAAAACTCTTGGTCTTTCATTTTTAGGCAAATTAAGGCATAGTATACCATTTTTGAACTCTTTAATTGTCTGGTAAATCGTTGACAAAAATTTTGAGTACTAAAAATTCTTACAATATCGCGTTTTGGTACATGTTCAACTAAACGATAAATACTTTGATAAATATTAAGTTTGTACGACATGTTAACGAACCGTATTCGATAAGTTGTTTACTAACTTTGGTTTCCAATGGCAACTTGATCCAATGCTTCCTACCAATACTACTTTTAAATCTAAAATTTTCCGAAAACTTGATAATTGATTCCGAAAACTCGACACAAAATTGAAAAACGTGGTTTAAAGTAAGGTTATGAATATTGAAAATGCTGTCAGAACTATAGAATATAGATTACAATGAAAGTACTCACCCCAAGAGAATTCTGCAGATCATAAAATCAAACTATTTTATAAACTTAGAAACTGGCAAAAAAATATATTCCCACTAGAAAAGTATATTGACAGAAAGTAGGAAGACTAAAATGCAGTTTGCACAGATGACATAGGACGTATGCCTATGATGGAATTAGCTCTTCTGTCAACATAGAACAGAATATTAAGTCTACCCGACAGAAAGAGAGAGGGCGAATATTTATTATACGAGACAGAAAGAGAGAGGAAAGAAATACAGAGGGCGCCAACTACTTTTTAAACTAAACTATAGTAAAAACGAAACTGGAAGTAAAGGAATTAATAAATTAATAAAAAAATTAAAATAAAGTAATTGTTTAAATTTAAATTAATAAAGATGTGACATTTATAACGTTACAAGTTATACAATCGAAGTTTACGGTTGTAGTAACTTATTCAATATTGTCATTATCCAGATACAAAATATGATAGTCCTTGTATTGTAGCAGATGCTCCCTGTTATACCGTTATACCTTGAAGCAAACCTTGCAAGAAGACTTGAACAATTGTATGTTAAGAACATCGTAACGTAAAAAAAAACATTAAATATCATGTTAAACTACAAAATCGCAATATTAATCTACTCCATTCACTTCTCGAACTATACATCAGTAAAAGAAACGCAGACTAGCAGACCTACGAAGATACCAAGTAGGGCTTCTCGCTAGACAGAACTTTACTAGGCCTTAATAGTGCCTGGTTAATAGTGCCTTAACACTCTTTCATTATCAATTTAACCTATATAATAGTATGTTCTGACACTCTATTATTGTGCTACTTAATAAATATTTTATTAAAAAAATAATATGGTCATATTGTGAAAATGCTGACCATTAAACCCAAAAAATTAAGTTGCCGAGATATAGGAAGTAGAATAACTGATAGATCAAAGAAATTTGTGGTGCGTTATCAAAAAAAAACAAATCAAACGATTAAAAAAAAAAAATAGGTTAATCTTTGTAAATGGGTATATTTATTTAAAAAACCCTTAAAAGGGCCACATCAATAAAACAAACGTTTTCGGACCACACAGTCCATCATCAGGTTATTAAAATCGAAAATGCTAGGTCACAATGCCTGAGCCACCAAAATATTAGGGTAAAAACCCTTTAAATTACATTTAGTTATGAAATATTGTACATTGTGTTATAAAATAACTGTGATGTTCAGTATTAAATTAAATTTGACTATAGGTAACACATGGCTCAATTGGAACTGAGTTCCACGTTGTTCTCCGAGTGCAGAGGTTCCCTCTCACCGGCTCTGGAACCCAATTGAGCCATGTGTTACCTATAGTCAAATTTAATTTAATACTGAACATCACAGTTATTTTATAACACAATGTACAATATTTCATAACTAAATGTAATTTAAAGGGTTTTTACCCTAATATTTTGGTGGCTCAGGCATTGTGACCTAGCATTTTCGATTTTAATAACCTGATGATGGACTGTGTGGTCCGAAAACGTTTGTTTTATTGATGTGGCCCTTTTAAGGGTTTTTTAAATAAATATACCCATTTACAAAGATTAACCTCTTTTTGTTATACGTGGTATACAGCCAGCTACAGGAATTTTTCCTTGTGGATTTTAATTAAAAAAGTCAAAAGATGACAAAAATAAAAAAAGGAAAATACTTATCATATGTCTTTACTGCCTACACCATAAAGTCACAATGTAATTATATTTCTCCCCACGATTCTCTACTGAAACCTAACACACTACTTATTATTAAATCGATCGTAGACAGCTTCCACCTTCATGGTGTGTTTTTTGCAACATCAACAATTGACTTTTCGTGTATGTTTCAATTAGTGTCTGAATCGTTATTTTTTAATTAAGATTGATTATGTCTTACAACGGTGGATTATTTTCCTTTGTAATTTCAAGGCATGACGTAACTTACCTTGATGCTTACAGACCACCGCCACTGTTCCTAAATTTTGCAACTCTCTAATTTTAAATTAAATTCTTTCATAGTATTATATTCGTGAAGATTTGATGTTGTGCAAGTACCTAATTATTACAGATTATACTTTTTACCTAATTTGTTATTTTAAATTAGAAGAGTATACACAACACACAACAAATAAGAGAATATTAATGTGGTTTCCAAAAAAAGAAAAAATATTAGTTACAGATCACACTTTTACACCAAGGGAACCGAGATAATGTGATATGAGTGAAATATTTCTATTTACACTGTTTTTGTTGATTTCAAACAGGCATATGATTTAGTAAATCGACAAAAATTAGGATAACTTCTGTTTACAACCCTATTTAATCTGTATCTAGAAAGGGTGCTAAGAGATTGCATGTTAAACAGAACAGGAACAAAACGCTATGCGGATGATGTTGTGACTCTGGTTAGATCTCCAGATGTATTGAGAGACGCATGCAGTGTATTCTAAACCTCGGCAAGAAAAGTCAAATTACTCATTAAAGCAAATTAATCAAGGTAAATAAAATTCAGGAGCTTGGAAGCGTAAAGACGAACTGCAAAAACACGTTTCTGAAAAACTGAGTATAAAATTTAAAAACATATTAGAATAGTAAGGGCGAACAAGTTTTATTTTATTAACAAAACTTCTATAGAGATTGGAAACGGTAACAAGTGAATTATTGTGATCTTTAAGCAACTGCTTTCTATATCCAACCATTTTATTTCCTGGACTTAGCTTCCCTTTGTTATCACCCAGCTGGTCTGCTTGTCTAAAACAACGCGAAGTCTTTTTTTCGCTTATGTCATGGATGCTAATAAAAGCCTGACTACAAACACATTTTCTTTCTCCATTTATTGAAACACTATATTCTATGGTCAGAAGCTTCTTACTAGCTCTATCAGTAATTAAAGATTTTTACAATCATTCTAACTTTTAAAAGGTATTGGTTTTGATTATCGTAGTTGCCGATTTGCCAAAAGTTATTGAAAATCATATTGATATTAAAATCCACAAGGAAAACAATTCCTGTAGCTGGCTGTATACCACGTATCACAAAAAACGGAGGTTAGTCTTCGTAAGTGAGTATATTTATTTAAAAACCCTTAAAAGGGCTACATCAAAAAAACAAACGTTTTCGGACTAAACAGTCCATCATCAGGTTTTAAAATCGCCTAAAATAAGTATAAACCATTTAGTTAAAACAAACGTGATTATGAAATTTTGACTATGATTAAAAAGCAAAATACTGAACATCACAGTTTTTTAACAACAAGATGTATATTCTTTTATAACTATATGTAATTTAAAGGGTTTTTACCCATGTATTTTTGGTGGCTCAGGCATTTTAACCTAGTAGGTATAGACATTTTTTGCTTTTTAGTCATAGTCAAAATTTCATAACCACGTTTGTTTTAACTAAATGGTTTATACTTATTTTAGGCGATTTTAAAACCTAATGATTGACTGTTTAGTCCGAAAACGTTTGATTTTTTTATGTAGCCCTTTTAAGGGTTTTTAAATAAATATACCCACTTACGAAGACTAACCTCTTTTTTTTTTCATATTGATATTGTCTACGCCCAACTTTTCAAATCTCGTTTTACGACACTTACATGGCAGTCCGAGTCTGAGCGCAGATACACTTTCTTTGTATTTCTTGAAGCGTACGCTTCTCTACAGTTTCGTTTGGATTTACACATGTTAACAAGCCATTGTTCCGTTTTCTTTTGCTTCCGCGTTGTAGTTTTCTTGGCGTTCATTTTGAAAATAAATCAGAAAAAAAAACAACTTTAAAGCTAATGTAATGTCGGTTTTTTCTTAACATACGAGTAATTAAAACTACAACGAGCACACTATGGTACCCAAAAACTCAAGAACAACGACTATCTGACTATCTCTCACCAACTACAGAAACACCGGCGCGTTGATACGGTTACAGAGGAGAAGGAACGAACCTTTAACGAAAACGTAACGAAAGCCTATGGGTTCGTCCTTGCTCTTCTAGACGACTATGTAGTTCAGTTTCCGACTTGAATGGATTGGTATATTATTTGTTACAGAGTTTTAGGGATATTAAGGGTCAAACATGCTTTTATAATATACACAAGCATTCTTTAAAGGTTTGTGAGAAAGATGAGACTGTTTTTGAAACGCCAACTTTGCTAGTTTGCCCTTACTCTTCCAAGCTCCTAAATTTACAGTTCCTTAAACAAGACTAAGAGATAAGGTAATCGTAATTAAAAAACTACCAGAAACATAATATCGTAGTATTATTGATACAGCAAATGGCTACTGAAGTATTTTATGTTTTTTGGCGCTTTTGTGAAGCAGTCATCAGGATTTATTAAAAGTGTCTCACATCTTATGTTTTATTGAGTTTTTTCGACCAAATCTCTTATTTTTAACACGAGAAACGACTATAATTTTAACACAAGAAGAATGTATCTATCGGATGAGTAATTCCAGTATAATTGGTCTTTATTAATATCAACTCAATAAGATAAGTAAGCGATACTATTTACAAGGAATTTTGTTTCGTTTAATTACGTTGACAGCAATTTTATAATGATGACAAGGGATAATTGACACAAATACAAATTTAATCATGATGTAAGTAATTATATCCTTTATACAATTACCGAATGTGTGATAGAATTTATGATGATAATTCAGTGAAATTGAGTTATATGTAATATAAATAAAAGAAGAAATGATAATAAATGATTAAAAAGAAAATTGAACACTAATTTTTTGTTGTAGATTTAGTACCTAATTAACATAGAACAATCAGGAGTCCGTTGAAAATTGAATAAAAAAAAAATAAAAGAATTATGCAGGATTTTAAATAATATGCAATTCAAATTAAATTAACGGGCACATTAATAATATTACTGAAAATTTCTTGTAAAATATGACAATCCTCGAAAAAAGTAATTGGCAATGTAGTACCTACAATATGAGTTAAATCTTTTAATATTCTACATGTACCTGGCGGCTCAATTATAACAATTTTAAATTTAAAAGTTGGGATTAGTGCCTGATTTGCTCTATTAATGGCAGTGATAACTTTTATGTTGGTTATGTTCTGAAAACACTTGAATTTTAAAATTTCAGTTGATTCAATTGATGTTTTTGTAGTTTAAAACCATTATAACGTGATCATATATTTCATGCTATTTATGTTTAATTATGTTTTACCTACGATATTTAAATTACTATATGTAAATACTGACTTATTGGTTAATACGGAATTCCAGTCTTTGAAGTTGTCGACAATTTCGTTTCTTCTCATACTGAAATGAATTTTAATCCTCATCGCTGTGATTTTCTTTGTAATTTATCCATTGCAAAATTTTACTGTATAGTTGCCAACAAATTATTGCAGAAAATCGTATCCTAAGCATATTACAAAGTCATTTGTATTTGAGCAGTCTCGTTAAGTTTCGAGAGGTATCTATCTATATGAAAGGTTATGATGACAAGTTACACCGTTTATCCAGTAAGGTAACGGCGCTATCTAGAAAAGAAATATGAACTACCATATTTCAATCATATTTTGTTCCTGAAACGATACATTGCATTAATAATTTTAATAATATTTTTAAGGTAGAATTTAATACAAAATATTCTAAAGCTTTATGTTATTTTAGATTTAAAACGTAGCGCCATCTAGGAAAGAAAATCTGAACTACCAACATCTGACGTTTCATTCATATTTTGTTCTTGAAATGATACGTTTAGTTAAAACTACTAACAATATTAATTACACATATTTATACAAATTAATTGCATAGCTTATTAATAATACGAATATTTATTTTTGTTTTTCGTAAAATTGACAAAAATCTTGGTTGCTGTAATTTAAAGGTAAGATTTATTTTGCAAAATAATTTGAAGCTTTATGTTAGTTAATAGTTATTTGATTTATATGCAAGAAGGAACATGCTGGTTTTTGTATGTACGTATATCGATTTCATAAAACGTCATTTAATTTTTTTAAAACTTTCTTATAACTCGAGAAGTAACAGATCGATTTCGGTCATTTTGATTTTAAAATATTTGTATAAAATACACAATATACATAATATACATAAATACATAAAAATAAAATATAATAAGACAAAATAAAATAAATTAAATTAAAAACCATGGCTGCGCCCGTAGACGACAAGGATGATATGGTTTCACTCCCAGAATTACAATATATTGATATAATGATAATCACAATTAAGTAATTAAACATAAATACAAAATAATAATGAAAATGTAAATGATGAATAAATTCTATTTTATATTTAACAAATTTTGAAAGTTACTAAAATCATCAAACAAAATTTTCAAAGGAAAAATTAAGATTTTTAAAACTTAAAAGATCTTAAATGTGTGGTATTATTGTAAAAAAAATATTAACAATTCAGTAATAAGCAGATATAAAATTTCATTAGCCCACACCTCCTTTACTATTGGTCCGATTAGAGCGTGTGATACGTTAAATCAAAGAGAAAGATATCACGAATACATCAGGAGAAGAAACAAATGAGGCGACTACCAAAAGAGCACTTCACAGTGTCATCATTATTAATGAAAGTATAGTTACATACGAGATGTCATACGGCACTATTAATAAAAATAGTTTAAACAAAAGACAAATTTTGATTTATTGACTTAAAGAAGTCCTCTGGCTGAATACAAAATAAACAACCGAACGAATCCTAACATGCGATATATAAAATGAAAGGGGAGGCAATATCGAATATATTAGTAAGAAAAAACAAATAGGACGAGTAAAGGGTACTACACAGTATCTTCCTTAATAATTAACGTATACCGACATACGAGATATCATAGGATACTATGAATACAAATAGATTTACTACAAAAAGGGCACTACACATCGTTTTCGTTATTAATGAACGTATAGCGACTAACGACATATTGCATGGCAGTATGGATGACAATAGACATATTTGCTTTATATATAAAGCATATGGTAAATATAAGGTAAATTTGCTTTATTGGCCTGAAAAAGCCATCTGACTGATTACAAAATAAACAACTAGCCTATATTAAAATTTTATTCCGGCTAACAATTTTAATTGTACTAATAACCAAGTATCAATCTTCAAGTTTTAAACTGATTCCTTATCTAAAGGACTGGACTTGCAAATTTTTAGTTCAGTTGTATCTTTGCAACTAGCTCGTTTATAGATAGATGGACATCGTGCATTGTTTTAATTTTGAGTTGTGTTGAAATTGTGTTGTGAGTAGTTATAATAATTGTAGTATTTTTTTATTGATTGTTTTTTTGGAACTGTCTATTTGTATAAATGTTTAAACCATGGGAAAAATCACCTACAGTTTTTCGAGTAGTAGAGAAAGTGTAGTAGTCAACAATCTTTTAAGTGTAAGTGACACAAAAAACAACGACACTAAGACTGAAACTGTACAAAAGTGTTGAAGACTTCCAAAGAAAAGGATTGTTTTGAATGAACAATATAAGAGAATATCGCGACATCGTGAAAAGTGGTGTTAAAAAGAGAAAAACAAGATCGGATGCTGGAAAATTTAAACAAATTAATATCTTGGCTTCTAAATTAAGGAATTTGTTTTACGAGGAATACAAACAAAAATGTAATACTAAAAATTGATATTATATACACCAAGCTTGTTGCGATGAGAAGAAGCTGCCCTAAAACCACTTTACGTAGACGGCTGAAAAAACTTGAGTTCAAATACAAAATCGTTGATAAACGGGTGGTTATTATGGAAAGTAAGAGGATAGTACACTGGCGTTTAGATTATTTTTAAAAAATTCAAGAATATCGAGACCAACAGCGGACTATATATTATTTAGGCAATACATTGTCTATGACACGCATGATACCGCTAGTAAGGGTTGGACTGATGATTTACTTAGGTGCCAGGTAAAAGGAGTACCTCCGAATAAAGGTTCTCGGGTGATTATTGTGCACTGTGGATCTGCAAATGGTTGGGTGCCAAATAGGTTAATGCTTTGTGAAAAAAAAAAAAAAATAGAAAAATGTAGTGTAGATTTCCGAAGTGGAAATTGAAACGTCAATAAACGTACTTTATCTCAATTGTGGCTTATTCCCGTTTAAATAGTAATTATTTTAGTAATATGTTACATATTCAGGCTAAAGCAAATATGCACGAAGCATATTTTGCATATTTATGCAACTAGTAAATAAACTTTTTGCATATTTAAAAAAAAATCCAAGTGAACTGAATACAATCAGTGAAGTAATGCCGGTACTTAGATACAGTCCATTGAAATGTTCTTTGTATTTTACAATAGATAAAAATCCCCTTAATAACAGGAGGAAATGCCCATTATTCGCAGTTTGAATGAAAATAAAGAAGCTGTTAAATCTTCTTGTTATTTCACACTATAACAATAAAAATATTATCCCTTTAATGGCATTATGACTTGGTAAATAAAATCTGTTTTTGACAATTTTAGAAGTTATAAATAATATTTGTCATTTTAAAAACATTAGAAAATATACGGACAAGGACTTGTGGTCGTAGCTCGTGCTTCAAAAATTATTGTGTATTGTGATCGTATTGTATTTGGATACTGTAATAATCTTGTAGTGATTAGAATAGAGCTCTGTGTTGTTTTTGCTAGCGAAAATCTGTACACGTGAGGCTTTCATCTGCACGTCAAATTTTGCAAAATATAAATGACAGAAAAATTGCGCAATTTTCATAAATGTCTACAATTGGCTTTGTACGTGAATATGTTTAATACGATTTAACTGGCTTAAATAAGTACTACAGTTATCTTTTTGCTATAGGTTAGGTTTTGCTTTCCGACAAAAAAAATTTAAGTGGACCAACGTATCAGAACTGCAGCACAAAAGACAAAAAAGAAAAAATTAAAGTTGTACTGCGGAAAAGTTCAAAAATCGTTGCTACAGTCGAAACAATTAAATAATCGAAGTCGAAACAATTAAATTAACAGAAACAAGATGTATTTAATAAAGATTTATGTCGAGCTCTGATAGCCTCTAATATACAGCTCTCGAAACTATCTAACAATAACTTCAGTCATTCTTCAGAAGTATTGCAAATTTAATATTCCGAGCGAAGGAACTTAAAAAAAAACAATGGTCATTCTTTATACTTGTCTGCTGAAGGAAAGATTAGATCTGAAATAGGAAACAATTATTTTTACATTTGGCCGATACATGGTTAATTGACTGACTGGAGAGCGTAACAATCAACAAATACCAAAATCTTTAAAACGAGCAGATCAAACAAATTTTATAACAGTTGCACGTTTTGTTCAAGAACAATTGTCCAACTTGTATCTTTCAACTGCTGTACCTCAGAAAAACTTGTCTTTTTGTTTAATGCTGTTTTATATAATGCAGGAATAGTTTACATGTGTTATCCCAAAATGATTCATTTGACATGTTTATCCAATGGTATTAATAGGGTTGCTGTAGAAATTGGAACAAACGTTCTTCTTGTCAATGATTTCATTTTAAGTGTGAAATGTTTGTTAAGGGCATTAAGAGTTTAGCTGCATACAGACAGGCTTTCTAACATACCACTTTCCCCACAACCCGTGATGACAATATAGGAACCTGATTTGGGGCTGTATTTTTTACGCCGGCCATTTTGAAAACATTAAAAGTGAATTTTTTTAATTTTCTGGTGAGAATATTCTAACAATTTCTTCTGCTGGACGATCATTTAAAAATAAAATCGTTAAACAACAAATCGATTTTTTGATAGTAAATTATGCTTTTGTAACTGAAACACTCAAATTACATACACCGCAAAGTCCACTTTGAGAAAGTGTTGCTTTAACGGCCAGATACCAAATACTACAATTAACAAAAATATAGGATTTGCCATGGTTTTTTAAGCGGCAAATATGTTCCCCGGACAATTGTCGGAGGAAACCAATGAGGACCAATGCCTCTCAGCCAACCTAAAGAGATTTTTCTATTTATAAATATCTATATTCTGACAGAAAACATAAATTTTTAATAGAAAATTTTGGGAAACATTTCTACGAGCCTGCTTGTCGAAAGAAACATTCTCTCTGTCCAGTTTCGTGACATGCTGATTTCATGCTCGTCTTTTCTGTCTTCCCTGACGTATTTTGGTTTGTTATAGAGATCCCTTATTCGGTCGTTAGGTATTCTATCTCTCAGTGTTTCCCAGTTGTTGACCTCAACTTTCTTTTCTGATGTTCTTAATATTCTTTTGGTTTCCGCTGTGTCGGCTCTTGCTTCTATAGCGAAAGTCATTATCGGTCTTACACACGATTTATATACCCGTAATTTCCTTTCCAGTCTCTCGTATCTTTAGGTATCTCTAGGTATACACGTTTTCAGCTCTTGACAGATAAGTGAAAGCCCAAAGGTTAAATAAGTATTTATTTTTCCAAGATTGTTAGCATTTTCCAAAATATAATTCCATACATTCCAGGAAGTTATCGGACTCATATTCTTCATATTTCACACAATCTATATTACTTAACTAGGCAATGAACAATTTTCTTGAGAGAATACATTCTGATTGAATTTGGACCTAAATATTTGGAGTATACCGTTTTTAAATTCCGTTTTCAATATTATAACAGAAAACAGAATATTGATTACATTTCAACAGAAAACAGTCTAGTTACTTGGCGTTAAGCTTCAACTTCTTTAGAAAATTAGTAATAGTCTGTTAAAGACGAGCTTTAAATATGTATTTATAATAAGTTCATTATTTATAAGATTGTGTGTGTAAATTTGATGTTCCCATTTACATAACCAGACCCATGTTCAGTTATCCGTTTTTTGGATATGCAATTTCCTATGGAACCTTTGGGCATGAATCACAAGGGGTTTTATATACCTCACAACAGTGCCAACTTCATGGCCTTTTATCGAGTACATCTTTGATATAACCACGTATAATGCAATTAATTCAAAAAGTCTGATACCTTCTCGATTACTGCATCTCGAAAGGTTAACGAAACATGATTTTCTTCTTGTATTGTCTATTAAATGGAATCTATAAACTAAATGCTGGTTTGTATATATTTTTTATTGAATTCATCTGCTTATTAGATTTACCGGTCTTTTCGTTTAAACTTTTTTATTTATTTCATATTACTCATTACTTCATATCTAGCATGAGGTGTATTAATTAGCATTCTAATAATGCTCACTGGATTCAATAGGTATGTGAAACAGGAATAAGTTCATTGTTCCAGAAAAAAAGATAAAGGAACATTTGACCAAAAGAATAGGACATTAAACTGGACATATTATATAAACAGTATCAATAATTAGAATGAATACACATACTAAAAGCGCTAAATTCATAGTTCAATAGGAAGCTGAGCTGAGAAGATAATATCACTCCGGGATTAATAAATGGTAAAAAAGTCGACAATAAGAAGATAAAATGAAAATTATTTATAAATTATGGATTACAAGTTTTTCAACCCATCGGATTAAAAACTATAATAAATATAAAAAAAATATAAACGCGATAAAACATAAATATAAACAAATTTTGGTTGAATTAACACAATTGGTATTTAAAGAGCAGTTTTCTATATTCAATGCTTCAGTAAACAAAACATTTTTCAAACATATAAAATTACCTTTAACAGAAGAGCATGTGGTTAACAAAACCAAAAGGATGAATTGTGATAAATCCATAGCTGCCATCTCCAACGACACCAACCACTAAACACAATAACACATTTTAAATATCTTGCCACTAATGTAAAAATCACTGCACAATCTAAATCTGCAAGAATAATCACTGGCACATTGATCAATAAGAGTTAAAATTTGATGCACTCTAACGATAGAAAAAATCCAATAGTTTTTTTCTATAGAGTTTCCTCTTCGTCACTACTGTTTACTTTTCAAACACGCGGCCGCGCGATGTTTTTCATACGCAAACGCAACACTACCCTACCTTCAACAGTCAAAGAACAACTGACTGAACTTGCGTTTAGAAGCCATCTGTCTGACTCGCGAAGCAGCGCAGTTGAATATTCTGGGCTATGGCCGATGGGCCGTAGGCTGAGATCTAGTTCGACAGAAAAATATCAACTGGTTCTGATTTATTTATATTTATTGGATATCTGGAATTCATTTGAACTTTTCAAACGAATTTCATTAGACTGCAGGGTTGACTGGAGGCAACATCACAGAGACTTCTTTATATATTCTGAATTGAAAGAATGCTGCTCATATATGGGTGATTCACTTATGTATTTTCATTTCATTTAAGTTTTTTGTTATGTAGAGAAATTTTTCTTCCTTTTGACTTTTGTAGTATAAGCTAAAGTCTTTGGAGAGACCAGCTATTTTAATTTCAGTTATAAAAACATCGTAAAATAATAACGGGTATTTAATGAGTTATACATTTTTAATTATTGGAGATTACCAAATTATTAGGAGTAGTAAATTCTTTTTTTTTTCTAGTGTATCCAGTGTCTGAGACTGTAGATATGCTGAATTACCATGACACATATTACACATTACGCAACCAAATATAAAATACATATACACACATGCATATCTACACAATGCTCAATCGAAAATCACCAAGCAAGAAACATTACAACTGACTCTTCATGCGATCAGATTTTGTACGATGTACTTTTAGAACGTTGATTACCATCATTGCCATCTTAATTTTATTTACTGCCACCTTAAACAGCATGCTTGTATTTATACTATACCAATCTTGTAAATTCTGAAATGATAAAGTCTTTCTTCGTCCTGGACCGCGTTTGCCTGCTATTTTCTTGCCTGAATAATATTTTGTTGCAACTCATATTTGGACCTCTCATTATATGTCTGAAGTACTTCAGCCTTTTCTACTTGATGCTTTTTATAATCTCAGTAGTCTTGCTGAGCCGTTCTAGTATTGTGGAGTTTCAAATATTTTCCACCCAAGAAATTTTTACAATTCTACTATAGCACCACATTTTCGAAAGCCTCGAGGCAGTAGTCGACTGCTATTATCGCGGCCCAATCCCGAAGTATAACATCATCTTGAAGGGGGAAAGTGTTGCCTAAGCGATAACAAAATAATTCCAGAAAAGGAAAAAAAAAATTGAATATGCTAATTTTAAAGAACGCCTGATAATCGTAATGATCTACTGAAGAAGAAAACTGTATGAATAAATAAATTAAATTTTATTAGAATCTGGAAAATTAAAAAAATTTGTCTTCATATTTTCCAGAAAATATAAAGACTATTTCATTATTGGGGAGAGGCAATGCTTTTTGCACTGTAGCGATTCAACAAAAAAAATTTGGCATTTTGTAACGATACGACCTAATCGCATAAAATTCTAGAAACATACCGAATGACAAAAGAAATATCAGTTTAGTATTAATTGCAATATACAACATTTTAGAGAACATCTAAATATACGATATTACAGGAGGTTACAACATAAACAATCAACAAAATCTACAACGTCAACTACACAGTGAAGACCCAATAAGAGAAGAAGTGTCAAATGTCATCCTAAAACTCATAGACAATAAAGCCCCAGGAGAATCGATAAAATCTGTTCGAAAATGTATAAAAAAGGTGGTAATCAACTTTTTGCAGCAATCCTTAAACTAGTGGATTGTTATGATGGATGGATGTTAGGATGGATTTAATGTTGCATAAAAGGGTGAGCAACTGGAGTGTAAAAACACAGAGGCATTACTCTGTTAGCATCTGCGTATAAAATCTTTTACAATGTATTGTTTGAAAGACTTAAACATTTTACAAAGGATATGGATGGTCAATATCAATGCGGATTTACTGCTGGAAAGTCAAATACACACCATATTCAAGCACATAGGCAAATTCTAGAAAAGTTACTAGAATCTAACAAAGATACACACCATTTCTTCGTCGACTTCAAAGCAACCTATGATACTGTGAAAAGAACAGCATTATATAATGCAATGATAGACTTTGTGATCCCACCTAAGCTAGTTAAGTTGACTCAACTAACAATGCAAAACGTAAGTCATGCGTTGGAGTTGAAGGAGAAAACTCTACGTTCTTTAACATTAATAATAGTTCAAAGCAGCGGGACGGGTTGTGGGTAGTTATAGTGGTCAGAAGTATGGGAGACATGGTGTAGTGTTTTCCAAGGCTTGCGGACGTGGCAAATGATTTAGGATTTGTGGTAAACGAGGAAAACACCAGCTATTGCTTGGTCGATGCTATGGCATTTAATCTGAAGTTTGTCGCTGACTATAAGGTTGGTCATAAATCTTTGAGGTGTTAGTTTTAAGACCAATTGTTTTTTATGTATCATTCGCTTGAACATATATTCAAGTACAACTGTAAATAATATCAGGGAAATAGTATCATTCTATCCAATTCCACGTTCTATTCTAAGTCTGACACAAGCTGTAATAGTTTCGTAGACACATTTAATCAAGGCAATATATCGGAAGACGATGCGGCAGTCAGCCAATGCTCGAAGCATTTTATGATGATATATAGTATCAAATGCCTTTTCATAATCTACAAATAGAAGAAAGATAGGCTTATTTTATTCTGTGCACTTTTCTATTGGCATTTTAATAACTTGTGGATGATAATTTGTTCCCTATCTGGAGCGATACCCAGCCCGTTCGCAAGGTTGGTAACTATCCAGTTTGTTCACAAGCCATTTTATTGTTTTCTTTATGAAAAGTTTGTATGTATGGGAGAGCAAACTAAAAGGTCCGTAGTTCTTTAGGTCCACAATTTTTGTGGATTACGGTTATTATTGCATTATGCCATTGAAAGGCGGTTACATCTCTTTTCAAACAAACATTAAACATTTTTTTCAATACAATAATAAGGTTTCTCCTCCTTCTTTGATTCGTTTTATGACTATCCCTTTTCTCCAGGTGATTTATTGTTGCCTGGGATGTCTTCTGAGCCTACATTTTGGACTTCCGGTACTTGAGTTTGATTAGGATCTGGAAGCTCCTCGTTTATACAATTCTCAGGAAAAATCTTGAGTAATTTTATTGTGCTTTTGCTAGTGATATAATTTCATTGAGTTTATTGGTTGCTAATAACTTTGGTTGTTAATTTTAATGTTGTGTTTAATAATTTCTCTCTGTAATTATCAGAATCCGATTTGTCTCCTTTTTTAAAGAGAAGTATTATGATGCCCATTCTTGTGGTATTCTGTTTTGTTCAATATTTTTTGGATTAGTTTTAATAGTTCTTTTGGAGTTGGTTTTGGTGTAATGTTCAAATAACAAATTACAGTTAATAACATAGCTGCATCCTTTATTTCATATTCTCTGCTTATCAGCGTATGTTTATTTGTTTATAACATATTCACACCTGTCTTTGTCCTAGATACTCATAGAACGTTTCCTATTAGCCATTGGCACACGTCGTGTCGGGAATGAGAACTTCTTCACCTAATCCTTTCTGCATGGAGCACTGTTCAGCTCAGTTTCGCGGTCTCAAGTGGGTACATAATTTTTTATAATATATATGAGAATACTTTGGTGATTAATGTTTAATGCAGTAATTAGATAGGATAGAGATAGGATACACAAATAAATTAATTAAATATTCTTTTAAATAATCCAATTTTTATATTATATTTTGATTTACACTGTACATTATTAGAACATGCTTCAATCGCGGAACTGTAATTTTTAATGTGATTCGATTTAATCAAGAAAACGCATTCTTTGTGTATTAAAATTAATTTTCTCACACCCAGTAGAAGTTGCAAGTCATTGCACAGATGGTTAACTAAACGAGATATTCATGTCTTTATTATGTTCATCCTCTACATATTTACCTAGATAGGGGTAGGAAACTAATAACCATGTACAGTATGATAACGCTTGTTTATATTATTATGAATGAATATGTTTGCTTTGAATACGGAATAAGTAATAGCTATTTATATAATGCTTTAAATATGAATATGAGGTCATAAATGTCAAATGTATAACTTTCATAAATTTATTTTGTTAACGGTGCCAGGCTAGTGTACAGGGTAATCGCTTTTATGCGAGGGGAGTTCGAATTTTAATAATGTTGAATAGTCATAAGTTAAAATTGATTTTGAAAAGTATTTTCTATTTCTAAATTCGTAATTTTTACATGTATTGCATTCTAAACTCTTTTCGTATCTACCAGTTGCTTTAGAACAGGGGTGGCCAACTTAATCGGACTCGAGATCTACTTGTCTGCCTTTCCAATTCTTTGCGATCTATAATCCGACAAGCGAGAGCTGGCGGGTGAGCTGCGCGAAAATAGAAAAGGAATTATTCTAAGAGAGATAGGAGAGGTACTTAATCGCGATTATAGGTATGTAGTATAGGTACTTAAACGGTTATACACGATGTGAACTCCTAGCCGACTGCAATAGAAATGAGCAATTCCTTCCACTTTTTAATTTGTTCTACGCGCAACCCGCCAGTTCTCGCTTGTCGGGTTATACCAACTAGGAATTTTTAATTCAGAATTTTAACGTTAAAAGTGAGCTGAATATCTTAAAGTCACTTACTATATCTCAGAAAATTAATCACTAATTCTTTTGTTCTTGTTCTTCTTCTTCTTTTTCTGTAGACATGATTCTCTCTGTTTTTAAATGTGTCTCCAGTAAGTTGTCGTTCCATCGTTTTCGTGGTCTTCCTACTAATCGTCTTCCTATTGGGGAACCGTATCTTGCCGTCTTTACTACTCTATTTGTTGTCATTCGGCTTATCTGATCGTTCCATTCTACTCTTCTATTTTTTACCCAGTTCTTGATATTCTCCACCTTACATCTACGTCGTATATCTGTACTTCTAGCTCTCTCCCATAGTAACTTGCCATCAATTTTTTTGAGTGTTTCTATCTCTGTTGTTGTAACATTTTTTTTATTATTAAAATATTAATTATTTTTAATTTCTTTTACCCCTGTGCGATACGCCGATAATTAGGAATTCCCGTGTTTACGATAAGAAAATAATATTGGATCTACTAAATTATAATGGACTTCCCTAATTACTAAAGGTAGTTAATCCTTTCCGTCTTAATACTCAGTAAGAAAAGATATAATGCTTTTGGGTATGCAGGTTCTTTTACATAAATTGATAATTTTCGCCGAAGGCTCGTATCTTTTGACAATAACTTAATCCCTAGTATTATCTGCTTCTCATGTCCAATTGTTGGTACCGGTAACTCAAAACTTTCGGAATTTTTACTTCCTCAGAATTACCTACAACTGCCCGATGCTTTTAAGTGGGGGATAAACCTTCTTCTTCTTTTTTCTTGGATAGTTGGTAAAATTTTTAGTGGAACCAACTTATTTCTCGGTGGGCTCTCGTTGAGCACAGGTCGATTATCTCGTGGGACTTTTCGGTGGGCTCTCGTTGAGCACAGGTCGATTATCTCGTAGGGCTCTCGTTGAGTGTGGTCGCTTGCCTGAAATTATCGTCTCTGCGAATTATTTTCAAAGTGTGTATACACTCTATATTTCAGTTTTCTTGTTTTAGACTATATTAAGTTATATATAGTTCTACACTACCTTTAATGGTACCTAATTAAATTCAGTGTTGAATACCAGTACAGTATATTAAATTCAGTGAATTAAGCTGCCGTAATCAGGAATTATGTAAGTTACCATAATCTTTATCTGCAAATTATCTGGGCGAGTAATATGGTATGGTATCATATCACCTGCTATTATCTGGACGTATCACCCATCATTCATCCATATCTTCATCTGTAGATTGCCGATTTTTATATTTAATTTAAAGAACAATTCAAGAACTTTCCATAAATAATAACTATAAACATCTCAGTTTAGCATTAATTACTAGTGCGAGATAGTAACCTACCTAACCAAGTGCGGTTTGGCTAGTTAATGTTTTCAACTCTGTAACCTGTTTGTTTTTTTTTTGTAAATTTAGAGTTAAGAAATTTTTGCTATCTTTTGTATTTGCTATAATTTTTGCTCATTATCTTTCCTATAATATCTCGAGATACGCCAAACTATATTTGTATATGATTGTCTTATATATCTTGGTAAAGGTATGTTTTTTATTTTATTATTTCTTCATTTTAGACATATATAACACCATTTCATAGTTGTGTATTTTTATTACTTGTGTTGCATTTAGCAGCATCATAATTTTGTGTTTAATATATTGTTAATGTTTTATGCATGTATTTTATTTGTCGGCTCCTAACAAGTTCCCTGATAAAATAGTAGCTCTAAATATTTGCTTAGTATATTAATTTATTACTATACCTTTGACGAGTAGAAAGATCAGGCTGATTAAGTTTCGTAGGTAAGTAAGTGTAATACCTACTATATTTATTATTTGTTTATATATTGTGTTGACCAAATTTATTTGATAATTAACTGTTGGTATCTTTCCTTGGGTTTAATCTCTGATCTCTGAAGGATATCTTTTCTTATCTCTTTTCTTTTCTAAGGTTTCTTAATTTTCTCCTTAACCCCAAAAAATTGAGTGGCGCCCTGTTTCTATCTTCTCTTATCTTTGGTAATTTTACCCATCTATCTTTTTGTTTATTTCTATATCTTTTCTAATATCTCTTATCCTATCTTTACTTATTTCGTCCATTGGACCCAATCCCGCTTCCAAAAGCTAGTTTTGAACCCACGACTCGCTCTCCACCAACCATCTGGCTGCCGTCCGCAGTGTCTCCATTGGTTATCTTTCTAGCACCATCCAAAAAATATTTTCGAGGTTACATTGTTTCTAACATCCTTTTTGTCGTCTGTGTTAGGTCGTGTTTCTGTCGCGTATGTCATTATTGGTCTGATGGCTGTTTTGTAAATTCTAACTTTCGTTTCTTTCCCGATATTTTTATTTCTTCATATTATTTTATTAAGACAACCTGCGTCTCTGTTTGCTCTATTTACTTGTTCTACCACTTCAATTTTGAGCTTTCCTTAGCTAGCTAATGTGATGCTTAGATATTTAACTCCATCACTGGTTCTATTATTTGACCTTCCAACTCCAATTTACATCTTAGTAAATTTGCTGTTGTAACCATGCATTTTGTCTTTTTTTGGGGGAATTAACATGATAAATTTTCTGTCGGTTATATTAAATTTGTGCAGCATACGTTGTAAATCGTCTTCACTTTGAGAGAGAAGTATTGCGTCGTCTGCATAGCAGATTATTTTAAGTTATTTTCTCCTATTTGGTATCCTTTTTTAGTTCTTACTTTTTTAGGACTCATATCCCATTACCAGCTTCAATAGGGTCGGTTAGTTCTTTTTTCACTTTTACTTTTGTGTTGTTTTGAAACACGTTTTGATTATTCCTAGAGGTATCTATCTTGCGTACAATAAAAGGATAACGTCCTTTAATTTGACCCCGTCAAATGCCTTCTTAAGGTCCACAAAACATAGATATACCGGTCTGTTGTATTCCATTGACTTCTCTTGCACTTGCCTCATTATAAATATGTATTACGTCGGTGCATGATCTTCCCGACATAAACCCTTGTTGTTCTTCTGCTAGTGTTATAATTTTAGTTTTTAGCCAGTTTATTTGTTATCACTTTGGTTGTAAATTTTAGTGTTGTGTTTAATAAATTAATTCCTCTGCAATTTTCCGGGTCTGATTTGTCTCCCTTTTTGAAGAAAGATATTAGGATGCTTGATCTCCACTCTTGAGGAATTCTATAGAGGTTTTGTTCTATTATTTTTTAGATTAGTTTTAATAGTTGTTTGGTTAGATCTGGTTCTCCGTACTTTAGGATTTCGTTCGGTATTTTGTTCTCTCCTGGTGAATTTCTATTTTTTAATTTCCTTAATGCTTCCTTTACTTCTTCCTCCTTAATACTTATTTATTTGTTTGTCATCACCTCTGGTGTTGGTGGTTAATTATCGTTACCTTTAGCAAATAGGGATCGAACGTAGTCTACCCATATTTCGTTTAGAATGTGTTTCGTTTTTATTAGTTCGTTCATCTCTTTTCTTTGTTCTCTAATCATTCTGACATTCTGTCATACTGGACGACCTCTTTTTCTTGGTTGTGACTTACCAGATTTACATAAATGTTCAGAAACGGCTTGTTTAGTGTCAAATAATGGCACATAGAAATTTTGTTCATTTTTTCTACGTCAGAGTATCCATGTGTTCACAATACATAGATCCAATATATGAAAAAAAATCGGTTATACCATTTTCTTGATCTTAGAAGGATTCTGTAAAGCCCCAGCATCCAGTCTAATAAGTCCACTCCTCCCATCAGCTGATTATAAACTTCAACAGCTTGGGGGCATGGAATTTCTTAGAACGTTTTTCTGTTTGGAATTACCTACGTTTTGTGGTTCTTGGTTCAATATCAACTTAAGTTGATAACATATTTACTGGCTAACTATAGAACCAAGTTGTTAGAATTATTTTTACGTCTTTAACAAGGGCAACTTTTTCTACAATCAAACCATGATCTTTTTTCTTTAGTTTTTTTTGGAAGGGATTCCCGAATTTGGAACACGATTTAATCGAACCGTACTTAAAAGAAACAATCCATTTTTTGTAAGAAAAATCTGATAACATTTTCACTGACTCTTAAATCAGAAGCTTCATTTGACAATGTATTGCTTTTTTCACCATAAAAAATATCAAAGTCATAAATAAAACCTGATACACTACTAAGTACTTAATTTTTGTATCCCCACTTGCGAGGTTTTGCCGGATAATATTGTTTGAGTTGGTGCCGGCATTTCGTGAATAATTTCTTCGTCAACTGCTTGATGTTTCTCCTTGGGAACCAGTAAAAGACGTTGTTTTTTATTATATAGATTTTATTATTTAGATTAAAAGTTAATCTTGTATAATAAAAGCCGAATTTTGAACAGTTTATCATGGCTTGGACTACCAACAGGAACGGAATTTTTATCACTAAAATAAGGTGTTTCTTTATAATTTTCCATCTATTGCAGGTCATAGATTCAAATTATTGTGGTCTCTATTATTAAAATGCTTCAAATGGCCTGATATTTATAATTTTTTGTGACATTTTTTTCAGGTTTTTTTTTTGTTGGCAATGTTATTTATATCAGAGTAAATAGGTATAGTTTCATCCAAATTCTTTTGTTTATTGAGGAATACCCTTATTATCGGAATTTCAACCTAATTCGTGTTTACTTAGTTCTCCATTGAAACGAATATATTCATTATCTGAATCTAAACCTAAATCGTCTTGACTTAGTTCTCCATCACCAGGAATACTCTATCTATCTATACAGCCCTTGCTGTCCAATTCTGGCCTCCTCTTCCTTCTTCTACGTCTCTCTATTATAGGCAGTTTGTATCCACTTCGGCCTTGCGTGTTTCTTCAAGTCGTCTGACCATCTCATTTGTGGCCTTCCTCTTTTTCGTTTGTAACTATATGGTCTCCAGTGTATAATCATCTTATTCCATCTGTCGTCTTTCTGTCTTATGGTATGTCCAGCGGATTTTCACTTAAGTTTTGCTATCTGCGTTGATACATCGGTCACTTTTGTTTTGATGTGGGTCCAAGTATTTCTTTCCTTGTCTGATAGCCTGATGTTCAGCATTTGCCTTTCCATGGCTCTTTGAGCCTTTGCTATTTTATCCATGTTTTCCTTTAGGAACCAGGAATACAGTTAACGTATTTAGGTGAGCCATAAAACTTTCCAGGATTATTGTGCAAACAAAAACCAAATGGCAATTTTTTTAAAAACGGTATACCTAAAATAAGATTAAATGCATTGGAGACTATTTATGGATTTTACGGATTTATACCAATTTAGACGAAATGCATACGAAACCATCTCTGGTTTAATAATAAATTCAATCATAAAGCTAAATAATAATGTGAAATGCAATGTAGAGAAATATTTATACAATAAAGAATAATACTTACTGTCTCCAAAAAATGTTTTCCAACAAATAAATTCACTATTTCAATCAAAAATGTTGCTTCAAATTGGAGTCATACATAAATAAACGTTCACTCACTACACATCTACAAACGAATGAGGTTATAACGATCTTACTCCTGAATGGTAGGTAACCAAACATACAGATGCGTAGTATAATGAGTACTAGCTATGATGTAGTCAGAATTTTTGATGGGTGGTAGATATTATGTATACCACAACACTTTGAAATTTTGAAACCATAAAAGGCTTTGTGTACGGTAGAGGGTTAACAAATTACAAATAACAGTTTTTTTAGATCATATTGATTTATGTGTAGCAAAATATCTTTTCACAGATTTAGGCTTTTATTCGCATAAAACTTGACATTAAAATGATAAAACAATTATTTTAATACCGACAACTGTCACAACATTAAAAAAACCGTTACAACCTTAAAACTAAGCACTAAATTATACTGTATTTTATTTTTAATTCTAGCTGAATTATTGCTAGATTCCAGTAAGAGCCTAAGAATGTATCCATTGAATTCTGACAGGCAACAGTGGGGGAAATCTTTTTTGGACATCTACGTCACGGAACAAGACACTCTGGCCTCTTTTTGACGAGTAGGATACCGTGTTCCAGCTAAAACCTTAACCACCATTCTAAAGAGGTGGTCTTGTCACTCAATAAAAAAACTAAAATAAACAACTAAAATTTTATAAATAACAATACCCATTAGCGTACATCAGAAAATGTTTCAGACGTTAGGCCATAAACTCATAAATATTATTACCTATAAATTTCAGATCCATGGCCCAATTTCGTCCTCTGTCCTCCTGCTCCTTTTTCTTCATTACCCCAGAAATCAGACAGTGTACTACTCTCTATTCTTTCTCTCGTCTCAACATTATGTTTACAATGTTTCTTTCATCCAGCCCGAATTTTCCGATCTAGCTTTATTATATTATCATCACGTACTTAATTCGGGTATTAAACAGGTAATTTGAAATCGTAGGCTTCCACGGCCAGAGTCAGAATTACAGTTTATTCGTCTTCCGGGTTTGGACCGTGTCATTTGTGAGTGACCCAAAAGTGGGTTCATCTCGACGTTTCGCTACAATTGTATGTAGCTTCTTCAGGAGAACAAAGAAAAGGAAAAAAGAAAACAAAAGAACAGGAAGATGGGTAGTTAGCAACGGTAACTCAGTTACTCAACGCAACCAGAGGCGAATACTAACTACCAAGATGGGCATTTGGTCACAGTAACTCAACTACTCAACGCAGCCAGAGGTGAAAACCAAATGCCAGGACAGGGATTCACGTCCAACAGCTCAGAACACTAACGCGTCGAGAGGCGTTCACTCCCCGCCTCTCGACGCGTTAGTGTTCTGAGCTGTTGGACGTGAATCCCTGTCCTGGCATTTGGTTTTCACCTCTGGCTGCGTTGAGTAGTTGAGTTACTGTGACCAAATGCCCATCTTGGTAGTTAGTATTCGCCTCTGGTTGCGTTGAGTAACTGAGTTACCGTTGCTAACTACCCATCTTCCTGTTCTTTTGTTTTCTTTTTTCCTTTTCTTTGTTCTCCTGAAGAAGCTACATACAATTGTAGCGAAACGTCGAGATGAACCCACTTTTGGGTCACTCACAAATGACACGGTCCAAACCCGGAAGACGAATAAACTGTAACAGGTAATTTTTCTGTTTCATCTGGTATTGATTTATTAGTGGAAATCTCTTGCGTATTATTTGAACTTTCATTTTCATCTTCATCGTTATCGTAATTTAATAATTTTAGGTCACTTCTAGGAGCTAAATGCTTCATTGCAACTGTAATTTTCATTTCATTTTCATTTCATTTGAATTTTCTCAGTAATACTTTGTTTGAATCTTTAAGCCATGAAGGAATAGAAGTTTCGCTAGTTAATCTTCATTGATAAGTAAACAAATGTTCATAGGGTGTACAATTGGTTGCTGGATACAGTAAACTTCGTACAGAGTGCAGAGGATCTGGTAGAACAGTTACCCAATTAGCGATATCTAAATTTTTGGTTTTTAATGCTCGATTCACTGCGTTCCATATAACTCCATTGTATCTTTCGACTTGAACATTTCCTTCAAGGTTATATAGTGTGCTTCTACATGAAGATATTCCTTTGAAGAGTGTAAATAATTAATAAATTCTTGTGAAGTAAAGCTAGTTCCCCTGTCAAAATGTATTTATACCGGCATTCCATATAAACGAAATAGTTTTCAACAGATTCAAATATTTAATTACTATCTAAAGTGATGTATCTGAGCACGGAAAAGCCTATCGAAATCTAGAACATTCATCAATGATTATAAGCATATGGGAATTTCTAGAAGAACTGGACCTTTAAAGTCAATGTTCAATCTTTCGAACGAAGCTGTTGATTTTATTAAATGTTTATCATCTTCTTTCTTATAACATCTGGGTATAAGTTCTGCACAGATTGAACAAGAGGTAATTACTAATTTAATTTAATCTATCTTCTTTTTTGAGTACCGTGCCCAAGTTTTAGACGTGGGTAGCTTACATGACGATTTGCCGATATCGTTCTCGATCTTGCGCGGTATGTAATAATTCATCTGCTGATAAGCCGGTCCATTGACGAAGGTTTCGGAGCCATGAGTATTTCTTTCTACCAATTCCCCTTTTTCCGTCGATCTTTCCGTTGAGTATCATCTGCATTATCCTGTATCTGCTTCCTCTCACAATTTCATGTATAGAATAAGATAAATTTCGAATATTTATAAA
Organism: Diabrotica balteata; assembly: GCA_918026665.1. Lineage (NCBI taxonomy): Eukaryota > Metazoa > Arthropoda > Insecta > Coleoptera > Chrysomelidae > Diabrotica > Diabrotica balteata. The sequence continues at coordinate 50,844,222 of OU898282.1, forward strand.
ATGGTTTGTACGAATAATCCAATCATCATCATCATCTTGGTGCTACAGCTCTTAGAGGACCTCGACCTTCTCAAGCCTTCTACGCCATTCTGTTCTGTCCCTTGCTTGCATTTTCCAGTTGCCGACTCCGATCTTCTCCGCATGTTGTGTTACCCCATCCATCCACCTCAGCTTTGGTCTACCCCGTCTTCTGATTCCCACGGGTTGCGCTGTTTCTTTTTTATCATGTTCGATTCAGGGGCCCGGGCTACATGTCCTGTCCACTGCAGGCAGTTTTGCTTAATTATAGTGGTAATATCTTTCCCACCAAACGTATGCTTGTAGATATTCTGCAGTTCAAAGTTATATCCACTCCTTCATATTCCGTTCACACAGACCGCTCCGAATATCTTGCGTAGCACCTTTCTTTTAAAAATGCATAGAACGGATTCATCTGTTTTCGTTAGCGTCCATGCCTCTGATCCGTATGTGAGAACGGGGACTATCCGTGTTCTATAGAGCCTCATACGAGTTTTTTGAGACAGACGTTTGTTAGCTAAGTACTTTGATAGATCATGATAACACCTGTTTGCAATTATTATTCACCTTTTTATTTCCTCAGGTGCGTTATTATTGGGGTTAACCGATGTCCCTAGATATATAAACTCTTTGACTGCTTCGAAGTTTTGGTCATTGATGATTAAATTTGTGTCAACATTTCCAGCTCTTGTGTTTGTGTTAGTCGCCATGAATTTGGTTTTATTTTGATTTATATGTAAACCCATTCGTTCTGCTGCTGCTACTAGCTCGGTTAGGATTTCCGCAGTTCTCGCTCTAGTTCTTGTTATAATGTCCACGTCGTCTGCATATGCTAGAATTTGGACTGATCTATTAAATATTGTTTCCCTGCTATCTAAATGAGCGTCTCGTACAACTTTTTCTAAGGCGACAATAAAAAGCTGACACGCCAGCGCATCTCCCTGCCTTAACCCCCTATGTATTTGAAATGGGGTTGACATGTCGTTTTGAATTTTTACTGCGTTTATCATCTTCGTTACTGTCACTTTTATCAAACATATGAGTTTTTTTGGAATTCCTAACTCATTCATAGCGTTGTAAAGACTTGGTCTTAAGACACTGTCATATGCCGCTTTAAAATCGACAAAAATATGATACATATCTATGTTAAACTCACGAATAATCCCATGATGTGATAAATCTGAATGTAATTGATATAATTTGTTTGTATTATTTATATTATTGCATATCTTTGATAATGCATCAGGTGCATCATTAGTGATTCCTGGATGATAAATAATATCGTATTTTAAACGAGAAAGCTCCAAACGCCAATACATAATATTTTTATTTTTGATTTTACTTGTATGGTTTGTATTAAATGTGAATGAAATTGAGTTTTAATCAGTGATCAGGAGAAAAATAAGTTTGGTAAGTTGTACTTACTTTATTTTGCATTTTAATTATACACGTAGATTAGGGATCCCAAATTGAATTACAAACCTGAATATATTTACATATTTAAATAAAAAAATATTTTTTCTGGGATGCGACCAAGTCTTAAAAGCGGTTATTTTCTTCTTTAACTTGTAACTCCTCAATGAACAATAGGCACTTTTCGGTGTCTCTTCAACCATTAATACAACTTATTACATTTATTTATTTGTATTAGGAATAATTTTACAAATTGCAATTACTTATACCACAGAATACATCATCTAACTATACTGTTGACATTTGTCATGACACGCTTTAAACATCAGATATAAAATATGTACAAAATATCTTCCTAATATTATTTGCGGATAGACCCCCTGGTATTACATTTGCTTGCTGTAAATAATCCATACCCATTACTGTAACCACTAAACATACTGTAAGTATCCTCTACCACAGAAAACGAACAGTCAGGATCAATACAAGCGATAGATTTTATTCTTTTTTTAATATGTAAATGTGTTTTCCCCGTAACGCGACAGTTAAGTCCTATTGTGAGAAAGGAGCATAACAGCTAGTGAGCCATGTGAAAAAAGACAGAAAGCCGCAGCGAGAAACAAAATTCTCAAGAAACTCACCAAATAGCAGATGAGGATCAGTCCGAGTTAAGAGCCACTGTGCATGCGCTCTGTTATTCTACAGCGGAATACACCAGCAGCTCGGTCTGGTTCAGATTTACTCACTCCAAAAGTTAATGTTATCCTGAACGAAAAATGCAGACTTATAATATGTTATGTTTTTTTCCCATTAATTTTATATTATTATGTACGAAATAGCCCAAACTACCACAGACAATCAGGCAAATTTATGCATTCGACTAAGCAGACAATTTATGAACTTCACCCTATCTTAGAAGCCGTATTAAACTGTGAATAATCTGTAACAGATTCGTATATCTATGTGCTCCTGGACGTCCTATCTGTTAACTACACACTCGTTGAGGAGATGCTCAGGGGCGCAAATTCCTAGTGAACTTACCTAGTGAAACTACTTTTTCTAAAATTACATTACATTAAATTACATTACCATTACAGTACGCAATATATTCAACGACATTGTCCCATGGACCCCACATCACTATTCAAAATAATTAAATTACGGTAAACAACACTCTACTAACGAACTGCTTTGCAACTAAAAGGTTTCTTCTGTACTTTACACAGGAATCCGGTCGTATATAAAAAATAAGAGGTCAAACGTCACCGCATTTAAATAAATTTATATACTATATATTGTAACATTTTTTTATGTAATTAAAATATCAAATAATTTTTAATTCTTTTGCCCCCGTTGCTGATACGCTCGTAGTCGTATTCGCAAATAGGTTGTTAAATTTTATTGAAAACTATTTTGTATTTCTAGCTAGAAGGGTGCCGTTATTTTCGATATTCGTTAGAACTTTTTTTCTTTATAGAAATACATACAGTCTGGCCTGTCATTTTCGCCACCTTTCTCTTGGGTAGTTTGGTAAATTTTTAGAGCAGGAACAGACGTGTGGCTGGGCGATCCTTGAGTGAGGACGCTTGTCTAAATTAGCGTCTCTCACCGACTCTGATTTTTTCTCTAAGTGTGTATAAGTGTTTTTTAATGTAATAACATATTAGATTAAATATTGGTATAAACTACCTTTAATTTTAATTAACTTCAGTGCTTGATACAAGTAAAGTATTATAGTAAATTTTATTAACTTCAGTGCAGTGTAGCAGTCATAGAGAATTACTGTAAGTTATCGAAATCAATTATCTTCAATTATCTGGGCGGATCTACGTTCAACCATTTTTTTACATGTAGTTAAGGGTAACTACTGAGTTAGTATTCAATCAAGGAACATTTAATAATTTCCTATGAACTTTCTGTCAGTTTTTAAGAACTTCTAAATTACGAAGATTTAATTCTCAGTTAATCATTAAATAACAGTGCGAAGAGATAATTAACTTAACCAGTGCGGGTTGGTTAAATTTTTATTTCTGTAATATTTTTATATTCTTTGTATTTAACTTTAATTAACTTTGTGTTATTTGTTATTCATTTTTTTTATTTGCTGTAACCGTTATCTCGAGATACGCCCCTATATAGCAAAGAGAGACTTTCTTTAATCCACATTAGTTGAATATTTTTAAATAGCCTTAGCCTCTCTTCGCTGATAATTTAATTTGTGTATGATGAAGAAAGATTCTCTAGAAATGTGGCTGTATCGACGCATACTGAGAATACCTTGGACAGATAGAGTGACCAACACAGAGGTATTAAGACGAATGGGTAAAGAGGTGGAATTGTTAACAACTGTTAAAAGGAGGAAAGCGTCATACCTGGGCCATGTGTTCCGTAATGATAAGTACAGTCTGCTACAGCTTATCGTGGAAGGCAAGATTGAAGGTAGAAGAGGTTTGGGCAGAAAGAAGAAATCCTGGCTGAGAAACTTGAAAGAATGGTTTCAAATACCAGAAGCTGCGAACATAATTTATGCGGCACAAAACAGAGAAACCTATCGTATAATGGTCGCCAACCTTCGGTAGAAGACGGCACATAAAGAAGAAGTATGATTTAATTATATCGTATTTTTAAAGGTATTTATCAATCATAATACTGTTTATTTTTTATATGTATACCACCATTTAATAATTGGTGGTGTATTTTTATAACTTGTGTGTACCTTCAGCCGTCTATATCAATGTGTTGTTGAACATATTGTTTTTGTTTTATGTATGACTTTTATTTGTCAACTCCTAACAAGTTTCCTGATATAACAATACCTCTGAATATTCGCTTATTATATTAAATTATTATTATACCTTCGACCAGAAGAAAGATCAGGCTGATTAAGTTTCGTAGGTAAGTAGGTGGACACCTAATATATTTATTATTTGTTTAACTGTTGATATCGTTCCTTGAATTTGGTCTCAGAACCTAAATATCTTTCCATATTTTTTTTCTTTTCTAAGGTTTCTTAATTTTCTCCTTAAACTTCAAAAAGTTAATTGGCGCCCTGTTTCTATCTTATCTTATCTTTGGTAATTTTACCCAGCTATCTTTTTGTTTATTTCTATATCTTTTAGAATATATCATATCTTGTCATACCTTTACTTATTTCGTCCCTTGGACCCATTCCCGGCTTTAAAAGCTAGTTTCGAACCCACGACTCGCTCTCCACCAACCATCTGGCTAACGTCCGCAGTGTCTCCATTGGTGACCTTTCTAGCACCATCCAAAAAAGGTTTCCGAGGTTACAATATATTAACGCGACTATAACTTGTTTTTCTTCTTTAAGTGTCTATCTCTTATATTTTGTTTTAAATTGAAAGTCGGAAGAAACTGCATTTTTCTCTACTCACTTTGCGAGATATTGCAATCTACTTTCTTTTATGATCGTGTTTTTTTATTCATTCTTCTTACAACTTTAACCTTTGTAACGTGATCTACCCATTATATCTTTAGAATTCTTCTATACGCCCATATATTAATGACACTGAAACTTCTTATCGTTTCTTGATTCAGCGTCCACGATTCAACTCAATTAAAGAAAGTCCAATTTTTGAAAAAAACGTTTTTTTTTACTATTAAAAGCAAATTTAGGTTTATAAAATTGTTAATGTGCCAATATCAATGTTTGTGTTTACGTGCTATGGAAGTTTAATACAGTTAAACATGATAATTTGGTTATTTGTTTTCTTATGATTTTTGTACCCTCTTCAATAGCAGTCTAGGTTTTACATTTTATAGTGCAGTTATTATGTTCGAATACAATACAATTACCGGTATATCTCAATAAAATCTGCTTCTTAAGAATAATCTTGTGAAAAGTAGCCAAAGCCGATAAATTGCTTTATCAATTTTTATAATTATATCCGCATTGTACGGTACACCATGAGCGCACCTACTGAAGAATATAATAATTTATAATATATATATATATATATATATATATATATATATATATATATATATATGTATATATATATATGTATATATATATATATATATATATATATATATGTATATATATATATATATATATATATATATATATATATATATATATATATATATATATATATATATATACTTATGGACAAAAATATCGGATATTTAAGATTTTTCCCATTTTTTGGGTAGTCACTATTATTTCAAAATAATTTCAGATTACTGATGTTACTTATATAGTAGGCTGATGTTCTTAACTGGTTTAGAATATTTTGACATTTATTCAGAGTTTAGTGTCATTCGTACATTTTATCTTACACAAATTTTTTTACCTAAGGGAAAAAACATAATCATTCAGAGTGAGTTCAGAAACATTTAGACGAAGATTAAAAGAAGCAAATTAAATACACAGATGCCCTGCCAAAGTTCCACGTTTTCTCCAAAATCATAAAGATCGTCGTTTAGAATTTGTACGAACATATATTCAGTGAAATATCGATAACTAAAAAAATGTTCTTTTTACCGATGAAACCAGAATCCTACTATGGAAACCAGATGGTCAACACTACGTTTACAGAAGAGAAAGAAGGATTCGCCACCTACAATCACGCCCAGACCATTAGTTTTGGAGGTGGTGGCATAATGGTTTGGGAAGGTATTAGTTGGAAGGGAGGGACGCACCGCATTTGTAGAAGTAAATGGACGGACGACTAGTGAATCTTAAGTTCAAAACATCCTGCAAGATCATGCTTTGCCATATGTTGGTTACATTAGATATGACAGATCCATGTTATTGCACGATAATGCTCGACCACATACTGCTGCCATAGTAATTAATTATCTTGATGAGGTCCAAATTCGAAGATCGGATTAGCCATCCTTTAGTCCAGATTTAAATCCAATAGAGTATATGTGGGTTCAGCTAAAATGCCGCATACTACAAAGAAATCCTATTCCAAATACGAAAGAACAGCTTCAGCTTGCTGCACAGGATGAATGAAATGCAATTTCCTAAGGATATGTCCAAACCTTACTTGCAAGCATGCCGAGGAGTATGCAGGCAGTAATAAGAGATACAGGAGCAAATATTCGTTACTGATCATGCACTTGTTTCAGTTAAAAATACTTGTTTAACATTTAGCATTATTTTTCCTAATTTTCTCCGCATAAAAACTCAAAATTGTTCATTAAAAAATGTTAAATAAACTCTTCGTCACAATAAACGACTTAATTGATCAGAATTTATTTTCAAAAAACAAAAAAATTGAAAATTCCAAAATACTCAATATTTTTGTCCATGGATATATATATATATATATATATATATATATATATATATATATATATATATATATCGATACAGAAGAAAGGGATTAAGGGGTTAATGTGTACATTTCAATAAACAGATATATATTTCGAGATATATCTAGGTATACTTTTTACCATAATTAGCGAAATTCTTATTGGATATATTACATATTAACCAAAAATCACAAATTAAAACTTACGAAAGTAAGGTTGTGGACCTAATGGTAGAATTTCTATATGTAAAAAATCCTTTTGATGACAAACATTTGTCAAAGATTCAAACTTTTACTACCAAATTTGTAGAACTTATTCCAATTTTTCTTTTAAATTTTCAATGTACGTATGTCAGGAATTAACGTTTTTCGAAGGGAGGCAATCCTTTGAAAATAAGATCTTGAGGAAGCTTCATTTATCTTCCGGTGATCATCATCGATGGAGAATATTTGAAAAAATATTCAATATAGGCAATTTTGAAAAAATGTCTCTCTGTCATCTTGAGTGAACCGCGAATATCATCTACAAGTCGTTAAAAGGCTCTCCAGAAAGATATTGTGCTTTGTTACCAAGAATTCTTATTTTAAGGTCTTTTCTATCATTACATAAATCGCATTTCTTACACCAATCTTCTACATATCGGCGACCATTGATCCAGTGGAATCTGTCTTGAACTATGGCATGTGTTGTTTTAACTAAAGGCTGCTATAAAGTTCTTGCGACACACTTTTATTGTGTGATTTTAGCAGTACCATTTGTTGCACGGCACATACTACATCGGGATTTTCCACTTCCGATATCATAGACCATTGGAAAGATACGGAAACAGTTAAGCTCAGTACGCGTTTATAGTTCCACTATATTTGGTTATTTCCTGTCAAATAGGTTTTACTTCATTTTTAAGTCATTCTTGTATGACTTTTAAATCATCATTTTTCTTTTTATCCTTTTAAGATTTTCCAGGAAAGTCTTTCAACCCTCAACTGGTCTGGTGATTTAGTTAACTTTTTAATGCATGTTGGCTTAATGGCGACATACGAGTAAAAAGCCTGCACAATTTTACATTTATTCAAAACCTGGTATGTTTAATTAGTTTATTTTATTAATTAAATGTTTATAAAAAATATAAAACAAGAAAATTATTGGATACAATTTATATACCTTATTTATACTAAACATAAGTATTGAATTTTTTGCACGTTGTTACAAAAACTAACAAAATAATAGAAATATTTAAAAAACGCCAATCTGGTTAAATACTTTTTTATAAATAATTTAAGTCCGTCCTGTAAAAAAAAAGAAATAAAAAATTAAAAATTTTAGTCAAAAGTCTTGGGTATTTTGAAATTTCAAAATGAATCGGTGAGTGGAATAACTATATAACTTCAAAATCATGCATTTAAGATGACCTGAAAAACTGTTTATTTTAAAAAGTATACATTACACAAGAAATATGTACATTGCAAGTTTAAAGACAATCAAATTCTTTAAACGAATGTCAAGAAAAAATTTATTTTTGTTTTTTAATAAACGACATGCGCGCCCAAACGTCACTTGGAGTTGTACCGTTTTTCCACTCAACATTAAAAATGCGTTGAAATATTCACGTTATTAATAAAATAAAACAACAAATTTGAATAACGTGTGTTATTTCTAAGATATTTGGCTATATAAGTTTTTAGAACGTAAAAGCATTATCATTTTTGATAGGACCTAAAAGAAATGGTACTTATTGGTCTTCCTGAGCCTCCTCAGCGTCAACATTGGTGCTTTCCCATGTGATAATAAAATCTCAAAACTTCTCCTATCATGTATCGCATTACAATTTTAAGATTATAAATTTTTTATATTGATTGGTAATGTATTAGTGTATGCAGGATTGGTTGGTATAATTTGGGTTGCTTTAGGTTTGACTAACTTGAAACTGCTTGTGATGAATCCGCCAACATAATTGCTAGTTATGACGTACCCTGGTATAGAACTATCATAAGTGAATTGCCTGTAATGTGATATTGTAAATTTATCTTTTGTACCATTGGAATGTTTAGAACGAAAATTAGATTTCTATCAGTCTAAGGAACAAGCTGGGTTTAGGAAAGGTTATGGAACAAATGACCACCTACAAGCACTTAAAATACTAATTGAAAAATGTGTTGAATATAATAAACCACTCACGTTGATTTTCATACAACAACGCAACAGCATCTGTTAAACTCCATGACTTTACCGATAAATATAGAATTGAGCGAGGAATTAGACAGGGTGACACCATCTCCCCCCAACTATTCACTGCAGCTCTGGAATATGCCTTTAAAAAACTAGATTGGGCTAAAAAGGGAATAAATATTGATGGTAAATACTTAAGCCACTTGCGTTTTGCAGATGATATTGTCATTATAGCCGAGAGTTTAAATGAAGCTCACAAAATGATGGAAGAACTAAAACAGGCAATAGAACAAATAGGCCTGAACATAAACTTTGAAAAAACAAAATACATGACCAATTTAGTTTCAAGTGATGTTATGAGGGTAGATGGGAACGAAGTACATCAGGTCTTTAGCTATATCTATTTAGGGCATGAAATTAGAATAGGAAAAGACAATCAAACTTGTGAGATCCAGCGTCGCATAGGCTTGGGATGGGCAGCATTTGGCAAGATGCGAGATATTCTAAAAGGAACGCTACCGATTTGCTTGAAGAAAAAGGTTTACAACCAATGCATACTGCCAGTAATACCATATGGTTCCGAAACAATAAGTTTAACCAAACATTCTGCAAATAAATTGAGAGTAACCCAAAGAAAAATGGAAAGAGCAATGTTGGGAATAACTAGAAGAGATATGGTACCAAATAGGATAGTGAGAGAGAGGACTAAAGTGACAGTTGTCATAGAAAAAATTGCACAAGCCAAATGGAGATGGGCTGGACATATAGCACGTTTAAATGATAATAGGTGGACCAAAAGACTCATAGAATGGAGACCTAGAGGAGACAAAAGACACCGAGGCAGACCACCAAAAAGATGGATGGACGACTTGAGAAAAACAGTCGGAAATTGGATACAGAAGGCGCAAGATAGAGAACAGTGGAAGAACATGAAGGAGACCTATATCCAACAGTGGATGCAAGAGGTTGAGGAATGATGATGATGATGATGACCATTGGAAGACTGGGTGATTTTTTTGTAGTGGTTCGGCCACCAATTTTTGTAGTCAACTATGTCTTTATGACATATTGTTGAAATCGTAAACGGCTTTAATTTGCGACAAGACAACATCATGTTTTCGTAATCTTCTGGAAATTGTATTCTATTTTATTTTATTACCACTCTCTTCAAAGTTTCAAAGTCCCTGTCACACGGTAAAAAAGAGTGACCACGCAATGGGAAGTAGTGACAAATTACACGAAACCGCCTTGAAGCTGCAAGAGTTAATAAATATCTGACTACAGATATGTAACAGATATGTAACAGATACTGGCATTTTCTGTACATAATCATCAACAAACGTACATACCACATTGGGGCCTTTCGCTGCTTGTCCTTCATGGTATGTATAAAAATGTCCAGTATCGTTTTTTAGAACGTGTAATTCGAACCCATATAACCACAACTGTCTGTAATAAAACATTTCTTGAACAGGTATAACCTACAAGGGCATATTTTTAATACAGTAAAAAACTATTCCGCCAACATCTTTTCTTTCATGGCACAAGATAGAGGTATCCTTAAGTTTTAAGTGAAATTTGTTAGCTCTTAGTTTATGGACTACTAATTCGGCAGCGGCAACTCTCTTTGCGTTTTTGTTTAAATTCACATCTTTAAGTTTTGTGTCCAACTTTTCGCATTGTTTGCAAGCATTAACTTAAGGCCGCCCAAATTTCAATACAAAATTTTCTTTAAAAATTTAAATAAAATTCATATTTTACTATTCTTGTTAAGTCTGGGTGTAATTGTATAAACAGATGATACATAATCTTAACGTTAAAGGTAGAATCAAGATAGGTGATGACTTTTGAACTGTAGTGAGATGTTTTTTGAGGAAACGATTCAATAATTTGGTGAATTTTTGCAAAAACCTCAGGCTGTAAAGTATGTGATCGAGTTTATCACGTAGATCTCTAGGAGTACTTTAAGAAATAAACAGTCTATTTAGCCGTTGTAGTCTAGAGTTCGAGATCGAATGCAGATTAAGAAAAGCTATTTTTATATATGTGTTGGCTTTCCAAAGTATTTCGTATGTAATATGAAAACGTGACTTCCCGGATTTTCCCCCAGCTTCTCTCTTTGGTCGCTTCCTAGTTACACGTCTACATTCCATTAATCCTTGCAAATAGACATCTTGGTCGTCTTTTGAACCTTTTTCATATAAAGTCTTTAAAACAGCACCTTTTTCATCCATTGTAAGCTTTGACATGTATTTATTTTTATATCTGAATAAATATTGGGCTATAGTAAACTCACTTTAAATAATTGGGGTTCAATTAAAGACATGCTGGCATATCTAGAAGTTTTTTTGTTATATTGGTACAACTTTTGGATGTGTTTATGAAACCAAACCTTCTGCTCGATAATAAAAATAAACATAAGCTTAGGAATATTTACATTTTCTGTCGAATGTCAAAACTACCCGAATTTAAAGTGTTTTTCTCTACAAACCATTATTATTACAAAATGATATTATACTTACGTGCAGTCTGTTTTGACGGCCGTTTTGTTAACTTCTTTTACAGTTGCAGTTGTGTATTGAAGTCCAAGAAGACGAGCATCCTTTCTTTCATTTTTCTTTCAAGTTTCTGGACACCTTCTTTTCCTCTTATTTTGGAGTCCCTCCGTATCAGAATTTTCACTGCTAGACATTTTAAATTTCTCAAATACTGATAAAACCTTAAATTACCACAAGCTACTTACACTGCAACGATTATGACTAAATACCGAATAATAATAATCAGGTGACTGCAGCCGATGATGCGCGATACGCAATATTCTTATTCCACTCAACGCCAAATTGTACCTTGCTTTTAAAGCGTATACTTAACGGATATTGTACGGTTCTTCCAGCTGATAGATCGATAGTTAAAAAGCAATTTGCCTATCTTTGCTTAAAATGTCAATTTTTGGAGTTATATCATTTTTCCATTCACCGATTCAATTATTTAAAGGCCTAATCTGTCACACACTGCAACATTTTACATCAACGCTATGATGATAAATGCCCTTTATTCATACTAAGTATATTTTTGGATGTTTGTTCTCGTCATAACGAACTTACATCTTCTTTATTTGATTTCAAAGCACCAGACAGCAAAAGCAGATAAATGAAGGCTTTCATTTCAGCTTTTTCTACATGGTTTATAAATTGACAATTTAAGGTCCTATCATTGTCGTCTATTATACCATCTAGCATATGATCGTTAAATATCAAATTCCATGTTTGTACTGGTTTGGTTGGTTTATTTCTGTATGCATCACCTGTCACAGCAAGTATTCTGATTGTTTTCTGCTCGAGTTTTTCCGCTGGCTGGAGGTATTTTTGATCACTTGTATTTATTATTAAAAAAAAATTTGAACACTTGTTTTTTCAAGTTTTTTATAGTACCTTTCTTATTTATTGTATTGGTACATATTTAAATGTGAATCATTCTTTTATTTAATTTGTTTATTATTGTAAAAGGTATTTTTCCAAAATTTATTAAACTATATAATATACTCTCTCACATTTACACTTTATTCTGAATATGTGTTTTGAATATTTAACAACATTGCCTTTGGACTTGAAACTTTAAGTAAAGAACTACTTGAGTTCCCGTTGTTTGTAGAAAAACAAAAAAAGTTTAAAATCTGCGCGCCCATGGAAAACGTTGAGATAGAATACCCTGTGGTGTTTTGGATCTCTAGCTGTCTTTCCTCCGAACTGAATTTTGCACGGTTATATGTACAAGAATATGCAGCAGTTATGCCTTTTAGCTAACACGAGTCTTTCTAAACATCGCTTCACTTCGGATTATAGAGGAAGGATGAAAATTAGATCTTCAGATGTTATTTCACGTTGACTACACTCATTTCCTCTTCGATTTAAGTTGAATTGATAGAATTATTTTTTAATCAGATATCGAGATAAATCTAATGCCAAGAGCATTAAAAGTTTGAGGTTGAATATAATTAGATTAACAATATTAAATAAAAACCAGTTATTGTTCGACACAGTATTTGTCAAATGGTTGTAAGCCAAAATAAGGGCTTATCACATAATAGCGTAAACTATGAATAATATAAAGATTCCTGTTATATGTAACATTTTAAAATAAGAACAATAATATTATATTAAAATTTATTATCAATATCGTTTTATCGTACATTTTCCCTTAATTTTTCTCAAAATTCTCGTCTAACAACAAGCCAACAAAAATCAATAATTGAGTATATAATCATGCAAGGTCCGGTTCGAGCAAGTGAGCAAATGTATCTCCGAAGTTGTGCTCCGTCGCAAAACCCATATTTTGGGTTGTGTTGAGTTAAAGTTTGCAGTATTATTTAGTAAAAACGATTGAGAAACTTAATTTATACATAGTTGTTAAAAAAGTCAGGGTAAGTGGTCTCTAATTATAAATAGATAGTTCTACTGGATGTTCAAAATACTATCAAAAACCAAACGTAATATCACAGCACAAAAAGCTCAAAGATCCATAGTGGATCAAAGATTTAGCTTTAAACTGTACAGATTAACAGCTATGTATAAAATTTAGGATTCCACATGTACTTTATTAATGTTAAATAAGCATATGACTCAATGGATCGGGAAAAGTTGTATAAACCCTGCAAAGTTTGGGAATTACAAAAAAGTTGATAAGGTTACTGAAGATGTCACTAAAAAATACAAATACTAGAGTGCTCATAGAAGGAAGTCAAATCTGTTTTCGGTTAAAAGATGATTAAGATAAGTAAATTAAAGCTTTAAAATATTTATTGAAAAAGAACAACAGATATTTGTAAAATAGATAATACTTATCCCAAGGTTGGTTTGAATTGTAGAAAACAAAATATTTTATTTTAACAAAAGCTACCATTTAAATCATAGACAAATACTACAAGATAAACTTATCGCTACAATACCACCCATTTGCCCAGAACGATAAAGATTGAAACTACAAAATGGTCAACATATAGCATCAATGTTGATGGCACGTGTTAACCATCTCGGATTGGCTAACAACATCGTGATTATAGCGAGCACATTCGAGGAACTACAAATTACGATGGAGAAACTCACAGGTCGCTCCCTGAGTTTCAAGCTGAGCTTCAAGTTCTGATTCGGATATTATAGAATCAGGTAAGATAATAATAGGTATGTATTAACATTAAACTTTATTATTTAAGTATGATTATGTTTTGGAATGTTTCTTTTGCCAAAGCAAACCATGTGCCAAACTTATCTCTTGCAGTGTCCGCTGGGAGCGCTAGTGAAATATTAGCAGTTCTACTGCTTTTTTGTATTGGAATTGTAAAAAAAAAAAATAAAATCACATAGTTCAGTTTGGCAAAAGAAAATACAAACTGTCTGTCTTATGCATAGTAAATGTGTGTTTGAAAGTATTTTAAAAGTATGTTTGAAAGAATGTATTATAACATAAAAAAGTAATGTTACTTGTAAAATATTTACTTATTATAAAGTATTAACAATTTTCTGTCTTTTATAGATGAAGAAAATACCAAAGAATGGAAAGAACGTCAAAACAAGGAGAGAAAATCGGATCCTACAATGTGGAAAAAAAAATATTCGCAAGCAAAACAGAGCAACTGGTAAAGAATATATCAACATTTCAGGTACTGTCATGCACTCTAAATATTTTAATGACTATTCCTGCAATTGCAAAATGAAATGCCCAAATAAGCTTACCGCACAACAAAAAGAAAGTTTTTTTTAATTTGTTTTATAAAGAGTCACAGTCTTGGGAAACTCAAACAAGAGTAATAAGTGGTGCTGTAAAATGTAGATCGATAATAATACGTCGGTCGTAAAATCACTGATAATAAAAAAAATAACAGGAAATCTTTAATTTTATATCCCTTCTAAAAATGGAGATATTAAAGTGTGCAAAAAAATGTTTATGGGGATATTACGAATCAATAGTAGTAGAGTACATCGTGCTTTGCTTAAGAAAAAAAGTAAGTAAGGAAATTTAAGTAATCACAGAGGGAAAAAGTGCCTCATAACAAAATTTCACCATCCACAATGGATTCAATCAAAAATCACATACAAAGTTTCCCTATCATAGTAGGTCATTACTTTAGAACTTATTCCCAAAAAAATACTTGGATAGTAATTTAAATTTGTCATTATTGTACAGACTCTATCTTGATAGTTTAAAAGAGAAAAATGTTGACAAAATTCCAAGCCAATCCCTTGATGAAAAGGTGTTCAGACGTAATTTTAATCTTAGTTTTAAACCTCCACGAAAAGATACCTGTCAAACATGTGACAGGTTGAACATTGAAATAAAGGCAGCTGAGGAAAACAAAGATGAAGCAATGTTAAAGGCTAAGAAACTAAACCAGGAACTACACCATAGAAAAGTACAGTTAGCCCGCTAAAAACTAAATCAAGACCTGAATATTGGTTAAGAAGAGAAAACTACAGTAATTAGTTTTGATCTTCAGAAAGTAATGCTTCTTCCTAAACTAACCACAGGAGTTGTTTACTATAAGAGGCAGCTTTCATGCTACAATCTTGGTGTATACATAATTTTGAAAATGATGTCGGGACAATGCATGTTTGGGATAAGAGCACTGCCTCAAGAGGTTCCCAGGAAATAGCATCATGTATTTTAAAATGTATAAATAATCATGATCATAAGGAAATATTGAATGCTTGGTCCGACTCATGTGGCGGCCAAAACCGCCATATTAATATTGCTGCTTTATGGATGTACATAGTGCAGTGCCCTACCTTAAACATAAAGGAAGTAGTTCACAAGTTTTCTGAGCCAGGACATTCATATCTACAAAACGATAGCGATTTTGGTGATGTAGAAAAAAAGTCGAAATGTCATCCTGACATTTATGTGTCGATACAATGGCATAACATAATTTCAAACTCAAGAGTTAAAATGAAAAAAATTAAATTAGTATGCATGGAAAAAGAGGATTTCAAGAGTATGGATGCATTAAAACTAAATCTGGTAAACCGCAAAAAATACTCAGATGAACAAAAAGTAGAATGGTTTAAAATAAAACAAATGAAATTTACTCAAGACCATCCAGGAGTTATGGAATTCAAAGACACACATAACAAAGAAATACAATTTTACCCAGTAAATCTAAATAAGAGACTGAAAGGCCGACCTGTAAACCTAGCTTCTTTAAACTTAAGCATTCTTTACCCTGAAGGAAGAAAATCAAGTCAAGCAAAACTTAATGATATCAGATCACTTTTGCAATTCGTACCACCATGCCATCACCAATTTTACAATAAACTTCAACCAAGTGAAGTATTGGAAGATGACGTTGAAGAAGAGAAAGACAATAACAATGAAGAGGAAAATGAGATGAACAATGCGATCTAAATATTGCTACTATTGTTTTTTTACATATTTGTGCAATTTAATAACTCATCATTCTTGTATTTTATTCTTATGTATTCTTAGTTTAATTTTAATGATGTGTTAATAAACCTGATTACAAACAAAAAGAACAATTTATTTATACTTCTCATGCCAGACAGAACTAAATGCTAAAAAGTATGCCAAAGTGAACCATGTACTGCAAGCATTGATGCAAGATGAAAGAAAATAGACAAAATCATGTGCTGTTACTAAAAAAAAAAAATTAAAGGTACTCCTAGTTTTTAATAAAAACAAGTGGTTTTATTAAATAGTTTTTTAAAATTAAAGTGTTTATCTACTAGATATTACTATTTAAGTTATCTATACGTAATTATTATTTTATTAGTGTGAAAAGAAAACGTCAATGATAAATATATACTACCGTACAATCATTTTGTGAGGTTAGCTGTTATAAGTACCTTATAGTAGTATGCGGTTAGTTTTTCACTTACCAGAGTCGGAGTAAGGCCTTCGCTGAATTAGCTTAAAATGACTTCACAGGATGTAAACACACCTTCCGATCTAACCAGTCCAGTAAATCAACGTTCGAATATCACAAACAGTTATGCATCAGCCGCTTCACACTCTTTTCCGAGTAAGACCCAAGCAATTGTATTTAGTTGCATCGATAATGCTTAACTGCAGGATTATCTCATTCCTTTGGGCACAATCATCAACCCAAAAAATATTATTTTTTCATCTATATTATCTCATAATAGAATCTGCATGTATTTGGCAAACAAAACCGTAGTAGATAACTTCATGACAAAACATGGCTCTATAGAAGTACTCGGCGAAGTTGTAACAGCACGAAGACTTGTCTCTCCAGCAGAATGACTAGTCTTGTCTGGAGTCTGCCCGTCAATTCCTCATCAAGTATTAGTTGAAGAATTACAGAATATCGGTTTAAAGCTTATTTCCCCAATATCATTTCTGAAAATTAGCTCGACTCTCCCCGAATACAGTCACATATTGAGCTTTCGGAGGCAAGTTTATATAAGCCCTATAACATCACCAATTCCAGATTCTTTTCTAATAAATTTCGATCAAACACCTTACCGCATATTTTTGTCACAAGGTACACTTACCTGCTTTATTTGCAGGACACATATCCAAACATATCACCTACACCTACAAATCTCCATGACAAAGAAATTACTAACGCTCCTACTCATAACAACACTTTCAATCAACCTCATTCAGTAGCAATACCGTTTTCACAAACTTCGGAAGCAATATTCTCCAATCTATCAGCTCCTTTTTCATTAGATACAACTGCAGAAAATTCTAATAAAACTGATACATCAAGACAATTTTCTGAAACAACCATTTCAACCAATCTTACAAATAAAACTTCAAGCTCGAGTTCTGTCACTACCAAGGAGTTTGCTCCAGTACTTCCAAATGTAATAAAGACACAGCATCTAAGTGAAAACTCTAATAACAATTCCGAAAACACAAGTTCTTCCATAAAACGCAGTATTGGTGAGATCTTCACGCCTCCTTCAGACTCAGTAATTTCATCAGAAAATCTGTTTGCAAAACCCAAACGCTCTAAACCAAAAAAACCGCGCTCATATAAAGTCCCATCTACACGGGAAACTCTTAAAAATTTCATTGATAATCATACCCCACCTTCTTCTTCTTCTTAACATGCCATACACCAAAGTGCGTAGGCGACTATCTCATTACTAGAATTCTGTTCTTGGCGGCGTGACACAGCTCACCTGTATTGTGTATTCCTGTCCGTTCTTTAATATTCCTTCACCAGGATAATTCCATAATAATAATAACCATACCCCACCATTCGTTTTAAATTACCACCCATTGTCCTTACTGATTGATAATGTCCAAGGCTCCTCCGACACTATTAGCGTCGTCAAAGAATTTACAACTGATATCGATGGTTTACTCCATATTTTACAAAGCAGCTATCAATATGCAAATGATAGATCTACAAAAAGCAAGTTTACAAAACTTCAAAAGAAACTATACAACCATTTAGAGAAAGAGATTTCTGACGTACATAGTGACTCTTCTGTAGACAATTGTTTAGTATCATTTAACTCCGAATCTGTTAACAACATTCAACTCGATACTTCAATGGAACATTGATGGATTTTTTCATCGTCTCCCTATGCTACAGCTTCTTGTATCTAAATATTCTCCAGATATTATTATTCCTTATGAACATGGAAGAAGTGTCCAATTTTTATGGGTTCCCTCAAACGTCGGAATAACAAGAAATGAAGAAGCTGACAGGACTGCACGAGAGGCAATTTTAAGTGATTTGTCAAAGCCGATAGACAAGTGTGCTTTTAGTGACTTAGAAGCTTATTTTAAAAATAAAGTGTGGTGTTTGTGGCAAAGTGAGTGGTCTCAAACTAATTCCAATCTAAATAAAATCAAAAATAATGTGTCTCAGTGGTTTCCATCGTCGCTCAATAGACGAGAACAAATTGCGGTTGCGCGTTTACGCCTAGGACATACCAGATTAACGTACTCCTACCTTTTCACAAAGAAAAATCCACCTATATGTGATCAGTGTAACGTCCGATTAACAGTCGAACATTTTTTAACAATTTGTAGTAAATATGACCAAGAAAGACAGCGCTACCAGATCCCAAATGCTCTACTACAGGCTCTAGGTCAAAACTGTTCCTGTAACAATATAGTGAATAATCTTAGATCCATAAACATTTTGTATAATCTGTAGGTGTTTAACTTTGTTTTTTATATTTTGTTCCGTCGCTAATAACCTTTTGGTGGATGCGACATCTTTTTCTAATAAAAAAAAATTTAAAGAAATCTTCTTTTGAATAGGTATTAATCCTTTTATACATACTTTATAAGAGATTATAATATTTTGTGTATATTTTATAACATCTCTCTAACTTTAAACTGTTGTACTGAAAACTTTTAATTTCGGCTTTTGGTTCACTCTGGCATGAGACCATCCACATGATATCCACATCATATTATTTATGCTTTCAATCAAAAGACTGATATGTTTTTTGTACACACTTATGACAAAAATACTGTTTTGCCTTTTCTTTTGAGTTATGCTTTCATTTAATTTTGGCTTAACGAAAATGTGTTACTTTTTAATAATGTTAGGATTACATCCGAAATTTGTGATCGTGCCGATTCATAATTTTACCAATCTCATAGCTTCTACCTAACGGCTTCATTACGCGCCTCAAAGCTCTCTTTACGAAATTATCGGATTAGTGTCAACATCATGATTAATCAGTCATTCAACCAATTTATTTATTACTCGCAGCATGTATATATTCTAAGGCCTCATTAAGTGCTATGTTATACATAACAAGCGACGTAATATTTTTCTTTGAATTTTGACTGATAACGTGCTATATTTCTAAATATAAAACCATTTATTAAAGTGACGTTTTAGCGGATAGGAATGTAACTTTATTATATATTAATTTCTATGGTTCGGAAAATATTTGTGTGTGTCATTTTTATATTAAATAATATATTTTATCTGCGACTAATATTATACTTTAACCCAGTCTAGAAATGAAAAAATTATCGATTTTACCGGAAAATTGATTACTGGTGTCCGATAGTTTCAAATTATAGACGAGTTATAGTTAATCACAAATACGCATCGAGTTACTGTCAATCGGATCATTTTTGAAGTTATACTTCTATTAGCGCGTTCGACGTTGGAAATTTGCACGGCAGTGAATCGGCAAAATCATTACATATGTAAGATATAGGTACAAGAGACAGAAGATATATCGCACACCTAGTTTAATAGTGCCACAAGTACAAAATACAATAAGTTCGAGAAATGAGCAAAACGTTCTGTAGCAAACGAGTTATGCCTTGTAAATAATTTATTTTTAGAAAGACTGGCTTCAAAATTACAATTTAGTTAGCAAATTATACAGTTATTCGCTGGATCTTATTACAATTTATTAAAAATAAAACGTTAATTGTATTTTGATAGTTATGGCGATATTGCATTGTGAAGAAAGTCATTTATAAAACGATAAATAGGAGATACGGCGGCAACATAATAAAAAAAATCAACTAGTTCTTACAAAAAATATTTTTATTTTTATTATTACAAGTGTGTATGAACATTTTTTTTTAATTACTATTAACCAAGTCCTTATAAAAATTGTGATGAACAGGTAATATTAAGTTTTTATTGTACAGTTCCAAAAGGTATTGCTTGGTTTTTGCGGATATCAATGGAGGTTTTATGTACGCCTTTTTTAAATCGATTACTGCTTCCACAGTTGCTGAACGCCCCCTTGTCGATGCTTTATAGTTTATTTTTATGAGCGAGAGAGTAATTAGCATAATTTTAACTGGTACCTTCGACCACTCCATGGGCGTGCTCAAGATTAATTGAAAAATTACTTTGAATAATTGTACAAAATAAATGAATTATTTCAGTGTTATAAAGTGTTATGTGTATGTAAACAAAAGTGACCTCTTTTATCACACACTATATTAGAACTGACTGGCCTACATTAGTTGTTTGAGTTTTAAAAAATTCACATTTTTTGAAAAGTTACAAAAGAGAAAAAGAGTTTTTAAAACCGTCTAAGGTATGTTAAATAGATAAATAAAAATATTAATATAAAACTTACAGCTACTTGTTACAAATCCAAATCAGATTCAGAAGATGAACTTTCAGAAACAAGATTTATAATAACTGGCTCGATCATTTTATCAGTAATATTGTCCAGCTTCCACATTTTTTCCTCTTCTTTAATAGTGTGATTTACTGCCTTTTCCCAGTTTTCAGGTTTTACATTATTTACGGCCTCCAAAAACAACTGTTTAACATCATGAATTTTAAAAGTTGTATTTTTTCTTGAAACTTCACTCTTTATCTGTGCCCATACCAGTTCAATCGGGTTTAATTCACAATGATATGGTGGTGATCTAAGTACTGTCATTCTACGATTTTTGGCAATTTCATCAATTTCGTATTTTTTAAATTTTTCTTTATGAAGGGCACACAACGAATAAAGTTCCTTTCTTATAGATCCGGGATGGTACGTAATATTTTTTGAACTCAGCCAATTCTGCAAATCTTTTTTTAACCACTTGGTTGTGGGCAGTCCTTCTATAAGTCTGGAGTGATAACTTGCATTATCCATTACTATTACACAGTTCTTAGGAAGAAGATCTATCATTTGTTCGAACCATTCTTGAAAGACATCAGCGTTCATGTCTTCATGGTAGTCACCGGTACGAGTTGATTCAAAAGTTAATAAACCACCTTCAACAAAGTCGTCTAAACTGCCAATGTGTACTATTATCAGCCTGCGTACCTTTCCTGATGGTGGGTTTAAACCAGTAGATAAGTTATTTACAAAAGCGTGCCTTTGACTTGTAACAGTTTCATCCTGCCAAAATTTATTTGGTGTATGACCCTCGTTGATCCATGTTTCATCAAGATAAAATATTTTTCTTTTTTGGTTTCTCATTTCCTTTATGGTTCTTAGAAAATGTCTTCTCCATATGACAATATCGCTTCTTTCTAAAAAAATAGACTTTCTGGAATTCTTTTTCCAGCGGAAGCCTATTTCTTTTCAAAGTTTCCATAACGTACTTCGACTCATTTCTGGGTAATCCTTATCATCTCGAACTGAGACAAGAATTTTATCCAATGTTGGAAATTCTTGTCTAAAGAAGAATTCATGCACTTTCCGTCAAAGTCCTTCTTTAAAATGATATTCTGTTTGAAATTTAGGTTGCCCTGGAGCATTACGTGGCATGTGAAAACTACCACATTTCTCTTCTTTAATAACTCTGTAAATCGTAGATTTCCCAACACTAAGTGTACTGCTAACTAACTCAACGGTCTCATCAACACTTTCACATAAACGTTTGTCTGTAAATGATTTAAAACAATTAAATATTAATGTTTTTTCATTAACTGTTAAAGGACCAATTTTTCGGCGTTTACACGGCACTTCCAAATTTTCCATAACACTAGTATACACATACACAATAAACTGCACCTTGCAACTGAAGTACCTACTTTTAGTGAACTGTTAAGAATTTTGAATACGCCACTTGGACCTTCCTACAAAATGGAAAAACCCACTATCACATTTTCTGTGGAATAAGTTTAGAAGGTAATTATCTAGTCAATTACTGTCGTAGATTCCTGGAATTAAAGAATTAAATGTTTGATTGTTGAAACCCTTACTTCGTGGAATGTACTCATTTCAGATAAAATAAAACGTTTTATTTTATCTAAAGAATTAAACTTTATTTTGCAAATAGGTAGGTACTTATTAAACTTTTATTGGTTATATATAACCAATAAATAAACATCTTACATTTCTTGCAAATTGATTAGTACCTGTTAACCTCCATCACTCCGACACTGGCAACCTTATTTAGGGATTAGTAACCCTCACAACTATTGTATTCTATTCTGCTCCAACCTTTATACCTGGTGGTCATACTCAATTTAAAATTGTTTTCCTATATACTTCTCTAAACTTGTTGACAAATATCTGTTTTTCATTGAGTCACCCGTATCAACAGTTTAGGGATTTGCATACATAATTTATTATTTTATTACTCTCTCATACATAAAAATACACTATAAATTGGACCTCTTCGAACTCATCTACATTATAATCTGTTTTATAGAAGAAAGATCCAGGATTGCTTTTGACAACTTTATTAACTTGGATATCATTCCAGACTACCTTTTCATCTTTTGTATTCTTTGTAAAATTTCCTCCAATTTTTGAATTGAGATCTTTAAAGTCATAAAAGTCTTCTGTTGACATTTCTTTTACATTGTAAGGATTTCCCTCTTTTTTTGCAGATCTTTTGCCTCTCAATAGTTGCGTGCATGGCGTCCCCTTCATTTTGGGTATGTCCCACTGTTAAAAATTTATGTTTAATTGATTTTTCCAATTACATAGAGATACATGGTAACTATAAATTTATTTTTATTTTGCCCAACACAATTATTGTCGCTATAAAATATAACGTCTTTATCATTACAATGATTTGAAAGATAATCAAACAGACACGTAGCTATTTCGTTTGAGCCGCGGGTAGCAATAGCCTCGTGCCAAAAGTAACAGTAACCAGTCTTTTGCAATATCTGAAAAATTGTAAAGTTGAAGCAGTTCAGGCGGCATTTATAGTAGCTTGAAACATCTGCACAAGGTGTAGGAAGGATCGCCTGCAAATCAAAACAAGCTACCAATACTTGAGAATCATCTTTTGCTCTTGCTAGATCTTGTGCTTTTTCTTCTCTGCTTCTAATTTTATTATGAATATGTTTATTATTTTTTTATTTTATTTTATTTTATTTTATTTTATTTTATTTATTATAATTTTTATATGATTCATAAATTGCGCACTGATCTTTTTTTGGCTGAAAGAAAGTTATGTTAAACTCAGTTTTGAAAATATGCTCGTAAGTGCATTGTTTAGCCACAGGCCTTCCTTCACTCGCTTCCTGTAGTTTGTAGTAGCGATACATTTGAGCTAAAGTAAGTGAACCATCTATGTATTCCTTTGTAGTTTGTGCTCAAGATAATGTGATTCAACCCTTTGGAAAGAATTTATGTGTTCTCTTATTTTATTTTTCACCGGTCCAATAACCGTTTCTCGTTTCATAAAAATATACCTGCTCTATTTAATCATCTTGGCAAGGGTCTGTATGTAGATTTTCTTGATCTTCAAATGTATTTGCGGTATGATTTGATTGCACGGGTAACGCAACCGGAGTAAGCTAAAAAATTACATACATTAAGTAAAACCTCACTGTGATTTTTGTTGAAATACAAACCTCCGTCAACACAAAGGAGATGTCATTAATAACCTCAGAAACCTCTGAATTGTCTCTTAGATTCTCATCATCTTTAAGATAGCTTTGCAAAGCTAGTCCAAGCATTTTTCTTGCCCTTGACTTCGTGTTTGATAATAAAGTTAATAATAATATCACTATACACTGTTTTCAGACTTTAAATCAAATAGTTGTACACTAAAAACGTGGATACCTCGTGCATAAATAATTGAGAACTGATAAAATCGTACCACTAATCTAACAGTTTTTGCAGTTGTGGCCGTATTGAATTACATCGGTTGTATTGTGGCGGAGTGTATTATCGCCACATCTTCTATTTATGGCCATATTGCATTTCAAAACCCTACAGTGTAATACCGAAATATCTTACTTTATACTTATCCAAGACAATATTTCAGTTAAGGTTGTATTGCAGTAGATGGGGTATCATATATGCAACCTTTTTAAAGCCTTAACTCAAAATTGGAATTTTTGGAGTTGTGGCAGTATTGAACTAGATGTACGATATTTTCTCTCTTTTTCTCTCTCGAGAATAAAAATATTCCTTTTTTAAATATATTTAATATTTATTAATAATATTATTATTTTTTTATTAATATTAATATCATGGTAAATTAAACATATGTGTAAGCAAGTTATGTCTATTGTCATTTTTAAATATTTATGAATATTGCATTTTAATTTATATTGTATTTTTATATTAATAACAAAATAAACAATAAATTTTACTGCAGACTATGTGTAAATTTTTTTTTGCATTCAACTCCTTTTATACATATAAATTTATACAAATAAAAATATATATTTTCGTTACAATATTGATTCAATCCTTCATTTACTATACTCCTATTACAGGTCAAATGTTTATGTACAGCAAACGATGCACCATATACCTATATACCTAATTCTTTTTCTCTTCCTGCTCTCTCTTTCCTATAGCAGTACATATGTAATTATTGTGCAGATTGACTCCCATAGAAATTTGTAACGGCGAACGCGTGTATAGAAGTATAAATACTACCCCATTTTTTTTAAACAAATTTCCTGTTTTTTTATTCGAAGTTTTTTACCTGTAGCGTTTTTTTTTGGATATAATTAGGAGTAATATTGTAAACTAAAAGTAATGTATGAAGGATGTATTGGATGAACACTTTGCTCCTCAAGTATTGGGGTATTTTGCGGTTCTTAAGCATCCGACTAAGTTTTCGAAATCGTGCCCATTCTAGTCTTACTTTACTCTCTCTAGATAATATTGAGCATAATTATATATTTAAAAAGTTGTTTTCCAGCTATTGTTTTTTCATTTTCTTTGATGGTCTAGGCTGCGGTTCAGGATCTAATTTAGTATCGAAGGTGAATATGTACGAAACGACAGAAGTTAGAATTTGTGTTGTAACAAAGATTTTTTGCCTACCACATAGGATATTATTATGGGGGTTATAAAATTGAGAAACTAACTATCGGGCTAGATAGGGCAAGCAAAATAAATTAAACTTATGCAAACTACACTCAGAGCTTATTTAGAGACTGGGGTCGTGGATAAGTTAAATGGCAAGAGGTCGGATTGGGGCAACTACAAATATGAAACAAAAAGAGGGTACTTACATGAATCTCCTGAATAAATAGGGAAACAAAAAAAGAAGGAAAGCCCTCTAGCTATTTAAAATAAGGATGTTGCTTTGACGTTGCCTCCCTTCGTAAAAAAGAAACACAAAATGGGTTAGGAGACTTTTTTTAAAATAGGAAATAAACAAAATGGTTTAGAGAAATAAATTAAACATTTATTGCCTCAAACAGTTACAAAATCAGACAATACATAAACACTTACGATATAAATAGTTACAAAGATTACAAAATAAAGAACAAAAGCTTATGTCATAGAGACATAAAGATATAATGTCCTATTCGTTTACAAACTCTGTTTACTAGTGGGAGATACTACAAAACTTACAAAAAATTGTTACTGGGCTATAAACTACTAGACTATAAATTGTGGCAGACATAAATCATTACAAATAAATGCTATATATTTAAATAAAGTATGTATAGAGGTTACCCTTTAAAAAATCCAAAGCAAACTAATGTCACAAAAATTATACAGCTAGCTACTATCTGTCATATGTCAACATAAAATCTTACAACTGAACAAATAAAATGACGGCATAGTCAGTAAATGACACCCTAAGATTTACAATATTAAATATAAAAATTTTAAATTGTAAAAAAAAATTATTATTATAATGTTTATTTTCCTTAACAAAAAAAATACCTTGGTTTCACTAAACACACTCTAAAATTTCTGGGGCTACCTTCTCTGTCACACGATCAAATCCATTTCCATATTGTGAGAGACACTCTGAGACGGCTTCTTAGGAAAACTAATACAAACTGAGGTTGAAAGTCTGGAACACAAACTCTTGACCGGGCTTCTTAAAAAAACAGGAATATGTAAAATTGAACACCCTAGAAACGGCTTCTTACAAAACTACAACCATCTTATTTACTTTTCAAATCTCTTATACAGACACAAATCTCTTAGATACGTAGAAAAAGAAATAGTGATTACTCTTCCAAATTTGACATATTAACAGAGAGTAAAATTCCACTAATCACTCATAACGACAACCGTTCACTTTGATTCCCCATTTCAACCTACAATTCGACCTTTCATAGATCTGTATCGCACCGGCATTTCCCGTCCCTTACCCCGCATATCAAGTTAAAAGTGGTAAACGAACCTTGTTTTTACCTATCGCAAAACGACCTTAAATCAAACTACTTTTAATTTTGTAGAAATAACATGTACAAATAAATAAAATCATGTTTAAAGTCGCAGTAACAAACTGGTTTTTGGAATTTGGGGTATTATATTTCTCGGTCGGTCTCTACAAATTTTAATCAGTTTTGCAATTGCTGACCTAGCCATTGTTAGTCGTCGTCTTATTTCTTCTTCACATGCGCCAATATTTCATCAGCACACGTGGCACATATTTTTTCACATTTGTGGTTAAGTATATTTGTTTTGATTTATATAAATATTAAAAATCAGTAGAAAACGACTTCGCTTCAGCAATGAAGGTAATTTGTTCTTGTTGAAGGAAGTCGTAGGCCAGAACCCATACTACCATCCAGAAAGATGGAATTTAATCCAAAAACAAAAAAGATTTTTACATTATATATGAGACATGGTATCTAAATTAAAGCGGCCGTATAGTCGTGCAAGATGTGGAGAAGAAGCGCATCTTCTATGTCTTGGTATTCTTCATAATCAATAAAGGCACCTACATTTAATATCGTGTCCATCTCCAAAATTAAAAATTGTTCAAAAAAATATTTTATATTTATTTTAAATATTAAAAATAGGGTTAAGTGACAAGGACAAGATTGGCACTGACAACTTATTAGTTTATCACCAATTCGATGAGGGCAACACCATCGTTTCGTTACGTGTAGAATTTTAACTTTCAATTTAATGTTTACCTTCTTCGATACGTTAGTTCTTTACATATAGGGAGATACGTCACATTAGGTAGTTAATTACTATAACTTTAGTTATATAGTTATATACCGCTGATATTACCTAATAAACAAATGCAAGTCTGCGCAAGTCTGACCGTTCAAGTCCGTTGTGCATAATTTATATGCACATGGCATATAATCATAATATATTATTCAATACAATATACAAATTGTTACTACGTCACGGACCTGATTGCAAAATTTGGTTCGGCGCTTAACGTGTTAAACTAAAAATAAAATAGAATAAATATTTGAAAATTTATCATCAACATGCGATATGGTCATGTGAGAATAATTCACTCATACATTTTTGACAGAAAAAAATCAATCGGTATGTCTTAGATGTAATACAACCCCCAATGTCAAAAGCTTGTTAGACTGTTCAAAATTTATTTAAAAAAATCCAGTAATAAACTTACTAGCCTCTCTTTTTACTATGTACATTTAGAATATTTAATTTATTTTATATTTAAGGCGTTTACCGTGCGCTTTGATCTATGCTACTTTTATGTTTACAATACCATTTACTAATACAATTCTTATTTTGTTGTTCAATCAACCAAAATAAAATATTTTCAATCTGAACAAAAATAGCGATCTTTAAAGAAATGCTGTAGTGATACATTGATATTTACAACTAAAAAAATCAAAAATTCTTACAATAATTGTACAGTAGTACAAAAATCCAGTAGACACGACTTTTTAATTAAAAACTGTTAAACTTTTGAGAGCATTACACTACAGTTAGAGCAAAAAATAAGAGCTTCTTCTGCCTACACATTTGTTAGGTCAAGCGAACGTTAAGTAACAAGGTGGAAAATTATTGTCCACATTAACATAGAATGGTGCCACTACTGTTTTCGCATAAACTTTCCGGCCTTTTCTCTATATTTTAAGTAAACTTTTAAACAGAGCATAAATGGACACGGCGGGAGGTTCCACGTGGGTTGCCTTACCCCGGAGACCACACCTTTACGCCAACTCCCGAAAGCAACACCCGGCTGGAGATGAATATGCGGTAGTGACTACACGTACATTAGAAAGTTTTTATTAACTAAGATATTACTAGTCTGAAAAATAACATCCTATCATATTTTAATTATCGGTTGTTATAATCACATTTGACCACAATATGCCATATTATTTTCCACGTCCTCCTTGCAGTCATAGAGGGCATTATTTTAGTAGTAAACATGCTTTTAGCATCTCAGCTTATGCATATTCCTTTAGTATCAATTGGTGCTACACATAAATTTACCTGATCAACTTTAATGTAAGTAAATATAATTTCGAAAAGCCGTTTACCGTTTCAGGAAGGAACAAGTAGGTCGAATAAAACGAATCTTATAATGGGTAATCAATTCTGGTATACATTTGCCTCTAACACCTATGAAGGAGTTCGCGCTGGGGTATATGGAGCAAAACTAAGGCTAAGCCTTAGTGAAAACTTAGACAATTACTCCACATACCTTCCAAGCGTAAATATATGTGCTATACATATGTATGTGTCTGGAAAAACTAATAAAGATGAACTACATTAACTCTGTCTGTGGTGTCTCTGTCTGTGTTGGTCTCACAAGGAATGTCAATTTAAAATTTCACTGTTATACAATCTCTGACAGTAATGAAACTCGGTAAGGACTTAGTATTGAGCTACAATCTTACTATCACAATCCTAACTAGGCGAGGCAACGAAGCACTAAGCCCACCAATTTTCAGCAGCAAGATGAATCGCTGCACAGCTTTTTGCATTCGATTTGGGGAAGCGTCAGGTAAAATAAAAATCGCATTCTGTACATGAGGAAAATGTATTTCCAAAGTGCAGAGAAAATGAAAAATACTCGGAAAATATTAACAGGAATAATAATTGTATTACTCGAAAATTTTCGAGGTTGCGGAATACGAAGATGATAATGACGATGGTCCTCGAGCTACTTGGTTCCCATGGTAGACTTCACCTCCTAGAGTTTTATGTTAATATGATTTTAACTCAGTCTAGAGCAGCGATACTCAACCTTTTTTTTCCCTGGGCCGCATAGTAGCTATTGCCACAGCTTGCGGGCCGCAATCTAGGTGAAGTAGTATAAATACATATATATATATATATATATATATATATATATATATATATATATATTAAATATATATATATATATATATATATATATATATATATATATATTTTCAAAATACTGATTTCAAAAATGTATAATACTTGCGCAAAATTTTGGTCAAATGCTTTTTAAATGCATTAATTTTTTTAGTCCTTGGAAAACTAATAAGAATTTTGGAAAAATTTAAACGCAGAATAAAATATTACAATATTATCGATGGCCAAAAGTCCGTAAAAACTTTTATAATGTTTATTTTAATAAGTTACAGGGGTGCAGGGCCATGCCGTGCTTTGATACGGCGAGGCAGTCGCATCAGGCGGCATAATCAGTAAAATAAAAAAAAATGTCAGGCTGTGTAAAAATGTCAGAAACTATAGACAAAACAAAAAGTTACAGATAATATGGCTAATGAACAAATGAAAATTTAATGCAATTGCAAAAAAGTTTATATATGTATTGCATTTCCAGCTGAAAATGAAATTCAAGCCAGGATAAAAAAGCGAGCCAGGATAAAAAGTCATTGGTTTTTTGGAATTCTGATAAAACTAATAAGTATTTTTTTAAAATTTAAACGCAGAGTGAAAGATTACATTATTATCGAGGGCAGAAAGTCCCTGAAAATTTCTATGCTTATTTTAATGAGTTACAGAGGTGAAAGGACAGAGAAAATTTATTGTGATTTTTAATTTCAAATATTTCATGTAAAAGAAATTTTTTATTTATTCTAAGGGAATTTAGGCTCTGGGTAATAATGAAATATTTTATTCTGCATTTAAAGTTTTCAAAAATATTAATTAGTTTTCTCAGGATTTGATAAAAAATGCATTTAAATAGCATTGGATCAAGATTTTGCGCATACCCTCCTAATAAAAATGAAAATTAAATTTCAATCATATTTAAGAGGCGGCATACAATAATGCGATCTTTTATTCGTCGTTTAAATTTTTCAAAAATACTCATTAGTTTTCTCATGATTCGAAAAAAATGAATGCATTTAAAAAGCATCTGACCAAAACTTTGCCTAAGTATGATACATTGTTGTAACCAGTATTTCAAAAGCGTTTAAATGAGATGTCACATAATGTCTGTATTTTCCAATTTAAAACAATCATAGTTACGACTACGATAAATTATTTATATCATATTTTTTTTTTCAAAAGAGAAATATACCTAATATTATTTCTGTCATAGACGGACATCCATCTGTGCATACACATACCAACTTTTTAACGTCAATGCTATTTTTTCCAAAAACGTACAAATACTATTAATGTAATCACTTCCTTTGGTATGACCTTTCATCGGATGAAATTTGAGAAAATCTTCACGAATTCCATATTCCCCAGTACAGTACCGTACAAAAAGGGAACATTGTAAAGTTGATGAAACATCAGTGTTTGAATCAAATGCTAAACTCTAATATTTACAATTCTTCAAGTCGTCGATGATATGATTAAAAATATGTTTCGAAATATCTTCAAATCGCCTGACGCACGTAGAATCTGAGAGTTGTAGTTGTCTGATTTGTGATATTATCTGAGTTTTATTGCTGAAATTCTCAAATAGAATATTTGAAGCATTTATAGAGCATTTCTTTACAGGGTCAGTAAATGGCTTCATATGTTTTCCTAATAAATAGCAAATTTCGTAGGACGCTCTCGTTATTGATACATCTTGGGACATTGGAACTGCCTCTATATTTTGCTGCTACTGTAACGACTTTTTCAAGACGCATAGTTTTTCTCTTCGCAATGCAGAGCCGACTGGGAAACTATCGCTAAAAACATCTTGTATATTGTATTGTAGTGTGTTGTATTTTAGTGTCTCATAATATTATACTTCTTTAATAAACACTCTCTCGACAAATCAAATAAGTTGCTGAACCGTGTTTGTAAGGTACAACAAAATATTCATCTTCCCAATTGTCTTGAAATAGTCTGTATTCGTCAGATATTTTACGTTCTGATTTTGAGGACACGCCAGCCATTGTCACTGTTTTAAACTCCCGGCAAATCAATTATAATTAAAATTATTATAAGTAAAAGAAACACACTTCACTTGACAAAATTTTAAAAAGACGATACGTGTGTAAACGTAAGCGCTGAATGAAATTGATATGTTCATATAATAATTGAACTGGTTCCAAATAGACATGAATTGGAAATGCTAACATAGCATAACAACGTCAACTTCGGGAAATCCCCGGTAAAACACCACAGGCGCGGACCTTTTTATATTATAAATTAGAGACATTGTTGATTAGGGAATTTTTAATAATATTTTTATAATGAATTACAAAAATATCTAATATAATCGTATTTTTTAAATTTTAGGATTTTATAAGTACATATGTAGATAAAGTCAAAAATTCTTAGTTAGCCCTCGGGCCGCATTAAAAACGTCCGAGGGCCGCATGCGGCCCGCGGGCCGCACGTTGAGTATCACTGGTCTAGAGTCATTACTCGAGAGTTTTTGAGGTCGCTGAATACAAATATGATAACGAAAATGGTTATCAAGCTACCTGGTGCAAAGTGTGGAGCTCGCCTTCTGATGTTTTATGATATTTTCATTCAAACTCAATCAAAAGTCATTACTTGAAGGTTTTTGGGGTTGCTAAACATGAACATTACGACGGTCTCCAAAGTATCTGGTATTTAGAATAGATCTTTTCTTCTGAAGTTGTATGTAATTTAGTATTTAAGCTTTTTATAAAAGTGTATTTTATAAGAATTAAAATATGATTTATTAAATAAAATTATAAAAAATATTTGATGACAAAAATTTTCTTCTTCGAAACTTTTTTTCGTAAAACCAAGTCCGAACTTATAAAGTAGTCTCTTTTAGATGCTGTGGGAATGCATCTACCGTTGGCAGAATTTTACCAATCGATACCTTTTTATTTTTGTAATTTTGGAAATAGGCATAAGATACATCCTTGTTAACTCATATACCAATAGATTTTAGCCAACTAAATATTTGATGGTCTACATTCATCCGGTATATTAGGCTTTAGGAAATTGAGTGAGGCACCATACATAGCTAAAAGTAATTGTGAGCCATGCTCAACGATTTCTTTAATAGGTAGACCAACTTATTTGAAACTTTGTGCTTCCTGTGCAGCTTCCCGATTATTTTAAAACGATTTAAAAAAATATCCCTTGAAAGAACCTGTCAGACACTGTATCGCTACATGTAAAGTCATGTTAAAATAAAATATGCTCCAAAACAGAGATGGGATATGATTCAAACCTTTCAAAGAATATACTTCTTTAAATTTGTTTGGTTGCATAAAAAAATTTCAGAATTAGTTGGAGTGACAGCACTGGTTATAAGACAGGCCATTCACGTTCCGACTTGTGGTACCACTTAGTAGGACTACTAGTTTAGTGTTCGTCTCCACTCACGCTCCGACTTTCTATCCAACTAGCGGTCCAACTTCAGTTCTAGGATGTATCGAATAAACACTACTTCTTCTTCTTCATGTACCATGTCCTTTCAGAACGTTGGTTACCATCATAGCTATTTTAATTTTATTCACTGCCACCCTAAATAGCATGCTTGTATCTACACCATACCAGTCTCGCAAGTTCTTCAACCATGAGGTTCTTCTTCGTCCTGGACTGCGTTTGCCTGCTATTTTTCCTTGCATGATGTTTTTTAGCAATCTATATTTGGGACCTCTCATTACATGTCCGAAATATTCCAGCTTTCTCTGCTTGATGCTTTTTATGATCTCAGTAGTCTTGCTGAGACGTTCTAGTATTGTGGAGTTACGAATCTTCTCCACCCAGGAAACTTTTAAAATTCTTCTATAGCACCACATTTCGAAAGCCTCAAGGCGATTTAGATCGATTTTATTCACAGTCCAGGACTCGACAGCATAAAGTAAGACCGAGAACACGTAGCAGCGAAGTAGGCGGATCCTTAATGCCAATTTTAGGTCTCTGTTACATAACACCTTGGACATCCTTCTAAAAGCAGCTCTAGCCTGCTCTATTCTGCATCTAATTTCGCCGTGATTTTCTACATTACAATTTAATTGCTGTCCAAGGTAGACGATTTTATCAACTTGCTCAAGTTTGATATTATTTACATATATAGACGGATTTATATTCTGTTGTTTACTTATTACGAGTATTTTGGTTTTCCTTATGTTAAGATCCAGACCTGCCTCCCTACAACTCTCAACGACACTATCAAGTAGTGTTTGCAGATCTTCTTGACTAGAAGCTAGGAGTACTGTATCGTCCGCATATCGCATATCGCATATCACATATCGCATATCGCGTACAATAAACACTACGCAAAATATAATTAGGAGGAGAAAAATGACAGCACTGTGCTTGTTATCTTTATATGTACGTTATGATAATTTAAAAATTAGGTTTAGTTTCTCTAGGTATTTGTCTAGAGCTGAACTAATTAATTTTTTCAACTCTTGATTTTTATGACTTTTTAAGATGTAGGAAAAATTATAGGTTTTAAAGATTTGTATAGGTATAAAATCTATATTTTATTTGTTTTAAACTGGAGCTGGGATTTATTTTGTTGTGTGTGTGTCGTATATTTTTAATAGGAATAATTGTTCGTGCAATTGAAAGTTATTTTCTATTATTTTTTTGCGAACTAGGGATCTTTTGCTACAACTATGATTTAATTTTCATTGTATGTTGATAATTCTTCCGTAGCCAATCCGGAGTATCGGAAATTTACCTGTATAGGAATGTCCGAAATAGATCTACAGAAATGAAAATGATTTGCCCTAACAAAAAGGTAATTTTCGTGCAATTGAAAGTTTATTTTCTAATAAATATTCGCGAACTAGAGATCTTTGCGTAAAGTATTTCATAGAAATCTCATACGTAACAGGTGCCGAAAGTCAACTGACTGAGGAAATTTTCGATCCAACCTGTGATCCGACTTCCAACTTCACCATTCACGCTCCGACTTCGTCGCCAGTCGGAAGTCGGATCTTCAAGTCGTCCCACTAGTCGTACCACTAGTTGTCCAACTAATCCAACTAGCCCACTCACGGTCCGATTTCAGATCCAACTGCAGAAGTTGGACCACTAGTCGTACCACAAGTCGGAACGTGAATGGCCTGCTTAACTAAAACCTGGGTATTTTACTTTTTTGTTAACATTTTTGTGCTGTTCCAATGGCAGTAGTAGCATTAGTTATATCTGCATTATCTGATTCAATGCCTATTTTAGTTCATTTAATTTGTAACATTTTAATAATAGCTTTTAAAGCGAAGCGTCTATACTAGCGTTGTATTACTTTTTTCTTTATAGTAAAATACTGAGGCAAGCGTTACAGAATTAGCACTACGAGAAGGCGTCATCACGGGTAGCGCCATAGAATAGAGGTTCTTGACATCGATTCACTACTCTCGATCATTTCGTTTTTAGTCATCATATATTTACTCTAAGCAGGTTTAAATTAAAAACTGCATGAAAAATAACTAGCACAATATAGATATTAAATGAGAAGTAAAAAATTTAAAGAATCTTCTTCTTCTTCAGCTTTGCACTTTTCAGGGGTCACTGGTCCGTACTATTCGTCACCACTTATTTCTATCATCAGGTCTTCTTCACCTAAGCCTTTCTCTCCTAAGTCCTCTGCGACACAGTTCTTCCATCTTCTCCTCAGTTTTCCTTTAGCTCTTCTTATAGTAACTTCTAACACCTTTATCTTTCGTCCCACATAGTTTTCGTCTTTACGTCTGACATGACCAAACCATTGCAGTTTTTGTCCTTATATTTTTTTAAGACTGTAGTTACCTCAGCTCTTTTACTAATAAAGCCATTTCTTATACTGTTCTTTCTAGCCTTACCCAACATTCAGCGTAACATTTTTATCTCAGCTACCTCCATCTTCTATTCCTTGATCTTCTTTACAGGCCACACTTCACCGTCGTATAACAACACAGATATCACCACATTCTTGTATATCTTTCCTTTTAGCCCTTTTCCGATTTTTCAATCACAGAGTACCCCGCTAATTCACTTTCAGTGAAACCAACTAGCCTGTATCATCTATCATATTTCACGATCTAGTGTCTTATTTTCTGTCGTGTAGACGGCAAGGTATTTAAATTCACTTACTGATCCTGGCTTTTTCTAAGCAATTCAATGTCACCAACTATTCCTCTTTTTCCCAACCACATATATTCCGTTTTCGACCTGCTTACTTAAGTCCTCCCTCTTCAGTAGCCCTTCCCTAACATTTTAACTTCTCCTTCAACATTTCTTTGTTATCGTCTACTAACACGATATCATCAGCAAAGAGTATTGATCAACTAGCCCCTTCCCTTTCATAGTATATCGGTAGCAAGATTAAACAGGTAAGGACTCAGTGAAGAGCCTTGATTCAAACCAACCGTCACTGAAAAACTTTCGCTCAATCCGACAGCAGTCCTAACTTCGGTGTACTCTTCCTCATACATATCCTTCACGAGTCTTACGTACTTCTCAGCAACGCATTTCTCTCTCATACGTCTCCATGGCTCTTGTTTAGTAACCGTGTCGTATCCCTTCTCAAGATCTATGAATACCAAATGTAGCTCTGTTTTCCTCTCGCTGCATTTCTCTATCAACTGTATCAATACAAACAAGGTATCCGTTGTCCTCCTTCCTGGCATAAAGCCAAACTGTTCTTCTCCTATCGATGTCTATCTCTTTAACCTTTGCTCTACAGGTCTCTCCCAAAATCTCCCATTTATTGTGTGTCACATTAACTTTATCCCTTTATAGCTACAGTTCTCTGTAATGTCCCCCCTTTATAGTTATACTTACAGTCCTCTGAATATCCCCATTATCTTTATACAATGACACCATCACACTCTCTCTCCATGCATTGGGCATTCTTTCTTACTCATATATCTTTCTTATCATTTGCCATAAAAGTTCTCTCACTTCCTTCCTCTCAAAGAGCCTTCCAAACATCAGTATTCCATCAGGTCCTACTGCCTTATCATTATTTGTGCTATATAACGCCTAAACAACTTGATCTCTTGCTATCATCCGTATTACATTTTCATTTGGGATCCTGGTTCCTCTGTCTATCTCTGGTGTTCTTCATTTAGCAACTTAATAAAGTACGCATACCATCTTTGCTTTACTCCAACATCGGTTCTTATCATTCTTCCATCCGCACTTTTAATCTGCCGTACTTGGGTCAAGTCCTTTTATGACGTGCCCTTTACTTTAGCAACGCTGTATAACCTTTTAGCCCCCTCGAGTGTTTTTAACTCATCACTACTATATAACTACAGCTGTGCAGACGATCTTTTCTTAGTAGTAGCTACAGTTTTGCTTCCCTCTTTGCCACCTGGTATATATTTTTATCTTCCTCTCTTTTAGATGTGTCATATCTCCTTCTAGCCTCTTCCCTCCATCTAACCTTCTCTTACACGTGATTGATCTACCAAAAAGTTTCTTTGTCTCTAGGAGGGCCTTTACCAGATGTTTTTCCACTTCGTCTTCCACTGTACCACAACTTTACTGTTGGCTTTCCACCAGTTGTTTACCGTATCTTTTTTCTTACGTCCTTCTAAAGACTATTGCTAAATCGTTACCTTCAACTTCCACCACTTTATTTTCTGGTGTCCCACTTACTTTTCTTTCCGCCTAACCTTTATCTTTGTATCCAAAATCACCGGTCGGTGTTGACTAGCTGCACACTCACTCATTATCACTTTACAATTCATAACCTTTTTTAGCTGACTTCTTCTCAGGAAAGTCAGATACAGCACAAAATGTATCTGACTCTGTCTTAGCTTCTAACGTACTTCCCTTGTATCTTACTATTTCTCCGCTGAAATATCGTTTTATTCTCTTTCTCTGTCAGCAGCACATGTAAGGGGACACAGACGGTGATTATCCTTAACAGGACAGCAGACTAGTAACAAGAGCCTCTTGTACACCTATGTTTCCACAGTCGCACTCTAGACTGGTACCGCGTAGAGGATGATAGACTACACAACTCTGTATAGAATCCTTCTCCTTTTGGATTTGCGTCCCCCGATATTGATGTTTGAGCTTTCCCAACTCTCATTCGTATGTAAGACCATCATTATAAGGAAATAAGAAGAATATATTCATAATCTCTTTACGATTTTCTAAAAGCATTTGAAACCATCAAAAGAAATCAGAAATGTAATGGAATGGCAGCACTTTCAAACAAAAAAAACTGATCTAGCTCGGTAAAATATGTGTGAATGGCTGTAGATCCAGAGTAGGAACAGGCACTCAACTCTCAGAATCGTTTGGAATAAACAGTGACTAAAATAAGAAGACACACTGTCAGCGTTCCTATTTAATATAATTCCTATAATTTAATTATAATTCAACAAAATAGAGATAGAGGCAAAAAACAGCTAATATTCAAAAAGAGAAAACTAAATATATATGTGCATTTACAGATGGTCAGATATAAGAACAATAAGGTTACTCAGCGACCACCTATCAAGGATGACCATGTGAGATGGAAGCAAGATGTGGCAAGAAATGCCACAGAAGGAAGAAGAATTGTTAGCTAGTTGTTAATAAAAAGGATAATTAAATGTAACAAAATATTTATTATTCTGTTAAAAATGTAAAAAGTAAATGTAATGTACAAACACTATAAAAAGGCTATTTATTCAGTATTTATTTCTTCTTCTACTTATTGCAGTATTTCTTACTTAAGTGTAAAAAAAGTTTCTGACTTTTTTATACAAATTTTTTTGTGCCTGTGTTTTCTTAGTCACTGCCTTCCGACATCACCTACCTGTTTATACCTGTGAGAGCGCCGACTATTAGCAAATTGATAGCCCATGACCATTACCATTACCCCCTTTGGTATCCCATTAAACCGTTAATTATTCGGCACATTCGGCTTCACACTATCTCAGGTCGAGATAGAGAGATTTAAGAGGTACTGCAATTTTGTTTTAGTGTGGTCATAAAATCTCTCCAATTTATTTCGAACTGGTATATCCACATTTATTCTACCACACAGGTTGTTTTATCAATATCATATAAAATTTTATTAATCAATTTATATTTTTTTTATAACAGATATTCAATAATAAAACCAAACTTTTTTGGCTAACTGGATATTTAAAACAGTTTTAAATATTTTATTAACAATTATTTCAGGTACCAAGATCAAAATATTCGGATACAGAAACAAATGAAGCCTTGGAAGTTTTACAAAAAAAAAAATTAATAAAATTCCGTGTACTCGAAATTATTAATCTTTATCTTTATTTTGACTTGAGCTCCAACTTGTAGGTAATAGTCGAAAAATAAATATAAAAATGTTTACTTATTATATTCTAGTTTTATATTACTTGAGTTTGCATATCACCACCAAAAAACTATTCTTTTGCTACTTGTAACACTGTAATTCTTCTTCTGCTTCTTCTTTTTATGTAGACATGACTCTGTACGTTTTTCAATGACCCTTCAGTAAGTTCTCGTTTCATCGTTTTCGTGACCGTCTTTCTATTGGGGAGCCATCTCTTGCCGCCTTTTCTACTCTGTCTCTTGTCATTCTGCTTATATAATTGTTCTATTCTACTCTTCTATTTCTTACACATTGCTTAACGTTCTCCACCTTGCATCATAGTAGTTTTCTCAATGTTTTCGTCTCTGCTGTATGTCATTATTGGTCTGATGACTGTTTTGTAAATTCTGCCTTGTTTATCATCCCATATATTTTAATTTCTCCATATTGTTTCATTTATGCAACCTGCGGCTCTGTTTGCTGTATTTACTTGATCTTTTATTTCCGTTTCGAGCTTTCCGTAGCTAGATAATGTGATGCCTAGATATTTAAAATCCATGAATTGTTCCATTATCTGACCTGGCAGCTCCAATTTACATCTTAGTTTTGCTGTTATAACCATGCAATTTGTCTTTTTTTTAATGACCTGTTTAATTTTTTGGCAGCTATATTAAATTGGCGAAGCATACGTTGTAAATCATCTTGCCTTTAAGAAGTAGAATTACCTCGTATACATAGCAGACTATTTTAAGTTTTTTTTTCCAATTTGGTATCCTTTGTAAGTTCTTAGTTTTTAATTATATCATCCATAAGGTTAAACAATAGAGGACTCAGGAAATCTTCCTATCTTATTCCATTGGCAGCTTCAATAGGGTCAGATAGTTCTTCTTCTACTTTTACTTTTATTCTACTGTTTTGGTAGATACTTCAATATTACTAGAGGTATTTCTCTTCCGTACCATAATTGGATAACGTCCTTTAATTTGACTAGATCAAATGCCTTTTTAAGGTCCACGAAACATATGTATGCCGGTTTGTTGAAGTTTAATGATGTCTCAAGCCCTGGCATCGTTAAGTTTATTCACGACACTGCGCTCCTCACTAAGTTTATTCACGACACTGCGCTCCTCACATCAGGATCATATAGAGTGCGTGAAGTAATGTTTGTATTCAAAAAAGCCCAAAACTACCTAGACCAAATTATTAGGTGGTGCAATAATTTAAAAATAACTATTAACGTCGCCAAAACCTAAGAGAAGACCTTAATCTCAGAAATTTTATATATCTGAGTTCATTTTAGTAGGACTATCAACTGGAAAACCGGCATACAAAACATTCTAGACAGGGTAAGAAATAGGACCAAACTCCTGGCAGCGCAGTCCAGTCAATGGACAATACGTCAAATAAAACACTATATATATAACAAGCGAATCTTCTACAGCTGGCGCCGCTTCTCGCATCCTAATTTCCAGCGTTTTCTATCGAAGCAATCTTCAGTTGTTAGATCTCTGGCGGTCATTGCATCGTCGACATCGTCTCTTCAGGTTCGTCTTGGTCTACCTCGTTTTCTTCTAGTTGGCGGAGTCCATTCTTTTATTTTTTTTTGGCAATCTGTTTTCTGGCATTCTCTGAAGGTGTCCATACCAGTTAAGTCTTTTGGCTTCGATTGTGTATATTATGTCTAGACCGATTTCCATTTCTCTCCGAATATCTTCGTTTCTCACCCTATCAAGTCTAGTGAGCTGGCAACATCGTCTCCAGTAGTTTATTTCTATGGCCTTGATTTTTGATTTGTTTCTTTGGTTTATTTCCCAGAGTTCGGCGCCGTACAGTCCAATACTTTCTATTATTGTTTTATAAATTCTTCTTTTATTTTCTTTTGTTATTTTTTATTCCATACTAGTCCGTGTAGCTGTCTGGTGGCTAATCTTGCTTGGCCAATCCTGGAATTTATTTCTT
Source organism: Diabrotica balteata (assembly GCA_918026665.1). Classification (NCBI taxonomy): domain Eukaryota; kingdom Metazoa; phylum Arthropoda; class Insecta; order Coleoptera; family Chrysomelidae; genus Diabrotica; species Diabrotica balteata. The sequence continues at coordinate 50,885,235 of OU898282.1, forward strand.
TGTGAGGCCCCATTTGGTGTACTCATCTTCCAGTTTTCTAAGCATGTAGCTTATATCACTCTCGTCTTCAGCTAGAATGGCTTGGTCGTCAGCGAAGTGTATCGTGTACAATCTATCATCTCCGATTGAAATGCCTATTTCCAGTTTTAATGTTTGCCGTCATATTTTTGTAGAGCTGTTGTACTGCTTGTATATTTTTTTTTGCTTATTCCTTGTTTTTCCATTGCTACCCAAAGTATTGAAAGTGGTACACTATCGTATGCCTTTGTCAGATCTATAAAGACTATATGAGTTGAAAGGTTGTGGGTTAATCTTTTCTCGATAACTTGCTTTAGAGAGAATTTACTGTCCATGCAGGATCTGCCTGCAGGAAAGCCATTCTGTTCTTCTACATCTGTCATCTATTTTTCAATTTTATTTTTTATTATTTTTCCATACAGTCTTGAGAGTGAATTTATGACACTTAGCCCCCTGTAGTTTGAACAATTCTTTCTATCTCCTTTTTTGTATATGTTGTTAATATGTACTTTTGTCCACTCCGGTGGTAAGTCGTGTCCATTATAGAATAAGGTGAAGACATACACCAGTAATTCCCATAATACTTGTGGGCTATGTTTTAATAATTCATTTGGTATACCTTGTGGTCCGCATGACTTCCGATTTTTTAGAGTTCGTATTGCATTCTCGACTTTCTGTACTGTTATTTCATCGTCTTCACTGAATTCCAGTTCATATGTTGTTGTACTGATGTTCGTGAATTGAGGTCTTGTTTCAGTCAAAAGTTGTGAGTAGTGTTCGATCCAATATTTTCTTCTATTAATAAATCTATTCTACTCGTTTCTTTTCTGTTTGTTCTCAGATTTTTTACCGTTTTCCATGCTTCTCTTAATCTTGTTGACCCAATCAAACACTATTGCACACTTATAAAACCTACATAAGACCGATAATCAAATACGTTACGCATCACTTATCTTTAACTTACGGGCCAAATGAACACCATCATGGCCATTGAAAGAAAAATCCTAAAATTCTGTACGAGGAAGCCCAGAGACTACCCGTCAATACTCATAAACCAAGTAGCCAATATAACACCAATTAAGGACAGAATCCTGACCCTCAGCAGGAGGTATGTCCTTCGCACTATAAAGGCTCAAACAACCGAGCCAAACAAATACTGAAAACTTCTTGAAATTTCCGAGGTCAAATACTCATCAGGGCCCCTAAAAGAAAAGTTCCATTTCCTCCAGCAAAACTTCTACTTAAAACTGGAAAGGAACTTCCTGATGGGTATTTTAAAATATTAAAATAAATCCCTATAAAATATCACAGCTAAAAACTGGAAGCCAAAAACACTAAATAAAAGCTGTTCCTAGTATGGCTAGTAACACATTGTAGTATCTCCATTTGGCTTGTTTCGCTACCAACAACTCGTTTTGTGTGCTCCTTATCAAAATACGCCACCTTCTAAATCCTAGCTTTCTAGCACTACACCACTACAACTCCACACGTATATCACCATTACGTTTACTACAGCCCCTGGCTCAACAGAAAAAAAAGAAGCACTTCTTGCTTGAAGAGGCAGAAGCCTAACAAGGTATTTGTTACCACTTTGGTAGTTAATTTTAGTGTTGTGTGTTAATCAATTAATTCCTCTGCAATTTTCCGAGTCCGATTTGTCTACCTTTTTGAATAGAGGTATTAGCAAGCTTGATCTGCATTCTCAAAGAATTATGTTTTGTTCTATTATTTTTTGGATTAGTTTTAATAGTTGTTTGGTCATTTCTGGTCCTTCGTACTTAAGAAGTTCGTTCAGTATTCTGTGCTCTACTGATAATTTTCTATTTTTTAAATTCCTCAATATTATTATCGTCACCTTAAGCAAATAGGGGTCGAAAATAGTCTGCAAATGTTTCCTTTTAAATGTGTTACGTTATCAGTTGTGTGTTATTGTTGTGATCTGTATTGTAAAAATGTTTTATTCACATTTTATCTTACTTGCTCTCTAAATCATGATGGGGTTTTCTTTTTTGATATGTTAGTGTTCATTGCTTACCTCTCTCCAAGTGATTTTGTTACTGTTGCTCTATTTAGTCATTTGACTTTAATTTTTCTATGTGTTTGCCTTACTCTCTTAGGTATGAAGTATATTAGGATGAATCTTATTTTACATATTACTAGGCTGTGGTCGCTTTATTAAGCTACTGAGTTGAGACATCTTACGTCGATTATTTTTGATGGATGTATATCTTTGTTGGTTATAAAATAATCTATCATAGATATATCATGTTACTTAAGTCAACTAATGCGAAGACCTTGATACCGTATTTACGACGGGTTTAAAGATATGTACTGCCTAAAATGGCATCGATCTCTGAAACTTACAAGCTCTTCGTCAATTTTGAGATCAAGTCCAGGTATTAATGATTTCAGGCAGTTTTCTCTAACTATTTCGTATTGCAGCAAACTTACCGGGTTCCCTTCGCTCCTGACGACATCATCAAAGCGTAGGCAACGTAGAAGAAATTTGAACGGATTGTTAGATATCGTGCAATATATGGCGTCTATCCCAGTACCGTCTGTTCACGACAAATCTATTCTGTTTACCTGATTTAGTAGCTCCTAGAAGGTTAACACTCCAAATGGAGCTCTCATTTCACGCTGATTAGTTTGTTTAACATCTCGTTCACGATTGTTCTTGCGCTTGACATTTTCAATATTTATATTTGTAGAATTAGTTACTATTTCTACAATGTTATTGTTAATAAAAATTTCAAAACATTCTGTAATGGTTTTAGCATTTGTTGCATCATCTATGAGCTCAGATCTTTTTTCGAGTTTATTATATTATATGTGACCAATTTCGTACCAGTCTCGGATAGAATAATATTACTCTAAATAAATACGTAACAATTTAAAACTAACATACTTTAAATCTATGCCCCGGCTGCAGATAGAAAATATGACGATGAAGTCGAGAAGTTGTATAATCAGATCCAAGAAATCTTACAGAAACTAAACACAAAATTTTATATATTATAGGCGACTTTAATGCAAAAATTGGGGAAGGTCGACGAGGTCGCAAACACCTGCTATAAACTACCCAAGCCACGACTATACACTTGGAAAGCCCCATTTGGTGATGGCAATAAATCTGAGTCTTCAAGAAATCTAATAGACTATACAATTGTAAATGAGCGTTTCCGAAATGCCGTCAAAAAAAGTCACTACATTTCCTGGAATAGATATTGGATCTGCTTATCAACCACTTGTAGAAGGTATTAAACTAAGGTTAAAACGAATTCAGCGACAAAAACCAAAAATCAATATACTTACTTCACTTTGACGATATAAACATAAAACATAACATTAAAAAAGAATTTAACAATAGAATAAAAAACATCGGAAAACAACTAGAATATCCAAAAGATCTATGGAGTAAATTTAAAAACCAAGTTAACGAAATCTCCACAAACAATGGTTATAAAAAAAACTTAATCAAGAAAAATAAATGGATGACAGACGACATCTTCAAATTAATGGAACAACGTCGACTGACAAAATCTAATGAAACATAATATAGACACCTGCAGAAAAGAATAAAAAAAGGAAATTACTGTATACAGATGATACAGTAATTCTATCGGATAATACCAAAGGTCATCAAATTCTTGTTGAAAGAATTGCACACCCACACAATTTGTACATATAATTTCATTCATTGTCGTACAACTGTCACCTTCATAAAATCTCAATAAATAACACACATTTCATAAATATATCTTTTGAATAAATATAAATAACTTTTAAATAATTCAATAATATAGAACATCACTCTCATCTAACAAACAATCACATTACACCTATCTCTACTTTATTGGATAAAATCTATTTTTTCAAGAACTTCCCTGTTTATTGTCAAACAATTACAATAGCAAACTTAAGTTCTCCATTCAACAATACAGGATAGTATTATCATTATCCCTCCAGATACTGACAGAGAATGTAGCGTAGAAGTAATTTTAAACTGTTTGTCCTCGTTTTAGTGTAGTGTTTTGTACAATTTTATGTTATTTTTAATGTTTCCACATTCTACGCTTGCCGGATAGTTCACATTTTGACGAAATGCCCCTGAAGATGCTATTATAAGCGAAAGTACTTGGGCTAGATTTAATTAACTTGTGCTCGATAATAGCCTTATTTTCAAAGTTCATTTATTCGAGCATTCAACCTCATTTCATTTAATACAGGATAGTTTGAACCATGTTCTTCCAATCATTAATTAATAGAGTACCGACATGTAAGTAATGTTTTATTTATTTACTAATTTATTACAATTCAATAGACTATTTTATACCAATTTGTCTTACCTTGTCTGCTTAAACAGTTTATTCATTTTGGAAAACCACAGACATGGAATATTGGCATAATTACTGTAATTTATGTCATTTGTCTTTGTTTATCTTTATAAGACAACACCCTAATATGGATTTTATTATTTCAGCATTTAATTAACTTTGTATCGTGACCTGAAGATGCTTTGCATATTGTAGAAAGCGAAACCGGTCGTCTAGATAGTTAAATTAAACTGATTGTGAGTAAGTCTTATTTATTATTTCTTTTACCTATTGATTTATTATATTTATTTACGTTCATTATTTATAGGTATTTTTATATCAAATTGTATAAATATAACAAATTTATAAATAGATCCTCTAGTAATTAAAATCACAATCCGTTCTCCTTTTTTGTATCTTGTATTATCACGCTATCAACCTATATGCTCTTTAATATTGGTTCGTAAAGTTTTTATGTTCATATTCCACTTTTATATATTGCACAGTGTAGTATAATGCTATTCACGTATCTCCTCAATATTTTTATTAGCAGTGGGATATTTATATCCTGGATATAAAAAAATTATCCCTTTTTGTGGTTCCGTCGATTTTGAAATAAATATTTATTTATTTAATTTTGTTGGTCACCTGTTTTAGTTTTTATAAGCTCAGAATTACTTTTTAATTATTACTAATTAAAAGTATTGATACCTTAATGCGTGTACAAAGATTTTTTAAAATTAAATATTTTAAACTGTGTTCCCTTTTCAACTAATTATAATTTGAAATATATAAAATGCATTCCAATATCAATAATAATAGAAACATTAGGAATGTATTAATAGACGTACTTAATAATGAATTTAAAAAAATACAAAATGAACACAAAAACACGAGATATAATTAGAAATATTCCAAATAAATAGATAAATTCGGTTACAATTTCCAATAACAAAATCAATCAAAAAAAGGAGATAAAATCTTCAAAATTATAGGCCTATTAGCTTAGTGAAGCTACCTATACACAATTTTCACTCAGATACTTGCAAAAAGATTGGAAACACGACTCAGATTTCTAATGGCTTGTTCTCAGTCGGGAGAACAAGCCATTTCGATCAGGTAACGGTCAAATGACTATATATTGCTCTGTCCCAAAACTCTGAAAAGTCGATGGAATATAATAGAATATAATAATCAATAGCAGAATAGACCACAACTATGCCAAATTATTCAAAGTATATACAAAAATGCAACATAAACTGTAAACCTGCATTGCGTGACGGAGAAAATAAAAATTAGCAGAGTGGAGTGGCAGGGAGACACTTTGTCGCCAAAACTTTTTATAAGTCATGGAGAACTCATTTAAACGATTAGTGTGGGACACAAAGGATATTTACGTTGATGAACAATAAATTATATTTAATATGCGGATGGCATTGTTCGTATAGCAGACGACTTAGGGGAAACCAACGGTATTCCAACTACAGCAAATAACTAGAGAATCGATTTGAATTTATGGAAAACCCAAAATTATAACAAATCATGTCCCAATGAGCTAATAAACATCAAGAAGTCGCACATAGAAATTGTCAAAAGGAATATGATATGAAATAAGATTACTGCAAGATAAATATTTGAGATGCTATGAAGAATAGAATGTGCAGCATTCTGAAAAATCGAATAATTATCATATGCGCGTTAGTTTCCTTGTTTATTGAAAATTAATCTGCCTTGCATAAATTTAAATTGATTTTCAAATATTTCGGTTTCTTTACGTCCATCATCCGTCCATCATTTATCCTTTCCTATAAATTCCTAATGTGCCTAAGTAGTTTGGGTCCCTGCAATTTGTTCATTTTTAAACATCACTTTTTTTTGTTTACAAGTAATAATACACTACTGCATTCGTCTGTCATTGGTCCTGCTTTCATAATGTTTATACTCCTTCAGGGATACCGTCTGGTATAACTGCTTTACTTTAAGGAGGGCAGCAAAGAAGGAGAATTCACGTATTGCAATACGCCTTACATTGGCTTATTGCAATACGTGAACTCTCCTTCTTTGTTGCCCTCCTTAAAGTAAAGCAGTTAAGTAAAGAGTCTTTACTGCGTTTGTTTTGGTTTCCATGTTTGTAAGTCCTGGGCCACTATTCCCATTGTTTCACTTCCGTTTTCTCTAGATCCGGCCTGGCTGCATATTTCCTGCTTTTACTAGATCACCCTACAGACCTTTTCCAATCTGGTCTTTCCTAAAACACATAGTTTATAAGGTGATTGTTATTACTGCGTATCATATATCCTGTCTATCTTAGTCTAATAAGAGACCGCATCAATTATTTATTATACAGGGTGTCCCATAATTAATTGGATATTAGCTAATGGGTGATAGCTGACATCAAAATAAAGCGTTTGAGCTCAAATTGTTTAGAAAAAATGTTGCTAGTTTTCGTTCTACAGGGTGATTCATTAATATTTTTTTATATTATTTTTAGGTATATATTAAAAACCATTGAACTGATGTAAGTAAAATTTGGTATCTCACTATTATTTAGTATGCTTAATATGAAAATGATATTAGTTTTACCATTGATACTAGGTGGAGCCTATACCTATACTATAACATTGGTTCATTAATGTGGCCATAATTTTATTGTCCGCCCTGTGTAAACAATCTAGGAAAAAAACAAGTTTTTTATAAACTACCTAAGATAAAGGTAAAATGCCACGTCATGGTAAATTTTCTAATGTAGAAATGTGCGATATGATTTGCTTGTATGCCCAGGAAAATGATTGTTCTCGTTAAGCAGCTCAACGCTATTTCGAACTTTATCCCAATAGAAGGCAACCAAACCATAAAACTACTAGATCATTGTTTAACAGATTAGGCGAAACAGAATCATTTCATCCCAAAAACAGGAATGCTGGAAGACCGAGAGCAATTGATGCGGATATGGAGAATGAAATTGTTGTGCTTGTTGCAGAAGATCCAGAAACCAGTACAAGGGTTGTTTCTGCGGTTACTGGTATAAGCGAATCTACGGTGTCAAGAATAATATGGACAGAAAATCTGTATCCGAATCGTTTTACTCCAGTATATAATCTTTTATAAGGATTTTCCATCAAGGCTCCGATTTAGTCAGTGAATCAGTGAATAGTCATGATAGGGCGGCATTTAGACAATCCAATGTTTTATAATAAAATTTTATTTACCGATGAAGCCACATTTAGTAGAAAAGGTGTGATTAACTGGCGCAATAGCCATACCTATGCGACAGAAAATCCTCATGTATTTCAAAAACATAATTTTCAACATGATTTTTCCATAAATATTTGGTGTGGTATATTTGGGGATTGTTTTGTAGGACCATTTGAATTAACAAAGGATTGACGGAGAACGTATATAATTTTTTTTGAGAGAAGATTTATCAACCCTTTTAGAAGACATACCTCTAAATTTGAGAAGTTACTCTTGGTACATGCATGATGGTACACCACCACATTATAGCCTAGAAGTTAGAAATTATCTTGATGAAATTTATAAATCCCCTAGACTTTTGCTTGTGGGGTCACCTAAAGTCACTTGTTTATATAAAAAGATAAATAACCGTCAAAAATTATGGCAAAATATTGTAGAGGGAGTTAACGTAATTAGGGCCCAAAGAAATTCATTATTTAAAATAAGTCAACACTTACACATAAGATTTATATTATGTAGTTTATCTAATGCTGAACATTTTGAACACTTATTAAAATATTTTTCGTTTCGTTTTGAATTATTCACTTTGTCAATTGTTTTATATTTACTTTATTATTTAATTTAATTTAATTTTTTTAAAATTCTTTTTTTAATTCGAAAATATGTGTCTCTAACAAGGTAGCTATTAAATGTGGAAATAAAACCTACAATCCATTTAAGACGACAAAAGGACTTCTACAAGGCTGCGCTACGTCCCCTACTATGTTTAAAATATTCTTGGAAAAGACACTCAAACCATGGAGGAGAAAGTGCGAAGGAATGGGCATACAAGTAAGAGACGAATACCTATACACCTTAAGTTTTGCCGACGATCAAGTAGTCATCGCACAAGATGAAGAAGATCTCAGCGTTATGCTCAGAAAACTAGAAGAAGAATATAAAAACAACGGAATGGAAATAAACTTAGAGAAAACCGAATACCTAACAACAGAAAACAAGGATATGAGAAACCTAGAGATAGACGAGGGAAGACAAGTAAATGGAACAGATAAATTCAAGTATTTAGGAACCATAATATCGAACCAGGGAACAACAGAAGAAGATATAAACAACAGACTAAGACAAACAAGAAACTGTATAAGACAACTAAATTCAGTGCTGTGGGATAAGAACATTACGATAAAGACAAAAAAGAGAATATATAATACCCTGACAAGAAGTATCCTGACATATGGGTCCGAAAACTGGACAATAAACAAGAGAAATAGAGGTAAAATAAGAGCAGTAGAAATGGAGTTCCTGGCGAGAAGCTGTAGACTTACAAAAAGAGACAGAATTGAAAACGCAGAGATTAAGCGGAGAATGGGGGGCCACGTCAGAAGAGCGGACAGAGGACGCTGGATAAACAAAATCACAGAATGGAGCCCGATCGGAAGAAGAAAGAGAGGAAGACCACGAAGGTCATTCAGAGACGAAATCGACGAGGCTATGGAGAAAAGAACCCTGCGAGATGGAGACTGAAATGACAGGGAAAATTGGAGAAAACGGTTGAGTGAAGGAAGACAGTGAAAACTGTGGAAATCCTTAGTAGTAGTAGTGTCTCGACAGCTAATGGTAATTGACACTTTGTTACGGTGTAAAAGGTTCAATAAAAATAATTGTTTTAATTATATGAATTTCCACAGTTCCACGTTGTTCTCCGAGTGCAGAGGTTCCCTCTCACCCGGCTCTGGAACCCAATTGGCCATGTGCAACACAATGTACAACATTTCATAACTAAATGTAATTTAAAGGGTTTTTACCCTAATATTTTGGTGGCTCAGGCATTATGACCTAGCATTTTCGATTTTAATAACCTGATGATGGACTGTGTGGTCCGAAAACGTTTGTTTTATTGATGTGGCCCTTTTAAGGGTTTTTTAAATAAATATACCCATTTACAAAGATTAACCTCTTTTTTTTTTTATATATGAATTTTGTTTGCAAAAAGTATCTACTACTAATACCTTTAATATTCACTGGTATTTAAGACCATTTGAATAATGTTTGAACTTACATAAGTTTTTGAAAAATTTTTTTCATTTTATGCACGTCTGTCAAATCATTTTATTCACTATGACGTGGCATTCTACTTTTATCTTACTTACGTACTTCGTACTTACGCCTTGATTTTGTCATTAAGTTCCCAACATACCTAGGTATATAGGCCTAGGTTATATAGCCCGATTATAGATATTTAAGCATGTGCTTAGATCAAATGATATCTGTTTTAATAGTTCTTCTTTAAGATTTTGCCTTATTACAGGATAGTATTCAGAAAAACGCAAAAATAATTACTGCAAAATATAATTTCATTAGGTACAATTATAAATATATTATATTTAAATAATTATAACTGTTAGGTCTATTTAATCAAAATAATGGTTTTATCTGGTTTCAACTCTGTGAAGAGGGCACGCATTTATTAGTGACGATTTCGCTATCAGAAAAATATTAAGTAAATAAAAATGTGTGGCGTCCATGGGAGAATAGTGCATTAGAAATTGTTGAGAATAATGAAGTAGACAGTGTTAAAGAAAATAAGGAAATTCTACCTTCAAATAATCCTGAAAATGTTGCTGGACCAAGTAAAGGAAGTATTAAAAAGCCAGAAAACAAAAATATTTATCGAAAGACGCTAAAGAAATTATGTTAAATGTGTTTAATGGATTATGTGAACCACTGGAACGGTTTCCTGCTTGTTTTGCGAAAAATTAAATACAGACATGCAGACATACAGACATCATTAACAAAATACGTTTATTTAAAAAACGGTTTACTGAAACAAGAATACCTGTTTTGTGTAGAATTGACTGTTATTTCATGTTTTTTTGGAATGTTTATACAGGGCGGACAAAAAAATTATGGTCACATTAATAAACCAATGTTATAGTAGGTGGTGTCACCTAGTGTCAATGGTAAAACTAATATCATTTTCATATTAAGCATACTAAATAATAGCAAGATACCAAATTTCACTTAAATCGGTTGAATATTTTTCAATATATCCCCATAAATAATAAAAAAATAATAATGAATCACCCTGTAGAATAAAAACTAGCAACATTTTGCCTAAGCCATTTAAGCTTACACGCTTTATTTTGATGTCAGCTACCACCCATTAGCTAATGTCCAATTAATTATGGGACACCCTATATAAAGCATACATACGCGACGTATGGCGTAACGCTATATGTGGCTACGGCATTTATTTAATACAACCGCATAAGAGGCCATAGAAAAATATAGACGCCGGCGTCCCCTAACACGTTGGCTTAACCAACGGCTTATCCTTTCACCTTCCACCATTGGAAAACTCAAAACACCGTTATCAACAATGCGACCAAGAACTGATCCGAAGGTCTCTTTTCAGAGCTCACTGTGACAATTTTACAAAATTGTAGAGGCGCCACACGTTAAGCACTATAGTGTAATCTTTACAAGTCATGATCTAAAAGAACAATAATAAAGTAGAATAACACAAAAAGGCATTAAAGTGCTAATTATCGAGAGTTCCATCAGTCTACAAACTAACAGGCATTTAGCTTTTCGCAGACTGATAATTTTAAAAACCAAAAAACATAGTTCGTAGTGGGGATTTTCATAGCTACAGGATCTCTTTAAAATATAGTAAAACGTACAATAATGGACATTTGTCTGGAGGAGTGGACAGAAGCTAATAACATACCATCTACCATGATTGGATGAACCAAAATTGCCCTGCTTCTTTACCAGCAAAATCTGGAGGCGATGCCACAACTTTGACAAGTCCTTAGTGAGCTTCAACATCCAGTTCTGCTACATCAAAAAAGTCTATATATAAGCAACAGAAACCTTTAGAAATAGAGATGGAGGTAGTAATACAAACAACTAAATTCTCTTTCGTAGAAGATTCCACTTTAGAAAGACCAAGTGGAATAATTTCGCAGAGAACAGAGGTCAGTTCAGAATAAGCCACATTAATAGTTTAAAATAAGTTAATTTTTTGATGTTTCGATTTCCACTTCGAAAATCGTTTTTAAAATACAAACATTAATAATTTAAACAAATTTTGTTTTTTGTTACTTAGTGAAACATTTTTCCAATAATTTAATTTCATTTAATAATAATTAGGTGAAACTGTGAAACATTAAGACCATTAAATGTTAAAATAAATTAACATCAGTCTTATCTTAAATATAGAGAATATAATAGATCTCAAATATGTAATCATGCATGTAAAAATGAAGATAGGCTTCAATAGAAAGATTCAAGTATAGTTCTGAAAGAAACCGATAGTATCAAGAAAAAATCAAAGAAGCGGCTCTAATTATGCTAAGTCAGAAAAATTGCGTTGCAAATTTCTCGGCAGTAGGATCTGGTTATCCATATTAAAAGAGAAAATCAATAAAAAGAAAATACCCCATTAGTAAATCTCGAAATAAATTTTTAAATAACATACACAAAAAATCAGGGTTTGGTGTTTATTGGGAGTAAACTAAATATAAGGCCAAATACTTATCCTGTAGGGATAGTAGTACGATGATTTTTCATGGTTTTTCCTTATGATGGCTAACGGGATACTATCATCATCATCATTTTCTGACGGGTATTCTCCAGTTTAAGTTAATTTCATGTAATCGAATGAACTATCTTGCAATAAAGTCATGCCAGCAACGCAACTCAAGAATATTTACAATATCATTTAAAAGTTGTCTACTGTAAATGTATAAATATATGTCTGAATTGTCAATACGAATGAGTTAGATAACGTTAAATAATTGGAAGAATTTTCACCAAATAACAAAAAACAAAATTTGTTTAATTTATTAATTTTTGTATTTTGAGAACGATTTCCGAAGTGAAAATCAAAACGTCAAAATTTAAACTTATTTTTAACTTATATTGTGTTTCCTGATTCCTACCCACGAGGCTTACAATATTCTTGTAGAGATAGTCAGAGAAATTGAACAATTTGATACATACAGAGGCTGCAAACAATATTTCGGCCATGCCTCCCCGAGAAATAAAAAAACACGCTAGTCAATTACGAAAAACTTTATAATGGAAATACATTCAACGAAGAAACGAGAGCTTGTGAAATAGCACTGATGGAAATACTCAACGAAGCAAGGCAAAGAAAGTAGATCAATTTCATGTACAAAATAGATATAACACACAGTATTAGGATAGCGTAGAGCCTGATCTAGAAACTCAGCTGCGACTCCACCAGCGGCAAGAAACCCGATAAAGTAACACCAGACTACGTATCTTATAAATTCCTACAAAACAGGGGTCCCAGCTCAATACCAAAGAAAATAAAAATAATAAGAAGCCTTCGGTCTGAAAGTAGTAGCCTAGAACCTTTCACAATAATTACAAAACTAAATCGAAGCGGATGAGGATGATATATTTGTGGAACAAACAAAAAACTTGGTTCCTTTCTCCAGAAACTGGACCTAGTTTTTTTCATTATCAGAATACCTATAGGATCACGAAAATCCAGATAAAAGCTGAAGTAATAAAATTTTATAACTCATAATAACTCACACTCACTCAAAAACTACCGACAATCTTTATTCTATGCTATGTTTTAAGACATACGAAAAACTTATACTTAATTCAATAGGAGAACACATAGAAAAGGGATACGATAATAAACAAATAAATGGACTTGCAGTGGACAAGCTTAGCTTTGTCTACTATCCATCATAGAAGACTGTTGAAAAACTTGATGATACACTCAAAGACTATTACCTAGTCAAAATTATCGATTCCTTAAAAAAAAAAACAAGAGAAAATAGTGATCTTACTGATGGTATGATCTTAGGTCCAAACCTATGTTCCAGATTTGTATTACATATACAATCGACTAACCCGGACTAACCAATAGCCAAGGCACAGGGCTTTAGTTCCTGCGGAACTGCTGAAGCTATTAGATGCAGAACAAATAAAAATAATAACTGAAATTTTTAATGAAATATACAAGGCAGGAAAAATGCCATTAAAGTGGTTTAAATCGGAGTTCGTACCATTGCTCAAAAAATCAGGAGCACAAGTCTGTGAAGACTATAGGAACATAAGGCTAATGAGCCATCTGCTGAAGCTATTTTTAAAAGTCATCCACAAAATAATATACCGGAAATGCTAGGAACAAATTGCGCCCAATCAGTTTGGATTTGTGAATGCCATTGGTACGATGGAAGCTTTATTTAGCGTGCAGGTATGTCAACAGAAATGAACTCTAAAAGTATACAGGAAAATCTAAAAAAAATCTAAAAAAGATTGAAAAAACCTTTAGAGGAAAAGTCAGTCAACAAAATACTAATATCATATTTATATAATCCGAGAGGAAAATCATGGTTAAGAGAGTCGTGATCGTAGGGTGGAGTGCCCCAGTGGTCCATCTGTGTCTCAGAACCATGGGTCAGAGATTAACAATTTAGATAGAATTTACCCATTTCTCGGATGATTCCGCGGTGCTGCAGAATTAGTTATATGACCATGGTTTGACAGCGGAGAAGACTGATGCGGGAAGTCCTCAAAGGCCCAAAAAAAAAGATGGAATGGTATTGAATTGCGCGGGTATGAGAATTACTCCTTAAAAGTACGTCAATTATTTGTTGTATTTGTACGTTAAAATCCAATAAAAAGGGGAGAGGTTTCTACGGAGTTGTGCAGTCTATCAACTTCTACGCGGTACCAGTTTCGAGTGCAGCAGTGGAAACATAAGGATACATGATTACAAGAGACTATTGGTACTCTTGGAGAGAACTACTCTGCTGCAGGTAGCAAGTGCTGATAGGACTGTATTCGCTGTGATTACACGGATGATCATTGATGTTTCAGCGGAAAAATAGTTTGATATAAGGCAAAAATATCAGAAGCGAGGATATGCCCACATCCGTTGTGATGTGAAGAGACGAGTGGGACGCAACAGGTTATCAAGGGTAGACAAAGTTACTGATACCGAATCTGCAGATCTGGCTAGATAGCGGACACAGGCGCTTAGACTACTAACTGACGCATACTGTGACACATACCCTTTTGGAATATATCAGATGGGTACGAGAAAGGAATAAGCTAGAGGAATTGTTTTTGAGTCGATGAGGGAGATGGTAAAGAAGATCTTTTAGTGCTGCTGGAAATGTTTACCTTTGGCAACTGTTTGTGGCAGATTTCCCCCACCTAAATAAAAAAAATGAAAATCATATACATTTTTGAAGACGGAACTAAAAGTAGGGAAAAAGATAATTTTATATGTACATTTTTTTACGTTTTTGTTTTATTTTCTTTCTCTATTTCAATTTTCACCCTAATTGTTAATCTATTCACCCTTCTAAATTATTTCTTTTATGGAAGCAATAATTAATTTAGTGATTAAAGCATTTACTTTATATTTAAAGATTATGGGATAATAAATAAAAGCCTTAATATAGATCTTAATTTATTTTTTCTTAATTATCTCACCATCTTCCTTAGTATAAATCCTAACGGCCACAAGAAGAGCTTATTCAATCCACTTTTAGACTGCGTACTATACATCTCTCTCATACCCTAATTGCTCTTTTTTCGGCAGATATTTCCCTTTATTCGGGAAAATATAGCTTCGGAAGTCATTTACAAACTCATTACCCGAAAACGTTGATTGTTCTTTTGGAGTTTTGCATGATAAAACATTTCGACGTTTTGTAAAACTAGACCCAGAGGCGTATAACGATATTTTATAAAAATTTAAGCATTTCTGCCACTTCAAAGTTTAATAAAATTAAAAATGAAAAAATTAATATTATAAAACATTGTTGGCAGAAGAACGTTGGAAATATTTGAACGGAAGTAAAAATGGGTAATCATTAGTTACACAAACACTTGTAATTATGTACCTAATTATTATTTGGATCTTCGTAATGTTAACAATGATATTTAATAAATATTTAATAACGTTTCTTAATAATGTATACAACTTTTAAATTATTGGGTGGCACATAATTGTTGTATGTTGTCTATATTCTACCCATATAAATTATAACCTAGTGGACTTACCTTTCTTTTTATACCCGTTTTTAAAATTAAGAATTTAGCTTCACGATATGTAACCCAAAAATATCCATTTTTGATCACTAGAATCTAAGAATCAGTTACTCACAGTATTCGGGTAAGTAGTATTTTAATATGTTGCTCTTTTTCGTTTCGACTTTATTTGAAACCACTTTATACCTGTTTTAATATTACCTTCTTACCATGTTTAAATTGATTTTTCCAACACTGTTTTCTATTTGAATTGGCCGTGCAATTAAGCATGTTAATTTTTTCAAACTCTATGTGGTAGTCCTTTTTATATATCGTGCTATCGATAATTTCTTTTTTAATTTGTTTTTCAGCTGCTCTTGGTATTCTTGACAGATAGTCCCTTTTACTAAATTAAATGTTTTAGCATGTTTAATTCGTTGTATAGTATTATTTTTTATTTTCAATATTTTGCTGCTACTCCTTTATAGTATTATCCCGCTACCTTTGGGAGAGATTAGCGATATATATATATATATATATATATATATATATATATATATATATATATATATATATATATATTTGTGATATCAAGAAGTTTAATTTTAAAACTTTACAAAAAAATATATAAAAAAAATTATTTACATTTTTGATTTATGATTTATGTCACACCTTTCACTTTTGTTATCTCAGGTTTTACTTGTGCTTCAATATTTATGCTTTACAGCTGATGGGTTAGGTCCAAAGAATAACGGAATAAAACAACATAATATGATATGAAAATAATGTAATAAAATAAACTGATTAAAATACCTCCAAAATTTATTAGCATACAATGTTTATCAAACAAAAATCGTTCTATCTACGTGAACCTTCAATAATGCATGGATAATATGTTCTAATTACAATCTAAAATCGAGCTTATTTTTCTACATAAACAAATCAAGTAATATTCAGTGTCCTTCCTAATGCAATTTTGGTATATCGATTGTACCAAGAAAAATTTATATGAATTATCCAATTCTCTCAACAGCTTCGTCCCCTTTCAGAACAAATTTGATCTCCTTCGACTATCAACAACTTATTCACACGTTACTAATATTGAATAATATTATTTGACCCAAAATTCTCAAGTTGAAATTAATTATGAATGTTTCTCCCGTTAAAACGCTTCCTCTGCCTTGAGTTGTCCAATTTCTCGTTCTATGCAAAATAAACTATCAGTTCTCAGCAGCCTCTTATGTAATTGGCAATACTAAACAAGATATTGCAATTTAGTGTCTTCAGTGTTCACCTTCGAATGCATGTACCTTTCCAATGATGCCAGCCTCTTTTCCTCGCGCCAAACTTAATCTCTCGTTCCGAAATAAACAGCGATACGTAGAATACAAGTAAGAAAAGTTTACTTACAAATGTGTACCAGATCAACTACCGTCGAACACACTTACTTCACCAACTCACAACTTATTCTTTATTACTTACTACCCCTGCAGACCACCTCGAAAACCAACCATTCACTTTAAGAAACTTGAACTAACTATCTCATCTCATCTATCCATCCATCCAACATCTCATTATACACACCCATCTCACCACTTTCCAAATTCTCGACCAATCAGAAATTTGCATAACACTCCCCACTAAAATCAGAAATACCTACAAAGTTTTCTAATTCATATTATTTCTACAAGGACACTTAATTTTTACTGGGTATTTACAGATTCCGAAAAACCATTTACTTATTAACTATTTTTATTGTCCTGTGCATGGCACAAACTCGGATTACGGAACACTTTATGGCTTATGGGAAAAAACCATCGGTAACTTCTATTCATTGTACCCGCACTATCCACTTGTTATATTTATACAAAAGATTATTTATCACTAAGATTACCTTTGGTTACTTCCAGGTAGTTCGGAGTATTTTTACTTTCTATAATCTCTGAAATATTGATTTCATCGTACATTTAATATCTTTACTTTTCATTTTTGAATACCATAACAACTCCCCGCCATTTGATTCGCCGAAAAAAACTCTTGATCATTTTTTTTATAAAATGACAAAAGTTTTTCAAGGGTCAAATTATTACAATAGTTTATCGAAATTTACTCATGATATCGATAAATGTCGTGAATGTTAAAAATATCCCGTATATTTCCTGTTTCTATGTGCGCTAATTCATAACAGTTTATCACATTTTCCGTATTTACCCTATATGGACCTTCAAATACTGACATCAATTTTGCACACAAACCGTTTTGTAAATTCGACACCATCAGTGCCCTCACTAAAACTTTATCCCCTCTCTAGAAAATAATCGACCTTCTTCTTCGGTTCCTCTCTTGCCTTTGGAGATATTTTTCTGCACTTCTTCTTAATCTTCTTTGAACCACCCCGATTACTTCTTCATATTGTCTGGGGGCGGTGTCTTCCCATGGCCTTATAGGCATTGTTCCTTTCATGACATATAATGGCGTCTCTCCGAGAACCGTGTCTGGTGCAGAATTCAAATATGTCTCAATCTCCAACACATTTCTTTCCCAATGTCGATGGGATTCTTCAGCTGCAATTCGTAGAAATTTAGAGACTTCCTGTGTAAAACGCTCCGATGGGTTACTCTGTGGATGGCTGATTATAAATTTCGTATTCACACCTCTTTCTCTTAACTCCGCTTTAAAACGTTCATTTCTAAAACATGTCGCATTATCCAATAAGATGTTGTCTGGTCTCCCCACTGTTCCTATGAAATCGTCGATTTTCCGAAGTATTTCGACTCCCTTCGTGGTTCTACATTTGTACAATTTGACATATTTTCATCACATATTACAGATCACTCAACATATCAATGGCGACAATATCAAGTTTCTTCCGAACTATGACGTTTTTTGTGACGTTTTCATTTTTGAAATTTCTACTTTTACACTTCTGGTATATCACACAATTCCGAGTCACTTCTTTGGCTATTGTATTCTATCTTTTGTATCATTTCTCTTTTTATCTTCTCTACACATCCTTTAATTTTCTGTTTATAATTTTCCAAACGCTGTTCTATATTCCTGTTGTTTTCTTCTATTGTTTGTTTTGTCTCTTCAATTTTTTGTGACTGTAGTTGCATAAGTTGTAATATTTTATCTATTACTGATGATTATTTTCTCTGTACAAACTTTCCTAATATATATTATTTCTACAAGGACACCTAATTTCTACTGGGTATTTACAGATTCCAATAAACCATTTACTTATTAACTATTTTTATTGTCCTGTTCATGGTGCAAACCCGGATTACGGAACACTTTATGGCTTATGAGAAAAAACCATCGTTAACTTCTATTTATTGTACCCACACTATCCACTTGTTATATTTATACAAAAAGATTATTTATGAATCAAGTTAAGAATGAATAACATTCAAGAACTTGCTTGACAACACATCCAGTTAGCCAGAGATAAAATGAAAGCTTTGTAGTAGGTAATCTTTTAGTCATTTTGAGGTCTCACGACCTCAAAATGACTAAAAGAAATCTCATCCGATGACATCAAACTAACATCAAACTTTTGGCTATATCAAAGATACCGGCATACGAATTACTGTGTGTTGCACTAACGTGAAGAGGTTGTGCCCTTCAAAGTCAGTGGACTGTTATTTCTTCTTGAGAGGTTCATGTTGAGCGGGGACTCCTGTAGATTTCGTCATCATGTGCCTACATATAGAGTTGCTGATCGGGATGCTAAGATTTAAGAGAGGACCAGTGTAATTTACAATCTAATTTTGAAGTACCCTATATAACGGTTGCATATCTGGAAACGATAATTTGTGTTCGAGAGTCTTCATGACATATCGACCGGCTGACCGATCGAAGCGTTTATACAAGCAGGAATAGAGGTGGACTATTACTACACATCACTAGAAGAACAGGCACGATGGAAAAAATGATAGTCGAGGGTAGAGTTGGAGGAAAGAGACCCAGAGGAAGATCTCCAAGCCATTAGGTAAATCAAAAATATTGATTAACCAAGGGTTACATGAAGGCAAACAACTAGCCCAGGACAGAGAAGGATGGCTTGAAATCGTAAAAAAACTATGAAGGCCTGATTACATTCCAAAAGGGATTAGGACTGAGGAGGAGAAGGATTCCAGATTAGTTTACTAAATACCGAATTATCGATTATCGAATCAGGTCGAATCAATTATCGAATCTAATCGATTATCGAACTGAATAGAATCGAATACTAATAGAATTATTAAGTCGAATCCATTATCAAATGGACTATCTAGTCGATTATCGAATTGAATCTATTATCACATAGATTATTGAATCGATTATTGAAACGATTATCCAATCGATTACCGAATTTCGGTCTTATTTCGCAAGACGTTGTCATCTATAAACAATTCGGTATTAAACGCTTCCATTTTGGACTAAATACGTCTTTTCCCATCAAAATCTAGCGGTAAAATCTACGGAAACACAGAAAACCAATGATCTCAAAGCGCGCGTTGTCGAGCGTGCCAATAAAAGAGCACCAGCTGAGCATTCAATGCGCGCTTTATTAAAACGTGCGTTAGTATATGCACGGCCGGAATAAAACGTATGTACTTGTAATCGCGCGCTAAGCGTTTTTAATGTGAACATGTCTTACGACAAAGAACAATTTCTCATGATACTCTAACTCAGAAGTTTTTTAAATATTTTCAACAGCAGTATTTTTTCTTGTGGCATGTATAATTTAAATATTATGTTTATAGAGAATTAAGCCACAATTATTATTTTTTTTTATAAAAAAAAATATCGCATCAACCATAGGTTATTAGGTACATAAATTAAGCTATAGATTGTGGTATATATGTATAGATTTAAGATAGTCTTTTAGATTCTCTGTCGAACACATATCACCTAGAATCTCGTTATTGTTTATAATGTTGGCAGTCTACTAATATATGATAGATGCTTAAAGATGCGTTACACAGATCGCACTGGGAAAGATCACTGTTAATAAAGAGGTATGAGTGTGTTAGTCTTGAGTGACCTAGGCTGGTTAGTACTATTTGTAGGAGGCGATTGTCAGTTCTTGGCCACCAACATAAAATATCGATTTTGATACATCGAAATTTAGAATGAGATTGGTACAACTCGTATTTCCATAAGCACAACACTGTAAACTTTAGCCACCATTTTAGGTCAGATGGTGAGCATTCAGTTACTATTTCACTATCCTTAGTAGTTTATTCAAGTACCAGTTCTTAAAGCTTATTATGGAAGGGATGATAGAAGAAAAACGGGGCATCGGAAGAAAGAAATACTCATGGCATAAAAACATAAGGGATTGAAAAAACCTCGATGTTCATCCACTCTTTAGAGTCACACAAGATCGAGGGGAGTATGCCAGAATTGTCGGCAACATCCACTAATTGGATATGGCACCATATGAAGAAGTAGTTTATCACTGCTTCATTACCCTAGATGCCGATTTGTGATGGAATTCATATATATTTTATTATCTTATTTGTTTCCTGGACAACTTGAAGTTCAGATTTAATTTTCGTTTCTATGGGGTGTTTGGGATATACAGGGTGTTTTATAAAAGGTAACTCCGTTTCCAGGGTAGGTAAAAAACTGAAAAATAATTGGGGTTTGCTTAGTAAAAAATTTTTGTAACGCCATCCGTTTTCAAGATACAGGGCGTTGAAGAACGATACCTTCTATTAAAGTGTGGTGGAGCTCCATCGTGCATAAAAAAATAAAGATCTTCGCTCGTTTAGCGTTAAATTTTCTAATATCTCTAATAAGGAATTGTTTAAAAAATCAACATACATATCACAATTTAAATTTCCAGGTAGAATATGATAACCTATTAATTTGTTACCTAAAGTTGCTCCCCAAACATTAACTTTAAATGAGTGTTGGTAATGTGATAACCTTTCGACTCTTGGATTCTCATCACACCAGTAGTGTGCATTATGGGAGTTAAACATACCTTGTCGTGTAAAGGTGGCCTCGTCCGTAAAAAGAATGCATTTTAAAAAATTTGGATTGTGGGCTGTCCTTTGTTGCAATGTTTCATAAAAATCAGTGAAAAAAGATTCTTTCAGTATCCCCCAAGTACTTGAAGAAGAAGTATTTGTTGGTCTTGCTATATTCTTTACGCTAACTGTTGGATCTTGCTCAAGTAAATTTAAAATATTATTTTCTTTATTAATTTTTCTTGTTGTTCTTGGTCTACCAGAATTTATTTTATTTGGTCTCACTTTCCCAGTTTCTCGACAACGTCGTTCAACGGCTCTAAATGTTTTTTTACTTGGTAAGTTTCTTCTAGGAAACTTTTCTGCATAACTTGTCACAGCTACACTGGAACATCCTAAACATTCGCCTGTGTATTCAACATTTGAGTACATTTTGATTTGATTTTACAAATAACAAGGTTTCAAAACTCTAATTATTGTTGATTTATCGTCATAACAATCAATAAATGTCAGATTTCCATGGCACACTTGGAGAAAATAGAGGTATACCTATTAGAACTTTGTCACTACTACCAGCATCAATTATTACTTCAGAATTTTCAAAACAAAATATTCCGAAAACGGTACACATTATCGAGTTTTACCAAGAGTACCTTTTTGTGTAAAATTGAATGATGTTTAAGTTTACTTGAAATTTTGATTTACAATTATTCTCTTAAAAAAGTTATATTGACTAATATTTAGTACGATCCGTGTAACTAGCGCCCTCTATGAGAATCACATATAAAAACAAATTCATGGGATGTATCAGCTTACAAAACATATTCGTATAAAGTTTCATTACAATGTGGCTAGTAGTTTTGGCAAAATCGTAAAAAATGCGTAAAATTTTATTTTCTTCATCGCCCTGTATCTTAAAAACGGATGGCGTTACAAAAATTTTTTACTAAGCAAACTCCAATTATTTTTCAGTTTTTTACCTATCCTAGAGACGGGGTTACCTTTTTTTGAAACACCCTGTAGATATTGTAGGGGGCGATAGAACTAAGAGAATCATTAAGAATAAGAGGTGGAATATTTGAGGTACTTCAATATTTTAGAGCTTGGTATATGGCATAAAGTT
The DNA here is from genome assembly GCA_918026665.1 of Diabrotica balteata. Lineage (NCBI taxonomy): Eukaryota > Metazoa > Arthropoda > Insecta > Coleoptera > Chrysomelidae > Diabrotica > Diabrotica balteata. The sequence continues at coordinate 50,907,878 of OU898282.1, forward strand.
CTATTGTGACGATGGATGTTTCTGGAAATTGTAGGAAAAATATACATTAAAACAGCGGATGCCTATCAAAATAAAATAAAAAAGTAAAATTTAAGAATTTATTTAAAAATTCGGTTATAGCCTTTTAGATAATTTTTCTGTACTACATTCAATTAAAGTGCTACATTTCAATTTAAAAATATTCATAGATGTATTATAAAGTAGGTAAAAATATAATAAAACATCTAATTTTCAACACCTGTCTAATTAGATATATCAAAAAATAATTTGCTAATTTTTTTTAAGGATGCACCTTGCGTGACCAAGATAAAATGTATATTTTTAACACATCTTGCATTAAAATATAGGCTCAATATCGGTAAGGTGAAAATTACAGAGATTTGAGGCGATAATATGCCCTTTAGTGTCGATAATATTTAAATCTAGATTTAAATAACGTGGAGAAAAATCAAAAACTTCGTCTGAAAATTTTCAGGTTAAATGTATAATTTTCAAACTATAATACAGTATAATTATTTGTTATTATATTAATATATCGTATAGGTATATATATATATATATATATATATATATATATATATATATATATATATATATATTTATATATATACATATATATATATATATTTATATATATATATATATATATATATATATATATATATATATATATATATATATATATATATATATATATATAAGAGTAAGAAAAAAGAAGTACTTGTGACTCGTTTGGAAAAAATATAACACTGTTTTTGATGGGTTGGAGTCAATAAAAGGGGCTATTTGTTGACTATTTTTTACTCGAGCTTTCAATTGTGTTTACAATTTTTATCAAGAGCTTCTAAAAAATACAAAATGTCTTACAAAGTTGAACTAGAAATAAAAAATTTTTTTTTGTTAACTCACCAAATAAAATTAGTTTTTTATATAAAACTACTGCTTACATAATAAATACAAAAAATATTAATAAAAAAATGTCTTATTCTAATAAATGTTTCTCTGAAAAATTTAGATGAAGTTTCTTAAGAAAAAAAAATTGAATTTATAAACAAAAATAGAATAGCTACAACCAGCCTAAAATGTCATAAATACTAACTTAAAAATTTTTATTTTTGACATAAGTATTGTCAAAAATAAAATTTTGTTTAAAAAATTCTTCTTTGTTTAGTAACAAAAAAGAAGAAGATTTATTCACCATTGATATTTCCATGTATTTGTTACATTTTTTCGGGCATCTATCAATGGTGAATAAATCTTCTTCTTTTTTGTTACTAAACAAAGAAGAATTTTTTAAACAAAATTTTATTTTTGACAATATGTCAAAAATAAAAATTTTTAAGTTAGTATTTATGACATTTTAGGCTGGTTGTAGCTATTCTATTTTTGTTTATAAATTCAATTTTTTTTCTTAAGAAACTTCATCTAAATTTTTCAGAGAAACATTCATTAGAATAAGACATTTTTTTATTAATATTTTTTGTATTTATTATGTAAGCAGTAGTTTTATATGAAAAACTAATTTTATTTGGTGAGTTAACAAAAAAAAAAAATTTTTTTATTTCTAGTTCAACTTTGTAAGACATTTTGTATTTTTTAGAAGCTCTTGATAAAAATTGTAAACACAATTGAAAGCTCGAGTAAAAATTAGTCAACAAATAGCCCCTTTTATTGACTCCAACCCATCAAAAACAGTGTTATATATATATATATATATATATATATATATATATATATATATATATATATATATATGTTCAGAATGTGCCGTCACTTCTCTCTCAAATAGATGAGGGAACATTTGAAGATAAAACTTTTAAATGTTGTAATACTAAGCCAAATAAAATTATTGTATGTGGTATGCGGAAAAAGTTATCATATTTTCTATGCCATTAAAAGCAAGTTAAAATGTTCCAAAATATGTGATACGCATATGGTGTGATATGAAAAACAATCTGATTTTACTGAACCCAAGAATCTATTGCAATTAGAAAATAAAAAACTAAGGCACTTATTGGAGGAAAAAGGAGATAAGTATAAATTACTGTTAAATAATAATGACTTTTAGGAGTTAAAAATCTATCACATCAAAGTTAAAAATAAAATACCAATTAAACTTAATGACCCACAAAATAAAAACATTGAAAATAAATACAAACAACTAAGTCAATAGTTACGAAAGTCAAAACCGAAAACGGATTTTTAAAAAATTTTATTTTCGTAACAAAATTTATTTTTGAGAACGTACAGGTATGGTAACAACTACAAAACAAAAAACTCTTAATCTAATTAAACACTGGTATATATAATCTTTCTATTTCACACATTGGCTAATCCAGGGACGTAACTCCTCCACCCTTAGAAAGAAGGATATCCTTGGGATGTGCTTCTTTACACAATAAATTCCGGGGTTTCTTCGTTTCTTCTTTCTTCTTGGTTTCTTTCTTCTTGTTTTCTTTGACGCACAGTTTTACAATATTTAATTAAGTAATATAAAATTAAAATAAAAATTATTATATATATATATATATATATATATATATATATATATATACAGATTGTCCAAAAACTTGTTTGTTTAAAATAAATTAAATTATTATCTTTCAAATTATATTTTTGTTTTTCTAACTTTTCCAAAATATCTTTAGTCTTTCTAAGATTAATTGTATTAAGATTTATTGGTGAAAAATTTAAACTTTAAACTCATTTTGAAACATGTTAATAGAAGGAATAACTTTTGGAAGATTTATATGAGCAAAGTGACTTTTACTAATTTTTTCTGTTTGGAAGACTTCATTCTTGATTTTTACAGTACATTCGGGAACTGATTCTAAAACGTAGCTTTAATGTATTGGTAAATTTTCTTTTGAGTTTGGGCACTCAATAATTGCTAATTCTTCTTCTGGAACTGTCACTATCCATTTTCCGTCGCTGATTCTTGTAGATTCTATCTTCTTTATCTTTACTTTGAAATGTTCACATGATAATGCCTTTTTCTTGAAATTTATTAATGGGACTGCACAAGGGGCTTCCTCGGTTATCGTTATTGTTATTAAAACCATTGTTCGAAAAACTTAGACGATTTTGAAAATTGTTATTTGGATTTCGAGAAAAATCATTATTTCTGTATTGACGGGAAGAATGCCGATTTTAAAAATTATTAAAATTTGAAAAATTCTGATTTCGAGAAAAATTATTCCTATTTGGAAATGAAGAGTGTCGTCAATTATTATTTGAATTTCTATAAGAATTATTATGAGATCGAGAATTATTAAAATTTGAGGGTGTAGTATTATTACTTTGATTTTTGAAAGAAATAAAATTTTCTTCTTCTTTAGCGAAAGCTATTGCTTGCTCTATTGAATCAGGATGCTTTAATCTGACTACTAACTGCATGTGATAATTAGAACCATTTATAAAAGTTTTAAGTCAAAGATATAAAAGTTTTAATATTTTTACATTTAATTGGTCATCAGACATATTTATTTTTAAACAAAGAATGCTTCTACCATCCTGGATTCTTAAACCAAAATTTTGTGCATTTTCATTTCTTTGTGGTTTCATTGAAATTATATTTTGTATTAGACAATCAATTGATCACTGATCAGAAAATGTTACTATAAGAGAATCTTAAACTTTTGCCCAAGAATCAAGTCCTGTTCTTGATGCAATAAGGTCTGCTGCTCTGTCAGTTAATTTACTTAAAACAGTATCGAATAGAGTAACATTTATATAATTATTTGCATCTCTATTACTATGGTTATTTTAGAAATTTTCACATAATTGAATAAATCTATTTAATTGTTTCGGATTGCCATCAAAATTAAGAATATTATCAGCTTGATATTTAATTAATTAAAAATTAGGTTGAGTCATTTCGTTAAATGTTAAATTTACTAAATGATCTAAAATATCCTCCACCGTGAATCAAAAAATATATAATATCTAGGTAAAATATGGATTATGGTAAAATAGGAAACACTTACATGTATATTTTCATTTTTTATAGACTTCAGACTATTTTTGTTCTTCCGTCTGCACCAATAGGATTTTGGACCATGCTGGTTCCTTCTCACTGGTCTTAGCTCTTCTAATAGGTTTTGGACAATGTTTGTTCCTAGCCCTGGACATTTGGCTATTACCGTACCCGAAATGTGGATATTTTCCTTTAATCTTTAAAAAGAAAAAATCTTTCTGTATGTCGTCACACATTGGCTAATCCAGGGACGTAACTCAATCAGATGTCAACACTTTTGTATACAGAACAAATCTCCCGTCAACAAACCCACCCAACATACAGGTGGAAAGCGAATATCAAAATAATAGAATTGATGCAATAATTAATCTCACTTTGCCTATGGGACAGGACTCTAAATTTCCCGATGCCCAACAACATGTGCAGGATGTGAGTGATGTTACAACAGTGCATTATAAGAAAAGAAAAATAAACAGAGTTATGAAGACGAATATTGGACAAAATGAGGAGTCTGGTGATTTTGATGCCGAGCGTAAAGTTTGGTTATACTTTTGTAGAATTAAGCGGCATGTATCATCTAAAAATATCCAAAAGTTCGTAAAAAATCAAGAACCATTCTCCGACGCGGATGTTATTGTAAAGGAACTACCGACTGAGGAAAACCGTAATAAATGTTTTATGTTTGGGATTAGCAAAAAATACAAAGATCAAATCTACAAACAATTACATGGCCCAAAGGAATCGGTTTTAAACGATTCGTGTAATAGATGATAAACTGGATACCAGTATATCTAAATATAATATCGTTAATAAATTTTCTATTATTTTATATAACATATTATGTTCTGTACGTAATAAAGTTGAGGAACTGGAAGTATTTCTTAGCGAAAATAATTGGCCAGATCTTCTGCTTTTAAATGAGCACTGGTTGTATCGTCTAGAATCACTTTGTATTAAAAATTACTCTATAATATATAAATATTGCAGATCTGAAAGTATCTATGGAAGAACATTAATTTTAGTTAATACAACGTCTTAGTATAAGTTTAATTTTGTTGACTACAATAAAGTTAACCACCTGTGCATTTATTCTGAATTTGAATTCGATATTACTTTCAGTAAGAAGCTTAATACTTTGCTCATTGTTGTGTACAGACCCCTAAGTCGATTATTCAGTTATTTTTTTAAAGATTGGAATCTTTGCTTGAAAAAATTCTACAAAAGTCTTTTATTATCTTTACAGGTGACTTTAATATTGATTATCTGGATTCATTACACACCCATGTTATTACCATTACAACTTTACTTAATAGTTTTAATATAAGAATGCTGGTTACCGATCCAAGAAGAGAAAACAGCATATTGGGTTATATTTGTATTTACATCCAGATCTGGCTGTGTGCAGAGTGATTCCCTATTTTGCATCAGATCATGATTCCATTCTATGTGAATTTCCCCTTAAGAATTCACCTTATACATCTAGATGGGGTAGGATTTTCAGCATAAGTAATTTTGACAGGTTTATTAAATTATGTAGTCAGGAAGATTGGAATAGTATTTTTTGCTCTCCTGATTTGCTTCATCAATTTCATCACACTCTCATGAAGATTTACTTTTGGAGTTCGTTCGGTATTCTGTCCTCTCCTGATGATTTTTTATTTTTGTGTTATGTTACGTTTAAATTTTAGAAATTATTATGATGAAATATTTGGTGGTTTCTTCCTAGATTAAAAATCTGAACCTATAAATGCTCACAGACAGCTGGTAAATGGTATTCTAGAAAAAACCTTCAGTAGTGAGCCAGTCGCCGGCGCTCGGTCCAAAGCGACATTCGACGCTTAAATGTTTCAGTAGAAACCTAAGAGTGGTAAACACTGAATCTTTGTTTTGGAATATCAGTTATCTCGGCTCTTTGTGTAGTGTCTTTTTCATTTTCGAGAAAAATAAAATCTTCAATCTCGAGATAAAGTTGAAAATAATGCATGGAAATTCTTGAGGCATTCTGTTTTGTTGTATAATTTTTTTTTATTTTCGATTTTTAGGTAGGTAGTGTTATCCTCGTATGCTGCTGTGATTATTCTTAAAAGGTTTGCACTAATGCCGAGTTATTGTAAAGCTTGCCACTGGCGCCTTAAAACTGGAACGTGTCGACTAAAAGAAGAAACCCCAACAGAAAATTATGGTTCTGCATAGTTGGGGGTTGGAGCGATAAGCCAGTCCCTCATCATCTGGAAAAAACTCTTGACTAAAAATTCTGACGCCGATCCTCGGAATATGGATGAAAACTTACGACGGTGGCAGCTGGCAATGAAAAGGACTTTGAAAATTGGTACTTGGAACACTTAATGCATGACTCACAAGACAATGGAAATTTTAACTGAAACGACAAAGCAAAAAATGGACATTATAGTCCTCTCTGAAACCAAAAGGAAATGCCAAGAAAATGGACAGATTAAAGACTACATTCATATATGGTCAGGAGTTGAGAAACACGTACACGCTAAATTCCTAAACAGTGGTCTCAATTCCTAAAAAAAATCATTAAAAAAATATATAAAAGACTAACTAGTTGTTGGAGTCTATGCGCCAACATACGAATCAAATCAACAAGTTAAAGATTCCTTTTATGAAGAGCTATCAATCATTTATGATAAAATGAACAGTCATTAAGAAATAATACTGTTAGGAAACCTAAATACCAGAGTAGGTTCTCAAATAGACGATGACGTGGTGGGACCGTACGAAAAATAGTTAAAAATGGTTCAGCGGGTAGCTTAATTGAGTTCTGTCAACTTTTTGGTTTAAAAATAATGAATACCTAATTCTAACATAATAATATTCATAAATTCACTTGGTAACGACCTTCACTCCAACAGAAGTCGCAGACTATATAATAATAAGATAGAAATTAAAATTTAAGTGCCAAGACTGCTAAGTAAAAAGAGGATCTAACTGTGGGACAGATCACTACTTTCTTTCAGCTAATCTTTTGTGCCCCTTCAAACAATACTACAAACAGAACACCGGAAGTAAGAGAAACAATACTATACAGTCCAGAACGGAGAGATATAAATTGCACCTTTTATTCCAACCAAGTATTAAACACATTTTTCAATCTAGATTAGAAAAGGAACTAAATGAGATGGAAAGAAATATGGATGTAGAACAAGAAGACAACAACTTTAAAACGATAATAAAAAATTGCGTATGAAGTATTAGGAACATCGAGCAACGACAAAAAACACCACGAACCACCATGGATGACAGACAACGTAAAAGAAATGATACAAGAAAACAAATAGATAAGAAATAGCTAACAAATAAAACGGAAGAAGTACGCAATTAAATAAAAGAAGCAAAAAAAAAACAAAGCAACTTAATTCCTATAGAAAAGTGGTAAAATCACTATAAAAATTTACTCCGAGTCCAGATTGGAATATATGAGAGAGGAATACAGTATAGAGAGACAAGCAAATAGTACCATTAAAACTACTAACAACTAAATCCGTACTGCGTTAAATAAATCGAAAAACGATCACCAGGACCTGGCAATATAGCTGCAGAAATACTTCAAGCAGCAGGTCCACTCCTAATAAAACGAATAACTTTTCTAACAAATTAATGTTGCCAACAAATTAAAGTACCATCTGAATGGAAAACTACTCACGAAGTGAAATTAAAAAAAAGTAATCGAAAAGATCCTAACTGCTACAGAGGATTAAGTGTCCTGTCTACTTTAGGGATATTTTTTGGAAAGATAATAAATGGATAAATCCAAGATGATGTAGGACATCTAAATAACGAACACCAAAGTGGATTTACGCCTGGTAAATCTTACACTGATAACTTATTTATACTCCAACAATTAATAGAAAAAAGAATAGCGGTTGGTACCGAAGTACATCTAGCCTTCATCAACATAGAAAAGGCGTATGATACAGTTTCAAGACTTAAATTGGGGCAAGGAAAATTGAAGTTGTATTTGCATTTTTACCTCATGTTTATACTTATGTAATATTACCTCTTTCACCGTGACTTATTTTATATTGCGGTAAAAAGTCGCTATCAGAAGCACCTTAACGTGAGAAGCAACATTCTAAAGTAGTTTTCTAATTCCTTATTTGTAAATCAATTTAAGTTGGTTAGGCCCCTGGACGAAGAACATACGTACTAGTGAATTGATTGCCCCCACTATATACGTAATTGTATATATGTGCGAACAGCAAACGGTATTATCTGCCGTGGCTGAATGGATCAATCAATCCAAAGCCATTAAAAAAAAGAGTTTAATAAAATGAACTAAGCGCAGTCAGCACAAAACTCTCAACGGCTTGAAACAGCAAAATTTCTATCGAGCATGTTTTATTTTTGTAACTACCAAGTAAAGGATATAATCTCACTTTTAAAAACTAAAGAAGATAGTTACACTAGCTGAATATTTTTAGTAGCTACTACAAAATGAAATGTGTCAAGATATCAATCTTTTGGAACGGTCTTACCTTTGCGTGCAATATGCATTTCGTGCACTCTTTTAAACTACGTGAGGGCTGCCGTCAGATGGATAACATCAGGGAAGATCGAACATTTCCGTTGCCTTGTCACGAATGTAATCATACTGGACGATTATTTGATTGGATTAAGTGAACCTTTAACATTTTTTTTTTGAGATATTGTTAATTAGTATTATTTATTTAAATTTGCCATAAATATCAAACTCACTGTATCATCTATCATATCATATATATATATATATATATATATATATATATATATATATATATATATATATATACATAACAACACGGAGTTTATGAAATTCTTTATGCAGACTTTCTCTGATCTTATATTGGCCAAACAAATCATAGAATTCAAAATAGGATTTATGAACATTTCATTTCTATTTGCGATTGTATCTCAGCTCTAGGTCCAACACCATCTCACTAATAAAAGGGCCAAATTGTCTTAATAACAGAGATGACGGCATCCGGTTACGTTCGACGTGGGGACCTCTCATAAAGAAAACATCAACCACCCACCAATCAAAATCCTACCGTCAGAAATGTTTGTGCCAATCCTAGCGCCAATCTGCACCCTAACATCCACGACAATTTCGACCCAAACCACGTCACAATCGATGGTATAAATGAGCCGTTCGCTGTTCCGCGTAATTATACTAACCGCGGAAATCTTTCGGAAATTTTCCCAGATACCACATCTACAGGAACGATAAAAGAGTAAACTCAGGAGAAACAGCCATTCTAGTTAAAAGATGAATAAACACAGTGTTCAGCAAACACCAGTACTAAATATAATTTAAGCAACTACAATATAATATATAATCATAGTAGACCCAACGCAAAATTCCCAAATTGGAATGATATGAGTTGCAAACAGAAATTGAAGAATACTAAACAATTACATATATTGGGTATAGAGTTGTGTTATAGAAGTAGCACCTTTTATCGGAACGCCACATCGAGCGTCATAGACGGTAGATGGTTCTTGATAACTGGTCCTCATAAGACAGCTAACTCTCACTTATGGCTCCACGTGCCACACCCCGGGCAACTGCATTGGTCTGCAGGCTAAACTAAGTGAGGGTAGCCAGATATGGCGAAAATTTTACCGAGCGATTGCCGGTATAAGCAATCTCCCACTTGCTGACCAACGGCTTCGGGCGGATGAGTTGGTAAGTGGTAGGGATGAAACTAGCACGCAGCATCTGACCCAGAGTGGGCGGCTGCAAATAGCGTCAGTGTCCAGAGGATCGGCTAAAATACAAACCAAAGAAGGCAACGGGAAACCACTCTGGTATATATTTCCCAAGAAAACTACAATAAAAGCACAAACAGAAATGGTCCCTAGTCCCCGGCAGATCTTAAATGATTAAGCGGTGCGAAGAATCCCCTGGAGGAGTAGCCTTAATATTTTAAATACAAACTTTAAGATTGCTACATGGAAGGTTAGAAGTCTATTCGAAACAGGAAAACTAGTAAATGCATGCCACGAAATGAAACGTTTAGGGTTGCAGATATTGGGTTTAAGTGAAGTTAGATGGCCAGGTTCAGGTAAAGTTAAAACCATGAACAAAACTTTCTATTACTCGGGTAATAGTAATCCAGTTCATCGTAACGGGGTTGGAGAAATTTTAGAAGACAAATATAACAATGCCGTCACAAACTTTGTGCCATTTTTGGACCGATATCTTATTCAACTATCCGGAAAGCCAGTAAATATTAACATCATTCAAACTTATGCCCTACGGTCGATAAACCCATAGAAGAGCTAGAAGCGTGGTATGCTGACGTAGAAAAACTTATAAAGATGACCAAAAAACGAGACCTAACATTTATCTTAGGTGACTTTAATGCTAAGTTAGGTAAAGGAAAAGTTTCTGGATTGATCGGAGACTTCGGACTTGGAGCAAGGAACGACAGGGGAGAGAGAATGACCGAATTATGCCAACAACACAACATGGTAGCGACAAATACATGGTTTAGATTACACCCTTGCAGATTGTACACTTGGACTTCACCACAACACAATGAAAACAGAGTAATCCGTAACCAAATAGATTACATATTGGTCAACAAAAGATATCACAATGCAATCGTCAGTGCAAAACATATCCTGGAACTGACATCAATTTCGATCATAATCCTGTTGTTGCAAAAGTTCGCGCAAGATGAAAACTAATAAAGAAACAAAAACCTCAACACCAACTATTAGACATCCAATTTTTGAACAACGACACCATACATCAGACAGTAAATAAAGAATTTAAAAAAAAATTAGGAAATATCGACCACAATAGAATTAGCGAGTACGATGACAGTGTAACGGAAAAACATCTAAAAGTAACACCTAGAAATAACAAACAGGAATGGATGATAGAAGAGATTTTACAAATAATGAACAAACGAAGAGAATCTAAAGGAAAAAATGACAAGGGCGGAGAATACAAAAGACTAAATAGAATAATTCGAAAAAAAAAATAACCGAAGCAAAAGAGAAATGGCTGGAAACAAAATGCGTTGAAATAGAAGAACTGCAGCAAAGGCACGATTTTTTTGATTTACATAAAAAGGTTAAAGAGTTTACATCGACTACCAAGAAACGACTTTTCAGAACTGCAGAAGTAGAAATTAGGAGGGAGTTAGACAAGGATGTGTTCTGTCGCCTCTGCTGTTTAATCTTTACTCCGAGTTTCTATTTAAGAAGGAGGATTCTGGAGTCAATTGGAGTCAATTGGTCAATTGGAGGATTCCAAGGATGGAGTCAATGTGAATGGCGTAAATATCAACAGTATCAGATACGCCGATGATACAGTGTTAATTGCGGATTCCGACTTAGGTCTACAACGACTCATCGACAAGACCAACTCGACCTGTGAGCAATTTGGTATAAAAATAAACATTAAAAAAACCAAAGTGATGTCAATCCGAAAAAACCAAAACGTACCTCAACCTTGCACAATAAATGGGCACATTTTAGAACAGGTCAATAGATTTAAGTACCTGGGATGTTGGATCGATAGCAGCCTAAATCCTGATCTAGAAATAAGATCGAAAATAGAACAGGCCAGAAAATCTTTTGAAAAAATAAAATAACTGCTTTGTGATTTTCGAATAAAACTCGAAATTCGACTACGTTTATCAAAATACTACGTCTGGTCGACTGCTCTATATGCAGTTGAAACGTGAACCCTTAAAACATCAACCGTAAATAAATTGGAGGTCTTTGAAATGTGGATCTACCGGAGAATACTCAAAATTTCATGGACATCGCATACCTCAAACGAAGAAGTGCTGCATAGAATAGGCAAGGAAAGAGAACTTTTTAACGCAGTAAAAGTTAGAAAAACATCATACTTAGGCCACATATTGAGAAATAATAAGTACCAATATGCCCAACTTATAGTAAAAGGAAAAATCGAGGGAAAGAGAGGCCTAGAAAAGACTATCGGGGCTCAGAAACATCCGACAATGGACAGGGCTAAATTTTAAACAGCTAATATGAACAGCTGAAGATAGAGAAGAGTTTAAAATTGTAGTAGAGGGCACTTTAAGAGGATGAATATTGTAAATAGAAAAGATACCGTGGTGGTTGGGCCCATCGAACCAACACACCACCAGAGCGGAGACACCCTCCCCAGCTATATGGACTTAGTAGTGACCAAAAATCCTGCACTTCAAACAGAAATACAGTCGCTAGACGAATGAACAGGAAACCAAAATCCCATACTATTAGAAATAAGAACCTACAAAGTGAACACTAAGAAAAAATAAAAAAAAATGGGCAAACTTCAAGAGATTAGTAAGCGAAGGAATTGGAAACATCCTAACAATAGAAAATCCACAAAGTCTAGAAAAAAGTCCTAAAGATTAAAAATATTATAAAAGAATCACTAAGAAATAGTACCAGAATAGAAAATACGATCCATATAGGTAGGTTTAGGAAGATAAACCCTAAAGTAAAAGAAATTATAAATGGAAAAGAGAGCCAGAAAATAAGCCAGAAGAACAAGAACGCAGGAGGACATAAATAAGGCAAACCGAGTTAATCTACAAGTTAAACAGGCATTATTAGGATACAGAATTCAAATATAAGGTGAGTACGTAAAAGAAATAAAAGAATAGGATAATACACGAAGGAAATATGGAGGCTAAAAAGAATATTAAGGAATGACAAAAAACCAATTCCACCAATCCACAGTAAAAACGGAATCATGTACTCCAAGAAAGATAAAGAAACAAAGATGAGGACTCTCTTAAAGAGTGTACATATATTAAATTATCACCGAGATAAAGATATTTACTTTATCGAAGAAGTAGAAGAATCGATGAATAAGAGGACATAATCACTTCAACATTCTTATGGGAAATAAGCGAGTTAATTAGAAAAAGCTCGCAAAAAAAGCAACAGGATTCGACGAAGTAACAAACAGAGCTCTAAAGTAATTTTTAATCAAAGCCACAGTTTATTTAATAAATATTACAAATACAATATTGAAATGATAATACTAAATACGTTCTAGGACGTGTTTGTATACTTGCGTCTCTCCGCAAAATCAACCAGGAAATATAATACGGAATCAAATTGATTATATAATAGTGAACGAGAGATGGATCCCTATCAATTACAAGTTACTTCTTTCGTCGCACCGACGAAAGTCGCACGGATTCTTTCAAAAGCTAAGTAATATGGAGCAGACATATAATCTAGAAGAATTACTCAATATTATATGTGAAACCTTTAACAAGATCAGAGAAGGACATCTAATAGAAAAAAAAAGAGAAGAAAATAGTTGGATAAATGACAATATACTGCAACTCATGGAAGAAAGAAAAAAATCAAAGACCAACAAAAGAATGTACAAAATTGTTCAAAGACAAATATGGTCTTCAAAAATCCAACCTAGCTAGCAAACTGCAAGATCAACATGAAAACATCATCACAGATAAAAATCATGAAATGTGAGTATGGACTAAATACATACAAGGACTCTTTGATGACAATAGGTTCGAACCACCTCAGTCCCTCCTACATATGTTATGATCACTTACCAATTACATTAGATGAAGTAAAAAAAGCAATATCACAGCTAAAATATAGCAAAGCTCCTAGAGAAAGAGAAAACAAAATCCGTATAGTACAATGATTTCCGGACCATCAGCCAAATAAGCCATATTTTAAAGCTATTTCTAAAAACCATACATCAAATGATATATAATAGACTATGTAAAGAAAAAATCAGCCGTACACAGTTTAGTATTCGGAACACAGTGGGTATCAGAGAGGCTCTCTTTAGCATACAAGTGCTATTTCAACGATGTAGAGATGTGAATTGCGATATTTATGCATAATTCATTGATTAACATAAATTGTTCGATACAGTAAAGCACGACAAGCTGATGAATATATTAAAAAATATTGGAATAAACACCTGTGACCTAAGAATTATTAACAATATTTTCTGAAATCAAACATCGTATATCCGTACAGAGGCAGGATAATCCAATGATATCAAAATCAAACGTAAGCTCCGACAGGGATATATACTAGGACCCTTGCTGTCTAACATATAATCTGAAGAAATCTTCCAAGAAGCAGAAAAAGATGTTGAAGTCGGAATTCGAGTTAACGGAGAATGTATCAATAACATCAGATAAGCGTATGACACGATGGAATTTGTTGGCAGTTATGAAGCCCTCCAGAAGTTAATTAATATAATCACAGAAATAAGTCAGAGATATAGATATTCACTAAATCTTAATAAAATAAAATGTATGATGATCTCTAAGGAACAGCAAATTGGAAGAATGAGTATGAATGGTCAACCAATAGAAAGAGTAAAAGCTTACACCTACCTTGGTACGAACGTCACTGAAAATTGGGACCATTTTCGAGAAATCAAAAGTAAGATAGAGAAAGCAAAATCTACATTTCAAAAAATGGCTAAGCTATTCAAATGCCACGATTTATCAGTACGATGTTATATCTTTCCTAAACTGTTGCAGGGAGTTGTGTCGTGGACTCTCACAGACGCATCCTGCAAGAACATTGAGGTTTTCGAAATGTGGCTTTATTGTCAAATCCTGCAGATATCCTATACCGACCACGTTACTAACCAGAACGTTTTATTAATAATACAAAAAGTAAAAAAAGTTGTTAACCATAATAAAAACAGCTAAAGTCGAATACCTCCGTCACATCATGAGGAACGGCCTAAGCTACGGGTGGCTGTAATTAATTCCAAAAACAAAAGTAGAGATAAAACGAGGAAGAAGGTGAAAGATTTCTCAAATTCCTTGGATAATACCCTTGCCCGGGTAAGCAAAAGCACAATGATGATATGTCAATTAAAAGAACTAACTACGAGAAGTATTTCACGTCGAACTCCTTGTAGTTAGGACTCCCATATGACAAGAATTTGTCGTATGTGTGCTGTAGGGGGGTGAAATATGGTCTGGAGCATTGGGGTGGGGTGTAGTGGTTCCTGAACTACTCAGATCAATCCCCTTCACCCCAAAGAATTGTAACACCTACACCTACACCTACACCTACATATGATTTTCTAAAGCTTGATATTGCTTGCTTGATGTTGTAGCTGTAAATGGTTTTGAAACATTTGAATCTGCGTTTGTTAACATATTCGCTTGTTATCCTTTCTACTGTTCGTAAAGATACTCCAGTAGGTTAGTGCACAAGTTGTTTATTAATGGTTCTATTAAATTCCCAGAAAACAATATTTGATTATATTTAAACACTTTGTAAACTATAACTTAAGAGTTCTGCATCAATCTAATCTGTTTACTCATAGTACAGTATTTAACTTCTTTATGGGCCTGAATTATAAACTCGTTTTAAATTCAGTGGTTAGTTTTCTGTCCACAACGACTATATAATTACGATTGTAAAGATAAAACAATATCTGTGAAAGCAAAGTTTATTTATTGTTTAAGTAATACAATATTCTGCAGTTTAAAATATTCTTCTCAAATTATTTTAATATTGTAACGCCACTACATTTGAAACTAGCTATAAGTGTACTTAATGAAAAATAATATGATGTCATATTTAGATGATTTAGCCTTATTAAATTAATAATAATTTAACTGCAACATTTCTAAAAAATATCTAAAATTCATTGTATCAGAATAAATTGTCAAAGAAGTATACATTGAAAAGACATGCTTCTTCCTTAATGTCATACAGTTTAAACTAAATTGATCAGATTAATCATTTATTGCTTTTAGAACTCATCAGTTTTAAATATATTATACAATATTTAAATCTATGCCCTTGATTGGGATTACTATTACTCGTGAGGAGGGTAAAATGTGCACCGAAATGCGTTTTATCATATTAAATGGTGTGTTTTGAGCATTAACGTGCAGGCGTTTTTGTATACGTGATAATTTATTGGACAGTTATTTCCTTTCTACAATAAAAAGCTTTCGATATCATCATTTATCGATTGTAGTGTGATACTGATTTGTAGCTTAGGGCGAGGGACTGCTATTTTAAAAAAGAAAATTGTAATAGTAATATGAAAGAAAAATTATAGTTTTGTTGATCCAAAATAACTTTACTCAAAATACGACATAACAATGAAAACACAAACAAATATTCCTCTTTTTATGGCTGTTCCATGTGACTGTGTATAATAAAAATAAAATACTAATGTAACGAGAGAAGTTTCGACTATCGTAAAGCTTTAGGTCTTAATATATTAATTACAATTATATTCAACCTAAAAAATAAGTTTATCCGTAACATGTTTTCACGTCGAAATCAAAGAAATAATCATCTTTTACCTGATTGAAAATGAAGTTGATTATTAAATAAGACGTCAAAAATTAACTGTCTTCAACAACGTTAATATTGTACCAACTGTAACATTTTTTTAACAAAATCAGCTTAAATTTAAGCTTAAAAATCAGCCCTAAGAAAGGGTAACCAACAACAGAATTAGGGAAATAATGAA
Source organism: Diabrotica balteata (assembly GCA_918026665.1). Classification (NCBI taxonomy): domain Eukaryota; kingdom Metazoa; phylum Arthropoda; class Insecta; order Coleoptera; family Chrysomelidae; genus Diabrotica; species Diabrotica balteata. The sequence goes on from OU898282.1 coordinate 50,924,344, forward strand.
TGTGAAACACACAATAGTAGTTGACATTAGTACCAAACAGCTTAGATGGTATGGACACGTACAAAGAATGTCCGAAGAACGACTCCCGAAACAAATCCTAACGTGGACCCCTCATGGTAGACGAAAAAGAGGAAGACCCCGCCTTAGTTGGAGAGAAGGCATAAATCGAAGTATGAGAGAAAGAGAATTAGATGAAGACCTTTGGATGGACCGAAGTGAATGGCGACTAGGCATCGGAAGACGTAGGAGAACGTTTTAAAACAGATATATATATATATATATATATATATATATATATATATATATATATTATATATATATATATATATATATATATATATATATGTGTATATAGCTTAAATTTAATTTTTAATGTAATAGATGCTGTTGCCTTATAGTTGTTTTCAAGTGTGAAAAAACAAAAGAGCACCGGCAGTATTCGCTGAAATATAAAACCTTCAGAAGACCATCGTATAGAGGTGAATATATCCGCGTTTGGTGCAGAAAGTGTAGTAGTCGTATTTATAACGTTGACAGTCAGCAATCTCTATACCTTTTAAAGGGTTTTCTTGGTGGCCTTGTACATACTGATTGATTCCCGATTAAAGTAAGTTTAATTTTCACTACAAAATCAAAAAGTACCACCTGGAACGCTACTTAAAGGCCCTGAGAGACTCTTAAGTCGTAACATGTCTAGTACAGCTCCCCTACACTTACCTGTTCGAAGTCGACATTAAACTCTAGGACCTTTATATCATTGTACCTGATACACAACATATTATATATATATATATATATATATATATTATATATATATATATATATATATATATATATATATATATATATGAATATATTGGGTATTACAGTCAATCATCATCATCATCCAGCCGAATTTTCACATCCATTGTTGTATATAGGCCTCCTCCAAACGTCTCCAGTTCTCTCTATCTCTGGCTGCTGCAATCCAGTTTGTTTCTATTCTCCATAGGTCGTCGGTCCATCGGGTGGGTGGTCTGCCTCGACTTCGCTTGTCGGCTCTTGGTCTCCACTCCAATAATCTCTTCGTCCATCTTCCGTCTTTCATGCTAGCAACATGTCCAGCCCACCTCCACTTTTGTTTATTGATTCGCAGTATAATATCGTCTACGCCAGTTCGTCGGCGTATCTCCTCATTTCTTAAGCGATCTTTCAAGGTCAGGCCCAGCATTGATCTCTCCATTCGCCTTTGTGTTACCCTCAGTTTTTCGGCAGTAGCTTTCGTTAAAGTTAAGGTCTCTGCTCCGTAGGTCAAGACTGGTAAGATGCATTGGTTAAATGCCTTTCTTTTCAGGTGAATTGGGATATTTGTTTTAAAAATGTCTCTCATCCGTCCATATGCCGCCCATCCCAACATGATTCGTCTATTTAGCTCGCAGGTTTGGTTGTCTCTGGTTATTCTAATTTCATGATCCAAGTATGTGTATTTATCGACTAATTCTACCTTGTTGTTATTGATCTGTATCTCTTCGCTGGGAACCATATTGGTCATCATTTTGGTTTTCTGGAAATTAATCTCCAGCCCAGTTTCTTGTAGTATGTCATTCAGTTCTTGAAGCATGTCTTTGATCTCTTCCAGATTATCTGACAGAAGCACGATATCGTCCGCAAAACGTAGATGGTTTAATCTTTCTCCATCGATGGATATTCCTTTCTGTTGCCATGTTAGTCTTTTAAATGCATACTCAAGGACGGTAATGAACAGCTTTGGTGACATGGTATCTCCTTGCCTGACTCCCCGTTTTATCTTTATTTTATTAGTTGCAGAATATAGACTTATGGTTGTTGTGGCATTTTCATATATATTTTTAATTATAAATATTACAATATCTGTGGTCGATCCTGCAATCTTGTAGTGCTCTTAAGATGGACGGTAGTTCCACTGTATCAAATGCCTTTTTAAAGTTTACAAATATCAATGCCAAGGGACGGTTATATTCGTTAGTTTTTTCTATTAGGGTTTTTAGGCACTGCAGGCGATCGTTTGTGCCGTAATTAGGGCGGAAACCAGCTTGTTCCCGAGGTTGGTAAAAATCCAGCTTTGTCTCTAATCTATTCGTTATTATTCGGGTGTATAATTTATAAAGATGGTTAAGGAGACTGATTGGTCTGTATCTTTCCAGGTCTGCTACATCTCCCTTCTTGTGTAAGAGTACAGTTATTGAATTATTCCACTTTGTTGGGATATTTTAATTCCATAGGCATAGATTAAAGAGCTTTTGAATTTTGGCTATCAGTACTGAGCCTCCTATCTTTATCGCTTCCGTGACGACACCGTCCTCCCCGGAGCTTTGTTATTCTTCATCTTTTTTAGGGCCTTGTAAATTTCGCACAAGGAGATTTCTGGAATATCTTTGGAACCCTGATTTTGAACCTTCCTCTGTTGATATTCGACTATATCTAGAGTCGATTGAGTTTGTCTTGAGTCTTGAGTTTCAATATTTGTTTATTTCCATTTGTGAGTTTGCGTCTCATTATTTTCATACTCTTATTTTCCTCAATGGTTTTGATGATTTTCTCATCTTTGTATTTTCTTAAGTCTTTTCTGATTTCTTTTAATACTTCCTTGTTTATTCTATTTATATCGTCGTTACTAGAGTTTTTGTCGCTTCTCAGTATTCTTCTTTGTTCCATTTTTTTCTGTGTTTCCAGACTAATTTTTTCTTCCTTCACGCTTTTTGGGCAGCATTTCTTTTGAGCTTCTGTTATTGCTTCTACTATTATGTCATTTAGAATGTTAGTATCATTTGTTGATGATTTTTCTTGAAGGAATTTACCGATATGATCTTCAAAATTTTGTTCGTTGTTTGGATGTGTCCATCTGTTTATTTGCTTCTTTTTTATCAGATTGTGTAGTTCATAGTTGGTATTTAACACACTCGTGGCTCTCACCATACGACGGTCGCTTGATTTCGCAAATTTATTTAGCACTGTCACATCTGTAAATATGTATCTTTTATCAGTGATAAAGTAATCGATCTCGTTTGTCGTGTTCCCATCTGGGCTTTTCCACGTCCATCTGCGGTGAGGTTTCTTGTAATAGTAACTGTTCATTAGGAATAGGTTTTTCTCTAGTGAGAAGTTTAAAAGAGTGTCGCCACGGTCGTTCCATCCCTGACTTCCAAAATTTCCAAGAGCAGTTTCTGCTGGATCCAGTTTTGTTCCTATTTTGGCGTTAAAGTCTCCACATATAACTGTGAAATGTGTGCGGTTGTTTGTGATGGCTGTATTTAAATCATCATAAAAGACTTCGATCTCCTCGTCTGTATATTCTGTTGTTGGAGCATAGACTTGGATTACTTTTAGATTATATCTAGTATTTATTTTAAAGGTGGCATATGTAACTCTAGTGGATACTGATTGGACAGTTTTTTAGATTTCCTGCTAGCTGTTTGTTTATGAATCCGACGCCTCCTACTGACTTATGTTGTTCTCCGTGATAGTAAAACAAGTGATTACAGTCAATACTGGCCTTTAAATAAAACTCTTTAAGGTTTGTTGAGCTTTCGAGTTTATTTAACTCTTTTTTAAAACATACTAAAAATTAAAATAAAAAACTACATTAGAACAATGGAGTTGTATCTTTAACAGGCTTACCCTTGTGAGGATTTTATTATAAAAATTAGCAAAATTACATAACATTTGCCATTATTAATTTGATTTTATTTTTCTTTCTGTCGAAACTTATTCCTATGGTTTCCATTTCTCTTCTATTTTTTATATTTATTTCGGATATATAAATTTAGGAAACATTAGATATTAGCAACTTTTTTTATTTTAATCATTGCAAGAGATAGTTTTCTGACAATTTTACAAAATTTAATTTTTTTACCTTTCAATTATTATACAAAAAAGTGTACATTAAAAGTTATAAATAAAGTCTTTTTTGTGTAGAAGTGCTATTAAATATTGCACACTTAGTTTTATCAAAATCATGGCAACACCGAATCAATTCACGGAGCAATTAACCGATGACAGTGAAAGATACATTTTCTGATGACAGCGACGATTATTACCAATTCGCCATTTACACAATATACTTGTACATCATAAAAATTGTAATATACATTCAACAAAACAAAGTCTTATAGTACTAATATCTAAATTATTAAGCCTTGGGTGGCAATATTACAAGTGCAATAAACATTTTTATATCGTTCACATTCTACATCTACAATATAGTGTACTTTCGGTGTTTTAGAAGTTTGGATCTATTTCAATCATTAACTGACCTAATCACACCCACATCAGACGTGTTCTCATATAACCCATAAAACAGAAAAATGTCACCCATTCATTTTTTCGTTCCGCTTCAAATTTCATTACCAAAGTTTTAAAAGGGTCTTTGTTGAAATTAGAAGCGAACCCCAAAGTGTAACTGATATATTCAGAATTGCCTATAGAGTGGTTCACTGTATGACGGGGTAGACTTGTTTTTATTTACTTAGGATATTTGTTTAAGAGGGACCTTTCGAAGTGTAAACACTTTTTGTTGATCTTCATTATAAAGCCCAGTTTTCTTTGGAACGGTGATAATGTGTTGTGTGTATAAATATAAAAAGCTGAACAAAAAATTTAACACCTAAACATTCACAATTAGAACTTATAGCAGTTTATATATAGCAGTTTACAAATGTTTGAATAGTGTTTAGAAATTCGATGTACGACTTTCTAATTTTACTAAGAATATTTTAAATCTAAAGTAATCTACTAACAAGAACCGTTTTAAAGCGACATTGCTCTGATTTAAGTACACTGAACATTGTGGACCTGAAATGAAAATTCAATAAAAACCAGGTGAAAAACTTTACAGGAAAGTAAAAGAAATATTACGTAAAATTAGCTGTGAAATGGCAATGATCTCCTAGGTGTTTGGTTTCCAGGGTGATCTCGTCTCCTAGAGTTTCATGTTAATTTCTCTTTAAATCAGTCGACAGCCATTACCCTGGAAGTTTTCCAGTTTTCCATAAATGACTTCAAAATACCCCATGTAACTTTATATAAAATTTCAAAAAATTATCTAGAATATTATTTTTTAAATTTGGTTCTTTTAAGCACTTGGTAGTACTGATAAAGTGCAAGGTGATAGATGTTATCAAAGAATATAGGCGTATGTGCATCTATATTCGTTAATAGTATAATCTCCCTTGTAGCAGCCCCCGCCTTTTACTTTCACATGTGCTCTTTCGCACGTACTAGTACACAGATATTCTTTAAGTTACATAGTTAAGGTATACTACATTATATATATATATATATATATATATATATATATATATATATATATATATATATATATTTATACTACATGTAGTAACAGCATTGATTGTACTCAGTGTGAAGCTAAGTATGTTGGTGAGACCGGAAGAAATCTCTCAAATCGCATTATTTCTCATAAAAGTGATTGCAGAATTAAGAAACCATCTTGTACTTTGGCAGAGCATGTAATAGACAAAGACCATATTATGGTTTTTGATAATATTAAAATTTTATGTAGTGAAAGTGATAAATTTAAAAGAACTTTTTTAGAAATGGTTTGTATTAGCAAAAGTGATAATAATTTAAACAGAAGGTCAGAAATTCAAAATCTAAGCAAAATTTATAATTATATTATTTCTATGTAGTTTATATATGAAATCAGTAAAATATCACATTTTGATTTAAGTTTCCATGTATTTGTTACATTTTTTCAGGCATCATTCAATGGTGAATAAATCTTATTTTTTTTTTGTTACTAAACAAAAAATAATTTTTAAACAAAATTTTATTTTTGACAATATAATTGACAAAAATAAAAAATTTTAAGTTGGTATTTATGACATTCAGGGTTATTTGTAACTATTCAATTTTATTTACAAATTCAATTGTTTTTTGTTAAGAAAATTTTTCAAAATTATATTAAAAATTTCAGAGAAACATTTATTTGAATGGAACATTTTTAGATTAATATTTTTTGTAATATGTTAGCAGCATTTTTATATACAAAACTAATTTTATTTGGTGAGTTAACAAAATTTTTTATTTTTAGTTCAACTTTGTAAGATATTTTGTATTTTTTAGCAGCTCTTGATAATAATTGTAAACAAAATTGAAAGCTCGAGTAAAAAATAGTCAACAAATAGCCCCTTTTATTGACTCCATCCCATTCAAAACAGTTTTTATTTTTTCCACACTATGTTACCAATCAAACGAGGAGAACTAGGGAATGGTGAATTGTTACCAATGAAATAGGGGAAACTATGGAATAGTGAAGTCAATATTAGAAAATTAAATAAAATGGATGGTTAAGTAGAATTTAAAATTAATTTATAATTATTTACATAAAAAGGTTAAATAACCAGGAATGTAATGAATATAAAAGAAAATAGAAAATTTACTGAGAGCACTACAAAGAATTAGGCTTAGCTCAAGCAAATGAGAGTTCTCAGAGAGGAGGTTGGCACGTTTGCTTGCCTGTAGTAACTTGAAGTTAGAGCAGATCAATCCTAGGATGATCTTGGGATGGGCGCCAGGGTGAATTTAGAATTTCACTCCAATTTGAGGTATATATGGTTATATAACTGAAAATAAAAAAAGATAGGAAACAAATAAAAATCTGAAATGCTTTATACACTATATATTATAATTCTATTATCCCAGCCCTATATTTATATACACTAAAGAATTATTAACGTATATTCCCAAAATATATATTTACAAGAAAAAATTACTAAAAATATGACCCAAAAAATATATATACACAAGTTGATCTAACTGTCCTCTAACAATGAGGAAAAGGTTAAGTTAACAATATTGAACTATCTCACATGGAGTAAATAGTAATAAAAATATAAAATAATTAAATAGTTACCATTGCGCAGTTTAAAATCTGAAACTAGTCAGTTAAGAACCTAGAGCCATACATACTTCAATCTGATATATAAAGGTACATACAGATTACCATAAAATTGGATACTATATCCTGACACCTTAATATTACTTAAATAATAGAACCCTTAATGGGTTCTATAAAATATTAAAAAAAAATGCAAAATAAGTATGAAAGAATAAAAATACAAGTAAAAGGATTCAGCAAGGTGAGGGTACTAGCAGAGATTGTGCACAACGCTGTTTCGTAAACCCACTTAGGCTGACGGCCTAAGTATCCAAGGATATAAGTGTAGGTTATAAAAAAAATTAAATTATTATTAAATATTATATGAATTGTCCTTAATAAACCCTATGATGAGATTGCTGTGAAGGGGTTCCCTTCCTCAGCTGCCTGATGTCCAGGTAGAGGGTGGTCTCTGGAATGGCTCAGCCTGTTCGTGTGAGCTGCCTGGCAGATCAACCAGAAAAAGGCAAATAAAAATTCTCCTCTTCCCCAACTTAAAGTCCTATTTCTTTGCCGGATCCCAAGTACTTCCACCAGATTAAAATTCCTTCTTCCCCAAATCCAAAAAAAAAATAAAAGGTATGTCCAAAAACTTCAAGTCGTTGCCGGCAGGCTACAAAAACAGAAAGCCTTTTTATTCAATGTTCTTGTACTTCATAGATTTTTTTTTAGTAACAAAAACTGGGATATAGTTGTCATTAAGTGACCTTGACATAAATATTTAATATTTCCACAGCGGAATTTACTTATATATGTAAATATAAAAAGAAATAATAATGATTTTTGGATATGTCTAGCAAAGTGAGAAGATTTGAAAAAAAATGGGGACTGGAAAATTTAAATGAAAGATGTAGGTGTTTGAAAAAAACTTACCAGAATCTTTCTAGGGATTCTCTTCCATAAAACAATAACTTCTCCAAATAAAATTTCTCCAAACTAAATAACTTCTTAAAAATAACCGAACCAAAACTCCTTATATTTCCCAAAAAAAAATAAAACTTAAACTTTCTTCTAGTTTTCCTAAGATTCTGCCTGCCGTGATAAAATTATCGACTTCTCTTGTTGAAGTTTGGTTCTAAAATGAATCAGGGGAATATGGCCGATGGCCAATATTCGTTTTTCCTATACAAGGTAATCGATTATCTTATCGATATCGATGTTCGATATATATATTGATATATAGTTCGAAAGTCATAAAATGAACTATTAGAGATCGTATTGTTGGTTGCATACTCCAACGGCGGCAAATTAGAGTAGATTAGATTACTAACGATTGTATCGTTACAATCTCCTACAACTCGGGAAAAAAAAAAGAAAAGCTATTTTCTTTTTTTTTTTTTTTCTTTTCTTACTGGGAAACAAATGATATAATACCCATTAAATGGTTTGTATGTTGTTGAAATATTGAATGATATGTGGACTGACTTATAAACATACCTCTAATTGCATAATGAAAAGTTAAAGGTAAATTTTCCAATTAAATATTGAATTAACATATACTGAGTTGCTTAAACTGTGGAAACCACATTTAAATGAATAAACACTAACTAAATATACTTGACAGTAATCACACACCGTGGGATCCAACACTAGTGTGAATACTAAACCACATAATACAGTGATTCAGATATTACTCTGATCACATATAATTCATTGCACAGAGTCTTTCATCTGTGACTTACATAATAACTAATAAATCAAAAGTGGTTGAAGTCAATCTAGCGGATTTAATAAAACCCCATATTATAATTGCTTCAACACCCAAACACTCAACTACAACTAAAGGTAGGAGCAAACAAACTATACACTCACTAAAATCAAATAACCAACAACTTCTATCTTTACATCGGGCTCGAACGATTAAAAATAACCACAAATTTAAGAGCCGTGTAAGAGAAGTCGTAAAACTCAACCACCATAAAAGTAGGAGCGACCAAAACAGATACCAAACCAAATAAATAACAACTTCCACTTTTACATCTGACTCAAACGATTAAAATTAACCACAAATTTAAGAGCCATGTAAAAGGAGTTGCTACACTCTACCATCAATAAAGATAGGAGTGACTAAAATACACACGAAATATCACCAAATAAATAACTTCCACTTTCACATCAGACTCGAACGATTAAAAATAACCACAAATTTAAGAGTCTCGTAAAAGGAGTTCTAACACTCTACCACCAATAAAGGTAGGAGTGACCAAAATGCATACCAAATATAACCATAGGTAAACTACACATACTCAAATAATTATCGCTGAATGGGTAAGGTAAACCAAATTGACTCAACAAGGGACACCAGATTTATATATATTGCATATCCAAAGTGAGACAATCAGGCAAATTGTATAACCATTCGCAATATAACAACTAAACTCAAATAAAATTGAACATGTCGACCAACACATTAATACGGATGTACCAACGTAAAAAAAACTAGTACTAAGAGCCAAATCCAAAATCGATTCTACCCTAGACAACAGATTTATATTTAATATATCCAAGGAGAACAATCAGTCTGGTTTAAGGCTTCTTGCTAAACAATGACTAACATTAAGCTATATGGAAGGATAAAGTTTACTTGATACCAGGTGACTATGCAATGACTACAACGACATTGGATTATAAGAGACTATTCACCTATATTCAGTTTATATGCTGTTATGAAATCAAACCATCATAGAAAAAAAAATCGGCCGTATAGTCCTTAACTAGTATACAGCAATAATCTGGCATTCAATAATGTTCGTTGACTAGGCCGAACATCCGGAAGAATCCCAACTCATCTTCCTAGGACTCCCTTTCGTGTCCTTGAAAATTAATGAACCCCAGATTAACGTGCATAACCAGCAGATTCTACACACCAAAAAGATGAATGGTTATGACCATTATATAAACCAATGAAGGTATAGGTACCAGTATGAAATTATCAAGACAAATATAGCTAACTAATTCTGGACTTCTGTACCTATAGCATAAAGCTACAATGGATGAATAAGAATAGCCAGAAGAGCACATCAGATGTTGGAGACATCCCTATTAACGTACTAACCATAAAGTAGTCGACTACAGAAACACATACTAAAATAAACCGGACTAGAGTGCACGTAAACCAATTTCCCATGAAACTGCAGATTGAAGTTGTCTCTAGTCGCTAAACAAAATTTTTGAATTTGTGGAGAAAGTTAGGATTCAACTAAAATATCCATTTGTCCTTCTACCAGAACATCATTAAAGATATCTATATTATAATATGTCTAAACTAAATGAGCTAAATAAACTAAGTAGTTAACCACAATAAGAATACCATCACTTATAATCAATAGTTTGATAAAAAAAATAGACTGAAGACAGATATCTAAAGGTTTGATACATAATATATAGGCTATACCTATTTAACTACTATCATGAGGAGATCTAACATCTGGGAAGACGTGTATATTATAACGACAAAAAACCATGAGCTATGAAATCCGCCCCTTATCGAGGTACCAATTGATAAGGTTAACAGGTTTCGAACCCACGTTCTACACCGTTAAACAACACAGTCAGCATTTGCCAAAGATGAGTAATCTCAACAATTTGTATCTCTATGCATCTCAATAAATATGTAGACATTATAGTGAATTGACAGAGGTTGACTTTAATAAATCAACTTGTTTCCAATTCCTTATAAAAATAAGTTAACTATATAGTATTTCTCAACTGTATAGTATTAAGGCTTGATAGACCAAATGGAAATAATAACCTTCCAGACTAATACGAACTTTATACTAACTTTCTCAATACAAATATCAAAATCGTAACCAAAATACATAAAACATATCCAAACCGTATGAAAACAACTATGTACCAAGGATGACAGTTCTGTACCAGTATTTTTGCTATATAATTAGGTAAAAATTATTATCTAACTAACAATAAACATTTAATAGTAACAAACTCAAAATAAATAAATACAACACAGCATTTATCCGGGGTTTTCAAATCAAAATCCTATCCAAATCCTAATCATGAACTAACCAAGTATTACCAAAAAAAATAAGAAGGAGGAATTAACTTAAGCAAGGTTGTTAAGTTACATCTTCTTCTGATGATGAAGAGTCCAAATCATTGACAGTATTATCTGGCAGTAAATCCTTTACGTGGAATTGACCGATACGTTTGTTAGACAAACTATCTTTCAGTTCATAGACTAAAGGAGAAATTACCTTACTGACAATACAAGGAATGTATTTCTGGCAGAACTTGGCAGAAATCGCATTTCCCTTACTAGACTTAACGAAGTTCCGTTTTAATACCCGATCGCCAACAAAGAATCGCACGTCTCTTTTCCTCAGATTATAATGACCTCGTGATCGAAGGTAAGAAGATTTCAACTTTTTCCTAATATCGGCAAAGATAGGAGGTAGATGCTGAAGATCATCTAACCGATGGAGGTTCTCTGAAATTTGAGGAAGATTTACCGAATTGTCTGAAATTAAACCGAAATAGTCACCGGATAAAGGCACGTTTCGGCCGAAATTTAAGTAAGCTGGAGAACATTTGGTAATCTCATGGACAGACGTTCTTATAGCCTGAGCTATGGAATGGATGTATTGGTCTCAAGCTCGATGGTCTTCGTAAGTATAAGATCTTAAAGCAGTTACGATACTGCGATTCACACGTTCGCTATGGTTCGCCTGTGGATGATATGCAGCGTTATAAAAAATCTTTTGTACCTTATATTTACTGAGAAGGTCTTTAAAGGCCTTAGATACAAACTGAGGACCATTATCACACGATACTATTTGTGGAACACCAAATAACAAGAAGACTTGCTCCTCTAAAAATTTAACGATAGCAGGAACAGTAGCCTTACGAAGCGGAAAAACTAAAGGAAATTTTGTAAAATAGTCAACGACTACCAAACAATATGTATTCCCATTGTAACTACGGGGGTATGGTCCAATAAGATCCATAGAGATCATTTGCCATGGGAAGTTAATGTTCCTAAAGGAACCCATTAATCCAGCTTGTGGCATATTCCTGGGCTTGCATGTAGCACAAACTTTACATCTGGATATATATCGTTTAATTGCATACCGCATGCCAGGCCAATAGTATAATTCAGCTATTCTACTAAATGTTTTATAAAACCCAAAGTGACCTGCTGTCACATTATCATGAAATGAAGTCAAGATTTCATCCCTATTTACTGTGGGGACTACTATTTTCCAATCCGACATATTACTTAAAATTTCTGTGGAACTAACAATATGTTTGTAAAGAACATTGTTTTCCACCTTGAAATCAGGATACCGATCCGGTTCTTGAGCAACCCTAACCAACATCTTTTGATACCATGCATCTGGAATTAAAGTAGCCAAATCAAGAATATTAACATCAAAAGTACGCGACAAGGCATCAGCTACTACGACACCATTGGCTTTGCGATGTACGATATTATAGTCAAAAGCTGAAAGTTTGCAAATCCAACGGGATAAACGTTGTGATGGATTACGCATGGAATGTAGCCATAATAAAGAGCTATGATCGGTAATGAGTGTACACTTACGACCCTCTAAATAATACCGGAACGCCTCTAAGCCATGAATAATAGCTAGGAGTTCACGCTCTGTAGTGGAATAATTCTTCTGAGCCTTGTTGAGCTTCTTACTAGTGTAAGCTATAGGGTGTTCCGCTCCATCTTTCATCTGAAAGAGGACACCACCTGAAGCAGTATTGGAACAATCTGTCATGAGATAAAAGTGTTCGTTAAAGTCTGGAGACATCATATCAGGAGCACTAGTGAGAGCTTCTTTAATAAGCCGGAAGGCATCATCGGCTTCAGAAGTCCAGGTAATAGTCTGGCCCTTTTTCCTATTTTTAAGGAGATCAGTAAGTGGAGACAATAAGGTGGAGTAGGAAGGTACGAACCGACGATAATACCCACACATTCCCAAGATCCTACGTAGTTGGGTAGTGGTTTTCGGTATTGGAAAATCCTTAATAGCAGTTACCTTATCAGGATCTGCCTGCAAACCTCGACTATCGACAACATATCCCAGAAACTTAAGATTAGGACGACAGAAGTTACATTTTTCTATATTAACTGTTAAATTCGCCTCTTGAAGGCGAGAAAACACTTTCTCTAAAATCTCATATGTACATCAAAATCAGGAGTTACAACTATAATGTCATCTAAGTAATAAAACACATATGGTTCCAATTGTGGACCAATGACTAAGTCCATCAGACGACACATGGTCTGAGGAGCTGACACAAGACCAAAAGGCATAGTGACAAATTGAAAGAGACCTTTACCACTGACAGCAAAAGCAGTATATTTCTTACTTTCTTCACTCAAAGGAATTTGTAAGAAGGCCTTGGATAAGTCAATGGAAGAGATGTATTTCGCATTCTGAAGTTTGCTTAATATAACATCTATTCGAGGGATAGGATAAGCGTCCCTATTCGATGTGATACTATTTAATTTCCGACCATCAAAACAAATTCTGAATGATCCATCCTTCTTCTTTGTAAGCCACAGAGGACTACAATATGAAGAGGTAGAAGGTTCGATAATGTTTAAGGAGAGCATTGAATCGATTTCTTTACCTAAATCTGCTTGCCATGCTTGAGGTATGGGATATTGATACTGTCTAAAAGGAGTGGAAGTTTTCACTTCAATAGTATGAGATATTAAATGTGTACGGCCTAGTTTGTCTTTCGAAGAGATCGAAGAAAATTTGGACATAATGGCCTCTAATTGTTTCTGTTCTGAAACTGATAAACTAGAGAAATCATGGATGACAGTAAGAGTGGATAAATTCAGTGGAGAAATACACAATGAAAAGTCTGAACAATCTAAGGTACTATTAAATATATTTAGAAAATCCATGCCAAGAATTATGGAATTTTGTACAGAAGGTATTATATAAAACGTAATGTTTCTCCTAATATTAGCAACTAAAATTTCAGTTTCAAATTTACCTACTATAGATTGGATTGTTCCATCTGCAGTTGAAACTTGCAGGGAGGAAATAGGTGAAATGCTAATGTTAGCTTTATCTAACAATTCCAATGAGTGGGAACCTAATAATGAGATATTAGAGCCACTATCCAATAATGCCAAACAAGATTGTCCTAGAATCTCAATTTGGAGATATGGTCGATTATCGTTACATTTCTTAACTAATAAAGAATTTATATCTAAGCCAGAGACTCTAGATATAGAATAGTCATTATAAGGTACTAATATAGAACCATCATTATCATTTTTAATATCAAAACTTGGTACAGATGACAGAACTGTTTCCTGGTCCATATTATTAACATAATTACACCTAACATTTACTAAAGGAGAAGATACTCTAGAATTGAGAACGTCAGAATGGAATGCTTTGGGTTTCCAAGTTACTTTTTCCCTTGATTCGACTTGTTGTGGCGTTTGTGCTTTGTTGAATGTTTCTCTGATGGGGGACCTGACCTTGACTTGCTGGGCCCTGCTTGACCTACATTTCCTTCCACGACAGTGGTTGTACTCCCTGATGGGATTGTAGACAGAGGAACGCTCAGGGTACGAGCCTCGGTCTGCTCGTTTCCCGAACACTTATAGCAATTCCTCTTGAGGGTGTTATCTCTCCCACAACCATGACAAAATATATGCGTCCTTGGTTTTCCACATTCATAAAATGTGTGTCCAGCTTCATGGCAATTCCAACAAGATAGAGAATTTAATACTGACATGTTACGCTCTCGAGATTTCTGATGCCATGAACGATTTTGAAATTGGTAAGGACTGGACGAAGGACCTTAGGTAGGTCAAGATGAGGTTGGAGGATGTGAAGACCAAGACAGAGTTTCTTCAATTCTTTTACATTTATCGGTAAAATCTTCTATGCTGTGGATATCCACTAAGGCTAACTGAGCATGATAGAGAGGTAACAAACCTTTTAAAGTGATTTTGATTTTAGCAGAGTCAGATAAGGGAGAATCTAATCTACTGCACATACCCAAAATATTATTGATGAACATAGTAACTGATTCACCAGATTTCTGTTTACGGGATTTGATCTCATCCAGTAGATCATCCTGGAACGAATAGGGGAGAAAATCAGATTTCAACTTCTGTACCAAATCAGACCAACAAGACAAACGACCCCTATTATTCATAAACCACGTAAATGCAGAATCTGTGAATAGTTCAGCTGAAGCAGCAAAAAGATCATCCTCTGAAACACCTCTAGATATCCTTAGACATTCGACACGCTCTAAAAACGAAATAACATCGATATGTTGAGTTTGACCGGAAAAAGTAATACCCCATTTATGCACTTGAACTGGTTTGGAATAGGAAAAACTAGGGACTATGTTAATTGGAGCATTAGGAGTGGATGAAGCAATAGGGTTAACTCTAGAGTCGAGTTCACCCTCCAAAGTAAGTATCCTAACCGAGACAGACCTTTTAAAGGAGTGTTGATCCTCATCAATGCAACTCAGCAAGTGGACACGACCTGAAATGTGTGCTAAGCGAGAAGTCAGTCGACCATATTGACTATCATGTACACTTCCTCTAAACTCGCCTATTTTCTGAGCTAAGTCATCGAGAGTCAGGGATATTCCTTGCTGTTGTTCTTCAAAAGGAATCGATCCAGCAGAAATTTGAGTAAAACTCCTATTGCCTTCCTCCTGTTTCAAAGCTCCACGCAAGACCTTGCGCTTTGCATCAACATTAGGTAAATCCTCAATATTGATACCCCTAATTTTGAGTTCATAATCCAACTCACTAACCAATAAATGTTCTACTTTAAATGTAGACATAATGAGAATATTTCAAATAATGAATCTCTACAACACACCACAAGACCACAGTATATACCAAACAAGTCAAATTATAGTAATGTAAATTGGTATTAATATTATGAAAAAAATATTAATTCAATATAACAAAAATATTAAAATAATCACAAATATATCAAAATATTAAGTTTAGAAAATATACTCAAATAGTGTTTAAATAAGATCAGACCACAATTATTAAAATATACTTAAAATTTATCAAATTGATTGTACTGTACTGCCCCAATGTATCTTAACTAACTACACAGTATGTATGATGGTATATAAACTGCGTACAAGATTATCTAATATAAGTGTATATAGCCACAGTTACCAAATATATCTAAATATAATAACACTAAAATATAACTTATGTTACTACTAAGGCCCCACGTTGGGCGCCAATTGTTACCAATCAAACGAGGAGAACTAGGGAATGGTGAATTGTTACCAATGAAATAGGGGAAACTATGGAATAGTGAAGTCAATATTAGAAAATTAAATAAAATGGATGGTTAAGTAGAATTTAAAATTAATTTATAATTATTTACATAAAAAGGTTAAATAACCAGGAATGTAATGAATATAAAAAAAAATAGAAAATTTACTGAGAGCACTACAAAGAATTAGGCTTAGCTCAAGCAAATGAGAGTTCTCAGAGAGGAGGTTGGCACGTTTGCTTGCCTGTAGTAACTTGAAGTTAGAGCAGATCAATCCTAGGATGATCTTGGGATGGGCGCCAGGGTGAATTTAGAATTTCACTCCAATTTGAGGTATATATGGTTATATAACTGAAAATAAAAAAAGATAGGAAACAAATAAAAATCTGAAATGCTTTATACACTATATATTATAATTCTATTATCCCAGCCCTATATTTATATACACTAAAGAATTATTAACGTATATTCCCAAAATATATATTTACAAGAAAAAATTACTAAAAATATGACCCAAAAAATATATATACACAAGTTGATCTAACTGTCCTCTAACAATGAGGAAAAGGTTAAGTTAACAATATTGAACTATCTCACATGGAGTAAATAGTAATAAAAATATAAAATAATTAAATAGTTACCATTGCGCAGTTTAAAATCTGAAACTAGTCAGTTAAGAACCTAGAGCCATACATACTTCAATCTGATATATAAAGGTACATACAGATTACCATAAAATTGGATAATATATCCTGACACCTTAATATAAGGGTTCTATAAAATATTAAAAAAAAATGCAAAATAAGTATGAAAGAATAAAAATACAAGTAAAAGGATTCAGCAAGGTGAGGGTACTAGCAGAGATTGTGCACAACGCTGTTTCGTAAACCCACTTAGGCTGACGGCCTAAGTATCCAAGGATATAAGTGTAGGTTATAAAAAAAATTAAATTATTATTAAATATTATATGAATTGTCCTTAATAAACCCTATGATGAGATTGCTGTGAAGGGGTTCCCTTCCTCAGCTGCCTGATGTCCAGGTAGAGGGTGGTCTCTGGAATGGCTCAGCCTGTTCGTGTGAGCTGCCTGGCAGATCAACCAGAAAAAGGCAAATAAAAATTCTCCTCTTCCCCAACTTAAAGTCCTAGTTCTTTCCCGGATCCCAAGTACTTCCACCAGATTAAAATTCCTTCTTCCCCAAATCCAAAAAAAAATAAAAGGTATGTCCAAAAACTTCAAGTCGTTGCCGGCAGGCTACAAAAACAGAAAGCCTTTTTATTCAATGTTCTTGTACTTCATAGTTTTTTTTTTTAGTAACAAAAACTGGGATATAGTTGTCATTAAGTGACCTTGACATAAATATTTAATATTTCCACAGCGGAATTTACTTATATATGTAAATATAAAAAGAAATAATAATGATTTTTGGATATGTCTAGCAAAGTGAGAAGATTTGAAAAAAAAAATGGGGACTGGAAAATTTAAATGAAAGATGTAGGTGTTTGAAAAAAACTTACCAGAATCTTTCTAGGGATTCTCTTCCATAAAACAATAACTTCTCCAAATAAAATTTCTCCAAACTAAATAACTTCTTAAAAATAACCGAACCAAAACTCCTTATATTTCCCAAAAAAAAAATAAAACTTAAACTTTCTTCTAGTTTCCCTAAGATTCTGCCTGCCGTGATAAAATTATCGACTTCTCTTGTTGAAGTTTGGTTCTAAAATGAATCAGGAGAATATGGCCGATGGCCAATATTCGTTTTTCCTATACAAGGTAATCGATTATCTTATCGATATCGATGTTCGATATATATATTGATATATAGTTCGAAAGTCATAAAAATGAACTATTAGAGATCGTATTGTTGGTTGCATACTCCAACGGCGGCAAATTAGAGTAGATTAGATTACTAACGATTGTATCGTTACAACTAGTCACAAGTACTTATTTTTTCATTTACTTACTTACTTTTATATATATATATATATATATATATATATATATAAATATATATATATATATATATATATATATATATATATATATATATATATATATATATATATAAATATATATATATATATATATATATATTATATATATATATATATATATATATATATATATATATATATGTAAAAGTAAACCTATGTTTATTTTAAATGAAACAGCAGGGTTTAGTTATTTTTAGTTATTTAAAGTTTTAGGTTGTATGACTGTTTAAGTTTTATTGACATTGACATAGTGTAAATTGTATTGTCAAATTACTTAATGGCGTAAGGAATAGCATTGTTCTTGATTCTCTTTTTAGGTTTGTATATTTGTTAAGTTATGTTAGTTATGATATTATTGTTAATAATTTATATTGTAGAATTTTAACGATAATAAACTCTTTTTAGACGAATTCAAACTGCTATCTCTTCACATGAATAAGGGTATGATATTCCACTTATAAATAAAGAACTTAAGCTGAAAAAAAAATATATAGTGATAACTATAAATTTCCTAGCCGTTATTTGGACAAAACGATATTTAAGAATGAATTTTACATCAATGAGAATTTGCATTGCTATAGAAGCAAACAGTAGTGATAGTAAGAAAAATGTATATAAATTTAAGTGGCTGCAGCCAACAGGGTCCCGTTTTGATTATGAAATTTCCTTTGAAAAACAACTTCAAATTGATCATTCTGAACTATTTCATCTGAAAAAAGTGAAGAATATGTTAGCATCTATGAAAACAAGAGGATCCTTTAGAACAGGTACTATAGCATTAGAAGACAATTTGAAGGAGATTTATTTTGATTCATATGGTGATGTGGTTTATCAAAGTGAGTACTTACAACAGACCTTATTACCAGTGTATGAGAAGATAGAAACAACTGAACATTTTCCATCATTTGCTGAGTTGCTTCAGAAATTTAATGACACAAATTTATCTAAAGTTGAAAAGAAAAATTAAAAAAAAATAAAAGATGATTTTGTACTTAGAAATTTTGATGGAAATAATGTTCCAACGAATTCATGGCTCAAGACCTTCGAATCAGAATGTTTGCGATGTGAGGTGGTTGCTGATGAAGACAAGATTTTGATTCTACGTTTGTTTCTTGATGGAATAGCAAAAGAATGGTTTGAATCAAAAATAATAACATTAGGCTTAGATAACAGTTTTGAGGTATGGAAAATAAATTTTTTAGATAGTTTTTGTGAAACAGGTTGGCATAATCATAGGCAAGCTTATTCTTTTAGGTATATAGGTGGTAGTATTGTTGATTATGCGTTTCGTAAAGAAAATTTATTGCTAAATATTAAGAATGATTTTCCCATTGATATACTAATAAAATTGATTTAATTGTAACAAATTTGCCAATTTATATACAAGATAATATTAATAGAGCTGACGTTACAACAATGGAAAAATTGGTAGGTGAATTACGAAAATTGGAAAGTTTAGTTATAAAAAAGAAGAATAAGTTGGAGACAAAACCAAATTTTTATCAAAAAACTACTATAATACCAGAAGAACAGAAAACTACTTGTCAATATTGTGATAAAAAAGGATTCCCTGGGAGGTTTCATCCAGAGGCAATATGCCGTTTAAAGCAAAAAGATAAAAAGGTAACAAAAGAAAACAAATCAAATGATATTAAATATATTAATAATATTGCATACAGGAGACATTAAATGAAACAGTAACTGACCAAAAAAACTAGATTTGCTGCCATTGATCAAATTAAAAGTATTCCTAAATAATAAAGAATTATGTGGAGTTTATGACCCAGGCTCAAATGTTACTCTTCTGAATTCGAAGGTGGCAAGAAAGTTAGGATTAGATATTCAAGAAGATAGGAATATGTTTAAAACGATAAATGGCAGAACTAATTTTACAGGAAAACTAATTGCAAAACTGAAAATTAATAAAATTGAGAAAAATATTAATCTTTTTGTAATTAATGATGAATATTTTGAGTATGATATTCTACTCGGATTAGGTTCCATTTTAAATTTTCAAATGAAACAAGATTTTGATTTAGAAATTTATCAAAGATTATACGGAAGAATTGAAGAAAAAATCAAAAAATTTAATTATAATATTAATATTACAGAATACTCCATAAACTTTAATGAGGGAGATCCCACAGAACTTTTTGAAGCAAAATTAGAGCATTTATTGCCATATCAGAAAAATAAAATAGAAATATTACTAAATAAATATGACAATATTTTTGCAAAACATAAATTTGACATTGGGCAGGTTCAAAATAATGAAGCTCAAATTAAACTTTTAGAACATAAATTTGTTGCAAAAAGGCCCTATAGATGCTCTATAGAAGACCAAAAAGAGATAGAATTTCAAATAGGACAATTATTAAAAGCAAATTTAATAGAAGAATCATCTTTACCTTTTGTAGCACCTGTTACATTGGCTTTTAAAAAAGATGAAGGATCTAAAACAAGATTGTGCATTGACTTTCGTGAGTTAAACAAATTAATTATTCCTGAACCCCAACTTTTTCCTTTAATTGACGAGATTTTGACCAAAACAAGGAATGCTAGGTTCTTTACTACTTTAGATATAAATTCTGCTTTTTGGTGTATTCCAGTTCGGATAAAAGATAAATAAAAGATAGCCTTCGTTACCCAAAGTGGTCATTGGCAATGGAAATGCTTACCTTTTGGGCTTAAAACATCTCCTGCAATATTTCAAAGAATTTTAAGTAATATCATCAGGAAGCATAATTTAAATTCATTTTGTATAAACTACATAGATGACATTTTAATATTCTCATTATCATTTGAAGAACACTTAGACCATATAGAAAGACTTATTAAAGCAATTATTGAAGAGGGATTTAGACTCAAACTTCTAAAATGTAATTTTGCAAGAGAAGAGGTTAAATATTTAGGACACATTGTGGGAAACAATTCAGTTCGTCCGTTACATGATAATTTAATATCGATCAGAGATTTTCCAGCACCAGACACGAGAAAAAAAGTACGACAGTTTTTGGGAAAAGTAAATTTTTACCACAAATATATAAAAGATTCAGCTAGGTTATTAGAGCCACTACATAATTTGCTTAGAAAAGATATCAAATTCCACTGGTCTTTAAGCTGCCAAACAGCTTTTGATAGGGCAAAGAATATCCTCTGTTCTGAACCTATACTAGCCATTTTTAACCCAAATGCTCCTACAACTATATATACAGATGCTAGTGTTCTAGGAATTGGTGCGGTTCTGAAACAAAAACAAAGAGATGGAGAAATGAAACCCGTAGCATACTTTTCAAAAAAATTGAACAAATATCAAAAAAATAAAAAGGCTATTTTTTTAGAATGCCTGGCAATTAAAGAAGCAATAAAATTTTGGCAATACTGGCTAATGGGAAGAAAATTTCTAGTTATTACTGATCATAAACCCCTTGAGGGAAGAGAACTTCGTACAAGACCAGATGAAGAATTAGGAGATATGACACATTTTCTTTCACAATTTGACTTCGACATTAAATACGAACCTGGAAAAGAAAATGTAGAAGCAGACTGCCTTTCTAGAAACCCAGTTTTGGAAAATATTAAAAATGCAGAAACATCCATAAGAACAGTAAACCTAGTCACATTAACTGAGATAAAACAAGACCAAAATAATAATCGACAAGTTATAGATACAATGAGAGGAACAATTTTGAACCAAGATATATTTTATAAATTAAGGAAGAATGAAAAAAAAAATAATTTTATCCAAAGATTTTGGAAAAGAGTTAATAACAAAAGTTCACAAATTTTATGGTCATATTTGTGCTGGTAAAGTAACAAACAAAATTAGAAATTTTTACTACATTAAAAATATAGATTCACTAGCAAAGGATATCTGTAAAAAATGCGAGATCTGCTGTAAAAATAAAACAAGAATCGGTCCAAAATATGGTCTTTTGTCACAATTGGGTCCAGCAAAAGAACCTTTTCAGATAATGTCCTTAGATACAATAGGAGGATTTGGTGGCAATCGTTCGACAAAAAAATACCTCCACTTACTTGTAGATCACTTCACCAGATATGCGTTTGCAGTTACTTCTAAAAATCAGACCACAGATGATTTCATAAAATTAATCGCCAAAATTCAAGATAAACAGGAATTAATTCCAAAATATTTAGAAATCATATGAAATATTTAAATATTCAATTAATTTTTACAGCAGTAGACTGTCCATTCTCGAATGGATTAAATGAAAGACTTAATCAGACATTAGTTAACAGAATAAGATGCAAACAAAATGAAACTAGAACTCGAGCATGGACAAAAATAGCTGAAGAATGTATAGAGGAATACAATAAAACAGATCATTCTGTAACCGGATATAGCCCAGAATATTTGCTTTTTGGAAAAGCAGATCCGATTGTTCCCGAGGAACTGTGTGAGACAGCAAATGTATCAAACGATAAAGAAATAGCCTATAAATATTCGGTACGACATCATGAATATAATAAAAAACTGTATGACAAAAATAGAAAATCCTATGAATTCAAAGAGGGAGATTGGGCATATGTAGAAAATAAATCAAAACTAAATAGAAAAAAACTTGACGAAGTAAGAGTATTTCAAATAAAAAAACAAATTTCAAATACATTATATGAAGTAGATATTGGATACAAAAAGAATGATATGAATTATTTCCATATTTCAAAATTGATGCCTTGTGATAAACCATATACTTAGATGGTTTATCATACCTTTTTGGTAAGGGGATGTAAAAGTAAACCTATGTTTATTTTAAGTGAAACAGCAGAGTTTAGTTATTTTTAGTTATTTAAAGTTTTAGGTTGTATGACTGTTTAAGTTTTATTGACATTGACATAGTGTAAATTGTATTGTCAAATTACTTAATGGCGTAAGAAATAGCATTGTTCTTGATTCTCTTTTTAGGTTTGTATATTTGTTAAGTTATGTTAGTTATGATATTATTGTTAATAATTTATATTGTAGAATTTTAACGATAATAAACTCTATTTAGACGAATTCAAACTGCTATCTCTTCACATGAATAAGGGTATGATATTACACTTATATATATATATATATATATATATATATATATATATATATATATATATATATATATATATATATATATATACTGCGTGTCAGCCAAATGGAATAAATTAGCTAATAAATATATGAGGGAGTATTCGAAAAAAGAATTATACAACCTAACGCTTGTTGAGTAAGGACCCTTTCCCACAACGGTCAAGTGACGAGCAGGGGTCACCAAATCATTTCTGTAACGAAAATTGTAGCCACTCATTAAGGAAACATCATTTCTGCAAATAAAATTAGATCTATGCGACTTTACATAAACAACACAACTGAAAATATACAGCAAAATTAGAGTTAAAATATTTAATTGTTTAAAAACTGGTCTACAGGAATCCAAGCGCCTTCTAAACGTCATGGTACGAATAATTTTTTTTTTAAGAACAAGCACCTCATTAATTCGCGAGCAATTTTTCCAACAAACTAAGTAATATTGCAAAACTGACTGTACATGAGCAAAATAGAAAAGTTTTAAGATATCTAGGGAGACAAAATTCCTAAGTTGCCATAGAACATAACAGTGCACAGAAAATCTTCCCACTACATAATCAACGTGAGAACTCCAAGACAAATTAGAATCTAGGTAAACACCTAACAACTTAGTGGAGTGGCTAGTTACCATAAACCCATTGTCAAGCTTTACTAATGGACTCATCTGGATAGTAGAAGGTGAAAATGTTACCATATTAGTCTTTGATTCATTTAAGATTAGGGCATTATTTAAACAGTAACGAGTCATACTTTTTACAAGACAGTTTGCTTTTTGTACTACATGAAAAAAATTATTGGAATCAAGTGCAACTGTGGTATCATCAGCAAATTGAGTAACAAAACAGCCTGATTGCTGTTCCTAGGTTTCTACTCAAACGCTTATTGCATCAGAAAATTTATCCAATGGATTCTTATTTTTGGTTCTATCAATTTTTAGTATTGTTTAGGACTTTTCTAACGTAATTTATTCCACATTTCTTTTACTTTTGATTGAAAATATTATACCAAAAGATCGTACATCCAGTAATAAATGATTTGTAACATGTCTTACTGTTGTGATGTGAGAAAGTACTTAAATTTGACAAACATCACTCTAATTACTTTCGTAGCCATTAACTATTCCATTAACTTAATAACGTATGGTCAGTTTCATCTTCCACAAACAGTCACACAAACAGAAACACACAGGCCAACTCTAATCTTATTTGGGCTAAGCAACACGCCACTTTCATTTATAACGTTTCCCTTATTGACTTTCGTCAACGTTCGGGTCAATTATCCGGTGACAATTCCGTAGTTGTACCTACAGGTCTAATCCGACGTTGATCACCTCGTCGCTATAGCCAACGTCTTCGCTATTGGGACGTCTGTGCGAGTTTCTAAATCAATCTTTTGATTTGATTCTTTAAAGGTAGTTTAATTTACTTATTGTTGAAAATCGGTTTTTAAGATGTGGAGTAAATATACTTAGACGTGACTAGACACTTTTATTATTTTTTTGTGTGATTTATTCGCGGATGAAAGAATATGTTTTGTTAGTTTTCTAAGTGTTCATCCTTTGGTTATTTCTTTTAAATTGGAAAATATTTGCAGATATTTCGTCAAAATTATATTGCTGTTCTGAGATCCTGTTCACGAAATGTAAGACTAAAGAAGAGAGGAATTACAGAAAATAATGGTTTTCAGATTTTTACCCTACTCGTTGAGGGTAGTTGTGACAGTTACAATAGGATAGTAAAACTTATACAGGTTTTAGGTATCCGTTTGTTGTTTATTGCTTGTCACCTTTAGGGATCATTTCGTGACTCTTCAGGACCTACTTTTTGTAAAGTGTGTAGACACTGGTACTTCTTTTTTGTATTTACTTACTATTGGTGGCGGTGCTGATGGTAGTGTTTGGTCTGGTGTTTTGTGAAAAAGGGTAAAGAAGGAAAAAAGGGGCTTAAAAAAACTACTATTTTCAGAACCTTTTTTTAATTGATTGTTTTTAATTTATTGGCTCTACTGTTGTGGTTAAGGACAGTTGTGACTCTTACCTGTCTATGGATAGATATACTTGTGCACTAGAATCGGAAAACCGCAGAAAACTCTAAGTGAGCTATTTAACCAGGTACAATAATTAAGAGACGCTGCCACCAGTTCGTCACGCATTCGTCAGGCAGTTCGTTGCTGCCAGAGGTGAGCAATTTTGTAGATAGGTAAGAAAGTTATATACTTTCTAGGGTATCTGATGTTTACATTGCCTAAAGATATGCATGGGGCGTATATATTTTCTCTGTATTTAATCAACTGCCAAATGTATATTTTGTATCTATATGGGTTAAGAAGTTTGACAAAAGGAATGGCAAGCCGATGTTCAGTTGTTTTCGTAATAGTTCGGTATTCTTCTCCTTTCTTCTTAGTTTTCTTTTCTTAATTTTTAGACATAGGCCTCTCACAATTCTTTTCATTGATCTATATCGTAAACAACATACTTCTAATTTGTTTCGACTGTTTGTTTCTTTTCATGCCATTTACTCCTCTCATTTGTTCCTCCTCTTGACCTCTACCTTTGTAAGGTTTCCAATGTTGTATTGTAGTGCTCCAACGTTAGTATTTTTGTCTAGCAATGTAACACGCACCTCTCCATTTGAGTTTGGCAATTTTTTTTGCAATATTCTCGACTTTTGTTTTTGATCTTACCTAATCGTATTGGTTTTTTGACAGTCGTATATCTAACATTGCTTTTTCCGTTACCTTTTCTGTTTGGCTAGTTTTTTCATATTTTCCTTGGTAAGAGTCCAGGTTTGACAAACATATGTCATAATAGGAAGGATAAACTGGTTGAACACTTTACTCCTCAAATATTAATTTATTTTTCGGTTTTTAAGTATACAGGTGAGTTTTCCAAGTCCTTCCATGTCCCTCTTGTTCTTTTAATAATATCCATACTTTGGTTCTCTTTGTCAAGTTTCAGAATTTCTCCAAGGATATATATCTGGACTCATTCTATCTTACCGCCATTTATACTTCTGGGGTCGTCTATATTTGGCATGTTCATTTTAAGAACGTATTGGAAGCTCTGTGCGAGTTTCTCCATCATAACTTGTAGTTCCTCAAGTGTGCTTACCATAATCACCATGTCGTCAGCGAATCTGAGGTGGTTTAACTTGTTGCCATTATCTTTGATGCCATATGTTGACCAATTTGTCAATTTCTCCAAATGCAAACTCCTCTCTTAATGAGGATGGGGTTTGTATTTTCGTTTAGTTGTGCTATCACAGTTGCGTTTTTATGTATATTATGCATTAGTTGTCTATATCGCACATCTCGATGCTATCGAATGCCTTTTCGTAGTATATGAAGGAAAGAAATGCAGGTATTTTGTACTCATTTGCCTTCTCTATCAGTGTTCTTATTGTCAGCAGATGGTCTGATGTACTATATCCTTTGGAAAAGTTAGCCTATTTACCTGTTGATAATTATCCATTTTGTAAGTCAACTGAGTGTGAATAACTCCCACAAATAGTTTGTATACTTGACGGATCAACAATATGGGTCTATAATTCTTTAGGTCACATTTCTCCTCTTTTTGTGTATCAGTATTACTAGACTCTAGTTCCAATCCTCAAAGATTTTGCCATTATGAAGACATCTAATTTCTCTGTTAGTATAGGGATTGTTGAAATTTTTGGGTGATTAGTGATATTTTTAGAGTACCCTCGAAAGCCAAACTGACATGGAATGCTCTTATCTATAGTAAAATAGATATAGTCTTGTACTATACCATATCTCAAAAGCCTGACCTTTCGATAAAGTTTTCGCCTAAAATGTCCATGTTTCTACTCCGTATACAAGCACTGAGTACACGTAACATTTAAGGAGCCTTATTTTTGTTTTTATGGTGAGATCATGGCTCTTGACCACAGAGCTCAGAGTCAAGACACTTTTTGTCTTTCCGATGCGACATTTAATCCCTTGAGTATTGTACCACGACGCATTGATTATAGTTCCCAAGTAGTTGTACTGTGAGACATGTTTAATTTTCATTTGGTTCACATACAGATTTGCTCCAGGTATGTTTTCCTTGCTGATGATCATTAGCTTTTTTTTGCTGGTGTTTATATCCAGTCCATATGTTCTACTTGTTTTCGGTATTTTGTTCATTAAGAATTGCAGCACTTCTATGATATTGGAAAATATTATTGTATTATCTGAATACCGCAGGTTATTGAGCTTGACTCCATTTATTGAGATGCCTTCCTCAATTTGCCTCAATATGCTTATGAGAATAATATTGATATATTATGTTCTGTTAGAAGAGGGAAAAACATAGACTCTAAACTATTTGTGGAATTATTAAAGACACAATTATGGAAATATTTCAGTGTCATAATTATACATGTTTGTTTGCTCTTTACATTTTTTTCTTCTTAAAGTTCCCTCTTCTTTCGAAGTTAAGATATCAACATGGCAATTTTTACTTTATTTATGGCAATTTTAAAAAGTTGGATATAGTTCAAGTTGAATCATTCTTTCAGATTTCGCAACCAAGAAATTTGCATTTTTTCTCTACCTCTTTTACCTTTAATATTTTACCTTCCATAATCAACTGTATCAGTCTGTATCTTAAACTTCTCATAATATATTCAAAATATTTAAATTTTCGCGTTTTAGCTCCAGCGTTCAAATGCCTCTTACTTTTTCATCTTTGATTGCTTTAGCATCCAGGCCTCAGAACCGCAGAATAGCATTGTAAAAACAGCAGCGCAGCAGACGTATCCTTAGGTCCATGTTTCAATTTTTATTACATAATAATTTCTTCATTTTTTGCAAATTTGGCTATAGCGATTTCCATTCGACCTTTAGTTTGTGTATTGAATTTCCTCTACATTATTAGTTATACATTTAATGTTTCGTTATCTTGTCCTATTTTGTGATACAGTGTGAACAGTTTTGTCAACAGTTTTCGTTCGGTCGTCATAATTATATCTGCCAAGGTTTGTAAAGTTACAGAAAATATATTTTTTATTGATATATAATTCAATCCAACTATCGTCACGTTTATTTCTTCAAACCCCTTACTAACGTAATGATGTAAACGTTTTTTGTATAAGGCTGAAACTATATTGGACATACCTAAGTGATATTCTGGTATTATACTAATGAATACATAATTACCTTACTTTTATTTAAGGTTCTTCTATTTGGCTGATTTTTTTTATTTGAAATTATTCTAAACGAAATACAGGTGCAAAAGATAGCCGCAGGCCAACTCCGTTATGAAAATAAAAGCCAACACTTTGAATTTATCCAATTTAAATAGTTTAAGAAGCTGTTTTTTTCATTATAGAGTTACCTTATATTTAGAACATTTTCCAAATGAGGAACCGTACGGGACGTCCGTTGCCGACGTGGTGCGAGCGGAAATGACTCCGTTTCCAAGGAAACCGCTACCCTCGTACACAATCACCCTTAAGATTTATACATTCTCGACGGATTGCGTGCAACTCGGGCGAGAAATTTTCCGAGACAATCGGTCCGGCCGGCCGGCCCAAGACATGCTACAAGAAAACCCGCCAACATCACCACCGACTATTGTTTGTGAATATAGATGATTACGAATGAAGGCATTTGCTCTGGTATTGTATAGTAAAATAATGTGTCAAAATTGTGTATTTATTATACATCCTGGCGTTCCGTGCAACAGAAAAGTTGCTTCAGGATATACACGAGAAATTATTTTATATGTAGTAATGTAAAAACTAGTTTTAAATTAAAAGAAAAAAATCAATAATTACAAATGGAACAAAACTGGACAGGATTTAAACTTGTATAGGCAAAGCTCAATTGATTTTAAGTATATTTCCTTAACTATTGGGAGTACTACATCTTGAGGTGAAACGGTTTATAATACATTAATATCATAGTGTAAAAGTAAATGTTATTTTTTTGACTTTCTAGTACTAAAAACTTTTCATTGTTTATTCCATTGTCCTTCTTATTATGTATGGTTTTCATGTACGCATGTACTTGGCAACGTTGCACTTGTCAAACGGTACCACAAGTGACAGCGGTGACATGACAACCAAAAATGACAATAGACTTAGGTTATGGACTACATGCTAACTAAAATAATGTTAATTTATACATACTTATAAAGCTTAATAAATAAATAAAACCTATCGTAACTAGCTTTATGTTATGTCCAACAGTCCTAAAGAGGTATACATTACATGGTGGCAGCGGAAAAGTTACGATAGGTTAAGTTGTGTTAAAAGCCGGTGCATGTCAAAACTCCTATAAAAAATATATGTAAGTAAAGGAGCTATACTGTGCTCGAATCAAGATGGCAGATACTTGTAAAGGCTTAAAACCGTTTAGTTTCCAAAGAAATAATATTTCACACGAGTGAAAATTTTGGAAGCAAAAGTTCCAGTTATTTTTAAAAGCCTCCGGCAAAAGTGAAAAACCAGACCACATGAAAATCGCTATTCTCCTAAGTCAGCTGGGAGATGAAGGGCTAAAGATATTCAATACCTTCAAGTATGAAAATGTTGGAGATGATCACAAGTACAACATTGTTTTGTGTAAGTTTGATACATACTGCAGTCCTCTTAAGAATTTAATTTATGAACATTTTAAATTCTTTAAAAGAGATCAATTACAAAATGAAAGTATCGATCAGTTTGTAACTGCCTTGAAACAATTAGCATCAACATGTGAGTTTAAAGAAAAGGATACTTTAATTTTGGACAGGATTGTTTTGGGTACACATGATCTACAAATTCTAGAAAAATTATTTCAATGTGCTGATTTAAAACTAGCACAATCTATAGACATCTGTAGGGCTATGGAAAATAGTGCTGTTAGTCAACGTGAAATATCCAAAGAAAGTGAAAGTGTTAGCTTTGTGAAGAGAAGAAATGAAGAAAACAGACCTGGATTCTTCAGAAGGTATGGTACAAATACCATATGTATGGTACAAAGTATGAGAAGGAGCAGTCTACAAGCCACAAAGTTACTGACAAAAATACAGGTACCCATTATATTCAGTGTTATAAATGTAGACTTCAGCATATTAGGAGTAAGTGACCTGCATTTATCAGATATTGTTCTTTGTGTAACTAAAAAGGACATTACCGTAAATTTTGTCCTGATAATAACAACAAAGTCCATGAAATCAATGATAACGATAGTAGTTGTAGCAATTCTGACACAGATTTAACTGATGAACAGGTGCTAGTGTGGACTGTTAATGAAATTAATCCAAACTCTTCAGAATGGTTCCAAAAAATCATTATTAATGGTAAAGAGAGTATTGTAAGGGTTGATACTGGAAGTGAAGTCAATATATTGAACAGTAGTGATTTAAAAAATTTAAATATTGATTATAATATGCTTGAAAATACTAATAGTTCATTATCTAGCTATACTGGACATGTTATTAATATTGTTGGTAAAATTTATATACCTTGCTCTTTCAAAAACATATTTAAAGATTGTCTGTTCTATATTTTAGATAATGATAAATAAAAATCTCTATTAGGCCTAAAGATAGCCAGAGACTTTCAAATTGTTTGTGATCAGCCTAGTGTTAGTATGATAGATAATGAAACAAATCATATTATAAATAGTTAGAAGAGCATTTTTTCAGGTGTAGGAAAGGTAAACAGGAATTTTAATATAACTTTATCTAGTGATGCAGTGCCATTTATAAGTGGGACACGAAAAATTCCACTAGCTGTAAGGAGCCAAGTTAAAGATAAACTTGATGATATGGTACGTAAAACCTTAATGTACCAGTTAGTGAACCCACAGAATGGCAAAATCCTATTGTAGTTGTTTCGAAAAATAAGGGATATTAGAATATATGTGGATCCTGTGTATCTAAATAAATATGTTAAAAGAGAAAGGTTTCCAATTCCTACTCGAGATACTTTATTTGCTAAGCTTTCAGGGGCTAATTATTTCACATTATTAGATGCATCATCTGCTTTTCTTTAGTTGCCTTTGAATGATGAAATTTCACTTTTATGTACTTTTACTACACTTTTTGGTCATTATAGGTATCTGAGATTACCATATAGCCTTACCTGTGCACCTGAAATTTTTCAAAAATATATGTCTGAACTTTTAGATAGTGTATCAGGAACAATAATATATTTTGATGATATTTTGGTTTTTGGATGTTTTAAAAATGAACATGATAAAAATTTGAAATGTGTTTTAGAAAAAATTAAACAGAGTGGCTTAAATTTGAATTTAGGAAAATCTAAATTTTGTCAAACAAAAGTAAAATTTTTACGTCATCAGATTAGTAATATTGGCATTTCACCTGATCATGATAAAACAAGAGCTATTACAAAAGTGACACCACCAAGTGATCGAAAAGAATTACAATGTTTTTTGGGAACCATAGTATATCTCGGAAAATTTATACCAAACCTGTCAGAACACACTAGTCCTCTAAGATGTTTACTTTCTAGTAAAAATGAGTGGCATTGGGGACATAATGAACAGGCATGTTTTGATAAACTAAAGAATCTTGTGGCATCAGCCACTACTTTGCGTTATTTTAACCCTGACAAAAAGACCATACTCTCTCTTGATGCCAGCCCCTATGGTTTGGGGGGCCATGGTCTCCCAAAATGGGTTTTCAATTGAATTTGCATCAGTGTCATTAACTCCAACCCAAAGGAGGTATAACCATATTGAAAAGGAGCTTCTTGGTATAGTGTATGAATGTGAAAGATTTTCATTCTATCTTTATGGCATATATTGTGAAATAGAGACAGACCCCTTTTAGGTTTGTTAAAAAAATCTTTAGATGAAATGTCACCTAGGATCCAAAGACTGGCAATGCAATTAATGAGATATAGATTTTCACTCAAATATGTTCCTGGTAAAAATCTCAAAGTTCCTGACAATTTAAGTAGAGATCCTTTGAATAAAACCATAAATACTAATTTTATACAAAATTAATGGGAAAAACCCCGTAATTGGCTGTATACCATCGTTTAAAAAAACACAGAAGTTAAAACACTTCACAAATGTGTATGTAGGTATAAAACAAACAAGTTAAAACTTTTTAAAAAAGTGTCGTCACATTTAAAGTTCTGGCAGAACGTTTTCGATCACTACGGATCATCTTCAGTGCCTAGTATTTGTTGCTAACTATATAAATATGGTGTCTATAAGACTTCCATGTTTGAGTTGGTAAAGTGTCACATTTTACATTAGGTAATGTTGATACTGTAGGTCGATGACAATGGATGTATTTAAAATTTAAAATTTTTTACTTTAGGGACTACATGTCTCCTAAGCTCGAGTACTTGCACGTTGTCAGTTGAAGCGACGACACAGACCAAAAATTTTTTTTTTTTTTGGTCTGTGTCGTCGCTTCAACTGACAACGTGCAAGTACTCGAGCTTAGGAGACATGTAGTCCCTAAAGTAAAAAATTTTAAATTTTAAATACATCCATTGTCATCGACCTACAGTATCAACATTACCTAATATAAAATGTGACACTTTACCAACTCAAACATGGAAGTCTTATAGACACCATATTTATATAGTTAGCAACAAATACTAGGCACTGAAGATGATCCGTAGTGATCGAAAACGTTCTGCCAGAACTTTAAATGTGACGACACTTTTTTAAAAAGTTTTAACTTGTTTGTTTTATACCTACATACACATTTGTGAAGTGTTTTAACTTCTGTGTTTTTTTTTTACTAATTTTATAGATGATGAAAATAATTTGAAAGTGTATTCTATTGTAGCAACATTAAAAGAAAATGAATAAAAAAGATTGCAAAATGCAATTGATACTGACCCATATATACAAAAAGTTAAATAATATGTTTTAAATGGGTGGCCTGAGCATAAAAGCTCTGTACCTTCTGATGTGAAAAAATTCTGGTCTGATAGACATGATATATATTTATTAAAGAATGTATTGTTTTACAAAAAAAGGTTAATTATTGCTGAAGAATTAAAGGGTGAATTTCTTGATGTTATACAGGCTCAGTCTCATCAGGGTGTAGTATCATGTAAGAAGAAGGCTCAAGAAGCAATTTATTATCCGGGATTGATGAAGGATATAAAAAACATTATTCTGATCTGTCTGACTTGTCAAATGAGCTATAAGAGCAACAGTAGGGAGCCAATAAAACCACATGATGTACCTGAAATACCTTGGCAAAAAATTGGTATTGATTTCATGACAGTAGCCTCACAAGATTTTTTAGTTGTGGTTGATTATTTTTCGAAGTTTGCAATTGTTAATAAACTAATAAACAAAACGGCTAGCAGTGTTGCAATACAATTAAAAAATATATTTGTTATTAATGGGCCGCCTTGTTAAATATTTTATGATAATGGTCCTCCATTCAGCTCTCACGAATTTTTAAATTTTGTCCGTATGTATAATATTGAAGTAACAACATCAAGTCCACAATATCCTTGTAGCAATGGCATGGTGGAAAGAACAATACAAACAACAAAAAACTTGTTTTTAAAATCAGTACAAACTAAGAAAGATCCATTTCTAGCTGTATTAGATTATAATACAACTCCAAAACAAAATTTACCTGCTCCTTGTGTGTTGCTAACTGAAAGAAATTTCAGAACCAACTTACCAGTTTGTATGGAATTTCTAAAGCTCAGACATTTGTAGCATTTACGCTACTGATCACTGAAGAAACTTCTTGTGTTCCGTCAGCGATCGATTTTTAAATCGACATTTCTCCACCCACGCGCTGGGAGCGCTTTTAAAGGATTGATCGATTTTGTGCGGTAGAGAACGATCAGTTTTGGTCAGAACTCATACGCAGCCACGTCAACCGGTGACATTTTTTCACCTTCAAAGTGACGGAATTGGAGCAAGGAAGATAATTTGGGAAAGAATAAAATAGAAATATTAATAATAATAATTAATTTTTAAAATCAATACTAATATAAGAGTACCACATAAAAAGGAAGATTTTTTTGGCGTGCTGCGGCTCCATGTAAGTAAATCATTTCATACGTATTATCTCTTTATCATATAATCAAATTTATCATTGCAGTTTAGTATTTCTTTAGAGATTTATTTTTGAGTTCCGAAATAATTTAAATATAAAATTTCCTTGATTTACTTGCAAAGAACAGAAGGTCATTTGTTTTTATAGTTAAACTTAAATTCTGTTTTATTCCATATCTTATCAGTAAGTTTTTTGGTTCCTTTTTCTCTCATTTTTTTTTTTGGTGGAATATACAAGGTTTCTACAGCCTTCTGTGTTCTGCGCGTGTTCATTTCATGGCGCAAGCCTGTCATGTCTACGAAATGAACTTCGGAAATTTTGACATTTTGGACCTCTAATGTTTTGATGTTTTGTTTTGGTGCAGTCAATCCATGCTGCTACACCTATTAAATTACATTTATTAAATTACATAACCTTTTTAGATTCCGTCACCTCACTTGAGAGTATTCTCTTGAGAATATTCCCTCAAGGATACTAGTAACAAAATTTCTTGAATAGTTAACAACTCGGTTATGGAGTTACCGATTTCTCTGGAGTAGTATTGGACAGTGTTGCTATAGGTTCCTTTATTTCCGATATGTTTGTGGCGTTTTCTAAGATATCTCTCGTAGGTCTGTTGGCGTTCATTGTTTTCCTTGCGCTGCTTGTGTTGAGTTGAGTATCACCAAAATTTTTCAACATTTTTCACAACTCTTCCAGCATTTTCAAATGCGTGGAATAAATTATCCATTTCCTGAAGTTTCTTCCCAACTAAAAGCTTAAATATAGCATAATCAGCAGGAGTTTCAAAAGGAACAACATTATTTTATAATACAATCAACGAATATACGCCTATAGGAGCTAGCTCGAACACTCACTTGAGATTTAGTGTCTCTTTAGCCATTTAAATTTGTTCCTCTGAGCTTAGCCATATCTTTAGTATTTTCATCGCCTCTCTTCCAGTTCTATTGAACTTTGTCAATTCACACATTTGATTAGTTTCAATTGGCGCCCAACGTGGGGCTATGGAGTTACCGATTTCTCGGAGCAGATAGACCAGTGTCTGGTTTGACTACATTAGACTCACCTGGGTTTGTCCTTACAGCAACAAATTAATTTAGCCGTGCCAAGAGGAGTTTTTCCTATGGACTTATAGTGCTGTAAAGATAAGTTGTTTGACTGTGTAATTTTTTTTTGTTACTGTCTACTTGTTAACTTTTCATATGCATATGATCAAGTGACTACATTTTGATAAAATATAATTTTGATATTATTGGGAGAGGGAAAATACCTTTCATGCTTTATGAGGTTATTATTTTAAAATAGGATATACAGAGTCTGACCGAACTCACTGGTTAATTTAATATATATTTTTTAATAGAATTCACTTTTGATATAATATTTTTTTTTAAATTTTAATTGGGGAGGGAAATAAATTTTATGTGGTTTTTTTTTTAATCTGATATAATGAGTATGGAACAACTCACTTGTAATATAGTATGATTGTAATAAATTTATCAAGGTTGATACCTTTACAATATTATAATTAGTATCTCATTTTAGTTGAATTATTTAAATTTAAATTACTAATCTTTATTGTTAAGACCTTGGCTACCATACGGACTATTCTTGGTGTTACTAATATTTTAAACTTTATTTGGCCAGTGGTAGTGACTATTCGCTTGTGAGGGGCTATTAGGTCCTATTGTATCTTTACACTACCCACTACCACTGTTATTTAGCTTTCCATTATATGTAAATTGTTCATACATATATATCTATATATACGTTTTATAAATATATTTATTGTTACTATTTTGAGTTTTATTTCAGTTTCTACAAACCAGTATATAATATAGCAAGACAAGATTAGTATTTAGTATTTTGTATTTCAGGTTATTATCTCCAGTATCATTTGTTTCCTGTCCTTTGTTACTTCAAAATCCCAACTATCATTGAGTTGGCGCCCTTCTTTTTCTCTTCTTATTGTTCTCTTTCTATAAATTCATTCCCAGTGACCTTCTTTAGTTGTATCACATTTGATATTACCAGGTCTCATTTCGTTTCTTGTCTCAGTAGCTTAGTATCCTTGCTATCTGTTTATATCTTTAAAGCCACGATCCAGTGCATTGAAGCTAGCCCGAACACTCACTTGAGATTTAGTGTCTCTTTGGCCATTTAAATTTGTTCCTCTGAGCTTAGCCATATCTTTAGTATTTTCATCTCCTTTCGTCGCCTCTCTTCCAGTTCTATTGAACTTTGTCAATTCACACATTTGATTAGTTTCACATTCTAATAAAAGATATTTTACACAATTGAAAGTAAATCAAAGAAAACAAAAACACTATTATGACAAAAGAACAAATATGTTACCAGAACTAAAAACAGGACAACAAATTTTACTTCAAGAAAAGAAAAGGAAATGGAACGCTGGAGTGGTTGTGGCAAAGAAAGGATCAAGGGAAAATGATACTGATTATAGACGTAATAGACACTATCTTAGACCTGTACGGTCAGCAGCACAGCAACATGCTTCTGCAAATTGTGAGCAAGCATATGTGAAAGCTACTCATGAAAATAATATTGTGACTACTGGAAGGACAAGTATGGGAAATATGAGAACAGTTCTTTGTCCAGATGTACCTGATGATACAAGAGACTGTAAAACAAATAAGACTATCAAAGATATTGAAGTACCTTCAACATCTAATATAACAACACCCATCAATGAGATTAGTGCACTTTCTACATCATACAGTACTTCACCTGGTTTGAAAACCTCCAGAAGTGGTAGAGTCATTCGCCCCCCTGATAGATTTACCTATTGATATATTTGTGAATTATTGTTATTTATGTACTTATGATATATTATATGAATTACTTTTTGTTTATTTTGTTTTTATTAAAGGGGACGTGTTAAGTATGGTTTTCATGTACGGATATACTTGGCAACGTTGCACTTGGCAAACGGAACCATAAGTGACAGCGGTGACATGACAACCACACATGACAATAGACTTAGGTTATGGACTACATGTGAACTGAAATAATGTTAATTTATACATCCTTATAAAGCTTAATAATTAAATAAAACTTATCGTAAGTAGCTTTATGTTATGTCCAACAGTCCTAAAGAGGTA
The DNA here is from genome assembly GCA_918026665.1 of Diabrotica balteata. Taxonomy (NCBI): domain Eukaryota; kingdom Metazoa; phylum Arthropoda; class Insecta; order Coleoptera; family Chrysomelidae; genus Diabrotica; species Diabrotica balteata. The sequence goes on from OU898282.1 coordinate 50,961,734, forward strand.
TACATTACACTTCTCTACAGTTGTTTTGAGCATATTAATTTTCTTTTTACTTCGTTTTTTACTGTTCCTCTCTGTCTTCCTAAAGCTGTACATTCTCTGATTTCTTTATTTCTTATCCACTCTCTTCTTAGACTTTTTAGCGTCCACCTTATATTATCTTTTTTGTTTCTTGTTTCAGAGAATTCCGTTAAGGCTTATTTCAGCGTTTTAGACAGTATTAGTCTGGACTTAATTTTTTGACTATCTATTTTTTCTCGATTAAATATTGTTCCTAGATATTTTGGTGTTCGTTAATACTTCATTTTTCCATGTCTAAACTCTAGTACAAAACTGCTGTGGTATTATTATTATTTGCTAGTACAAGTTTCAGTCAAAATTCCACGAGGAAACTAAGTTGCTGTAGCTGGCTGTATACCATATATCACAAAAAATTGTTTAAAATCCTTTATAAAAGGTATATAAAAATGCCCTAAACGGGCTATCACAAACACATTGCAAAACGTTTTCGGATTAATCAATCCATCATCAGTGCAAACCTGAAAGTATATAACCACTTTAATTAAAAAGAATGTTAAATTAAAATGTTGACAAAGGTTAGAGCAAAATGTGGTTAATACTTACGGTTGTACATGCTAGTAGCCACCAAAATACATGGGTCAAAACCCTTTAAATGTTTTAAATTTGTAGTTGTTTTACATTATTAGTAGTTATAATTTGTGATGTTTAAGTTACCGTTGGATAGGTAACATGGCGGCCTATGACTCTACATGAGTGAAATGGTCCTGAGACGAAGTGTCTACGAGGACCTGTTGATAACAACTGATCAAAATGACATTGTTGACATGTTAGGACGGATGTTGTGTCAGAGCAATCAGTGTAACTTACGGTAGTTGTCTAAAAATGACAGATGTCAGCCTTATTTAAAATTGAAAAAGTTAAAATTATAATAATGTAACAGTATCAACCATCAATATTGTAATCTGTATTGTAAATTAATCAAATAGCTATATTTGAAACATTGAAAATTGTTTTTTTTTTTAATTAATGTGGGTCAACTGGAATTTATGAAATTTTGTAGGATTGATAGGCAACCAACTATACATGTGTAAGGATCTATTTATTTTAAGCTAAAGATTTTGTCAAAAGGCCCTGTATGTTGTGAGACATTTGGTACCTAGAAAATGGTAAAACGGCACATGTGGGAAGATGGGTTCTAAAAGATTTATTATTGAGTATTGATGTAGTAGGTGGAGGTGTGTTTAGATACACCTCCACCTACTACATCAATACTCAGTGTCGTAAAGTTTTATTTTTGATTAGAAGAGGTTTTTGTCATCTCAATATTGTATAATTAGTCTAATAAGTCTAATTTTTTTTATTTCTATTTTTAAGATTCATTTGGCCCAATGGAAAAAAAATATCAAAAACAATCAAGTTCGTTGGAAACGAAAATTGTAATTTTAGATCGCTTAGGAAAACAAAAAGGATCTACGGCAATTGGAAAATATTTTAATTTAGGCGAATCAACTGTAAGAGCAATTAAAAAGAATGAAGTTGCTATAAGAAAATCTATAATTTCTAGTATAAAATTTTCGCTAAATTTTCGTCTTACTCAAGAGATGTATTATTAGAAAGAACAGAAAGGAAAAAAATTCCTAATCGTACTTACATCGCGAAGGATAAAAAACTGAAGGTGGGCATAACGCAACTAAAGATCGAGTAATACTATTACATACTTTCTAGCCATGCATCAGAACATCGGATGTTGAAACCTCTCTCAATCAATAAATATCTTAGATCAAGTGCTTTAAAAGTTAAAGATATAAAACAACTGCCAGTGCATTTGATGGATAATAAGAAAGCCTGGGTACAACAGCTATTTTTACAGAATGAATCAATAATTGCTTTAAGCTAGAAGTAGAAGCCTATACAAAGGAAAAATCTCTCGATTTTAAAGTTTTGGTAATTGGCAATGCAGCAGGTCATCCACACTTAAAACAAACACACGGTCAAATATTATTTCTTCGACCCAATACAACAAGCCGTATTCAGGCATTAGATCAAGGCATAATTACAAGGTCTAAAGAATATTACATAAAGGCAACTTACAAATCCATCGTGAGAAAACTAGAAAATGCGCCATTAACAGTAAAATACGTGTAGAATCAATTTTCTGTTTTTGATTTTTTGATTCATGTTGCATCTACTTCTGCTCAAATAAGACCGAGAACTTTAAATGCCTGTTGGAAACAAGTTTGGCCAGCATGTGTAACAAGCAATGCAACCATTCAAACATCGACACTATCAAATGAAATAATTAATTTGGCACATGATGGTGGATGATAATGGCACAAGATGGTTTAAATACCTTCAGCCATGTTGATATAGATAAATTGCTTGTGGATGATGCATTAATTGACCACGATATAATTGATCAAACTTTCGATAGAACTTTAGATGACGTCGTGAGTCTAGAAGATGATAATGATGAGGAAGAAAAACCAACCCCCCACACTGCCAAATTAATTCGAGAAGGTCTACAACTTAGCAGTAAAGTAGATTAATGACCCCAATTCTGAACTAGCCTTTAAATTACAACGTGGGCTACAGAAATTCATGTCAGGATATCGTGAGCTACATAAAATTACTAGTATCATCAGCGAAAAGTTTAATAACTCATTGCATGGTCAGAAAAGGAATAGCCACATAGAACGAGAATAAAGTTTGTGAAAATGTGAAGGAATGTCTTTTTCATGCGATTTTTTTTTTATATGCGCTTTTCTGTGGAACGTATCCTCTGCATAAAACGAGACCTTACTGTATTACCACCCAAAATCCATGGATTACCTAAATTATATAAAAATAGTACTCCCTTAAGACCTGTTGTATCTTGTATTGAGTCACCTTTTAATGAATTATCAAAATATCCAAATAGTAGAAAATAACCAAAGGATTTTTCATGAGGCTTTATCGACGAAAACTTATAATTGTTTTTTTCTTTTAATTTTAATTTCGTTTTAGTAGGTTATCGTGGATTTTTGTATGTTAGGAAGTTAAGTTTTTATTAGATAATTTTAAAAGCGGTACTTTTGAAGTCTCAATCAACCAATCAACCAATAATGCCTTTCTATTGCTCATTAAAAAAAATACAATATAATATTCTCTTTTAGCGGCATTTATTCTCCTTGCACAGGCCATCAGGGGGGTTGGCAAATAAATATTATTCGCTAATATACAAAAAATTACATTAAGGCTTATTCTATCTAACAAGGCTATTTAAATTAATAAAAAATAATTTAAGTAAATATTCATATAAAATAGTAATAAACTAAATATGCATATTCTACTGAGTAACACTTCACACTAGACTAAACAATAATAACAATGTGTAACAGTAATGTATAGCTTGCATTTGAAATAATTAAATTTGTCCGTTAGAGGGAGTGAAAGCTGTTTATATAATAATAATAACAATAATAATAATAATAAGGGCGAAGAGGACTTATGGATTACTTATAGGTGAGCAATTAGATAAACAAATTGCTAATTTAAGATCTTATTTTCAGGTACAGGCTGAGACATCTACTCTACATCGAGCAATTTGCGCAGTAGATGATATGACGCCGCTTAAACTGAGGGAACAAGAAATGCGCATAAACCATCTGACTAAGCAAGAAAAAATGCGCAAAATTACTGGATGAGTAAACCTCTGCACGGGTGACATCTCAATGAGATCAGCCAAGAATATATTGACAATACAGCGTCGAATTATTGGTTGACATCAGGAAAGATGTTTCCGGAGACTGAGAGTTTCCTACTTGCCATTCAAAATTAGGTTATTCCAACTAAAAATCAGACATTTGTCGGCAATGATTATAAAGAACGCCATGACTCAGTAGGAAACATTGTCCACCAAGAACTAGCTGACAAACTTGGACTTCTCCAAACCGACCATCTTCCTTATTATCAATACGTCCCTGATAGAATGCTTGAAAATGATAACTACAAGCTATACTGGGACCGCACTGTGCTTACAGACCAACCAGTGGCCCATAATAGACCGGATCTCATACTAGTTAATACACTTATTAGGAAAACAACACGTATTGATATGGCGATACCTAACACTAATAATTTGAGTGTTAAATACAACGAAAAGATCGCCAAGTATAGAGATCTAGAAATACAAATCAGGAGACAATGGAGAATGGAAAGTACCCAGACACTACCTATTGTTCTATTTACTACTACTAGCTGGGTCTAAATGAACATCTTTATTAGGCAATGCAGAAAGCTGTACTCCTCGCGACGTCCAGATGTACACGAAAATTTTTGGTAGATACTCCAACATACCAAGTCACCTAGGGCTCGATAACACGGAAAGAGTCCCACCACAGCTCAATCCTTTTGATACCGTAGGGATCCCGTGATCTGGGATGAGTGAATTTTCCCCTTAGAGGGAGTGTGAGCCGTATGGCTAAATCTGGATACTAATAATCTGAATATAAGGAATGGCATGACTTAGTAGGGAACATCCTCCATCAAGAGAAAGCTTTTAAACTGGGACTTCTACAAACAAACCATCTCCCATATTATCAATACGTTCCTGAGAGTATGCTTGAGGATGACAACTACAAGCTATACTGGTATCGCACTGTGGTCACAGACCAAACTGTAGCACATAATAGACCAGATCTCGTGCTAGTTAATAAACTAACAAGACAAGCAACTCTAATCGATGTGGCGATAACTAACAACAATAATCTGCGTGTTAAGTACAACGAAAAGATCGCCAAGTACAGAGATCTGGAAATACAAATAAGAAGACAATGGAGAATGGAAAGTACCCAGGGGATACCTATTATTCTTTCTAACACCGGAGTCATTCCGAAGAACCTCCTAGATAATATATATATATATATATATATATATATATATATATATATATATATACATATATATATATATATATATATATATATATATATATGTATATATATATATATATATATGTATATATATATATATATATATATATATATATATATATATATATATATATATATATACTTGTAAGATTAAAAATGTTGTCTATAGTTGAACAGCCGGTTATAGCCGAAATAGCAAGTACATCCTACCTGAGACTCATTTAAAATATTATTATTTTGTACCCACGAGGTAAGTCTGATTAAATTCAATGCCGCAATGAGGTTGGTTACTGCATTTAAGAAGCTAATACCTCGATAACTTTTTGCACTTTCTATGTTTCCTTTCTTATTAAGAGGAAAAATATTGCATCATAAAACCCTGAGAAAAGTCTGGTTTGACGAAAAGTTACCAGCAAGCCCAAGTACAAGCACTTTTTCGTCTGCTGATAGAAATTTATAGAACTCAGCAGAAATTCTATACACTCCTGGTGCTTTATTTGGTTTTAAAGAATCAAATGCTATTTGAAGTTCTTTCTTAATAAACGGCTGGTCTAATTGTTCATTGAAGGTAAACGGTTCTGCATTCAACACAGAATCTGCTGTTATCTCCGTATTTAAATGTCTTGCAAAATATTGCAGTAAATTGTTTAGGTTAACACCTTCTCCAATGGCCGAACTTCCAAACTTATACAGTCCAACAGCCTTTTAAAATTCTTTGGAATCTTTTGTATTTCTTAAACTCAATGCGGCATTCTTATAAAATTCTTTTTTTTTAAGTAAAAAGGTGCTTGTATTCATGTTTAATGTTTCTGTATATATTCGTTGCAAAAGTCGAGCTATTTGTTTTAGATACTCTGAGATATGACATTACTTGCTTCCTCTTTTTTGCGCACTTATCATCAAACCATTGCTGGCTTTGATTACACTCTTCCTTTACCATAAAAAGCTTACATTCTTCCTTTTGTGCTGACTTTTTTACACATTGCTGTAGTAAGTCTAAAGTTATCTCCGGTTGATCAGTTCACTCATTCACCCTATTAATTTCACAAGACATTCTTTCTCTGCATTTTTTCGAATCGGTTTGGGTCCAAGTAATTTTTGGAAAAAAAAGACATTTTTATTGACTACCACACCCAAAAAGAAAAAAGTATTTACATATTTTTTCCAAACTAGTCAAAAAAATTTTGGACTACCTTGTCTATATATATATATATATATATATTATATATATATATATATATATATATATATATATATATATATATATATATATATATATATATCAAAGTATATTATGGTATGTTTTTTTTTAGATTAGGTTGAATTAGTATGGGTTAGCTTAGGTTGCGTTAAATTAGGTTTGGTTAGGTTCCCTTCCTGGACCATGAGATGACCTGTTTACGCCCGTAGGGCGTCAGTTTATCTTTCTAGATTGGAGAAATATTATATAGAGGTATAATTCCGCCAATGAACAAGCAGAATTGCTTATAAAGAGTAATAAGAAGAATTTCAGTTCTTTAAAATTTAAGAAAACTTATTTTTTTCTTTAAAAATTGTGTTTAATGATTTTAGTAATTTGCAAAATTTGTTAAATATAATACAGAATTTATTGATCAGTTTTATTTTACATTATTATCTAGTATTTATGTTTAATTCCTGCATTTAGATTATCATTATATTCTAAAATAGTATTCATATATATTATAAATGTATATTACGTAAAAAGAAGTATTTTACCTTCAAAAAATATATCATAAAATTTAAATTATAAAGAATACTTATGATACTATACATTTTTATAGATTTGGAAACAATTAACTCTCAATATGGCCGCCCAAAAAGTGTGAAATTTTCAATTTTCAAAGTCGTTTTTTATTTAAACAAATGAAAATTTCGCAATTTTTTTTTGAAATAGCTTAAAATAATGCATATTTTCAAGACTTACAAAAATTTTTCCCGAAAGCGCGTGGAGGATAAAAATGTACCGGAACCGCCTAAGATTTTAAACAAAGCCACTTACCTGTGACTAAAATAATTCACCCTGTACATGCAATATTTCCGTCGCATATCTGAACAAAAAATGTTTGTAACTATAAGAGTAAATCATGACAGTCGTGACATATAAAGGTATTAATCGTAAAACCATATTTCTACCAAAAATATTCCATCCACACATATTCAGATTATACAAAGTGTTTTTGCATATTTCTTGATAAATTATAAAATATTTATTTAATGATATATTTCAATGTCAATAGCAAAAAGGATTTCTAATGTCATTTATTCTGTTAAACACATCCATTTTCCTACTATTAGTTATGCAACCCAAATCAGACGTGCTTAGCTCAATTCTTTCCCATGCGAGAAAATAATGATTGATTGTATGGTTCTTCTCAAAGGCTTTTCTTAGTCGTGGCGCATTCTAGTGTTATCGGCATGTTAGAAATTACATGCAATGTGACATACATTTGACAGTTACCAGGACTGTATTAGCCAAATATGCATTTGTTATGAAATTAAAGTGGTATTTTATTACAATTTAGATTAAACAATAAAAGTTTTTATTTTAAAAACATAAGTGAACCATTTTAAATTGGTTGATAAAAAAAATTGGTACAATAGGCGGTACTGTAGACTAATGCGAAGATTCATACTATGTTAACTGTCCTTTTAAAATCAAAATAATATTTTTAAAATTGAATAAAATAATTTCATTGATTATTTATTATTTTTTTATAAGTAAATAAATTTTAATAGATATTAATAATATTGAAAAAGTTTATATGTTGTATAATGGACCCCTCGTCGCGTAACTGACTCTTCCAACTGTTTACGGGGTGGGTTACCAACCGCTACTTTAGTCACGCTAGCCTTAGCACTTTATACTGAGATGCAAAAAAAAACGGAACGGAGAAAATTTTGATCAAATTCAAAGTATTTAATTTTTTTATTTTTAGCCATATTTTAATGATTTTTTAGCACACTATGAATAAATTTATAAATTTTAATTTAGTATAGTCAGTGGTTTGATAACATTTTATATTTGACTTAATGTATTGGGTTAATTAATACGTGGTTTTATTATCCTAATTTTGAAAGATTCTGTGAAATAATTCCGTTTGCAAATTTTTGTAAAACCTTATTTTTCGGTTCCAACTATGTCTCTTAAGATTTATGTTTTTTGGTTTCATGCCAAAATATGCCTAGATTCATTTTTTAGAGCCAAATGAATTTGCCAACCAAAATTTAGGACTTTTTTGGTTATGATTATTTTGGAGTTAGTTTGTCATACGAGGTGGCTTTGGGGACTGTTATTATGTCATATTGACACTAACATTTTATTTACCTATGATTGATTATGGTTCTTAGTGTCGAAGATTGTGCGAAAGCCGTTGCTCTGGTTGAAGATGGGCGAACTTATAAATATATGGCTAGAGTACTACACACTCATCGCCCTACCATCCAAAGGATAGTGGAACGTTTTGTACGAACTGGAATAAACAAGCGTAAAGCGGGAAGTGACAGAAAGCGCAAAATTACCGCTTTAGATGATTGTTTTATACGAATCAACGCTTTGCGGGATCGTCATTTAACAACGGTGCAAACAAGAAATCAGCTTCAAGAGATTCGAGGTAATAATGTAAGTGTATTTACAGTTCTTCTAAGATTACATGAATTTGGTTTGCACAATTGCAGACCAGCAACTGTGCAAATGAGTAATGTTCTTTTTAAGATAAGTCGAGAGACTGTCTTGACTCATCAGATGGGAGAGAACGAGTATGGCGTCGAACTGGAGAGAGATTTGCGGTCTCCGCGTTAGTCATGGAGGGGGTTTAGTGATAATATGGACAGAAATATTCCGAGATGCACACTGAATTGGTATTTATTGAGGATTCGTTGACTGCACTCCGGTATATTGAGGAAATTTTAACGATTTGCGTACCTTTTTCTCAATATATCGACGATGATTTTCTATTAGTGTAACATAATGCGCGACCCCATTCTGCTTTCTCTGTCACTCAATATTTAGAAGAAGTTGGTATTAATAAAATGAATTGACCAGCGTATTCGCCAGATCTGAACCCAATAGAGCACGTTTGGGACATGCTTGGTAGAAATGTTTGAGGTTGCGAAGTCGCACCAGCCCCAATTAACGCACTTCGCTTGGCTCTAGAAGAGGAATGGCAAAATATCCAGCAAGATGATATTCGCAAATTTATAGATAGCATGAGCCGACGTGTGCGGGCAGTTATAGATGCTAGGGGAGGCAATACAAAGTATTAAGTTATTTTTTTTTATAGTTTTCTTTGTTATTTGCGTGCTTAGGTTAAGTTATATTTAAGTTGCTTTTTTTATGTTTTGTTGTTGTTATCATTCTTCATTAAAACCAAGAGTATGTCGTTTCTTTTAATTATTATTTAAATACAGTGCTTCTAATATGTCGATATGACATTTCTCGATATCAGTCACCAAAGCCCCATCGTCGTATTACAAATTAATACAAAAGATAATGATAAGAATAGAAAAAGTCGTAAATTGTGAGTGGCAAAGTCATTTCGCTCCTAAATATGAACGAATTTATATTTTCACATAAAACAAAAAACGTAATACTTAAAAGATATGGTTGCAACCGAAAAATAAGGTTTTACGAAAATCCGCTAACGAAAATATTCCACAGGATGTTTCAAAGTTAGGATAATAAACCACCTTTCGATTAACCCTTTATAATAAGTCAAATACAAAATTTGATTAAAAAACTCACTTTACCAAATTAAAATTTATAAAGTTTTACACAGTGTGCCAAAAATTTCATCAAAATGGGGCTAAAAATAAAAAAAAAACTGACATACTTTGAATTTGGCTAAAATTTTATGCGTTGCGTTTTTTTTTCATTTGAGTGTACTGCTCCTTCTTTACTGACTATATGACCCAGATAATTGACTTTACCTTGAAATAGTTGGCACTTCTTAGGGTTTAACATCAATTGGGTAGCTTTAAGTCGATTAAAAACGTTTTCGAAATTCTTCAGATAGTCTTCAAATGTCTCCACCAAAACGATTATGTCATTTAGTTAAACTAGGCACGTTTTCCACGATAATCCTCTCAACACATTTTCCATAAGCCTCTTAAATATCGCGGGAGCATTACATAGTCCAAATGGCATAACGTTGAATTGCCATAATCCAGATCCTGTGGTGAAGGCTGTCTTTTTTTTATCTATCGGGTCCATTTCTACCTGCCAGTATCCAGACTTCAAATCCAAAATAGAAAATAATTTACTTTTAGCCAATGTGTCATCGATCCGAGACAGAGGATAACTATCTTTCTTGGTAACGTTGTTCAGCAAACGATAATCCATACAGATACTCACTGTTCCGTGTTTCTTCTTAACAAAGACCACCGGAGAGACCCATGGGCTCGTAGAAGGTTCTATCACCCCGTCTTTCTTCATTTTCTGAAAAATCGTTTCAGCTTCCTCTCTTTTCGCCTGTGGTAATCGTCGAGCTGTTTGAAGAATTGGCTTAGCATTACCAGTATCAACTTTATGCTTAACAACGGTAGTTCTTCCCGTCTTTCCTCCTTTCGGTATAAAAATATCACGATACTGCCAAAGAAATTCCCTTAATTTCTTTTTCTCAATCTGATTCAGATACTGTCCAGCAACTGCAACAATTTGGTCAAATTTGTCGTTGGAATTATCAGACGTTGTCGTCTGACGGATTATGGATGTCACAGGTACACAAGTCCTACTTTTGTCTCTTTCTTGATGGTCACTGGGTAGTCATTAACATTGATAAGTCTCACAGGAATTTCTTTACCCGAAGACACCAATTACTTTTCAATTATGATTCCACGGCCGACTTCGTCGTCATGGTTCCAAGGCTCCATCATAACAGGTGTCCCTTCGTCCATAATTCCCTGTGGGCGCGTTTCAATCTCGCAGGCATGACTGTATCTTGTTTAACGGCTGCTTGCATAGTGTTGTCATCATGTGGAGGGAGAAATACCTCCTTTGTTACAAAGTTACCGACTTTGATCCACTTATTCTTAAAATCCAATTGGAATCCATGCGTATTCATTACGTCCATTCCTAATATAACATCCTCTTCGATGTCAGCAACTATAATAGTATGGACGAACTTTTCTTCTCCAATTCCTACTTGTATCTGATTTCTCCATGAATGTTGGCATTGTCACCCGTAGCGGTTCGAAGTCGCAAGCTCGTCGGTAACAGTTTCCTACAACTGTTTATTACTGTCGGGCGTATAATGGTCCTGGTCACTCCGGTATCCCCCAACAACGTATGCTTATTACCATTTATTTCTCCATCTTCTTCTTCTGATTCCTATCCGTTTCGGATGTTGAAAATCATATTGGCAATCATAACCTTGCTCGCTGCGGCTCGAAACAGCTCCGCTGAGGTTTTCTTAAACCATGTTCTTAAATTTCGCAGCCATGATATTCGCCTTCTACCGGGTCCTCGCTTAACTTTGACTTTACCTTGCAATCTAGACTGTAGCAGAGAGTAACGGTGCTGATTTCTCATAACGTGTCCCAGATATTGCAATTTTATGCGTTTGATCGTAAACACAATCTCTGGTTCATTCTTCATTTTTTGTAGAACTTCCTTGTTCGTGATCCTTGCTGTCCATGATATTCTCAGCATTCTTCTATAAAGCCACATCTCAAATGCTTCAAGTTTTTAAATAGTGGTGTCTGTAAGCGTCCATGCCTCCGCCCTGTACAACAACACAGAGAAAACATAGCATCTCAAATGTCTCATTTTTGTATCAAGGGATATGTTGTGACTTTTAAAGATGGCGCTTATTTTGTTAAAGACTGTTCTTGCCTTTCCTATGCGGCACTTTGTTTCCTATACATTGCTCCACTGTTCGTTTATAATAGTTCCCAGGTACCAATATAGTTTTACTCGCTCTATTTGTGTTCCATTAATGTATAGATGAGCCCCGTTTATATTCTCCTTGCTGATAATCATTTGTTTCGTTTTGTGGGTATTAATGTTTAGTCCGTACTGTTGACTGTACTCGTTTATTCTCTCCGTTTATTCTCCATCTGCATATACACTATCTTCACGACATTTCAAAGAAGCTATTCATATGAGAGTGTCTTTGGAAAAGTTCTGGGTCGAAGCGGCCCCCCTAAGGCCGACCCGTTGTAGTTTTCCTGATGGTGAGTTTCTTGATTTGCGTCGTTCCTAGGGTGCTTACAGAAACTTCGTACGTGTCCTATTTCGCCACAATTCCAGCATCTTATGGTCTTCGTTTTCTTGTATGTCATGCTTTTCATTATATTAACGAGCTGGTAAAGTTTATCTTCATCTCCTTCCTCTTTTACAGTCCTAACTTTACTGTATCCGCCAGAGGCCTGCGTAGCTGACTCGTATTCGAGGGCGGCGGATAAGACATCAACCAGTATCTTGTGACGAGCTAATCGTAGTGTTCTCTGCATTTCATGATCACGAAGACCATCAATAAACGTTAGAACGGCCAGCTTTTTCATCATTTCTTCGGGAGCTGTTGGATAAGCATATCGCATTAATCTGGCAATATCTACCTTCTATTCTTGAAGAGCCTTATCTTTCTTTTGTCTTCGATTTTTAAGCTGCGACTGATATACATGCTCCAAGTGCTCGTGGCCATATCGCATATTTAACCTCTTCTTAAGTTGTTCGAAATCATCCGTCTCCTCTACGGCTATGGTCTAAAGCACATCTAAGGCATCTCCTCGAAGAGCGATAGTCAGGTTTACAGCCTTTTCTTTTTCAGACCATCCATTCGCTCTTGCAGCTGATTCGAAATCTTTCATGTAGTTGTTCCATGACGATTTTTCGTCGAAAGTTGGGACTTTAACATGAACAAAAACTCAACTTCCTTCAAATTTCGGCCGTGTTTCCAACTTACATTTCGTTTTGTCTTTTCTTGTCTCTACTGTAATTAGATTGTTTACTCTCTTTGCTATTCCTGTTCCCTCAATCTTCCTTTCCATCTCTTTCCATATATTTTCTTCGAAGGCCAACATATCGGCAGCAATTTGGTTTTTTAACGAAGACATTCTATCGTCGAGGGTAGACATCTAAGAAGTGACTTTCGAGAAGTGAGCAGAAACTTTGCTTTCCAGAGAAGAAATCTCGTTAGAAATTTTGTCACCGGTGTCAAGGAGGCGAAGGTCAAGGCAAAGAGGCAAATGTCACCGCTTTAGTCGTTGGAATAAATTAGCCTTTTTTCCGGTAGAAGCTAATTCTCTGTCCTCACGATGCCTTCTTAAATTCGTAACTGTGAGCTCCTAAATCGTAGCCATGATCACACTTTTAACCCACTTCTGACACCACGGTTGAGTCTTTATTAATTCTAATTTATTGTTCTTAATTTAATTTACTAAAGGTTCAATATTTATAACACCCACAAATTTAACAAAGTCTTTATTACTACTAATTTATTTTACACTTAATAAGTATATAATTTATCTACGTGCGATACAATTTTAAACCACAAGCGCGGGCTTCTTTTTGACTAACTGCCCTTGTTTACAACAAAATTTCTATTTAAATATAAACTACCGCTAATAAATGATAGAAGTAAAATAAAACTCACAACGTTGATTGTAAAAATCTTATACGAGCCTTGAATATTAGAAAACCTGACACAAGAAACGACGCGTACCTACGTATTACGCCGAAAACAGTAATCCTGCTCATCGTTATTAGGTTGAAACCTTAATAGATAAATAAATAAATATATTAGTAATAAGCTTTACATCATACCGAGGGAGAGAGAGAGAGAAAGAGAGACAAGTGTTGGTTAAATTAAAGTCAAAAATACAAAAAATTAGTCTAGTTCAAGTATATCCACCAACATCGGAAAAAAGAAAGTAATAGTAAACATAGTTTTATATAGTTAGACACAGTTCTACATTAATTAGAAACGAAGATATTAAGGTAGTAGTGACAGACTTTAATACTAAGGTGGAGAAAGGAAGTCGACGTATATGTTGGAGAATTTGGGAGAAATACAAGAGAGCATATAGTTGTAGATATCTGTCAAATCACATTCAAAGGTGGACAAAATTATTCTTAAATAAATTATTTTCTAATAAAGAAGAAGATATACGTGAATATAGGGATTTCAAGGTCATAGTTAGTGCCACTGCGAGCCCACAATATATAGGTAAGGGAAATAAGCAAAAAAGTACTCTGTTTGTGACACTAAACCGGCCAGGCAAACGACAGTTGTTTTGAGTAATACGGACCTCTGTAACAAAAACCTATGGGTTTCCTGCAACCGATTTTTTGGACTCAATTAGTTGTTAACAAAGTAAGCTCAAAAAACGATAAATGTCATATAAAAACTTTTACAGTTACGTTTTCAAATGATTCTATCCTTATTTGTGGCTTAGAAAGTTGCAAAATAACTTATAAATTTCGGTTTTTTATAAATGTTAATAACTTTTTTAAAAATAAACGTACATCTTTCATATTACACACGGAATATTGGGTATTGTAGTGCTTAAAATATGACCAAAATTTTAATGCAATTGGTGAAATTGTTTAAAAGTTATTTTATTTGTTTATTCCAAATTAAATTGTTTGCAACAATATAAGTCAGAAAATTATGTATTTATAGTAATTAAACGTGTAGTTTCTAAAAGAGGAATTGTTATTATATTAATATTATTAAAAAAATTTCAATATTGCAAACTAATTTTGCAAAAACAGGTCGAATTTTGGCTTATAAACAATAGAAAAACTTTTACACTGTTGTCTGTAGAAAAATAATTTTTTCATATCTGGAAAGGCTTAATTTTTTTACAAATTTAAAAAAAATGTCCTACGGTAATTTGGGACGAAGTTAGTCTCTTCTTTTTTTTAAATTGATAACATCTTTGTTTATAAAATTTAAGCGATCTTGTTAGCGTCATTTGAAAGAACTTACAAGTTTTAATGTGCAAAATTTAAAAAAGATTTTCTTTTAATGAAATTGTTCACAAAGCTTCAGAATGTCTTTAAAATCGGCTGGCTTTAAAACTCGCGGGAACGATGGAGGGGGAAGTAGCTGTTAACTGTATTTCTGATTCTTGTTTATAGATCTCGACGTTTATTTTTTTTACTTTGCATGTACTTTTTGGGTAAATTAAGAATATGTATTATTTAGATAATTAAATTGTTAAATAAACATCTAATTTGTTTTTTCAGTTTTTAAGTTTTTTTTTTAATAATATTTGAGGTCATTTTTATTTTAAACCATAAATATTTATTATTAATATATATTTCTTTAATGAACTTCGTAAATAATTTATTTATAATAGATTTTATGAAAAAAGTCGATTTTGTCGAAAGATGTCAATTTCCTTTAGCACATGCTGAAACTAGTTTTAATCGATATACTATTATGATGCCAACATGATGCTAAAAAGTTTAAACAAAATTTTCCAAAGCTTTTTGAGGCAAGTTTTAATACGTTTGTAATCAAATTAATTAAAAAAAACAAAAAATATGAGATGAAACTTGTATTCATCTGAAATTTTACATCTTCTTGAAGTTTGCATAAACCAGGACTACTTTACTTTACCAGAGAACAAATAACAGTGCTGGACTTATAATGGGTAATCCTCTAAGGCCATTGCTATCAGATATTTTTTTGGATCATCTAGAGACAAATATTTCAAAACATCCCGTATTCAAACAGTTTTTATATTGGTGGAGATACGTAGACGACGTACTGGTATGTTTCACAGGAACTAACAGGCAACTCGACCAATTTTTATCGTATATTAATTCACTTCATAGTCATATTGAATTTACAATAGAAACAGAACAAAATCAATCCATAAATTTTTTACATTTAAAAATTAGCAGACTTCAAAACAAACATGACTTCTCCATATTTCATAAACCAACCCAGACTGACACGACTATACACAATTCATCATTCCATCCAACACAACATAAACTGGCAGCTTATCATAATATGTTACATAGATTAACAGAAATTCTGATGTCAAAATACAGCTTTGAGACAGAATTAAATATAATTAAGCAAATAGCAGTAAACAACGGATACAACGAACAAACAATTAATAAAATGTTCAATCAAAAACTACACAAGAAAGCCCTGAAATTAGTATTTCCACCACTAGAGAAAAAACCGAGTACCTTCTGCTCGATTACATATACAGGCAAAATAACAACAAAAATTGCCAAACACATAAAAAAGAAAGGAATAACACCAGCTTTCCGAACAAATAACAACCTAGGCAAATATATTACGAATACCAAGAGCCAAAATAAAAAACACTTAAATAGTGGTGTGTACAAACTTCAATGTGGTGACTGCCCAAAAACTTACATCGGTCAAACTGGTAGAAACTTTGATAAACGAATAACAGAACATAAAAGGGCTTTTAAGAATAGAAAAACAGATTCGACATACGCACTTCACCTTCTAGATCATAATCATTCTTTTAATGACAAATTTAAAATTCTTCACATTCAAAATAAAGGCCTTAAGCTATCTTTGTTAGAATCTATGGAAATCAACAAATTAAAAAACACAGATATAATTCTGAATGACCAACTTGAGACAAACAGTTCTCCCCTTCTCAACCTATTTCATTAGAGACTATAAATTTGTAAACCCAAGCCAAAAATATATCACTTGAGAAAGGCAATCAGCCGAAACAGCTGTAGTGATAAGTTTTAAAATAAATTTTGTGGAAGTTTGAAAACAAAGTTTTTAGTGTTTTATTGTTACATAAAATGAATTTCCATCAAGTAACGGTCGAATTCATCAATTATTTAAGATTTTTTATTTTTAAAGCCATACGTAGAAATAATTGAACATGATAATTTGTTTGTTTCATAAAATTTATTACAAATAAATTATTTACTTGAAAAATTTTATAAAAGAAGTATATGTATTAATTACAAATATTTATGTGTTACAATAAAAATTACTTTAATTCGTACTAACAAAATTAAAAAAAAAACTGAAAAATAATATTTAAAAGAAAATAGTCATATACGTAAAAAGTACATAAACATAAAAAAAAGTTAAAATCTATAAAGAGGAACGAAAGATACAGTTAACAACTCCTTTCCCCTCCAACGCTTCCGCAACTTTCAAAGCCAGCCGATTTTGAGGACCACATTTTGAAACTTTGTTTGGAGTATGTTCTTTCCAATGACGCTATAACATCTCTTAATCGTTATACCAAATATGCTATCAAATAAAAAAAAAAGGAACTAACTTTGTCCCAAATTGTCCTACGACAATTTTTTTCTTTTGAATTTTTAAAAAAGTTCAGCCTTTCCAAATATGAAAAAATAATTTTCCTGCAAGCAATAGCAAGAAAGTTAATCTGATTGTTTATCAACAAAAAAAAATAAAGTTGCAGTAGTGCAGAGTTTAAAATTATTTTTCTTAATTTTTTAAATAATATTAATAGAATGAATTCTATTCTTCTAATTTAAAATAAAAAAGATCACACAATCAAGTAATGGATGTTAAAGATGAGAACAAACGTCTGTTCAGGGCAAAAGTAGTAAAAAAATGTGCTGGAATATGAAAGCAAGTCCTAATACAATTGGAGAGAACTGGGCAGTATTATTAGATATCTGCTATTAAAATGCTTGGAAAAACAAGCAAAGAAATTTGAGAAAAACGTGACTTGGTAATGAAATGGTGGAAAAAATGTGCTAAAATATGAAAGGAAGTCCTAATAAAATTTGAGAGAATTCCACAGTATTAATAGATATGCTGCTATTGAAATACTTAGAAAACCAACAGAAAGAAGTTTGAGAAAAAGGAGACTTAACAGTGGTCAGTCAAGCAGAGTTCAAGAAAAGATAAAAAAGAGGATAAAACTATGTAAATAGTGGCAATAAAATAGTTCAGACACCTTTTTTCAAAACCATTAGGTCGCCAGGAAGGCAGCGAATGTAGCAGCAGCCAAAGCTAAATTAGAAGCATATACAAATCTCTGTGATCAACATGATACCAGGAAGACTAAAGCAAAGATATATATAAAATAGCCAAGCATAGAGCAAAGAAAGCAAAATATTTGAATCAGGGTAGTTACTTAAAATACTACGAGCCCTAACAACTAAATATTCGGACAAACGATAATTTATGGAAAAAATTCATCTTCAAGATTTTTCTTATTGAACCAAAAAACGAGACGAATAATACATTAAACTCTATCATTAGTAACAAAATATTGAAATGGTTTTGTCTCCATAAATTTTAAATTGCACCATTTACGACAAAATAAACGAAAGTTGTCACGATATTATTTAACTTAGTGTAAAAACTTAGTTAAAGAAAAGGAAAACCAAAGCGATAGAAACAGTTTGGCAATTTATTAAATTAAGAATTTGATAGAAAATCTGTTTGAGTAAATGGAGAAAGTATCAGGAATAGTTACCAACTAACAAACAGGAAAGTTATTCAAATACTTAAAAAACTAAAGAAAGAAAAAGCAGTTGGCCCATATAATATTCACGGAGAAGTGTGGCAACACGCAAGGAGAGACAGGGACACATTGTCTAACAGGTTTGTTTAGTAGAAATATGAGATTGGGGCGATATATCAGACGAATAGACAAGTAGTATATTAGTACCTGTTTACAAAAATAAGGGAAACATACAGCTACAGGGCCATAAAGGTAATTAGTCGCACCATGAAAATATGGAAGGGGGTAATTAAGAGACGGATAAGTGAAGAAACCAAAATTTTCGATAATCTGTTTGATTTTATGCAAGGTCGAACACAAACAATAAAGGTCAATAGCGAAGTAGAAGGAAGCAAGTAGTATATTGTGTGCGAGAAAAATTACAGTGAAATTAAAAGAAAACTTTTATAAAACTGGTATAAGACCAACTATGATACACAGACTGAAATTTGGGTAGTTAAATAAAAAAGGAACAACAAGTACATGTGGCAAAAATGACAATCCTCAAAGGTTTAAGTTTGATGACAAAAAATAATAAAATTAAGAATAAAATAAGAGAGCAAAGGTTAAGATGGGTTGGACATGTTAAACGTCGAGACGTTAATCACCTATTATGTAGAATAGCTGATTTTCAAGTTCGTGGGAAGAGTAGGATAGGAAGACCAAAAAAGACCTGGAGAGAGATGCTTAGGCAGGACATGCTGTTGAAGGGATATAGAAACTTATAGAAAAATATAATTAAGAAAGCCGACATTACATATGCATAGTTGATTCCGTGTCACTCACTTTTCACACACACTTATACACGCATGTATAATTCTTTTAGTATAAATTAAAGCCATGGGAAGCAGAGTGGCCCAACTAATAAGAGCATTACTTTACATAATCATGGAAAATATGAGAAGCTAAAAGTGTATGATTGTTATAGTAATTGTATGTTGACTAAGATGAATAAATTTAGTTTAAATCTTTAAAAATAATTATTATCTCATTGTCTTACTGGTTACATTAAACCTAGGTACCCTAGAAGCTAATTAATTTACAGATAGGCCACTTTGGCAGCGAGGATTCAAATAAAATAACACAGTTAATCCAATTATTTATTTCTGACATGATATTCTTATTATCTTAGTTAATACAAACAATAGTTAGTTAACTACTAATATTACTTAATCAACATAATTATTAAAAATGATATATTGTTTACTTTTAGCTTAAGAAAAAACAGTTGCCTACATAATAAATTGAAATTAGGAGAACTTTAGTATTACTTAATCACTATCTATGTCATCTAGGCCTACATCCAAATCATTCCGCTTAGAAGCACTGTGTTTAATATTTTGATAAAATTCATGATGAATTGAAGAAATATATTTTAAAAGCTCCAACAAATTTTTTTTCTTGTCAACAGTTATTTGTTTTTCCTCTGGATATAGATGATCAAGCTGGATAGTTTGTATATCTACAGAATTTCTTTTTTTTTTTTAAGGCAATACTGTCAAACAAGATATCAATATTATTACTGTATTAAAAACAGAAACTGGATGGATATAGCTTACTATATGAAAGCCATTGAATACTTAAAACCACTTAACTTTTGACTTTGTAGTAGTGATTTTTCTATTAGTAATATTGTTTTCTAATTTTTTTTTTAAGTATTCTTTGATCATTCTTAAAATCTTGAAAGGATTTCTTTTTCTTGCCGATTCCTCAATCAAATTGTCAAAGAGTCTTGATCACCTGCTAGGTATGAGTGTCCACTTACAAAAAACTCATGGTCTATCTGTTCTACAACATAGTCTGGATGGTTAGTTATATATTGACATAGAAGCGCCATTTTAATATTTTAATTTAGTTTTTTTTAGAACCCTGGATATGCGTCCATCAAAAACAGAAAATAATTTTTTTTTAAATTCTTTGCATACTGTGGTGGGCTCTCCGCTTGAATTAGGAAGAGAGTACATTCTGCTATTGGAGCGTCTGTTCAAAGTTCCCCATTGCGTAAAATCTACCAAAAAGATGCTTTTTCTGTGCAGCCTCGATTTTGTCATGACATTTCTATTTACAATTACAGGGAACATCTATATTTAAACTTTTAGATGGTATTAAGGTACCTTTAGAATTAATATAATGGTAGCGGATGAAGTCCACAACGGCACCCAGGGCGGAGAAGAAGGTCTTAACAACGGTCTGGAGGACGAAAGTGGCAACCCCCTCGTTTTAGGGCTTGTTTAAAATCGAAGGGTAGGTGAGACTCTCTAGCTGTAGTGGAAACAACTCGCATAGGAGAAGGATACTCTGATGTAAAATCCCTGGCCCTCCAGGTTGGGGGTTGAGGCACCGGGCCAACTCACTGGTACTCATAAAATACGTACTTATGGAATGTGCAAGGTATCTCCCGAAAAACACCAGAAATCATGTCAAAACTCAAAAATGCAGAGATAGATATCGCGGTACTTACAGAAACTAAAAAGAAAGGTATGGGTTCTGAAAAGTGGGGTCACTATGATCTGTTCTATAGTGGAGTAACTAAAGACCAAAGAGCACAACAAGGTATTGCTATTGTTATTCGCAAAACTTTAGATTACCTCTTGGGAAGCAATTAATCAGAAACTGATAAAAATGAACATCACGATAAAAGGAAACAAAATAGCCATAGTAGGTGTATATGAAATTAATGAGGACGCATTGGTCAACAGTAAAGATGCATTTTTCAAACAATTGAACGATGAAATTATAAAAGTTGGAATATCTAGGGAGATCATACTTCTAGGAGACTTCAACAGCAGAGTTGGATGGAAATTAAACAACACAGTGGTAGGAACACACGGTGAAAATACCAGAAATGATAATGGAACCAGATTAGTAACAACTTGCACACAAAATAACTTAAAAATATTAAATGGATTTTATCCACCTCGCGATTTACACAAATACACGTGGATACAACAGACAAGAAATCTGAAATATATAATAGATTATAGCATTGTAAGACAGAGAACTACAATTAAAATACAAGATGTGCGAGTAGCCAGAGGGCCATCATGTGGCACCGATCATCATCTGCTAAAAATTAAAACGGTACTCCCAAACACATACGAAAAAGAAAAAGAGCACATGGGCATAGCAGCAGAAGAAGCACTGGGGAAATGTGACGAAAATCATAAAGGATTAAAACCGTATTGGTAGGATGAAGAAATAGAGAAGAAAATTAAAGATAAACGTCGAAAATACCAAACATTCTGAACAATAAAAAGATAAAACTATAAAATAATTTACAAAGAAGAACAAACCAAAGTAAGAAAAAAGATAACTAAAAAAAAAAGAACAAATCATGGGAACAGAACTGCCAAAAGATTAACACCTACATAGGAGGTAGAAGAAGCACAGAGAGTTGGAGATTGATTAAAAGTATGAGAAATAATAAGGAAAAAGACGTTATATCACCAATAACAACAGGAAAATGGATAGAATATTTCAAAAAATTACTAACAGAACAAAGACCAGAATTTACTAACATGGCAGACAACACGATAGGTATACGTATAAATTCATCACCATTACACGTAAGTAAATCAGAGATGGAAGAAATAACCAAATCCCTGAAAAATGGAGAATCCCCTGATACTGGTGACATCTCTGCAGAATTAGTGAAAGCCGGTACAGACAAACTCCAGGAACATTTAAGAAAACTCTTTCAAGACTGCTTGAATGGAGCCGAATTACCAAAAGAATGGAAATTATCTATCATGTCAACTATCCACAAAAAGGGCAGCAAGGATCAGTGAGAAAATTACAGAGGAATTGCGGTAAACAGGATAATAAGTAGGATGTATGGGAAACTTATTAAGAATAAAATAGAAAATGACTATACAGATTACGAAGCAGAGGAGTAAGCTGGTTTTAGAGCTGGGCGATCCACAGTAGACCACCTGTACTCTATTACGCAAGTTATTGAGAAAAAAACAGCTGTCAATAAAGAAGTTCTCCTAGTGTGCGTAGATTTACTAAAAGCATATGACAGTGTACCCCTAAGTAAACTATGGTCAACCATACAGCAAATCAATATTAAGCATGGTCTTATCAAAGCAGTCCATAGTCTGTATAATGGAACGACTGCAAAAATTAAAACTGGATCAAGGATATCTAAAGGATTTAAGGTCACGAAAGGACTAAAGCAGGGTTGCTGTATTTCGCCTACCCTTTTTAAAATGTATCTAGAACAAGCACTCAAGCTGTGGAAAAGAAAATGTAATGGCACGGGAATCCCTCTCAATGACGAGGCTACACTGTACAGCTTATCTTTCGCTGATGACCAAATACTGATTGCTCAGTATCTGGAAGATTGCTTTTTAAAATGTATCTGGAACAAGCACTCAAGCTGTGGAAAAGAAAATGTAATGGCACGGGAATCCCTCTCAATGACGAGGCTACACTGTACAGCTTATGTTTCGCTGATGACCAAATACTGATTGCTCAGTATCTGGAAGATTGCTTTTTAAAATGTATCTGGAACAAGCACTCAAGCTGTGGAAAAGAAAATGTAATGGCCCGGGAATCCCTCTCAATGACGAGGCTACACTGTACAGCTTATGTTTCGCTGATTACCAAATACTGATTGCTCAGTATCATGACGACTTGAGTTACATGACTCGGAAGCTAATAGAACAATATAATAAATGTGGTCTCGAAGTCAACATTAAGAAAACTGAAGCTATGTGTATTGGAGAGACAAAACAGTCCATTATATTAGACGATGGGGTAGAAATTTGAAACTGTGATGAATAAAAGTACCTGGGTATCAAGATAACTCAAGATGGAACACTCGGTGCAGCTATAAAAGTCAGAAACATACAGGGTAGAAAAGCCATATCCAGTCAAAGTCCATGATGAAGTGCATTCTGTGGGACCAAACAATATCTAAAGCGAACAAACAACTTATATACAACACCATACTTAAAAGTGCAATCACGAATGGCAGTGAAATTTGGCCAATAAAACAAAGAACAGAGAAACTGTTACTAGCAACAGAAATGGACTTTTGAAGAAGAGCAGCAGGCAAATCAAGAAGAGATCGGATACCAAATGAGAGAATACGAGAAATGATGGGAGTTAAATATACAATAGTTGATGACATAAAAACAAAACAGTTAATATGGTACGGCCATGTACATGTACAGAGAATACCAGATGACAGGATTCCAAAACAGATTTTGACGTAAACACCACAAGAGAGAAGGAAAAGAGGAAGGCCGAGAAGAAGCTGGAGAGAGGGAATTGAAAAAGAACTGGAGGAAAGAGAAATCCCTCCAGGCCTATGGTTAAATAGAGAAGAATGGCAGTTAGGAGTCGGAAGGCGTCGGAGAACGCTGTAAACCGTTAGCAGTAGTGGTAGTAGAATTAATATATTTCTGTCCTTTAGCTTTTCTTTACGGGTATTCTTTTTCCACTTTTCTTCCTGTCGTACACGTTTTCTCGATTTTCTTTCTTGAGTTTCCAAGATGTTAGTATTATTTTGTAGGTTAGTATTCGGAAATATGTTTTCTATAGTAACAATATTAAGTAGCATTGTAGTCGGTGATGATGATCTTCACACAACATTTCTGCAAATAAAATACAAACAAATAATTATTTTAATAGTTAACGAGAAGTTAGGCCTAAGTGTCAAATTTTTGACAACATATAGGTTATGACATTGGCCCAACTCACATAGGCCCTTTTTGCTCGATACATAGGCCACTGTTATAGCGCTACTCATGTTTAAAAATTACACTTAAGCCAAAGTAGTTCTGTGCTGTCATCTACTGTATTTTTTTTAACTAATTTTAGGCCACTGTGGCAATATCCGGCTGGTTGAATAAAATGTATATCGAAAAATATGAAGTTAGGCCACTCTGGTGCTAATGGCCTCAATTTTAGATCTCTTTTTGTCATACTATTATCGCTGCCAGTTAATGACATAATTAATTACTGTTATTAACTTAATTATAAAATAGTACTTTCACAAAAAAGTCAATCATTTTACGTTAGGAGATTACAATTTAGTAAGAAAATAAAATATGATATTTAATATAAAACGCCATACTCTTTCTTCTTTAACAACGAAAATACTTTACTACAACATAAACTCCCCCATTGTATCGTTGTTTTGATATAATGCCGAGTTATTTTAAAACGTATTTGTTAGAAATTCCTCTAATTTTCTTTGAATTTTTCGTTTTTTTTTTTTTTTGTAAACAAAGCAGTTAAACGGTTAAATTCGTTATCCAAAGCACTTTGTTTTGTTCGATGCAAAATCCGTTTGATTTACTTAAGCCCTAAACCGACTCCAGACGATATATCTGGCAAAGAAATAAAAGTCTTTCAATGACCATTTTTCTTACTAAACCCGGATAAACAACTTCGCAGGAACTTCAGCGTAGACCTATTGCGAAGATAGTGCTAAGATAATAGCAATAATGGGCAGCTGATATTTGTGTGATATTTTTTTATGTGACAGTCAGATAAATCTTTCAAAATTAAGACGGGAGAATTGCGAAATTTATTTTATATTTTCTCATACCATTTCACAGCATTTCTGACACAATTTTTTATAGCACACATCCCTTTGAAAAGAAAAATGTTTGCAAACATAAAGAAAATAAATAAAAATAAAATAAACGAGTATATCGAACTAACCCTATATTACAGCACTTCCTCAATAGAAAATTACTCAAAGCATCAATTTTAATTTACTGACGCCGGTCTAGAATGTGTTACAAGATAACACAATAATGTATGATATATTTTTGGGTATTTTTCATATTTTGAAAAGTAGATATATTTGGTCTTCCCCAACATCACCATTTCAAATGCATGGATTCGTTTGCTATCTCAATATTAAATATTGTCCTTCAGGAGACCTGTATAAAGTTCAGAGTCTTGTTCAAAGTAATATACTAAATAGAAATTTCAAAATAGGCACTCAATTAGACATATGTATTGACGAAAGCATGATCCCTTTTTCTATAAGAATATATATATATATATATATATATATATATATAAGAAATACTGGATATTAATGACTGTCGATATAAACAAACAACACAGTTTATTAGGGTTGCAGTCAGAATATTGGCCGGGATGGTAAAAAAAACACTCTTTTGACTTTTTGTCGAGCTTTCGGAATGGTTTTATTCCTTTTTCAAGACACTGTAATAAGACAAATATGTAAATATTTAAAAAATATCACAATTCTTCAGTGTAACTTACTAGACGTAGTCACTTTTCAAAATGAATTCTATGTCCAAATAAAAGGAGCACCCATGGGTAGAGCTATATCCCCAACTTTAGCAGAAATTGTAATGAACTCCCTACTTCACTACTGTACTCAGAAAGTTTATTTCCAGTTCCCCTTCATTTACCAATATGTAGACGACCTCATATGTGCAGTCCCTGCAGATAAAATCAACTACACTCTTGACATTTTCAACTCATATAACACTCACCTACAATTCACTGTTGAAACAGAAGAAAATAATAGTGTTCCATTCCTCGACACCTATGTAACAAGACATGAGGACAACACAGTAAGGTTGGATTGGTACAGAAAGAAAACATTCTCAGGTAGATATGTGCCTTTTCACTCGTATCATCCAGACGAACAGAAGATTAACATCATCAAAGGTCTGAAAAACAGAATAAAAAGAATTTGTCACCCTTCTAACTACAATAAGAACATAAAGTTATTGTATGAGATTCTTAGAAAAAATCACTACCCTAAGATGCTTCTTAATAAATTGCTATTCCAAGATATGCCAACAGTTAGAACACACCAAAGACAAACATTAGAAGGAGAAACAGTAGAAGTTTTCTATGGGAGATTGCCTTACATCAGAGGTTTATCACCACAGATCACAAACCTTTTCAGACAGTTCAACATAGTGATAGCAAATTCAGTGTACAAAAGATTAGGGACATACTTTACTCACCTGACAGAAAGATTTAAAAAACTGGATAACTTCAATGTAGTGTATTCTATTCCATGTGGTTCCTGTTCAGAAGTGTATGTCGGTCAAACCAGCCAGAAACTCTCAACGAGAATAGCTTTGCACAAGAGTGATGTAGTGAGGAAGCCCACCAGCACAGCCTTTAGCCAACATATTAAGAATACTGGACACATTGCTAACTATGAAAATGTGCAAGTACTAAAGAGGGTTGACAACCAATTTAAGAGAAACTTCATAGAAATGTGCTACATCCATAACTGCAGTTCTTCTATGAACTGTAAGAAAGATGTTGAAAACTTAAATTGTATTTATTTCTTTCTACTTCAACAGGACTTGACAAGATGTAACAAACTGGAGAATGTAGGGAACTTATTATAGCATACATAGATTGCCTACCCGTACTTGAGAAAAGACTTCATTTCCCTGCTGATTGTGTTTCCTTGGGTTCTTTTTTTCCATATCCATGAGGTTCAAATGTGAAAATTATAACCTCGTTACATATCATCATCATAATCATCATTGGCTTTTACAACTCTTCGTGAGTTTTTGCCGCGTTTACTATTGCCTTCCATTGATTCCGATCCTGTGCTATTATTTCCCATGGCCTTACTTCCATCTTCTCCAGGTCTTCCCTGACAGCGTCTTTCCACCTTTTTCTAGGCCTTCCTGTCGATCTTTTACCATCTGGTCTTTCCCAAAATACATTGCTAATCAGTCTGTCGTCATCACTCCGTACCACGTGGCCTGCCCATCTTAATCTATTGGCTTTTATGTATCTTACGATGTTTCCTTTCCCGAAGAGAGTCTCTATTTCATTGTTGTATCTGCTCCTCCATTCATTTGTCACGCTGTCCCTGCAAGGACCATATATAATTCGCAGGATTTTGCGTTCCCATACTAATAACTTATTGATTTCTTTCTTTCTCAATGTCCATGTTTCACTTCCATATGTCACTGCTGGTCGTATTATGGTTTTGTACATTTGGATTTTGGCACGCCTTGAGAGAAGCTTTGACCTCATTAGATGTTGAATGGCAAAGAATGATTTATTCCCCGCCAGTATTCGTATTTCAACCTCCCGTTCTCCTGTGTTTTCACTGGTAATTGTTGCTCCTAGGTATTTGAATTCTTTGACCACCTCAAAATTATGATCGTTTATGGTAATGTTTTGTCTTATTCGCTGTCGTTCCTTTTTTGATACGACCATGTATTTAGTTTTTTCTTCGTTTATTTTCAGGCCTACGCTTAGTGTTGCTTCTTCAAAGTTCGATACTATATCCTTAACTTCCAGTGTTGTCTGTGCTACTGCATCTACATCATCTGCAAATGCGAGAATAATCTTTGCTCCTCTGGCAGTTATGTCTGGTTTGACTCTGGTATAGATTTTTCGCATTGCGTATTCCAATGCTAGGTTAAATAGTAATGGAGACAGCGGGTCTCCCTGTCTGAGCCCGGTGCTTATGCCGAAAGCCTTTGAATTTTTGCCTCCTATTCTAATTTGTGCAAAGGAATTGTTGACACACATTCGCGCAATCATGGTTAGCTTCTTTGGTACGCCTAACTCCATCATTGCACTCCACAGTTTTAAGCGATCTATGGAATCATATGCTTGTTTGAGATCTATGAAGATCTGGTGTACTTCTTTATTATATTCCCAATACTTTTCTAGCATTTGTCTGATAGTAAATATTTGGTCGATGGTTGATCTTCCAGGCCTAAAGCCGCATTGGTAATCGCCAATAATTTCCTCTGTATATGGCAGTAATCGTTTTAGTACAACTGAAGCTAATATCTTATATGTAGTACCGATTAGTGAGATTCCCCTGTAGTTGCCACATGTATCCTTTCTGCCTTTTTTATGTATACTCGTTACATATGACACTCGGATATTGACAGAAATCAGAAATATGTCATCAAAAAAGAAGAATAATTCTTCTTTTTTACCTTTAACATGAAGTTGCAGTTTTTGTAGGTTGTAATTTTTAGATTTTTTGTTGTGTTTTTATTTGAAATAATACCCTGTGTGATGTAATGATTTTATTCAAAATTTTAAATGTATTTTTTAATATTTTTAACATGTTTGTGATAGTGTTCTTCACCACTAGGACTAACTGAACATTTTCAATGTAGGTTTTAAATGTTGATTTCCACCACTTGTACTAAAATAGGCTTTTCATTCAGGTGCTGATGAAGGTGACAACATATCACCGAAAATTTCACGTTTCGAATAAAGTTCTACACCAAACTGGCTGATACCATCTCTAGCTGATCCTTGTTTTGACGCTTTCCCGAAAGTTACCCTCCAAAGAATTATATATATATATATATATATATATATATATATATATATATATAATATATATATATATATATATAAAATAAGGATCACTCGAAGAGTGGCGGGTTTTTCGGTCAAGAATTGGAGAAAAAAGACAAAGATGATGGCTACTTCATCTATTTATTGAAAACGTTTCGCTATCCAATTTGATAGCATCATCAGTCCATCTAAAAAGAACAATATGAAAAACCTAACATCCAATGAAACGCTATTAAGTATGTTACCTCAAAAAGATATGTAGCAGTCAAAGATATTCACAATTATTGTAAAGAAACTTACGACAATGGACATTGTATAATTATGTTGTATAAACAATAAATTGAACTAAATATAGTTAACAATTTTCATAAAATTAGCACAGCAAAAAAACATGTGGTAGTTGTACATGTATGTTAAAAAAATATATAGGTAAAAACTTTATCATGTATAAAAAAACAAAATTAGTGTAGAAAAGAACTAAAATGTCCAAGAATGCACTTCCAACAGTAATGAAATAATGAAGGATAATCATCCTTCCCCTGTGGCTGGCAAACCAGTCACAGCGTAGACTATTAACATATGATTTTTTGGATTGACTTCTTTTATTCTTTATTTCATCTCAACCGATTACTGGAGAGAAAAAAGGAGTTCTTAACCACCTTTTCCTTTCAGTTTTTTGGTTTTTACAGACAATTTGTCGACCAAATTTTGTCATATTTTTTAAATAAACCGCTCTATTGTACTGGAGTTGGTAGTAATACGCCTTGTTGATCTGTCACTAGTTGACCTCTTGGCATCTGTCTTTTCACGTTGTTGACGTTTAACACCTGTTGCCTTCATTTCACCGGTAGCACTCGACAAGCTCTTAGTGGTAACTTCATTATTACTTTCAAATTACTAAAATTTTTAATTAAACATTAGAATAATGCCACCTAAAGTTAAAATGAAATCCTAATTATTTCATTACTGTTGGAAGTGCATTCTTGGACCTTTTAGTTCTTTTCTACACTAATTTTGTTTTTTTTTTATACATGATAAAGTTTTTACCTATATATTTTTTTAACATACATGTACAACTACCACATGTTTTTTTTTTGCTGTGCAAATTTTAGGAAAATTGTTAACTATATTTAGTTCAATTTATTGTTTATACAACATAATTATGTAAAGTCCATTGTCGTAAGCTTCTTTACAATAATTGTGAATATCTTTGACTGCTACATATCTTTTTGAGGTAACATACTTAATAGCTTTTCATTGGATGTTAGGTTTTTCATATTGTTCTTTTTAGATGAACTGATGATGCTATCAAATTGGATAGCGAAACGTTTTCAATAAATAGATGAAGTAGCCATCATCTTTGTCTTTTTTCTCCAAATCTTGACCGAAAAACCCGCCACTCTTCGAGTGATCCTTATTTTATATTGGATTGACGGTCGTACTCCTTTTCTCGATATATATATATATATATATATATATATATATATATATATATATATATATATATATATATATATTATCAATATATACAGGAAAGTAAACACAAATTTGGGTTTTGAAAATTTCAAACTATGCCTTAAGGGTGGCTCTATTCTTCTTCTTTACATGTCACATCACAATTATCCGACTTTGGCGGTCACCATTGCGCAGGCTTCTTAATCTTCTACCACATGGAATAATTGTTCTGCATCTGATATCTGAGTTCATTCACGGATGTTTTTTAACCAAAAAACCTGTTATATTACTCTATAGGAATTTATCCTCACTGTTTATGTCCTAGGGGAAAAAGTACTCATCTCTAGTTTAAGAAATAGACGTGTGTAGCCTCTGCTCCATAATAATTTCAATTTTTGGTTATTGTGAGTCGATAATTTTGCTGATTTTGCATGCAAGTCTTAGGGAGAGCGCCCACCAAACTGGCGTGGCAGTGGCAAGTAGCAAGTAGCACGCGTCTAGCATGTTACTTAAAATGTAACCAATGAAAACGAATGATTCAGCGCTCACCAAAATAATAGTGACGTCATTCATTTTAATAATTTGTTTGCATTGGTTACATTTAAAAATAACATGCTAGATGCGTGCTACTTGCTACTTGCCACTGGCACGCCAGTTTGGTGGGCGCTCTCACTTAATGGTAATTATAGCAAAGACATTGGAAAAGAGGTAAGTGCATAAACTCTATAAATTAAAAAGGTAAAAGAAATTTTATTTACGACCACTACAAAAAACTAAAAACAAATCCGGCACAGGGCACGGGTAATTATCACTAATATGTACTAGTTTTAAAAGCTAGAGGTGGGTGTTGCTTCATCAGACCGTTCCAAAGTAACTGACATTAATTTAATTGAAAATTAATTGATCAAGGAAGGAAACGTGAAAATAAACTACTACAAGCTTCTGAAGGACCTTCCTGGATTCCTAGTTCGACACAGCGAGTATTTTAATTTCCTTTTTGTCTGTTGCTTCTAGATTGTTTCAAATCTCATCTACAATTATTAAAACCCATGTTTGAAATTTTAAATATGCCCCTATCGCTATTTTTCCCGTAACCTCCTACATCAATTCATACTAATTTGTAATTGGCGTCAACGACAGCCATCAGTACCATTGAGAATTTTTTCAAATGACAAAAATGTTTTTCCGTCAAAACTACCGATAAAGTATTCAGCTGATTTTTGCCAAATATCTGTTGTAGGTTCGGGGACATAAATAGGCTGTAATCTTTTATGTATAGCTTCACATACTTCATTTATAATTTTGGCATTTGGCAAAACCTAAAACAGTATATTTTTTTAGGTGAGAACCTGAAGAGAATGTGGAGAAGTTTACGTGATTCTTATGTACGATACTTAACAGTATTCAAAACAAGAACTGGGCAAGCTGCACAAAATAAAACATGACAATGGGCTTAAAGTATGAAAATGTTTAACCTTTCTTATTTTTTGCTAAAACTTCTTCAAATATGCTGGAAGTTGCGACTCAAGGAGAGTCTGCAACTGCGAAAGATGTTTCGGTGTGGATGTTTCGGGTAATCAATTGGTGTGAAGTTGGTGATCTGTCTGAAGTACCGTAACTTACAATCCACTTATTTTGCCAGATCAAGAAACCGTTTAAATTGAACATAGTCCACGTACCACTAGTACAGATTGCGAACAATCAATTACGGCTTCAGCAACCACCTATTTACAATTGTATACTTCTTATAATGTTGATATATATATATATATATATATATATATATATATATATAAAACAAAAATACAATGAGTGATGAGTGATTGAGTTACCTTAAAATAATGAAGCTTAGAAATACCTTCCCTTATTAAGCTTAAAATTTTATCAACAGAAGCAATTTTCATTCTTCAGTATGTATAAAAACGATTTTTGTCAGATCGACGTTGTGGCATGAACGTATAAGATTCTTCTTTTTCATGTCTTTTCCAAATTTATCTTGTATGTTCAACATTTTCTGTTTCTATAAAAATATTAATATTAAAACTTTTTACTATGAAAACAGAAATTTGGCATATTTTCAGCTACCTAGTGAATACGTAACAAGACAATATTTAATTTTAATCAATATTTAGATATTTTACCTTTAATTCTCCTTGTCTGCTAAAGCAATCAACAAGATTAAATTTTCCTCCAATTCTGAAGAATCAATTTTAGACCAGGCTGTAATCGAAGGTTCAATGTGATCAATAAAATAAAACACATCGTCGTCACAGCGATTAATCGCAGCAATGTGTTCATGAGTGTATCATTTCAAATCACCCTGTATAGTTTGTATGCAATAATTATATGCAAACATGTTTGTATATAAACATTTCTGGTTTGTATATAATAATTTTAATTGCCTTCTTTTAATAGTGATGCCGCCTAATATTGCGCGTCAAATAAATATCCACTTAGGTTGGTGAGAAAGTATTGCGGGGAAGAGAATCACAACACTCTACAATGGATCTCCAATGCGTTTGGAACATTTTTTAGTTCGGATTTTTCTACAAATTCGTTATTGTTGTTCGTTTTTCGTTTTTGTCATGGAAATATAGTGTAAAGTCATAGTAGCAGTTAAATGTGTACTTTAAGTGAAAGTTGGGATTGAAATTTTTAAGGAAAAAGATTTCGGTGTGTAGTCTTTGAAAGCCGGCAATTTTTTTTTGTGGAAAGGCGAATTTAATCAAATGCAATGTGGCAGTTTTGTTGATTTAATCACCGTTATGTTGTATTGTGTCCAACAAGGAGATTTGTAAAGCAGCATTACAGCAATTTTATGGTTTCCAGCAGGAGCGTTTGAGAGGCCGAGCTTTGAAGACTGTAGTTTTTTATCACCCAGGATAGTCCGACGCCCGAATCCAGTTTCCAACTTCCAAGGAATTGTCTATTTGTGTTCGTTGATTCTTCTTCTTTGAGTGCCTCTCCTATCGGAGATTGGATATCATTATGGCGATTGTAATTTTATTTACTGCTGTTTTGAATAATTCGTTAGTAATACAGCTTAACCACTCCATTGAACTTCTCATCCAGGACATTCTTATACGGCCTGGATTTCTGCGTCCTTTTTGTAGGAATGTGTACTTTTGTCCTCTCATCAGGTGGCCCAAGTATTCAAGTTTTCTCTTTTTTATATTCATGATAACTTCTGGATCGTTATTTATTCTGCGTATTACCTCTTCATTTGTAATTTTATCCACCCAACTTATTTTTAGTATACGGCGGTAGCACCACATCTCAAAGCTTTCAAGATTTTTAATATTCCTCTCTTTAAGAGTCCATGCCTCAACACCGTAATGTATTCTAGTACATAAATGAATACTAATATTACGATTACAAAATAATTTTTTCATTTTAATAAAGGTAGACCTGGCAATTTCAATACGTCATTTTATCTCGTGATTTTGGTCACCTGTTTCATTGATGAGGGTTCCCAAGTATTTGTATTTGCTTACTTTTTCAAGTTGGGTACCGTTTATTGCAATACTAGTGTCATGTATTGGATTCTTACTGAAGGTCATGAAGGTTTTTTTGACGTTCATCCTTATACCGTAGTTATTACATATCTCATTCATACTTTCAACTAGATGTTGTAGATCTTCCGGTGTTTTTGCCATTATCACAGTATCGTCAGCATATCGAATGTTATGGATAACTTCTACATTGACCATTATCCCTTCGTTTGCATGTGAGAGAGCTTCTTGGCATATTTGTTTGCTGTAGATATCAAACAAGAGCGGTGACAATATACAACCCTGTCTTACTCTTCTTCGTATTTCTATTTCGTCCGATGTTTGGTCTTCTATTTTTATATGAGCTCGCTGATTCCAGCACAGATTTAATATTATTTGTATGTCTTTGGTGTCGATGTTCTTACCTTGTAGGTATTCCAGTATTTTGGATCCAGTTCCATACCCAAAAACTTCTTAAAGAAAATACATCAGCCAGCGTGATATAAGGTACTTTTTTTGTTAAACATTTTTTTTAAGCAAAAATAAACATTTTTTATTAATAAAAAAATTGCTTTCATGACAAGTTCAAAAATTGTAATAAATATAGTTATAAATTTTATGGATTAGCTGATTTATGATGAAATAACTGATGCATTTATGATAAACTGTTTATGGTGAAGTAATAATAATTATGTAATGTTTCTCTCTAAACCAAGTATAGAATTATTTCCTTTACAATTATTTTCGCCCTTTAATATTTTTTTAAGAAAGAAAAGCCTTTCTTTCTATTCAAAGAAGATTGTTGTAAACGGCGTCCAATTTAAATAGTTTGGAAACCTTCTTGTGTTGTGTTGTCCAGGAAATCAAAGTAAGTATTTTTTATTTATTTCTTTGTAGTTACCCCTCCTAGTCCCTCTTTTATTCACTTGCATACGACCCAGCTCTCCAACCACACCAAGGGTGGCCTTTCGCAGATATTTCGGTTTGTTTGCTTACCCTATCTCCAGCCCAGTAATTTCTGTGAACCTCTATAAGTGATACCCAATGTGGTAGGCAAATATAACCACTACATGACATGAAAAAAACGCTGCCGCTTATATTGCGAAGCAAATCATTTCGTCGAAGCACGGTTTAGAGAACGTTCTAGGTTTATATTGGATGACCTCTACTTCACTATTTACACCTTTTCTGTTTTTCAAAACTGACTTGAGTTTTGTCTTACTAATATACAATGCATCACACACAAGTTTATAAACGAATTGAACTGGTCGCAAAGTGTCTCATTGGCTTTTCAAGCAGTAAAATAAGAGGGCAAATTAAATATAGCTTGAATCATATTAAAAACACGTCTCACCATTTTCGCAGCTAATACACAAACAAGGTTCTGTCCAATCACAAATACTACTATGACAAATTAATTAAGGTATCATTAATTTGCAACCAGGTTGGGAGCATCTCTTAAATAAGGTGTAAGTTTTTTCGAATAGTCAAAAATACAGGCTATGAGTGATTCAATAAATACCTAAGCTTATGTTAGACTTTCAGAGCTATGTTATCTCTCAGAGCTCACTGATTAGAACCACATTCAATTCTAAGAAAATAACTAATCTAGTTGTAACAAATATTTTGCAGGTAAATATAAAATAAAAGAAAAATTTAAATACTTTCATTATCCTTGTTAATTAACATGAAATCTGACTTTAAAAGGTTATGCAAAAAAAAGTTAAAAATGTTAGGCAAATAAACATTTTCTCGTAAAATGTGTAGAGCATATAAATTATATCAAAAAGATTCACTGTAAATAACTTATTAATACTAGAAAAAAAGATTTTTTTAATTCAATTTAGAAATTTCTTGCTTCATATTTTTATAACTAGAGCAATCTACTTTCGTACTTCTTATTCTGTACAAGTAGAGTGGACCATTGGCTACATAGTCGCAAAATTTTATATAACTTTTCCACTTTATCAATCTTCTGGATATTTGTTATATTCGATAAGGGTTCTGTTGACATTACTCCATCTACAACAGCTTTGTACACAATAATCTATTGTAACAATAAAACACTGAAAACTTTGTTTTCAAACTTCCACAAAATTTATTTTAAATCTTATCACTACAGCTGTTTCGGCTAATTGCCTTTCTCAAGTGATCTATTTTTGGCTTGGGTTTACAAATTTATAGTCTCTAATGAAATAGGTTGAGGAAGGGAGAACTGTTTGTCTCAAGTTGGTCATTCAGAATTATATCTGTGTTTTTTAATTTGTTGATTTTCATAGATTTGAACAAAGACAGCTTAAGGCCTTTATTTTGAATGTGAAGAATTTTAAATTTGTCATTAAAAGAATGATTATGATCTAGAAGGTGAAGTGCGTATGTCGAATCTGTTTTTCTATTTTTGAAAGCCCTTTTATGTTCTGCTATTCGTTTATCAAAGTTTCTACCAGTTTGACCAATGTAAGTTTTTGGGCAGTCGCCACGCCACATTGAAGTTTGTACACACCACTATTTAAGTGTTTTTTGTTTTTGCTCTTGCTATTTTTAATATATTTGCCTAGGTTGTTATTTGTTCGGAAAGCTGGTGTTATTCCTTTCTTTTTTATGTGTTTGGCAATTTTTTTTGTTATTTTGCCTGTATATGTAATCGAGCAGAAGGTACTGGGTTTTTTCTCTGGTGGTGGAAATACTAATTTCAGGGCTTTCTTGTGTAGTTTTTGATTTAACATTTTATTAACTGTTTGTTCGTTATATCCGTTGTTTACTGCTATTTGCTTAATTATATTTAATTCTGTCTCAAAGTTGTATTTTGACATCGGAATTTAATAAGTTAATAAAATGTTAAATCAAAAACTACACAAGAAAGCCGTGAAATTAGTATTTCCACCACCAGAGAAAAAACCCAGTACCTTCTGCTCGATTACATATACAGGCAAAATAACAACAAAAATTGCCAAACACATAAAAAAGAAAGGAATAACACCAGCTTTCCGAACAAATAACAACCTAGGCAAATATATTAAAAATAACAAGAGCAAAAATAAAAAACACTTAAATAGTGTTGTGTACAAACTTCAATGTGGCGACTGCCCAAAAACTTACATCGGTCAAACTAGTAGAAACTTTGATAAACGAATAGCAGAACATAAAATGGCTTTCAAAAATAGAAAATCAGATTCGACATACGCACTTCACCTTCTAGATCATAATCATTCTTTTAATGACAAATTTAATATTCTTCACATTCAAAATAAAGGCCTTAAGCTATCTTTGTTAGAATCTATGGAAATCAACAAATTAAAAAACATAGATATAATTCTGAATGACCAACTTGAGACAAACAGTTCTATCCTCCTCAACATATTTCATTAGAGACTATAAATTTGTAAACTCAAGCCAAAAATGGATCACTTGAGAAAGGCAATTAGCCGAAACAGCTGTAGTGATAAGATTTAAAATAAATTTTGCGGAAGTTTGAAAACAAAGTTTTCAGTGTTACATAAAATGAATTTCCATCAAGTAACGGTCGAATTCATCAATTATTAATAATCTATTGTTTTAAATAGATGTAAATTAATAAAAACAAAACGTTATTTAAGAAACTGAAAAGCGCTTACTTCAAACGGTTTTCTAAAAGTGTAAAACTGAACATTTTTATGGATAGTAGGAGAAAAGTTCACCAAATTGCTAAAATTTCTGAGAACATCTTTCAAACATACAAACTTCAAATACCAATGCATATTTTCCTTATCAATGGTATCATAAAGCTAGAGTATATGTAAAAATAGTTTCAAACAAAAAGACCACACTTCATCGCATATTCCATGCAAATATCCGAGCAGGAGTAAGTTTAAATTATTGCGTATGTAAGACACGCTCAAAGAGTTTTCCTCTTTCACGATTTCTCTAGAAGATCTGAATTGCGATTCAGAAAACGACTCATTATTTACCGATGTCTGTAAAGGAACCTTTTACGTAAACGATCAATCTGGAAGTTTCCCGTTGTCGGTTGAATTGCTGATTTATTTTCACGATATGCGAAAATTCGAACACTTCTACTCATATACTTCGAAGGTTCGTTTTAAGTTGAAAGAGAAGGGTTGTTAAATAAATGGGCCAACGTTTTATTATTTTATTTGGAGATCTTACTTTATTTAGATCGTAAAAAATTCAATAGAACAATTTTTTAGTAGATAAATTTTGTTTTCGACAAAATATTTTTTTTTAAAATACGCGAAACATAATATCAAATGTTATTTACTCTTAAAATAATTTTGTTTTGCAAACGATATATGCTGTATATTTTGCTAAAACTTTTCTCTATATGCCCTAAACTAGATTAAAAGCTTATCTTATTATCCACAAGGAATCTACGTTCCTGTAGTTGGCTGTATACCATGTATTAAAAATTTAATTAAAAATCCTTTATAATAGGTATATATTTTAGGCCCAAACGGGCTAAGTTAAAAAGACAAAACGTTTTCGGAAACCATGTTCCATCATCAGTGTCCTAGAAAATAGTTAACCACTTAATTAAAAAGAACATAGGTTAAAATTTTGACTAAGGTTAAAGAAAAGTGTGGTTAATACTTACTAGGAGTACATGAATGTAGCCACCAAGATTAAATATGTGGGTAAAAACCCGATAACAGATGTTTAATTACATTTAGTTTTAAAATTGTGTAATAATGATTTAAGATTATAGAGTTACCGATGGATTAGGTACCTAGACTGTACGGTTTACCTAAGATACACAAAGAGGGCATTCCTATTCGTCCAGTTGTCAGCTTCATTAACACTCCAGTTTCCATCCTATTAAAATTTATATTGAATCTTATCAACAATATGACGAACTTCACCCCTCGATTTTCAGTCAAAAATACCAGTCATCTAGTCAATAATTTACAACACATTAACCTTCACCCCAATATTACTATGCTATCATTTGATGTTAGCAATCTATTCACGTCTGTCCCTAAACAAGAAACTATTAATCTGGTTTATTCTCTTCTCATAGCCAACTCCATCACCTTATCTACCACCAACTCCATTATCCAACTATTACAGCTTTGTTTAGATCAAGATTTCTTTGTTTTTAACAACAAATACTACAGACAACCTGATGGCCTAGCCATGGGCAGCTGTCTCTCCCCTCTATTAGCTGATATATTTATGGATCACTTAGAATCCACACATATCATGAAAAACCCTGAAATACTCCACTGGTTTCGCTATGTTGACGACTGTTTAGTCTTCATTTCAGGTAATTCCAATTCAGCTGATCTTTTACTTTCTAAAATCAACCAAATTCACCCCAACATCAAGTTCAACATGGAACTAGAATCTTCCATGTCTATTAATTTTCTAGATCTCACTATTACCAGATTAAATGACCACTTCAACTTCAGTATCTATAGGAAACCTACACAGACTGATCACATAATTCCATTCTCATCCAACCACCCCATGTCGCATAAATATGCAGCTTTTCATAGTTACATCTAGTGGTGGGCCAACCTGCGATTTTTGTGTAGCTGTGACAAAATGTGACTGCTCCAGTATTGTCACGGTGACAAAAAGCAGTGATTTTTTGGAGCAGTTTAATCTTAACTGCTACCCTGCTACTATTGCTACCTTTAAATATTCCAAAATATATTTTATTTTACCTTATTTTTTAAGCAAAAGACATGCTTGTTGTTTTCTTTATTTTTGTTTATTATAAGGTTTGTATTATAAAAGTATTATATATAGTCAGTAGGTTCTTTATCATTATTAGTTTCTGCAATTTTATGTTAAAACAAAACAAAACTTTATTTATAATTATATATGTTATACTTTACTTTATTATAAATCTTTACTATAAAATATTATTATAGACTTTATTATAAAACTTTACTATAGTACTTTATAAAAAAAAATTATTTTAGGCAATATTTTTTGTACTGCGTTGTTTTTTGTATCACTGTTTTATTTTTATCTTTGGTTATTGTGATTTTGCCCTTAAAAGTTTTAGAAATAAGTAGATATATTGATTTTATTTTATTCAATTCTTATATTTTTTACTTTATGATAATTTAATATGACTTAGAAAATAACTTGTTACGGATTTTTAACGGTGCTATTTTCCCACGCTCGACCACGTCGTTCCTTATGTTACAAATAGCAAATAATAGTCACAGTCACCATATGAGAGCGACTGCTCCATTTTGAAAATGCTCCGTCAACAAGGCTTGTCACTGTCGCAATTACGATCTATGGACCAGCGCAACGTCTTGTGTAGCGTACACCGGACCGAAGTGGTGCAGTCACAGTAGACTAAAACGTGACTGAGTGTCACTGCTATATTATTCCAGATGTAGCGGACTGTGACTGTGACAGCGTTGTAGCAGTGACAAAGTAGCAGTTCGTGAAATCGCAACCCACCACTAGTTACATCCATCGCCTAGTAACCATTCCACTCTCAGACTTAAATTACAAAAAAGAACTAAACATACTTAAGCAAATAGCAGTCAACAATGGATATGACCATAATATTATCAATAAACTCATCCGCAAAAAACGCCTTAAGATCCTGCAGGAGACTGCTTTCCCCAGAGACCTCGTTACCAAACCCAATTATGTTTCACTCCCATATTATCACGAAAGTCTTTCTGGAGATATTCGAAATCTCATCCAACGTTCGGTTGAAAATATCCATGTTTCATTTAAAGTACCCTACAATTTGGGTCAACACATTTCTAATTCCAAAGATCCCATCAATTATATGGATCGGAGTGGAGTATATAGATTAAAATGTTCAGATTGCAATGCTTCCTACATAGGTAGGACATGCAGATCATTATCCTCACGTTCTCTAGAACACATAAAAAGAGAAAATACTTCCACCTTCTCCGAACATCTCAAAGAACACAACCATACCCTCAATATCCCAGAAGACGTTTCACTTATCCACAACATCCCCCAAAAAAACTTCCTTAAATTAGATTTATATGAAGATCTTGAAATTTTAAAAGAAAAACAAAAAGCCCAAATTGTGTCAATCGTCATGTATCCTTCAATCGAGACTTCCTTCCTCTTCATCGCCAACTATTCTCATAATTTTCACCACTAATTCACCTCTCAACTAAAATCCATATTTATCATCAAACTTCAGTACATTCCAAAACTCTTACTTCAACATAACATACTCTCCATCTCTCCCTTCTTCTCTTCATTAAACCAAACTTCAAGTCTAACCCTCTAAATCTATTACTGTCCATGCTTCTTGTTAGCCCCCAAAAATCCAAAACTATTCAGCAACCCTTTCTAACAAACATTTCAGTCCTCTTTTTACATTTTCACACAATTCCCTTAGGGTTTGGTAGCGGACCTCTGGTGATCTCAGCCTTCTGTAGTGGTTCAGTATCCCACCATTCATTCAAAACAACCACAAATTTCTTTCTTACTCAATTTGAACATAGCCATCTATTAATCTTTCAATTTCAAGTTAAGTCCAGTACACAAATCAGACACAATCAACTTATAACTTATTCATCAAAATTTTTCATGTACCTAGTGTTGTCTTATGACAGATAGGGCTTTTTTTAAGTTATAATTTGATTTCTATATGATAAACATAATACATAACCATATCCCAACCATCAAATTTTGTTTATTTCACACAATAGTTGAACGAACACCTTAAGATCCTCATATCTATTATGAATATTATCAAATTACATAACTTATTCATCTGCAAAGATGACACTACAAAAACTTTTTCGTTTCACTTAATATCAACAAAGTCAACCATACCATCATCACAATTTAAGACAACTTATACTTACAGCAAACCTAACTTATAACTTATCCTTTTATTTCTCTTGTGCCTAGTGTTGCCTTATGACAGATAGGACCTTTCTTAAGTTATAAGTATATTATCACACTTTCAACATACTACATAATCATGTCCCAACCATCAAAAAATATTTCGTTCATTACATATAATGGCCAATACAATAAAACTTCCACACGTTTTAGTCTGTTACTACCTTGTCAGACATTTATGTTCATGAACTTATAACTCAAAAATTTTCATATTTGCTAGGTACCAAATGTTGCTTCTGACATACAGGGCCTCTATATTTGAGTTAAAAGTTAAATAAGAAGTGAACATCTACTAAAATAGTTTTATTTTATTTATACAACAATACTTCCAATTATAAATAAATACATTTAGATCCAACCATTAACATCAATATTTTCTAAAATTCAACCTTCCACATGTGTCTAGTTTATATTTTCTGGGTACCAAATGTTTAAGAAACATAAAGAGCCATATAATAAAAATTTTTCTATATTACATTGCTACATACATGTATAGTTGGTTGCCTAACTACAACCATACAATTTTTACTACCTTATGTCATCTTATTTTCATAAATTAAAAACTACAACTTTGATGGTTGATACTGTTATATTAGTTTACTTAATTTTCACAATTTTAAATAACGTTGGCTTTTGTCTTAAGTAGAAACATACAGCTACATTGACTGCTCTGTGATAATTTCTGTCATAACTTAACAATATTGTCATCAAATGTCATTGCCAATCAGTTGCACTCATACAGTCCTCGAAGACATACCGTCTCAGGACTAGCAACTTCAACGTGGAGTCATATGTCGCCATGTTACCTAATCCATCGGTAACTCTATAATTTTAAATCATTATTACACAATTTTAAAACTAAATGTAATTAAACATCTGTTATCGGGTTTTTACCCACATATTTAATCTTGGTGGCTACATTCATGTACTCCTAGTAAGTATTAACCACACTTTTCTTTAACCTTAGTCAAAATTTTAACCTATGTTCTTTTTAATTAAGTGGTTAACTATTTTCTAGGACACTGATGATGGAACATGGTTTCCGAAAACGTTTTGTCTTTTTAACTTAGCCCGTTTGGGCCTAAAATATATACCTATTATAAAGGATTTTTAATTAAATTCTTATCTTATTAATCTGAACATACGAGTGTAACAAGTAAATTGTGTAAAAGGAAAAATTACTCGAGAACAAATATTAAATCATAGATACATTATTTGTAAGTCTAGGGTATTTCAGGTATCACTGATGAATTTCGTTAGCTTGCAAATCTTTGGCAATCCTCATAAACATAGGTGTACCTATAACATCGTGCACATATACGACCAATAAACATCTATTAACAAAGAAAGCGGCTGTGATACTGTGATGGGGAAGGCAACGGGAAACCACCCCATTGTGGTCCCTAGTAAAATTAACATGGCTCAATACAATCGTAACGGAAGTATTACTGATCATGGATCACGGAAACCAAGATCCGGCAGGTAAGGATGCGCATCAGACTGTAGGGCCTCCCCGGTCGTCATCACACGAAATCCCTACAATTTTAGAAGTACGACAACTTTAAAAATGTCTAGCAGTACAATTAGATTAGGTACCTGGAACGTTAAAAGCCTCTATGCAGCAGGTAAGCTCAGTAACTTAGTTCAACAGGTTAAATGTTTAAAAATTGATATAATGGGCATCAGTGAGCTCCGGTGGCCTGGAACGGGAATATGTAAACAAGATGAAGGCAGACTATACTATTCTGGAAGTGTAGAAGATGACACATATCATAGGAATGGAGTTGGCAGATTTATAATGTCTAAATTTAAGAAATATGTGAAAAATTTTATACCAGTGAACGACAGACTAGCAATACTCCAATTAAATAGCAAACCATTTAATGTCAATGTTATCCAGATATATGCTCCTACTGCAGAAAAGAAATACGACAATGATATCGAATCATTCTATAGCCAACTAAGACAGACACTTAAAAATCTAAAAAGTAACGAAGTCACATATATCATTGGAGATTTTAACGCAAAAATTGGCCAAGGCCGAAGATCTGACCTGGTAGGTGAATATGGACTAGGGGAAAACAATGAAAGAGGCCATAGACTACACCAGTTCTGTCAAGAATATGACATGATAATCGCAAATACATGGTTCAAATTACACAAAAGAAGGTTATACACATGGAGGGGACCAGGAAGTAATTCACTACATATGATTAGTCTTCTTGTGGCTGGATCATTGTTGAATAATTTCCTTACTAGCTTATTTTCATGGTGAACGGTACATTCATTTTGTGACTTCATGT
Source organism: Diabrotica balteata (assembly GCA_918026665.1). Classification (NCBI taxonomy): domain Eukaryota; kingdom Metazoa; phylum Arthropoda; class Insecta; order Coleoptera; family Chrysomelidae; genus Diabrotica; species Diabrotica balteata. Next base: position 51,005,549 of record OU898282.1, read on the forward strand.
CTCGATGGATTTCTTCTCTGATGAAAGGAATCTTTACGTCGTAGTGAAGTGTTTGATTACTTACGTACCATGATGCATCCATTATCGATCTTAGTACTATAGACTGGAATCTTTTAATAATATTCTGCGACGTTAGTTTTGCACAGCTCCATAGGTGTAGTCCGTAAAACCAAATAGCTTTGACTATGACTTTGTATAGAAGAATTTTGTTTTGGATGTTAAGTTTTGATTTACTTCAAAGGAGCCAATACATTTGCCAGAAGTCAAGCTGCCTTCTTTTGATCTGGATATACTCCTTCCAAGTGGGACGTTGGTAAAGATGGAGGTATGTAGCGTCTGTTACTGTTGGTATTCTTACATTTTCCGTTCTTACAGGTGGGCATATGTTGTGACATGACGATTGGTAAATGTTATTTGAGATAATTTGTAAAGCAGATCTCTGTGCCAGACTTTGTCAAACACTTGTGAGTTGTCTAGAAATACAGCGTTGCAGTATTTCTTTTATTCACGACTTTTTGATATTTTATTTATCGTTCGATTCACTTGTTAGGGAGTGAAGTGATTTTCCAGAAAACTAAACTGATATTTTTAAAGTAATGTTAGGAATTCATGATCTGCATATATCCTTTGTAGCAGCAATATTTCAATAACTTTGCTTACGGTTGGGAGTAGGCTGATGGTTCGATAAGATGTTACTTCATTGAGCTCTTTTTTTGGCTTGAGAATCATAACCACTTCAGCAAATTTCCATATTTTTGGAAAGTATGATAAGCTTAGTATGCAGTTAAATATAACTGTTAGCAAAGTAATGGTCTTGCGAGGAAGTTATTTTAGTACTTGTGTCAAGATTAAATTATAACCTGGAGCCTTTCATGAGATGAGTTTGTTTATTTCTTTCTTGACTTCTATAGGTATAAAACTTTAAATTGGAAGAGACATTTGACATGCTGCGCTAATTAGTTCTTCCACTTCTTCATCAGGGTCTGTTGACCGTGTTTGTAATCGTTTATTCTGGTCTTTTGCTGTAAGGTTTGTAATTTATTGTTCGAAGGTTTCGTTGTTTGCGGCTTTAATGGCTATTTCAAGTTGCCTACGTAGTCTATTGAATATATGTGAATCTATATTGTTTCTAGATCTTTGCCAGGTTCTCCTCGCACGACGTTTTTCAGCAATGAGTTGAATGTGCAGGGGAACATATGTATTAGTTTGCGTTCAGTTCATGGTGTATTCAGATTAAGATTGTTGTTTTCTTCTGGATAGGATTGAAAATATGCCCAGTTGGTGTTTTTTGACGTGAGTCGAGGAGGTGGTGGGTTGTTTATAACTGTGGTACTCAGGCTTATAATAACCGGTGCATGATCCGATGAGAGATCATACCTGCATTCTATTAGACAGTTGTTTCTAGACACTCCTTTGCTTATGTAGTAGTTCAGTAGACCTGGAAGTATTCTAGGGATATTCGGCCGGTACGTAGGGATTCGGTTACTGTGATACTTATATTTGTGTCGGTCATTGCTTTATGAAGATTACGAACTTTTGTTGTTGTGAGTCTTGAGCACCAGTGTATGTGTTTCGCATTCCAGTCTCACCCAACTACGAATTCGCTGCCAAGCTAATTGGAAGAAGGCTTTGTATTCATTTGTGGAGATTGCGTGACGAGGTGAATATTGCAGATACGTTAAAGTGCCATGGCGTTGTATTTACTTGAACGATTGCTGCTTGTATTTTTTCTGTTGTATATTTCGGCATTACATGATGTGATATGCAGCTGTGGATGATTACCGCCGAGCCGCCATGAGCTGTACCATCGATATGAGATGTGCTGTATATTGTATAGAGCGGAATATTGAACGTATTTAAATCGGTAAAGTGGGTTTCTGAAATATGCAGAACATCAATTTTGTTATGGTTTAAGAAAGCAATTACTTTGTATTAGTAAGTTTAATATCTTACTATTTTGACTGATGAGTTGTGATAACATGTTTTTGAATTCGTTTAGGAATGTTATTGTATTGTTAGTTATTGTTCTATATTAGTTTTAGGTTCTGAATCGTGGTTAGTTTGATGTGCTGTCACGTTTTCATATGCCCTTTGATGGTTTTGTAGAGTGGTGTTTAGCTGATTTGTGTCGGTACATACATGTGAGCTGTTGAATGTTGTTCTTCGAGGCTGTTGGTTTCATCTTTTCTGCATATGTCTGTTTTTTACTAGTTCCCTGTAGACTACAGAGCTCTTATAGTTAGCAGGGTGGTCTTGTTTGCATAGTACACACTTAACTGGAGTGTTCTAGGTTTCTTTACTATCTTTTGTATCATGTTATCCTCCACATTTGACGCAGTAACGCGGTTTAGTGCAATATGTTTTACTATGGCTGTATGCTTGACATCGCATGCATTGGATGATTAAGTTTCTCTTATTTGGTGTTTCGACTGCTATTTTGGTGTGACATAAGAATTCTATGTTAAATATGTCATTGTTGTTACTTTTGGGTTTAAGGTCTATGAAAAATAAAGATAAGGGTTATTTTGTTTGTCTGTCTCGGATGTCCTTACTCTACGATATTCAAGTGAACACTTGTAAAGTTAATAATTAACGAGATAATTCTAAAATTATGCTTCCCTCCCCACTTTTCACTATTTTTCCCCTTCACTCAGAGAAAATATCGAAAAATTAAAAAAAAAAATTAAATTATAGGCAATCGCATTTGCAAAAATTTTAGTCCTTACTATTTTTGTGGAAAAATTGAAAATGGCGGAGGTATTCAGCAAAAATAGTTCTGCTTTTTGATTTCAAAAATTTCAAAATTGCGGCTAGCACAACGGTTGGATTCAGTCCTCAATCATGATTTTATGTAGTAAAGTTAATACCAAACGAGATAATTTAAAAATTTTTCTTCCTTCCCCCCTTCCATTATTTTCCCCGTTAACTCGGAAAATATCGACCACTTCGATATTTGATCGCCAAATTTTAGGAAATGGCAATTGCAGCAACTTCAGTTCCTATCATTTTAGTCGAAAAGTTGAAAATGGCAAGGATAATGAGCAAAAATGGTTCTATTGTTCCATTTTAAAATTCAAGATGGCGGCTAACGCAACTATTAGATTCAGTCGAGATTTTTAAATTTACATTAATATTGACCCCCCTAAAAGTTAGAATAATAAAATTTGGAGCAGCTCGTCATTCAAGGTTAGGCCTTTTTTTATCTAACCCGACTGAACTATATAGACTAAAGCATAAAAATGGTTCAAAATAAAGTTTCTGGAAAACCAAATAAGGTGGACTGCCTCATTTGATCATTGAAATCAAGAATAGAAAATTATAATAAAAATACAACAAAAACACAACAGGAATTATATATTTATTAGTAAATAATGAGACAGAAACAAATAAAATAGAACAGAACTCAATATTTTAATTATACATATATGTTTTTTATAATTAGCAAACAAAAAAAAATGTGTTGATATAAGCCAAGATTATGTTTGAATGTAAAAAATACAAAAGGAAGTCAATTAATATAGTCACCTGGGAAAACCTTATTAATATTTCTGACCTGAGACATACAATGGTTCTTTGTTAAATTTCCAGAGATCTGATAAACGATATCGAAAGCGAAAACTTGCTTTATAGCAAAAGTTAGATAGGGTTCCTTTCAGGATAATAAACAGAGGGAAGTTTTATATAATAAAAGGACCGTGAAGCTTTCTCTAACTTTTTGGAATTTCTTGTCATCCTGTCGATATTGCCCAATTTATCTGAAAACTTTTGTATTATTAAATTATCTGAAAGAGAATAAAAATGTAACGGAGTTGTTTTTTTGTCACATCATAAATATTATTTCTCGCGAAGTTGTTAAGAAAAACTCTGGGAAGTTATAATTGAAGTGCGTCTGGAGATTTGGTTTACTTAATAAAATTTAACTTTTTATTGCATTTCTTTATTTTTTCGGTTGTGCGGTTTACCCTTCTAACAAGATTACTTTAAAGTGGCAAATTATTGGCTGGTGGCTGTGTTACGCATTCTTATTTTTAAAATTTTTGGAAATACTCTTATGCCCAAATATATAAGACTATCATCTCATACCATATCAAACAATATGACAGAATTAGAAAATACGCTTTATAAAAATCCTTACTAATAATTAAATTAATTAAAACACTAGAAATAAGAGGATATTACAACACTCCACAAAAATATCAAAATCGCGACAGGATTTTGATCATTGAAATTAATGACGACATTAAGTCGAAAAATATAAAAATATCTTTAATTGTAATTGTATAACATTGTTGCTAAAGATTGTTACCATTTATTGTTTGTTTGTTAATAAACCAATTAATTAATTTATTAATTCCGTTAACTTAAATCTGTTGTAGTTCAATCTCACTTTCTTTTAGTATCATCATCATCATCGGCTTTTACAACTCTTCGTGAGTTTTTGCCGCGTTTACTATTGCCTTCCATTGGTTCCGATCCTGTGCTATTATTTCCCATGGCCTTACTTCCATCTTCTCCAGGTCTTCCCTGACAGCGTCTTTCCACCTTTTTCTAGGCCTTCCTGTCGATCTTTTACCATCTGGTTTTTCCCAAAACACATTGCTAATCAGTCTGTCGTCATCACTCCGTACCACGTGGCCTGCCCATCTTAAGTCCTCTTTCTTTTAGTATGGGCAACTATTTTTACTTGGACATGTAAATAATACAAAATGTTTTTTTGTAGAATAATAGAACGTGTATGCAATATTCGAAACGAGTCTTCTTCGAGGTTAGAATGTCTTGTTACTTGTGTCTATGTCATCGTTAGTTGATAGGGAACAGCGCTAGTTTTGAGTGCTGTTAACAAAATTGTATGGTGGAATTGACCTATTTAAGGTAGTCGAAGAATATTCTTTGGATCAAACCTTTTTTTTAATTTTCCATTCTAGCCAGGAGTTGAAGTCTTGGGAATATGTTGTATTAAATAGTTTTTATTGTATTGAAAAAACCGAATTGTTTGGATAAAAAAACTCAATACTGGATAGGTGAGTAAATCCGCGAGGATTTATTTTATTAGGAATTTTATGTTAGCATATTTTCAGCGTTCAGGTAGATTGCATTGCATGTTGTATGAGCAGAAGATGGGGTATGAACGACAAAATAAAACCCTGTTTAAGATGGAAAATAAGTAGGTATGTTGTTAGTTCTTTTTTTTTTATTTATTTATTTTTTTTTTGATAGCAGTATGTCCGTAAAAAAATGCTTTAAAACGTACCTACTCTAATTACAAGCTGCAAATTTTTGTAATATAATATAATACACTCAGTGAAATTGGAAGTGTACCTAGAAGGAATAATTTCTTAAACTTATATTGTTGGCAACATGGTAGATTTTCATCAAGAATGAAACGATAACATTTTCAAGAATTTTTAATAACAAGCAATAAAAAAAATAATAATGTGTTTGGCGACCCCAAAGCTAAAGACACTCGTATATACGTCTAGGCATTGACAAAATAAGATGATCGATGTCTGCCTTTGGCACCTCGTTCCCAGCAACTTGAACTTCTAGTATTAACTGTGCCAAAGTGTGTGGAGCATGGTACAAAGTGGACAGTCTCCTTTCCATCATATATGTTCGATATAATTCAAATCGGGAGCAGGGGGCGGTCAAGGCAAAACATTAACAACAGCTCCTTGAAGAAAGTCCATAGTTTGACTAGCAATATTAGGATGCGCGTTGTCTTGCTGAAAAAGGATGTCTCGATGGCCGTCGAGATAAGGCAGTAAATTGGATTGTTAGATGTCATCAACATAACGCGCATTTGTCATATTGCCATGAATAAACACAAGTAATGATGAGCTACCATAGGCAATAACCCCCCAAACCATTACTTCAACTGTCCTCTGTACATGCTATCATCATCATTTTGGCTTTACAACTCTGTGTGGGTCCTAGCCTCCCCAAGAATTCTCTTCCAGTCGTCCCTATCCATCGCCTTCCTTCACCAAGCACGTATTTCCATATTTCTCATATCTTGGTCTATGTTATCTAGGAATCTTGTTCTGCGTCTTCCCCTTCTTCTTTGACCAATAAGTCTATCAAGGAGCGTTTTTCTAGCTGGGTCGGTTTGCTCCATCCGCATTACATGGCCTACCCACTATGGTCTGGAATCTATGGTCAACAAATATACAAAAATACAAGGAAATTCTAAAAGTTGTCTTGATCATATTTTTTTTAATCACAGGGAATTATTAGACAGACTAAAGCAGCAGTCGTGGACACTTGTGTTACTGATCATAAAGCGACTGTTATTTGTTTACCATTTAACACAAAAAATAGTTATACAAATTTAAGCAGGGAACAACACATAATCAATTACAAAGAACTAAAAAAAGACTTAGAAAGTTATGACTGATGTGAATATAATGCCTCAAAAAATGTCAATGTCAAATGCAATTTATGATGTGAAATTCTTAGCAAACTTACAGTAAAAAATAGTTATATAAAAAAATACAAAAAACATTAGAAGAAGCGCCAAAGTTGGATAACTGCAGGACTGGTTAAATCCATAAACACGAAAAATCTCTTATATCGTAAACATGTCAAAGATCCCGATAATGCTATTAAAAAAAATGAATATTTTAATTATAGAAAACACCTAAATATAGTCATAAAAATGTCAATAAAGATTACTTTAGAAATGAAATTGAGAAAAACAAGAATGTTTACAAAAAGCTGTGGAATATTGTTAAAAATTTGACAGGTAAAGAAACCGAAAGAAATATTAAAGAAATAGTTACACAGGAAGGAATTACTGTAACAGATTGGTGAAACTATCTCCAATTCGTTTGCTCAGTATTTTACAGAAATTGGAGAAACTTATGCCAAGAATATAACACCACTGACACCGTATGTCCCACAATACAACAGCGTCATGTATGTATTTAAGACCGGTCTCTGAAAGTGAAATTGAGTTAATTATTAAAACACTCAAGAAGAAAAAATCACCCGGTATTAACAACATTGGAAGAGAAACAATAAAAATTATAAATAAACAAATCATCAAACCGTTGGTGGAACTAATAAATTTAATATTTAAAACTGGTCAATGTCCAGACAAATTTAAGGAAACAATTGTAATTCCTATATACAAGAAGGGAGATAAACTAAGTTTGTCAAGCTACAGACCAATCTCACTAATTACCACTTTAACAAAAATATTTGAAAAATGTCTAAAAATCAGATTAACATCTTTCCTTGATAAACACAACATATTATCGTCTTCACAGTTTGGATTCCAAGAAGGTTTATCGACAAATGACGCAATAATAACAATCACCAATGAAATATACCATCCAATTGACAATATCCAACCTACTGCTTGTGTGTTTCTAGACCTGGCAACTAGAGCACTAGAAAGCACAAGAAAATAGTGGAATAAGAGGCACTGCTCATAATTTACGGAAGTCTTACTTGGACAACGGACAACAAATTGTTAGGATAAATAATATAAACAGCAAAAAACTTCACTTAAGATGGGGTGTGCCCCAAGATACAGTATTAGGACCACTATTATTCAATATCCATGTCAACGATCTATATAATCTTAATACTGAGGGGAAGATAGTAAGTTTAATTATAAGGGTTTAATCATTAATTAGAAAAAAACGTTTTTTGTTCCGTTTTGCAGTTACAAAGTAACACTACCTTCTTATACTTCTATACCAATTAATAATAACACGAAGTAAAATATAATTATAAAATGAAGTAACACTATAAAATATCTGGGAATAAAAATCGACTCTCATTTAAGATGGGATGTCCAGATAGATGAAATAACAAAGTGTTTAAGAGCTTTAGTTCCATAGTTTAAATTTCTCAAATCTAAAATAGATTTAAAATATTTAAAAATATTCTATTATGCACTAGTTGAGTCTAGAATTAGATATGGAATACTTGGGTGGGGCGGTGTACAAAAGACTTATTTAAAGAAAGTCGATATATTACAAAAAAATATATTGAAAATAATAATAAAAAAATTTCATATTGCTATAGCTTTGGTTTTCGCATTTATTTATATTTTTATTGTTTCATTGAACCTTTCTTGTTAATATTATGTATGAGCATTTTGTTTCGGGAGTCTATCTTGCAGTTGTTCATAGCTCTCTCTATTGCCCAAAGTTCTATGAAGTCGAATGCCTTTTCATAATCAACGAAGCCAATGTATAAGTTCAGGTGATATTCATTGGATTTCAGACTGTGAGAAGATTCAGACTATTAGAGTTCAGACTGTGAGAAGATGATCCGCTGTACTGTAACCCTTTTGAAATCCTGCCTGCTTTACCGTTTAATAGCTTGATAGCTATCAAGCTTCGATCTTAACCTGTTAGTTATTACTCTCAGAAACGGTTTGTATATTTGAAACAGCAGGGAGATTGGCCTATAGTTTTTCAGATCTCCACTGTCTCTCTTTTTAAATTTAAATTTGAATGAAATTTGAATTTAAATATACTAATGTAAATGTAAACCTAACTATGCATGATATCAAAAACGTAAAAACAATATCCTACGTAGATGATGAAATATTGGTGACCCAAAAGTCGGATGTGTAGCTAAAGGTAATTTGTTATGATATTGATTTAATATCATAATAATTTTATATGTTACTGATTTAATATAATCATGAAAACTGCATCTTTATCTTAAAAACCTCGCTGAGGTGCAAACTGGAAAAAAAAGCTGAAAAGGAGACTAAAGAGATTTGAAGCCAACATTTATTTCATTTATCAAAAAGTCAGTCCTCGGCCCAATTTCAAATTAAATTTTGCTTTAAATAGTTATATCAAATCATATCTATGTTCATAAAACAAGTATTGGTTTAAGGATGAACGTTCTTAAAATCCTTAGTCATCTTCAGTGGGGTGCCGATAAAAACTACTTTATTAAGAGTCTACAGAGCTTTCATCCGATCTGAGCTTGACTACGGTAGAGTTATCTTTTCCTCTCCTCTAGATCTGAAATAGATTTATTAAACTTAGTTTACAACTTCAATTATGTCTAGTCCTATCGACAACATAAATTGTGAATCCAGTGAACCTCCTCTCATCTTACGATCACAGTATCTTCGACTTCCAAAAGCTGCATCATATACCGTGAATCCAAAAAATCTCCTTTTATCTTAAGACGGTAATTTCTTCTACTTTTATATGCTGCATCAATATCCCATCCGCAAATCACTTTAATCCTATTCGTGTTCTCTTTAAATAAAAATATACATCTTCTCCTAAAACCTACTATATGCCTCAATTAATCAATGACTCCACAAATTAAAAATATTGGCCTCCGCATGACTAGTTTATCTTATTTACCTTGGTTTTAGCCTGGACTAAACATACTCCTTTAACAGACACCCTTAACGCCATCTTTAACAACCATTAATCTACTAACAACGTTAAAAAGTATCTTTAGAAATTATACATAAAAAAATCGGAAAAACGAAATAATACAAATAATGGGAGACTTTAATGACAAAGTTGGCAAAGGACAAAGTGAAAATTTAGTGGGATCCTTTGGTCTAGGGGAACGTAATGAACGCGGAGACCGCTTGATTGAATTTGCAACTGAAGAACAGCTCGTAGTGACAAACACCTTTTATGATCTTCCTCCAAGACGACTATATACGTGGAAATCTCCCCAGGATACTCCAGAACAAACAGTAATAAATCACATAGACTATATTCTTGTTAACAAATGATTTAGGAACTCTATAACATCTGTTAAAGCGTACCCGGGATCCGACATAAATTCGGACCACAATCCACTTATCGGCCAAAATGAAACTTAGTTTAAAGAAAGTTCAAAGACATATTACGAAGTACAATATTAACCAACTAAAAAATAAAACAGTAAAGGAAAAGGTATAAAAAACGCTTAAAAGAATAAAAACGTGGGCTCGTACAGAAAAACCGTGGGCTCATACAGAAATAGATAACACAGATGTAGAACTAGAAAATTTGCACAAAGTGAGTCAAGAAATAACAGGGAAATACTTAAAACCTGAAAGAACGAAGAAAAAGGATTGGATGACGGAGAAGATTGATTCTATGTATGATGGAAAACAGAAGGAACTCTAAAGATTATAAGAATTACTACAACATAAATAACGAAATAAAAAGGGCTTGTAAAATAGCAAGAGAAAATTGGTTTAGCTCGAAGTGTACAGAGATAGAGTCATTACAACGAAAACATGATTCATTTAAGCTCCATAAAAAGATTAAAGAAGAGGCAGGCTTATATAAACATAAGAACACTGGATTCCTGACAGATAATTAGGGAAACATTGTACTAGAAATAGAGCATAAAAGGGATAGTTGGATTAAATACGTGGAAAAAACTTTTGAAGATGTACGAAGTAACACTGGTATCACAACAAACACCAATTGCGAGTCTGGACCACGATTTACAGTCGAAGAAGTAAAATATGCCATCAAAAGCACCAAAGATGGTTAAGCAGTAGGCTCTGATAATTTTCACTCAGAATTCTTAAAACTTAGGGACTATGATGGCATAAAATGGTTGACAAATATATTTAACAATATACATGATATAGGCATAATTCCCCAAAAATGGTTAGTGTCAACTTTTATAAATCTTCCAAAAAACCCAATGCGAGAAAGTGCGAAGACTATAGAATTACAAGCCTTATGAGCCATTCACTTAAAACATTTCTAAAGGTCTTTCACAAAAGAATATATACAAAATATGAGGAACAACTAACAAGAACACTATTCGGATTTCGTGATGCTCTGGGAACACGGGGGCATTTTTTACTGTACAGGTTCCATTTCAGAGATGCAGGGATTTGTGACTGAATTGTGACATATACGTATGCTTTATATATTACCAGAAGGCATTTGACAGAGTAAAACATGACAAATTAATGACTAATGCAAGAAATTGGAATTGACAACAAAGAATTATCAGAAACATTTACTACAATCAAACTGCCAAAATCAAAATAGAAGACCAGTTAACTGATAAAATTGCAATAGAACGTGAAGTACGCCAGGGCTGTATTTTGTCTTCATTGTTGTTCAATATTTATTCTGAATGGGTATTTAAGGAAGCTTTAGACGGTTGAATACTAATAAACGGTGAATGGTTGAATAACATTAGATATGCAGATGACACTATAGTTTTTGCCGATAATCTGAATGTCTTACAGATCTTAACAAATCGCATAACAGAAGTCAGCAACAGATACAGACGAGCTCTTAACATAAAGAAAACCAAATTTATGACAATTATTAAAAAACGAATACTAAACGCTCAACTTATAATCAACCAACAGAATATCGAAAGAGTCGAGCAATATACATATCCAGGCACCAATTTAAATAGCCAGTGGGACCACTCAACAGAAATTAAACAGCGAATAATAAAAACAAAAGCAGCATTCGTTAGAATGAGAACCGTTTTCAACAGTCGAGACATATCTATCATTAAAAACAAAATGCCGTCTATTGAACTGCTACATATTCACAGTTCTGCTCTACGGAATGGAAGCGTGGACACTGATTATTGCATCTATGAATCGGCTCGAAGCTTTCGAAATGTGGTGTTATAGGCGCATCTTACTTATAGCCTGGATTGACAGAGTTACTAACGTGGAGGTCCTGTGTAGAATGGGGAAAGAATGTGAAATTCTCATGACCGTCAAAACTAAAAAGTTGGAATATCTAGGACATGTAATGAGAAATCAAGAACGTTACGGCCTTCTCCAGCTGATTCTCCACGGGAAGGTAAATGGTAAGAGAGGACCGGGAAGAAGACGCATTTCCTGGCACCAAAATTTACGAAAGTGGTATAACACGACTACCACTGACCTGTTCCGCGCTGCAGTAAACAAAGTAAAGATAGCCTAGAACTATAGGCACTTTAAGAAGAAGAAAAAGAGATAAAAAATTATATGATATAATTCTCTTTAGCTGTGCAGCCACTACTAAACATGAACTTTATAAAATCATCTTGGTTACCCTTGACATGCAGAGTATATAAAGGTGAACTATATATATTATTCTATTGGCTTTTAAATGCATCTAGAATCAAAACAAACATATTGCCGTTTGTAGCTTTAATTCCTTTTCATCTATACTTTCAATATAAACATTTTTCGTACAAATCGCATAAAAATATTTTATGAGATAAATAACTAACATTTTAGTTTAACAAACAAAAAAGCCTTTTGTAAAAAATGTTTTCTAATTGTATTGTGTTACTGCTCTTTTACTGCTTTTTTATTATCAAATTTTTATGTTCCCTCTAATTGCAACAATGTCTCAAAATGTAACCGTTCAAAGTTACAGCTAGTTAACAAGCTACACTTCCAACTTTGTTGGAACGTTTTTTTCTGCGGCAAACGACCCGTGGTGTAGAGAAATGGTTTTCCACTTTCTTATAGTAGTTTTTAAATCTCCCCAAATGCTGCAGGCATGAGACTAAAGTAGGTCGAATAGGTCCGATTGGGTCTAGGGAATTCTTTTTCCGGCTGACACGACTTTTATTTTTACTTTTGTAGAACATTGTGCATAATCAAAAAATGCTTAGCTGAAGGCAAAAAATATCTAGATATGCCGAATGTTCTTGGCGTTAAGTATGAAGGTGAAATGTGACGCAGATCGTTTTTTATCATCTCGAAATGGATGTTATTCGCAATAGGAATACGGAAGTTAAAATGCGGGTACATTTTTAATAAAAATATAAGTAGACTCTAAAAAATAGGAAGATAAAAATATAAATTACTGAATAATAACGGAAATAATTATTATTTTAATGGAACTGATATACAGTTGAAGTTTAGAATAAGTTTATTGACGTTTTAATTTCCACTTCGGAAATCGTTCTCAAAATACAAACATTAATAAATTAAACAAATTTTGTTTGTTGTTACTTGGTGAAAAATTCTTCTAATAATGTAATTTTATATGACTGATTTATATTGATAATTAAGACATACATTATGCATTTTAAAGTAGACGATTTTAAAATGATATTGCCAATATTGCTGAGTTGCGTTCCTGGGACGACTTTATTGTAGGAGAGTTCATTAGATTACATAAGATCAACTTTACCTTGAGAATATCCGTCAGAAAAAATCATAGCATTTAATATGTCTTTACAGATATCCACATACCATGATGCTAGGAAAATTCTCCTGTTAGTGATTTCATAGTAAATCATGGGGAAAAAAACTGGAAAATAACCTGATAATACTATCCTGACTATACTATTCTACGATCAAATATCCTGTGCAATCAAGGAAAATCCTGGCCACTTCTTAATAATAGGTGGTGACTTCAACGCCAAAATAGGCAATAAGGAAGACCCCTCTGAAATAATATTGGGAAATTTTGGAAGCGAAGGCAGAAATGATAGAGGCAAACAACTACTGACTTTCCTTTTGGAAAACAATCTCTATCAAATGAACAGCTTCTTTAAAAAGAAAAAACACAGAAGATGGACATGGGAAAGTCCTGATGGAAAAACAAGGAACGAAATCGACTATTTCTTAACAAACAAAAAATAATTATTTAAAGACGTAAATGTGCTAAACCAGTTCAGTACAAGCAGTAATCATAGGTTAGTAAGAGCTAAAATAACGATATCAACCGAAAAAGAAAGACTCAAAATGATAAATAAGAAACAACCAAAGAAATGGACAAAACCAACTAACATTCAGGAGTTCGAAAAATATATTGGGAATTCATTCACAGTTAACATCAATATATTGAACAAACAAATAGTCAACACAATGCAACAGACTCAAACTAAATATTGTCCGACAAGCAAAAAAGATGAAAAACTGAGTCAACCCACGAAAACCCTTATAGAACTAAGGCGACAAATGAAAAGAGATAACACTGTAAGCAAAGAAGCGATAAATCAAATAAATAAGACGATCACAAAGGCAATAAGAAAAGACATAAGAAACTACAATGTAGAAAAAACAAAACAGGCAATAGAGAAAAATAAGAACATATAAGTTTTGAAGAGGAGCGTACAAAAGGGGAAAATAGAAATTAACAAAATGAGAAACAGAACTGGAGAAGAAACAACGAACAGAGATGAAATATTAAGAATAGTCGAAGAGTTCTACACAGAGTTATATAGATCAAGAAAAAAAGATAACAATACGGAACCTCCAATTACACTAAAAACTGGGGTATTAAACCAAGGATCAGATTTAATGCCCAATATAACAAAATCAGAAATCAAAGAAGCCCTGAAGAAAATGAAAAATAATCGAACCCCGGGTGAAGATGACATAGTATCACAAGCACTAAAACTTGGAGGGGATGTATTACTTGAAAAAATTAAACAACTTTTCAATATCTGCCTTCACAGCGCCAATATTCCAACAGACTGGAACAACGCTACTATGATTATATTACAGAAAGCAGGAGACAAAGCAAATTTAGAGAATTACAGACCGATTAGCCTCCTCAGCCATATATATATATATATATATATATATATATATATATATATATATTTATATATATATATATATATATATATATATATATATATATTTAGTGAAAAGGAGATAATACTGGGAAGTACTCTTTTATAACTGAGGAAGCAAAATAAAACTAGGGTGCTTCGTTCGATGTGCTTTTAATTAAAGGTCTAAGCTTTCGTCAATGATTATTGACATCATCAGAGTAAACTACAAACAAACGAGAGAACAAACAATGAACAAGTGGAACCTAAGTATACAAATTTATAAAACACTTACCCTAATTCTAGCAAGTAACTCAGTGACTTAGGTTGAACACAAAGAAAGTATTGTCTATGTATATATTAAACATAGTTGCAGAAATGGTATCTATAGTTTACAATGTGTTTTTTATTTAATTATAAACGATATATTTACTATAAATCTAACCACAAACAATTTAAAAATTTTACTAGTTTAAAAACAATCTAAAAGTAATTAACAATTATCGGCGGTGTCACTAAACTTGTTTGAACTAGCGAGATAATTTAAAATGTAAACATGACATATATAATCTAAAATGTTAACAACGAATACTGAAATAAATATAAAATATAAAAAATAAAATAATTAAAATTGTCTTAAACGGGTTGATTGAAAATATAATAAAATAATACAGATGAGGAATGTTTTATAATAATGATGGAGATATAGTATTTTTTTATATTATATATTTTTAAATTAAAATAGTTAAAAATCTAACCTATATCACTCATATATCTAGGCGACAATTTTTTTATTCCTGAAATATTTTGTTTAAGCAGGAAGGTGTAGATTGAACTTAAATTATCCACATCCTTCTTGTGATTGATGGCATTTTTCGCATTATAAATGTAACACATCTCAAGTATTTTACGCTGAAAATCTCTATTAGATACATCTAAGATGAATGTGTCATTATAGAGGGCTCTGTGGTCTTTGCTATTGACGTGAATACTAAGACTTGTAGATTGTGGTTTGAGTCTGCAATCACTTTTATGAAGGGCCAATCTTTTACTTAACCTTTGGCCAGTCTGACCAATATAAACTAAGCCACATTCACATGGGATGCCATATATTACGTTGGAACGTTGTAAGGTGGGAGTAGGATCTTTTAATCGGGTGTAAAACAAGTTAAGTGTTTTTTGGTTGTAGGTAGATATTTTTATATTAAATTCACTAAATAAACTAATGAGTGATCTAGATAGATTTTGTATAAAAGGTAGTTTACCATATCTCGTATGAGTATCAACTAGAGTAACATTCTGATTTGTATCCTTGTTTACAATAGGATTAGAGAATAACAATTTGTTAAGCAGTTTTTTTGGATATTGATTAGATAACAATATATCATATAAAATTTTAATGTTTTTGTTAACAAATTTAGGATGGCAAATCTTAGTGATTCTATTTTTCATTGCTAGAACAACATTAATTTTCTGTTTTTGGTTATATATATTTATATATATATATATATATATATATATATATATATATATATATATATATATATAAAGGAGTACGACCGTCAAACAATTATTCAATGCAAGTTTCAAAAGAAAAATTCTTTTGATCAACGAGGATATCGGTCAAAGGAGAAATAATACAAGGAAATCACAGTTCCATTCTTATATTTGAAGACGTTTCGCTTGTGGTGTTCACAAGCTTCATCAGTTCAAATCTAAAAAATATTACAATGATGGTAGGTAATATTATACAAAAACATGGAAAATTAACTTACGAATGTAGAGTGAAGAATAAAGGGTGTTAAACAAACACACCATTCCCTTTGTTAACTGTGGTCAAAACATTAAATTTTTGGTAAAATTATAGCTTGAAACTTTCTATGTAGTAGCATTCGTATTTTTCAATTTAATGTTTTGACCACAGTTAACAAAGGGAATGGTGTGTTTGTTTAACACCCTTTATTCTTCACTCTACATTCGTAAGTTAATTTTCCATGTTTTTGTATAATATTACCTACCATCATTGTAATATTTTTTAGATTTGAACTGATGAAGCTTGTGAACACCACAAGCGAAACGTCTTCAAATATAAGAATGGAACTGTGATTTCCTTGTATTATTTCTCCTTTGACCGATATCCTCGTTGATCAAAAGAATTTTTCTTTTGAAACTTACTGCATTGTATATATATATATATATATATATATATATATATATATATATATATATATATTTATATATATATATATATATATATATATATATATATATATATATATATTTATATATATATATATATATATATATATATATATATATATAAAGTTGTTTACGCGAATACTAGTTTAGAGAATGGAAAGAAAATTAGAGACTTATCAACCAAGGAAACAGGCAGGATTCCGAAAAAGTTACGGAACAAATGACCATCTACAAAGTATAAAAACCCTAATAGAGAAAGCAGTGGAATACAATAAACCTCTAGTTCTAATATTTATCGATTTCCACAAAGCCTTTGACACAGTTTGGCTAAGCAAAATATTACAGGCGCTTAAAGAATGCAGGCTTGATTATAGATATACTAAATTATTATACAAAATATACCTGCAGGCAACAACCACTGTCACATTACGTACTAACAGTAATCGCATAAAAATAGAACGGGGGGTTAGACAAGGAGACCCAATGTCGCCTAAACTTTCTAATACGGTGCTAGAACATGCTTTTAAGAATTTGGATTGGATGACAAAGGGAATAAAAATAGATGGAGAATATCTAAACAACTTACGTTTCGCCGATGATATACTTATAATAGCTGAAGATCTAGGTATGGCAAGAGAGATGCTACAGGAACTCATTGTGGCTACAGAAAATGTAGGTTTAAATATAAATATCTCGAAAACAAAAATCATGACCAATTTGGTGCCCAACCAGAACATCAGTATTGGTGGGAAAGAAATAGAACTCGTAGATAGATATAAATACCTGGGACATGAAATTATGATTGGCAAAGATAACCAGACTCATGAACTGAAGAGAAGAGTCGGCCTTGGGTGGGCAGCATTTGGAAAACTGAGAGAAACTTTTAAAAGTGAGCTGCCCACATGCCTAAAGAGAAAGGTATTTGATCAGTGCGTCCTCCCAGTCTTGACGTACGGAGCAGAAACACTTACCTTAACAAAAGCAGCAGCTACCAAACTGAGAGTCACGCAGAGAAGAGTGGAGCGGTCCATGTTAGGAATAACTCTCCGAGACAGAATAACAAACGAAGACATCAGGAGAAGAACCGGAGTGACTGACATCATCGAGAAGATAGCCAGACTAAAATGGAGATGGGCAGGACACATAGCCAGAATGACAGATGGGCGATGGACAAAGAGGTTATTGGAATGGAGGCCAAGGGAAGACAAGAGAAGCGTCGGTCGACCACCTACAAGATGGACTGACGATTTACGAAAACTCAATAAAAAACTGTTAAACTGAAAAAAATTTTTAGATGTATGTTATTTAAAAAACATAATTG
Source organism: Diabrotica balteata (assembly GCA_918026665.1). Classification (NCBI taxonomy): domain Eukaryota; kingdom Metazoa; phylum Arthropoda; class Insecta; order Coleoptera; family Chrysomelidae; genus Diabrotica; species Diabrotica balteata. The sequence continues at coordinate 51,023,550 of OU898282.1, forward strand.
ATGTATCCTCGATGTGTTACTGACTGACTTATAGTGGTATTTTGCTTTTATTAACTTCCTATGAGTAACCAGGTCCCACTGCATTCTGCCGAGGAGTTTGCGACACAATTGGTCTCATTTAGCATAATTAGAGCCGCTTATTTGACGGTTCTGTTTTTACCGTCTGTTTCTTTTAGGACTATACTTTACATATTTGAGTTTTACCAAATTGTCTATTTTTAATATAAGATTGATGTCCACCTATTCTAACAATAATGTCCTTGATGTGTCACCTAAATAAAACTGATTGCATTCACAACATATTTTATAAATACAATTATTTGTTCTTTCTTGTTCATTGTTATGTTTAGTTTTAGATTAAATAGATCCCAATGTGTTTGGTATTTTGAATAATATTGAAATGTTGAATTTATTTGCTACATACGAGACAGTAATTTTTCTTTAAACGAATTTTAAAAATTTCAAAAAAATGTGTTAAAAAATTTGAATTTCCTGTCGTGGCTACCTGAAACAATTAAAATGTATTAAATATATCGACGCTAAAACAGTAATATTCAATGAAGAAAGATGTTAAGTGATCTAGCAAACGAAATCTTTAATAGATAGGCTGGCGATGAGGATCCAAGGCTAACTGAAATCAGATGCTTAAAGAAAATTTAATTAGAATGAAATAATAAAATCAAATAAACAAATTTCGATAAATTTACTGAAATAGCAACTACATTTATTTAAATATATGCAACTAACCGACCAGTCGCCATCTACTCAACAAAATATGAATTTTGTAGCGTTTTATATTTAATATCTATATAATAATATAGATTCGGTTTTAAATTTTTTGAAGTTCGTCCCTGGTTGTTTATCTCGTCAGTACGCATAAAGATTGCCAAAAAATCTGTGTTTGTCTTTTACGAAAAACTTTAATGCGTAAATAACGCTGGAAATATTGTTTGTCTATGTGTACTTTCAAATCCCATAACCTTTTGTTACATTGTCAGGTTAAAATTAGGGTCGTTAGAATAATCAATAACTACGTGTTATTTTTACCCAATTTAAAAGGAAATATACATGAGTCTCCTAATATTCCGGTTGAAAAAAAAGTTATTTTAGTTGTTTCGAGGTTGTTAAGAACGAGCGAGAGGAAGTGGTGTGGCTTCGTATAGGTAGATAAAGAGAAAGAAAAGATTTGAAACTGAGAAGACGTTTTAGTTTGTCGGTAAAGAGACCGGAAAAATTGTTTGAAAATAGTAGACTCTATGTAATATGTCAGTTTAGAAAAGAGTCACCACTATTTCTATTTTTTGGAGTACATTAGAAGGTTTGTATAGATACCGTTTCGAAAAGTATTGCTCCACCGGACCTGATTTGATTGTCGTTCCTGAGTATGCAAATGGTTTCCTTGTTCCTGTTAAATAATATGTCCAAGTAGCTTCCCCAAGATGTAGCAAGTTTTTTCTTTTTCAACGTTAAGTTCAAAATTTTGTGAATTAGGTAACAATTCAATATATTATGTTTTCCAATTTATATAGTAATTTTTAATAATTGCTTTCATTAAAATAAAAATATTTGTAATAATTAAAGTTTTATATTATGTTATGAATCGTAGCTAAAAAATGTCATATTTTATTCTGATTTAAAATGTTATGTTGACATATGACTTTTGCTCTAATCCATTGTTGTAAAACAATTTCAAGTTGATTATTATAAAAGATATTTCATATATATATATAAGGTTAAATTCTACAGTATTTTCATAAAAAGGATATCCATAAGTTGTTTGATACTCTAATTGGGCCATATTATAACCTAAGAACTATTTCAAGAATTTTTGTAACCATTTCTTTTGTAAACAAATAACACGTAAGTTTTTGTTAATTTGTTATATAGTATGCTCTTGTATAATATGTATTTTTGAAAACTGTTTGTTTGAGACAAAAATAAACGTTCGATTTGTTTTTCTGATCCATTTTGTGTTTTAATTTAGAAAAGTCTCCAATCCTTGTATGTATATTTGATTTTAGGAAAGAAGAATTTTGTCTTTCCTTCAGCAAACTAGGATCCTTCGAAGCGGTGCCCTTATCTTAAATTGCTAGAAGCTTCTTTTTTTGTTGTATTAATTGCCCAGGAGATTTATGTAAGTATCCCTTTGTTTTCATTTAGTAGATACCCCAATCCGACCCAAATTTATTTTAACTTATCCACGACCCAGCTCTCCAACAACCCTCTGAGTGCCGTACGCACTAGTTTCGACTATTTTGTTTACCCAATATTCTCCCACATGTTCTTACCCTGATGTAAGCAAAATAGTTCGTTACAATTTAAAAAACCATTCCAACAGAAACCTAAATTTCGAACTACCGATACAGTGTAGCAGTAAAGAATACCCAAAAAAACAAAAAAATACACTTGCAAAAAATATTGCTGTTAATGAAAGTCCAGCTGTTGATAAAGAAATGAGTTACCCAAAATTTTACCAATAAAAATAAACAAGTTGTTTACTTAATCGAATATAATAAACAATTATTAGCTGATATTTTAAGAATAGAAATGGAGGCAAAATGTTCAGATATTATTAATTTACCAAACGATAAAATTTTAATGAATATTGAGAACACAAATTCAGTTACAAATAATAGTAGGTAAAAATGGAAAATTGTCAGGCATCAAAAAAGGAATAAAAGTATTGTTATAGGTAATAATGAAAACTCTGACTCTTCATGTTACAGGACTTTTTGTTCTACGTAATACTCCCAAAGTCAAAACAACCGCTAGAAAACCCAAAATAATGAATTGGCCAAGGATAGTGTTCTGACTTCCCTGCTATTCAACATCTACACAAACGACCAGCCAATTCATGAAGAAAAACAAATCATATAAGCAGATGACACAGTCATCACTGCACAAGAAAAATTATTTGCAGAGATGAAGAATAACCTTGCGAAGACGTTATCTTCGACAAAGCATAATAATAAAAGGCTCATCAAAAACAATATCCTGATGAATCGGGCAATTACAACTTGGGATGCTGATAAAGTTCATCACTTTATCAGCATTCCTCTAAGTTTCCCAGTAGCCGTGTACGCGGTTCCAATGTGGAGACTCTTAACACATGCCTCGAAGGTGGATACTGCTCTTGATGAGACGGGTCAAATCATTAAAGTGTGCCTTAGATCTACCTTTATCCCTAAATCTACTTCATCGCAGGCATGGCTCCACGTAAGATCAGGAAGTCGAGAAAGGCAAACAAGTCAAAGAATACCGTCACCATCTGCATGATCACGCCGAAAAACCTACTTGATTAAAATCACGCAGCTTCCTTCGACATACAAAATAGCTGGTTAACTTGGCCATAAGGATAAACTGATTGCAATATCTCTATAAGTACAATCTAAAAAAGTGGGGTTAGAATGATCTGTGTGACTTTGGCGATGTACAAAAAAATGACCATATACTGGTTTGCGAATTGCTACAACAGACCTATGCTGAATAAGACTTAAATCAAGCCAACGAAAGAGCCCTGGATGACATAAGTACTAGAAACTCACAATTTAATTGGAAGTAAAGAGGACATAGAATATACATAAGTATCTTACCATATTTTAAACAGTCTTCCTTCTTTTAGGTATGGTATCTGTTGATCGTGAATCTCTTGCTATTCGGACTAGTCTCCCACAGACTGGTTCTCTTTTCACCTTCTTTGACTTCCTCATCGTACAATGTTATGTATTTTATAGAGATTTATTTTTTGATATTCTGTTTTTTAATGTTTTTCTATCATGTTGTGACAATCGTGTTGTGGTCAGATCCATTATCCGCCTCCAGATATGTTTTAACTCGTTCCTAACTCGCAAAATACAAATTTGAAAATTATCTATTTATTGTATAAATTCACGATAAAGAATTAGAATTTTATTAGAAAATATCTGTACCCCGGAGGTAAAGGATACTATGTCACAATTTGTTAATTGTTCAGGAGAGCAAATTTTCTTCAATTTTAAGTTATAAAAATTTGGTTCTTCAAAGCTAATAGAAATTTCTTAATGAAACCCCTACAAATTGTTAATAGTACTCTGAGGCAAATGGGAATAGTGATTCTGGAACTTTAATTATGATAGTTACCTTAAAAAATCTCCAAAAAAGCTCCAAAGGGAGCCAACCAAAGGGAAACGAGTTATAGGTGCATTGAATTCAGTACTATGGCAGAAAAATATAAGACCGGAAACGAAAAAAAAGAATATATAACACAATATTGAAACCAGTAATCGTGTATGGCTCAGAAGTATGGCAGTTATCACAAAAACTTAAAGGTAACCTCTTGGCAGTTGAAATGGATTTTTGGAGGAGAGCAGCGGGAAAGTCTCGATTAGAACATGTGAGAAATGAGGACATAAGAAATCAAATGAATGTACAAAGATCAATTATAGAAGACATCGAAAAACAACAACTGACATGGTACGGACATGTTAGACGTATGGGGGAAGAAAGACTACCAAAAAAAAAATATTAGAATGGGTACCACCAGAGAAAAGAAAACGAGGACGACCACCAACAACATGGATGCAAGGAATTTCAAAAGCCATGTCAGCAAGAAATCTATTTGAAGAAGACTGGCAGAATAGACAGGCTTGGCGAACGGGGACCCAAAGGCGGATTACGCTATAAACGGGATATATATATATATATATATATATATATATATATATATATATATATATATATATTATATATATATATTATATATATATATACCTTAAAAAAATTCATATTTTGTGGACATAATATTGTATACCTCTAAGCTTGATATGTGTTCGATGGACATAATATAAAAGTATTATTGTTGAAAATTATTATTATTTCACTATTCAATTTGAAATATTGTTTATTTACGTTGATTTTATGGCAGATATAATAATATAACAAGCGTGTGATGGGACAATGATTTATTAAAAAAGAAATCATTTCAAAATTTTAATAATAAACTCCATACACAGTACACGATACTTTCTTTTAATGAATTAATGTGACAGAACGAAATAATAATTATGATGAAAGCATTATTTTTAAGCAAATCAAGAATCACTGTCACTATCGATATCTGGGTGGTCTCTATTATAGGGTAGGTCTCTATAAAATCCATGGAAATAACTGGGAATAAAAGGTAAGAGAGAAATTAAGTCATTGTATTTTTGTTCGGATATTGGAACAACCTTCTTTTGTGGAAGGCTGATGGAAATGTAGTTGTGTAGGGGGTGTAGGGTTGTGTTATAGAGGTAGTACCTTTTATCGGAACGACCACATCGAGCGTTATAGACGGGAGATGGTTCTTGATTACTGGTCCTCATAAGACACCCAACTCTCACTTATGGCTCCACGTGCCACACCCTGGGCAACTGCATTGGTCTGCAGGCTAAACTAAGTGAGGGTAACCAGATATGGTGAAAATAGCAACGTCTGTACCCAGAATATGCGGTTGCAAACGGCGTCTGTTCCATAGTGGGCGGCTGAAAACTAAGCCCTGAAGCGGCATGAAGGAAGGCAACGGGATACCACCTTCATTATATTTCCCAAGACAATCACATGAATACATTCAACTCAAAATTATCCGGAGGTATAAATAGTTCCCCAATCGGATCTCCGGGGGGAGCGGTCTTGAATGTTTCAAACGTACGAGCAAACTTAAGAAAGACATTAAAGATAGGCACCTGGAATACACGCAGCTTATTTGAAGCCGGGAAGCTGGCTAACCTAACTCAAGAAATGAGCAGATTAGATCTAGGTGTCGGGATTATGATAACTAAAAGATTGGTGAGAGCTGTCACAGAGTTTGCTCCATATTCCGACCGCACAGCCTTAGTACAACTTGAAGCGAAGCCAAATAATCTCAACATCATACAGGTTTATGCACCAACTACAGACGCATCAGATGAAGTAGTGGAAAACTTTTATAGTGAAATCAAAGAACTACTTAAATTGACAAAGAAACATGATGTCAACATAATTATGGGAGATTTTAATTCCAAAATAGGGAAGGGCAGCTTTGAAGACATAGTTGGACCCTATGGTCTTGGAACAAGGAACGAAAGGGGCGACCGACTTATACAATTTTGTCAAGAAGAAAACATGAGAGTTACCAACACATGGTTCCAACTCCACCCCCGTCGCCTATATACTTGGAAATCTCCAGCCGATAGAGCTCACCACATAATAAGAAACCTGATAGACTTCATTCTTATAAACGGTAGATTCAGCACAACTGTCAAAAGAGCTTGCACATACCCTGGAGCAGATGTCCCTTCTGACCACGTACTATTAGTGGCCGTCATAAAGATCGCTCTTTCATGCAAGAACAAGCCTGAAACTCAACAACAGATAGCACTGGATAAACTGAAAGACCCAGTGATACAAGCAAAAATAAGCAATAAAATAAACGCACAAATTCAAATATTAACGACAAACATTACCGAAGATATAACACCAACATGGAATACGATTACAAGTGCTGTAACAGACATCATGAACAACAACTTAGGGTACAAAAGAAATAACAAGAAGCAAAAATGGATGACAGAGGAAATACTATTACTAATGGAAGAACGACGAAGACACAAGAATAACCAAGATGGCAGCAATATGTATGAAAACATTAACAGGCAAATAAAAGCAAAAATAAGAATAGCAAAAAATGAATGGCTTAAGCAACAATGTATCGATCTAAAACATTTACAAAGACAACACGACGACCGTAATTTACATAAAAAGCTTAAGGAGACTGCTGGAATATACAGAAAACGAAGACCAACTACCATAGTTAATCAGGATAACCATATAGTGCTGGGTGAAAAGGAGAAAATTGATATATGGGAAAATTATATCCAGGAGCTCTTCCATGACGAAAGACCCATGAGTGAAGTTTATACAGACGACCAGCTGACTGGCCCTTCAATCACCAAAGAGAAGATAGAAAAAGCAATATTAAATTCAAAAAACAATAAAGCACCTGAACCAGATGAGATCCCGTCAGAAATACTCAAATTACTAGATGAAAGGGGAATTTCAGCACTACACAAAATATTTAATTTAATTTATGAAACTGGCTGCTATCCTCAACAGTGGTTACGCTCTACCTTTATTCCCCTGCCCAAGAAAGTCAATGCAAAAAGATGTGAGGATCACAGACTCATTAGCCTGATGAGTCACACTTTAAAGATATTCTTAAAAATACTACATCAAAGATTATACAAAAAATGTAAATGGGACATCAGTGATTCCCAGTTCGGGTTTAGGCAAGGTTTAGGAACACGAGAAGCAATAGTAGCAACACAGGTACTGGTCCAAAATTGTTACGATCAGAGGAAGGATGTGTTCCTATGCTTTTTAGCTTACCAAAAAGCGTTTGATCGTGTCCAACACCACAAGTTAATGCAGATTCTCAAGAAAGTTGATATAGATCAAAAAGACATAAGATGCATTGAACACTTGTACTGGCATCAAACAGCACAGCTAAAAATAGACAATTCTATATCTAAGCCCATACATATAAGAAGAGGCGTTCGACAGGGATGTGTGCTTTCCCCTCTTTTATTTAACATTTATTCAGAAGCCATATTTCAAGAGTCTTTGGAGAATGCAGAGATGGGAATCAAGGTGAATGGAGTATTGATCAACAACATACGATATGCTGATGATGGTGTCTTAATCTGTGACAACATAGTCGATCTTCAACAACTTGTCACTATAATCGGAGAATACAGTGAGCGAATGGGACTAGAGATTAATACCAAAAAGACCAAATTCATGATCATCTCCAGAAACTTGGATGCATTTGAAAACTCCACCATAACACTGAATAGTAAATCCATAGAAAGAGTGAGTAAATTTAAATACCTGGGATCGTGGCTTTTTGAAGACTGGGCATCGGACAGGGAAGTAAAATGTCGCATTGAGCAAGCTCGACAAGCTTTCGTAAAATTCAAGAAGGTACTGACTTGTTCTGAGTTCGATTTTCAACTGAGACTAAGGTTTACTAAGTGCTACGTATGGTCAGTGCTGCTATATGGCGTAGAGGGCTGGACACTCAAAACGAGCGATATAAACAGATTGGAAGCTTTCTAAATGTGGCTATATCGCCGTATCCTAAAAATACCATGGACAGCGAAAATCACAAATATAGATGTCCTTAAAAGAATAAACCAAGAACGCCAACTTTTCGAAACCATCAAGAAAAGGAAAACGGCGTATCTAGGTCACATCATGCGAAATGAAAAATACCAGTTCCTCCAACTTATAATCGAGGGTAAAATTGAAGGCAAGAGAGGAATGGGACGCAAGAAAATGTCCTGGCTCCAAAACATAAGGCAATGGACAGGGATTAACGACATACAATCTCTGATACATATTGCAAGAAATAGAGAGTTTATGGAAAATGTGATCGCTAACATCCATTAGTGGATTTGCATCTGAAGAAGAAGAAGATGGAAATGTAGCCCCACATCCATTCAATCTTGAACTACTTCTTGTATTCCTTTTCAGGTCAACTGCTTGGAACTCCCCATCAAATGATGTTTTTAGGAAAATCATTCCAAGATTTTCCTGCCTCAACTGTATGTGTCATCATCACAGTCATTAACATCTTAGTAGATGTGTTGTGGTTCATAATTGGGCTTCAGCAGCTCGGACAGTTTGATTGATAATATTTCTCCACTGGTCGCGGTCATCAGTTATATGTATTGCCTCAGTATACTGTTTATTGAGAAGCTTTGTTGTATGTAACTGTATGTGTACACAATGTAAAATAAGAAATCTCTCATTCTCAATGGTTTTTTTTCTATGTATAAATGGTGTCTTTTGACCCTTATACAGTGCATCAAATTGTTTAAAATCTTGTTGTTTATATTGTATACATGGTATTTGTTAGAACTCTGACGTACCATTTGCTGCCAGTCCCAGGGAGTGATGATTGTCAGCTTGTCAAGTTCTTTCCGTTTTTTTTTTCTATTAAGGCATGAATAGAATCAGCCTCCATATGTGTGTGCCCTTTAAGAAGGTACTTTACGTTGGCACACTGTGTTTGACGATATTTTTTCATAATCCTGAAAAAGCACAACACAATGAAAATATTTTTATTTCGCCAAAAGCAATTATCGGACCAAAGTGTAATTTCGTTAACATCAGACGTAGATATAACACTGTTGGCCCATTTTAAAAAAGCAGATGAAATTTCCTCTCCACCTCGATCACCTTTGGACTTATCCCACATGATGCAATGTGCACTTTTATCTAACAAATCGTAAAGTGTATAATTTAGCGTCCAAAGATATGATATCATGTCCACATGGTATTAAAAACTCCTGAACATTTCTTGGGGTAAACAAGATTATGTCCACATGGTATCATATCCCTCTGAGAAAAATGGACATAATATCATATTTTAATACCTTAACTTCCTTATTTTTGGGAATAGAACATAGTATCATATACCATTCTATAGAGCAAAAATTCTACATTATGGACATGGTATTAAGTCAATTTCATGAAAAATGGACATAGTATCCTTTACCTCCGTGGCACAGATATATTACTGCTTATAGAAAAGCTTATTTTCGCTTTAATTGACATTCACTGGTTTTGTTCATGGAACAATTCTAATTTACAAAATCTTGCTTTAAAGTTTTTAGCGTCTAGATTTTTTATCTTCAATATAAAAATTTTTGTAATACTTCGAGCAGAGATTGTTTAGTTACCGTCATGAATAGATTTTCCTATTCCAACATAATATTGGCACAATAAGTTTCTTGGCGAAACTTTATGTTCTTGTTTTCCGAGAATGTTATATACTCGCGCTCCTATAAATGTTACAAATCCTACTTTATAAGTCTAGACAACTTAAAGGAGAAACCGAGTAACGCGATGTACACAAAAGGCATAATGTACATAATGTATTAAATCCGCAAATACCATAAAGCATCTCCTTCAACTGCAAATAAAACTGCGCAGCTAAATCACCGTTGTTCGTACAGAAGAATTGAACCTATTATATCCGGAGAAATTCGTTCAAGTGTGGCCCGGAAATAGCAATCGCGAAGCTGATCGCAAATTTAAATTCAAAATTGAATTTCGTGAAATACATTGGTAAAACGGTATATCGGAGAAATTGACTGAGATTTCAATGCTCCTAAGTTAATGAGATGTGTCCCAAACAGAAATTCGGATGTGCACTTGAATACCATCGCTAACTCTACCGTTCTTTTTTAATTCTACGTCATTAGGCCAGTCTTTTTAAACCGCCATAAAGTTTACCGGAAAGAACATGTTAGACAGTAGTAGGTATTTGTCAGTATATGATTACGGACAATATAAACTGTGCTACCTCCTATTATCATTTGGGAACGATTCTATTAGAGAAATACATTGAGACATGTCTCTTATTTTAGGAATAAACCGTAAAAACAGTAAATAATGTAATTTATGTTTTCACAAATTGCATCTTAACATTAAAATATTCTTCTTAGAGTGCCGTCTCCCTACGAAGGTTGGCAGTCATGGCTATTTTTATTTTAGAACTTGCTGCTCTAAACAAATCAATCGATCTGCATTGATACCAATCACGTAGATTCTGTAACCAAGAGTTCTGCCTTCGGCCAACAGATCTTCTTCCTTGAATCTTTCCCTGTATTATCAATCTCAAAATTTCATATTTTGGTCCCCTCATCACGTGGCCTAGGTATTCCAGTTTTCTGGTTTGTTCAGTGGTGATTAGTTCTGTTTCTTTACCAACGCTCTCCAGTACTGCTTTATTTGTAATTCTGTCAGTCCATGATATATTTAATACTCTTCGGTATAACCAGAGTTCGAAGGCATCGATTCTTTTTAAATTACATATTTTTGATGTCTAAGTCTCAGCTCCATATAATAATATTGAAAATATATAACAGCGAATGGTACGTTGTCTGATCTCCAAATTTAGATTTTTCCACGTTAGGAGTGGCTCGATTCGTATAAATGCTGATCTGGCAATCTCTATTCGCCTGTGTATTTCTACAGTATGTTCATTGGTTTTATAGATCAGTTCAAGTACTGATAGTTTTCTACTAGTTCTATCACGTTACCATTGATTGTCAATAGGTGATGTGTATATTTTGTGGTCTTTTTGTAATTAGCATATACTTCGTTTTTTTAGCGTTTATAGTAATTCCCATCTCAGCACTATTCATAGTCAAGTTTTCGATAAGATGTTGTAGATCCTCTATATTCTTTGCTATGATCACAGTGTCATAGTTTTCCGTTAACGGTGACTCCCGCTTCGATATTATTGAGCGTGTTTTGGAAAATTTCTTCAGAATATAAGGTAAAAAAAGTGGCGATAAAACACATCCCTGTCCAACTCCTCTACAGATTTTCATTTCTTCTAAGTGTTGCCCATCAATTTGAACTATGGCACTTTGGTTCTAATATAATGTTTGCACTATATTTATGATTTTACTGTCAATGCTCTTCTTCATAAGTAATGATATTAGTTTTTCATGTCTTACTTTATCGAAAGCGTTTTCGTAGTCAACGAAGCACACGAAGTGTAGATCAACGTTTACATTTTGACATCGCTGAATCAATATGTTGATGGGAAATAGTTCTTCTCGAGCACCCATTCCATTTCGGAACCCAAACTGCGTGTCGTTAATATCCTTCTCTAGCCTTTCGTATATTCTCTTATGTATTATTTTTAGCAGAACTTTTAAAGTATGACTCATGAGGCTCAGTGTTCGATAATCAGAGCACTCTTTTGTAGCCTGTTTTTTAGGGATGGTTATAAATGCTGACTTCAGCCACTCTTTTGGTATTATTCCCGTATCGTATACCGTGTTGAATAAATCTGCCAATACTTCCTAGTTATCCTCTTCCACCAGTTTTAACAGTTCTACTGATATTTCATCTAATCCAGCTGCCTTATTGTCTTTAGAGTTTTTGATAGCATATTTGATTTCATCTGTCGTGATCTTCTGTCTTTCTAAAGGATTTAATTCTTGTATTTTTTGCATTTCACCTCTTTCATCATGAAAAAGTTCTCTAACGTACACCTCCCATCGTCTTAACTTCTCTGGTAAATGTATTAGTAGTTGTCCTTTTTGTCTTTTATGTTTTATTACTGTCTATTTTGACCCATTCACTTCTCTAATTTTTTTGTGCATATTTCTTATATCATATTTTGTTTCTGGCTCTTCTATCTCTTTACATTGTTTCACCAAATAGATTTCCTTAGCTGTTTTGATTTTTCCTTAATTATTCGTTGTATTTCTTTATACTTCTGTAAATCTTTTCCTTTATATTTCCTTCTTTCTTCCATCAGTAATAATATTTCTTCTGTCATCCAGTGTTTTTTAGCCTCTGACCTATGTTGTATCAAACTTTCTTGAATAAGTTGGTTTCAGTAATGTGTTTTTTATATTATACCACTTTTTATTTACATCCATAATTTGTTTGTTGTCCTTTAGTGTTTTTTGCATATTAACATTCACATTATTTTTTAATTCGTTTTTTATTTCTTAGTTTTGTAGCATTCTTACGTTAATTTTTGGTTGTTGTTTTCTGAATTCAATTCTTTTTAATTATATTTTCACGTCAGCTACTAACGGATTGTGGTCTGAGTTAACATCTGCTCCAGGATAAGTTCTAACTGAGATTATAGAGTTTTTATATCTGCTATTTACTAGTATAAAGTCTATCTGGTTTCTGAAAATGTGGTTGTCTGTATGTGTAGGTGACGTGATGTATATAGTCTTCTGTTATATAGAAATGTTATATATATGTTATAAAATATTATATAGAAATCTATAATTTGCATCCAATATTCTCTTAAAAATAGGTTAAATGTGCAAGAATATTATGCAAATATGCATATGGTGAAGTGGGGTATTTGTGGACGGAATGTAAAAAGTTTTATTTTGCAGTTACTTATGAAGTTAGTTGGGTTCGAAGCCACTTTTTTTTATTTTTCGATAAGTGTTAGTATTCTGTTAGTATGTTCTCTTCAATAGAAATTAAAAAATAAATTTAGAGACAAAAGTATTAACATCCTTTGTTTACATGTAAGGGTGAACAGTTACCGTTAATTTGGGGTAGCTGTGGACCCTGACGGGGAGTCTGCTTGGTAAATTTCTCTTTGTAGTTCTTATAATGAAAGATTTAACTGTGGTTTAAAATAAAAGCAGGAACGAAATTGTTTATTAAAAATCATAAAACAACAAACACCTAGGTAATATTTTTGAATCTCGTTAAATCCTCACAAAACGTAACGATATTTTCATTTTTTTTATTTTTAAATCTTTCAGTATGCCTAATATGTTATCATAGGCGAACAAGAGAGGCTAGTTTTCCTCACTAAATTTGAATTTATTTACCATGCATCCTTTCAAATAATTGGTTATCACAACTCTTTTCACTTCATTAATTTGCAATATTAGTCCAATCGAATAAGTAACTGATCATTTTATTTATTTGTACCACGATGTATTTCCTGGTATTATATTATCAGTTGATCAGTTGCTATCAACAAGTCCTCGTAGAGACTTTGTCTCAGGACCAGCAACCTCCAGTAGAGTCTTACGTTGCCATGTTATCAATTACCATTGTAACTTTAACATCACAACATATAAGATGCAATAATATAACTTAAATTCAAATCAATAACATTTAACATCTTTTTACCCAAATATTTAGTGGCTATTATTGTGGCTGTAGTGGCTGAATAATGGAATATAGATTCCGAAAACGTTTTGTGATGTAGCCCGATTGGATGTTTAATTATATACCTTTTATAAAGGATTTTAAATATTTTTTTTTTATTTTTTGTGATACATGGTATACAGCCAGCTATAAGAACTTAGTTTTCTTGTGAATATAACATTTTCTTGCAACTTATGGTTATATGTTTTCTAACATCTGTTTTTTGTGTTTTTTTCTGATCTTTTTAAGACAAATGTTTATTTAGTTAATTTAATCTTGAGTACAGTTTCAGGTTAAAACTTATTGGGGCCCATTTTGTTTAACAGTTTAGCTGTATTTAGTGTCTTTCTTTGGCACAATGTTCAATTTTGTTTTCTATCAATTATCTATCGTTATCTATCTGTTGTTGATCTGCAATATTTTAACATTTATATTCTTACCCGCTCTTAATAAAGCTTCCTGGCTAGAGCAACGTGATCTTCGTTGAGTATTGTGTAAGAAAAGCTGTTTATAATCAACTTTTGTTAGCTTTTTTTGCGGCAATAAACGCTTAGCAAAAAACATTTTTTTTTTTTTTTAAATCTAATATTATTTTAAAGCTATTTTTTGTAGCATCCGTAATTACTCTGAGTTCGGTTTCCTCGCTATACAAAAAAGTTTCTTTGGAGAGAGGATTGTTAGAATAACTTTTTTACTTGACTGTGTCCTAAAATATTTTACCAGTAGGATAGACTATGTTTTTTTTCCTATTTTCGGATATCCTTCCTATGCGGGAACTTGGTACATCGCTCCACGGCTCTAGTGGGATAAAAGTTTCTTATTGTTCAAAACTATCAAAAGGAAAGCAATATCTTTTATAGCAAAGTTTCTTTGTTACACCATGCCACTTGCTTAACGAATTATTTGTAGTTTTAAGTGTTATTGATATATAACTTGCAGACTGCATAGCTTTTAATACAGCTTGATTGTGGAAGACAATAAATATTTTGGATGAATTAAGGCGTTTTTTAGGTATACTTAGGTACAAAAATATATTGTTAGGTGTTTTGCTTAACATATTATAGAAGTATTTTCGAGCAATGTTAACAGTCTGGTGTTAAAAGTACATAGTAACCCCTACTGTTACAGCCTCTTAGATTTTTGACCTATCAGTATAAAACGTGGGGGATCCTCGTTTGTTTTGTATGAACTGACACTTACTTGTACTACCGTTACTTAAATGTTTACAGAAATATCATGTGGTAACTGCCGTCTTCCTGTGGTTTTTCGTAGTACAGATTTTCCTCGTTAGTGGCGTCATTAGTTTTACTGATTTTCTGTTAAATTATTCATTTCATATAGCAGCGCAGATGACTAGCGCCCTTTTACATTCTTCAAATCAATAGTACTATATATTGTTATGTCCAAGCTGCTGCTACGCCACTGATCGACGATTCTCACGGTATTTGATAAAATTCCCGATATTATTCTTCTTCCTATGCCGTCCCCATTAACGGAGGTTGGCGACCACATTTTTAAAAGCTTCTCTGTCTTTTGCAACGTGGAATAATTCGTCTACAGTCATGTTTGTCCAGTCTCGAATATTTCGCAGCCATGGCTTCCTCTTTCTACCTATTCCCTTTTTGCCATCGACTCTACCCTGCATGATGACCTGCAGAAGACTATATTTATTATTTCTTAGTATGTGTCCAAGGTATGCAGTCTTGCGTACTTTTATCGTTCTCAACAATTTTTTGACTCGACCCATTCTTCTCAGCACTTCCTCATTGGTGACCCTGGCAGTCCATGGGATTCTCAACATTCTCCGGTATATCCAAAGTTCAAAGGCTTCAATCTTTTTAACTATTTGCGCTTTTAGTGTCCATGTTTCTACCCCGTACAATAATTGCGACCAGACGTAACATTCAACAAACCTCAGTCTCAGCGCAATATTCAGATTTTTGTCACAGAACAATTGTTTGAATTTTAAGAACGCTGCCCTTGCCATTTCTATTCGTACCCGGATCTCTTGGTCTGGATCTAATTCTGTGTTGATGTAAGCTCCCAGATATTTATATTTTGTCACTCTCTCTATTTGCTGTCCACCAAGAGTTAGTTGTTCATTATTTATTGGACTCCTTGATACTATCATAAATTTGGTCTTATCTGTGTTGATGTCAAGTCCCATTTGAATGCATTTACTATTTATTGCATCTAGTAAAGTTTGTAGATCTTCTATACTCTCAGCCATAATTACCGTGTCATCTGCAAATCTCATGGTGTTTATGATTTCTCCACCAATTCTTATTCCCTCTTTTCTTTCCCATAAGGCCTTTCTGAATATGACCTGTGAGTACACGTTGAAAAGCGTCGGAGACAAGACGCATCCTTGCCTAACCCCTATCGCAATCGGTATATTATTTGTTTCTATATCGTTCACCTTTACTACTGCTTTCTGGTTCCAGTATATAGCCTTAATAAACTCAATGTCTTTTTTGTCTAAATTGATGTTTTTTAATTCATCTATTAACTTCATATGCTGCACTCGGTCAAAGGCCTTCCTAAAGTCTATGAAGCATACATATGCACTCTTGTTATATTCCCGACATTTCTGCAAGAGTACCGTCAATGCAAATAATGCCTCTCTTGTACCCAGGCCTCCTCTGAAGCCAAACTGAGTTTCATCTATCTGTTCCTCACATTTCTTATAAATTCGGTTTTGAACAATTTTTAAAAGAATCTTTAAAGGGTGGCACATTAGGCTTATCAATCTATAGTCATTACATGATTTGGGATTGTTGTTTTTTGGTAGAGGTAAAAATATCGATTTAAGCCATTCTTCCGGGATGTTGCCCTCTACATATATGTGGTTGAGAATTCGGGTGAGTCTCTTTATATTACCGTCATCTAAGGCTTTTAACAGTTCAACTGGAATTTGATCAGGACCCGGTGCTTTTCCTTGTTTTGCATTCTGTAGGGCATTCTTTACTTCTGAGGCTAAAATTGGTAGGTATTGTTTTTCTTCACCTATATCTTGTTCATTTTCTCTCTCGTCATGGAAAAGATGGATTATATATTGTTCCCATACTTCCTTTATTTTGCTCTCTTCAGTAAATATTTCTCCATTATTATCTCTTGTTATGAGTGTTTTTCTTTGTCTGGTGTTGCCTGTAAGTTCTTTAATTTTTTTATGTAAGTTTGAGGTGTCATGTTTGTTGCTGAGTTCTTCCAATTCCTGGCATTCTTTGTTCATCCATTCCTCCTTAGCCTTTCTGATTTCATATTTGATTTTATTCTTGATGGTTTTATATTTATTTTTATCTTTATTTTTGTATTTTCTTTTTTCAGTTATTAGCTCAACTATTTCCGGTGTCATCCAGTCTTTTTTAGTTATTTTCTCTGCTTCGCCTAGGACCTCCTTTCCCGCTTTTAGTATGGCTTTTTTCATGTCTGCCCATTCAACGCTTCCTTCAGTTAATTTATTTATCTCTGCGTTTAGTTGCTGTTGGCAATTGTCGTCTTTTAGGTTTTTGATGTTAATTTTGGTAGTTTTAACTTTTTTCTCCGGTTTCCTGAGTTTAATGTTGACGTTTGCTAGTAATAGATTATGATCCGTATCTGCATCTGCGCTTGGATAGGTTTTTGCACTTTGTACTCTATTACGAAACCTTTTGTTAATCGTTATAAAATCTATTTGGCTTCTGATTATATTGTTGGTGTTGGTGTTATTATGACGTCACGAAATGTGGAACCACGTTACTAACCAGGAAGTTTTATTTGAAGAATGCAAAAAAGAAAAGAGTTGTTAACCACAATAAAAACAGCTACAATTTAATACCTCGGTCACATCATAAGGAACAGCGAAAGAAATGGGTTGCTGCAATTAATTCTTCAAGGAAAAGTTCAATAAAAACGAGGACCAGGAAGGCGAAGAATTTTCTGGTTGAACAATCTACGTACGTGATTCAACACAACAACCACAAATCTTTTCAGAGCCGCAGTTTGCAAAATACAGATTGCCATGATGGTCGCCAATATCCGAAAAGAATAAGCACTATATAAAGAAGAAGAAGAAGAAGATGAAGTCACGAGGAGTCTAGAAACCTTTCGATACAATTCAAACGTTCGAAGTTAGGTTTATCGCCGCTGAGAGATTTCGATTCAATAAAATTGCAGCAGACAATATAAATAAGAGCGATTACAATTTAAGGTCAGTCGAAAATATAAATTTGTACGGTTTAAATATTATAAATTATTTGTATTTTTAGAAGACTAAAAATAAATTAAAATAAACATTCAATATTATTTTCGTCTAGATGTATCTATAATAGTCGCATGTTTAGTTATCTATCTTTAGCTACATATGTTTGGCCATGTTTAGTTGTATTTGATTTTTAGTTGTACCTTATTATAATAATTATTATTAAATCAATAACTCTACAACTTAATTAATGCAAATTAATTAACTTAATTAGTTGTTAAACTTTTCTGACTGGCCTACCCCTTTTTTTTTCTAAATTTGATTTATTTTTCATTACGAAGATGGAGGGTATTTTGAACAGGGTATGAATAGAATACTGATCCGTTTGTATTATTTTGCAGCTTTTGTTGGAATTTATGAATGTCTTATTGAAGAGAACGGCTATGATATTTAAATTGGACTTGATTAGTGTCGGGCATTTATTTGATTAGGTTTGTAATTACTCTTCCTCTTTTCAACCCGACGCTAATTGTTAGGAATCAGCGTGGTGAATAATTAGACATGGTGGATTATTACTCAAGCAGCAGACTAATCTTTATTGTTTATTCAGGCACGATTTTTATGCAATCAGTATATAATTATTTGTGAAGTACTTTGAATTTACTCAAAATCCAGCCACTTGAAATGTGGATATTTCGATGACTATAAAAAAGATGTAGCGATACAAAATCCAAGTATACCTTTTGGAATACGCTTTTGGAATTCCGGTAGTGTTGTGTTAAATATATAACACTTTTTATAAGCCATTTCTGCCTCATTTCAATATGAATTTGTATAGAACTAAAAAGCTTCAGATTGCTTCGTAGTAAACCATATTGTGTCTACATAGAATTAAAAAATCCCAATGTGACATGTAAATATTTGAAATCAAAAGAAAAATATAGGTACTGTATTGTTTTTCAGGAAAATGAATCCGACAATGAAAAGTAAAAGAATAAACTTAAATATTGATGGAAGAAGTCGTCGCATATTAGGTCTACTTAAAACAACACAAGTAAGTTTTTGACCGTTTTTTGTAGTGACTTTGATGATATATAAGAATTTGTTAGTCATGAAATTAATTTTTATTTATTATATTAATTTTTGAACAATTATGTTCACAGCCAGCTAATACTACAGAAAACAGAACTGGCATTCGGCCACCTGACAAGCCTGAAACTACAGAAGTAAATCCATTGAAACAGTATGCCAGTATAAATGTAAGTGTATTTTAAAAAACTCGTATCTGTCAACTTGTTTTTACCTTATCTTCACGTTTTAATTATTTTACTTATTCTGGTACACACACTGTAATGGCGGGTCTATAACTTTCGACAATAAGTTTCTTGAAAAGTTACCACTACTGGAGGTCAGGACCCCAAAGTTTATTTGTTATTAATATTTTGTTTCAGGACACCAATACGACTGAGAAAATTGACAATGTAGATCAGTTATCAAATGTACCAATAGGAGAGAGTATCGTCGGTGAAAGTGTGAGTATTTTTCTTCGTAATCACGTCTACCCACCTATGCAGCGTTCTGAAACTAAATTTTGTTTGTTTTGTTTCAGGACACCGATATCACTGAGAAAATTGACAACGAATGTACCAATAGGAGAGAGTATCGTTGGTGAAAGTGTGAGTATTTTTCTTCGTAATCACGTTTACTTACCCATGCAGCGTTTTGAAACTTAATTTTGTTTGTTTTGTTTCAGGTCACAGATATTACTGAGAAAATTGACAATGTAGATCAGTCATCAAATGTATTAATAGGAGAGAATATTGTTGGCAAACATGCGAGTCTTTTTCTTCGTAATCACGTCTACTCACTCATGCAGCGTTCTGAAACTAAATTTTGTTTGTTTTGTTTCGGGACACCGATATCACTGAGAAAATTGACAATGTATATCAGTCATCGAATGCACCAATAGTAGAGAGTATCGTTGGTGAAAGTGTGAGTATTTTTCTTCGTAATCATATTGTCTATGCACCCTGCAGCGGTTTTAAACTTAATTTTGTTTGTGTTGTTTCAGGACACCGATATGACGGAGAATCCTAAAATTTATACTCAATTGATGAATGTACCAATAGAACAAAATAAATGTGTAAGTTTAAAAGTAAACTATTTTTAACTGAAATTTAAGTTTGTCGAAGAATTTTAGCTATTTATATAGTTGCCTAATTTTTCTACTCTCTTTTTAGACATTGCTTTGTCGCTCTGCTACTCAGAATGAAAAAATGATGGTTCATCAATAACAGGAACAGCAAGACAGTTAATGATTGAAGTTGATCCTAACAATCCCACAAAAATTTGCATAAAAAAAGCCTGATTACATGTCTCCCATTAATTCTGGCAAAAGTGACGCGAATTTAAGCGATTTTGATCCCACGTATAAAAATGAAAACGACATCCCCAAACGCAAAAAACAAAACTTGTTACTAAAAAATCCTAAAAAAAAAAATACACAGAGATCCATTGGTCACATAATTAGCGAAAAATCTTCGACGAGAGATTCATCATCCTGTGAACTAGAAAGTGACGATCAGTAGAAATCAAAGAAACGTCTATGTCAACCCAGTAAATGGAAAAAAAATACGTTTAAAGAAAACAGAAACAAGGGGAAAAACTACATATCGAATTATAACAAACATCTTAAAGAATCGAGAAACATCAAGCCCCCTTGTGGAGATACATGCAGACTAAAATGCTCTGCAAACATTGATCATGCAACGAGATTGACACTATTTCAAGAGTTTTGGAATCAAAATGACATAAATTTACAAAGAATATACCTTACTTCATGTACGATAGAAGTGACACCAAAGTACAAGTACAGCCACACAGAAACGCCCAGAAATCCGAATAAACCTTCTCATCTTACAGTGGAAGGTATTAAAGTGAGAGAAGAAGACTTCATCTGGTACAGTCACGAAAGATATGCGTGGACGTCACGAAAATCATCACACCATCAATCCCGTTCTAATAGAAGACATCAAGAGGTACATAAATTCAATCCCACGAGTTGAATCCCATTATTTAAGAGCTTCCACTACTCGTGAATATATAGATAAGAGCATAACACTGGCTGACTTCTATCGAGATTTTAAACAACAACAAGAAACTGATCATAAGGAGGCAGGCACCTATCATACATATTATCATGTGTTCAACAACGAATTCAATATTTTGTTTCATACCCCCAAAAAGGATCAATGCGACCATTGTGTCGCATCTGGTAATGCAGATCAATCAAGTCGAGAATAAATAGAGGAGAAATATGCCAAACATCATGAAGAGAAACTGGCTTGCAGATTGCAAAAAGAAGCGGACAGACTAGGCATAACCCCAACAAATAAAGTAGTAGTTTATAACCTGCAAGCAGTGTTCCAGTGTCCCGATAGTGATGTGTCTTCATTCTATTATAAATGTAAGCACAATTCGTACAATTTCACAATGACGGAGTTGTCAAACCCACAACAGAGCAATTCAGCGTACGGCGATGTCCACTGTTTTTTGTGGACTGAGGTCACAGCTAAACGCGGTGCAAATGACATTGGATCCTGTGTTCTCCGATATTTGAAAAAATGCAGTGATCAAAGTCAGGAACCTTTGGACATAATATTCTTATCTGATAACTGCTGCGGACAACAGAAGAACACATTTGTCATTACTGCCTACATGTTTGCCATCCTAAACTATAATATAACATCAATTACACATAAATTTATGATCACCGGTCACACACAAAACGAAGACGATAACGTTCATAGTCTCATCGAAAAACAAATAAAGCGTAATTTAAAATCTGGCCCCATCTATACACCGAAGCAGTATGTAACATTGATAAAAAATTCACCAAAAACTGGAAAACCATTCATGGTACATGAATTATCGTGTGAGAGTTTCTATAATTTAAAAAGTCTACAAGAGGACTGGGGGAGTAATTTCATCAAAAACAAAAGTGGCAATGTAGTAAAATGGAACAACACTAAAGTAATTAAGGTCGAAAAAAACAAGCCGTCATCGTTTTTTTACAAAGAATCTCACAACGCAGAAAAGTATGAAAAAGTTCCTTCTCAATAAAAATCTTATCCCAGACTTTTACGCAAATTACTATAATGACATACTGCAAATGGAAAAGGTAACAGCAAGATTAATTCGCGGAATAAAAATAAATTATTAATTAAGACAATATTTGTATCGAAATTAATATTTCCTTGTTTAATTTTTTCTAGTTACTAAGTTCTAAATAAATGTTTATTTTTCAGCTTGATTTTTTATTTAACTTAACTATTGAAAATATAAACTTGTAAAAGACAAAACACCACATGCTATTTCACATAACTTCAGTACTTTTAATTCAATAGAGACCTAAATTTTAATGCAAATCGAAAATTTTATTTTAATTTTAATTCTATGAAGACATTTCTCATTATAATATAAAAGTCGAAACTAATTTATGGGTCTAACTAGAGAGACACATTTCTTCATAATGAGTTATTTGGTCATTTCTTATTAATTCAATACTGACGGATATCGCAATGAGACACACCTGCTTCATACAATTTTATTTCAATAGAGGTACATACAAAATAGTGGCCAATGTTCTTATTACATATTTAATTTAATAGAGACGTATAATACATTATTTGATTTTAATAGAAAAAAAAAGACTACTTTGAATTAAGAAATAAATTTTTTTCTTACCGTATTGTATTTAGGAATAGGTATTTTCTAAACAAAAAAAATATTTTTTAAAGAAAGCATGGCTGACACGCAAAAGCGTTTTTTGCGATTTCCCAACAGGTTAAGTTTTTGACATACGTCCCTATAGAATTAGACGTGCGAAATGTGAAATATCGTCGTAATGTTCTTTTGAAAAGTTCAGTCGTCAGAGGGTTTACCTATAAAAATCATATGAACAAGCCAAATTTTGCAGAGAATATTAATTTTGAGACCACGTTAATCACTTTTACCCCCGAGCTTCCCTCTATAACCCCCTCTCAGGGTGGTTAAAACACAAAAAATCGATTTACCAAAAATCTGTACACCGTAGAAAATAATGTTTTAAATAAAAAATGTATCTGAGATAATTCTAAACAAAAATAATTGTAAGTATTTTTGTGTAAAATGAACCGTTCTCCTAGAAATAACGCTTGAAGCGACCGTCGATTTTGCATGTCAGTTACTTGCGCGAAATAAATCTTCAATAAAATTTGTATCAGCTCGACGGTAAAAATTTGATATCTTTTGATCCAAATTTCCTCTCGACAAAAATCAAGATGCGTTTTAAAGGCAAATAGTGCAGCTTTCGTATGTAGTTTTTGTATTTTGCTAAAAATAAACTCAGTTTTTATAAAGATGTTAAATGAATTTACGTGGTCTGATTTTTGCCATTTTTGACGATTCTTGTGAGATCAATGAAATTGATCACTTTCTTTAACCATTTGTAGTAAAATTTCCATTTTTAGAGATTAATTTTTAAATCATATGACATTGAATTTTAATTTTGAGTTGTGGTCACAAATATTAGGTATTTGAAATATGAATAAAAAACGCAGAATTTAATGTTTTACATTACAAACGATCACACGTCACGGGAAATGCATTTAAGAAGACGATTTTGAGTGTAGTTAAGTGCAGAAGTTTTGTACTTTTGAAAATTGTACTAGTATAATAAAAATAAGTTTTAAATGGCTCAGATCATTTGTGGTGTGAAAGTTTAAATCCAGCCTTTTTGAAGCATATTTCACATGCCTCACATTTGTTGCCAAAACTCAAGACTAAAATTTCATGCTATAGGTTTTAAAGGCTCTAGTTATTTAAACTCCACAGTTATCAGATAGAGTTTTTTTGCGGCAAAATACAAAAACTGCAGACGAAAGCTAAACTCCTTACCTTTCATACGCATCTTGATTTTGTCGATAGGTTACTTGAATCAAACTTTGGTAATTTTTTGCATCTTTTTGGGGTTCCCAAATGAACAGCTTGATTTTTAGAGGTTCAGTGGCATTTTCATCTCTGACGACTGGAGTAACTTTTTATACAAAAAGTCACCTTCGCTTATATATGAATCTCTGATGTACATTAATAATAAAATCTCTCAAAGTAAGAGTAAGAAAGCTATAAGATAATTTAATTCCGTATTATGGAGTGAAAAAGTTACAAGAGACACTAAACGACTGATTTATAAGACATTCATAGAAAGTGTCTCTACATATGAAACCAAAGCCTAGATACTAATAAAGAGACAAAGATAAAAATTAAAGGCTATGGAGATTAATTACCGAACAAAAAGCTGTAGGATCTCCAAGCTCAAACACATAAAAAATGATGATATCAGACAGAGGATCCAAGTGGAAAGCAACGTTCTCGATACCATTAATAAAAAGCGGCTTATGTGGTTGGGACACCTTTAGAGAATGCAACAAAACATGACCGAAAATAGTGTGGCAGTGTTTTCATGTTGAAAGGAAGAAACGAGGACGGACAAAGAGGACATGGAATGATGAGGTCCAAGAAACAATGGAAGCGAGATAATTGGGTCAAAATGACTGAATTGGCAGAAATCGCTAGCTTAAGGGAAGCGGGAAATGGCTTGAGCTGTAACAGACTTGCTTTGTATGTAGGTACTATTTATACAAATAATAGATACGTCAATTATACTGTCGAATAGAGAGTCACACACAGTACACTGTTCATAAGGAGAAGAGTACATGTAATGGTAGGGACTTTGTTTGCCGCCGCAGCATACGAGTCAGTCTTACTTACAAAGTGCGACAAATAAGTGTCTTATATAAAAAAAAATGATCATGGAGCTCGGAATCCAAGATCCGGCAGGGAAGGACAATTAGATTTAGACGACACGGCCTCTCAGGTCGTCAACAAGGTAAATCACTGTCAAGCAAATAACTCTATGGCCTTGAAAATCGGAACATGAAACGTAAGAAGTTTATACCAATCAGGCAAAATGGATAATGCTGTGTCGAAAATGTGCAGAATGAAAATTAATATACTGGGCCTTAGCGATATACAATGGCGTGAATCAGGAAAATGTAACACCAGAAATGGAACGATGTATTATTCTGGAAACAACGACTCCAAGCACAAACGGAGAGTTGGCATTATAGTTGATAAGAATTCTCAGAAAGCTGTCTGTAACTTTGTTCCCTACTCTGATCGAGTATTAATGCTGTCTCTAAACTCTCATTTAAAACGTAAAATAAATATAATCCAAGTATATGCACCCACTGCAGACAAGGATGAAGACACCATAGAGGCCTTCTATGAACAAATCGACAATGTCTTAAGACTAACTAAAAGACAAGATATAAATATTATAATGGGCGATTTGAACGCTAAAGTTGTAAAGTTGTAAAGTTGATAAATAGCTTATAGATATATTAAAAAGCAAAAATATTGACAGTCGTGATCTGAAAATTAGGTCTAATTTATATTGGGATCAAACTGCCAAGGTAAGAGTTGACAGCCAGTACACCGAAAATATCAAAATACAGAGAGGAGTCCGCCAAGGTTGCGTGCTGTTCCCACTACTTTTCAATGCCTACAGTGAAGCGGTATTTCAAGAAGCGCTCTCATACTCAATAGAAGGTATATCTATCAATGGAGAAGTTTTGAATAACTTACGTTTTGCAGACGATACAGTAATAATTACGGATAACAACAATGATTTACAGAACGTAATGCAACGCCTTAATGAACGCTTTCATGAGTACGGACTGAAGATAAATTTAAAGAAAACTAAATGCATGATCATGACTAAATCTGCACATGCAAATATCCAATTGACTATTGAAGATACTGCAATTGAGAGTGATAATAACTATAAATACTTAGGAACATGGATAACATCAGATGTAGACCAAACCAAAGAAATTAAGACACGTATTGAAATAGCACGTACATCATTTATTGAACTTAAAAAGTTTCTTTGTTGTCGGGATATAAGGTTAGAACTACGCCTGGGAATGCTTCGATGTTACGTGTTCTCAACTCTTCTTTATGGTTTGGAAGCTTGGACACTAAAACAAGTTCATCTGAATAAGTTGGCCGCCTTTGAGTTTTGATGTTACAGAAGAATCCTATGAATATCATGGATTCAAAGAATGTCAAACATGTAATGAAATGTAACATGTAATGTAACTAATGTAACATGTAATGTAACTAGAAGGATAGGAAATGAGGCGGAAATAATATTAACTATTAAAAGACCGAAAACTTGAGTACTTGGGACATGTGATGAGAGGGCAAAAATACGCATTATTACAACTTATTATGCAGGGCAAAATCCGAGGAAAGCGAAATGTGGGAAGACGAAGAATATCCTGGCTTAAGAACTTAAGGGAATGGTTTGAATTCAGTAGTGCAGAACTTTATAGAGAGGCAGTCAATAGAGTCTACATAGCCATGATGATTTCCAACCTTCGATAGAAGATGGAACTTAAAGAAGAAAGATAAAAAAAACTTAATATTAATGACGACTTTTACCGAACATACTGGAAATACGTATTCATGAAAATATGCTTTTTCATTTATATTCTGACATGTTTCTTTATGAGAGTGCATTAAGAGATTATGATCAGAGAGTACGTCAGCACCTTAGTAGGTTTTTGCAGATTCTAATTAGGATATCAAGAACATCTTGGTTGAAGAACATCAGAATCTGGTTCAATACAACATAGAAGAAGAAGAATTAGGATTAGTTACCACTTCACCCAGTTTCTTTTGCTAAAGCATTTTGCTATTTATGCTTCTAAAACAATTATCTTGTGGCATTTCTGTACTATGTACCGTAGTTGATGGAGATAAACTATCATTTTTATTGAGAAAACGGTATGTTCCACTTTGGAAATCGCTCTTAAAATACCAAGATTTATTTAAAATACTTTGTTAAACTTACAACTTACTTATTTTTTTGTTTTCCAAAAAAACGTAATAAACAGTGTATAAATATATGTACACAAAAGGAAAACAAAATATAATAACCACATAAGCAGAATGGGAAGCCACGCCTCGTCAAAATAGCAAGAGATAAGTCACCAATTGTTATATTTGACTACCACATTTATAGGGTGTTGAAAACTGGGGACAGAAACTACTGGGCTGGAGATAGGGTAAGCAAACAAACTGGAACGTTTCAGACCGGCTACTCTTGATTTAGTTGAAGAGCTGGGTCGTAAGTAAGTAAATAAAACAGGGACTGGAAATGGCTAACTACAAAAAGAGAAATCAAAAGTACTTACATGGATTTCCTGGACAACACAACACAAGAAGGTTCCTAAACTATTTAGATTGGACGCCGTTTACAAGAATCTTCCTGCTGGATGGAAAGATTCGCTTTTCTGGGTAAAAATCTTTTTAAAGGAAATAATACTACACTTAGTTTAGGAAGAAACATCACATATTTATTTTCACTTCACCATAAACAGTTAATACAAATTGTTACACATAATACAAATTAATCCCTAAATGTGTAATCTCACATCATTCTTAACTTAATCTTTTATAGTTTCACTGTGTATAATTGAGAAATTGTGAAACTATATCTAGTAATATTTTAATAATTAAAGTCCATTCAACTGTTAATAAATTGCCGAATAATATATTTTCCATTTAAACTTTTTAAGTGTTGCAATTACTGCCTAGATTACATTGTATTGTAAGCTCATAGTTCAAAGTTTGTTAGTATGATAGAATCAATAACCTCTGTGCTAAGGTATACATTATTTGTGAGATTATAAATTGGGGATTTGAGCTCATGTGAGGGCAGTCTATTATAGATAGTTACCGAAACAACATTATATTGTGTAATTAGTAGTAGTGGTCAATAAAACCAACATTTTTACTCCACAACTTCAACGTTTTATTGTACTTATCATTGTCGATCGAGAAGAAGCGGACAAAGCGGCATTATAAAACGATTCGATCATTATAACTACGTTCGAATCTATCCCCGAAATAATAATAATAAAATTTAAAACAAATGCAACTACAATGGTGCTATCGGTTTACAACAAACTCTAGACGTTGGGGACACTATAGGAATTTAAATTGGTAAATAGGGTTGGGTTGCGACATTTTGTAGCCGTGCAACAACTAGTTTTTAAATGAAGCTAACATTGAAGTCAACCTTTTAAAAGAAAACAATTCAAATTTTATGGTTATGTACCAAATGTCTGGAAGAGATAATACTAACTGTCATGTGTCGAAATTAAATATTCAAACTTTTAACTTTTTGAAGTATTAATTAACTTTTTAAAATTATTTGCATTTAAAAGAAAAATAATATGACAATTAGCCAATCCATAAAACTTATAATTTTAGTTATTACAATTTTTCAATTTGTTATGGAAGCTTTTTTTATTTGAAAAATGTCTATTTTTACTTGGTAAAATTTTAATAAAAAGTAACTTGTACCACTGGCTAATGTATTTTCTTTAACAAAGTTTCTGGTATTAGAATTGGATTAAAGGCAAAAGACAAACACAAATACGTCTCCCTTAAGCTGCTGAGTGGTCTGAAATGACCAGGAAAAACAAATAGACGATTCTTTCTTTGAAAGTTGGGGACTGGATTCGGGCCTCGCATTAACAAATTTGCAATCTTTAAAGCTTGGCTTCTCAAATACCGAAGTTCTTTACTGAAACCATGTGGACCTCTTAAATTGTTGTAACGCTGTTTTACCAATCTCCCACATTGGACACAACACATACAACAATTATGTGATTAATTCAACAAAACTGCCACATTGCTTTTGATGAAATTCACCTCTTCACAATAGAAATTTTGCCGTCGTTTTAGATTACAGAAGCCGCATCTTTTCCCTTCAAGAGTTCAACCCCAACTTCAACTTTCACTTAAAATTCACACTGCTATTGCTGTTAACAAAAACGAACAACGAAAAACCGTTACGAATTTAGAAAAAAAAAACGGACTCTGAATGACCTGAATCGTATCGTGGTTCTTCGCAGAGTGACATCATTCGCCCAACTGTTTATTTGACTCGCAATATAACCTAAAGGGGCTTCACAATAAAAAAATGCCATTACAAATATTATAGACAAACCAGAAATGTTTATATTATTAATCCCAATGATGCAAAAGGATTGAAAAAATATTTCAGTGTTTTAACATATACAAGGTGATTTGAAATGCTACACAATCGGCAAAAGAAGTATCGGAAGACCGCGCAAAATACGGAGTGACAACCTTTTATGAACGTTTTAATTCGGCAATGAACAAGTAGAATTGCTTGTAAAGAGAAAAAGAAGATTTTTCTGGTATGTTTACCTAATTAGTTTAATTTTTGTAGTTCTGACACCATTGCCTATTTTTTAAATATTTTAATGGGACTAAGCTACAATTGAAGGTTAAAATTTATTTTAACCTTCAATTCCTATTAAAATAGTAATTACTTTAAAATAGCACAAGAAAATAGCTTCAGAACAATATTAAAAATCAATTACTAATAATAAAATCCACAAATTGATCAGACTATTATCTTTTTAAATGGTTTGTATGCCTAATAAAATTAGTAATGTTTCCAACCCTTTATCATTATAATTAATCCAATTTTGGTTGATTTTGCTTCCACAAGCATGTCTCAAGAGCCGTCGAAATTTTGCATCAATAGCGTAAAAAAAAACACTCATGGTGTGCCAAATAATTCAATTTCAAAGCCTTTCATATGTAGCTCTTAACTCACGCCATTGAAATTAGTTTCATTAAAAATCCCCCCTCTACCTGGCAGAATTATAAAGTCGACTGCAACATGAGCTGGATGAACCACTTCATCGACTTCGAAATTATTATTTAAATTAAATCTCCATAATCTGTCTGGAGAATATTTGGATAGTCGATATTTGTGTTTCCGTAGGTAACGAAAATGAACGCTAGACTAGGGTTTAGATAAGCCGTCCTTTAATCAGAGGCGTAGATAAGGGGATATATTTGGGAGTATTTTAATACTATACTATATTTTAAAAGTAAATTCTCAAAAAAGAAACTAGTTTGGTACGCATAATGTTAGGATCTGTGCTAGCCCTACAATAGCAATATTTTAGCATATTATTGTTGCCAATGGCATATTATTGCCCTTTAGCAATTTCATTATGCGCATTAATGATGGACCATTTAACATATAATAAAAATAGTGTTAAACGAGAGTCTTCAATTATTTTTGGCAAAAGAATCTTTCTTATACCGTTGACAGTTGAAATGTGATTTATACAGAAGACACAAAAGACCCAGACACCAACTAGTTGGGTATCAACAGGATGAAAAATAATTCGTCAAATTCCTGGCTATTGAGATTCCCTCAAATTATTTTTTGCTTATTTCCCTGGATTATAAGTTTTTGAATTTTTATAACTAATCCGTTGTAACAATAAAACACTGAAAACTTTGTTTTCAAACTTCCATTAAATTTATTTTAAAACTTATCACTACAGCTGTTTCGGCTGATTGCCTTTCTCAAGTGATCTATTTTTGGCTTGGGTTTACAAGTTTATAGTCTCTAATGAAGTAGGTTGAGGAGGGGAGAACTGTTTGTCTCAAGTTGGTCATTCAGAATTATATCTGTGTTTTCTAACGTGATTCTAAGATAGCTTAAGGCCTTTATTTTGAATGTGAAGAATTTTAAATTTGTCATTAAAAGAATGATTATGATCTAGAAGGTGAAGTGCGTATGTCGAATCTGTTTTTCTATTCTTGAAAGCCCTTTTATGTTCTGTTATTCATTTATCAAAGTTTCTACCAGTTTGACCGATGTAAGTTTTTGGGCAGTAGCCACATTGAAGTTTGTACACACCACTATTTAAGTGTTTTTTATTTTGGCTCTTGTTATTTTTAATATATTTGCCTAGGTTGTTATTTGTTCGGAAAGCTGGTGTTATTCCTTTCTTTTTTATGTGTTTGGCAATTTTTGTTGTTATTTTGCCTGTATATGTAATCGAGCAGAAGGTACGGGTTTTTTTCTCTGGTGGTGGAAATACTAATTTAAGGGCTTTCTTGTGTAGTTTTTGATTTAACATTTTATTAATTGTTTGTTCGTTGTATCCGTTGTTTACTGCTATTTGCTTAATTATATTAAATTCTGTCTCAAAGCTGTATTTTGACATCGGAATTTCTGTTAATCTATGTAACATACTATTATAAGCTGCCAGTTTATGTTGTGTTGGATGGGATGATGAATTGTGTATAGTCGTGTCAGTATGGGTAAGTTTATGAAATATGTAGAAGTCCAATATAAACGCGAGTTCTCGCGTTATCTCTGTAAATAGAATTTCATTCCAATGGAGTATGGCCAATTAAAGTGCAACGTAAATGTAATATTTTAACCCATTGGATATTAGCTATTGGATATTGATTAAAAAAACCGAACACCGGTTTTTAATATATCCGGTTTTTGACTAGGTTAAACCGGTCAGGTACAACCGTAATTAAAAAACCGGTATAACCAAAAACCGGTGTTTTGTCAACAACCACCATCCGTACTGGCTGGCTATCAGCCGTTATGTAGATTGTGACGTAAGTCCTACAGAGGACGCAGAACTCTGAACGCGCTGGCTTTGGCATCTGCTTAGACTGCCAGATCACTAGCAATTATTCACTATTCATTTTTTTTAATAAAAGATTTGGATATATCTCTTTCCTGTTCATTATCTTAATAATACAATTTTAATAAACAGAAAACAGTAAAAGGGGAGCTTGAGAAATTATGATTTATTAGAAATTTACGTATCACCATACTTGAACATATTACTTTGGACACTACAGAAAACGTAGGCAAAATAAACAAACGAACATCGGACAAATTTGGACCACATGAAGGAGTAAGGCAGGACAATGCTTTATTTTTAGTACTCCTTTACCTTAAATTATTGAGAGAACTAAATTTGTTGAAAAGTTGTGGCATTCGTAAATTGCGTGGTTTTACGCAGAGAGTACAAAGGCTAGTCAAAGTAACAAAGAAAACGGGGATGTATATCAATTAAATAATAAAAAAAGAAGATCATAACAGTTAACGATCCTTCTGTATAACCATAGCTCAAAAGCCTGAAGTTTTGATACAGTTTCGGCCTTTTATGTTCACGTTTCTACTTCGTACAGAAGCGCTGAGTATACGTAACATTTAAGGAGCCTTAATTTTGTTTGTAGGGTCTGGTCACGGCTCTTGAACACAGAGCTCATAGTGAAGAATGCACTTTTTGCCTTTCCTATGCGACATTTAATCTCTTGGGTAAATCACTGCTAGCCTCATATGACTCATTGATTATAGTTTCCAAGTAGTTGTACTTGTACAACAGAAATAGTAGTTACACGTAAACCGAACTCCAAAAAAGAACTACAAGATAGAAAAATGGAGGGCAACATGAGTCTACACGCTCTTAATAGATTATTAAAAAGCAAATATTTATTAAGAAAGGTAAAATACAAATAGGTATACAAAACAACAATTCAGTCGTCAGCACTCTCGTACGTCAGATATCTGGCAGTTCTTTATTACTCAGAATTGCAAGCCATATTATTGGAGTAAATTTATTAGAACCAAATATTACTCCCATAGTGTGATTTAGTTGGACATCGGTCTTGTTTACATTAGAGCTATTTAGTCATACTGGTGCGCAGTATTCAGCGACCGAATACACTAGAGCCATAGCCGAGGTTAGAAGTATAGTCATAGTGGCACCCCATGTTTTTCCAGCCAGCTTCGTTGTTATATTGTAACTGGTTCTTACTTTATCATCTACATTAATAAAGTGGTTTTTAAAACCTGGCTTTTGTTTTGTGGCTTTTGAAAGTAATGCTAAATGTTTCTGCACGTTGACTTGTGAGGTAGAAGAGGTAGGTTTCAGGTATTTGGTATAAGAGCGTAGTCGCAATTGTTTGAAGTAGTCTTAAAGTACACTTAAGTTCTCGTTTTTCTCACTTCTCCTTTTTCTCACTTCTTTGATTTGGTTTTAAAATGCTAAAGCCAGATTAGCGACATAGGCGAATTGTTTTGATTTTGTCTCAGGAAGGTTGACTGTGTAAATGTTGAATAATAGTGAAGCAAGCACTGAACCATTTGGTAAGCCAATACTCAGTTCTCTATAAACTTTGCGGTTGTTTTTTACAAGCTTTTCAAGAGCCGGTTTCGATAAATATTGTTAAGGACAGTAATTGATTACTACAGCTACGCCCGCTCCTATGTTCTGCCTGTTCGACTGTAATAATATATATATATATATATATATATATATATATATATATATATATATATATATATATATATAGCATATATAGCAACTGAGGAGCGCAATGGGTAGATAGTTCTGTCTCTATTATATTGCTGAAGGTTTTGGGCCAATGTACTGTTTTTGAGCCAAGAAGAATCAGAAACTGAGGATATATTTTATCAAAAGCTGCCGCGTCCCAATTTTAATTTGACCGAGGCTGTCATTTATCTCATTCAATGAGGAGTTTTTTGAGTTTATTTTTTGGATATTGTATGGGCTTTATCAGTAGAGGTACTTGAAACCTTGACTATTCTGTTAGCTATCGTTTTCGGATCGAAAGTGTCCTTATTCAGGCGTTGCTCTATAACGCTCTCTAGTAGAGAGAGAGTGGGCTCTGCAGTTGATGTCCATTTACTAATTTACTAGGTATTTATTGTACAATATCCTAATCACCAGGGTCCACAAACTCCTCATACAGTCGCTGACTCTCTTCTGTCCATCTCGGGATGAATTTCTTTCGATGAATAATATAACCACGGGGTATATTATTTTAGCTATGAAAAGTACTAGGCTTACGAAGCGGTGGTAATTCTTGGCGTTTAAATTAACTAAATGAATGCAAGCGTCAAGTTATTTCATGTATTCTCGCCAGTTTGCTCTGTTAAAGTTTCAGCATGGCGTTGGTGTGGATTGAATGACAGGAGCATGGGCTCCTGTTTTGATTAAAGTGGAGAATCTTGGCTGTGAGGGAAAATAGGAAGCACTTAAGGAGCAAATAGGTAGTGGATGCAAATCTGTCAGGTGCTCGAAACCTTACAAAGATTATTGATATATTATTTACGCCTTTTTGGACCTATACACAACGCGTAAGTTGATGTATACAGCCCATTTCAGAAGTCTTTCTTTATCGCCGTCATTATCAATATCTTCCCACAGAATGTAATGACTGTTGAAATCTTCCACATATACTATAGGTTAGTTGTTTCCCATTTTGTTGTTTCCCATAAAAAAAATATTATTCTCATAGCTGTACCCATTAAACAGTACTTTCTACATTTTCTTGTGTGCATATCCTGCAGTGTCATAAACGTCGCTGTACGTGGCAACAATCAAGCGGTATCTCAGAATTTTTTCTCATTTAAGGAGGTTGCATGCAGATGATGCATATGTTTCTTTGCTATAATGAATGTTAATTTCTTCTAGATTAAATTGGCGTATACGAAATGTTGGTCCAATACGCCTCGTCAACTGGAACTGGAACTAAGAAGCATTGTTTCAGTTTTCTACACCACTCTCTGCCGTTACATCTTTTATCCTATTGCTAGCCAGGAAAGCATAATCGCCAGTTTGTCATCCAATAATGCTAGTTGATGTAGCACTACATAGGGTACACTTATAATATTCTTCTCCAGATGGGAAATAGCTTTAAATGCCAATACAAGCAATAATAATATACCACAGTGAAACATAGACAGCGTCTTCTCCAGTTTTCTATTTTTTACTAAGGATAATTTGTTTTCTTGTTTTCTACCCATGGATTTTCGCCAGACATGTCATATATTAAACGGTAAATATCTGTATGTTTATGTTTAGCACAATAATATTTTCAAGTTATTGGTCTGCAAATACTCGTCATAAAGCCGTTCTAACATATAAAGTTTCTGATATATTTTAGTGTATTATTTGTAGATATCTATGTGTTTGAAATATTAAATTCATCAAAATTATATTTGCCCACCAGTTCTGCAATATTATACAACGGCACTGTTTATGAAGCTCTGCTTATATAAAGTTCATAATCGGAAATCAACATGGAACGTAGAAAGGATATGGCTTTATTTATTCTGGACTAAGATAGTAACCGTCGATATACATATACTTATGTCCTACGTCAACACTTGAAGCTTTGTTATTTTGGACCAAGAGAAAATCGATTTTAGTTTATCCAAGGCGTTTGCCGGGTAAGCAGAATTTTATGATAATATTAAGATATTCTACGGTGCTCTATACAGTAAAAATTAAAAAAAAAATGATTGAAGATTTGAATATCGAATCAGTAGAAATAGGATGAAAGATGAACGATGATAAATAAAATCATGACAAATTAAGAATCACAGTAGTTCAGAAACCTAGAGGAAGTAATTGAGTGCATATATTTCGGGCAAATTGCAAAACTGTGTAAATTATGTCAAACGGAATTTTGTTATGACAATATGTGTGTTTGTCGCCGAAGCTAAGTTTCATTGTCTTCTTCCATTATCATTCGTTTCTTAGTAAATTGTTTCTTTCCTTGCAACTTTTCCTTTTTCGAATCTATCTATATAAGGATTTTTACAGCTGTCGCCGCCTTTCTTCTTTCAGCCAACGTCTCCAGTCCTTTCTCATCTGCCATTCTTTATCTATAAGGTCTCGTCTTTCCATGGCCTCGTCCACTTCATCCCTCCATGATCTTCGGGGTCTACCTCTTTTCCCCTTCCTATTGGGCTCCAAAGCGAAATCTTTGCTATCTACCGTGTATGATCTGTTCTTCTCACATGTCCATACCAAATTAAACGTTTTTCTTCGATGTAGCTAAGTATGTCTTATTCTACTGCCATTCTTCGTTTTATCTCCTCATTTCTGATGCGATCTTTTTTTGTCACTCTACAGCTTCTTCTCATGAACTCCATTTCAGTTGCTGTGATTTTGGACCTGTTTCGTTCATTTATTACCCAATTCTCTGCTCCATACGTCATTATACTGCGTACCAAGGTATTATAAATTCTCTTCTTTGTATTTCTGGTAATCTGTCTATACCACAGTACCTCCTTCATTTGTTTAATACATGTTCTTATCTGTGCTAATCTACTAGTTATCTCGTGCTCGGTGGTTCCATTTTTTGAGAGTATGAGTGTCGTTAATTTTCCTATCATCGTCCATTTCCAAGTTTCTCACTGGTTCTTGCTATGTTGTTAAATGTTCGGTCTTTTCTAGGTTTCTTTCCAGTCCATTTTTTGTGTATTTCTTTTCTAATTTTTGAAGCATATAGCACAGATCTTCTTCAGCTTGAGCTATTACCACTTGGTCATCTGCAAAGCTTAATGTGTACAAGAAGTTGTCTCGGATTGGTATTCTTATCCCTTCACATTTCCTTTTCCATGGTTTTAATATTTGTTCGAGGAATATCTTGCACAGTGTCGAAGATGTAGAGCATCACTGCAATAAGCCTTTTGTGGTCTTAAATTCGTTGGAGTATTTATTGTCGGTTTTAACTCTTACCTTGTTGTTGTTGTAAAGGTTTTTTACGGCTTCTATTAATTTATGAGTTATTCTGATTTTCTTCATCGTGTTCCATAGTTGTTTTCTGGGAACCGTGTCATATACTTTTTTTAAATCTATCAATACCATGTGTACTGGTCTATTTTTTGCCATTTTTTTTTCAGTTAATTGTTGAAGTGTATATGTGGTTCATGCAAGATCTTCCTGCCGTGAACCTCGCCTGATCTTCTTCGATTTTATTTGAGATAGATTTTTCCAGTTTTTCTTTGAGTATTTTTCCATATAACCTGCCCATACATGCTATCACACTGATGTCTCTGTAGTTCCTGCATTTATTCTTATCTCCCTTTTTTATGTATCGAGGTTATATATGCTTTGGACCATTCATCTGGTATTTCGTTCAGGTTTATAGCGTTACTAAACATTTCGTGTATAATTCTGTGTAGTTTGTCCGTTCTGTACTTGATTAGTTCATTAATCTGGTCAAGTAATTAAGAACAAAAAATCTAGTCTCCCTGATTTTTTGTTCTTTAAAGTCTTTATGGCATTCTTTACTTTGATTAATGTTATCTTAATCTGCTCTTTATTCTGATTTTGTTGTTGTTCATATTCTGTATCTGTCTCTATGAAATCTGTGCATCTATGCGGTTTTCTGTGAGTAGTTCTTTATAGTAGTCTTCCCACTTTTTTCTGATATGTATTATATTTGGACCTTTTCGTTATTATTTTTAGGTTATTTCGAATCTTGGCATTAAAATCTCCTATTGCCATCAGAATGTCGTTTTTGGGTACGTCTTTACAAGCTTCTTTCAGTTACTAGTAAAATTCTAACTTGTCTTTACTACTTTCATCTTACGTTAAAGCTTAAACGTTTATTATTGAAATATTAGCTTGTGTGTTATTGATTTTGAGAAATGAAACTCTTCCACTAATTGCTCTGAAATCCATGAGATACGCATATGATATTGTCCTTATCGTATGAATGATGCAATAATAATGTTGGAAAAATTACATATAATGACTAATCTGGTACTAAACCGAAATATTGCAGTTATTGGGAAGGATGTTATACAAACTGCATCGTATAAGTTCTTAGGACATGAAATTCGGTTAAGCAGAGATAACCAGATATGTGAGCTCCGATATTGGATAGGATTAGCCTTTGGTTCAGCGTTTTGTAAATTAAAGTATGTATTTAAATTGGACCTACCTTTCTTCTTCTTCTTCTTCTAGTGTCATCTCCACTAATGAAGGTTGGCTATAACTATTGCATTTCTCTGCAAGTTCTCTGTGCCGTTCTCGTTCGTCATGTGATCGGTCCATAGTATCTTCAAAATTCTCCTAAAAAGTCACATCTCAAAAGCTTCTAGTGTTCTCACTAAGTCAACATTAACAATCCAGGCTTCGACACCATCAAGAAGAGTAGACCGGATATAACATTTTACCATCCTATATCGGCTTTGCAGATTGAGTCTTTGATAATCACAAACATTTCGTCATCTTCAAAAAGGCTGCTCTTGATTGCTCTATTCTTGAGCGAATTTTTGATTTTGGATTTAAATCTTCCCAATCCAGACTCCTAAGTATTTCATTTTGTCCACTTATTCAATATCTTCATTTTTTATTTGGATCCTTGTAATGACTTTCATACTCTTACTGATAACCATGGTTTTTGTTTTCTCTATATTTATTGTTAAACCAAACTGTTGCAGAGTATCATAAATTGAGTTTAGTAACGTCTGCAGGTCTGTCTCACTTTCAGCGATAATGACTGTACAGTTTTCAATTGCTTTAGTAAAGAACTCTTCGGGATATATATTAAATAGTGATGGTGAAAGTACACAGTTCTGTCTCACTCTACTTATCTGTTGCGCATCCGTGCTATTTCCATCTAATGTTACCACGGCCTGTTGGTTCCAATAGAGATTTCTCACTATGTTAATGTCATTTTTGTCGAATCCTTTTCTCTTTAGACATTCCATGAGAATGTTATGTTTAACTTAGTCAAAAGCTTTCTCATAGTCTATAAATGCAACAAAAACTTGTTGGTTTCGACATTTTTGGGAAAAAGTTGTGAAACTTTTATGAAGTTTTTCTTTCTCCACTGTTATGAAAGCCAAACTGTCTATTACTCATACACGCTTCGCACTTTCTGAATATTCATGTATGTATAATATTTAAAAATGTTTTTAATTATTGTGACCTTGAGCTCCTTAATATGTAGTCATTACAGTGTTTGGGGTTCTTGGTTTTTGGTAGTGAAACAAAGGTAGATAGCAGCCATTCGGTAGGTATCTCACCAGATTTGTATATGTTGTTAAAGAATATAGTTATTGCACTTAAATTGTCTTCGTCTTTAAGTTTAATCAGCTCGATATGAACTTCATCTGGCCCAGGGGCTCTGCCAGATTTTGAGTTGTTTATAGCATGCTGGACTTCAGATTCGAATATTATTGAAGCTTCCTCATTATTAATTTTTGTTGATTCCGTTCTTGTATCTATGAAAAGATCTTCAACATATTTAGTCCATACTTGTTTTATTTAAATTGGGTTATTAATGGGTTTATTGTTTTTGTTAATTAATTGGTTAGGTGTATTTGTTCGTGATTTTCCAGATAATTCTTTCACTTTTTTATGTAAATTATAATGATCATGTTTTGTCTGTAATTCTTCCAATTCGATGCATGTTTGTATCATTCACTTTTCCTTAGCCTCTTTCATTTTGTTTCTTAATAATTTATGTTGTTTCTCTCTACTTATTTGGGTTTTTGTTTCTATATTTTCTTGTTTGTTCCATAATTTCCAGTATTTCTTGAGTCATACAAGGTTTTCGGCTTTCCGTTTTCTTTTGTAAAGATTCTTTATGTGTTTTTTATGTTATTTTCTTCATTTCTTGATTGATACAAGTTGAAGCCATAGCACAAATTTCATTTATCTTAAGTAACTGAGTTATCACCTTAGAACTTTTGGATTTTATTATCTGTTTTGCTCGATCTGATTGCTAATGCAATTTTGCTCATTATCCTGTGGTGATCTCTCGGTATACAGTCTACGGGGTGGTAATCGAAACTATGTGTTCATAATCGCCAGGTTTCCTTCTTGACAAAATTGAACCAATCTGTCGGTTGGACCTACCTATATGACTCATAAGGAAAATCTTTGACCAGTGTGTTGTACCTGTACTCACTTATTGGGCGGAAATATTAACACTTACAAAAAAGGTAGTAAACAAGATTCGCTTGACTCAGAGGGCTATGTATAGATCTTGGGTGTCTCTCTGAGAGACCAAATCCCAAACTAAAAAATACGTTGTAGAACAAAAACAACAGACGCTATCGAAGAAATAGCTTCGCTTAAATGAAATTGGCAGAACAAGTTTCCAAATTACCAAACAACTGATGAATAATACGTACTGTCGAGGCCAAGACAAGAAGCACTACGGATCATAGGACGCCTACCAACCAGATGAACTAACGACCTGAAGCTTGTTAGCAGCAACTGAATGCAAGCCGCACAAGAGTGAGACCTATGTCCCCCAGTGGACGCGTACAGGTTATTGATGATAATGATGACTAGGAAAATACTTCTTTCTGGTTTGCCATCAAGAAACAAAATTGGAATAAGAAGAGAAATCATACGATTTCTACCTAACGAAATCAAATTCAAATTTTAACCACTGTGCTTTCTAAAATTTGCAAAGCCAACAGCTTGATAAATTACTCTGCAAGGGAATCTAAAATTGCATTCCACATGCCGTTCATCATAGTCAAAACGTCCGTATATAGTTATTTTGATAATATTGTTTACGACGAGAATAGATTTTGTTTCGATTCAGGGTAGTGGCTATATCGCTCTAAGGAGACCTAAAGAGGTCGAAATACATATAAGCGGCTTGCCGCTCCTCTGTATCGAAACAAAAATCTAGTACCGTCATTATGTTTTATTTTTTTACTCCATTTGGAGTACCAGAAATTGAATTCACTACGAATTTTAACCATGATGAACGGCATGTGGAATGCAATTTTAGATTTCCTTGCTAAGTAATTTATCAAGCTATTTACTTTGAAAGTTTTAGAAAGTACAGTGGTAAAAAATTTTGATTTCCCTTTCTTCTTCTA
Source organism: Diabrotica balteata (assembly GCA_918026665.1). Classification (NCBI taxonomy): domain Eukaryota; kingdom Metazoa; phylum Arthropoda; class Insecta; order Coleoptera; family Chrysomelidae; genus Diabrotica; species Diabrotica balteata. The sequence continues at coordinate 51,064,100 of OU898282.1, forward strand.
CTGGTAGCACTACAACCCGGGGTGGGTCTTGGCTGACTGCACAACCTGCTTCCATCTCAAACGGTCGTCCATGATGTTTAAGTCAGTGGGTAGCCCCATTGTTCTCAAATCTGACAATATATTATCTCTCCATCGCATTCGTGGACGTCCTAAGGGCCTTCTCCCTGTCGGGACTTTTTCCCAGATTAACTTGGTAAGGCGGTTATTAGGGAGCCTATGAACATGGCCAGCCCATCTTAGACGTTGGGATTTAATCTCTTGGACTACGTCGCTAGCACTATATATTTGTTTGACCTCGGCATTTGTTCTCATTCGGTATTGGTTAGTATTCGGATCGTGATAGGGACCGAAGATATTTCTGAGGATTTTTCTCTCAAAGCATCTGAGTTTACTTTCCATTGCTTTTGTCAGCGTCCACGTCTCACACCCATACATGAGCACCGGTCTAATTACTGTTTTATATATCCTGATTTTTGATGTTCGTGTTAGGCTCTTGGATTTAATAGTGTTGTCGAGGCTATACATACATCTGTTTGCTGCCTGAATTCTCCCTTTCATCTCTTCCGTGATATCGTTATCTGTGGTGATAGTCGCTCCGAGATATTTAAAACTCTCCACTCTTTTAAAGTTATAGGGGTCTATTGTTACATTTTGTCCTATTCTATCTCGTCTCTTTTGTCTGTTAATGCACATATATTTGGTTTTCTCTTCATTGACCCTTAGACCGGTATTTTTTGCCTCTCTCTCTAATTTATTGAAGGTTTCTTTTACATTGGTGACGGTATTTCCTACAATGTCATGTCATCCGCGTATACTAGTAGTAATTTTGGTCCATTTACTGTCAGTAGTTCTGTTCTAATTTGTGCGGTTCTTACTGCTTTTTCCAGGATTATATTAAAAAGAAGAGGTGACAGCGCGTCTCCTTGTTTCAGTCCACTGTTTATTTCAAACGACTCTGAGAGCTTGTTACCTATCCGCACTCTAGATCTACAGCCATTTACACAAACTTTAACGGGCTGGATAAGTTTTTTTGGAACTAAAAGTTCTGCCATTGCATTGCACATCTGATACCTTTTAATGCTGTCGTATGCTTGTCGGAAATCTATGAAGAGATTATGAATGGTTCTATTGAATTCCCATCCTTTTTCAAGCAGCTGCCTGAGAGTAAAAATCTGATCTATGGTCGATCTATTTTTTCTGAATCCGGCTTGGTATTCCCCTATGAAATTTTCTACAAAAGGTGTTAGTCTACTTAATAGGATGTTCGATAAGATTTTGTACGCCGTATTAAGTAGGGAGATGCCTCTATAGTTAGAGCACTTGGTTTTGTCTCCCTTTTTATGGATAGGAATTATTACATTTTCGTGCCATTTTGTTGGTATTTTCTCTTCGTTCCATATAAGCATTATTAGTTTGTGTAATTGTCTATGTAAAGTTTCTCCTCCGTACTTAAGAAATTCGACTGGTATATTGTCAGAGCCTGGAGCTTTTGCGTTCTTCAATTTGTTAATTGCTTGCAATGTTTCGTCTATTTTTGGGTACTCTACCGGTAGGTCCACCTCAAGGTATATATCCTCTCTATGTTCTTCATCTTGGTGTATGTTAAGTAAATTTTTGAAATATTCTTGCCGTGTTTGGAGTAATTCTTGTTCGTTGATTATTATTTCATCATTATTTTTTCTTAGTGCAGACATGCAGTTAGGTCTGAATCCTCTCTTTTCGTTTGCCACAGATTTGTAAAATGCTCGACCATTTGACTGTTATCTATTTCTTTCCATTTCTTCATACTGCTGGTTTTCGTATTTTCTTTTTTTCTCTCTAATTAGTTTTCTTGTTTCTCGTCGTGATATTGTATAGTTTTCTTTACTTTCTGTTGTTTCTTGTTGAAGCATAATGTTTCGCTTTTTCTGTCTGTCTTGTAGTTTTTCTTGGCATTCTTTATCAAACCATTTCCTTGTTTTCGTCCTTCTTTTTCCTATTATTAGTTCTGCTGACTGTGTAATTGATTTTTCCATTTGTTGCCACAGCCTTTTGACATCATTGCTCTGGTCTATTCTATTTAGATGTTGTTCCATTTCCTGTACGTAATTGTCTCAGATTTCCTTATTTTGCGTTTTCTCAATGTTCCACTGTCCCAGTGCTTCGTTTGTTTTAAGTTTCTGTGATGATATTCTCAACCTGATTTTTGCTCTTACTAGGTAATGGTCTGTATCTCCATCTACGCCCCTAAGGCTTCTTACATCAAGGACATTACTTCCGTGTCTAGCATCAACAATTATGTGGTCAATTTGGTTCCGTGTGGAGTTGTCATTAGAGACCCAAGTCTGTTTATGAACGTTTTTATGTTGGAACATAGTAGACTTTACAAGCATATTGTTAGCCGATGCTAGCTCTACGAGCCTTTGTCCATTATCGTTTGAGATATCGTGGAGACTGTGTTGTCCTATTGTCGGTCTTAGGTTAAGTTCTTTGCCAATTTTTGCGTTGAAGTCTCCGTAGATTATTTGCATGTCTTGTTTGGGAATTCTCTCCAGCGTTCTGTCGAGTTGCTCACAGAAGTCATCTTTGATTGTTTCTTCTTTATCTTCTGTCGGAGCATGTGCGAATATAATTGAGATATTGTACAATTTTCCTTTCAGTCTAATATAACACAGTCTCTCATTGATGGGCGTAAAACTTATAACACTGTTTAAGTATTCTTCTCATACCACGAAACCTGTGCCGAATTCATGTTTTCCTGTCTGGTTTCCACTGTAGAAAATGACCGCCTTGTCTATTCTTATGTTTCCATTGTCCGGCCACCTTATTTCTTGTATTGCCGTAATGTCCATTCCTACTTTTTCTAACTGTTTTACTGCGTGTATGACTGCTCCTGTCCGGTACCAGCTTAAAACGTTCCACGTTCCAACATTCAAAGTCCTTGTCCATTGCGATTGTCGTTTTACAGATGTATCTGTTCGATTCCGAGGCACATTTGCAGTTTTCATAACAGGCTGTTTTTTACAAGGGCAGGTTGTTGGCCTTCTGCTTAACCCTCCTCCTTTATCCGGGCTTGGGACCGGCAAGAATGACTGTTAAGCTACTCGATCCACCCAACAGTCATTCCAGGCGGAGTTTTCCCTTTCGCCAGGTAGAAATCCTATAATTTCTCTTCTTGTTATTAAATGACGTAGTCACGTCCGTATATTGTTATTTTGATAACTATTTTCTACGACGGGAATATATTTTGTTTCGATTCAGGGTAGTGGCGATACCGCTCTGAGGAAACCTAAAGAGGTCGAAATACGTATAAGCGGCTTGCTGCTGCTCTGTATCGAGACAAAAATCTAGTACCGCCATTATGTTTTAAAATTGAAATACTTTTTAATTCTAGATTTGTAGTGAAACCAGACATTCGAATACACTAACTTATAAGATACTGAGGATTATAAAACTTTACGCAATTTGATAATGGACAGCCCCTTATTAATATATGTTCGTAGTAAGAACAATATCAAAGAACTCATCAATATATATTAAAATGTACTAAATTAATTATTGAATCTAGTACTACACTAAATACAAAATTTAAACTGAAAATCCAAGTAATAGACGATAGAAATCATATACTTAAAACAACATAATAATCCCTTTAAAGGAGGGTACTGTAAAAGAGAAATATAAAACAAATTAACGAACATACTATGAAAATACAAATCTTCTTAATGTGAAGAAATGTTGTATGAAAAATGGATAAGAAGAGAAAATTATAGGCATAACTTTGTAGAGAAAAAATATAAATCGTTAAAAAATCAAATTAAAAGCATTTTTCGTTTATCTTTCGGAATGTAATAGTCATCAACGTGTATCTTGCGAAAACACAAGTAACGACTATCCAAATATTCCCTAGACTGCTTATGCAAATTCAATGCAAATAATTATTTTGCAGTTGATGGAGCCGTTTGTTATCCCTCTTCTAAGATATAGTCTATCTCATTGGACTTGATAATTCTCCAAGCAACCTGACGATTTAATGAAACTAATTTAGAAGTCTGAAGTAGCTGAGGGAGCGCGTTTATCTGATTAGGAGGGCATTTTCTCTTGTAGGTGAAAAAGCCTTAAAAGTGAACTGAATGGCGTTGAAAAGGTGTTTGTTTTATTTATGTACAAATGTTTCGTATTCACAAATTAAATCAGCAATGCATTTATTATATTAAGCGAGGTAACAAAATCTACATTATTAAGTCCATGAGATCAATATTTCTAAAAACTAATCAAGAAAATAAATCACAATTAGTAAACGAGAATATGCATAGTCATAAAGAAAATATTCTTATAGTTTAGAAAATTCATTGAAAAATTGCATAATAAGGTCACAATTTCTTTTTCCCTGAGCCCATTTTTAGTTCACAAAAGCGTATTGTTTAGAGCAGGGGTGCTCAAACGATCGGTCGCGATCGACTGATCGATCGCGAGTGCTTTTTGGGTAGATCTCGAGAACAAAAAAAATTTAATAAGTAGGTAGGTAACTAAACTACTGTCAGCAGAGTTAAACGCTTTTATTAATACTGAACTATACAAATGCATAGAATGCTTGACTAAGCATCATTGCAATTCAAAGAAGTAGGGACAACAAAATACTGTCCACACAGCATATTTTATATTTACATATATTAACTAATTATTTTATTATTTCAATATTTATTGTAATTATTAATCAAATTTGGGATGATATTCTATCAACTACAAAAATGTATTACGTAATAAAATAACACTGCTTGCGGCAAAAGGTGGCTTTATCAAATGAACGCGCGTCAAAGAAAAGCCGTGTTGTTTCTAGACGAGAGACAGTACAGTCTAGTTTCTGGCGACGCGTTTGACAAGAACATTCGAGACTTTCGTTCACGCCGATATAAATGTTGCGCCTGCAGGAATTGGAGTTATTCTAAATTGTAACTTGATAGCGATCCTACGTTGATACAAAGTTTGTTATTAAATAGTGGAAAATGAGTGCAGTGAAGAAATCTAAAACATCATTTTAATAAGGATTGGGAGGAAGAATTTTTCTTTTTTATGGTGAAGGATAAGTGCATTTGTGTTATTTGTCGTGCGTCAGTTGCAATACCTAAGCGTGGTAACTTAGAGAGGCATCATAAAACGGTTCATAAAAACTATGAAAAGGATTTTCCGCCACAGAGTGAATTAAGAAAACGAAAAGTAAGTGATTTGATATCTTGTTTGAAAAAAGAACAATCCGTGTTCACAAGACCAGCCAAACAATCAAAAGCTGCTACGATCGCATCATTTAAAATATCTCATATTTTGGCGAAACACAAGAAACCATTTGAAGATGGGTCGGTGGTGAAGGAAGCATTTATTGAAGCGGGTGAGACTTTATTTGGAGATTTTAAAAATAAAACAGAAATCATGTCTGCTATTAGAGAACTTCAAATATCTCGTCCGACTGTCACAAGGCGTATTGAAGTCATGAGTCAAGACATCGCAGATAAACTAAAACGATATCATGGAATGTACATACTTTTCTTTACAGTTCGACGAATCCATCGATATGACAGACACTGCCCAGCTGTGTATTTTTATTCGGATGGTATTCAATGACATGTTGGCTAAGGAAGAATTTTTGACAATCATTCCTTTGAAGGGGAAGACCCGTGGCGAAGATACATATGACGTTTTCTTAAATTTTGTAAAAAACTACGAGCTACCAATATATAAATTAATGTGCATTACAACCGATGGAGCACCAGCAATGACTGGAAACAAAAACGGTTTTGTGACATTGTGTCGAGCTAATGAAGAATTCCCTTGTTTTTTTTTTAATTCCATTGCATTATACATCAACAAGTTTTGTGTTCAAAAGTTTTAAACACGGAGGAAATTATGGGCATTGCAACAAAAATTGTGAATTCCATCCGTGCACGTAGCTTGCAACGGCGGCTCTTTCAGTTGAAGTTGGAAGATAGGGAGTCAGCTGAACACACTGATTTAGTTCTTTACACGGACGTCAGGTGGTTGAGTCGCAGAAAATTCCTAGAAAGGTTTCAAGAATTATTGCCTGAAATAACAGCTTTTCTAGACGAAAGAGGTGATGACTCAGATTTTGAAAAACGAAAAATGGCTAAATGGTTTGGCATTTTTGACTGACATCACAATGCACTTAAACACCGTTAACTTGGAGCTTCAAGGTAAAGGAAAAACTATTATTGAGATGATTAGCGCAGTAAACGCATTCAAAAGTAAATTGCAACTTATGATAGATCAACTGAAAAAAAAGGATCTGAAACATTTTCCGTCTTTGAAAGCAAGGATTCCTCAGTTGAATTATGATACGTATGAGGCTGAATTATCAAATATTTTGGGACAATTCGAAATACGTTTTTATGATTGCGGTAAATTGGAAAATATAGCATCATTTATGAGTTATCCTTTTTCATGTAAAAACATTGAGGAATTAGCTACTGAAATAGCAAGTCAGTTTAATATGAACTCATGTTCTGCTGAAAATGAGTTAGTGCAGATAATATCAGATATACATCTTGATACAAATTTCTGGCGTTTTATATCTGAAGATAAATATCCGAATCTAAGGCAAATCGCCCTTCTACTGACGGCATTTTTTGGGTCAACTTACTTGTGCGAGTCTGCATTTTCCGAAATGAAGATAATTAAGTCAAAATATCGCAATCGACTAACTGACGATCATATGACATCATGCTTGCGATTAGCACTCAGTCGTTACGTACCATCTTATGAAAAGTATGCTGAGGACATGCAGTGCCACGCTTCAACATCCCAAGCCACTCCTTAGTTAAGTTTAACACCATATGTAACTCTTTTGTTTTGTAACAACAAATAAACTCGCAATTTTGAATAACTATGAGTTTTTTCATTGATATTGTAGAGAAGAACCTAACTAAACCTAACCCAAACCTTGACTAAAATAATGTACCTATATTGTGCAGAAAGCTAATATCTATATATGCTACGGTACACCCTACCTGGGTAGGTAGGGTGTATCGTGTATGTACGACATCCCTGCATCACACACACTTGCAGTCTCTTAGAGTCGATCGTAAGTAGTCTAGAAATATTGAGGTAGATCGCCAGCACTTCAAATTTGAGCACCCCTGGTTTAGAGTATGTCGAGAATTATTGCATGTAATTTGGGACTAATCTGACAGTTGCCAGGATTATATTAGAAAAACGTGTGTATGTTATGGGCAGAAAAAATCAACATTACCGTTAAAGCTTATTGTACAGGGTTGGGATGAAGTCTGGAACCAAGTAATATATTTGAAGCAAAAAAAACTCCATTATGAAACTTTGCATGCTAGTACAATGACACATAACGCATCTGACGCCATATTTTTTGTTACTATTCTGTTTCCGGTTTTACTGGAAACATTCACAACTTATTTAATTCAGATTAAAGATTATCTATTGCGAGTGATTTGTTTCTGGCTAGTTTTTAACTACTTCTTTAACTTCAAAAATCGTTGATGGTTACTCTTCCCTCTTATCTGTTCTGCTTACATCATATCTTTCGTTTTTAAGGTTTTCTTCTTTTTCCTCCATATAAAGTATCTGGTTAAAGTATTTTACTTATCTATTTAATACGTTTTTCTTTTTTGTTAATAGGTCGACATTCTTACTTCTGCATTGGATTGTGGTTGTCTTGAATTTTTTTCTGTTGGTATTAACTTTCTTATAGAATGCTCCAAATTATCTCTCTCTGTTAAGGTTTTCTATATATGGTGTATATGACAATAAGAATAATGAAAATATTCCAATAGAAACCAACAGAATGCAATAGTTACTGCGCACAAAATCTTCTAAATATAGCACATAAAATATTGCCAAACATCTTGCATGACAGATTGAAGCCTTATACCAAAGCGTTCCTAGGAGAATATTAGGCAGGTTTCAGGTGTTAACTAGATGTTTAAACTATGACAAATTCTCGAAAAAGTACAAGAGTTTAGAATAGTTATGTACTTTTTTTGTCAATTTTAAAGTGGCATATGGAAGTGTCAGAAGGGCAAGTGTTTACAACGCTATGAATGAGTTCCAGAAAAATGCATATTCATGATAAAAGTGAACATGGTCAAAATACTATCAGCAGAAAAAAATCAGAATGACTTGTCAACCCCATTTTAAATATAAAATGAGTTAATGCAGAAATATTTTACTATTTTTAATAGAGCCTAGAAAAAGTCGTCTGAGATGCAGATTTAGATAGCAGGGGAACTATATTTAATAGATCAGTTTAAATTCTAGCAAATGCTGACGACGTGGACATTATCACAAGAACCAGGGCGGCATCAGAAATATGGAGGCGAAGGGATAACGTTAAACTACAGAATAGCTACAATCAAAAGTGGAAAATATATAACTACTAAAATCAAGCGGCTTAAGGTCCAGCGACCGAGCAGGCCACTATATGAATCCTCTACGTCTAATCTATCGATTTAAAAAATCCGCATTCAAAAATTTTTTAAAACCATCAATAATAGTGGAGAAGCGTTCTATCTTACTAAACCAAATTTTGTGGTAACTGGCCATTCTGTTTTGGGTTTATGGGTAAACAAATGGGTTTATTATTAAACACCAACAAAACAAAGTACATGAAAATAAGCACGCAACCACAAATCTTACGACCACTTCCTATAGAAAATGACGTCTTTAATACACTGAAAATATTACTACTGCAGAGTAATCGCAGAATTTGCACGGCTAACACACGCTATTTTGGACCAATCTCCTTTCTAAATCCTCAATTATTATTTTGAGAGATACAAAAATAAATCTCTACAAAACAATATTAACTTTGAAAATAAGGCTATTATCGAGCACAAGTTAATTAAACCTAGCCCAAGTACTTTCGCTTAAAATAGCATCTTTAGGGGCATCTGAAATAAGCCAAGAAAACGTTTTTTAGATGAAGTTAATTAGTTAACTTCGATAAAAAACTCGAAGTTAATGGATGAAAAAAAGTTTTTGAGATTAACGTTTTAGACTTACTTTTTCAAAATGTGAACTATCCGGCAAGCGTAGAATGTGGAAACATTAAAAATAACATAAAATTGTACAAAACACTACACTAAAACGAGGACAAACAGTTTAAAATTACTTCTACGCTACATTCTCTGTCAGTATCTGGAGGGATAATGATCTAAGCGGAAATGATACGGTGACATGTGACATATGACAACTTTGATAGGCAGTCAAAGTTATGGATCTGTGATTAGCAAATAATAAAGTTCTGTATAAGTTGTCATTGGCCAAAGGTCCAACTAGAACTACTACTGAAAAAATCAGCTGATGAAGTATGACATATAGAATATTTTGATTTAAACTAGATTGCATAATCCAGATCTCACACTCACACCCGTCTATAATAATAAGGTTGTAGGTTTGAGGCTAAATGAAGTGTACATAAAGTGTAAATGAAAGAAATAGACTAAACGATCTATTGGACAGTAGGTAGTTGACTACAATAAAATGGTTTACCAGGCACTGTCAATACTGCAAAACGAGAAGAAAATTGACTATGAAATTGAAATATTAAAATTAGATCAGAATTGAAAGCAGTGTGTAAATGGGTATAGTTCAAGTAGTTCAGTTAAACCTCAAGCCAATGGGGGAACTATAAAACTAATATGTAATAGCATTACTAAAGACCAACTGACCAACAGGTGTTGAAATATAAAACTGTGGAATTATTATATGTAGATTATGTAGAGGTATGAAGAGTGAAATCAACTCCAACTGTGGATCAATTGAATCTGAGCAAGCTAGTTGTGTAAATTGTTAAATACAATAGTAATGCTGAACAGAGCTTGAAATTGGTAGATTCTTAATGTATAAACTCAGTGCAGGAAGTTTAGACAGCCGAGCTGGGTCCACTACGAGGTAAAGCTGTAATAAAGTTTTTAAAAATAGGTTTAAATTTAGTACAGTTTAAATTAATTTGAGTATTAAGACAATATTACGCCCTGTCCTAACATATGGATCAGAAACCGGAACTCGAACAAAAAGTTATGAAAACATGCTAGATGTTTCGATATAAAATACTAAGCCAAGTTCATTGAGCGTTGAATGACAAAGGAGTATGGAGAAGGGGATACAACTTCGAATTTTATATAATATACCAAAAACCAGGTATCATAAAAAAATTAATAAAGGACGACTGAGGTAAATAGAGCATGTAATTCGTTTGGAATAAAATAAATTAGTGAAAGAAAAGCTTCTTGATTGACCCATTGGTCATAGAAGAAAAGGAAGACCCAGAACAAGGTTTCTTGATAACATCGATGAAGACATGAGAAATATGGGAATACGTGCTTGGCGGAGGAATGCGATAGATAGAGACGACTGAAGAGAAATTCTTGAGGAGGCTAGGATCCACGCAAAGTTGCAAAACAAGAATGGTGATGATGATAAAAATTTTCTTTTTTACTTTTTATGCTGAGGGGTTTCCACAAGTTGCTCATATTGGTACTTTAATTTTAAAGTTGTTGGTATTTTCCCCCTCTAGTCACTCTTAAAAGTATATAACCCGGCATAACAGAATCTTGATTCGTAAGCAATTTACCATACCTATCATTACATAGGTTTATTCTCGACTTTAATTTTGTTCTAATAATGATAAAACTTTCTTTTTTCTCATTGTGTAATATGGCTTTCAAGCCGTTCTAATATGTCGTTTTCTAGAAAATTACTATACACTGTATAATTATTCCTGAACTTTAACAGAATGGCCAGTTACCACAAAATTGTTTGTTTTAACGTTTTAGCGTTTTCCCACTATTATCGACGGTTTCAAAAATGTTTTAAATGCGAATTTTTCAAAACGAAGGATTAGATGAAGCGGATTCATACAGTGGCCTATTCGTTTTCCAGACCTTAATGCATTAGATTTTTTATTATTATTATTAGGTTATCCAAAAACACGTGTTTAGGCGATCAACATATTTAGAGCATTTCAAACAGAATTATTGATGAATGTGAACTAATATGTAAAAAAAATTTGGAAGAGTGACTTAAGAATTTAAAATAATAGGCTTGCACGTTATCAGGAGGTGAACGGCAAGCATTTTGAACATTTCAAGATATTTTTTTATATTATTATTCTCATTAGTCTTACTAAAAATTTACGTATTCTTTACCCGTAAAGTGATTTATTTCTCTTTACAAATTGTTTCTACCAAACTTTCTACGTATGAATTTGTATTTGAAGTTTCAAATATATTTATTTGGTTCCATAATTATCCAAGGAAAGATTATGGGCACTACGGCACTATAAGAAGAAAGAGTAATTTTGTAAGTAAAGAAAGTAAATATGACTGTAAATTTTTGTAAACATATCTCTTCGTTATTGTGAATTTGAATAAATTGAAAACATAAATGTAAATAAATTTTCCCTTTCTGTGTGTTCTAAATAAATTTTAACTAGAATTACTTAAAGAGGAATAAAACTATTGTTCGCTGTCTAAATGTATAACGATAATTTTGCCAAAAATTTGCATAAATAGCCAGTAGAGAATATTTGAATAGTTCTTACTTCCAGTAACACAGGTATATTTATACTACTAAATCGTAAATCAAGTTCAGATAAGGGATCTCCGCTGGCAGCGGGTTGGAACCGGATGTCTAAGGGAAACGCGGAAGGATGTAACCCTATTTATTCCAGGATCAAGGTAGTAACAGCTGGGCTATTGTTGCTATACCAAATAGCTAAATTTCATCTGATGATGGTCGGGCCATGATAATATCTGACTCTGTTTGCTGATATTACGTAGCTAATGGTTATGTTATTAAATTGGAATTTACATGAGTGTTCTCGTAATGGGAAGTGGAAATAAGGTGGATGTCAAACTAGACCACTGTAAAATTTAATTGTATGTACGGGTATTTTGGTTAAACGTTTGATTTAGAGCTTCATTTAAAAGATAAGATAAATTTTAAGACTGCTTTTATATCTAACTAGTCTGTAGAGTAGAGTATTTATCTAACTATATAACAGATACAAATATTGTTTGTAGCAAGTAAAAAAAACATACATAGTATTAAAAAAGGAATATAAACGTAACTTAAATATATACAAACAAGAATATAGTTATATTAAACAGAAAAAACATTTATGGCAAAGTTACGGTGAGCAGTTTAGTGGAGGTTCTGCAATGAGTCATATATTCTTATGAGCAGTAAAAACAATGTTTAGAAGATATTTTTTTATAACTTTATCGAAACTATTACAGCTTAGCTGTTTAATACTTTTTGGTAAAATATTGTAATGGTAATAATTAGGACAATTTTTTTCTGAAAAACTTAATATGTAATCGAACCAAATCGAACCAGCGATTTGTTCGTAGGTAGTGAGAACTTCGCGTATTGTGAACGTGGACAACAGATTGCTTTATTAAATGGGCACGTTTTCTGTGAATTTCAGTTAGAACTTGAAATATTAAGAGAGTAGGTAGCGGCATAATTTTGAATTTGATAAAGAAAGGTCGGCAGTGTTGTAGATAACTAACCAGTGCTAAAATCCTGACAGCTTTCTTTCGCATTCTAAAAAGTGCATTTATTAAATTGCTCCATATAATTACACCATAGTTTAAGTGAGAATAGAATAAAGAAAAATATGTCATTTTTAATGTTTCAAAGTTGGCAACCCTTGCTTGTTGGCGAATAACAAATAATGAACTTGATAGCTTTTTCTTAAGTTTCTTAAGTAATTCCCTACAGTTTAACAGTCTCTTTGTTATCTAGATCATTGTGTAAATTACTTGCAGATATAACCAAATTTTGCGTTTTATCAGAGTTAAGTTTTAGTTTGTTTGCAGCAAACTATGAGCTAGATTTAGTAGAAACTTCCTCATGAGACATTTTTAAATCGTCATTATTTTTTCCTGATATAACGTATGTCCTATCATCCGTGAATTGTATGGTTTTGTACGGAGATATGAATTTAGGCAAATCGTTGACATAAATAGTAAACAAAAGAGGTCCTAAGACCGATTCTTGTGGGACTTTAAAGGTGTTAAAACTATTTGGTACGTTTCTTTTAAAATTTTGCTATTAATTTCGTAAACGTCCTTACAATTAGAATTACTAAGAGACCTTATTATTTGAAAGACCTTTTCTTCCAGAATGTGACGAAAAAAAAAGGACTTGCTTGGAGAAGGATAATTTCTGTGGTGGAATAGTGGGAAGAGATATAATTATATTTTCGGCAATTGTAGTATAAACTTGATTTTTTGTCTGGAGGTAGATCAGGTTGTACAGAACTGGATCTTGTGTAGATTTTTTCGAAATTTACTATTTTCCAGTAGTCTCCAGGTTTATTATTGGAATAAGTAATAGAATTACAGTAAGCCGACTTTTTAGCAAATTTTAATTGCCGATTGTATTCCATTTTTGTTGTTTATATACTTTGATCAAATCGGGGTCCTTAGGGCATCTGCCATGTGTTTAATAAGAGAAAGATAAATCTGTAAGATCTTAATTCATTACTAAACCATTGCACGAGTGTTTCGTAGTTTTTTTAGTGGAAAATGCTGTAATATTAAATTGCTATAAGTTTTGGTAAAAAAGACTGTTAAAAAATCAGGATCATTATTAATATCATAGAAAAAGTACATATTTGTACTAGCTAGCGTACATTTAAGCTTCTGTAAACCAGAAGAAGTAATAAACCGTTGAAATGTTTGATTAGTGTGAACAACTTTATGCTCAGAGTCAATAAATAAAAATTGAGCTCAATGGTCAGAAAAACAAGGTTCAAATACGCCCACTCTGTGGATACTTTAAGAAAAATTTGTCCTAATGGTGTCTATGCAACTACTGGACTGGAATGTGATTCTAGTATAATCGTTTATAGTTACTTCTAGACCAAAAGATGTTAATAGATTTTAAATATAAAAAAAGGTCAGATTCAATCTTAAAATTTATATTAAAATCACTAAGTATAATAAGTTTGTCTACTTTACTAAGTAAGGATGTTATGACATTTTCAAAATGAACCAAAACAAGTCAAAGTTACCTTTACCCGCTCTATATACAGTTAAAATATTTGTAACAATAAAACACTGAAAACTTTGTTTTCAAACTTTCACAAAATTTATTTTAACTTATTACTACAGCTGTTTCGGCTGATTGCCTTTCACAAGTGATCTATTTTTGGCATGCGTTTACATTTTATAGTCTCTAATAAAATAGATTGAGGAAAGGAGAACTGTTTGTCTCAAGTTGGTCATTCAGAATTATAAAATTCCACGACGAAACTAAGTTCCTGTAGCTGGCTGTATACCACATATCACAAAAAATTGTTTAAAATCCTTTATAAAAGGTATGTAAAAATGCTCCAAACGGGCTATCACAAACACATTGCAAAACGTTTTCGGATTAAACAATCCATCATCAGTGCAAACCTGAAAGTATATAACCACTTTAATTAAAAAGAACGTTAAATTAAAATGTTGACAACGGTTAGAGCAAAATGTGGTTAATACTTACCTAATAATTACTTACTTAATACATGAACCGTAGTGGTGTGTATAGATTAAAATGTTCTGATTGTGATGCTACCTACATAGGAAGAATATGTAGATCATTGTCTTTACGCTCTTTAGAGCACACAAAAAGAGAAAATACTTCCACTTTCTCTCAATATCTTAAAGAACACAACCACACTCTTAATATCCCAGAAGACGTCTCACTTATTCACAACATCCCACAAAAAAACTTTCTTAAACTAAACGTATATGAAGACCTAGAAATCATTAAAGAAAAACAGAGAAGTCCAAATTGTGTCAATCGCCATGTTTCATTTTATCGAGACTTTCTTCCGCTCCACCGTCAATTATTCTTATAACTCATTATCAAACTTTACTTCTTCATTAGTATTTAAATTCTCATATCACCTACTTATCATCCTTAGCCCTCTCAAACTTTGTTCAATATATCCAACTCCCCTTCTTTCCTCACTTCTGTCTAGGCATCCAAACGTCAAATCTGACCTAATACCCAATATTCTCCATGCTCCTTCTCAACAAAATAAATTCAGAGCAGATCATGCCACTTCCTCTCCAAAAACAATTTTTCATTAATATACACCATCACCCACTCAACCACATATCTTCACCTTTTCATACTGCGTTTTTCATTTTCATTTACAACTTCTTTTTACTCATCCAATTTCCCTCAGTGTTTGGTTTTCGGGTCTCTGGGGTCTTCATTCTTTTGTAGTTTTCCCCTTCATCTTCACAATAACATTTAAACATCACACATCTTTAGTAAACTTGATAGATCCACCTTAAACACAATTACTCTTACAGTTCCACATATTGTCACAATACACTCCATAAGCCTATTAACTTTACACCTACCTACACTCTAACTTATAACTCATCCCTTGTTACTTTTATATTTTAGGCACCAAATGTTCCTTTTAACATATAGGGCCTTTTGTTTTCTTGAGTTATAACTTGAGCAATGTAGGAACAATACCACACCTAACCATCTTTCAGCCATCAATTTTCTGTTAGTCTGGCATACTTGCCCACACACATAAACAACCTACCATCTTTACTTTACACACATAACCAGTAGTTCATGTTCACGTAATTATAACTTAAAAAATTTTATTTATCTTTACTAGGTACCAAATGTAGTTTTTGGACATAGAGTCCATACTTAAGTTTTAAGTTGAGTACTACACGAACACCACATTACAATCACATTCTTATCATATTTACATTTCAGCTCAACAACATATCTAAACACACCTCCACCTACTACATCAATACTCAATAATAAATCTTTTAGGACCCATCTTCCCACATGTGCCTTTTTACCATTTTCTAGGTACCAAATGTCTCACAACATACAGGGCCTTTTGACAAAATCTTTAGCTTAAAATAAATAGATCCTTACACATGTATAGTTGGTTGCCTATCAATCCTACAAAATTTCATAAATTTCAGTTGGCCCACATTAATTAAAAAAAAACAATTTTCAATGTTTCAAATATAGCTATTTGATTAATTTACAATACAGATTACAATATTGATGGTTGATACTGTTACATTATTATAATTTAAACTTTTTCAATTTGAACTAAGGCTGACATCTGTCATTTTTAGACAACTACCGTAAGTTACACTGACTGCTCTGACACAACATCCGTCCTAACATGTCAAGAATGTCATTTTGATCAGTTGTTATCAACAGGTCCTCGTAGACACTTCGTCTCAGGACCAATTTACTTATGTAGAGTCCTACGCCGCCATGTTACCTATCCAATGGTAACTTAAACATCACAAATTATAAATAATAATAATGTAAAACAACTACAAATTTAAAACATTTAAAGGGTTTTGACCCATATATTTTGGTGGTTACTATCATGTACAACCGTTAGTATTAACTACATTTTGCTCTAACCTTTGTCAACATTTTAATTTAACGTTCTTTTTAATTAAAGTGGTTATATACTTTCAGGTTTGCACTGATGATGGATTATTTAATCCGAAAACGTTTTGCAATGTGTTTGTGATAGCCCGTTTGGGGCATTTTTATATACCTTTTATAAAGGATTTTAAACAATTTTTTCATTCAGAATTATATCTGTTTTTTAACATGGAAATCAACTATCTATGGAAATCAACAAATTAAAAAACATAGATATAATTCTGAATGACCAACTGGAGACAAACAGTTCTCCCCTCCTCAACCTATTTCATTAGAGACTATAAAATGTAAACGCATGCCAAAAATAGATCACTTAAGAAAGGCAATCAGCCGAAACAGCTATAGTGATAAGTTAAAATAAATTTTGTGGAAGTTTGAAAACAAAATTTCAGTGTTTTATTGTTACATAAAATGAATTTCCATCAAGTTACGGTCGAATCCATCAATTAGTTAAAATATTTATTTATTTAAATTAAGAGAAGAATACATAAGATTTTCTTTGACATAAATTGCAACTCCGCTTTGTTTGTTTTTACCCTACATAAGAAATTATATGATAAAAAGCCGGAGATGCTAATTAACTTTAAATTTTCTTTGCCAGTGCTCCGAAAAACATATGACGTCATATAATTTTTGATCCGCAAGAAAAGCATTGATCATATCGACTTTATTTGAAATACACTGCAAATTAACATTAAACATGCTTACCGTACCTTGTCGAATTAATTTATTTTGATAAAAGTTTGTAGAAGCTTGTAGGTTTTTTCATCCGTCTTCTTTTTATGCTGAATATTTCTGTTGACGTTAAATCTCCTAACAGCAGCTCCTTTGGGCCAAATATTAGGACTGAAAACTTTGTCAATTTTATCCAAAGGGAAAGATACCTTATATGTGAAGTATTTGTCAGTTATATGCCATTCAACGCAGGTAAAAAGTAATATCGGGTACCGTCTCACCCAAATATTTTAGAAGATCATCGGTTTTCATATCAATACCTATGCCAGACACATGCATATGAACTTCTAAGAATGGTGTTTACAGTAGGCGATTCGTTGCTTCCAATAATCGGTTTGTATTTGTTTTCTTTTTTGGATTGAGTATTCCAAGTTGAGTGGCCTGTTTTTGGATTGTTTTTATTTTCTTTTTGTTTATTACTCATTTTAAAGAATGGAACAGTGACATCTCGCAAATACTGCAGAGTAAGGGTAAGACTTGGCAGGAAGAACACAGATGGCATCCAATAGGAAGGAATGGAGAAAGTTCGTTAAGAGCTAGGATACCTCAGAAGATTGTAAAATATTGTAATTAAATGAATTGTATTATAAACGGTCCAACACCGAAAGGTACAAATGGGTCTACTGATTAAGTAAAGTTATCACTCATGTATGAATGTGGTAGACTTTTGTTTTTGCTTAATGACATTTTAGTGGGTCCTTGACTGGTAGAAGCTGAGTTGGTCGGCCTTGCTTTATTTACAGTTTTTTGGCTAGATGACGTTGGTATGGGCGTAGCTGTATTTTTATTATATTTGTCTTTTAATAAAAAATTAAATCTTGTTGCTACTCCATACGTTTTTCTAGGTGGAATAATGTTTTAGTTTATTTACTGTTGCAAATTTACTTTTTATTTTAGTAAGTGCCTTGTTAATCTTTATATACTGTTCACACCTAATAACGTCTAGGGTACGTTCGACATTGATTGCTTTAATACGTTTTAGCACTGTTTGTATTAATTTATTAACGTAATCTGATAACTAAGGATTAGAATTTGACAGTGGTAACTTTAAAATTCTTGACTATCGGACGCCATCTTGAATGTTCAATGTGAGCATTTAATAGAATGGAATAAATAGTTACCAATATTAATGAAATATTATAAAACCGCAAACTTATTTAAAACATTAAAAAAATTAATAACACACCCTTCGCCTAAATTTATCCTCTATTCAAGTTGGCAACCAATATGACAAGTTTTTCTCTATCCTAAGTTTCTTTTTTTTTTAAGGTTAAAATGGGTTTATTTACGTTTCAATTTCCACTTCGGAAATGGTTCTCAAAATACAAACATTATTAAATCAAAAAAATTTTGTTTTTTTGTTACTTGGCGAAAAGTTCTTCTAACAATTTAATTTTATCTGACTCATTTATATTGACAATTTAGACATACATTATACATTTTAAAGTAAACGACTTTAAAATGATATTGCTAATATTGTTAAGTTGCGCTCCTGGGACGACTTTACTTATAACCTAGTTCATTAAATTACATGAAATCGACTTTAACTTGAGAATATCCGTCAGAAAAAATCATAGCATGTAATTAGTCTTTAAAAAGACAAACACATGCCATGATGACAGTAAAATTTTCATGTTAGTGATTCCATAGTAAATTATGAGAAAAAACCAGGAAAAAAACCTCATAATACTATCCCGACATGGTAAGTATTTGGTCGTGCATTTAGTTTACTTTCAATAAACACCAAATTCTGATTTTTTATGTTTGTTATTTAAAAAACATAAATCATGTATCCTCCATATTGTACTGACTTACTAATACTGGTATTTTCTTTTTAATAACCTTGTCTTTCAATATGGGTAACCAGATCCTACCACATTCTACCGAGGCATTTGGGACACAATTGCTCATTTAGCATAATTAGAGTCGCAAAACTGATCACATTCACAAGATATTTTATAAATGCAATTCTTTGTCGCTTCTTGTTCATTGTTAGATTTAATAAAAATCCTTAGTTTCGTTGAATAAATAATTTCGTGCTACATAGACCTTAGTTCCCATATTGTGCAGTCATAGTTGTTTCTTTCTTCTAAAACTTTTATTTTCTTTGATTTTGACTTACAATATTACTTAACGTTGTTGACAATCGCTAATATTATAATATATCCAGGACATGTTTTTCTGTCGGTCAGATAGCCAAGTGGGCTGGGCAGCCGGTTTCTCATTCGCTGCACTGCGAGTGATGTGAGTTTGATCCCCAGCTCAGTGTACAGAAAACAAAAAGGCTAACGCAGTAGTTTAAAATTTTAAATGAATCTGCGGCTTAGACTAGAATATGCTGGTGTCTGATCGGCCTATGGTGGACCAGTACGGCAAGAGATAAGGGCTTGCGTCTCGGTGATACTCCTCTATAGATAAACAGCAGTAGTGATAATAAATTACAAAAAATGTAATGGAAGTTTTGAAGAAAAACTTTTCAGTGATTTATTCTTAGATAATACCATCAAGTCATATTCGAATCCATCACGAATTTTATGTGTGTTTATAAAAATAAATAAAGAAGATGCGTCTTCTTTAAAGTGGTCTAATTGCCTATTCGTCCCTCTGGCCAAATATTTGTACCTTACTGT
Source organism: Diabrotica balteata (assembly GCA_918026665.1). Lineage (NCBI taxonomy): Eukaryota > Metazoa > Arthropoda > Insecta > Coleoptera > Chrysomelidae > Diabrotica > Diabrotica balteata. Next base: position 51,083,938 of record OU898282.1, read on the forward strand.
GTAAATCTGAGGGACGATAAAGTGTAAATGGATAAAGTTGTTAGGTATTTATAATCCATTCCTAAAGTGTTCTTTAATTATGTTGAATACCTAAGTTTGTCCTGACAACCTAGGCGGAAATCTCCGCCTGGGTTGTCAGATGGGTGGATTGAGTAGCTCATCGGGTGACACTGCCGGTCCCAAGCCCGGATAAAGGAGGAGGGTCCCCATGGCAAGGCTAGCCACCTACCTGGGGTAAAGAAACCCATATTGGCTCACAGAACTGAAGATTCAGCCTCGGATACCGGACGGAAATATCAGATGACGACACACGCTATGACAATGAAAAACGGATTGGTAAACGAAAACCTAAAGACCCTATCACACGAATCGCGTGCTGGTACATTACGTCGTGGAACGGAAGAGACCAGGAGATCATAATAGAAATGAAGAAACACAATATTGACATCTGCGGAATCTCCGAAACAAAGAAAAAAGGCCAAGGAACATCAAAATACGGAGAATTTATACGCATATACAGCGCGAAAGCTAAACAAGAAAGAGCGCATTCAGGAGTTGGAATTTTGCTGCACGATAAATACACGCAAAACATCGAAGATATCGAATACATCAACGATAGATTATTAAAAATCTCTATAAAAATGCGTAACATCACAACACACCTGATAAGCACGTATGCCCCAGACATATCTAAGCCTACAGCAGAAACTGAAAATTTCTATCAGCAACTACAAAACGTCGTAGATAACATAAATACGAAACACAAAATTATCGTACTCGAGGATCTTAATGCACCGATCGGAAACGTTGTCATACCAGGTATAAAACAAAAGTACAACGAAGAAATAATTAATGAAAACGGCGAAGCACTAATAGACTTTTGCGCTAGAAATGAAATGAGAATCAACAATACATACTTTCCTCATAAAGATCAACATAAATACACTTTTAACAATAATCGAGGCCAGCGATCAATGATAAATTTTATAATCACAAATCGAGCGATAACTCCGTCACAAGTACTTGATGTCAGAGCACTAACATCTGCTAACCTGGGGACTGATATAACCTTGTTTTATGCAAGATGCTACTGGAACGTCCGCAACGAAACAGAAAACCCCCAATGTTCATCGAAAAACATAATATAGAGTCGCTACCAACAGAGCGTACAAAACTGCTTTATGAGAACAGGATTACCAGCAAACTAAAAGAGATCGACTTAAAACCCGAATGGGGAGTAGAAGATACTTGGCAAAAAATTAAGAAATGTATCAACGAAGCAGCAGAAGAAGCAATTGGAAAGCGGAAAATTAACACAAGAGCGACAAACCACACCAAACCGTGGTTTTGCCAAGACGTAAAAGAACTCTCTGAATTAAAACGCAAATGCTATATAGAGATATAAAAGCACGCAATCGGAAGAAGCTCATGCAGAATATGTCCAAATAAGAAACGAAGTAAACGCCAGAATAAAATCAATCAAAAGAGAACATTGGGCCAAATTCACTTCTGACATGGACTACGACCTATATGGTGCCCAAAAGAAAGTATGGAAAATGCTCCGCAACAGGAAAAAACCAGTTAACGAGTTCGTGCAGACCAAAGGAGTACCTATAGAGGCATGGCAACAGCATTCATAAAGAGCTACATAAAGAGCTATATGATGCTGAAGAAACGCTGAATATAAACGAAGGCGAAACAGATGTGAGTGCTACAATCAATGACGAAGAAGTAGACGCAAAGATCAAAAAGCTAAAAAACAGAAAATCACCCTGAACGGATGGTATACCCAATGAACTTTTAAAATATGGAGGCCCGGAACTTGCAAGTAAACTGGCACAACTATTTAACAAAATATTAAACAAAACAGAAACACCAGAGGAATGGCATAATAGTATCACAATCCCCATATTTAAAAAAGGACAAAAAACCTGCCCACAAAACTGTAGAGGAATAACCCCTTTTAAATACAACAATGAGACTTTTCACGGGTATTCTCAAGGACAAATTGGAAAAGCAAATCACTGATTCTGAAGAACAACAAGGTTTTACAAAAGGGCGGTCTATAACAGACACAGTATTTATATTAAAACAAATAAAAGAAAAAGCTATAGAGTTCGGCATGCCAGCGTATATTTGCTTCATTGATTTGACGAAGGCATTTGACAGAGTTCGCCTGGGAGACATTCTAAATATATTAATAAAAAATGAAACACCGACCAGTATAACAAAGATACTCCATAACCTAAATAACAACAACGTAACCAAAGTTAGAGCAGGAGACGAATTCACTGAAAAAATTCCAACACCGGGAGGAATTAGACAAGGCGACAGTTTAAGCCCCTTCTTGTTTAATCTTCTCATGGGCAAAATTATCAACAAAGTAACATCTCTTAATCTCGGATATAGAATGGGCAACAAAAGAATTGGTATGGTGTGTTACGCAGACGATGCAGCAATTATTGTCGAATCAGAAGATGATCTCCAAAGGCAGCTCTTTCAGTTCTTTTAAACAAGCCGACTACTAAATATAAACATCTCTACCAACAAAACTAAATGTATGACAATAGCAAAAGATCCGCTCAGATGTAAGTTAGTGGTTGAGGACAACACCATAGAACAGGTGATGCAATTCAGATATCTGGACATAGATATATCAAGCACCCACGACCCAGTAAAGGACCTGAGGAGTCAGATCAACAAAGCATCTGCACTGTCAGGATGTCTGCGGGAGATAGTCTGGTCAAATCCGTATATGCGCACAGATAGTAAAATTAGAATCTATAAGACTTGCATACGACCGATCATGACATATGGCATATAAGTGCGCGAAGATACCAACAAAACGAAACAGATGCTAAGGGTTGCCGAAATGAAAACCCTAAGAACAATAATGGGAAAAACAAGAAGAGACAGAGTGAGAAATACAAACATTAGAGAGCAGTGCAAAATTCAAGATATTGTAAGATGGGGAAGGCAGCGCAAGAGGATGTGGTACAACCATGTAAGACGAATGGATGAGAATAGATTCCCAAAAATTGCCCTAGAAAACAATCCGCCCGGTTCAAGACCTCCCGGAAGACCACCTAAAAGATGGAGGGATAGTTGGCAATCTACCTCCCAAGAAATTAACCATAGGCAGCTTCAGAATTAAACAGATCGAAAGATCTACAAAAAGTAGAAGAAGAATACCTGAGTTTGTGTTTTGGGTGCATTTATTTTCAAACCTATCTAGTACATTATTTTGGTAGTACCTCCATTAATCTTATTAATTTTTTGATAACGATGATTCTATTTATATTACCACCCCTGGACTGTCTATAATGGATGTCGTGGTTTAATATATTAGGTAGAAAGAAATAGTACATTGTTTACGGGTAGGAAAAGCTTAACATTCCTGGACGACTGTGAAGATTGCTAAGTCGAGGCGCAAGCCGAGACTTAGCAACACAGAGTCCAGAAATGTGGCTTTTCCTACGAGGTAAACATACTATTTTTCCGCAAATCGTTTAAAATTCGACAGATATTGATTGATTTAAAAAAACGCGATAATTTTATTCCCAAATAAATGGTGCTTTGAAATTCCTAATAAAATTACTTGGGTTACTATGGAAACATATTGAGGTTGAATTGTCAAACTTGACGCCCATTTATGTAGAACACTAACAACTGTACGGAAATATCATTTCTTTACAGTAAGGAAATGACATTTCCTTACAGTAAGGAAGTCCTGACTTTTTCTTCAAGAAATTTTGACAGGAATGTCAACATTTCCTGGCGATTTGCGGAAAAAGTACTTTACTGATAATATCCTCATTTTCAGTGTTATTTGTCAAACACATCCTTTTTGATTCCGATAATTGTTTCAATGACGTTGTATCAGTCCAGTCCCACGTCCTTTACTAATTCGAATTTTTATTGATATTCAACGTGTTCAAAAGATTTTCTAAAACCCCACCACGGTTTAGTGGCCAGTTTAGTCACACTATGCTGGTTCTAAGCCCAGATACATATTTATATTCATAGAACTGAGTAGGTATGAAAAGTTTTACCTATATTACATAAATTAAATTTGGCTATAGAATTCTAATGTCTTTAATAAATTGATTAGTTTTTTAAAACGTGTTGGACAATTCAAGACATCTTTTTAACTCTTTTTTTAAGTTGTTATCAATGCGATTGTCTTGCGCTTGAGAGGGCGTATGCAGACTGCTCTCAAATGTTTAAAGTATGATTGTATTTATTTTTGCCTTGCAATTTTTGTGAAATCCAGAATTACACTTACGTATAGCCCTTTTTTATTCTTTGTTGGCATCATGAAATGACTTTTTGAGATATAACTATAGTGGATATTGCTGTAAAGCACAAGTACATTGAAACAAAGTTGTCTGACAAACACTTAATGAGAAGTTTAAAGCTAAATATTGAGTATAAACTAAGAATCTGTGAAGCAATTATTAGAAGAGTGGTCACGTATGGATGTGAAACGTAGACTCTCTTAAGCTGTGATGAAAATCAATTCAGAATATTTGAAGGCAAAATATTAAGAAAGATATTTGAGCCAACTCATTATAGCGATGATTTGTCGAGAATTAAAATGAATGAAGAGTTGGACGAATTAATGCAGAATGCAGACATTATTGGATTTATGAAGTCAGAAAGACTAAATTGGCTCAGCCATTTCACTTTGCTTCATTCCACATATTGCTTCAGTCACTCAGCTATCCAGGAATACAAGCCTTAAGGAAATAGAACAAAAGAATGACCCCGCAAGGGATTAATTTACTACCAATGTCTTTGCCACTGAATAAATCACCAGGTACAGAGAAACCTATCTAAAATTACACAAAACAGCTGAAAAAACGTACTATTAAAATCGTCTGTAAAGCTCTAAAAGTGTTGCCAAAGAAACTTGGTTCATAATAAACGATCTTTGAAACAAAAATAATACAGCTTAAACATTTTCTCCTCCAAACCCTGAAATCTAAATTAATACTTCGTTAATGTGAGTGAAAATATAACATTAACTATTTTGCTACAATAAGATTTTATTTCCTATTTCCCACATTCTGAAAAGTCTCGAATTCATTCTTTATAAGACTAGTTGGTAAATCTAAACTGATCAAACGATCAATATTATCAAAAGCAAATTTTCTCAAATCTCCCAAAAAATGTTTTGGAATTCCGGATCTCAATTTTTGTTATTAAATTTTTAAAAAAATTATCCAAAATTAATTTATAAATTTTAAAAACATTTTCGATATTATCAGATCATCATCAGTGTAAAACCTAAAAGTATAACCACTTAAAAATAAAAACAAACTGGTAAAATTTTGACTATTATATCGAAAATCTAGTTAGTACTTACATCTATATAGTAGTTGGAACTAGCCACATTATGAGATCAGATGACCCTTAAATTATATAATTTAAGTAACTAACAGTATAATTATTAACAGTAGATCGATGATAAAAGAATACATTTTTTAAGGGAGCGTCCAATTTTCCATCTCGAAAAAGGGAACCTTATTTTATAAGAGGTAACAACCAACTGTTTAAGAAGAAAGAAAAAAAAAGTTGAAAGAAGAAGGGTTTAGGTGAAAAAGACCCGATGGATAAAAATAAGTGGCGACAAAGAGTAAGTAATGCGACCCCTGAAAAGAGGAAAAGCTGAGGAAGAATAAAAATAAAAATACTGAACAGCTTATACTTCATAACTGACAGGCATAATTCATAAATTTGACATAATTTTAATACCAATTCGTACTTTTGTTCAATAGTTAAGGTCGTGGCATATTATCATACACTTTGCGTTGTCAGCAGGTAGCGTGTAGTTTCCGAAAAATATAATTTAAATGGTTTTAAATATGAACAATTCACACTGTCAAGAACGTAGCGTATCACACACCTTACGTATCCCTTCAGTATATTCTATACTGAACGGATACAATATTTTACGGTTGCCGACGGCTACGTAACGAGTCGTAACCTGTTGGTACGGATAATGTGAATTAGAAGTTCGTTGTTTTCCCCTCGTTGTTTATTTAAGTATTTGTTTGATTTTGATACAGAGTATTTAAACAAAAATTTCGAGTCATTTTTCGAATAATACTTTGTCATTTATGCATGTGTTTTCATTGCTTTGTGACAATTAAACACGGAAGTGATAAACAATTAGGACGTTTACACGGAAGTGTAAACTTGCTCTTCTTTAAAAAAAAATCTTTGTTTTGATACTTACAATTTGATAGCACAAATTAAAATGGATTTCGAAAAATTAATTGAATTAATTGAACTACAATAATAAATGCTATCATGATGCAAATGAAAAAGAAAATATTGGGAGGGAAATCGCAGGAAAATTATGACAAAATGGTAAGAAGGTATTAAATAATTCCACAAATATTTAATCCCTCTAAAATGTATTAATTACACGTAATACATAGGAATTATTGTTGCCAGTCAAGTTTTCCAGCAGCAGATTAAAAAACTGTTTTAAAGTTGTCCCTTACTGTGAATGCTAAGTGAGAGCGCCCACCAAACCGGCGTGGCACGTGGCAATTAGCAAGTAGCAAGCATCTAGCATGTTACTTAAAATGTAACCAATGGAAACGAATGATTAGAATGAATGACGTCACTGTCATTTTGGTTTGCGCTGAATCATTCGTTTCCATTGGTTAAATTTTAAGTAACATGCTAGACGCGTGCTACTTACCACTTGCCACTTGCCACGCCAATTTGGTGGGCGCTCTCACTAACAATGAATTTGTGTCACGAAAAGCGAGAATACATTTTCACCGCACCAAACTGAAACGTTCTGTGTATGAAAATGTGACCACGCAATCCGATTGCTGGACTAGAAATGCTTCGTGCCGGAAACTACACGTGGATGATAATATGCCGCTAGCTTTAAAGTCACTTATACTTATAATTTGTACTTATCCGAATGAAGTGTATGTAAACATCGAAATTAGTCGTAAAAAGCTAGTAAACATGTGAGTAATTCTTTTTTTAAATATTTTATGGTTGTATAAATTGAATACTTTGTACATGAAATTCAGTTTAGAGATTTATGACAAATTGTTTGGGCTTGTAGAAGGATATTAAAAAAGCATCAATCGTATTCAAAACAAAATGTAATCTAAGTTTCGAGATGTTTTAATTATCAATTGTATTTATATCAAAATGTCGATCATTTTACGATACAGGTGTAACAAAGTATGGACAAATAAAAAATACAATTTATAGTCCGCTTCAACTTGATGATTACTATTATAATTTTTTCGAAACTTCAAATAACAGGTGCCCATCTAGAACATATACACACTTACTGAATTACAGTATTTGGTTGTATATTTTAATATCAAGTGATATTTGTTTACAAGGATTTCATATATATTTAAAAGAACAGTACAGTGATGTAAAGTTTTCTTAATATTATAGATCATATATCAAAAGCAATAATTTACAAAATATTTAGTCTCCGGATTAAAAATCCCAAAGCGCTTCTAGCAAATACGGCAACAAAAATATCGCAATACACTACCGCAAGAAACGAACCGTTAGAACTGAACACAACTACTCCTGTTATATTGTTTCGAGCGTACTTTTCTTCAGATTTACCTCATTAGAGGTCTCTAAAGCCTCCTGGTTATATTATAATTGCTCGGCAGCTGCACGAAGACAAAAGCTCTGAAGAGGTCGCCACTAGAGGTAAGTAGTCATTCACAGTGCTTCTAGCCGCATTTATAACCGATTAATAGATTTTATCAAGAACGTTCTGGAGTAGTCTGATTGTTATGTGGTTGGTTGAAAGTACAAACAAACAACAACAAAAAACAGGACGTTATTGGCGTGTTGAATATGATTTGTTTAGTGCTTGTCGGCTACGGAAATACTATTTGTGCGATAATTTTTATTGTAACTGCAATCAGCACATTGATTTATGGGCTTTACATCCCACCTTATAGTTAGTTCTAAATAAAAAAATATAGGGAAGGCGTATTAGTATACAATTTATAAAGTAATTATGTTAGAAAAATAAAATTTAACTCTCTAATCATAGTCCAGAATATGACGGTTTTTGATCAAAATTCTTGTTATATGCATGAATTTGCTTGAAATTTTGACTAGATAGAAATATCTCAAAGAATAAAATCTATACTATGCCAATATGTGCTTTTCCTCTGGGGGTGGTTGCCACCCTAATTCGTGGGCGGAAAAAGTTTATCAAAAACAAAAACTATGATAGTCTCTAGAATAGCAAATTTCATAATAAAAATATACTTTAAAGTTTTTTCGAAAAGTCAATATTTTCTGAGTTATTCCTGACTGAAACACTGATTTCACAATTCGTGACATATTCGGTCTCAGCAAAGTCAGAAGACGTGGCGAACACTTATTTAAACTAAAATCAGGACATAGTTTAGTAGGTGACGACAATAATTCTTTGGGAGGAACCGGCTTCATTATACACAAACGTCTCCAAACAAGTATAGCATCACTAAAGAAATTTTCCACCAGAGTAATTTGTCTTACTCTCAAATTGAATAAAAGGTATAATATGAAAATAATACAGGTTTATACACCAACAACAGACCATGATGAAGAAGAAGTGAATGTATCCTTTGATGATATCTAAGCTGCTCTTAGAGACCATCAAGGACATTTTATTTTATATGTGGTGATTTTAACAGCTATGGTGGCGTAGGATTTATGGTAAATAAAAAACACACAAAGACTATACTCACAATTAAAAGCATAAGTGATAGAGTTATATATCTTATCTACAAAGTAAACGAAAAAATTCGGTTAAAGATCATCCAGGTATATGCACCTACTAGTACCCATACAGATGAAGAAGTAGAATGGTTCTACGATGACGTTAACACTGCCATACAAGAGACAAACACCAATTTTACTATACTGATGGGAGACCTAAACGCCAAAATAGACCACAAGCAGGATGATTCGGAGTTTGTAATTGTACCTCACGGATATGGCGATAGAAACGAAAGGAGTCAAACTCTCATAGAATTTCTTCTGCAACACAGGCTATATGTCATGAATACGCACTTTAAAAAAAGCGACCAAAGAAAGTGGACTTGGCAATCACCAAATGGTTTAAACAAGAACGAAATTGATTTTATATTTACTAACAAAAAAGACGCTGTTCAAGACGTAACTGTATTAAATCAATTTTCAACTGGAAGTGACCATAGAATGGTTAGAGCGAAGATAGTCTTAAACATACAGAAGGAAAGAAGACATATGGTAACAAGGACTAATAATGTTACATTCACTGCGATTACTAACACCAGGGCATACCAGGAAGAAATAGAGAGTAATCTACAGAAAGACCTGCAAGATGAAACCAGTATTGAACAGCTTAACGAAAAATTGGTAGAAGCCCTGAAGAAGTCACAGAAGAAGTGCCAAGCCAAGCACTCAACAAAAAATGAAAAACTCACAGAAGACACAAGAAACCTAATGCAAAAAAGAAGGGAAATGAAAGAAAAGCATACAACGAACATTGCAGAGCTAAGGAATTTAAACAAAACCATTTCAAAAGCCATTAGGACAGACATAAGGAACTTTAACACTAAGGAAATAACTGATACCGTAGAACAAAACAAAAGCCTAAAAGTTCTAAAACGAAAGTTGAAAATAGGAACGAGGAATATTTATAAGTTAAAAAATAATCAAGGACATGTCATACATGAACAACAAGAGATACTAAAAATCATCGAAGAGTACTATAGAACATTATATAGTCGAGATGATCACATTCCCGAAGTAGAAATTCCAGCAATACTAAATCAAGGGTCAGAGGAACTTCCAGATATAACCGAAGAGGAAATTAAGTCAGCATTAAAAGGTATGAAGAACAACAAAACACCTGGAGAAGATGGCATTGTAAGTGAAATGATAAAACTAGGAGGCGAATGCGTCATAAAGGCTTTAAAAACCCTTTATAATGCCTGCCTCTTTGAAGGAAATACGCCAGAAAAATGGAATAATGCCATTATGATAATATTGCATAAAAAAGGAGATGTAACAGAAATTGGCAACTACAGACCTATCAACTTATTATCTCATTTATATAAACTCTTTATGAGAATAATTACTAATAGACTGGGACCTAAGCTAGATTTTCATCAACCACTAGAGCAGGCCGGATTTAGGAGTGGCTTTGGAACAAATGACCACCTACAAGTAATAAAATCCTTGATAGAGAAAGTTATAGAATACAACAAGCCATTGATATTAATATTTGTAGACTTTGAGAAAGCATTTGACTCAGTCCAGCATGGCTCCATGTTAAGAGCTCTGACAGAGTGCAGTATTGACCATAGGTACACAACTCTTCTTCGAAATATATATGATAGCGCAACAGCTGCTGTAAAAATGTACTATGGTGACACAGACACATTTCCCTTGGAGAAAGGTATTAGGCAAGGAGACACTATCTCTCCTAAACTATTCACCGCCCTATTACAGAGTGCTATGAGAAAAAATAATTGGGAAAATATTGGATTAAATATAAATGGGGAATTTTTGAACAACTTGAGGTTTGCAGACGACATAGTACTTATTGCAGATCAGGTAGATCATGCATGCCAACTTCTTCAAGACCTTTAGAGCTCTTGTGCACGAGTTGGCCTTAAAATTAATTTTTCCAAAACACAATACATGACCAACCTGGTACTGGCAAAAAACATTTCCACTAATGGCACGCAAATTGAACAAGTGTATTCCTATAAGTATCTGGTCCACGACATTAAATTGGGAAGAGACAATCAAACAACAGAGTTAAAAAGGAGAATAGGACTGGCATGGGCAGCTTACGGAAAACTGAGGGAAGTCTTTAAATCAGCTATTCCCATGTGCTTGAAGAGAAAAGTTTTTGATCAGTGTGTACTTCCAGTTCTGACATATGGAGTCAGAAACATTGACACTTACCAGAAAAGTAATTAATAAGATACAAGTGGCACAGAGAGCGATGGAGAGGTCAATGTTGGGCGTATCACTCAGGGACAGAGTTTCGAGTCAGATAGTAAGGAGAAAAACTGGTGTGACGGACGCAGTTGAAAGAATTACAACCCTGAAATGGAACTGGGCAGGACATGTTGCTAGGATCAGAGATGGAAGATGGACAAAGAAAATTTTAGAGTGGAGGCCTAGACACGATGCTTATCGTAGTCGAGGACGTCCTCCAACAAGGTGGTCGGACGATTTAAAGCGCATCCAGTCTAACTGGATTCAAGTTGCTCAAGATCGGATGCAATGGAATTATTTACGGGAGGCCTATGTTCAGCAGTGGACGCAAAATGGCTAATGATGATGATGATGATGATGATTTTAACAGCAAAACAGGAATGAAATCCAACCCTACAGAAACACCACTGGGAAACTTTAGCTTGGATGGTAGAAATGAACGTGGCGAAATACTGTTAAGGTTTATGCTGCAGCATGAACTATTCCAAATGAACAATTTTTTTTAAAGAAACCACAGAGAAGATGGACATGGCCAAGTCCTAATGGAAAAACTCAATAGGAAATATATTTTATTTTCACGGACAAAAAACACACCGTTAAAGGCATCATTGTTCTAAACAGATTTGTTACCAGAAGCGGTCATAGGATGGTAGGAGGTAAAATAGAACTAAGCCTAAAGAAGGAGTTAAATTAAGAAATATTCAAAGCTTTTAGACAAGACACTCGAAAATACAACAAAGAACAAATCGAACATACCATTGAGAACACTAGAAGTATGGAAGTATTAAGAAAAAATTAAGAACGGGGGCAATCAGATAATAAAGATTAAAGATAGAAATGGTCATCTTACCACCAATAGAGAGGAAACCCTTAAAATAGTTGAAAACTTCTACAAATTACTGTACACAAGTCAACATAAGGCAAATAGCAGAGAAGATCAAATACCAGAAATATTAACAAGGAAAAAGGGCATTGTCAACCAAGGATCAGAACTACTACCGGAAATCACAATGGACAAAATAAAACTAGCCTTAAGAAAGGCTAAGAATAACAGATCTCTAGGCGAAGCAAGGTCAAAGGCTAAGCAATTCTACCGTGTCAAAGGCATAAAGCCTTTGACACGGTAGAATTTGAAAAAATCCTAGATAGCACTACAAGCATGCCGCATTGACTACCGATATACAAGGTTAATCTACAATACATACAAGAACGCAACTATGTCGGTGAAACTACATGAAAATACGGATCATATCCCAATCAGCAGAGGAGTCCGACAGGGTGATACCTTATCGCCTAAACTGTTTACGGCAGTACTAGAATATGCTTGTAAAAAACTTAACTGGGAAGAGAAAGGCCTGAACGTTGACGGTATAAGATTAACAAATTTAAAATTCGCAGACGACATAGTTTTGTTCTCGGATAACCTCAAGGAGATATGTACAATGCTACATGAACTTCAGTTAGTGTGTGACAGTGTGGGTCTTAAAATACACATCTCCAGTTCCAAATTCAGGACAAACCTAGTATATATATATATATACGGTTTCTTTTTAGGCGTTACGCCTGTCCGGTAGGGATCTATGGAGGAGTATCACCGAGCCGCAAGCCCTTATCTCTTGCCGTACTGCTCCACCATAGGCCGATCAGATCCCAGCATATCCTAGTCTAAGCCGCAGATTCATCTAGAATTTTAAACTGCTGCGTTAGACTTTTTGTTTTCTGTACACCGAGCTTGGGCTCGATCCCACATCCACTAAACCATTCGAAAACAATACAAACCTAGTACCTAGCGGAAATATCAATTATGGAGACAACGAAGTAAAGCTGGTGGAAAAATACCTCAATATCTTGAGAGATAGATTATCTGACCTAGGTGCCTGACTGTTCTTCATTTTCTAATTATTTTATTGTATTCTCATCCCTCATCCTTCAAGTATTCTCCCACTTTCAAAAATGAAGACCAATTTGTTTATAAAAATATTTTGCAGAATAAGTGTAGTGAATTACACGTATGACGAGACTATCACACACTCGTTATAATAATTGTGGTAATCTTCGCCAATTCTTAACTAATATGTTATTTACCAACCTGTTTTTAATATATTAAGATTTATTTATCTAACAACTAACCCTTTTATTTAAGTTGTGCAGTTTAATTATTTTTAGATTAAATTAAATTATTAAAAATTTAAACGTCATATTATGTAAAAGTAAATTCATTAAAAAATGTTAATAAAAGTTCAACTTTGTCTAGTCTAATATCCCAAGGGATATTTGTTTGGAAACTTCACCTGTGTAGCGAATACCCAAATATCCCTTAGACAACTAATGCAAATCAAATTCAAAGTGATTATTTTGCATTTAGTAGGATCATGAGCGTAGTTAAAATATTTCTTTCACGGAAAAGAAAAGACCAAACCCATTAAAAATTTTGTTAATTTAAGTAATGGGAAGTAGAACTGATAATGTAATTTATCAAATCATCAATTTTGTTGAATCTGTGTTTGGTTTTTAATTATCATGTTACTTTTTGAAGCTACCAGATACGCTTTCTTTATTTAGATCCAGAGTTTTCACCTTGTTTAGGCTTAGCGCCTCTTCCAGGAAGGGATACTCCTTTTTTTTTCGGAGTAATGGAGGTGTAATAAACGTGAAGAATGATGTTTTGGTGGAGAAGTAGTGGACTACTAAGAAGCTGGGGGGTTGAGAAGATGGCGTGTCTGTGTGAGCGATATGTAAGGAGCGCACAAGAGGAATTTGGGAGAACTTTGCCAAGCATGTCAGACGAGGTACTTCAGGGGTTACCAGCCATACAATAGGAGCGTTTATCAGCGTTTTGGCGTACAGTGCTTAACTGCGATATTTAATAGGGAATGATTCTAAAATTTCAAAATACTCATTAGGGAGTTCATGTCCAGTGTAATGAATAAGTTTTGCTGGAGGAAACGGATCTTTCCTTTTAGGAAGCTTGGTTAGTATTTGCCCTCGGCGATTGCAAGAGGTCTTTAGTATTCGTTTGGCTCTGTTGTTCGAGCCTGCAATGGTTCTTAGGATATACCTTTTGCTGAGGGATAGGATTCTGTCCTTAATTGGTGTGATATTTACCTGTATATGTATGTATGCTGATGGATATAGCCTGCTCCGCCTCACGCAGAATCTAAGGATTTTTCTTTCAGTTGCCATGATGGCATTGATTTCATAGGTCTAAAGAGAAGCATAGATGCATGTCTTGTATTCGATTATGGGCCTGATGTATGTTTTATAGGTGTGCAATAAAGTTTTGAATGACGTTGCCAGGAGTTTAAACCTCCTTCTCACCATGTCAAGGGTATCTTAAATGTCGGTTTTCCAGTTGAGAGTCCTAGTAAAATGAACTCCCAAATAGCAAACCGAGTTTCTGAGAATAAGGTCTTCTCCTAACTGGGATTTATTAATTATTTATATACCAGGTATTTAGAGGGATATACAGTCAGTCCGCCGGATCTTTGCACAAGTATGACATTATTCACGAAACATTTTTTAGGTTACGTCTCTTTCCTACTCACAGAAACTAAAACTATTAACTTAAACCGCCTGTCCATACACAACACCATGCATTGAACAAAGACAGCCATAGAACAATAATCGCTGATTGATTCGTCTACTGACGAAATTTTGTTTTGACAGAGTTTGTAATATTTTTATAAATTATTTTCGTTTGATTTAAATAATTTATCCTTTTTCATACTTTAAATATACATAGGTATTTTTTAACAGGTTGTTATAACGACTAACCCTTACCTTTATGTTCAATTTATTAAGGTAAGAATTCGTATATTAGCTAATAACGAATAATATATATTTTTTAACCTCTAAATTGACATTAATTATTTAAATATAGCTAAAACTCCGTCAACGGGTAATATGAAATATTATGCTTATATTCAATAAAAATACTTTAATTTCTGATTACTATGGTTTAAATATTTATTTACTGTAGATGTTATTGGACAACTTGGAAAATCACGTTCATAAATGTATACGTACCCAGTTTTTAAAATGCAATAAATGAAATAAAAGAGAAGTATAAAAACGTCAATTGTAATATTAGTTATTTTCTAATTTTTATAATAATTCTTATAGCCGACATACGTTTGACTCACATGTTTTAGAATGATAACGATGTGCAAAGACCCGGCGGATCGACTTTATGGTCACTCTCCATTTCTCCATCTATTGTACCTCCTAATGACTCTAGTAAGGTAGTTTTGTGCTCTTTCGAATACAGACAGTCGTCCATGTTCTCTGTGTGATCCCTGTAGAAGGGACTCAGATTTATACTGTGGGCGGGGGATCTCACTGTTGTGGACTGTTTATAATATTGGTGCAAGTATTGAACCCTGGGGTACTCCAGCTCGTGGAGTGAAGGGTGTGGATTGCTAGATAGAAGTGGTTTGCTACTTTGATCCTCATCGTCCGATTAGAGAGATAGGAATTAATTAGTTTACCGAAAGGCGTGGGCAATCCAGCAAGGTGGAGTTTGTCGACCAGGCCTGTGGGCCAGACCTAATCGAATGTCTTCTGGACGTCTAGGAATATGCCTGACAGCAAGGTCGGCTGTGACACTCTTTATTTTAAAATTCGAACCCAATAGATATTAATGGAATATATATATATATATATATATATATATATATATATATATATATATATATATATATATATATATATATATATACTTTTCTTTTTTGATAATAAAGATATTGAGATGAATTTTTTACGAAAATGTGGAGAAGGAAGGAGGAAATCTTGAAATATTAATAACATGTAGCGTTTGTTTCTAATACATTCTACAAGGTGTTGCAACTTTATTTTTACACCCCGTATATAGGTAAAACGTTGATATTTCTCAAATAACATTATTATTGTAATTAATTAGAAATATACCTATATTGTGAAAAATAAATGATCGAAATCCAATTAATGGTTCAAAAGAAATATAGTTTTAAAATCATGGTTCATTTTAGGTGGTGCGTTAATTTTGGAGAGTAGTATATATAAGAAGGTAGGGCCTTCAGCTTCATACGTTGGCCGAGAATCCTCTCCTATTTCTGAAATAATAAGTATACCTTTCATCAAATTTATTTTATAATTTGTAGACCTATAAACTATTATTCGGCCAATGCTATATAATTAAAATAGTTTTTTATCAGAAAATACAACATAACACCAAAAGTCGCTATTCGAGTTGTGGCACAGGGAGCTTCTTTCAGATAATCTACTAACACCTCATTTTGTTGTTCTGTAAAGATCTTCTATCCTCTTAAAATAACCAACCTTGCTATGGAGTGAAAATGATCCCATCTACGTTTGATTTTTCATAAGCACATATGGATTACGTTCAACTCTGCAGTACCTTGTCTCATAGGCCAACCTTTTTCGAGTTTGGCAATTGTTCTTTTTTGCGCATCACTAAAATGCATTATAGGCATTTTGGACACGTTTACACGAAATTTTTGACGTTATTTTTTGACGAGAAGCTATTTGACTTTTAGCAAATTCGTACAACTTTCTTCTTCTTAGAGTGCCGTCTCCCTACGGAGGTTGGCAATCATAATGGCTATTTTTATTTTAGATCTTACAACTACAACTTTGCGATTTTACAATATCACAATAGCTATTCAGTGACCGCAGCTGTACCTTATTAAGATATTATATATATATATATATATATATATATATATATATATATATATATATATATATATATATATATATATATATATATATATATGATAAGATGGTGGTATTATTGACTTTTGTGGTAATTCTTGAGCATGCAGTCAGTCTATTTGGCCCTCAAGACAAAGAAAACTCTTTGACTTACTGTCAAGCTTTCATTTATTCTAATTCTTTTTCAAGATATCTGTTAACAAAGAAATAGAAAAATTATGTAGTTATAATTGTTAATTGTCTTACTTACTAGTCGTGAGATTACAGTTTAAGTTTAACTTTATGAAACGAACTATTACACATATAAATATTACAATTTTTAAAAAAAAAATTTGTTAAAATAACTATATTGTCAATATATATGTCATTGTCAGGTTGGTTTGATTAATGTACATATATGAATGAATATACAGTTTCTTTATGTGGAAAGCAAAACCAGTAAAAATAGTTTTTATTATTATTAATTTTATTGTCGATAAAAAATATAAAATATAACATAATAAATTAGTCCAGTTAGTTTGGCTTAAGCATAACGCATACATAAATTTTTAAAGTGGGGACGTCACGTCGATAAAAAATGAGATTATGAAGTTATGCCAATTGGTTATTGATGTGTTAATATGTAACAATAAATGTTCTTACTATGTCAATATCTGATTTTCTGTTTATACGTTCTTTATTTTTCTGTATATGTGTCATTTCTAAAAATAACCGCTTCTGTTCATTTTTTTGCCTCTCTAGAATTGAAGCTTGTGAAAAATTAAATGTGCGATTTAGATTAATGGAGTGGTCGGCTAATGCACAAGCTTGTGATTTGTTTCTTTTTACATCACTTTTGTGAGAAATAATTCTGCTGTGTAATGTTCGAGAAGTTTCTCCTATATAAACCTTATCACAGTCTGAGCAAGGTATTTGATACACTACTTTAGAACTTTCCTTGGTTGTTAGAGGATCTTTAGTTTAATGTGTATAAATGTGCTGTGGTATTAATATTTCTAGTGGCAATTTTTATGTTTTCTTAGCCTATAAATAATTTGAGAAGTTTTGGTGTTAAGAATGGAATATAAACATTTTTCCGGGTTTGACTCAGCGTTGTAAAGTGCTGGTTTTCTTGAAAACCATTGTTTTGGCGACGTTTCGGCAAGGTCTCACTTGCCATTCTCAAGCCTGGTGGATCTACTTCTCGTCGTTACTCGATTAGTACTGGTCGACTGGGCATTTCGGCGCTCGCTTAAATACTCTCTCGGCGGCGCGCGGGCTCTTGTGATTGGTCCTGCCTGTGTGCGAGTGGGCGGGGCCTTGTCTGGCGGTCTCGCTGTTTGTTTTTTCTGTGCGTTGACTGAAGTTGAATTTTTTTGGACGGTTCATTGCAGACATATATATATATATATATATATATATATATATATATATATATATATATATATATATATATACATATATATATATATATTTATATAATATATATCTACATATATATATATATATATATATATATATATATATATATATATATATCAATGCTTAAGAAACAATACCTCGTATCTCCACTTTTATTAAATATAAGTTTATTGTGCCAAACTAATATACACCTTAATATTTAACAGTCTGCAAAACCTTTTACCTCCAACAAAATTTATATAACAACCGTAAAATCATCGTTAAAGAATACCTCGTATAACAGAGAAATAACAAAATAACTTGTATCTTCATAATTGTCAGCAACTTTGGAGATACAAGCTATTTTGGCGGGAACTAGTTGCACGTGGACGGGAGATACAAGTTATTTTATCAGTCTGAATCACACTGTCTTGTTAGCTTGGTTATACTTCTGATTGTTTATTTCGAGCTCAAAGTGAAAAATATAAACCATAACCAACATAATGAAGATATTTTTATGTTTAACGATGAGGAAATTATGGAAGCTTTTAGAACAAATGCATATTGGAGTGAAACTAAAAGGTATTACCTCTTTTATTATCAAATAATTAGATACCGCAGAATAGTCATACCATTTGTATAAATAATATTTGATTTATTTTATAAAGTGATTATGTGTTCTGTCCTGTGTTTGGTTTGAAAACAAAAAAAGTATCTATGTCTTTCTAGAAAAAGTGCGAAAAAGTTTTGGCTAGGTATGGCCCTTATACCTGTTATTACGAAAACCGGTATAATAATGAAAAATGTTAACTAAATTATTTATTTCCAGGACCATCATGCAAAAGTCCAAATTGCAATAGGCAGAATACAATAACCGAGACTGATTTTCTTTGTTTCGTTTTAAATTGATATACTCTCCTAAACAGGTTTTTTTCTAAATAGACATATTTTTTGGTGTTTTATATTTGTTAATCCAGAATGAGCTTCTCCGCTCATAATTTTTGTTTAGCTGTAATTTAGTGTCAATCCTACAGTGGTATCTCTTAAGTTAAACATTTAAATATTGCATTTAATTCATTGTTATTACTGGTTAATAAATTAATGTCGTCAGCGTATCTACGATGACTTAGGTAATAGCGATCGCTGTTAATATATTTATTATCTCTAGTTGTTTAAAATAATCATCAGGAGGTCAATAATCCTCACATGTTTAAGATCACACATTTATAGGCGGCAATCAAAGCAACCGGCTATAAAACGGCGGTGTAGAAAGCAAGGTAAAATTACCAGACTATCTCACAAGAAAAATGAGTATGCAAAATACAAACACACATTTGACTCCCAATCTGCGCAGTACTTAAATGGTCGGCGGATGCTAAAACTCCCCGCGAAGAGGGCTAAAAACTGGACAAGGTCCTGACCCCGATTAAATGAACTTGTAAAGCTCTTAGAAGTTAAAAACTTAGGTCTCCTTGAAAAAGTCTTTAATAATGTGTATTAAACTTACAAAAATCCATAAAATTGGCCAAAAATCTATTTTTGCTTAGTGTTGTCCAAACGCAAGACGAAGACGAGACTTAGACAGTTTTAGTCTTGGTCTTGCGCCAATACACCTGGTCTTGGTCTTGTTCTAGGTCTTGGTCTTGCAAGTCTTGCAGTTACCCATTAGCCTATTGCTATTTATTAAACGTTACTTTAGATAATAGAACAACGTAACACAGCAAGTACATTTTAAGCTTGAAGAACCATAGCTATAATAAAGACCAACCAAATGAATAAATGTCTAAACAACTGACACCGAGTAGGGTTTGAAGCATAGGCACGGATCTAAGCGATCCGTGCCTCTGCTTTAATTAACTCAGCTATCTGGGATGTCCTACGGAAGTCAATCTGTTTCTTAATAAACGATTGCATTATTTAATAGGCTTACATGTGCTTAAACATGGTTAAAACACAAAAAAAACAAATGAATGACATAAACTTGACTGCATTTTAAAGAACATTATCTGACTAGAAAGGGATTGATGGACCTCCCATCGTATATAAAAAGAAAATCTTAAAAAAGATTGGTATATGGCAAAAAATTCACATACATGTATCAAGGGCACAGATTTTTTAGGTGATAAAATAAAAAACTATAATTCACTTATTAAAGTATTATAAAGAGACCACCAAAAACTCATCAAATTTTTCATCTATGACTTTTAGATCTATGACTCCAACTCTCATTGCTCCTACTAGAACTATTTGAATCACTCATGTCAAATTCGTCACTCATGTCAAATTGTAAACTTCTCACTGATCACCGAGAACAACAAGGATTAGTTAAAAAACAATTATTGCATTAGACTCGAAGGAAAGCTTGATTGATAATGAAGTAGTGATGTCGAAAAAGTAACTACTCTTTACTTTATACTCGTTACTATTAAATACCCTAAGTACCGAAAAAAAAAAACGGAGAATTATTATCGATACTTCGTTCCTTTAAATATATGGGTATTTTGTTTAAACTGTAATCGGCATTATCTCTTTGTTTGTTTATCTCTTTACTGTTGAATAGTAGCCGCATTCTTTCAGCAAATTTTGAATGATATCGCATACTCAGCAGAAAAGATGTTTAGTCTTAGGCCGATAAGATTTGTGGTATTTGAATTCCTCGTAACTAAATTATAAGGAAAAAATATGCTAACCTAATTATATTTTTTATTAGCTAAGGTGACACATTTTTAAAAAGTTTCGAATCTGGACAATTAATTTCAGCGCAAAGAAGTAGTGTGCTGGGAAAGAATGTACAAAATATTTTATTTTTAGATTGTAATTATGACCTCTGAGTACGTGTCAAATTTTTAAGTGTTCTTGTAATGAATATTTTGATTCGCTATGTATGTTTATGGTATTTTTCGTAATGCACAAGTCAAGTTTTCCAAATTTTTGTTAATACTTCTTTGCGTCTCATAGAGTCTCTAAGCATATACCCGAACTAGTATACTCCCCAAAACCACACTCAGTCCTAACTTCAAGACGCAAGAGTCTCGCAGGCTTAGTCTTGTTCTTGCTCAAGTCTTGCACGGTTGGTCTTGGTCTTGGTCTTGCAAAAATAAGGCAGTCTTGGTCTTGTTCTCGGTCTTGCAAAAATGCATGAACAAGACCAAGACTGCAAGACCAAGACCGATTTTGGGCAACACTATTTTTGCTCCTCTCCCTAAATCAAATACACTAAAAATAAAATAACTTTTTGCTGATAAGTGTATTACTATTTAAACGGGAATAAGCAACAATTAAAGGTTAAAATACGTTTATTGACGTTCCAATTTAATAGTAATTACTTTAAAATGTCACAATAAAATAGCTTCAGAACAATGATAAGTCTATGTTCAGTTTCCTATAAATATGTTAGTTATTTCTGAAAATAACTCAAAATATAATTTTCCAAAAGTGTGAAGAGTTTAGTTTCATTGTGCTCATGCAAAAATGTCGGGATCAACAAAAATATACATATTTGTTTCATAGATTATGAAAACGCCTTTGATAAAATCAAGCACGAAAAACTAATAGAATGAATATAAAAAAATGAACATCAATTACAATGATATAGACATAAGTGAACTCTATTGGAAACAAAATTAATTTATTAGGACGGGGATGAAAAGTATAGTATAGAGACGAAATTGCAGAAGTCATCGCCAATCTCAATTAGAGACGTCAACTAAAAAGAAGAAGAATTTAAAAAAAAATTCGAATTGTATTTTATTTGCTATAGTTGATTCATTAGTATTAAAATGCAACATTGAATTTTAATAGATATATTTTTAATGATATAAATATATCTTATTGATATAATCAAAATATGCCTTTAATTACATCACATTCAATGACTCAAATTTTTAAAAAATCTCATCTAAATTCTCAGTTCATCTTTCAAGTATTCAATCCTGTCATCAGTGAGCTTTAATTTATGTTTTAACCCCCGTGAACATCAACGTACGCGAGTCGCTAGTGGACAAAGCTGTTAGTTATCCTCTCGGAGAATGTCTCATTCGACTTGATAATGTAGCCAAGTGAGGGGCTTAAGATTTAATGAAACTAATTTAGAAGTCTGAGAGAGGGGCGGCAACCATTATTTAATTTATGCTAAACTCCGGAGAAAATTACATCTTTTTTATTTAACTTAATGTTTATTTTCGTTATAAGTAAATGGCAATTTAATGCCTTTGTGTTTTATCAAATTTCTTTAAAATAAACATTTTAATCAGTAGAGAACTCAACACCAATTAAATTTTTAAAAATTTTAAACGTGTTTACTTTTATGTTGAAATGAAATTAACTAGTTCATTGTTATAGAACTGAAATGTTTTGTTTTATTGAAACTACTACAATTTGTAACTTATACTTTATATAACAATAAAACACTGAAAACTTTGTTTTCAAAACTTCCACAAAATTTATTATAATATTTTATCACTACAGCTGTTTTAACAGAGTGCCTTTCTCAAGTGATATATTTTTTGGGATCTGTTTACAATTTATAGTCTTTACGAAATAGGTTAAGGAGGGGAGAACTGAGAACTGTCTCAAGATGGTCATTCAGAATTATGTCTGTGTTTTTTAATTTGTTAATTTCCATAGATTCTACCAAAGATAGCTTAAGGCCTTTATTTTGGATGTGAAGAATTTGAAATTCTTATAATCTAGAAGGTGAAGTGCTTATGTAGAATCTGTTTTCCTACTATTGAAAGCCCTTTTATGTTCCGCTATACATTTGCTAAAAGTTGTAACAGTTTGATCAATGTTAGTTTTTTGGGAGTCGCTGCATTTAACCCTCTAGCAGGCAAGACCGCCTCCAGACGGCTTAACTTCTATTGTCATTATAATCTCTTCTAGCTATTTTTATGCCTGCAGCATGTAATCCCGCCTTTGGTCGTATACCACTGAGTATACTTGTACGCATTTGGTAAGCGAAAATGTCGCTCGATGTGTTTATTTCTTAATTGACTTTGAAATTGTGTAGCGGTCGGTCAAATTTATAGTCGTACTTTTGTAGAGGACCCCACTTTCGTGGAATATTATGTTTGTTTTCGAGAAATGCAATATTAAAAAATTATTGGTAAGTGTATGAATATAATTATATATTTTAGTGTAGGTTATTTAATTTGCGGTATAAATTTATATCAAAGACGTAAAATGCGTTTGAACATTAACCGCCTCATGGCGGTGTTGCCTGTCTACATGAATTTCTCGGTTCTCTTACAGATCATATTGAGACTTACAGTCTTTTTCAATTCTTACAGATCAGACACGTTTATTATGTTACATTGATTTTTTGGGATTTTGGATATTATTTTTTGTTTCACTTATCTAAAATGTCTTTTAAAAGAAGCAATAATATGTGGCTTAAGCCCAAAATTAACTACTCTCGAATGACTGAAGAGAAAATTAGAGAAATAATGGATTCTATTTGTCAACGACTCCGATTACTTGATTGAAACTGATGACGAAGTTCCATTAAGTGAAGATGAACTTACAAAAGATAAGGAAAATGTAATTATTAAATGTGTATTAGATATGCAGAGACTATCATCGGCCTAATTTCTTGCGATATCTACAAACTTAAATTTAAATGTAACTGGATGTTTCTCTCCAACGACATGGACTCCAGCATCTTCATATAAACCAGCAACATCAAAAAATATATTGTTAACATCAACACTAGGTGTTTTATCAGCAACAGTGACATAATCTGAAAATGTTCAACCATCAATCGCAGCAGCGATGGAATCAGGCGATGTTTAACCATCCACTTCAGAAGGAAGTACAGGGTGCACTGCTACGAAAGCTATAGGCTTTCGTTCTACCTGGAACGAAAGCCTATAAAAAGAGCAAAGTCACTATTATCCGAGAATGAGCCTGAGGGTCCCCAATTGCTACATAACAATGGCGGGTTTATTAGACAAGCAGTAAATAATGATACCAAGTCTGATGAATTTAAAAAGTTAGTTCGGAGACAGAAAAACTCACAACTATATAAAAATCAGGTGGTGTTTGAAGGTAACCAAGAGTTACCACATAGATTCAGAGATTTGAAAAAATTATATTATCAGTTCTTAAATTATTTTTTTACAGATGATTTCTTTACACATATAGCTGTAATTTATATGAAATCATTGACCTGTTAAATGTTTGATAACCACCAGAATGGCGTCGCATTCAGTGTACATAAAGAAGTTTTTAGTTATATTAAATCTGTAATTTACATTTCGGATAGAGTTATCATGATTGAATTAAAATCAAAGCTGGTGGATTATTATCTGGTTAAAGTTTATGCGCATACAGCCAACAGTATTGATGATGACGTAGAGAAATTTTGTGATAATATAAAGAAGGTAATAAGACATTTGAACAATAAAGACTGTTTAGACATAAATTTTATTTTGTTAAACTTAGGTACTTGTGTAGTAAAAGACAAGGCAAGCCTGTCATGATTGATGTAACGGCTGTCAAATGATAATTTCGCTCTCTTGTCATGCAGCAATAAATAGGTAAACACGTCTCCCTAATTAATTAAAGTTTTTTATATTTGTAATAATAAATGGTACAAGCAGGAATATGGTAAATCATCAATGATTAGCCAGAAGTTCATACATATTTAGTTTTTGGTCCAATTCGAGCGGATGGAATGAATATCTGAAGTAAAAACAGCGAAAATTGTCAAATAAAAATAAAAGGTTAAACACGACATTCAGTGCCAGCCCAGCCGATGTCAGTTTGAAAGGTTTATAAGGTTTATATATTATATATTTATAACGTTACGACATTCAGTGCAGAAGCCGATGTCAATTTGAAAAGGTTAAGGTTACGACATTCAGTGCCAAGGAAGCCAATGTTGATTTGAGGTTATAAAACCATATAAGGTAAGTGACTTTGGTTCATTGTATTTTTCATCTGTGCAACAATGGCTGAGCAAGAGTTAAAGAGTTTAAAATCAAAAAGGGGAGTAGTTAAAGGGAAACTTACAAGGTTTAAGAATTATTTTGATAATATTGATAAGGATTATGTGTCTAAAAAGTTAATCACAGAACTAGAGTTAAGGTTAAGCAAGATTTCACCCTTGTATGAAGATTTTCATGAGATTCAAGAAAAAATTGATGAAATAGAGCAGAGTAATGATGATATAAATGAAATTAACACTTTTGAGACTTCCTATTTCGAACTTGTTAGTGATATGCAAACACTTTGCGATAATTTTAAAATAGAAAATAATACTGAGAATGCATCAGTTCATAGTGATTCAAATCAAGGGATTAATAGTAATAGTTTTCAGGCCTTGGTTAAGTTACCACCTATAAAACTGCCTAGTTTTAATGGCCATTATGACTCATGGCTCGAATATAAAGATTGTTTTTTGGCATTGGTTCATAATAATGAATCTTTAACAGATATTCAGAGATTTTATTATTTAAGATCTTCTCTTGAAATGGATCCTCAGCAAATAATAAAATCTATAGAGGTTTCGTCAACAAATTATAAAATAGCTTGGCAGATGTTGACAGAGCGTTATGAGAATAAAAAACTTATTATTCACAACCATTTAAAAGCAATTTTTGATCATCCTAGTATTAATAACGAGTCTTATGTTGAACTAAGAAATTTATTTGATAATGTCACTAAACATTTACGGGGTTCCGGTACATTTATCCTCCACGCGCTTTTGGGAAAAAATTTTGTAAATCTTGAAAATATACATTATTTTAAGCTATTTCAAACAAAAAAATTTGCGGAATTTCCATTTGTTTAAATAAAAAACGATTTTGAAAATTGAAAATTTCACACTTTTTGGGCGGCCATATTGAGAGTTGACTGCGACGTTTCCAAATCTATAAAAATGTATAGTATCACAAGTATTCTCTTTACTTTAAATTTTATGATATATTTTTTGAAGGTAATACCAAAGAATATAGACAGAATATAATGATAATATAAATGCAGGAATTAAACATAATTACTAGATAATAATGTAAAATAAAACTGATCAATAAATTCTGTATTGTATTTAACAAATTTTATAAATTACTAAAATCATTAAACACAATTTTTTAAGAAAAAAATAAGTTTTCTTAAATTTTTATAGAACTGAAATTCTTATTACTCCATAAGAAATTCTGCTTGTTCATTGGCGGATTAATACCTCTATGGAAGGTTGTCATTCCACTTATCTCTTGCTATTTTTAAGACACTGGTCTCCTCCATTCTACTTATGTTGTTATTCCATTCTTTTTTTTTTTCTATTTGGTGTTAATTCATTTATAGACTATAAATACATTTAATACTATAGTTACATTTTTTTCTTGTTACTTATCTTTTGATCCGAGCGTAATTCTTAATACTAAGAACTTAAATGGGCGGTGTTATTATAAAAAAATTGCCAATTCAATAATATTATATATTAACGATTCATTTTTAAATGAAGAACACTTTATGTTTTTATACTAGCTTCAGTGGTAAATATACAATAATTGGAACTATATGTAATATACTAAGAGGTTACCTGTGCAAGGTAAAAATATTATATTGAACGTCTTGTTACGTCTAGCAGACAGATGGTAAACTGCAGATGTTGTTAGGTCATCACACAGCCCAGGAAGAGAACTTAATCTATTCTAAATTAAACAAAACTATTTAAGATAAAATATATTAAACTGTGTATATTTTTAAGATAAAATATACAAGTTTTCTTCCTGGGGTGTGAAATGACCTTTCTAACCTAAATGAAAAAAAAAATAAGATAAAATATCATATCATATCATCTATATCATCTATATTCCCCATATCTTACGGAGAAAGATAAACTGACGCCCTACGGGCGTAAACAGGTCGTCTAATGGCCCAGGAACGGAACCTAACCAAACCTAATTTAACGCAACCTGAGCTAACCCATACTAACCTAAACTAAACCAACCCAACCTAACCAAACCTAAATAAAAAACTAATTAACATAAAGTATGTTAGTGGGTATACTGCTCCTACGGAGCAGGGCTAATCGACGCCCTACGGGAGTCACTAGGATATATAGCGACTCGGAAAATTTACATAAATAATTAACTAACTAAATAAATCTAACCTAAGCTAATCTAATTCAACCTAATCTAAAAATCATACCACACTATACTTTAAATATATATATTATATATATATATATATATATATATATATTATATATATAATATATATATTATATATATATATATATATATATATATATTATATATATATATATATATATATTATATATATATATATATTATATATATATATATATATATATATATATATTATATATATATAATTATATATATATATATATATATATATATATATATATATATATATATATATATATATATATATATATAAACTAGTTTTATCTCTGTCTAATGCAATCTACTATGTTCTTAAACCTATCATGAGCATTGCGTCCATATAATGCATCCCACATAAATTGGTCGATGTATTCTGGTAGAAATGGAGAGCTCATCACTCCAAGTCATCTTAGGTATTGTTTAAGACGAGACCAATACCCTTCTACTCGATTTGTACAGACCCCTGTTAGTAGATCTTTAAAAAATTTAGTGTGATTCACAGTTTTGTGAATGTACCCTAAATTTTTTATGTTGGAATATTCCTTCCACTGGTCTGCCCATATTTCAATACCTGCCCGGACGTGTTTTTTAATAATCTCCACTAATACCTCTCCTTTCCTACTTTCTAAATATGTTATGTACCCCCTTTTTAAAACTATATCGTATATTCCCAAAACCCATTGCTCTTTAATTATTCTACCACGGTTATATTTTCTTTTTGTTACAACACTTTTATCAATTTGAACTGTGTGTCCTTCTCCACCTGGAATAATAGGAATGTGAAAAGTAACTAAATGTTCATATTTTTTATTGTTATTTTACCTAATAAAAATGGTTCTTCCTCTTGTAAAAGTTTCCAAGAAACAACATCTCGCAAATACCGATATATCTGTATAACAGATCGTTTTTCTAAATTCATTATTTCTGCGGCACTCTTAACTGGCGTCTGACTTGCCCAAAACCACATTACATAAAATAGAGTCCTGAGTGGTACTCTCAATCCTTCAAAAAATTTACCTGTATATACAGAATACTTTTTTTTGCATTTACTGGACCAAAAACCATGGTTTAATTTAAACCCATTTTTCTGTGTCACTACACATAGACGTCGCTATTGTCTAACTTTGCATTTAAATTGTTCTTTAAGTAATTCAATATTTTGCAAATATTGAATTACCTAATTCAGTATCGTTTTTTTTTGTATTATATTATTTATATCAATAATAGAATTCACTTCCTTTTTTCAGAAATATAAGCAAAACATAAATTAAACTTGTTTTCACAATTTATAAATTTCATCCAGAGATATTTTAATTTGTTTAAATACATATCATTTAAAATATTTAAAACTGGAACAAACCTATCACAAAAACTGGCAACCTCGCACAGTCGCTGTCAAACTTCAATGCAAAAAATTATAATAAATCAAACAGGTTATATGAGCAAAATTTATTATTTTGGTGAATATCAACCACTTTTTCATTATAATCCACTGTTCTAATAAAAATTACTAAATATTACACACTAATATGATATAATTAAAAGGTTAGTAGTAATATATAAGTTTGTTTTATAAAAATATGTCTCAAATTAGCCTGGATAATAAGTGCACTGGCACCCATTTACGGTCATTAAATAGTTTAGGCTTAGATACAACAAGTTGGGATAGTATAATAATATTTATAATGTGTTCTAAATTTGATGCTACCACCAGAAGGGAATGGGAATGTTTTAAACATGAAAATGATTTACCCAGTATGGGCGATTTAAATAGATTTTTAAAAGAGAAATGTGAAATGTTGGAGATGCTTCAAGTATCTTCCGGTTATACAAATAATAAAGCAAAGGTTCGCAATGTAAGTTCTCGAAGTTTTGCTTCTATTGAAGGATATTCCAATGTCAAATGTTACTTTTGTCAAAAAGATCATCCCATATATAAGTGCGATGTATTTCTAAAATTAAATGTAAATGACAGAATCTCGGCTGCTAAAAGATTAAAGTTGTGTTTAAATTGTTTAAGGAATTCACATCCAACATGGAAATGCAAGCTACAAAAATGTATAAAATGTCAAAAGTTGCATAATTCATTATTGCATTTAAATCATCACATCACAAATAATGTTTCTAGAAATATGGCTACTACTGATTCAATTGATCCGAATCAACATAAAATAGAATCTAATCAAAACATCGAGAACTGTATTGAACGCTCAGACAGCGGTCAGCGTCATCTAAGTTCTGCTCTTCACGTTTCCAACCGCCTTGTCAGCTCTCATGAGATTTCTGAGGTTTTATTATCGACGGTCTTAATTCGCATTGTAAATGGAAATAAATCAATTGTTTGCCGTGGATTACTGGACAGCGGTTCTCAAAGTAATTTTGTTAGTGAGAAAATTTGTAAATTTTTAGATTTAAAATTTCGAAGAGTAGAACATTTGGTCAAGGGTGTTGGAGAGGCGCTAGCAAAAATTAATAATGAAGCTATTGTCACGCTAAGTTCTTGCGAAGGAGATTTTAGTATGGAGACTCATTGTTTGGTTATTCCCAATATTACGGGAAAGTTACCGATTAGGTCTTTTAATAAAAATGATTTAAAAATTCCCTTAGGTTTAAAGTTGGCAGATCCAGATTTTAATGTGTCTAATGATATAGATTTATTGCTAGGATCGAGTATATTTTGGTCTGTTTTGTTATCAGGTAGAAAAACTTTGGGTCCAAATATGCCAATTTTGCAAAATACAGAATTTGGTTGGATAATTGCTGGGAATTTATATCTTAATTCGTTAGAGCCTAAAAATTCTCTTACATTTTTTAATGTGAATACTTATACTAATAATGATTCAATAAATAATCAAGTAATAAAGTTCTGGGAAGTTGAAGAATTGGGTTCGCAAAAGAAAATATATTCAAACGAAGAAATGTTTTGCGAAAATTATTTTAAGGAAACTGTTAAAAAGGATTCTTCAGGAAGATATATAGTTAAAATCCCATTTAAGAATACAATAAATGAATTAGGGGATTCTAAAACTATGGCATTGCATAGATTTGACTTATTGGAAAAACGTTTAAACAAAAATACAGATTTGAAAAATATGTATGTTAATTTTATGAATGAGTATATAGAATTAGGCCATATGTCTGAAACGGATTTTAACAATGATAACGGATATTTTTTACCGCATCATGCTGTGGTAAAACAGTCTAGTTTGACGACTAAATGTCGAGTAGTCTTTGATGGTTCTGCAAAATCAAGTTCAGGTCTGTCTATAAATGATGTGCAGTATATAGGTCCATCTCTTCAACAAGATATATTTTTAATTCTCCTAAGGTTTCGTCTACACAAGTATGTAATAAGCAGTGATATCTCAAAAATGTATCGTCAAGTTATGGTAGACGAAGATGATTGTCAATTTCAAAAAATTATTTGGCGTGCAGACTCACAGGAGGATTTAAAATGTTATAAGTTAAATACTGTTACATACGGTACCGCATCTGCGCCGTATCTGGCTGTTAAAAGTTTGATACAAGCTGCTGAAGATAATAAGCATGATTATCCATTAGCATCAAATATAATTAAGCGAGACTTCTATATGGACGATTTGCTTAGTTCCTCAGATTCAAAAGAGGAAATAATAAAGATACAAAAAGATGTTTCGAAAATTTTGAGTGATTCGGGGTTTGAGTTACGAAAATGGCTTTGCAATGATCCAAATATAGTTAAAGATTTTAACATTAATAATGATTTAGATGTTGCTGTACTCCCATTAGGTGAGCAAAACAAAATGTTAGGGATCTATTGGGATCCACAGAACGATTTTATACGGTATAAAATAAATATTGATTATTCTATTGAACCAGGTCAATGGAATAAACGTAGTATTCTGTCGGTAATTTGTCAGATATACGATCCATTGGGACTATTAGGTCCGATTGTAATAAATGCAAAGCTAATCATGCAAGATTTATGGAAAAGAAAATTTGGATGGGACCAAGAGTTACCGCCAGACTTTATTAAAATTTGGTTAGAATTTTACAGTAACTTAAATTCTTTGAATGCATTAAAAATACCACGTCATGCTAGTATATCAGGTTATATTAATATTGAATTACATGGTTTCAGTGACGCATCTACACGGGCTTATGGTTGTTGTATATATATAAGATGTTTAATGTCATCTGGATCTTACATATGTAATTTGTTATGTGCGAAATCACGGGTTGCACCATTGAAATTGTTAAGTCTTCCTAGATTGGAACTTTGTGCGACAGTTTTACTAGCTAATTTATTGAAAAGGGTTTCGGATTTTATATATATTCCAGTTAATGGTATTTATTGTTGGACTGACTCCACAATTTGTTTGAGTTGGATTAAAGGTGATCCTAGTAAATGGAAACAATTTGTTGCCAATCGAGTGCAAGAGATACAAAATTTGACTAGTATGAATTCCTGGAACCATGTTCGTTCAGAACACAATCCAGCTGATTTGTTGTCACGAGGATTCTCGGCAGACAATTTAAGGAATAATAACTTGTGGTGGTCTGGACCAGAATGGCTTCTTGAAGATAGTAAAGAATGGAATATTTTAAATCCTGAACCGTGCCAGAATGTACCGGAAGCAAAGGTTGTTTCTTGTATTGCTGTAAATAACTTTAATTTGGTTAACTATTTGTTAGAGCGTTTTTCTTCATTGAACAAATTTTTAAGGATTTTAGCATATATTTTACGATTTTCTAATAATTGTAAAGTTGAACTATCGAAGAGAAGGACTGGTATACTGACACCAGAAGAGATTGAAGCAGCTCTAACATTAGCAATCAATTCTGTTCAACAGGAATGTTTTCCCTTAGAATACAAGAATTTAATTAATAATAAAGAAATACCAAATAAAAGTAAAATCATAACATTGAATCCTTTTATTCATGAAAGGTTACTAAAGGTTGGTGGACGTTTAAGAAATAGTAATATTCCGTTTAACAGCAAACACCAAATTATTTTACCAAATAATCATGTTTTAACAAAAAGAATTCTATTAAATGAACATGAACGATTGCTTCATTGTGGTGTTCAACAATTAATTTTTTCATTAAGGCAAAAATATTGGCCTATTTCAGCTCGTAGCTGCTGTAAATATGTAATAAATAAATGTATAGCTTGTTTTAAAACTAAGCCAAAACCTTTAAATTATTTAATGGGTGATTTGCCCCAGAATAGGGTAAATAGTTTTTCAGTTTTTCAAAATGTAGGTACTGACTATGGTGGTCCGTTCCTTATCAAGGATCGAAAAACTAGAGGTGCTAAATTAATCAAGGCTTATATTTGCATTTTTATTTGTATGTGTACTAAGGCTGTACACATTGAGTTAGTGTCAGACCTTACCACTGATGCGTTTTTAGCGAGTTTCAAAAGATTTATTAGTAGAAGAGGAAGACCTTCTAATATTTACTCTGATAATGGTTCAAATTATATAGGCGCAAACAAGGAAATAAATGCTGTTTATGAGTTTTTAGAAAATTCATCTGACTCCATTTCTCAAAGTCTATTACATGAAAAAATAAAATGGCATTTTATACCTGCAAATTCTCCTACGTTTGGGGGTTTATGGGAAGCGGGAATAAAAAGTATCAAGTCTCATTTAAAAAGAGTAATGGGTTGTCGGTCTATGACTTTTGAAGAATTTAGTACATTGTTGCATCAGGTGGAAGGTATATTGAATTCTAGGCCACTTTGTCCTATTTCCGGCGATCCTGATGATAGCACTGCCTTAACGCCAGCACACTTTATAATTGGACGTACTTTAACTATGTTGCCAGAGTGTGATATTACTCATGTTCCTGAGAACCGTCTTGATAAATGGCAATCTATACAAGTAATGGTTCAACAGCTGTGGTCGAGATGGCAACTGGAATACTTGAACGAGCTACAAATGCGCCAGAAATGGAAATATAATTGCCACCAAATGTTAAAGCTAGGTTCTTTGGTGCTGATTAAAGACGACAGGACTCCTCCACTTCAATGGCCTCTTGGACGAGTGACAGAAATGCATCCAGGTCCAGATGGAGTTACTAGAGTTGTAACTGTTAAAGTGCGTGGTAGTGAAACAAAAAGAGCACTCAATCGTATATGTGTTTTGCCAATAGACTGTTAATTTTAGTTGTTCAATTCATAATGTTTTGTATGTTAATTTCAATTTAAGTAATGAGAATTGACAATTTTTAACTGTATTGTTAACCATTTCTTTTAATTCATTAATCATTGTTTTTATTTTGTTAGTTCTGTAGGTTTTGAAAGAAACTGCGTCCTTTCAAGGGGGCCGACATGTTTAGACATAAATTTTATTTTGTTAAACTTAGGTACTTGTGTAGTAAAAGACAAGGCAAGCCTGTCATGATTGATGTAACGGCTGTCAAATGATAATTTCGCTCTCTTGTCATGCAGCAATAAATAGGTAAACACGTCTCCCTAATTAATTAAAGTTTTTATATTTGTAATAATAAATGGTACAAGCAGGAATATGGTAAATCATCAATGATTAGCCAGAAGTTCATACAAAGACATTACTATAATAATGGGGAGAGTTTGCCTTGGATAACAGAGCATATCAGAATTGTTGGTCATACAATTTACTGATAGTCTTTCCAAATAAGCAGAAAATACTTTTTCATTAAGACCTATATTGGGCAGAGGCAGAGTCCGTGACTCGAATGCTTCCCTGCTAGTTCCCATTACACTTTCCACTTATTTTTTAGTCTTTTTTTTTTGTTTCTTTGTTCGTACCAGTTAAGACCAAATGCTGTCAGTACGGCATTACGCCATTACGTTCTAAGCCTATAATTCTCTTAGGGCGAGCGCCCACCAAAGTGACGTGGCAAGTAGCACGTAGCAAGTAGCACGCGTCTAGTATGTTTCTTAAAATATAACCAATGAAAACGAATGATTAGAATGAATGACGTCACTGTCATTTTGGTATACGCTGAATCATTCGTTTGCATTGGTTACATTTTAAGAAACATGCTAGACGCGTGCTACTTGCCACTTGCTACTTGCCACTTTCTACCTGCCACGCCACTTTGATGGGCGCTCTCACTTAGAGTGCACTAGCTCTTTGGGTTTCGCTTTTCCCACTGTAACGTGCATCTCATGGATATGATTGCAGCGAGGGATTAAGCAGCGTGTTAGTAAACATTTAACCTTTCATAAGCCAATTGTGGTGTGGCTGTACAGTGATTTATTACTTAAGCATGGTGTAGGTGTGCATATGCAATTACTAAGGCAACATCTCAAAAGGTAAAGAATCTGAGGTTCTGTGAAATTAAACTTTTCTCTAGATAGAAATCTAATCTAACCTATGTGATGTCTGGTTACTCAGAAAAGCAGAAACAGACCTCTTGTAAAAATGGGGATAAAAAATACTGAGATCAATATCCGAGACACTATTCACTTATTCCACTTTAATTCCTTTTCATTAAATTTCATGGACACTTTGCCTATTTGTGTCTTCCTTCCTTTTTCCCTTTCTCTTCTTGCTATTTTTCTAAGTGCGGCCTCTATTTCTCTTTCCTTTATATTTTTAAGTTTGATTTTGTTTTCCAGCACGCTCACTTTCTCCGTCATGCTTTAGATTTTAGCGCCTATTTTGCTATTTCCTTTTGTTTAATGTTGAGGTGAATATGTTTTCATAAATTGCTCCAGTTTTCATTAGTACCTCTCCAATCATTAGTTTTCAAATCTAAGCCTTTTTTAAGTCTATTTCTTATCCTTTTGGCTTTTTTTAGCTGTTCCATTCTATCATGTGCCTCATAAAGTCAATTTTGTAGTTCTAAATTTTTCTGTTTTAATTTTTTAAACAATCGACTGTCTCTTTTTGTTTTTTACTCAGTTTACTTATTTCGGCCATCAAATTGTTATTTTTCGGCAAAAGTTCAGACATAATTTTAAGCATATTCTTGTTTTGGGGGCTGTTCTTGCTTGGTGACATCTTCGCTAATATGCTCTTTTTAAAAATTTCTTCGTCTTCTGTCATATTTTAATTTAACTCCACCTGTCTTCTTATATGTTTAGCTACTGTGGATTTTGTTTCTTTAAATTATAATAATAAATAAAATAAATAAAAATCTTTATAAATATGCAGAAACCTGAATAATAGACCTGTTCTTTTATTGACGATTATTTATAGCTTTTATCGTCCGTTTAGCGCAAAAGTCATAGCTTGAATCAACTCTTTAATGCTAGTTAACTACACTTTACACTATTTATTATAAAGATTGAAATAAATCTGGAAGCAAATTTACACACGCCTAAAGAGCACGATTTCCAAAATTGGACTCTTAAATCATTCTTACTAATAGATAAACAAAAGAAAAATTAAAAAAGAAGAAAAATTAAAGAGCTAATAGCTACTAGAGCAAAATCAGAAATATGGGATAACTAAGATAGGGAGGAATCATAAATAATTTGCCAGAAAGGGCGCCACTGTATCTTTTCTTGAATGACAAAGAAACTCAAAATAAAAATACTGATAATAAAAAAATAACAATCAAGCACATTAAATATACATATATAGACAAATAAAGAGTAAAAATCACGTATAACTCGTATGCTCGTTCAGCAAACCTGTAGCACATATATTATGTGGTCCAAGATAAACAAAGGCTTATTAGAGAGTCTAAGCAATTCAAAATTGTTACGAGCAAGCTATACTTATTATTAGCCAAAACATAAATTTAATTGGACTTAATTAGATCTAACAAACAAAAATTTACATTACAATTTAATACCTTACATCTTTAAAACAAGTTTAACATAATTTATCTCGATGAGCTGGTAAATACATTTAAAAATGATTTGAATATTAAATATTATTAAAACAAAAATGACAATTGAAAATTTTCCTAGGCTATTATTAAATCATGATACGTAGTTTTTCGGTTCTAACAATTAATATACAAAATTTAGTGTTGGATAAGTGTAACAATAGTGATCAAAGCATAAAAACATTTCGGGATGTACCTCTAAAAAAACACACGACACTGCACTAGGTGCATGTAGTGTAGAAAAAAAATTAAAATTATGAGATATGTTTGTTTTCTCATATTGACCACCCAACGGTACTATTCAGCGTAATAATTATCTGCTAAAGCAGTATAAAAAAGGTAAAAACTTACTGTGAATTTGCTGCCGACTTTTTTCTTTAAATAGAAGTTTTCCAATATATTAACTAAACCATGGTAGGTTTCTCAGCAATCCAAAACCAAAAAACTTATGCTTCCACCCCCCATCTCTGGCTAGTGAGCGAAGACAATTTTTACTTAAATTTTAATGCACTAAACTGGAAATTGTTACTACTAGGGGTAAAAGCTATTAGTACTGGCAAAAGAAGCCACATCACCGGCTTGTTTAGAAGCTGGACTGATGATAATATCAATTTTTAAACATGATCGCAATAAAAATTTCAAAAATTCCGCCACGGCTACAAATATTTCCCTTAGCGGGCCATTCTCATCTGATCTTAATTAAAAGCCTCGATAAACGCAATTTTTGCTGACCAAAACAAACATTAAAGGTATATTATATTTGAAGAGACACTAAGTGTTTTTTCTTATTTAAAATTTTAAAATTGTTTTGAAGCTATTTTCTTGTGGCATTTTAAAGTAATTACTATTTAAATAGGAATAAGCCATAATTAAAGGTTAAAGTAAGTTTATTGGCGTTTCAATTTCCACTTCGGAAATCGTTTTCAAAATACAAACATTAGTAAATTAAACAAATTTTGTTTTTTTGTTACTTGGTGAAAAATTCTTCTAATAATTTAATTTTATATGACTCATTTTGAAACCTCAATTGGCGTTGGGCGCCAATTGAAACGCTCAATACTCCGGGAGTATTGGGTTTTTGGAAGTGTAAGACTTCATAATTCCAGAAGAACATCTTATGGTTTTTTGCCAGGTAAACAAAATAAATAAACATATCTTAAACAACCAAACTGGTACAGAAGTGATAAGGGACCAGTGAGATCTCACGATATAAGTTGAAATGGAAAATCAATCCGTCGATAACTATCCATTTAACCTGGTTGGGGAAGATTTGTCGGTTTGCATGTAGCACAGATTTGCATTAAGCGATATAGCTACGTACAGTTTGACTCATCTTCGGCCAGTAATAAAGTTCAGATATTCGACGGAAAGTTTTGTAGAAACCAAAATGAGCTGCAGTAGGATGGTCATGAAAAGTGGCCAAAACCTCTGCTCTATTAGGAGTTGGAACGACTATCTTCCAATCCGACATTCCAGTAAGGGCATCCATGGAACTTAAGACATGTTTATACAAAACACCATGTTCAACTTTAAAATCAGGAAATTTACCTGGTACATTCTGTACATTATACAACTTTTTTTAACAATGGACTGGTTAGATGACGGACTCTCAACTCATACTCTAATTCAGGAGCTAACAGATGCTCTACCTTGAATGCAGACATATTACACAACTGAGAAATATACAAGAGAATGAGTAAAAGTAGGTAAAGTTTAACTTACTCTCTGTCCTCAAATTAATATTCTGAAGGGATACCTATACCAGTAATGTTTAATTGTTTTGGTCCAGTTATGAAATCCAATGACATATACTGCTACAACACCCTAAGGAACCTAAAATTTCAAAACTGTTATTTCGAGGTAGTGACTCAACTTATTGGCTACTCCGGACTTGTAAAAATATGTGAAATAGTTAACTTTAAGTTCTTTAAATTTTTAATGAATTTATTATTTAGCTAAAATAGTTATTTAACAAATCAAAACAAAGTAATTTATTCAGTCTACACAGTATATAGCAAAACAAGTCGATTTAAGATATAGATATAAGGTAATGTCAAAAAAAATTGAAAAACAAAACTAAACGTTAAAATGAAAATCTAAAAGCACAACCAGTGAAAACCACAACAACCCAAGATCAAAATCAAAAGTTAAAGCAGATATATATACACATACATACACATATATACACAAATATATATTTTTTTAAGGCAGAAGTGGAAAAGAAGCCCACGTTGGGCGCCAATTGAAACCTCAATTGGCGTTGGGCGCCAATTGAAACGCTCAATACTCCGGGAGTATTGGGTTTTTGGAAGTGTAAGACTTCATAATTCCAGAAGAACTGGAAGAGAGGTAATGAAAATACTAAAAATAGGGCTAAGCTCAGAGGAACAAATTTAAATGGCCAAAGAGACACTAAATCTCAAGTGAGTGTTCGGGCTAGCTTCAATGCACTGGATTGTGGCTTTAAAGATATAAACAACAATAACAAGAGCTAATGAGCTAATGAGACAAGAAAGAAATGAGACCTGGTAATATCAAACGTGATACAACTGAAGAAAGTCACTGGGAATAAATTTATACAAAGAGAACAATAAGAAGAGAAAAGAAGGGCGCCAACTCAACGATAGTTGAGATTTTGAAGTAACAAATGAATCTGGAGGTAATACTCTGAAATACAAAAATACTAAATATTAATCTTGTTTTGCTATGTTATATCCTGGTTAGTAGAACTGAAATAAAACTCAAAATAGCAACAATAAATATATTTTTATAAAAATGTATATAGATATATGTGTATAAACAATTTACATATAATGCAAAGCCAAATAACAGTGGTAGTGGATGGTGTACACATACAGTGGGACCTAATAGCCCCTCAACAAACGAATAGTCACTACCACTGGCCAAATAAAATATGAAATATTAGTAACAATTCAAGAATAGTCCGTAGGGTAGCCAAAGTCTTAACACAAAAAGGTAGTCATTTAAATTTAAATTAGTTCTACTAATATGAGATACTAATGACAATATTGTAAAGATATCAAACTTGATAAATCTCTATTACAATTATATTAAATATATATTACATCCAAAAAGTGAGTCTTCAATACTCCTTATACAATGTTTTAAAAACCACATGAAATTTATTTCCCTTTCCCCAATATCAAAATGGTACCTATTTTATCAAATATATTGTATTAAAAAAATATATATTATAGCAAAAGTGAGTTTGGTCAGTACTCTTAAAATCCTATTTAAAAAACTAATAAAAAAAGGTAATATATTTTCCCTCTCCCAATAATATCAAAATTATATTTTAATAAAAATTAAATTATCACAAAGGTATTTACCTTATCATATGCATATGAAGAGGGTATACTACTAAATAGGAAGTAACAAAAGTTAAACAGTAAATAGATAGTAACAAAGTAAATAGATAGTAACAAAAAAAAATTACACAGTCAAACAACTTATCTTTACAGCCCCATAAGTCCATAGGAAAAACTCCTCTTGGCACTGCTACATCAGTTTATGGCTGTAAAGACGAATCCTGGGCACAAAACCACAACCAGTCACTGGTCTCTGGGTGACAGCAAAATCCACGGGTTACATAAAGTTGCTAACTAGTTTAAGGATTCAGTTACTTGAGTCCTTGAGGGAATATTCTGAAGAGAATATCCTCAAGTGAAGTGAAATTAATATTTTCACGTGACGGAATCTAAAATGATTATTTAATTTAATAAATACAATTCAATAGGTGTAGCAGCATGGATTGACTGCACCAAAACAAAACATCAAAACATTAGGTATTAGGTTAAGTCAACATCATGTCAAATTTATGAAGTTACTGTCGTAGGCATGACAAGCTTGCGCCATGAAATAAACATGCGCAGAATACAGAAGGCTGTCCCACATTTGTAGAACCTTTTATATTCCACCAAAAAGTTAGGTAAAAAAAAACCCAAAAAAACTTAATGGTAACGACATGGAATAAAACAGAATTTAAGTTTAACTATATAAAAAAAAATGACCTTCTGTTCTTTGCAAGTAAATCAAGGAAATTTTATATTTAAATTATTTCGGAACTCAAAAATAAATCTCTAAAGAAATACTAAATACAATGATAAATTTGATTATATGATAAGGAGATAATACGTATGAAATGATTTACTTACATGGAGCCGCAACACGCCAAAAAAATCTTCCTTTTCTGTGGAACTCTTTTATTAGGAAATCTTGATTTTTAAAAATTTACTTATTATTATTTTTATGATATGATTATTAAATTAGGTATTATTTTATTCGTCCCAGATTATTTTATTGCTCCAATTCCGTCACTTTGAAGGTGAAAAAATTTCACCGGTTGGCGTGTCTGCGTTAACGAGTTCTGACCAAAACTAATCGTTCCGCTTCCGCATAAAATCGATCTTCCTTTCAAAGCGATAACAGCGCGTGAGTGGGGGAAATGTCGATTTAAAATCGATCGTAGGCGGGTAATAAAAATTTCTAAAGGGGTTAATCAGTAGCGTAAACGCTACAATTTATATTGACAATTCAGACATTATGCATTTTAAAGTAGACGACTTTAAAATGATATTGCCAATATTACTGAGTTTTGTTCCTGGGACGACTTTACTTGTAAGATAGTTCATTCGATTACATGAACTCAACTTTAACTTGAGAATATATGTCAGAAAAAATCATAACATGTAATTCGTTTTTAAAAAGACAACCACACGCCATGATGACAGTAAAAAACAAAATTTGGTTAATTTACTAACTTTTGTATTTTGAGAACGATTTCCAAAGTGGAAATTAAAACGTCAATAAACTTACTTTAACCTTTTGTTGTGGCTTATTCCCATTTAAATAGTAATTACCTAAAATTTTAAAACGCAATACGTTATTTGCGTAGTAGGAACTGTACAGAAGATTAAGATGTACAGGGTCAAGTAAAAGCTACTGCTTTCTAAATTAAAATATATTTAAAAAAATTAAGGAATTCTAAATCATTTATTGTACAAAAGGGCTGTTAATAGACTATGATTAAAAAAAAATAAAATAAATTGCACTTTATAATATAATTACAAAGTATTTTGTATTTTATGGTTTATGGTTGTAAGTTTTTGGTTTCTATGCCTCTTCTTCGACACTATTCAAAATAAAGCAATATTGTATACACTGTTGAACATGTATTTTGTAGGCAATATAACTATTTGTCCATTTCGTACGATTTTCAGTCTTCTTACTCGTAACAAGATCTTTAAGTTAAATATAAAATTTTGTCAAAAAGCTTTGTTAAAACTTTTCCAGTTTGTGAATTTAAAAATTATTATTGGCAAATATAAAAACAATTGTGCCTGTTATAACGACATTACCTGTATATTTCATTTATTCGGTCTAATTTATATAAAAATCTACATGCAAAGATGTACTATTTATGTAGATAACAAAAGTCCAATTAATACGAAATCGAATTCGGTATCTAAATGCATTTTTATTAAATATTCAATTTCAGCGGATTTACATCTAGTCAATATACTTTTATTTTTCATTATCTATCCAAAACGACGATGTTAAAACAGATTAACAGGGGTTTGAAAGGGCCTCGGCTGTACGCACAACGAGTGAAAGTTGCAGCAGGTCTAAAGCTATGCACCACGAAGGTGTTTCCATGGTTACTCTCCACTTCCCCAGACTCCAGAGACCTGGATTGTCATGTCCGGATCCCAAATCTCTTGTGTTGGCGTTTATTTATTCTATGGGTACAACACTTTTGTTTGGAGATAATAAAAAAGGCGACGAGATTCATCCAGATAGGGCATTGTTGCTTTTTTATTCCGTAATTTTCAGTGATGTTTGGAATTAATGATTCTCGAGATATTCTTCAATGCTTCAAGTTTTTATTTATTGAGTGATTTAGGGTGTGTTAGAGAAAAAACGGGATTTGTCACCTTTACTATACAAAGGCGTAAATTTGTTTGTATGATTTATATTTAAATACTCTGTTATGTCGAGGGGAGAAAGATTAATATTTATATATTGATTTATTAATACTTTTGTTTTAAATATATTTATATGCATTTAAAATATTGGAAAAATAAGCATTATTTTTAAATGATAAATATTTTTATTGTACAAAATATTTTAGTCGTTGTAACTTCGGGAATTTATGAAAAACAAGAAATATACTTCGCATCTGTACCAGAGAACTACGAGCGAGAGGCCTACATGAAGTACAAAACATCAAATACCCCAGAATCTAGAGGCAACTATAGAAGAATACGACATTAAACAAAGCAGTTGGTAAGAAGAACAAAAAATTAACACAAATGAACAGTTTACAAAAAGGATGGAAAGTGACTTCTACGGTACACAAAAACAAATATGGAGATTTATCAGAAACCAATGGAAAGAAATGGCGAAATTGAAGGAGTACAATAACAGTCCAGCAAACGAATGGGAAAGATATCTGACCGAACTGTTTAAAGCAAAGGAAAATAATAATCAACACAATAACGTACCTGAATTAATAAACGAAATAGAAATCAGTTTTCAGAAAGTAGAAATAGCCATAAACTCGCTCAAAAATAGAAAGTCGCCAGGACCAGACGGAATAACCAACGGGCTTCTAAAATACAGAGGAGAAAGTATAACCAGAGAACTAAAGTGTAAAAGTTAGATTAAATGTCAAACCTCTAAATGTGATAGCAATCTATGCACCAGAGAACAACAGAGATGGAAAACTTCTACGAACACCTTCAAATTGTTATAAAGATGATCTTGAATGATGAATATACATCCAGTGTAGGTAAAAGTTTATGGTCGGTATGGTAAAATTTAACAGGATATCTAACGCAGATATAAAATCATATTTTCAGCGAATAAACAAAGATAACAATCATATTTCATCTTGGTCTCCCCTCCATAAATATTTTTAACACTCATTGCTCATTCGTGAGACGAATAGTTCCGATCAGAGATATTTTACGTATTCTCTGGTTCCGATCCTAATATACCTAAAAAACTAAGAGGTGGATCCTCTCGTTTTTTAAATTTTTATCGGAACCGTGTTTCGTAAACAGTAACTAGTTGATTGTTTACCAGTATTCAAATTAGCGAGTACACAAACATATTGGCTAGTATCATTTATGTGTATAAGTATTGAAGTGAAAGAACCTAACGAAGGATATATTTCTTATAACTTGAAAAATAAATTAAACAATACAAATAGTACTTACATTTACATTACACATTATTAAATCGCGAATCGTCTAAATTGACATTTAAAAACAAGTTTTTCCACTTTTCTTGTTAACCGTGTTCTTCTTTTATTTAAAATTAAACAGATTTTAAACATGTGTTCACAAGGAAAAGATTTTGTTACAATACTACAATATTTTATGAATATAGTGGTTAAGTTAGGATGGTTAGGATATACATGACGATCGTTTTTCCACCACGGTAATGGACAGTTCCAATCTCCGTTCGAAATTGTTTGTGGGTAATATATCATCAGACAAATACATGTCGACTTCTTTTATTTTTCTCGATACAGATGTATGTTTAGATGAGTCACGTCCAATTAATTCATCAAAAATACACCATTGACTTTAAATAAGATGACCAAGTCATCTTTATCAGTTTCTTTTTCTTGTACTGGCTGATTTTCAAGATTTACTAAACTTATGCAAATACTCGTTTCATCCGTTTTCCATAGGTGAAGAACCAGCTTTTAAAAAGTTTGCAGGGTGGATTCCTGGATATAAACTGCCAACAAGAAAAACTGACAGGTTCATTACTTCAGGATCTTATGTCAAAACTGATTTGATAATAGATAAAATAAAAAGTCCTATTTTCGACAATTCTGCAAAAAACACATTTAAAAAAAAGTACCTTATCTTCAGAAACGCTTTTAAAGTATTAGTTACAACATAACAAAGTTCCCAAACGGCCAATCCAAGACATGGAAACTAGGTAGAACTTCACTTACTACATGTTAAAAAAAATGACCGTGTTAGAAGAGGCAATCCGTTCCACATCGGTATTAAATAATACAGACTTAGACTTAGACCAAATCTAAATAAATAACACTGGATTATTTGTTTTCAGCTTTCCCAAATTTTACGGCCGTTTAAAGAAATAACAAGTACAATGAGTGACCAAAAATACTTGAAGGGTAGTTCAGTGATTGTTATGGTACGCTGCCTGCAAGAATCTTGCAATAAAATTTTAGCACACGGTAAATTTAGCAATAAGGTTTAGCAAACCTTACATCCATAGTATCCGACGTAGTACAATTACTAATATCGGGTTTAGCAAAAAGATTTAAAGGGATAGAACAGATTGGCACATTGTTATTATGTACATTTATGGATTCACCATTTAAAGTGCAGGGTTTTTCTGATAAAAATGAAGATAAAAATATTAAA
Source organism: Diabrotica balteata (assembly GCA_918026665.1). Taxonomy (NCBI): domain Eukaryota; kingdom Metazoa; phylum Arthropoda; class Insecta; order Coleoptera; family Chrysomelidae; genus Diabrotica; species Diabrotica balteata. Next base: position 51,128,405 of record OU898282.1, read on the forward strand.
GAAAAAGTTAATAAGCTGGTTACTTCTATAATTAACGAACAAGAAGATTGTACTATTGAAAATCAACCAGTACAAGAAAAAGAAACCAATAAAGATGACTTAAATCTATGGTGTATTTTTGATCAATTAATTGGAGATGGCTCATCTACACGTACACCTGAATCGAGAGTCCATTACAACGGTGGAAAAACCATCGCCATGTATATCCTAACTTAACCACTATTAGTATTGTAAATGTGAACACATGTTCAAAATCTGGTTTAATTTGAAATAAAAAAAGAAGACGGTTAATAAGAAGTAAAGTTGAAAAACTTATGTTTTTGAATGTCAATTTAGACTATTCGCGATTTAATAATAACGTGTAATGTAAATGTAAGTACGAGTTATTATTTGTATTGTTTAGTTTATTTTTCAAGTTATAATAAATAAATCATTAGTTTCTTTCACTTCAATAAATATACACATAAACGATAATAGCCATTATGTTTGTTTATGTAGGTACTCTCTTACTTAAAACTACTTTTAAACAATCATAGTTACTTGTTTACAAAAATTTAAATTTTTAAATGCATTCATTTTTTTTGGAATCCTGAGAAAACTAACAAATATTTTTGAAAAATTTAAATGCAGAATAAAAGATTACATTATTACCGCGGGCAGAAAGTTCCTTAGAATAAACAAAAAGGTTTTTGAATGAGATATTTGAAATTAATAATCACACTATTTTTTTTTACCCCTATAACTTATTAAAATAAACATTACAGAAGTTTTCAGGGGCTTTCGGCCCTCGGTAATAATGTATTCTTTCATTCTGAGTTTAAATTTTTCAAAAATATTTATTAGTTTTCTCAGGATTCGCAAAAAATTAATGCATTTAAAAAATATTGGAACGAAATTTTGTGCCTACGCTCTTAACGATAAAACTACCACGACCCAGCTCTACTACTCGTTACTCGGTCGGCCAAACCAGACCAGACCAGACCGACGTTGCCAAATAATTATTGTGTATGAATATTTTTTAATGTGGCGTTATTGTATGCAGTTTATTATTTCATATTGAGAATAAGGCACAATGTGACTTTAAAAGGAGCTTATTTTGAGGTTTAGATTTTTAATTCGCAAATCATACTTAAAATACGAAACATTAATAAATTTTATTTATATAAAACGATTTCCGAAATGGAAATCAAAATGTTATATTACACTTATTGTAAAGTAAACTTGTGGCATATTCCCAATAAAAAAAATAGTAAGCTGCCATTTAAATCAATTTCGCCCAAATTGGATTATCTTAGAACATTGTTCAAATGCAAAAAAAACAACAGGTCAAATAAATCCAATAAGTTTGGCAACGTTGAACTTCCCCTTACCAGGCATGCATGTTTGGCGATATAAAGGGCGGACCTAATATACCTCTCTCTTTCTAAACAGCTGTTTCTCACTCCATCTCACGTAAGGTCCATACCGACCATAAACTTTTTCCTACACTGTATAATCATTATGTGTGATTTTTACTATAAACTGTAATGGGTATTAAATTTTTTTTCCACAAAAAAAGGATAAAGACCAGAGGTCAAAGATCTATGATAGACTATATTCTGTCGAATAAAGAGCTACACCTCTCTCAAATCTTGGATGTAGCAGCACTAGCATTAGTAGAAATAGGAAGCAATAATAAATTGGTATTGTGCAAAATCCGAATGAAAATACATATATATATATATATATATATATATATATATATATATATATATATATATATATATATATATATATAGGTATATATATATAGGTATATATATATATGTATATATATATATATATATATATATATATATATATATATATATATATATATAGTAAACTCTTAAATATTGGGGAAATCTGCAAAAAAAAATTCGAAGATTAAAGATAAGACTCCCATAGATAGGCTTAGTAATATTGTCTACAACATTCCATGCCTCTCTTGCAACAATTCCTACATCGGCCAAACATCTCAATTATTGAAATCACGTATTACACTACACAAAACTGATTCTCGACTTATTTCTCGACCCTGACCGCTGTGCATTAGCCAAACATGTCCATTCCACTGGTCATCACATGGACTATACGAACACTACAATTCTCCACCGTGAGAACAATAAATCTAAAAGAGAGTTCATTGAAATGTCTTATATTTTCCTTAACGATTTTTCCATCAATGTTAAGAGTGACATTAAGAATCTAAGCGATATATACCACTTCTTACTTAAATCAGATACCAAGAAAATACAACATCACAGATAACTAACTTGACTGATATATCTATTAACAACTAACCTACTTTAATAATAATTTTCATTAGCAAAAAAAGATAACATTCCCTTGCTTTTCTTAGATACATCTCAATAAGATATTATTATAATAATACATGAACAATATACTAATTAAAAAAAAAAAAATTTTAATTAAGAAAATTCTAAACTAATATCTCCCCAGACTGGGATCTAACTTCATCGGTTTTACCAATGAACCTTAACGACATAGATATCAAAAGCACTACTTGTAATTGTTCGGCGCTTGCGTTCTATGAAAACAGAAGCTCACATTCAAACTTTACAACAATTAAAAATTTAGTTATTGCCGACAATTCAAAGAATTACTTCCTTTAAATGTAGTTACATTGGGTTTTCCGATTGTCCTTGGGTAAACCTTTGCGTTTTAAGTTCAAAGCTACCATACATTTCCAACGTTAACAAATAAACTTTTTTGCACATAGTATAAATTCAATTTTTTTTTCTTAAGAAACTTCATCTAAATTTTTCAGAGAAACGTTTATTAGAATGAGACATTTTTTTATTAATATTTTTTGTATTTAATATGTAAGCAGTAGTTTTATATAAAAAAATAATTTTATTTGGTGAGTTAACAAAAAATGTTTTATTTCTAGTTCAACTTTTTAAGACATTTTGTATTTTTTAGAAGCTCTTGATAAAAATTGTAATCACAATTGAAAGCTCAAGTAAAAAATAGTCAACAAATAGCCCCTTTTATTGACTCCAACCCATCAAAAACAGTGTTTTTCCAAACGAGTCACAAGTACTTCTTTTTTCTTATATATATATATATATATATATATATATATATATATATATATATATATATATATTATATATATATATTATATATATATATATATATATATATTATATATATATATATATATATTATATATATATATTATATATATATATATATATATATATATATATATATATATATATATATATATGTGATAAGAAAATATCAGAATACACCACAAAGAAAAAAGTCAAAAGCAAAAGTCAAAGACAGTAAGAAACGAAACATATAAGAGAAACAAAAAATTTTATGGACTGCAAAAGAAAATATGGCGCTTAATAAGAGATTTATATTTTATTAATAAGAGATCAAAGAAATGATCCAAATGGACTAATAAAACCAAAGCAAATAGAAAATGATACATGGAATAGCTACCTATAAAAGCTCTATGCAGAGCAAGAACAAACGACGTTAGAAACGAATACCCTAGAAATTACCACAAATGGAGAGCTTAATACAAATATACAGGGAGTTCGTAAAATATTTGAAAAGCTGAAGAACAGAAAATCAGTAGGGAAAAACGGAATACCAAACGAATTACTAAATTATTGTGTAGCAACAATTAACAACATTCCTTAGTATAATTATAGAACATAGTAATATACCGAAAGAATGGAGAACGAGTAAACCAATTCTACTATTCAAAAAAGGAGATAAAAGATTAGAGATTAGACAGAAAATTACATAGATATAAACTCGGTAAATACTAGTCTAAAACTGGCAACTAAAATTTTATAAGACCTAATAAATCAGAGGTCATAATCATAAAATTAACAGATGAATAATAGGGTTTTAGTACTGGAACATCGTGCACAGATGCAATATTTGTCATAAAGCAAATTACTGAGAAATCGATAGATTATCATAAACCAGCATTTCTGTGTCTGGTTAACTTAAGGAAAGTATCGTATAGAGTAATAGTAAAAGATGTAATCCATCTTTTGTATAATAGAGAAATTCCCCTAAATATTATAAAAACTGTTAAAAACATCTACCGAAACAACAAAATGGAAATCAGTATAGATAGACAATTTACAGAACCTATAGAAATAGGCAGCGGAATAATATAGCCACATGCTCTTCAATTTAGTTATGGATGAAATCATTAAAAGCGTTAACAATGGAATATTTTTAATAAGACGACGCGATATTTTTATAGCCTAATATGAAGATAGTCTTTAAAGACTGGTCCATACATTTAACGTAAAAGCAAAAGAATTTAATATGACAATCTCATCTCACAAAACAATAGTAATTAGCAAATAACCAACCAGATGTAAAATAGGAATTAATGGCAGCAGTATTAATCAAATAATGGAAGTAAACTACCTACGAATTACACTGTCCAGCTATGGAGACCTGGAGAAAGAAGTAAGATATTATGCATCACAAAAAGCAAATAGACTGGCAGGCCTATAAGGCGAAACAGACACATTAACACTGAGATAAAGTCAAGAGTTGCCTCAGAAACAAGACTCGACACAGCTACAACACAGTGGCTATTGGAGACGGTAGAGATAAGAGTACTGAGAAGAATTACAGAAAATACCCTAAGAGATCAAAAGAAAAGTACATACATTAAAAGAAAATGTAACGTACACTGTATAAACGAATTGATATTAAAAGAAAAAAGAATGATATAAACATATAAGCATATACCGGGTGGTGAATCGTCAAACGGACCATAGGAAACTCAATGAGAAATTTTAAATTGTTGAATTGCTGCTTCCCTAATTGTTTTAGATCAAAAGTCATAAAAAACTATTTGTAGAGGACCAAAATCTGAATTAAAAACAAATGTTAAAACCGTTCTACGACTCAAATGTACTTAAAAATTTTGCAAAAATATACTACATTTTTCAGGCCATCCCTAAAAGTTAGGCCACACGTAATGCAAGAATATATTATATTAGGACGTTTGTGTTTTATCATATTTATGTCAGATGTTTGACAATTTGAATTGTCAATTTTTTTATTTTATGATTAAATTATAAACAATGAATTTTACTAAATACTACAACTAATGAACATTATTACTTTGTGAACAGTAAATTATATTGTTTACAAATCGATCGATACAATTAAATGTACTCAGTTGACGAAAAATCGCATAATGTTGTATTCAGGCAATAGCGCGAACCTTTTCCTGCCACTACCGGATCTTTATTTAACGTAAGATATTCTAATTCACTAAAATTTAATTCCATGTTAAGTTAAGCTATACAATAATTCAATGAATACCAATATACTGTTACTGTGATCTTTATTCCTTAAAATAATATATGATAATTTCTAAACCTAAAACATAAAACATGAATAAAACATTTTTATTATTGCTTTTTTCTTCTCAACTGAGTACATTTTTTAATCAACTTAATTTTTTTTAACAATAAATCACAAAATTTTGGCCATTTAAATCATAGATAAATGTAATATAATTGATTTAAATATTGTCAAATATCAGAAACAATAATATGACAAAACGCAACACGTAATACACATTTTTTCACAGAAAAATGTATTATATTTTAGAAAAATTTTGGAATACGTTTAAGTCGTAGAATAATTTTAACAATTGTTTTCGATACATATTTGAGTCCTCTACAAATAGTTTCCCATGACTTTTGGTGTAAAATAATTAGGGAAACACGAATTCAACAATTTAGAATTTCCCATTGAGTTTCCTATGGCCCGTTTGACGATTCACCACCCTGTATACAAGTAGCATTGGATGCATTTCGCGTCTCTGTTCCAGTGTTACAAATTTGAAAGTTTCAAACATACTTCAGTAAGACACCAAGTATGGATAAGAATTATAGTTTCTAATATATATATATATATATATTATATATATATATATATATATATATATATATATATATATATATATATTATATATATATATATCTTAAAATCCTTTTTTGTACCTTTCCAATTAAATCTATATTTACTTCTGCATGGGGTGCCCAAACTATAGAAGTATACTTAAGATGTGGTCTTACCAAAGAAATATATGTTTCAATTATGATATCTATCATCTTAAAATGTTTGGTGTTTCTAATTATAAATCCTAACATCATAAATGCCTTATTAGTAGCAATGTGATAGTGATCATTGAAGTGCAAGCTTTGCTGAACATTCACACCAAGATCTTCACACACGGATCAGGATTTGTTTTAGCATAAAAATTCGATCGATTGTTGATCTTCTATTGCGAAATCCTCCCTTATATTCTCCTGGATTCTTTTCTACACATATTTCTAATCGTTTTTTAGTTAGTATAGGGAGCACTTTATTTATTACCTCTAACAGTTCCTCTATAGTTTGCGCTTTCAGTTCTATCTCCCTTTTTGTGTATAGGAAATATAACGGACTTGTTCCATTCTTGAGGCATTTCTTCGGCACCCCACACTTTTATTATTAGCCCACTAAGTTAGTTTATTAAAGCCTCTCCTCCATATTTTAAGTTCTCTGCCCATTTTCTGTGCTCTCCCCGTTGCTTTTTTGATTTTTCATATCGTTTATTATTTCTTCAATTTCCTCTCCTGTGGGCTTTGGTATTTCTTCTATTACTATTTGAGGTTTCTTCTTTTAAATATGCCTCCCTTCTAGAGATGTTGGCGACCACATTGACCCATATTATTCTATTCACAGCAGCTCGAAATAAATCAGTTGACGTTAGACCAGAGAACTACGAACACATGCGTTCGTAGTTCTCTGTCTCAAGTGTGAATTCGTCTTGTCTTAAACTATAAATTAAACTATGAACGCTTAGCTGGTAGTAAATAAAATAATTATTTAACTAATCATACGTATTTATTTAACAAATAAAACATAATATTTACATATCAAAAACAACCCTGCCAAACAGACTTTACAGTACAAGTTCAAACACTAGTTTTTACTAGAGAACGATTTCCGAAGTGGAAATTGAAACGTCAATAAACGAATTTTTACCTTTAATTGTGGCTTATTCCCAGTTAAATAGTAATTAGTTTTTACTGAAATCAAGTTTTTTTTTCAGAAATTTTTCAATGCACTATTACAAAGATTTTTTAAATTTAAATATGTAAACAAACCGTAAATTATTTTTCGCTACTATAATAATCGCGATATTTGCGATTATTGTAGGAGAAAAATAAATTTATTTCCGTCTTCTTAGTACAGCGTGGCCGATTCAGCCCCTTAATAAAACTTTTTAGTTTTTTAAAATAAAAAACACATAAAACAAATTAATTATTAAAATAATGAATGAATGAAATATTTTTTATAAAGTTTTGGAAAACAATTACAATCTTTTGTCTTTCAAGCAATATACGTCCCTATAACCACCAAGTAAAATATATTTAGGTGTAAATCTCTATTTTAATTTTATTGTACCTGTAACAATTTTAGGATTTCCCTCTATATTCTATACATACATAATTTTGCCACTTCGTTCAATGTGAGTACTAGCGCTTAAAATTGCCAACAAAACTAGCACAACGAAGATGGTATAGCGCAAGAGAACGACGTTTTCCAATAGGATTACGTTTGAAACGAGAGTTATCTCCAGCTTGATGAAAATCCCTTGTGCTCGTTAGAATCTGATCTCCTGCTGCTAGGCAACAACAACGAAAGGAAAATTAAAAACATTTCTTTGATAAAGCTAGTCATGACACAAGATGTCACAGTAATTAGGTTGTTTGGAGGGAATTTAGTAAAGCCGAATAATAAAAATAAATGTGAAGTTGGCTTTTGTTTTGTTTTTAACTTGGGGATTTGGAAACATATCTTTTGTAATGAAAATATTCTTAATAATACTCTTTAAAATAAAAATATTTCTAAGAAGCTTATTTTGTCATAACAAAAAGGGTTTCTTATTACGGTATCTTAAAATAAAAGATATGATTTATTTATTTATATCCCAAATATCTGTATATTAAAGAGACCAGTCTGGAGACTGTAATCTTTATTAAACAAGTTGGTGAACTTCTTCAATATTTTTATAGGCTCATATTCTCTTATACGTACTGAAATTCTAGAAAACTGAGCCATAAAGAATGTATTTAAAATGTAAAGCTTTTAACGTTGCTTAGGTGCTACATGATAAAATTAGCTGTGATCATCTATCTCTACAGCCCTTGCTGTCCAATTTTGGACAAAGGCCTCCTCTTTCTTTTTCTACGTCGCTCTATTGGAGGCAGTTTGTATCTACTTCGGGCCTGCGTGTTTCTTCAAGTCATCTGACCATCTCATTTGTGGTCTTCCTCTTTTTCGTTTGTAATTATATGGTCTCCAGTGTATAATCATCTTATTCCATTTGTCGTATTCTTTCTTATGGTATGTCCAACGAATTTCCACTTAAGTTTTGCTATCTGCATTGATACATCGCTCACTTTTGTTTTGTTGCAGATCCAAGTATTTCTTTTCTTTTCTGATAACCTGATCTTTAGCATTTGCCTTTATATGGCTCTAAGGGACTTTGTTATTTTTTTCATGTTTTCCTTTGTAAACGTCCAAGTTTGAGAACCGTAGGTGAGAACAGGAAGTATACATTGGTGAAAGACTCTTGTTTTTAAATATTGGGGATATTTTCCCTTTTTTAATATATAGGAAAGTTTTTCGAGGATACCCAAGCCAACCGTATCCTTCTCTTTATTTCTCCGGTGTGATTTTCTTTATTTAATTTAACTAGTTGTCCCAAATATACATATCCTTTTACTTGTTCTATAGTTGTTTGTGTAATTGTAATTATTAATTCTTCTGGTTGGCTGATCATATTTTTCGTTTTATTATAATAATTCATTTGTTAACCTATTTTTGTTGATTCGCTATTTAATTTATCCATCATATTTTGTAATTCTTTCCTTTTATCTGTTATTAATACAATATCATCTGAATCTCTCAAGTGATCCAAGTATTGGCCATTTATGTTATTACCCCGTTTTTCTCATTGTAGTTTCCTCATAACGTCTTCCAAAGCTTGATTAAATAGTTTGAGTGATAATGTCACTCGGTCTGACTCCTCGCCGTATCTTAATAGGCTCCGTTTGTTCAACTATTTTAATGGATGTTGTTGTTTGATCATATATATTGGAAATTAAGTCCGTATATCTATAGTCTATTCTCGCATTTTGTGAAGAGTTATGTTCCACCTTATCGAATGCTTTTGCAAAGTCTACAGATGCCATATACATTGGGATTTGATATTCGTTGGCCTTTTCAATTAATATTTTTATCGTAAGCAGATGGTCGCTTGCACTGAATCCTTTTCTGAAACCGGCCTGCTCTCTTGACTCGTAATTATCTAACTTAGTTGTTAATCTGTTTGTTAGTAGTTTAGTAAGCAGTTTGTACATTACATTAACTAGCGTTAGGGACCTATAGTTTTTCAGATTTTTTCTATCGCCTTTCTTAAATAGTAATAATGTTATTGCCTCGTTCCATGTGGTGGTTATTTGTTTTTTTTTTCAATATTTTATTCATTAGTACATAAAAGACTTCCACTGTAGTTTCCTCCCCCTCCACTTTTTTAGCATTTGCACAGTCATTCCATCTTTTCCAGGAAATTTGTTATTCTTCATTTCTTTGAGTGCCTTTTTCATTTCATTTTTACTGATTTTTGGTTGTAGGTCAGAGTTAACGTTCTTTATTTTCAGTTGTAACTGATTACTGATTTCTTGGGTTGGTTTCTGTTCAGTTTAGATTTATAGAGCTATATGCTATTAATTTGTATGTTTCACAGGTTCTGCTTCAAGCACTTCATGTTTCTATTTTTTTCAATTGTTTGCTTTATCTTTTCTTCCTGTACTCTCCATTTACACTCCTTGACATTTTTTCCAATAGTTTTGTTTATTTCTTTGTATTCCATTTTATTTCTATCTCCTTGTTCGGGTAATGTTCTTCTTGTGTTTATAAGACTCTTTGTTTCCTGGGATATAAAACTTTCTTTTTTTGTTGTTGTCTGTGCTATTTCTATACCCATTTTCATTAGAGTTTCAGTAAATATCGTGTTTATTTTATCGATATATTTATATTCTATATTTTCCTTGGTCGGCAATATTTCCTTTATTTTCTCTACGTACATCTGTTTTTATTGTTTTAGTTTTTGCATGTCTAATTTTTGATTATTTTTCATTTTCTTTCTTGTTTCAAATCTACTGTCAATGATCAGCTTGGTTTTGGACTAATCTATGGTCGCTACCAGTTGAGAAGCGTTTTAGGGTTGTTACGTCTTTAACCATGGATTTTTGCGTTGAAAGAATATAATCAATTTCGTTTTTAGTTTTACCATTGGGACTAATCCAGGTCCATTTTCGTTGGGGTTTTTTCTGTATGTATTCATTGCATACATTTGCTTCTCCTTCAAGTAATTCATCAATGTGTGTTCTCTATCATTTCTTTTGACGTATCCATGCTGTCCTACTTTGTCTTCTTCTTTATATAGTTATTCAACTATTTTGGCATTGACGTCCCCGATTACTAGCGTTAATTTTGATTTTTTTTACATAGCTGTTGTTATGTCTTCGTAGAAATGTTCAATATCTTCATCACTGTAGGTACTTGTTGGGGCGTATACCTGTACGATTTTTAAGGACATTCTTTTTAATTTAAGCATCGTGTATGCTGCTCTATCTGATATGCCCTTGGTAGATTGTATGTATTTAACTACTTTTTTATTTAGTATAAATCCTACTCCATTGTTGGTGTTTTCTTCATTACCTTTATAGTATAGCAAATTTCCTGATTTTAGCTGTATTTTTTGCTGTGATCTTGAACATTATAAATTCGCATTGGTATTTAAGAAGTAGTGAAATTTAAAGAGATCTAATAATTGGTATTCTTAACCACAAAATTTACTTTTAAACGTAAAGACGTTTACATTTTTGTTATTATACATTTGCTCTAGATCTTTCCCCTGCCGAAAGATATTTGATTTGAAGTTTCCCATTATTGAATTTTTACTTTAGTGTTATACTTGACAACTCTGTCTTCTTTTTTATTTGATATTTCATTTGTTGGTTATTCTTTCTGTCTAATTAACTCTTAGTATAACAAACCATGACATAAAAGAACAGTTCTTCGAAGACCTAGAACAATCCTGAGGAATGTCCCAGAAAGACAAGGGTTGTAACCGATATGTTCTACCCGTTCTCACATATGATGCAGAAACATTAAATTTGACAGAAATTACAATAAATAACATGAGAGTTAAACAACACGCGACAACGATCAATTTTAATCACTACCATCAGAGATAAGGTATCAAACCTAGAAATAAGAAGACAAACAGTAGTTACGGGTGCAGTTAAAAGAATTGCCAAGATCAAATGCAGTTCGGACGGACATGTTGCCATACAGACTGATGATAGATGGACTAGCACAGCGATTCTCAACCTTTTACCTTTTGCGACCTAATTTACATAATTATTCTCACCGCGTCCCCTCTCGTACAATAACAATATATCTATGCAATAATAATGTACCTTGAGTATTTTTACAAAAACCTTACAGTAAAATCTTACTCTAATTACCATACTACCAAGAATAAATAAAATAAATTGATATGTGGCAACACCGATTCGGAAGCGATCGCCTTCGCGAAAAGTTCCGATATTTTGAATATTCCCGATCGTCTTTCTGCCTTCATCTCCTCTCCTCACTCCTTAGTTCTGACCGTTGTAGCATTTGCAATTTAATTGATTCTTTGATATATATTGGGATCCCCTCGTATATGTAATATATTGAAATCCCCTCATAAATGTTTGAATAATCGCAGAATATTTTTTTAATGTATTTCAGTTTCCTATTTGTACGTATTAAAACACCGAATTCTTTAAATTCCTCTTAGGGTCGGTTCTACGATACTAATATATACTGAGAATAAAGTTATACTTGGAATAACTTCATTAATGGTGTTCTACAAACAAAGAATAAATTAGGAATAAGATAATCGGAGTATATCTATAGAATAACTTTATCCCTCCAAAGTTGAGCAGATATACCGAGTATAAATTTATACTGCATTTCTATTGGTGGGAGAGGGGGTTGTCAAATCTGTGATATTTTAACCTCACTTTATGTCATTTGATCTTTGTACTGTGGTTTTGTTTGTTTTTATATATAAAATAAAATTTTTGATATGGATCCAGTTACTATTAATATTTTTAAATCTGATGATAAAGATTTTGAAGAAGAAATTTCTAGGTTAAGGCATCCATTTGAATTCAATTTCTGTATATGTCAAATTGTTACATCTTTTTTTATCCATTTTATATTAAGTATAATAATATAAATGTAGATAAAATACTAGATAAAGATAAGGTGGATAAAATACTTTAAATTGTAAACAAATTTTACAGTTATGACATATGCCAAATGTCACTGTCAATAACAATTTGAACTAATTTTGAGGATATCAGATCAACTCTTTCGTTTTACCTTAGTTTTCTGTGGTTATACCCCGAATAACTATTCCGTTGTTGATTTCACCATGTAGAACGCTCGAAAGGTTATACTTGGAATAAACTTAAGTGTAAGTTATACTCAGAATAACTATTCTCTAATTTATACTTTGATTGTAGAACCGATCCTTAGCGTTGCTAAGTAATAAAAACCATTTTAGAGTTGTTTATTTATATCGTAGCTGCGTATCCTTTTCCTGTCGATAATTCTTTTGTCGATTTAACGTCTTAATTTTCGTTGTGTTCTGTTTATTTCAAGCGTTTTAATTATTCTAACTTATGCGATCAATTTTTAAAAATAATTTCATCACTTGCCGCGGTGAATAGCGGTGGTCTTCAACGTTTATGTCCAAATTTTTCGTCTAATTTGTAAAGTTTTCTGTTTTCGTTTTTTCTTCCTGAAGAATTTGTAATGTCCTTTTCTTCTTCGTTATGGAAAATAATTTAAGTAACAGTTAATAGTGGCAATTTAAGGTTTAATTGTAGTCCAATTCTACCTGTCTCTGTTTTTTTAAAAGGCAGAGCCATAAGTTTTATTCAGTGCCGGCTTTGGCCTCAAATGGTCGATCCAATTCACAGTGTAGATGATTTTGTTCGTGTGTTCGTATCCAGAGAACCCCAGTTATGGTTTTAGAGACTTAATGTGTGATCAAGTGAAATCCAGATAACTTTTTAGGTGTTTGTTTAATTTTAAAGTAAAGACAATAATGGCTTTCGTAACAATTTAAATTTTTGTTTTTTAAAAATTGTAAATTTTAGATTTTAACTTTAGCTGTCATCCTTATTGTTGTTTTAAATTTAATGTTAATTTATGACAGCTCGTTTTAGTATTTTTGATATTGATTTGTTTTGTTTTTTAAAAGAAGGTTAACCTCCATGCAATTTTGTAAGTTTTGTAGCAACAGAGTTTGTAAACAGATGTCACATATTTTTGTATTTTGTATATTTGAGGTAATATTTTTTGCGTTGTCTTATTATTGTAACTGTTTGTGGTAACACAACAATAAATGTTAAATTTTGTTTCTTAACATTTTATCTACTTTTTTTTAATAATCCCTTTTTTTAATAGTATCCCAAGTTATCGTTACAAAAATGTCGCCCAGATATGTTTTAATTTTTCAATAATTATTTCCCTAGTTACAACTAGCTGTTGTAATAGTTATAATTAGGCACCTCGAAGTGGCGCCCTATATTAAATTACTAGAGGTGTTTTCTGTTTATTTTTGTTTTGTTTGTCCCAAGAAATTATGTTAGTACCCCTTTTGTTTCTTTTTTTTCAGTTGCTTAAACCCCCCCCTTGCATTTACTTATCCACGACCCCAGCTCTCCTAACAAACCCCGAATGTCGTTCGCACAAATAGCGTTTATTTTGCTCGCCCTATCTCCACCCCCATAGTTTCTGTCCCCAATTATCTACCCCTCATATTAATACCAAATGTGGTTGGCAAAATATTATCGTTACAACGTGACCTGTAGTCTAGTCAGTTTATTCAGTCCTTTTGTACCTGTTAAATTTATTGTGAACGTATATGTTCTAGTTTGCGTTTTAATTGCAGTTGACAGTACTACAATAAGATATCCCAAGCAGTAGGTAAATATAAATTTATACAAAATCATGGAAAATTTTTAACTCGGCGTAAACGAGCATTAGATCTCAGTGAAGCATCAACAAGTGTACAGGCGAAATTGATTCCAAAAATAAAATCAAGAAAATATTCTTAAGAATACTTACATTTTGGGTTTACTTTTACTGAAGTAAATGAAGAAAATGGTCCTCCATTTATTATTTGCTCAAAAATTTTAGCAGCCGATAGCATGAAACCTAATAAACTTAAGAAGACATTTGTAAACACTTTATAGTGAGTACATTAACAGACCCTTATAATTCTTCAAGTTATAATTAAAATCACATGAAAACCAAAAATCATTAAAAAAAAACATTGACTTCATTGAATGAAAAAGCTTCACTTGCCTCTTACAAACTTTTATATCAAGTAGCCAGATGTAAAACCTCTCACACAATTGGTGAAGAGCTTATTTTGACAGGAGCAATTCAAATTGTAAAAAGAGGCATATGTCCAGCAGCAGACGTAACAAATGAAGTCTGTTTGATGGTGATGATAAATTGTTTTTGGAAAAGTTCTGGGAAGAAGATTAAGAGGAGGATCACCAACTAGATGGTCCGACAAAATTAGGAATTCAGCTGAAAACTCATTCTGCGAAGCTTTCAGATCAGCTGAAGATAAAGACCAATGGAGAAAAAATGTTAGAAAAATTGGAAGAAATCACGATTCTTAGTAATGGGGAAATGACAAAAGAGCGAGATCTAAAATATGGGCTCTTAAAAAATCGATAGGAGTAAAATCGAAGTCTTCGAAATGTGGGTCTATAGAAGAATTCTACGCGTGTCCTGGGCAGAACATAGAACAAGCCTATCACTACCGAAAGTGCTTTATATAAAAGACAGGCTATTAAAAAGTAAACCTAGCATACCTAATTTACTTCGAAGACAGAGCTAGAATTATGAGGACCATGGAACTATTAGTAGTAAAAGGAAAGGTAGAAGGTCAAAAACCAAGAGGAAAATCTCCAGCGTGATAGCCAATCAAATAAAGGCTCTGTTGGGAAAATCCCTACATCCCTAAATCCCTACAGCGATCCATATCGCACAGGATCGTAGCGAATGGAGATAGCAAGCTAATAATATTTAGAGTGTCATCACACCCTGACAAGCTTTTTCATCTGCTTCTGCAATGCGATAGCCATCTAAATATGATGCCTCTGTGGCCTTTTCATTGATAGTTTGAATTACATGCATCATAGTTTTTTGACTTTCCAATAACTGTTCTTTTTACGCAGAAAAAATTCTTTATTCTTATCTTTAGACTCAGGGTATACAGTTTATAAATGTCGGCGCAGCTTGGCAGGTGCCATGGAACTATTAGGAAACAGTTTACTACATAGGATGTAGAGAGGTGAGCCGTTGGAATCAACAAATCCGAAACTGATATATGATTCATCATACTTCCTTTTTTTCCTTTGAAACCTTGGAATTTGACGTTGTTGTATAATCGTCTTGATCGGTAATTGCTGTATACTCTGCGCGTACTGCTTTCGAACATTCGCCTTCTGTAGAAGATGTTGCTGCATCAAGTTTAACGACTTTAAGTCAACGTTCCATTCTTCTTTGTTAGAAAAAAACAAAATAACTCACGACCGTTACTGCAGAACAGTTTAGTCCAAAGAAGAATATGTACAACAGTAATACAATTAGCACAGCAGTAGAATAAACACTTTTTTTCTATAGAACGTACAAAACTGATACAATCAGAATACAGTAATAGAACAATAAACACTTTGTTTCTATAAATATTTTTATAGCAGGTAGGTACTTATCACTCCAAACGTTAATCGCCGACTTACCACCACTGACTAAGTGACAAGTGTCAAGTGTCAAGTGTAAAGGCGCGGTCGTCGAGGACTGCGCGCTCAAAAAAGATAGGGCAGTGGCAGGCATAGTAAAATTGTACAAGGCAACTATCTTCGTCTCGTGAATCGTGCTACGCCGCATCAGAACAGTCGACCAGAGAGATGTGTTCCAGAGTATCGCTAACCTGTTCCAGAAATGAACATATTGTTTTTAAAATATAAAATAAAAATGTAATTCTTTGACTTTTCTTAGTGTATCATAACTATAACAGACACTTTATCAAGTTTGAACGCGACATTTTTTCATAACGGTTTCTTTTACGTGTTATAAAGAAAGAGTACATTTGATATTGTATAGTAAGTTACGGCCGTGTTGGGCCTCTCTACTCTTAAAAGATTTAATTATAAATCGATAAACTCAAAAGTGATTTTATTTTTCTGGAGCTATATTTGCTCACATTAATAATCCTTATCCTTCAACGGTCACTGAAGAACCAAACCTATGGAGATGCATCCATTCACAAGTCCTTTGAAGTAAGGCTTGGAATCAAAAGATTTCTAACTCTCGCGATGTAGGTAGCCAGTTACAAGGCTCTACCTATACAATCTACATTTGATAAAAGAGATATTGATTTGATGAAAATATCTGTAAAAGTAAATGAAAATTTCTGATATTTTTGGGTCTGCAGCTTTCTTTCGAAATTTTTTGTTCTAAAGTACAAATATCTGATTTAAAAATATTGAAATAATAGTTTTGAGAATATTTTCTATATTACTACTTCTTAAATAAATTTGAATAAATTAAGGCTTAAACTAATTTAATCAAAAATCTAAAGTTGAACTTGTTTGGTTTTTAGACGTCTACGCCGTAAAATCTAGTTAACGTTTAACATCGTATGTTTTTATAAACCTCATTTGCAATATTTTTACCTTACTACCTTTTTAAATTGGCATTAAATAAAAAAGAAATACGAGTATTACCTAAACCTTGCCCTTTGAACATCTTAACAACATCAATTTGCTTTATGTAATGTAATAAAGAATGTAAAAACTTTGAACCGTCTCACACTTTTAGAGTGCTATTACGTACATTACATCTTTAATGCATCTGCCTGGTACAACAAAAACTTAATCTATGCAAATTCGTTTTTTACGTAAAAGCCCGCTATAAAAACACAACACCCACCTTAGCCACTTTATTTTTTTAACGCCGTTTTTAATATTCCTCAGTTTTATATGCAGATTCTTATGTTCTGATTTACGTTTCCGACGTTTCTGTTGAAAAATAGCCAACATAATTTCATTTTACAGGAAAAACTCATACCCAGGAGTTTTCCAGTGTTTCCTTTTCTGGTAGCCAATTACAAAAGGTTCGTGCGCTCTGAAGCGTGAATACTTATTTTCCGCAACAAAGAATACATTTTCCACGGTGATTACCGGAACATTCGCGTATAGCTGACATCTTACTTTCTAATAAGAACTTTTAATTGCTTTTTTTCGTTTTGTTTGTTCTCTATATCTTTTCTTATTATTTACCTGATCGGGTTTGCTCTAGATCGACAGTTTGATAAACGAAAACGATGGAATAATACGGTATTTTCCCCTATATTTCTTTTGTTCTCGATATACGATCCACTTCTGGACATGGGGCTAATTTGAGTTGTTTTCTTTTTTCCTACACGTAGCTTGCTGCTATAATTTTTGTTCAGTTAATTTAACTGTAGCATGTTTAGCCAGTTAAGTTTAAATGTATCTATGAAAATTTTAACGCAAGCATCTATCAAAGTTATCATTTATTAAGAGTTATGTATATCGTATTAGGGCCGTTTAGGGATACTAATATATTATCTAGTCTTCTTCTTCTCCTTCCTTATTATAAGCAATCTTGCTTGTTCATTGGCAGATTAATACCTCAATGGAAGGTTGTTACTCCATCTTTTGCGCGGTCTTCTGATACTTCTTCTGCCTATTGGTGACTTATCTCTTGCTATTTTGACGACACGGGACTCCTCCATTCTGGTTATGTTTTTATTCCATTCTTTTTTTCTATTTTGTGTCCATTTACTGTACGTTACATTTTCTTCTAATGTCTTTACTTCTCTCTCGATCTCTCAGCGTATTTCCTGTAACTCTTCTCAGTACACTCACCTCTGCCGTTTCCAGTAGCCTTTGCGTTGTGGCTGAGTCGGGTCTTGTTTCTGAGGCATATGTCAATATTGGTCTTACACTGGCTTTATAAATTCTTGACTTCAAATTCTCAGTGTCAATGTGTCTGTTTCGTCATATAGTGTTATTAAGGCATCCTGCCAGTCTATTTGCTTTTTGTACTTAATCTCTCTGTTCTTTGTCCATGTCTCCATAGCTATACACTGTAATTCCCAGGTATTGCATTCTCATTACTTGTTCAATACTGATGCCATCAATTTCTATTTTACATCTAGTTGGTTCTTTGCTAACTACTATTGTTTTAGTTTTCTGAAATGAGATTGTCTTTTAAATTCTTTTGCTCTTATGGGAAATTTGTGGACCAGTCTTTGCAGACTATCTTCATCTTGTGATGCTATCCATAGTTTTTGTAATATTTAGGGGAACTCCTCTATGATAGATAAGATGAATTACATCTTGAGTCTTACTCTGTCAAACGCTTTCTTTAGGTCAATCAGACACAGAAATGCTGGTCTGTTATACTCTTGTGATTTCTCAGAAATTTGTTTTCTAACGAATATTGCTTCTGTACACGATCTTCCACTACGATAACCCTGTTGTTCATCAGATAAACTTATCCTCTGATTAATTAGCACTTTTTCTGTTTTGGTTTTAAATGTATTTTAGGTAAGCTTTTTCATTTCTTTAGATTTTTTTACATTTTTCCTTTACTCCTGTTCAAAACTTGAGTTCTTTGCCTTGGGAGCGATTCATTTTTATTTATATTTCGTTCACTAAGAACTTCTTTGGCCGAGGCTAAGATATGAGACTTAATTTTTGCCCAGCTTTCTTCGACTCGATCAATTTCTGTGATATATGTACTTCTGCCTTTTTTTGGTTTATCTTTTTTGAAATAGGTATCTTTGTGGTATATTCTGGTGTTTTGTTATCACATATATGTTTTCATTAGGATTTTACACAATACCAATTTAGAATCGCTTCCTATTTCTGCTCATGTTAGTGCCCTTACATTTAAGATTTGAGAGGGCTGTAATTCTCTATTCGACAGAATATAGTCTATCATAGATATTTGTCCTCTACTGTTTTCAAAGGTGTATTTGTATTGTTCTTTGTGAGGGAAAATGTGTTATTAATACGTATCTCGTTTACGTTGCATAGGTCCGTCAGAAGGTCTCCGTTTCCATTTCTGATGGAGGTTAAACATGGGGGTTAAAATCAACCATAATAATTATATATTCATCATTTGGCGTCTCGTTTAATACAGTCTGAAGGTGTTCGTAAAAGTTTTCCCTTGTGGTGATATCTCTGTTGTTCTCTGGTGCATAGATTGCTATCACATTCAGAGGTTTGACATGTAGTTTAATTTTTACACTTACTATTCTTTCAGGGGTATATTTATATTTTTGTACTTGTGTAAAAATTGTTTGTGTACTAACAGGGCGACTCCTTCTTTGGCGCTGGTTTCTTTCTCAACCCCACTGTAAATCATCAGATAGCCATCTAATATAATGACCCTTATATCATTCGTGCTCCAAGGCATAATCCTGTTTTTATGAGCTGTATGGTTTTAAAGTCAGTATATCAATAGGATGCTTACCTGACTGTACACCCGTCCTCCTTTATCTAGGTTTGACACCGGCAACAGTTCTGTCGAGCTTCTCGATCCACCCAACAAAACTGAAGCCGGAGTAATATTATGTAGTAAAGTTCTCTAATACTAATAGAAAAATGGAATGCTTGAAATCTACCTAGTCATCTTATATTTTATAGATCTGGCAAAAGCTTACGGTGTTGCTCTTTAAAGAAGCTGTTTAATCTTTTGAGTAAGAATAAGTACAGTGTATCTTCAGACAATTTGTAATTTATATAAATAGGTGCAAAGTATAATAAAGACGGAACCAGAAAGTTACAGAACCATTCAAGGTGACAAAGATAATTAAGCAGGGGTGTTGTCATCGCCTACTTTGAATATCTAAGACCGTGGAAGGCTGAAAAATAAAGTGTAAAGAAATGAGGATAACAATAAATTAAAGATCGCTGCTTAAAAACGATATTTTTTGCAGATAGTTGGTTTATAATTGCCACTAGTGTGACTCACACTTTGTAAATATTTCCTTTCAGCCTCGATTTTTCTGATTATCCCGCTCATTAGCTCACACTTAAATCAACTAGGCTGCACCCTGTGGGAAATTTATCAATCTAGTGTCCCATTTTCGGTATGTAGGCGTTAAGGTATTTAAACTTTTCTACTCGTCTTAATTTTTCCCCAAGCAATTCGATTTTCCAAACCATTCCTGTTCCCCTCAACCATATATACTCTGTTTTCGACCTGTTAACCTTAATTCCTCAAATAGCCCTTCTTCAACCCTCTAACTTCTCCTCTAATATTTCTTTACTCTCCTTTACTAACAAGATATTATCCACAACGAGAATTGGCCAAGGAGTCTCATCTCTTACCTTCTTTGTTAGTACATTTGTAACAATTAAATTAAATATGGTAGGACTCAGTGAACGACTTCTACAGTTGATTTTACCGGGCAAGATTTAATGTAAGAGAGGCCCTGGACGTAGACGTATATCCTGGCTGGCCAATCTTAGGAAATGGACTGGTCTAACCTTAACTGATCTATTTCGAGCTGCTGTGAATAGAATAAGATGGGTCAATGTGGTCGCCAACATCTCTAGAAGATAGGCACATTTAGAAGAAGGACTCAATGAAGAACTTTGATGTAAGCCAAACGTCACTGGAAAACTTTCTGTAAATCCCATAGAAGTATTTAATGTTGTATTTATTCTCTTATACATACCATTCACCTTACGTACTTCTTATAAACCCATTTTTCTTTTAAACATCTTCATAGCTGTTGTCTAGGAATTGTGTCTTAAGCCTTCCCAAGTTCCATAAATGCCAAGTAAAATTCTCTTTTTTTCTTTCCGTATTTATCTATTAATTATCTATTAATGTGTGTGAGAACATGGGGGTAGAAGATTGTGAACAGAAACTACTGGGGGTAGAGGTAGGGCAAACAAAAAAATCGAAACTAGTGCGTACGACACTCAGGGGCATGTTGGAGTGCTGGGTCGTGGACAAGTTGAATAAAATTGGTCGGATTGGGGTATCTACTAAATGAAAACTTACGGGATACTAAAAGGGATACTTACATAAATCTCCTGGGTCAAAAACGAAATAAAATATGGCAGATAAGGTTATCTCTAGCTATTTATATTTGGACGCCGCTTCGAAGAAAACTTCCTGCTGGGAGAAAAAAAATTCTTCTTCCCTAAAATCAAAAATACATACAAGGGTTAGGAGACGTTTCTAAATTAAAACACAAAATGGATCAGACAAACAAATCAAACGTTTATTTTTGTCTCAAACAAACAGTTATCAAAAATAAAGATTACGCAAGAAGCATACTATATAACATAATACAAAATTTAACAAACCGTGCTTATTGCTAAAAGGAGATTGCTACAAAAATTTTGAAATAGTTCCTAGGTTATAATCTGGCCAAATTAGATTATCAAAAATTAAGGATATCCTTGTTATGAAAATATTGTAGAAATTAACCTTATATATGAAATATCTTTTTATATAATAAACAGATGAAATGCAATGCAAATTTCCCTTCGCGTCTCCGCAGCTAGTTTGTGGTCTACAAACTTAAACAAACAATATCCCTCTTGACCCTCGTTCTCAACGACAAAAAAATTTTGAAATATTTACTTTAAAATTGGGTAACTGGAATTTTTTTACCTCACAATACATACAGAGAATAGGAGGATTTTATACTACGAGATAAACAACACGCATTTTATTGATTATTTTTAACCGGAATAATTTTCTACTTGACAATGTAACAGAGACAAAAACATCTATATTTTGAAACAACTGAATACAAAACTTAAAACAGAATTTATACTATTATATATACCAAATATAAAACGCTACAATATAGGATTTAGATTTTTGCACCTTTACGATTGATATGCTTACGCCTAATGTAAGGGAACCATTTTCTGAATAATTTTTTAAACGATATATTAAACCAATGAGAAGTTATTAAATCCCAAATACCCTACGGGTGCAAAGAACGGTACCGATTTAAATCAATTTTATCACCAATGTATAAAAATGAGTGAAAATGATAAATTCTTTTAATAACAAATTAAAACTATTTGTGTTTAAGTAAATAGCATAAAAAATTTTAATGTACAACAAATAATGTTGAAACTATTTTTATTTATTTATGTTTTTTAATAGTTGTATGTTTGTCCTCGTTCTTATGCAAGCACCAATTCGGGTAGGCAGGCTCCTAAACAAATTGTTAACACTTTCTTATGGTAGGTTGTTTCATTATACAAGAGCAGCTTGTACTAGTGGTGCAGTATTTTGTAGATTATCCCTGTGAGCTTTAATTCTTCTTTAAAGCATATCCAACAAATTCTCTATAGAGTTAAGATTGGGAGACTAAGCAGGCCACTCCAGAACAGTAATATATTCTGCTTGTAGTAACTCTACTGGTATGTGGATGTGCATTATCATGCATGAAAATTAAATTGTCTTTTATTGCACCTCTCCAAAGCCTAACTACAGATTCTAGAACCAATGCAACATAACTGCCACCTGCTAAAGTTAGTTAGATGGAAATTAAAGAAGTTTTTCACCAATCATAATGCCCCAAAACATGACACTTCCTACTTTATGTCTGTGAACAGATTTGGCAGTTTCCGTTCTTGCTTGTCTTCCTCACTGCCTAAGTACAAGAATTTGTCGGTTATCTAATTTTATACAAATCCTGGATTTATCTGAAAATAGCACATTTTGCCAATTTCTCATGTTCCAGTTTTGTTGTTTAAGAAAGAAATTTAGGAAATCGATCTTATGCTTCCTAGATAGCTCGAGAACTCGTCACAGTCTTCTGGTTCATAGTCGTTGGCCACGAAGTATTTTTCTTATCGTTTCAACTAAAACACCTACACCTGTAGCTTCCAAACGTTGCATTTGGAACTGCGGGTGAGAAATTGTTAGGTCTCTGCTAGTTACTTAGACAATAAAATGATTGTGACGAGCTGTTATCACTTTTTGGCGACTTTGTCTTAGTCTGTTCTTAAGCGTTCCTAATTTCTGATAGCCCTATGTATATCACTAATAATCATTTATTATACCCTAAAAGCAACTTTAATTATAAATCTATTTTCCGTTTAATTTGTACCAAATATTATTTAAACGGAATGATTTCTAATCTCTAAAAACGTATTCGAATCGAATCTTGCCATATATTTTGGAAGATTTATTTATTTAGATAGATTAAGAGCAATGACCGAATTGCAAATGCCTAATGAACCGGAAAACGGAGTTTCTGAGAAACTCCAGCAATTGCGTCTTTGGCAAATTAAAAAAAGAGCTTCTTCGTTCCTTTTTCTTTAGTACATAATTTCCAGTGTGTCTGGCAACGAAAATGACACAGAAAACATCTTATCCAATAAATCAAGGGCTTTGTTTTTCCGCACGTCCAGTTCCAATTTCTCCATCGATGCTTCCGGTGACGGCAATCTCCAGTTTGGCTCCGTGATCGGCCTCCAGAGGACCATGAGATATATCGTAGAAAGACTATTTCAGCCAACGAGGTCTCCGACGAACACTGGAATGCAGCACACCGGAGAAGAGCTGTATAATTTTCAACTGAAATAAATGATTGTTAGGATTAAGGGATTTATATGGTTATACAAAGTATTGTATCATTTAAAAACATAAATTAGATATTTGATTATTAGATTTAAAATAAAAATAGGTGAATTATTATCTATGCGGTATATTAATATTAATAAACATATAAATAAATATTTTAAAAAGAGTTAATAGTAAATAAAAACTTCTTTTATAATATTATTTCTGCTTCGAAAATCGTTTTCAAAAAATATAGTTTTTTAATTGCGCGAAAATGTATAACCAAGTTGATATTAGGGTATGTATGAATTTCAAATATGATTTTTTTGAACATCACATTTATTTACAATCTGTAATTGGGATTACAATAAGTAAATTGTTTAATTAGATTACAAGAAACTTGTATGAGACTGTCCAGTGACAATAACCTGATAAATCGTAATTTTAGTAACAAAATTATTTGTGACTCTAATATAATGTTTATAATAAATAAAAAAAATTTAAGGTGAAAAAGACAGCAAATATTTGATTTCACGCAAACAGCGCCTTTGTATCTGTTGATACGTATTTCGACCTAATAGGTCTTATCAGAACAGTTATTCAAAGGTGTTCTCAACGTGAAAGATCAATATTTTCTGTCTTTTAAGAAGCAACAATAACATGGCTTCGATACGGACGCACTAGCGACATCTAATTTAACAATCGTAAAATAGTTTCGAAACACAATTCAGATTTCTGCTTTTATCTGTGCTTTCTAAAAATTGCAAAGCAAAACAGACGTTGATAAAGGTGTTAAAAGAGACGTGGGGAATCTAAAATTTGCATTCCACGACACATCTTTTCAACTAAGCAGAAATCCTTAGCGAATTGGTTTCTAGTACTCGTACAGAGTAAATCCGAAAAAAGTGAAAAAGACAGCAAATATTTGATTTCACGCAAACAGCGCCTTTGTATCTGTTGATACGTATTTCGACCTAATAGGTCTCATCAGAACAGTTATTCAAAGGTGTTCTCAACGTGAAAGATCAATATTTTCTGTCTTTTAAGAAGCAACAATAACATGGCTTCGATACGGACGCACTAGCGACATCTAATTTAACAATCGTAAAATAGTTTCGAAACACAATTCAGATTTCTGCTTTTATCTGTGCTTTCTAAAAATTGCAAAGCAAAACAGACGTTGATAAAGGTGTTAAAAGAGACGTGGGGAATCTAAAATTTGCATTCCACGACACATCTTTTCAACTAAGCAGAAATCCTTAGCGAATTGGTTTCTAGTACTCGTACAGAGTAAATCCGAAAAAAGTGAAAAAGACAGCAAATATTTGATTTCACGCAAACAGCGCCTTTGTATCTGTTGATACGTATTTCGACCTAATAGGTCTCATCAGAACAGTTATTCAAAGGTGTTCTCAACGTGAAAGATCAATATTTTCTGTCTTTTAAGAAGCAACAATAACATGGCTTCGATACGGACGCACTAGCGACATCTAATTTAACAATCGTAAAATAGTTTCGAAACACAATTCAGATTTCTGCTTTTATCTGTGCTTTCTAAAAATTGCAAAGCAAAACAGACGTTGATAAAGGTGTTAAAAGAGACGTGGGGAATCTAAAATTTGCATTCCACGACACATCTTTTCAACTAAGCAGAAATCCTTAGCGAATTGGTTTCTAGTACTCGTACAGAGTAAATCCGAAAAAAGTGAAATACTAGAAACCAATTCGCTAAGGATTTCTGCTTAGTTGAAAAGATGTGTCGTGGAATGCAAATTTTAGATTCCCCACGTCTCTTTTAACACCTTTATCAACGTCTGTTTTGCTTTGCAATTTTTAGAAAGCACAGATAAAAGCAGAAATCTGAATTGTGTTTCGAAACTATTTTACGATTGTTAAATTAGATGTATTGTATTGAATTTACAAGAACAGGCAGGCTTCGTTAAGGGTAAAGGCACAAGGGAGCAAATTCTTAATATGCGACAACTCATTGAGAAAGCACGAGAATTCAAAATTCCGATGATCATCTGCTTTCTGGATTATCAGAAGGCATTTGACTGTGTAAACTGGACAGTTTTGTGGAAAGTTCTACATGAGATGGGGGTTCCTGATCATCTGTCAGCTCTGGTAAAAAGTCTATATGAGAACAGTGAAACCAGAATAAGAATTGAAAATCATAAGTCCGATCCTTTTAAAATAGGCAGAGGAGTCCGACAAGGATGTATTCTATCTCCAAGTCTTTTTAATTTCTATGGGGAATATATAATGAGAAAAGCACTCGACAAATGGAATGGCGGTATTTCTATAGCAGGAAAAAAGATCTCAAATCTCAGATATGCAGATGATACAACATTAATAACTGCATCCGAAGAAGAAATGTCCAGCCTGCTGCAGCTAGTGGAAGTCGAAAGCAATAGATGTGGTCTCAAGATCAATAAACAAAAAACAAAAATTATGATAGTAGACTATTCAAATTCACTTCAGACAACAGGAGCCTTGGACCAGTTTGAAGTGGTTAACGAGTTCAATTATCTAGGATCCTACATCAATAATACAGGATCTTGTGAAACAGAAATACGTAGGAGAATAGGCATGGCTAAAAACGCTATGAGTCGATTATCAAAAATCTGGAAAGATCGCGCCTTGTCGAAGAACACCAAAATAAGATTAGTACGTGCATTAATTTTTCCCATATTTAGTTACGGATCCGAAACATGGACAATCAAATCGGACGACAGAAAAAGGATTGACGCTTTTGAAATGTGGTGCTGGAGAAGAATGCTTCGGATCTCATGGACGGAACACAGAACAAATCACTCAATCCTCCAAGAGCTTAATATTCAGACTCGACTTTCGTCTATTTGCCTCTCCACCGTCTTAAAATTTTTCGGCCATATTGCAAGAAGAAGTGATGATAATCTTGAGAGACTTATAATTTCGGGAAACGTTGAAGGGCGCAGAAGTAGAGGTCGCTCACCTATTCGATGGACGGATCAGGTACAGAAAGCCAGTGGAAAAACATTTTCAGAATCCATGAGGGAAGCTCAGGACAGAAGCCGATGGAAAGAGATAGTGGCTCGTATTATAGGGAATCACGACACTCAGCAATGAGGAAACGACTGAGGAGAGGAAATTAGATGTCGCTAGTGCGTCCGTATCGAAGCCATGTTATTGTTGCTTCTTAAAAGACAGAAAATATTGATCTTTCACGTTGAGAACACCTTTGAATAACTGTTCTGATGAGACCTATTAGGTCGAAATACGTATCAACAGATACAAAGGCGCTGTTTGCGTGAAATCAAATATTTGCTGTCTTTTTCACTTTTTTCGGATTTACTCTGTACGAGTACTAGAAACCAATTCGCTAAGGATTTCTGCTTAGTTGAAAAGATGTGTCGTGGAATGCAAATTTTAGATTCCCCACGTCTCTTTTAACACCTTTATCAACGTCTGTTTTGCTTTGCAATTTTTAGAAAGCACAGATAAAAGCAGAAATCTGAATTGTGTTTCGAAACTATTTTACGATTGTTAAATTAGATGTCGCTAGTGCGTCCGTATCGAAGCCATGTTATTGTTGCTTCTTAAAAGACAGAAAATATTGATCTTTCACGTTGAGAACACCTTTGAATAACTGTTCTGATGAGACCTATTAGGTCGAAATACGTATCAACAGATACAAAGGCGCTGTTTGCGTGAAATCAAATATTTGCTGTCTTTTTCACTTTTTTTCGGATTTACTCTGTACGAGTACTAGAAACCAATTCGCTAAGGATTTCTGCTTAGTTGAAAAGATGTGTCGTGGAATGCAAATTTTAGATTCCCCACGTCTCTTTTAACACCTTTATCAACGTCTGTTTTGCTTTGCAATTTTTAGAAAGCACAGATAAAAGCAGAAATCTGAATTGTGTTTCGAAACTATTTTACGATTGAAAAAAAATTTAATTTAAAATTTTTAAAATCTTGTTGGTAGATCGGTTGGAGTAAGACGCTTTGGAATTCTGTTTGCCTGGGGCCTTTTAAGGTTCTTCGCTAGCCTGTGGGGTGGTTTCGCAGTCGTTTGTCATAGTTTTGGGAGTAACTGGCCATTTTTTTTTGACAGTTTTTAACTGAAGATCGAGATTGATGGATTCATTGGGCATGTACCTCGGTGCATTTGTGATAATGCGAAAGGTCTTCGATTGGAATATTTTCAGTATGTCGATATTGGATTTTAGTCGATATGATTAAAATATTGATTATTTTTATTCCCTTTACCTCCGTTGCTGATACGCTCATGGTCGTGTTCGTAAATGAGTTGTTGAATTTTATGGAAAACTGCCGAAATATTGCAAAAGAATCTACCTGTTTGTTTAGAGACGCCGGTTTGGTTAATCCTTAGGTAATCTCTTTCCGGTTTAGCGTCTGTTTCTTTTGGATAAATTCTGTAAATATCGTCGCGGGCACGTTGTAATGTTTTCTTTCTATAATACCTAATCCAAAGGATTTTAATTTTCTCATGTCCAATTGCTGGACAGAATATTTGCTCAGATCAATTGCTCAGAAATACATACAACTGTCCTATCATTTTTTGGTGGGAGATACCTTAACCTTTTTTTTTGTAGTTTGCTAAAGTTTTGCAGAAAAAAGACTACTTCTGAGTGGGCACTCGTTACGTAAAGATTTACTTCTCGTGGGGCTTTCTTTGAGAACAGACGCTTCGCTCATATTATCGTCCCTGTGTTACCGTACCGTTCTCCGTGCATTTTTCTTTCTAAGTGTGGAAACACTTGTATATTTGAGTTTAGATTAAATATTGGTATAGAGTACCTTTTAATTAACTTCAATATTAATTTTAATTAACTTCAGTGCTCGATACACGTTAAGTATTATAGTAAAGTAAATTAACTTCAGTGAATTAATGCAACAGTTATCAGGAATTACTGTAAGTTACCATAATCTTATCATCTCCACTTATCTAGGCAAATCATATGGTATGGTATCATATTATTTTCAATCATCTGGGCGAATTTAAGTTCATCCATGTCTTCACCTGTAGTTGAGAGTAACTACTGATTTTTGCATTCCATTTAAAGAACATTCAATATTTTCTTACAAACTTTACATCAGCTACAAAGAAATTTCAATAAATACTAATTATTTTAGTTCTCAATCATTAAATAGCAGTGCGAGATAGATAATTAACTAGGACCAAGTGCGGGTTGGTTAAATTTTTATTTCTTTAACCTTTTGTATTCTTGTAAATTTAGATTTGATTAATTTTTGTTATTTGCTATAATTGTTATAGATTTTTAACCCAGTATTTTGAAAGATGCCCATTAAACAGCAAAGAGAGACTTTCTTTAATCAACGTTAGTAGAATATTTTTATATAGCTTTAGACTCTCTTATCTAATAATTGAATCTGTGCATTGTTATATTGTTGTATTTGTAAAGGTATTACTCATATTATTCATATTACTGCTTATTTTTATATGTAATACACCATTTCATAATTGATGGTGTGTTTTTGTTACTTGTGTGTACATTGAGCTACCGATACCATTGTATTGTTGAATATATTGTTTTTGTTTTATGTATGCATTTTATTTGTCGACTCCTAACAAGTTTCCTGATATAACAATAACTCTGAATATTTGCTTTTTACCTTTAATTATTATTATACCTTCGACTAGAAGAAAGATCAGGCTGATTAAGTTTCGTGGGTGCACGGAATCCACCTAATATATTTATTATTTGTTTATAGAATGTGTTGACCAAATTTATTTAATAATTAACTGTTGATATCTTTCCTTGGATTTGGTCTCATAACCTAAATATCTTTTCTTGTCTCTTTTCTGTTCTAAGGTTTCTTAATTTTCTCCTTAAACCCCAAAAAATTGAGTGGCGCCCTGTTTCTATCTTATCTTATCTTTGGTAATTTTACCCATCTATCTTTTTCTTTATTTCTATATCTTTATCTTGTCTAATCTTTACTTATTTCATCCGTTGCATCCATTCCCGGTTCCAAAAGCTAGTTTCGAATCCACGACTTGCTCTCCATCAACCATCTGGCTGCCGTCCGCAGTGTCTCCATTGGTGACCTTTCTAGCACCATCCAAAAAGTTTTCCGAGGTTACGATACGAGGATTTTATTGTACAAATTCAGTTGTGATCTTTTTCCTATAAACCAGTAAATTTTACTGAGTTTCAGACCCAACTGTTGTCTTTTCGTGAATATGTGTTTCTTCCACGTTAATCTGCGGTCCAGGTGCATATCTAACTATTTTAGATCATCCTTTTGTTGTAGTATTTGGTTATTTAATGAGACGGTTGGGCATGTACGTTTTCGATTAGTGAACGTTATATGTACTGACTTGCTTTCGTTTTCTTTAATTCGCCATGTTTGTAACCAAATCTTTATTTTATCGAGGTTGATCTAGAGCAGTTGTCAGGCGATATACAGGTTTGAGTGAGCCGCAAGGATTGCTGTGTCGTCTGCGTATGTGGCTGTGACAATGTTTTGACTCGTAGAAAGATCTGCTGTATAAAGTAGGTAGAGAACAGGTCCAAGGACACTACCATGGGGTATTTCAGCTTTAATTGAATATAAGTTGTGCACTAATCCTTTACTTTTACAAGAAAATGCCGGTCGGAAAGATAGGACTTGAGGATTAGAAAGTAGTGGAGAGGCAGGACTTGTCTTATTTTGTATAGCAGGCCAGTCAGTGTGCCAAACTTTATCAAACGCCTGCGAGATAACAAAAAAAGGCTGAAGAACAGTATTTCTTCTCTTCTAAGACTCTGTTTATGGAATTGCAGATTCGGTGAATTTGCTCAATGTTAGCATGCTGTTGTCTAAATCCAAACTGGTGGTTGGGTATTAGGTGCTGTTGTACGAGGATTGGCTGTAATCTGTCAAGTAGTAGTTTTTCAAAAAACCTTTGACATCACTGAAAGTAGACTGATAGGTCTAAATGACTTAACTTCTACAAGTTTGCCTGGTTTGGATATTCCACAAAAGGGGATAGTAACCAGTTTTTAGGATATCGTTAAAAATCTGTGTTAATATTGCACTCCTTTCTTGAGAAGTTCTTTTAGAATTCTTGCAGTGATTAAGTCGAACCCTGGGGACTTCTTCGAATTAAGATCTATTTGGATTTTATCAAATTTGATGGATTGACATGCTTGATCTCGATCATGTAGACAACAGCATAATTATGGTTGATAAGAAAAATGGTAAAGTAACTATCTATTCGCTGTGAGCTTCGCCGGTAGCGCTATCTCGCGGTTTGAAACTTGTACTTTTCTTGTAAAATCGGTGTAAGTGAAATATGACAAAACGAGAAAAATAGATATTTATCTAATAATACAAAATTATGAACTAAAATATTATTGTAAACTGATTACTGAACAAATATACAGAATTAATAGTAAAAGTAATTACGCCTTTTTATTTTATTCATTATAATTTTAATATTTAAGATATAAGTTCCTGCGACTGGATGACTACTTACCAAAGAGGCCATGGAGAAAAAGAAGAAGTTTATGTGAAAATATTTAATGGTTAAAGGTTACCTTTACCTCTCGTAACCATAATACTATGACTAAGAAGATAAGATAACGCATAAGTCGTGACGTCATTGGAGAGTTGCACGTTCGAAATGTCAGTTTTTTGTGTGTATCAATAAATATTCTTTAATAAATAGTTTGGAGATATCCTTATGTGTACGATTATTGTAATTATTAAACCTCTTAACTTATCTTCGTCTAGTAATTCCATCACAGAATGCATACAAATCCCATTTAACTTTAACAAGAATTCAAATTCTACTCTCCAATGACGGCATGCGTGAACACGACCGATTTTGTGCTACGGGAAGATCCTATCTTGTTAGTCATAGTATCATGCTTGTAACGTTGTAATTCTTGTTTTCATTTTGCATTTTCATTCTGTTTTTGCTGTTATTTTTTGTGTGCTTAGGCCTTAGTGCTTAGATATCAATCTATTTTAATTTGATCAAAATGGATAATAAACATTATACTGGTTTTAATATCGCATGATATCCCATTTTAACCAGCTACACCAAAAATCTTATTGATAGCAATAATCCATTTTTCTCTTTGAACTACATATTTTATGCTTGGCAACAGGAAATGAATAAAATTTACAATCACTTGCTCAATACAACAGCTGCTATATCTTTTTCTTTTTGAAAAATCCATAGTCGCCATTATTTGAATGTTTACAAGTTAAATCCACAAAACTGCCACTAACAGCGTTGGTGAAAACTGTCAAATCCCCTCTACTCATCGGCTCACAGCGAATATAGTTATCTGTATTTTTAAAATTTGAATAATATTTTTAAAATTAAATAAAATGATTTTATTATTTACTTATTATTTATATGTTATACAAATTATATTACATTAAAATAATTTCATAAATTATTATGTTTGCTTTTAACGTAATCTGCTAACGTATTAAGAAAGCATACGTTGCTTACTTCTGACAAACCTGTCAAATGTTTACGAACTGTTAAATTATTAGTAAAATATAAATAAATTCATAATTCAAATTTAATTATTTTAAATATTAATAAGATGTTTAAAAATAATTGTATTTATATGAAATTATAAATACAATTATTTTATAAAGAAGAAATATTATAAAAATTTAAACAGATGATTCAATATTATTATTAATTCAGATATTCTTTTAGTTTTTACTTCTCATTTAATGTCTTCTGTATTTTGTTAGTTATTTATAGTTAGTTATAAAGAAAAAAAATAATACAACACAAGTATAGAAGCTGATATCGAAAAATGCTTGTTGAAAAATATGTTTTTTTGGTTCTGTCAGATTCAATAATTTTTGGTTTATTTGAGAATTTTAAATGTCATTAGTTTTCATCATTTGCACGATCTGAACTGTCATTCAGCTTTAATTGTCACGATGGTTTGCAGTATACCTGAACGCGTAAAGATCATTTTTCACATTTGCCTCCCAGAACCAGTGTTATTTACGAAAAGCTCAAATATTTCATGGACAGCATCCTAACAAAAATGTAAGTCACGTGTATGTCCGCGATTTAGTTGAAAAATTTAGAGAAACGGGATCAGTGCAAAATAAAAAAAATTGTTGCTCCAAGTTTACTGAATAACGCATTCTAAATTGAGGTCCTTTGAAATTTTGCAATAGAGCCTACTGCATGATTACGTCAAGTATCTGCAATGACAGGACTTTTACACGGATCGGTTAGAACGGTGTTGAAATTATATAAGTTTCACCCGTACAAAACACAAATTCTTTAAGAACTAGGCGATTATGTTCCAGACCGACGAATTGAGTTTTATGAACTTATGACTAAAAGAATTTTTTTATGCTGAATGGTAATGTAAATAAATAAAACTGTCGGTACTAATGTGAAGCAAACCCGCATCGATCCAGAGCAGGTCACACTCAATATCCTGAAAAACTGAATGTTTGGGCAGGAATATTAGGCGATGCTATAGTTGGCCCCTTGTACATACTAGGCAATTTAAGTGGCGACATTAATCTCGATATGCTAGAAAACACCATCGAACCTTTAATTGTGTATGAAGTATTAGAGAACCAAAGGGACGATTAAGGCAACCTAGTTCTAGACGAAGATTTGCTGCCCTTCCAACAAGACAATGCACCCCTCACTATGCAGCTCCAGTTAGGCACTGGTTGGATACTAATTATTCAAACAAATTGATTGGAAGGAGAGGTTCTATTGAGTAGCCACCAAGGTCACCAGACTTACCTTTACCTGACTTTTTTCCATAAGGTTACCTCAAGTCAGTTGTTTATAAAACTCAATCTGTGTCACTTGTGGAATAGCCAGAAAGAATTACGCAAGCACGTCGCGCTATTACTACGACAACATTTGCCAAAGGTCGTGCAGAATATGAAAATAGGCTGAAACATTTACTTAATTGACATTTTTAACAAATTTATAGTTCAACAAAAACCTCATTAAATTTTCCATTTAAGCCAAAGTTTCACAATTATTACTTTATTTATTCCACTTTTTATAGTTTTTTTAATGATGTATCACAAGTAGGGGTTTGTAATTTAAACATTTTTGGTTGTATTAGGTGGGTCGTAGGGGGTTGATGGGGGTGAGTTCTCTTTCATGTAATTTAAGTTTCCCCTTATTATCCTAGAAACGGTTTCAAGCATTTTTCGGTGTACACAAATACCTGATATACGAGTTCTTATGGAAGTATTACAGTCCCTGGCAAATAAAGTACTATTAAATAAAATTACATGTAGTGATTAGTATACAAATTTAAAGCATTGAGGAGGTGGTTTATTAAATTTTAAATTGGTGAATATACCCATTAATGGAACTAAATATATGATATTTATCTTATAATAAAATATACATAAATAGGTATTAGTATAATCTTAAAATTTAAATATATTATTTCCGTTTTATTAACGCTAATTTATGCAGTCAATAAAATATTTTGAATAACATAAAATATAGAAGAGCATTAAATATTTAGTACTTATAATAATTTTGCCACAAACTGAACAATAAACTTTGTCCATTTTCATAAAAATATCTTTGTGAAGTTTAATTCAAGTAGCAATACTGGTTATTTTCAAAATTTTAAAACAAAATAGTTAACAAATTAAGCAAGCTCGGCTGACAATGCTTAAATTTTTACTTTTACTTTTGAGAACTAAATAATTTGCAAAACGACAATTATATTCGTAACCTATGCAATAAACTTTTAAAATACCCTTTTATTACTGGATGATAATAGGTTACCTGCTGCAGCTATACCAAGAAAATTAGGTAGTAACTATAATTACTATCGATAATATTGAAGACTGAAATATTAAAATAAAATGAACATTGGAATTTCCAGTTATTTAGTCATACCATTACCCATGGCACCCCATGGTTAGATAAATATTATTTAAAATCCGCAATTCGAAATATGTAAATTATTTTTGTATTTTATGCAATTTTTTGTTTAAATATGCAAAATCTCCAGATAATTACATAAGGTATGCAAAATATGAAATGTACGCATTTTGCATATTTGCTTAAGTTTAGAATAAAATCTTGTTGGTGGATGAGCCTTGGATTTTCTTAAAAGATTCTTCCAATGTTATCTATTCATAGATTTCATTTTTATTCATGTTTTTTTCATGCCATTATTTTCAGTGCCTATAGATCTGCTTCTACATTATCAGTAATGCATTTTTTGTCTTCCACGTATCTGTGTGCCACAGGTTTTTCAAACATCGATTTTCGGACGGGGTATTTACCTTTCATCTTTAATACATGCTCCACCTATTTTATTCTGTTGATTTTAACCCTTTATGTGATATTTGGTTTTCTGTAAAGTTGGTACAGCTCAGCTTAAAATCAAAAAGTTTTTTCTTTAATATATTGTCATTTGTCATTTTTAGGACTTTTCTTTTAAAAGTTTCGAGTGGATTCTTATCTTTTTGAGTAATCCACGTACACGTTTCTGACCACCTGGTTTTATATAGTTTCACTTTATGAGTTAATGTAATTGATATATAAAAAAATAAGTAAAGACATAAAATTTAAAGTATTAAACGCAATATTTGTACTATTAGCATATGCAAGTAAAACAATAGTAGGTGAATAATAAAAAAATATATAAATTAAAGCAGTGGTGAAAATTAATAATTGAGAAAAATTGCAAGAAAACAAAACTTATTTATACAAAGAGCTCCTCCTCTCCAATTGCACTACAGCCCAAATCGAGCCTCGGCCTAATTATGTTTCCAATCTTTCCAGTCCCCCGTCAATCTTCTCCAAGTTCTCACATGTAGCAAATTTTGCGCATCTGCTGCCACTTTAGCCTCTTACCTTTTTCGTGGCCTTCCTTTTGGTCTTGCGCCCTGAATTTTACTATCTAAGACTCTTCTCGGCAATCTTTTGCCTTCATTCTCATTACATGACCATGAAGGTCTCTTAATTATAACGAATTCTGAGATTGGTGTCTCTTTGAACAGTTGGTAGAGTTCATGGTTATATCTGGATCTTCATACTCCATTTTTATTAATAGGTCAAAATATCTTCCGTTCCTTAGGATTTTTATTTCAAACATTTCCAGCATTTTTCGTCTATTTTCTGTCATCACCAATGTCTCGCATCCATAACGTACTATTGTTCTGATAACAGTTTCGTAGACCTTGATTTTTGATCTCTGGTGTATATTTTTGGAGCAAAACATATGGGCAAGTGAAAAATAAGCTTTGCTTACTTTCACTATTCTTCTTTAAATTTTTGATTCTTCTGTTCCATCCGTGCTTAATGCAACTCCCAAATATGTGAAACCTTCTGCTGTTTCAATATTGTCATCTATTTCTCTAGCTCTTGCTTGTGTTAGCTTTTTTGTCTTTTAAATATTTATAATTAGGCAGAATTACGTAGGATTGTTACGTAGGGAAATAAAAGTCTAAAAAGTAGTTTAGTAAGGTAAGTGTAAATCTGGAGCAAGTGTAACCTATGAGTTTATTTGAATATTATAAATGAGTTACCGTAGTGACGTCTGCAAAACAATAGTGACATTATAACAGCTGTGTTTCTTTAGTTTGGAATATTAACTGTTACTACTGGTTTTCAAGCTCACCATAAGCAGTTCTCACCTAGTAGCTGGAAAGTAGGTTTATAGTTTATAATTAGACTTGGTCATTTCTGTTTTTTGGGGTATAAAAATTTGGTAAGTAGTAATAATTTGGCGGGAAAGTGTAACCGGTAGCATATGGGAAAGTGTAAACCTGCATGTTATACCTTAGAGGAAGTAGGTAGTGTTTATTAATATTACATAAGTACTTAATAAACAGTACCTACGTTCTCTAAGGTACAGAATCAGAAATAAATTTTAGGCCGTCCGATTCCGCTTCCGCTACATTCAAGTCACTTTAGATCGTTACAAAATAGATGGGATTAACAGCTTGTGAAGTGGTAAAGGCAAAATTATGGGAAAAATACTTCCAAAACGTATGCTTTCCACTGTAATATGTAACATATGGACTGCAATCGATTCCGATATCATAAGAAATGGTTTTCAAAAAGCTGGTATAGTTCCATCAGTTGAGGCGATTCTTTTTCTTCTTTATGTGCCGTCTTCTATCGAAGGTTGGCGACCATCATACGATAGGTTTCTCTGTTTTGTGCCGCATGAATTATGTTCGCAGCTTCTGGTATTTGAAACCATTCTCTCAAGTTTCTCAGCCAGGATTTCTTCTTTCTGCCCAAACCTCTTCTACCTTCAATCTTGCCTTCCACGATAAGCTGTAGCAGACTGTACTTATCATTACGGAACACATGGCCCAGGTATGACGCTTTCCTCCTATTAACAGTTGTTAACAATTCCACCTCTTTACCCATTCGTCTTAATACCTCTGTGTTGGTCACTCTGTCTGTCCAAGGTATTCTCAGTATGCGTCGATACAGCCACATTTCTAGAGCCGCTAACTTCTTTATAGTTGCTGCTGTTAACGTCCACCCTTCTACGCCGTAAAGTAGCGTAGAGAGTACGTAGCATTTCGTGGCGCGCCATAAAATAATATAGTTGAGGCGATAAACAGATTAAAACAAAGTGTACAGTGTAATAGAAATAAAAAATAAAACCTCAAACCAGTTAATAGATCCAAATATAGAAAAAGCCAAAGTGGTGCAAGCCAATAATTGACGATTAAGAAGAGTCAAAAACAAATATTTGATTCCGGTGAGAGTGATCTTGAAAACGAACTTAAGTTACAAGAACAAGAGAATTATTTCATGGAGTCCGTAAATAGAAAAATTTCAAAAATCAAGGCTGGGCACTGGGTGCTTTGTATGACTGCAAGTAAAAAAATAATATGTTGTTCAGGTTGTAGATAGGATTTCGAAGGAAGATGGATCATATAGCATAAAATTAGCAAGGCGAGCTTCCAAAACTATTTCGACCTTTAGGTGGCCAGTAGTAGATGATATTAGTGACTTTGCAGCAAGTGACATGGTTTTATGTTTAGCCGTTTACCCGTAGAAATAATCAGTTAACATTTGCAGTAGATTTTCGTTATCATCATCACGTAGCGCTATAACCCTGGGTGGGTCCTGGATGACTGTACAACTTTTTTTCAATTTGTTCGGTTTTCCATCAACCTAGAGTCAAATGGAATGTTCATTTTCCGGAGATCTGCTTGGATGTTATCTCCATCGCATTCTGGGACGTCCGAGTGGTCTTTTGCCTGTGAGAATCTCCTCCCATACCAGTTTTACCAGTCTTTTGTTATGCAGTCTGTGCACGTGGCCTGCCCATCTTAGTCGCTGTGATTTAATTTCTTGGACAATATCGGGGTCGTTGTAGAGTGCTTTTAATTCGATATTGGTTCTGATTTTATACTGGTTTGTGGTGATGTCATGGTGAGGTCCGAAAATTTTTCTAAGTATTTTTCGTTCAAAGCGTCTGAGCTTTTCTTCGTTTGCTTTGGTTATGGTCTACGTTTCGCATCCGTATGTTATTACAGGTCTGACGATGGATTTATATATTTTGATCTTTGAATTTCTTGTGAGATTTTTTGATTTTATGAGCTTATCCAGTGCAAATAGACATCGGTTTGCAGATTGGATTCTGTCTTTTATTTCTTCAGTAACATCGTTGTCAGCTGTGATTACGGCCTCCAGATACTTAAAACGTTGTACTCTTTCGAAATTGAAGGTGTTGACCGTCACATTTTGTCCTATTATGTCTCTTCGTGTTGTTCTATTTATACACATATATTTCGTCTTCTCTTCATTAATCTTCAGCTCTATTTCACTTGTTGCTCTTTCCACCTTGTTGAAAATGTCTTTTGTGGATATGATGGAGTCTCTAACGAGATCTATGTCATCTGCATATGCGAGACCTTGAACCGATAGCAATTCTGTTTTTTTATTTCGACCGACCTCATGGCTTTCTCGAATACAAGGTTAAAAACTAGTGGAGATAAATCATCACCCTGTTTAAGTCCACTGTTGATTTCAAAGCTGCCAGATAGTTTATTATTTACACGTATTTTAGATATTCCACCCTCCATACAGACTTTTGTCATCCGAATGAGTTTCTTTGGTATTGAGAACTCCGCCATGACATTCCATACTTGGCTTCTTTCTACGCTATCATATGCCTGTCGAAAGTCTATGAAAAGATTGTGTATGGGTCTGTTATTGTCCCATCCCTTGTCTAGAATTTGTCTCAGCGTGAATAGTTGGTCTACTGTTGATCTCTTTGCCCTAAAGCCGTCTTGATATTCGCCTAGGACATTTTCAGCATAAGGGATTAGTCTACTAAGAATGATTTTGATACCTGTGAACTGTTATTAAACAAGAATAATTTCTCGTTTAATTTTTAAAGTTATCTGTTTATGTTATGTAAAATTATTTAGTAGTTAGTCGCTTTTGATTTAATAAAATGCTTCGATACACGTATGTACGAGTTCGATTCGTTAAGCGAAATTTTAAGGACTGTCTCAAATATCTCGATTACAGCCAAAATGTTCGCGTGGAATTATGGTTTATTTACACTTACCCTAATTTATTCTATAATCAGGAAAAGGTTAATAGTTTACATTTGAACCATATTACGGAGATGTGTAAACCAATGGATATGTATTCGATTTTTTTTTGTGTACAAAAATAATAGGACTAATATTGTTTTTGTAATTTACATATATATTGTGATTTAACCCAGATTCTGTTTGTATAAAATGAAATCGATTCGGTTAAAATTTTAGTTTTCAGCTTCACTTTTACAATATGTACAGAAATTATATGTCACACTTACCACAGTTAACCTTATGTGTTTGACAAGAATGAAGGTTTTTCGTTTTTATCTATTGTCGCTACAACTTTGAATGTGACATTTTCCGAGGAATTACAAATTGAGCTAGATTTATTATCCACCCTTAAATATGCTCTAGTTATATCTGTCGATGTAAAACATTCATTTTAAATATACAAATTAATTTTAAGTGTTGAAAGACATAGTCTTAAAATCGATTTATGCTTTAATAGCTATAACTAAATGCCGATCGCATTTAGTTGTAGCTATTAATGATACAATTTTAAATGGTTACAATGTTTAATTATTCTTTAGCTATTAATTTATTTATATCATTAATGTTATGTTGTGTATATATATATATATATATATATATATATATATATATATATATATATATATTTGTGTTAAGGTAATATTAAGTTATTAATATTACCCCCACCCACTGCCGGAGGAGGAGAAACTCCCTTTAAAAAACGGGAACTCTTTCCCTAGGTGGAGGATAGGCGTGAAAGCGTTATTGGTTTCGTAGATGCGGAACCTTTTACTGAGTTGGAACTCGGCGAGGCTGTTGAACGGATGAAGATCCGAAAGGCACATGGCATAAATGAAGTCATGCCGGAGACAGTAAGACTCGTCACACTAAGATACCCGCAGGTTTTCCTGAGATTGCTAAACAAACTGCTTGAACAACAGCAGTTTCCAACAATGTTGAAAGAAGCTAAGGTTGTGCTTACCCCGAAATGTAGAAATGAAGAGGAAAAAGTACTATTTCGGCCAATTTGCCTTCTTATTTCGATAGCTATATTGTACGAACAGCTTGTAAAAGGCCGCCTTGAGTGAGAGCTAGAAGAAAAGCATGCCAATATGGTTTTAGGACCAAAAGATGCGGTGACAGAAGTAACCTCTTTAGCTATGCAGGATACAAAGGGATGGGTGGCTCTCATCCTGCTTGAAGTCAAGTATGCCTTTAATATGGCATTATGGGAAAAAATCATGTTCAGGCTAAGAGAATTAGGCGTTAGTGAGTACCTGGTCAACATAATTGACAGATACCTTTTTACTAAGAGGTCCATAAGAGAAAAAGATACCAGCATCAGTTTGTCGCAGGGTGTTTTGCAGGGTTCAGTACTAGGTCCTATCCTGTGAAATGTCCTGTACGACGGGGTTTTGAAGCTACAAATGCCAAGGGGATGCACTCTTGTAGCTTATGCCGATGATCTCGCACTGGTTGTCAAGGCGAGTCTGAAAACGGACATGGCTAATGTGGCTAACATACATTAGTGAGTGGATCAGAGAGAACGATCTACAGTTAGCGCCTCAGATGACTGAGGTGTTAGTTCTCAAAGGGAGCCGGGAAAAATCCTTTCTTCGCTTTATAGTGGAAGGTGTGGAGGTTGCACCGGTTAAATCAATTAAGTATGTGAAAATCTGGTTGTCGAAAGGACTAAGGTTCGGAGTACACATAAAAAGATGGTAAAGAAGCCGAACCGAAATCTGGAGGCGTTGATACGACTAATGCCAAACATTGGAGGCCCAGGAAGCATCAAAAGACAGGTGCTAAATGGAGTTTTCTAGTCGGCGGTAACCTATGCTGCCCCCGTGTGGTGTAGCGTACTAAACACTGCGAAATACGCTAAGCTGATGGAGACTTCGCAAAGGCGAATACTCCTTGGGTATCTAATGCATATAGGATAGTTTCAAATGAGGCTCTATATGTCATTGGAGCGGTGATACCAATCATTTTGTTGTGCAAAGAGCAAGCGAGGGTGTATGCGAGGAGGATGGATATAAATATAGATGAGAATAAGAGAGAAAGAACAATAATAAAGTGCCAGAGAGAATGGGCGAATGAGAGCGGAAAGACAAGGTGGACGAAGGAGTTTATTCCCGATCTGAAGCCGTGGTGGAAATGTAAGTTCAGGAAACTAGATTACTTCGTGACGCAGTTTCTGACCGGACACGGTAGTTTTGGCACCTTCGCAAATAGAATAGGCAAATCTGCCTCGGCGGACTGTACTATTTGTGGGGTACCGGTTGGATGAAAGAAACATTGTAAACATAATGTTGAAAGGAGAGAAAGAATAGAGAGATGTGCACTGTCTGATTTCTGGTGTTATGAAGAAAAAGGAGCTGGGGGACAGAGGAGGAAATTGAGCCAGGGATCAAAATTTATGGTTTATATTATTTACTAGTTTATGGCTAACGTCTGAAACATTTTCTTATTTACGGTAATAAGTATGCTTATTTTTAAATTTTTAGTTTTTTATTTTAGTTGTTCATTGGCAAGACTACCTCTCTGGAACGGTGGTTAAGGTTTTAGCCGGAACACGGTTAATATGGCACTACCCTGAGGTTTTCTAGCCTAGTATCCTACTCGGCCAAAAGATGCCAGGTTGTCTTGTTCTGTGACGTAGATGTCCAAAAAAGATTTCCCCCACCGTTGCCTGTCAGAATTCAATGGATACCTTCTTAGGCTCTTACTGGAATCTGGCAATACGGCAATTAAAAATAAAAGAACAAAAAATAATAAGTTAATCCACTTTGTATATTAAATAATAAGTTATTTGCCAATAGTGCCTATATGTTAGGATTTCTGCCTTTTTTAATAAAAATATTTGCCTATATAGGCACACTTTACTTAAATTTTGTTTCCTATAAATCAGAGCTCGGACGATTTTTTTTTAACCTATTCTCTATCCTTCCATTGTTGGATATAGGTCTCCCCCAGTTCTCTCCATCTTTCCCTATCTTGAGCTGTTCTCTGCCATGTGGGACCTCCTTGTTTTCTGATGTCATCTTTCCACCTCATCTATGGTCTGCCTCTTGATCTCTTTGCATTGTATGGACGCCACTTTCCGGTGGCATTGTTCCATCGTCCGTCTTGGAGACGTTCATTGTGTCCAGCCCATTTCCATTTCAGTTTTGCTGCTTATTCTATCGCGTCTACTGTCTTTGTTCTGGTTCTGATCCACTGGTTACGTTTTCTATCTCTAAGTGATACACCCAACATTTGTCTCTCCATCGCTCTTTGTGCCTTCCTTATCCTATCCAAATTGGCCTGTGTAAATGTCCATGTCTGTGCTCCGTAGGTGAGCACCGGTATGATACAGGAGTTATATACCTTGCTTCGTAAGTATAGAGGGATTGTTTGATTTTTTAGAACGTAAGAAAGTTTGCCGAACGCTGCCCATCCCATTCTTACTCGTCTCGATATTTCGGCTGTTTGATTTTCTCTATTAGCAATGATTGCTTGTCCTAGATAGATACACTCATTTACCTGTTCTATTTTTTCTGTTTTTATTTTTATTTCCTCTTGGTCTTCCGTGTTTGTCATTACTTTTGTTTTGTTGTAGTTAATTTTTAGGCCTTTTTGCAGTGATTTTTCATGAAGTTCATTCAGCATTAATTCCAGTTCTTGTCGTTCCGAGGAGATCAGGAGTATATCATCCTCATATCTAAGGTGATTTAGGTATTTTCCGTTAATCCAAGATACCGACAAGTATCAATTGTCGGTATCTTGAATCTATTCTACTATTGACCAGAGCTTCTTCAACCGCCCAGTGTTCAATGCTGTCGAAAGCCTTTTCATAATCTACGAATGCTAAGTACAGCGGAAGGTTGTATTCATTGGTTTTCTCAATTAAGATTTTAAGCGTATGTAGATGGTCGATTGTGCTGTATCCTTTTCTGAATCCGGCCTGTTCCACTGGTTGGTAGTTATCAAGTTTATAGGTTAGTCGGTTGTTTATTATTCTTGTGAAGGTTTTACCTATATAGTTGTGACAAAAGGGAAATAGGACGGTAGTTGTTTAGGTCTGTTCGGTCTCCTTTCTTATGTATTAAGAT
The DNA here is from genome assembly GCA_918026665.1 of Diabrotica balteata. Lineage (NCBI taxonomy): Eukaryota > Metazoa > Arthropoda > Insecta > Coleoptera > Chrysomelidae > Diabrotica > Diabrotica balteata. The sequence goes on from OU898282.1 coordinate 51,171,892, forward strand.
TGTGTTGGCATTTCTCCATTGTTTGGGTATTTTACCTTCAAACAGACATTTGTTGAACAGTATTTTTAGCATTTTTTTTATCGTATCTCCTCCTTCTTTTAGCAGTTCTGCCAGTATTTTGTCCTCACCGCCGCTTTATTTCTTTTCATGTCGTTAATGGATTTTTCGATTTCATCTTCAGTTATTTCTGGTAATACCTCTAAGCCAACATTTTGTATTTTCCTCGTGAGATTCTGTTTAGATGATAGTGGTGGGTCATTTTTAGAACTGTATAGGTCTGTGTAATATCTTTCTGTGATTTTTACTATTTCTCCTAGATCTCTTTCTTCATTGTCCTCAGCTTTAAGCATGATTAGTTTTCTTTTTCCTATATTTGTCTTTATTGTTTTTAAACTTTTGTTCTTCTCTATGATTTTCTTAATGCGGTCTTCTTGGTATTTCTTTAAATCTTCCTTTATCTGTTTTCTTATGGTTTTATTCAGTTCGGTATACTCCACTGTATTTCTTTTGTTATCATTCAGTAGTTGTCGTCGTTTTTTTAGCATATCTTGTGATTTAGCGCTAATTTTTTGTTGTTTTCGCTTTTGTTTATTAGCAATCTTCAGGCCTGCTTCTAGTAGTTCTGTTGTTATTTTATCGTTTAATTCTTCTAGTTGCAGACCCTTTAGCTATGATGATCCCTCGGATGATTACTATTAATTATTTCCTCAATTTTCACAGAAGAGATTAAAACATTTCCAAAATAATCGTATATAATAACTCTATAAACAGGTCATTCATCAGCTGGTAAAAAAAAACAGCATACATTTCTCATGATTTATTTTTTTGACATTGTTTCCTTTCCTTCAATTTTATTTTTCCTTAGTACAATATTTTATCTAGCTGTTGCGTGCATTGTATATCGGAACCTTCTATGGTGCTAGCTCAAAGGATTTAAAGTTACAAAAGGTCTTATATAAGAAAAAAGCGAGAAAAGTTGTCTACAGTATAAGCCGTAAAGTAATTGAAATAACGAAATATAGTGTGCGCGAAGGATTCCAAAACCTACTGAATGTATTAGTTTAAGTTCGAAGTAGGTTATCTATTGTACAAAAACGAAATCTCCGAATGGAGATTTCTATTTCCTAGAAAGTGTATCAGAAACGCGAAGACTAAAGCGTAAGCCATCAAGTGATGGAAATTGCATTACGGAGGGTCGCAGTGAAAATGTAATTTCCTTCAGACGCCTCGAAGATTTTATACGGGGCGCCTTATCTTGGAACGCTTCATGTGAATATTTAATTTGTTTTATTAAAGTCAGTTGTTTCCTTTGTTGTGCCTAAGTAAATGAATTAATAGGTTGGCTTAACGTTTCAACTTTGTTAAAATACACTTTAAATAAGTTCTGCCTGGATTCCTTTTTTGCGTTCACTCCCTGGAAAATTTGTTTTTGTTGAGAAAACTTTGCAAACGCCAACCCAGCTGCTCTTTGTGTGGCAGAGTGGACGAAGGAAGAAACTGAAATTAAATTAAGATGTGTATGTAATTAAATTTTATCGACGGTATGGTCACACTGAGACTTTTTAATAAAAAAATACAATAGAAACAATTCGAAAAAAAAAACGAGATGAAGCAAATATAGTTGCTGCGAAAACTTTGGCAGGATATTGAATAAAAATAAAAATAACAAAAATGTTGTAAATATTATTTCGTACGTTGTTTAAGTATGTAAAAAGATTATGCAGACATGCAGAATAACTCAATATTATGAAGGCAAAAGAAATACAATGTTATTTTAAAACAACAATTAATACAATACAATTAAAAATATGATATTTTAAAACAAAATATGTTTTGTTTTAAAACTAAATGTAATTAAACATCTGTTAACGGGTTTTTATCCACATATTTAATCTTGGTGGCTACATTCATGTACTCCTAGACACTGATGATGGAACATGGTTTCCGAAAACGTTTTGTCTTTTTAACTTAGCCCGTTTGGGCCTTAAATATATACCTATTACAAAGGATTTTTAATTAAATTTTTAATACATGGTATATAGCCAACTACAGGAATGTAGATTCCTTGTGAACATTGATTTTTACTCCGGCTTTTTTGTTCATAAGAGCTTTTTTAATAACTTCTTCCGCGTAGACATTGAACAAGGTTGGAGACAACACACAGCCCTGCCGAACACCTCTTTTGTCTGTATTCTTTCTGATATCGAGCTGTTAATTCATGTAGTTAACAACATGTAGTTGTTTGTAGTATAGATTCCTTATCACTCGCATGTCCCTTGTATCAATATTTTTATTATCCAGTATTTGCATCAGTGGGCTATGTTTTACTGTATCACATGCTTTGTTATAGTCTAGGAAACACACAAATATGTCCTGATTTACGTCTAAGCATCGTTGTGTTAGAACAATAAAAGCAAACAGTGCCTCTCTAGTTCCTAGTCCGTCTCTAAAGCCAAATTCAGAGGGTCCGATGTCAACTTCCAATTTTTTATATATTCTCCGATGAATGATTTTTAAGAAGACCTTTAATATATGACACATGAGACTGATGGTGCGATGTTCCGAGCATTGTCTCGCATTAGACTTGTTGGGTATGGCTATTATTGTTGTTACTAGCCATTCATTAGGTATGATACCAGATTTGTAAATGCTGTTAAATAGTTCCACGATCTTTATTAAGTTGTTGCCTTTGATGAGTTTAATTATGTCTATTGGTAGTTCATCTGGGCCTGTAGCCTTCCCCGACCTCATTTATTTAATCGTGTATTCCACTTCATCTCTTGTTATTTCTGGTCCTGTGTCACTGTTTATGTATTCGTTATCTACATTGTCTCTTTGATCTCTAAACAGTTGTTCTATGTACTGTTTCCAGACTCTTAATTTTTCTTCTGTGTCCATAATAATGTTTCCACTCTCGTCTACTAATATGTTGTGTCTGTTACTTTGTCTCCTCGTCAACTCTTTGATCTTCCGATGTGCATTAAAGCTGTCATGTTTATTTTGTAGTTGTTCGATTTCTTCGCATTTTTCCCCGTACCAGTTTTCTTTAGCTGTGCGTATTTTTAGACGAATTTCTTTTTGTATCTCTTTATACTTCTGGTTCTTTTTGTTTTTCTGTTTTCTTCTTTCATCCATTAAGTCCAGTATCTCATCTGTCATCCATTCTTTTTTATATTCTTTACTTTTATGGAGGTGACTTATGATGTTAACTTTTGAATTGTCTTTTATGGGTTGTATCTTTGTTACTGCTTCATCAATTTCTTGTATCATCTGTTCTCTTACTTCTGGTTTTTGTAATTTGTTAATATCAACTGCTTTTTTGGGGGTTGTGCTATTAATTTTCTTTAGTTTTATTTTCATTCTTGCAACTAGTGGATTGTGATTAGATGATATATCTGCACCAGGGTATATCTTAATTGACATTACTGTTTCTGTATCTTTCATTGATTAGTAGATAGTCTATTTGGTTTCTCACTATGTGATGTTCTGTGTCTTGTGGAGATCTCCATGTGTATAAACGTCTGTTGGGTAGTTCGAAAAAGGTATTTGTAATTACCATTCTGTTTTCCTGGCAAAATTTTACCAGTCTTTCACCAGACTCGTTTCTATTCCCTAATCCAAATTTTCCTACCAAATCATCTGTCCTTTCTTTCCCAACTTTAGCATTCAAATCACCCATTATTATTGTGATGTCCCTTTTTTTGGTCAGTTTCAATGCCCAGTCAATTTGTTCATAAAATGTTTCTATTTCATGTTCTTCTTTGTCCGCTGTTGGTGCGTATACTTGTATTATATTCATTTTTGTGATGTTTGTATTTATTTGTAACATCATAACACGATCGGACAAAGGTAGGAAGTTCAGGACATGACGAGATAGAGACTTTTTTAACATTATACCCACTCAATTACGATGTTGGGGATCTTGGTTACCGGAGTAGTAGATTATGTGATCTTTAATATGACAGCATCCATTTCCCGACCATCGGGTTTCGCTTATACCCAAAATGCTAATATTCATTCTTTGCATTTCTTGAATAACGTTGTGTGTTTTTCCTGGCTCATACATGCTGTTAGCGTTCCATGTTCCAATTTTCATTATTTCGTTGGTAATATTTATATTTTGACAAGGTTTTCGCTGGTTGACGACCCGAAAAGCCTTGTCACTTTTCTTGCCGGATCTTGGCCTCCGATCTCCATGATCAGTAAGATTTTGTTGATTATTTATCATGTCATGATAACTATACTAGAGATATCCATTGGATCTTTACTGTAGTGGTTTCTCGTTGCCTGCTACATCCCAATGCCGTAGACTAATATATTAGCTCTTCCGCCTTTGAGATCGATTTCTCAGCCTCAGGATAATGAGTTGCCCTACCACCTGTCAGCTCATCCACCCTCAGCTGTTGGCCAACAACTGGGAGATTACTTATACCGGTAATCTTTCGGTAAATTTTCACCATATCTGGTTACCCTCACTTAGTTTAGCCTACAGACCAATGCAGTTGCCCGGGGTGTGGCACGTGGAGCCATAAGTGAGAGTTAGGTGCCTTATGAGGACCAGATATCAAGAACCATCTCCCGTCTATGACGCTCGATGTGGTAGGTCCGATATAAGGTACTACCTCTATAACGCAACCCTACACCCCACATAATATGCATTGGGGTTTAAAAGAACGGGGTTTTGTGTTATTCACAGATGAGGCTAGGTTTTGTGTCTACCCTGATTCAAAAAGAGTAAGAGTTTGAAAAGGACCTGTTCGACAAGAGAGACTCAGGCATGTATGGAGTATTAGTCCATATAGTGGTCTACAATTTATGATGTGGACTGTAATAATTCTATATTATTGAATCGTTTCCGTCTTTGTGGTAGTCACTTGAAATCAATATCAACCAATATCTTGAACCCTGTTGTCCTTTCATTCACCACTGTTGCAGGTCCCGATTTACGTTACATGCAGGATAATACAAGCAAATTTTGCATAATTCTGCATCAACAATAAGAAATTTGTTTCATAAGGAGGAAAGTACATTTTTACCGTGGCCAGCAAAATCACCAGATAGTCTAATCGAGCATTTATGGAATAATACTTCAGATACGATTGCACCTGATCTGCACACTGCTCATACTAGACAATATAATGGATCTTATTACCTTTAAACTAAATTGATAATTTAATTTTAACCATACCAAAGCGGTGTCAAGCTGAAATTAATGCTGCTGAAAGAAAAACAAATGCTTAAACAATATTTGGTGCACCTCTGAATTTAATCATTTCATCATAGAGAAATCATATTACACCGAAATTAAGAGGAATTCATTGCTAACTAATCAGGTAATATAACAGTACATATATCAGATTTTAAAATCAAATTGGAGTTGATGTAAATATAAGAAATAAGGTGTCTATTTCTTAGATATTTTTGATGCATATATTTTGGCTGTAATTTTATTGTCGCGGACCACTATTTTGTTGTTGAAGAAATATACCCTCCTTAACTTGAGTCAAATGATTAAATGAGATTATGAAATTGTTTAGCTATGGCTAATTGATTAGCTATATAAGTGAATGGATATTTTCATATAGAAACAGTCCCCGAACTATATCAAATATTTTTTATTGTGCATTGCAGTTTCTCGTACTTTTTTCAACACTTTGCAGTATTTAGGATGACGTCCAACGGAAACAAACTTTTCTTGTTTCAAAACTTTAAAGTACTTAACTTTAAAATTTAAAAACATACCTCGTATAGGAGTTGTAAAATATAAAAAGTCTTAAATTTTAAAACTCTTGCAATTAATTTTAACTAAGTCTTTCAATTCTAATTTATTATTCTAACTTTTATTTATGTTTTCTTTTAAACGCGTCATTTGAACTAACAAATATGATGTAATCACTAAAAAATTGCATCCCGTGTAAAGATAAAAAATATCATTTGATATTTTTTGTATCTTAAATCAATAAATAATTAAACTAAAATCAGGACATGGTTTTTACGACGTAGGTAACGACAATAATTCCTTGGGAGAAACCGGCTTCATTATACACAAGCGTCTCCAAACAAGTATATTATCACTAGGTAAAGAAATTTTCCACAAGACCGATTTGTCTTACTCCCAAATTGAATAGAAGGTATAATATGAAAATAATACAGATTTATGCACCAACAGCAGACCATGATGAAGAAGAAGTGGATCTATTCTATATTAATATCGAAGCTGCTCTTAAAGACCATCAAGGACATTTTACTTTTATATGTGGCGATTTTAACGCCAAAGCAGAAATGAAATGCAACCCTACAGAAACACCACTGGGAAACGTTGGCTTGGATGGTAGAAATGAACGTGGCGATATACTGTTAAGGTTCATACTGCAACATAAACTATTTCAAATAAACAGTTTCTTCAAAAAGAAACCACATAGAAGATGGACATGACAAAGTCCTAATGGAAAAACTGAAAACGAAATAGATTTTATTATCACAGACAAAAAACACAACGCTGGAGACATCACAGTTCTAAACAGATTTGTTGCCAGTAGCGATCATAGAATGGTACGAGGTAAAATAGAAATAAGCTTAAAGAAGGAGAGCTATAAGATGATTAAAAAGAATTTCAAATCAAAACCGTGAATGAAATCATCAAATGTAGACAGTTTTCAGCAATGTATTTCCGACATACTCAGTAGTCCTGAAACAAAAAATAATATAAACGACTTAAATAATAAATTAACAAATGCTTTACTGGAAAGTAAAAACAAAGTCTGTCCTAGTACTCAAAAAGAACAGATTAGCCAAAATACTAGGCAGCTAATGCAGAAAAGAAGAGAAATGAGAAGCACAGCGGAAACTAAAGCCGACGAACTATAAAAATTAAATAAAGAAATATCCAAAGCTGTTAGACGAGTTACTCGAAAATACAACCAAGAAGATCAAGTACCAGAAATATTAACAAGGAAAAGGGGCATTGTCAACCAAGGATCACATACTACCGGAATTCACAATGGACGAAATAAAACTAGCCTTAAGAAAAGCTAAGAATAACAAATCTCCAGGCGAAGATTGTGTAGTTACTGATTCAATCAAAATGGGAGGCACTTGCCTACTTAAGAAAATAAAAACCTTTTTAAAATGTGCCTTTTGGATAGTAATATACCTGACAAATGGCACAATGCTGAGGTAAGTCTATTGTACAATAAAGGAGATCCCCATAAATTCGAAAACTACAGACCTATAAGTCTTTTTAGTCACCTATTACAAGAATAGTAACCAATCGTCTTGAGAAAAAACTTAATTTCTACCAGCCAATAGAGCAAGCGGGGTTTTGTACCGGATTGGGAACAAATGATCACCTACAAAGAATTAAAACGTTAATAGAAAAGACTATCGAATATAATCGACCACTCGTTCTGGCTTTTGTAGATTTCCATAAAGCCTTTGACACGGTAGAATTTGACAAAATCCTGGAAGCACTACAAGCATGCCGCATTGACTACCGATATACAAGTTTAATCTACAATACATACAAAAACGCAACTATGTCGGTTAAACTACATGAAAACACGGATCATATCCCAATCGGCAGAGAAATCCGACAGAGTGATACCTTATCGCCTAAACTGTTTACCGCAGTACTAGAATATGCTTGTAAAAAAACTTAACTGGGAAGAAAAAGGCCTGAATATTGACGGTAGAAGATTAATAAATTTGAAATTCGCAGACGACATAGTTTTGTTCTAGGATAACCTCAAGGAGATATGTACAATGATACATGCACTTCAGTTAGTGTGTGCCAGTGTTGGTCTTAAAATAAACATCTTCAAAACAAAATTCAAGACAAACCTAGTACCTAGCGGAAATATCAATATTGGAGACAACGAAGTAGAGCTGGTGGAAAAATACCTATATATCTCGAGAGATAGATTATCTGACCTAGATGCCTGACTGTTCTTCATTTTCTAATTATTTTATTGTATTCTCATCCCTTGGATCCCAGATCTTGGACACGAAATAAAGATCACAAGAGACAACCAAACATGTGAACTACGAAGAAGAATAAACCTAGCATAGGTAGCCTATGCAAACCTCAAAGACATCTGTAATAGCGATATACTAATTTCTTTAAACGTTAAACTTTTGACCAATGTGTGTTGCCTGTGATGACCTACGGTGCCGAAACTGACATTGACTGCTATAAGTTCTAAAAGGCTGCAAATAGCTCAGAGGAAAATGGAAAGGTCAATGCAGAGTATATCGCTTTGTGACCGAGTTAGAAATGAAGACTTAAGACGAAGAACAGGAGTTACCGATGTAATTTCCCGAATTGTCACACTGAAATGGACATGTCGCCCGATTCAGTGATGAAAGGTGGACGAAGAGATTGCTTAAGTGGGGGCCGAGGTAAGACAAAAGAAGTAGAGGAAGACCCCCTACTCGTTGGACTGACGATCTCAAGAAAATATCAAGAAATTGGATGAAAAGTGCTCAAGATAGAACACAATGGACAAAAATTAAGGAGGCCTATGTCCAGCAGTGGACGTAAAGGGCTGGATGATGATGATAATATTTTTTTGACCGGCAGCCATTTTTAATGATTATGTTACTGAATACGTGACTTTGTAAAAATGATTTACGTCATACAAAGTATGAACTTCTAACATAGTTACTCAAAACTCTATTAATTAAATTTTTATGCTGCTGCAAATATGTTAAAAGTTTATTTTTTTATATTTTATTATTTTCTACCCTCCCCTGTACAATTATGGCTAATAACCCTAGTTTTAAGTTAGTTCTGTATTTTTTTTAGAAAAACCGCTCAGTTTTATCAGAAAAACTTTTATCTCAATATAATTAATGTTTGAACATTGTCGTAATAGTTCTAGTTTGCTTTCCAAATAACTTTGTTATTACCGTTCTCTGCTTTCGGCAAAAAAGATTTTTTTATTCCAACAGCACCGGATCCTCCTTCTTTCTACCTACTTCCTGCTGGTAGGCAACAGTAGCAATATATTAAAGTTAATGATACTTTTTATTGTTATTCTTGTCTTTTTGTGGGTGACCTATATCAGAGCGTACAAATTAGCTAATAGGAAAAAGCTTGCCACAGAAAGTAAGGGGAAATGAAAACAAGGTAGGGCGCCTTTTTGTTTTCTTAATAAGATACAGCACAAAAATAGGATGATCTCTGGCGTTTTCTAGGTATTCAGTTGAGTTTATCTAAAAACATGAGGATTTTTTTACTTTATCAGTAAAACACGTCCTTTTAAAAAAATAATAAAATGACTAAAGTACTTTTATGAATAAATATCAAAAGATACTCTAATAAGAGGGATTGCTTTATAGCCCAGTCTGGTTATGCAAAAATCATCGATTTCACGGAAAAATTCTTTGCAGATATCTGAAGCTTTTAAGACATAGGTAGGGGTTACTAGATGACGAATAGATGAAAAAGTACTCGTATTTTTACCTTGCGTTTTTTTAAAACAGTAATTTATAATCACAATTTGATTTTTTGTTTATAAGTTTTTTCCCTTATATTTTACACAAACGATATTTATATCATTTTTTATATAAAGAATATCTTTATTTTCCCGTTGTTTTAATTAAAATTGATAAATAATTTACGGAGATATTTGCAAAAAAGCGTTTTTTGCACCAATTTATAAGTTTTATTAATTTTTTTATTAACAAAATAGAATGTTGTAACAGCCACATCGCTCCGTGGCTAAATACCACCGAAGTTACCATGACAGTGTCCACCGAGAGTGAACGGTGACAAGAGACAGATACATATGTTTGTTGTTGTAAGAACTAGGTTAAATTGTAACACATGGTTTTCTTTTTAATAAAATCGTGTAAATCAATATTCACAGTCATTACCTAACTATTTTTACTAATACCCACATTACAACTGGCACCCAACTTGGGCAAAATAGTTTAAAGTGTAGTTCGTACTGTGAAAATCGTAAAGTTTCATTGTGAACAGGAAAAAGTGTTTTTGCTCCCGCCATTGTAAGGTTATTAGTGGACATTTTCAGACCATCCAAAAACTCCACACAGACCATCCAAAAACATCCTGTGGGAATATCAATCTTCCACTCGAGACCATTCAAAACATCCTGTGGGAATATCAATCTTCGACTAGTCCATTCAGAAACATCCTGTGGGAATATCAAGCTTCCATTCAAGGGTATTTACAAGAAATAAGCAACAGAAACTGTAAGCCTTTAATTTTTATTACTATTTTTGTGTTAAACTTGCAATCACGGCAACAAACGATAAACACAGTTATTCGCTTAGGTCGAAGCGAATCAACATCAGCAGAAATGTCTTCAGTAAATTTAACAAGCGAACAGTTTCAAGCCTTATTAAATACAATAGCAAGGCCTATTTCGGACTCAGGTAGTTTAGCAAAATGCGCTTCTCGCTTCGATGGATCAAAGGGGGCTGATGTAAAAGCTTTTATAGATGCGGTCTAGATCTATAAAGAGTGCACCCACTTGTCTGACGCGAACGCATTAAATGGTATACCCATGCTGCTAGACGGTTTCGCCGCCACGTGGTTTCAAGGTGTTAAAAATACGGTAAACACGTGGGCCAGCGCCATTAATTTATTACGATCGACTTTTGGACCTCAAAAACCAGCCTACAGAGTATATCGGGAACTGTTTTCGACGGAACAAGAGGCTAAAACTCCGTGTGACATTTTTGTATGCAAAGCGCGCACGATAATAGCTCAGTCACCGGCAGATACATTAACCGAAGCCACTCAATTAGATATGGTATACGGTTTGTTGCATAGGAGAATACGAGAAAAAGTAGCACGTGGTAAGATCAATACATTTAGCGAACTCTTAAAAGAAGCGAGGCAAACTGGAGAATCGTATGAAAATCCGGAAATAAACATTAAAAACGAAAACAAATCAAAACGGGTACGGTGTAGCTTTTGCAAAAGTCCAGGTCACGTGAAGGATGAATGTCGAAAATTGGTCGCAGCCAAAACCAGGGAAGCAGATTCTCGAAAATCTTCGGTTGAGCCCAAACCTAATCCTCCTCTAGTAACTTCTCGTACTAGCCCTAAACCAACCTTTTCTACTTCGAATCAGATTTCGTGTTATGGATGTAAGACTCCTGGATTCATTAAGAGTAATTGTCCAAAATGCAAATCATCCAGTAAATCCTCAGCAGTATCTGAATTTATGCTTGCTGAAACAGTTAATGTCGACCAAGGGTTTGCCACAAACCTATCAACTAAACCCATTGTTCAGGTCACTATTAAAGGTCATGTAGGTCATTGTTATCTTGATTCGGGAGCACAATACAGTATTGCTGGCTCTCAGCTAAGAGATATCCTCTTGAAGGATGAGGTACCCTTTTCCACAAAAAGTGTAGACATGACCCTAGCGGATGGTAGGACTACTTCTACCACTGTTTGGGTCTTTGATTTAGTTGTTATCTTACAAAACCGCTCTCACAGCATTTCCTTAATTTCTGTGCCCACACACACAAATAGTCGTACCTTACTGGAGGCAGACTTCTTAAGAAAAGCTAACATCATTCTAGACATTCCTAATGACTCATGGTTTTATGGTGATGTCCCTAATATCCCCTACTCATTTGCTCCAGATCCAGCTCAGGTCAGCTCTCCTTGCCAGGTCAGTAGCGTTACTTTTGCTCATTCAAAAATACGATTAGATGAAGGAATTTCTCTATCCTTAGAAGAGAGATCCAATCTTAACAACATTGTTAAGGAAAATTCTTATTTATTCGTATATAATATAGACCCTACTCCATATGCTGAACACTCCATTGTATTGGTTGATGATGTACCAATATCTGTTCCACCTTACCGTATGTCAGAGCCCAAAAGGCAATTACTGCGTCAGGAATTAGATTAACTTTTGGCTCAAGGCATAATCGAAGAGTGTGAGTCATCATATGCTTCACCCGTGGTACTTGTGCCTAAGAGAATGTGTGCTTAATAAAATCGTGTAAATCAATATTCACAGTCATTACCTAACTATTTTTACTAATATCCACATCACAATGTGATTAATACATCTGGAACATCGAGGAATTACCATCTTCTAAATTTGTGCGAAATTTCCTCCCGATCGAATATCTGCATGTCCCTTAACCCAAAAAAACATAGTTACTTACATAACATATGTTAAACATGTTAAAAACATAGACTTAATTTTTAGTATTATATTGTTTTTAAAGTGTTCAATTGGATATCCAATGAGTGCTTGCAAAACCAATTTGGAATCACATAGAATTACTCAGATAGCTCTCTTAATTGGATTTTTTACACTAATTAAGCGCTCTATTTATTGCTAAAGCTTTTGCAATAAATAGAAGCGAAGAGCCGAAGAGACACGAGCCCAAATGATTGAATTGTGGTGACGTAGGTCACATTCGCCGTAATTGCAAAAAAATGGTACTCGATAGGATCAGGGTTTTGGCAGTTCACTGTTATGCCCTTTGGTTTATGTAATGACTCTGCCACATTTGAAAGATTGATGGGGGCAATTTTAAGAGGTCTCATATAGAAAACATGCCTGGATTATTTAGATGATGTAATTGTGGTGGGAAGATCATTCGATGAACATGACAACAATCTGAAAGAAGTCTTTGAACGATTGCGGGCAGCGAATTTAAAGTTAAGTGCGGAAAAATATCACATGTTTCAACGAGAAGTGAAGGACTTGAGACATATTGTAGCGATTAATGGTATAACAGCAGTTACACCATTGAAAAACTTGCAGCAATTAAGGATTGGTCAGTACCAAGAGATAAACACGAAATTAGAAGTTTTCCTGGTCTATGTATATATTACCGACGTTTTGTTAAAAGATTTGCCAACATCTCAAAGCTTCTGAAAAAGCTGACAGAAGAAGGCAAAGATATACATGGAGAGAAGAATGTCAAAAAGCTTTCGAACAATTACAAACAGCCAGCAACAGTGCAATAGAAGCTGTTCTCTTCCAAATCCAAGACGGACAGGGGAAAGTCATCGTTTACTTTAGCAAAGTCTTTTCGAAACCCGAAAGAAACTATTGCGTTACCAGGAGAGAATTACTAGGCGTAGTGAAGGCTTCCGGCATTTCTATAGATACTTGTATGGCAGAAAGTTTCTTTTTCGCACGGATCACGCCGCTTTAAAATGGCTTCTATAATTCCGTAATCCAAAGGGTCAGGTGGCAAGATGGTTAGAACGATTACAAGAATATGATTACGAGATCGAATACATGGCTGGAAAAGTTCACTTAAATGCTGATGCCCTTTCGAGACGGCCGTGCAGTGCAAATTGTAATCACTGTCTTAAATTAGAAGAACGACTTTGCTCCGTGAGACAAACCACCGCCATTAATGATCAATGGCAGCCTCAACAGCTACAAGACGCCCAAGCAGATGATCCATGTATAAAAAGAGTATTGGATTGGATGCATCGAAGTGAGAGACCTACTTGGCAAGACATTAGTGCATGTAGTCCAGAAGTCAAGTCTTACTGGAGCCAATGAAATTGGCTAGTGCTAAAGACTCTGCAATATATTCGAAACGGTTTTATTGGGTGAACTGTAAAGATGATGTAAAAAGATGGTACCGGAAATGTAAACTGTGTGCAACCAGTAATGGTCCAGTTGGTAAAAAGAGGGCACCCATGAACCATGAAGTAGTACAATAAATATATATATATATATATATATATATATATATATATATATATATATATATATATATATATATATATATATAACAAATAAATATATATCCTGGTAGCCATGAATTATTTTGCGAAATGCCCTGGGCCTATGCGATGCCAAATCAAGAAGCTGCTACCGTTGCAGAGGTACTTGTTAAAGAATTCTTTAGCCGATTTTCTGTTCCCTGGAGATCCACTCCGACCAAGGGCGAAACTTCGAGTCAACCCTTTTCCAAAACGTGTATAAATTGATTATTGTCAATAAGACCAGAACGACATCCTTGCATTCACAATCAGATGGAATGGTCGAGAGAATGAACCGAATGATGGGTAAATACCTTTCCAAAGTTGTGTCAAAAGAACATGTAAGCGAAGATTATGTCGGCCGCCTGAAGTTAAGAATGAACAACATTCATAAACTTTCCCGCAACACATCCAGATAGCCAGTGACAGAATTTAATGAATTTATGTTAAATTACATAGAGAGAAAGAGTGCTAGATTTGGCGTAACTACAGAAGTTCAGCAGGATCTTTTTAGTGTTTCGCATAACGTCAGTCTAGCCCATAGTGTTGCCCAAGATCTTGAGATGACTAAATAAGGAATCTCATCCGTATTTTACAAGAAGTTCGGTCGTTTGTATGAGTTAAAAAATCAGCAGAATAAAGTTGGAAGAGTTCTGAGATTAGAAGATGGTCCTCGATATTTGTTGTATATGGTGACCAGAAAGTCGTATACAGGCAGGGCAAACTACGAGGATATATGGCGTGCTCTAACTAATTTGAAGAACATCGTGTGCAATTATCACATCAAGAATTTGGCCTTACCCAAGACAGGCCATGCACTAGAAAATCTTGATTGGCAGATTGTCAGAAGCATGCTTGAAGTGATTTTCCGAGAAACCCGCGTACGAATTACTGTGTGTTGCATTAATCCGAAGAGATCGTGCCCTTCAAAGACAGTAGACTGTTATTTCTTTCTGATGGAATTATGCAGAGCTGGAGAGTCCTGTAGATTCCGCCATCCTGAGCCTACATATAGAGTTGCTAATCTAGACGCTCAGATCTAAGAGGGGAGCAGTTTACCGAACTTGCTTATTTCAACGTAGCCCATATAACGGTTGCATCTCGAGATGACGATGATTTGTGTTCGAGAACCTTCCGGTTGTATTGATCGGGATGGAATCGAAGCGCTAATGCAAATGAATATAGGTGGACTATTCCAAAATATTCTGACTTTAACTGGTTTCCATTCTTTGCTTATTAATTCACCTATACAAAATTGAGTGCTTTAAGCGCTGCCTGGTTATTCCTTTCTATTTCTTTTACACGGTGATGAATTGCCGTTATTTCTAAATGGAATATTGTGACATCCTTAGATATACTTACCGGGAAATGTATCGCTTGCTTTGTTCCTACTATACAGGCTCCTACACCGTCAGATATTTTTGAGCTATCGATATGCCAGGTAGCTTCTGTTTGTTTCTCTTTGTATGGGTACACCATTCCTTCCAGTCTTCTCTGTATGGTATATTAAATTTGAATTTATTGTCAAAGCTATATATCGTAGTTGTTGCATCGATGAGGTACCCAATTACGATATCTGCATTTAGCTCCTAGGATGCTCTTTTTGATCTGCATATTATCGCCAGTGTGCCTCGTCTAAAGAGTTGGTGGTGAAGTTATTAAATGCCCCTTCCAGATCTAAAGACAGCGGCTATTTATATATCTTTGTCCTCTATTGACCTTAAGATGTCTATTTAGATCATCCAACCCTGAGTTCGTAGATTTATCAGGTTGGTATGCATATAGACGATTGCTTAGAGGTATCTTTTAGTATGTAGTTCGTCTCTTACTTTATCACTTGTATAGAACTATTATTCAGTACTACTTTTTGCTGTATTTATTCACATATTTACTTGTCACATGTCACTTTAATTTAGAGAAAATTGGTGGTGACTTAACTACTGATACACTTTATTTAAGTAATTTCATAGCTTTCTCTGATTACGATTTTTTTCGATGGATCTATATATTTCTGAACGCAACAATGTTTTTGTCACTTTGAGTGTGTGTATATACCGAACTAGAAAACTTTGTTATGTTCTAATACTTTTTTTTTATGGTAATTAAGTATTATGTTCTGTAGAAAACGTGAGTTACGCAGAGTTTATTTATTATAGGTATGTATCCAAGAGGCCTGCCTAGGAATTTATTTCCTTCGGAACAGGGGCGGATCCAGGATTTATGTTTGGGGGGGCACCATTGGGGGGTCTGGGGGGTAACCCCCCAGAAAGAGGGGGGTGAAAATTTTTTGGAATTTAAGCCTCTGAAAACAACGTTTTTAGCACATTTTTGTTCAAAAAGTGCAACTTCATTTTTGTTAAATTCGTGTTTTTTAATGGGTTTATGAAGTTCAGTTTCTTTGGAGCAGTGCCTAAAACAGAGTAGTTTAAATGCACTATCCTTTTTTCGATGTTGAAATAAACCTAGGTGATACTTTAATTTTTTCAATTACTAAACTAATTAAGTTATATGACCAAAAAAACTGAAATACAATTAGTGTCTAAAATAACGTTATGAAAATTCAATATAAGGTTGAATGTTCAAATAATTAAACTTTGAGGGTATACAAGGCAACTATCGAACACGGTGATTAATTTAATCTTGCCCAAGTACTTTCGATCAATAGATCATCACTCTAAAGAGTTCAGAGACTTTAGAGTCTCTGAACATTTGAAAAGACCAAATTCTTCAAGTTTTGGTTAGAGTCTCTGAACATTTGAAAAGACCAAATTCTTCAAGTTTTGGTCAACACTTAGTATCCAGCAACCACAATTTTAACATCAATTCTGGTTCATCTATCTTACATGACATTAGCAGAAAGAAAAACTATCTTGAGTTGGATCTATTGGAAGATTTGGAGATTACAAGGGAAACAAATGAAAACTCTCATTGTCTTAATACTCAAATTAATTTAAATTGTACTAAATTTAATCCTATATTTAAAAACTTTATTACAGCTTCACCTCGTAGAGGACCCAGCTCGACTGGTTAGACTTCATGCACTGAATATTTCAATATTAATTTTAAAGTTCTTCCATTGACTGTGGATTCAACTGAACTACGTGGACTATTATAACACATTTATATATTTTATCTTCAATTTTGATTTTAACTTTTAGTAATTTAACTGCATATTCAGATTTTTCTTTTTTACAGTACTGATAGCGCTTGGTGGACCATTTTATTGTAGTCAACCATCCACTGTCTAATATATTGTTAGTCTTTTCTCACATGCATACTTTATGTCAACTTCAATTGCTCTCAAACCAACATCCTAATTATTATAGACAGGTTTGTGTGTGAGATTGGGATTATTCAATCTACATAAAAAATATACTATATAATTTTATATTTCATCAGTCGATTTCCTATAGTGGTGTCAGTTGGACCTTTGGTCAATACTTAGTGTCATAGAATTTTGAAAGGTGCAGATCACATAACTGCCCTTCATAAGCTGTCATTTGTCACATGTCATCTCTACATTTCCGTCAGACCGGGAGCCCATTCTGTCTCCGGCTTCTATACAATATGTAGCTTCTCCATATAAATTTTAAAGTGTTTGTTTGTCTTAGTGTATTGTATTTTGTATTGTTATGTCCAAATTTTACATTTATGACATTCTACTATGTCGGATAGGCCACAATTGACGAAGTAAGTCTATAAACATTTATCACATATAAAAATTTTTTTCAACCATAAACTTGGAGTTTTTTATCCAAGTGAATTAATTTTCCTTTTTATAAAAAACGTTTCTTGGCTTATTTCAGATGCCCCTGAAGATGATCTATTGATCGAAAGTACTTGGGCAAAATTAAATTAATCACCGTGTTCGATAGTTGCCTTGTATACCCTCAAAGTTATGAAAATTGTTTATAGGTACAGTAAAAAAAAACACCGTTTTAGTTAATAGTTAAGTCTATTTACATAGGACTATTAAGTATTAATGTAGTTAAATATATATACAGGATTGGACAGTTGTTAAAACCAAGAAATACATAAAAAGAACAACTGAAATAATTAAAACTGTAAAGTAAAAACATGTTTAATGAATAAGGAATTCATTTACTAAATGTTCAATTTAATGAAAAAGACAACTTCCGCTTGTGCTTCCTTGCAAAAAGTTTCAACACTTCATCTGGATCTAAACTGGAAGCTATTTCCTGGTGTATGTGCAAACTTGCCAGCCCATTAAGTCGTTCCTCCGTCATGGTAGACCTTAAGTAGGTTTTTAATCTGCGGAGAGTAGAGAACGATCGTTCAGCAGTACTACTGGTCACAGGTAGTGTGCAAATAAGCTGGAGCAACACTGTTATGTTGGGCAGATCGGATGAGTATTTCGTAGCTTCAGCAGGGTGTTTAGGGAAACTTTCTGAACTAGAATTCCACATGTATTTCCAAATACTCAACTCTCCTTTCAAAGCTTCATAGCATGGGAGGTCATTTTCATACAGTTTAGCCCCTTCTAAAACAGAGTCCTCATAGAGATCTGAAAATTTACCTAGTACTGGTAGAAGCATCTGGAGCTTTCCAATCTGGACCAATTGATTTTTTGGAAATCTATTTTTCATTTTTTTTTTGGGCAGATCGGATGAGTATTTCATAGCTTCAGCAGGGTGTTTAGGGAAACTTTCTGAACTAGAATTCCACATGTGTTTCCAAATACTCAACTCTCCTTTCAAAGCTTCATAGCATGGGAGGTCATTTTCATACAGTTTAGCCCCTTCTAAAACAGAGTCCTCATAGAGATCTGAAAATTTACCTAGTACTGGTAGAAGCATCTGGAGCTTTCCAATCTGGACCAATTGATTTTTTGGAAATCTATTTTTCATTTCACAGACGAGAAAATCCAAAAAAGGGGGATAAATAGACAATCGAAAGTAGTCTTCAACTGTGTCAGTTTGCACATTTGGTCTGTTTCTTTGAAGACCAACTAATCTTGGTTTTTTTAATTCAGTTCCCATTTTAGAGGCCAGGTTTTGCGCTTTTTCAAACAGTCTTTTGAAACACTCTTCATTGTTTGCCCTTTGCTCTTGCATGCTCTTGAGGGTAGCATCTATCAATGTCATTGCATTGAGTACATCCATATACTCAGCTTAAAGTTTCCTAGCCAGTGGTAGTGTAAGAGTCATAACATTTTCTAAAACCACTAAGCTCACAATGAATTCCGATGAAAGAATGCTGTGTAGCAAGGAAAACGCGTTATTTCCAGCCGCTTGGTCAGAATAAACCATAGTTTCTAAAGTAGCATGTAGTGAAGGCAGAGAACTCAAAAACGTCAACACAGCGTCATGACGTTCTAACCACCTTGTCTCACACATTTTTTTCACAGCGTGCTTTCCCTTTTTAATTTCCTCATTCCTTTCATCATCAAGTTCATGTAGTCTCTTGGCAGACTCTCTAAAAAAGTTGGCTACGGATGAAACCACTCCAACAGCATTTCTTATGGCAGGGATTGTACAAGCCTTGCTAATGACCAAGTTCAGTCTATGGCTGGCACAATGGCTGTACATGGCCAGCGGTTGAATTTTTCTAATTCTAGCCTGAGCTCCTTGAAACTTCCCACTCATATTTGAGCCCCCGTCATAAGCTTGTCCTCTGCAATCAGCTATGTTAATGCTCAGGCTGTCTAGAGCTTCTAGTATTTTCTGCGCGATGTTTTCTCCCGTCAAATCTACAACATCAATGAACATGATGAAATATTCTTTAATTTCCAGCGTCAACTTGTCTAAATAGCGTAAACAAATAGACAATTATTGTTCTGAAGCTATTTTCTTGTGGCATTGTGAATTAATTACTATTA
This sequence comes from Diabrotica balteata, assembly GCA_918026665.1. NCBI lineage: Eukaryota > Metazoa > Arthropoda > Insecta > Coleoptera > Chrysomelidae > Diabrotica > Diabrotica balteata. Next base: position 51,191,457 of record OU898282.1, read on the forward strand.
AACTGGGAATAAGCCACAATTAAAGATAAAAATACGTTTATTGACGTTTCAATTTCCACTTCGGAAATCGTTCTCAAAATACAAACAGTAAATTAAACAAATTTTGTTTTTTGTTACATAGTGAAAAATTCTTCTAATAATTTAATTTTATCTGACTCATTTATATTGACAATTTAGACATACATTATGCATTTTAAAGTAGACGACTTTAAAATGATATTGATATTGTTGAGTTTCGCTCCTGGGACGACTTTACTTATAAGATAGTTCATTCGATTACATGAAATCAACTTTAACTTGAGAATATCCGTCAGAAAAAAATCATAGCATGTAATTCGTCTTTAAAAAGACAAACACATGACATGATGACAGTAAAATTCTCCTGTTAGTGATTCCATAGTAAATTATGAGGGAAAAACCAGGAAAAAAACCTCATAATACTATCCCGACATTGTAAGTATTTGTTCGTGAATTTAGTTTACCTTCAACAAACACCAAAATTCTGATTTTATATGTTACTTTATTTAAAAAACATAAATGATGTATCCTCAATATGTTACTGACTTACTAATACTGGTATTTTCTTATTAATAACTTCCTCTTTCAATATTGGTAACCAGATCCTACTACATTCTGCCGAGGAATTTGCTACACAATTGGCTTCATTTAGCATAATTAGAGCCGCTTCTTTGATTTTTCTTTTTTTACCATCCGGTTCTTTTAGGACTACATTTGAATTATTCCATTGAACCCTATGTTCATTATCCCATGCGTGTTTACAGATTTGAGATCTATCAAATTCTCTATTTTTAATATAGGATTGATGTTCACTTATTCTAACATTTAATGGCCTTGATGATTCACCTAAATAAAACTGATCGCATTCACAAGGTATTTTATAAATGCAATTCTTTGTCCTTTCTTGTTCATTGTTAGGTTTGGTTTTGGACAAAATAGATCTCAACGTGTTTGTTGTTTTGAATGTTGTTGAAATGTTGAATTTATTTAAATAAATCGATTGCTTCCGCGCAGTTGAAAGCCGGCCGAAACACGATTTAGGCTTTAACCTTGGACTTGTCAAGTCAGCTGGGGCAGGCAGCTCGCGGCTGACTCACGACTCACCCTAGAGCAGTGGTGGTGATTTATTGTAGCAAGAATTTACGTTAATAATGTATCTGTTTGGATATTATTAGCTACTTGCAGTAAGGTAGCTAAAATATTGTAAGTGTTATTTTATCGGTAAAAAAAACCTTATGAGGGCTTGGGGGGGGAGGGGGCACGTGCCCCCTGTGCCCCCCCTAGATCCGCCCATGCTTCGGAACTCCATTTTTCATTTGATCTCTGTATTTTTATATAAAAAAAAAACTACGATATGCAAAAGTAATATAAGGCTTTTATTAAAATACAATAAATACTCATTAGAGTAAAATCAAAAATATGTTAGTATGAAACTACTAAAAACAATATTGCTTGCTGTATATTGGCAGATACCTACATAAAATTCAAAATACAATTATACCTAAAAATAATTAACATAAGGTACATACGTACAACAATAAAATACATCATAGTTACTGACACGTTAAAAAATCTATTATTCGTCTTTAACAATCATTATTACTAGTAGAAGTTAAGGAAAAAATAGTTTACAGAAAATAAAACTTGGTATGAAGTAACATAAAATAATAACACCAACTTTCACTGAATATTTTCAAAAGTCTTTACGCTTAATCTTTTTAGCATTTCTCATACTTCCTTGTGTTTTTGTAAATTATTTTCTAATTTTTCTTAGTTTTTTATTATGTCTGTTAAGTATCTCTAACATGTAATTACAATAGCTATAAACGGGAAATGAATTTGCTACAATTAATTAATCACTAGAAAATACCGGGTAACTTTTCTTCATCTAAAGGTTATTTACCTACATCTGTTGTGATTTAGGATGCATAATTTCTTATATTGATTCTATTGACGTTGCTTATTTTTGAAACCAAATAGTGTTTACGAAATATTTTTGAAAAGAAAACGGCCTTGTTTTCTCTCCCTCTCTCTCTCTCTCTCTCTATTTCGTATACCTACTCTAATATGTAATTTTGCAATATTGAACGTAGGCTTCACTTCATTTATCCCTATCAACAGCTATTGGTGATCATGATAATTTTCTTAAGTTATTGTCAATAAAGTTTTTATTGGTAAAACTACCTTTGACACATTTTTAACATTTATTTTCTACAAACTTCACAGCTAATAACACTTCTACTCAAATATTAAGTTTTGTGATGTTATTTTTTTTAAATGTAAACTAAAACATTAAGAATATTATATACATAAATTTGGTGTATATTTCTAACTGTTTGATACATTTAAGTATACTTCAATTAATCATATTATTTATTAAAATACATATTTACTTTGTGCCTTGGTCGAAATCGTTATACAGAGTATATTAAAGGCACAGCGATATTAAGACACTATGAGTTACAAATGAAGAAGTGAAATCCAAACTAAGGTACTAATTTTAAATCTATTATGATAGAATATAAAAGCCTTACCAAACAACTTTGAATGCCTCCTTATAGATAGTAACACGAGCTGTTTATAATTAAGCTCTTTTGGAAAACACTAAATAATTTTCAATTTCTTATGATTATAGCGGATGATATAATTATATCCTTTAAAAATTTGACTAAAAAATTAAAAAGCTTTTGTGAAATATCAAAATAGTGCATTGGTTTTCACTTCCTCCAATATAACGGTGTATAAATTGTATAATAATAAATGTCTACAAAAAATATTTCAATGCACATGATTTCTCTATATTTTACATGTAAAAAGATTGTCTTAAACTCTCATACAACTCTATGTTATTACTAAGATTTGTAGGAGTATTGGACGAGACCATTTCACGATATATGTATAGTATAGTACAGATCAGAATATTGTCTTAAAATCTTATTTAATTTATTAAATAAAATAGATTTTAAAGCTTCGTTTTCTTAACAAAGGATGCATGTTATAAACCAAAAATGTGCATAAGTGTGCACAGTGTATACACTAAGTGCACCCGTGGAAGTATTCCTTGGTGAATGCTAAAATGGTTTTAGGTGGGATATGTCTTCTACAGACCAGATCTTCCTCACAAAATCAATCTCTTTATAAATCTGCTAAAGAAAGAATGAGTAAAGTGTCATAAATCATACGTGTTATATGTGTCATATGTTCAGATACAAGTGATTTTTTCGCAATTGTTTAAAAACAAAAGTATTTTTAATAAATTAAAGAAAATTACGGTTGTGTTGCTTATGATATGATCCCTGATCGTTCAAAGAACCGAAATATAAAGAAGCGTTTGCCTACTATCCCAAAAAATAATGACCTATCAATAAACAGAGATGGAATTTTAAGTAGAAATTTTAGAAAGACAAATCGGTACAGAATAAGTAGGTAATGATGGTATTTGGAACTAAAAACACTAACCTGTTACAATAGTGTGAGAAGAACGGACTCAGGACGCTGAAAGAACCAAAATACTAAATAGATAAAAAGAGGAAGAAGAAGCAGACACCTTGATTGTTTAAAAATAAAGTAGAACCTGAACATGAAACAAAGAAACCTACAAGATGGAGATTGGCAGGATAGACAGATAGTGGGAGAAGAACGAAGAGAAATAATACAGTGAAAGCTGCGGAAATCATTTTATTTGTAGTAGTATCCTCCGGTTTTCTAATATGTTAGCGCTTTCTAGTAAAAATCTATAAATGACTGTCACTAGGCAGCGACATCCTCTCATCTCTCATTGCAATACTCACTCATCAGCTGACCCCCTTCATACTATGGTGTTTAAAAAATTTCTGACTACATTGTGCCGCGAAACATGACCTAATAAACCATTTAAACTAAAGAAAGTCTGACAGCCCACTGAGCCATTGAGCCGACGACTCGATGGCTCAGCGGTATTTTTAGTAATGTAGAACATATACCTAGGTAACTGTAATTTTAACTAGCAATTTTTTGTAACTTCATAAACATACTGCGCTTAATTTACTAAAAAGCGTTTAAGTACTGACATCTGCAATCATAGGCCATTGTGCGAACACGTGAAATAATCCGTCATAACTTCCATACATTTTATTGTCTGCATTCTTTTACTTCTCTCTCCCCAATAGGTACTGTGGGTCTGAAATTCTTCTTTACATATCCATCACAGTTTGCATCACAACATATTTCGTCATTTTTGTTGTACTTCCTGATTTGCCTGAACGCATTCAACTAAAAACAAAATAAATATATAAGCAAAAGTTGACAAAGTTTGATGTAAAAAAAAATTTGGAACTTGTTTATTGCCTGAAAGCATGCATGGGCAATTTCATTTTTGTACAACGAGCAGCATTATACTACATAACAAAACAACGAAATTAATTTTACTATACCTAAATCAAATACACAAATATTTTATATTTCCAAAAAGATTAGCGCACACGGATATAAAAAAATAGCCAACTACAATTTTGCTATAAAAATTGATGCAATTAAAACTATTGAAACTATTTACTGACAATAAACGTGTAATGCAAGCATGTCAGTTCTTCTATTTACTGTTTCATTATCAAGAAAAGTAATTAAAGCATTATTATAGTAAATAATAAATGGACTGATTAATTACAGCAACAATAATTTGTTTTATATTTATTTTAGGGGACAATTCTAAAAACACCATGAAATATGGTAAAACGATTACAATGCCGACATCTATACTGCAAAGGAGTAACTAAACGTATACTAGCGCAAACAAAACTACGCTACAAATTCTTTTACTTGGTCTATGACCTAGAGATGGCGGTACGATTTGAAGTTTATTTTTTTTTATAAAAATGTTATATTGATCCTTTACGGTCAGTAAAATATTTTTAATTTATTTAAATTTTGTTTAAATAACATTAAGCATATTAAATTCAATTTTATAAATAATGGGGGTAGAAATATAGTTTATAAAACTTGTGGTAGTTAATATAGTTTGCCAACAGATGTCGACGTCATCGTTGGAACACAACGTCCATTTTCATTTTGTTTAATTTAGAATTGGAATTTGTAGGAGTATTATGATGTTTTTCTTTTCGTAGTACAGTATAGTAGGTATAATTTAATAGTTCTAGACTGTATTATTAAAACTGACTATTTTGCTGATAATACGACGGTTTTAACATTTATCGTTTTATTTTCGATAATAGTTATTATAATAGTTAAGTGATGATGTCGTGTATCCAAAAATTATTTATCATTAACAAATACTCCAATGCAATCTATGTACAAGTTAAGAAACCAGAACTGCTAATTCAACTATAATAAAAGGACAGCGTCAGCACGCTACACCTCGGCGTCACCGAGCTTACTTAATTTACTTTTGTATTGTATAGCGTCACTCTTATTTTGCATTTTACTGTAGTAAGTAGTCCCTTGTCAATAAAGTTATTTTTTAAAAATATTGTTCTTGGACTTAGAAACATCATTGGCGCAGTCAGTACAGATTTTCGGGAATTACGCTAAACGTTACAAAAATCGAACGGTTTCGCGTAGTTTTTCGTTTTAACGATTCACCGAAAAAACGAACTTTTTGTGAAAGTGTCCAAGATCAACTTTAGACAAGGTATCACCAAGACCTGGGAAAGAACAAAAATCGTCGAACCCTAGAGGCAGTAGATTTAAGCAGTAGTTTCAACGAGACCTGGGAGAAGAACAAAATCGTCGAATCCTATAGGCAGCAATGTTGAAAATCTACATTTTAATGTAAGTGTTTCCTATTTTTTCCATTTTATTTTCCATTTTATTATTTCCATATTTGAAAATACTTATAGTCAGAGAGCTAACGAGAGCAAACAATTTTTTTTAAATGTTTTATGATTTTGCAAGATATTTTTAATAAGAAAAAGATTATTATTATTATTATATTATATTAGTATATTTTTGACAATATCTTATTATATTGAAGTTGAACGTTCTATATTGAAACATATTTTATATTTTATTACAATTTGATATATTATCGGAATAAATATTTAATGAGCGAAAGTGATAGCAAATTAGATTTAAGTAGCCTTGTAGCAGAATTAAATTCAATTTTAGAAACAAATACTGATACAAATAACGAAATGGCTCAAACGAACTACCAATTATTAAAACTTTACTTAGATTCCATCCCAACATACGATGGTAATCCACATACCTTAACCATATTTATAGAAAATTGTGAAAATTTAATAACTAATTTTGCTAGTCAAACAGACGGCACCTTAAATACATTTTTACTTCGAGCTATATTAGGTAAATTAAATGGAAGAGCTCAAATGTTAATAGGTTCTAGGACAGAATTAAATACATGGCAACTCGTAAAAGATGCCCTTAATCTTAGTTTTGGAGACCAGAGAGATCTCGATTGCCTTATTCAAGACCTAATAACGTTGAGGCCTTTCAAAAATGAAACCCCTTATAATTTTGGCATGCGATGCCAAGAAACACGTAGTTTAGTAACACAAAAATTAAATACGCTTAATATTAATGCACAAGAGAAATTAATTAGAATAAACAGTTACGATGACTTATGTTTAAAGACTTACATTAGAGGCTTACCCTTATCGTTACAAACAAATATAAGATTAAGAAACCCAGACAGTTTAGAGAAAGCTATGAGCTTCGTTATCGAAGAAGAGAATTTTCTATATTCGTTACAACGCGGAAATAATTTAAACTCACAAAATTCTTTTAGACACTCATCGAGACATAATCCTACGAGAAACAATAATTCTAATCGAACTTTTATTCCTAGAAATAATTTACAACAAAATCGCCCTAATATGAGATTTCCACCTTACCAATATCAAAACATCAGACCGCAATACCTAAATAATAATTTTAATCCCAACAATACCTTTCAGCCACATCAAAATCAATTCCGAAATTTCAATAATTATAATTCTAACTTTAATCCAAGGAATTTCGACAATAATAATTCTAATTTCCGACCAAGGAACTTCCATAATAATAATCCTAATTTTCAACAAAGAAATGTTAATAACCAATCCCAAAATCAAAATCAATACCAGCCAGAACCGATGGATACAACTTCACGAAATACTTCTTTAAGATCTAGACCACATTTTACCTCCACGCAATTATTTAATCAACAAATTAATAACGATCAAATACAATTCGAAAACCCCTTTGAAAATAATATTCCCACTGATTACGTACACCCAACTCAAGGAGCTAATGAACTTCCTTACGAGAACATTTATGAAACTCAATCCAGTCCTTATCGCAATCCCAATGAAACAAAAGAAAGATCATATCACAATCCCACACAAAATGTTGAAAACAGAAATTTTTGCATGGCCCAAGAAAACTACAATCCGACATAATATATTTAAATACAACGATAGCAGATTTACCACATATTATTATTCCTGAACTCAATGCTAGATTTTTATTAGATACAGGGTCTTCCAAAAGTTTGATATCTCCACAGTTAGCGCATAAATTTTATAAAAATTTTATTTCTTACGAAAATTTTAATATACAGACGGCTCACGGAATTTCTATGCACAATGAAATAATTAATATTCCAGCTTTTAACATTTTTAAAGTAAATCAATATAATAAGTTTTATGTTTTTAAATTTAGCGAAAATTTTGATGGATTAATTGGTATAGATTTATTACAAAAATTAAAAGCTTCAATTAATGTTAACACGCGACAAATGAAAACGCCTTATGTAACGATACCCATAATTTTTGAACCCAGTAAAAAGGATATATTATATCCCAAGTCAATTTTAAATCATACAATAGTTATTCCCCCTAGAACTAAGCAAATAGTCAAAATACCGGTAAAATTAAATGTAGGATTAGGTATATTAGAATATAAGAATTTCGGTAAAGGAATCGAAATGCCTAAAGCAGTAGTTAATGTAAAAAATAATTTTGCTATGACCACTATTACAAATATAAGCGAATATAAGACATCGTTAACTATTACTGAACCCTTTGATATAGAACCATTAGATACTGTAAATATTAATTTTATAAGAAAGATGGAAACTGACGAAGAAACGTCTATTAATGATGATAACATGTTAAAGAGGAATTTAAAAAATATAAGGATAAATCATTGCAACAAAGAAGAAAAAGAATTACTAAAAAAGCTTTGTTTCCAATATAGAGATATTTTTTATTGCGAAGGAATACCTTTAAGTTTTACTAATAGTATTAAACATAAAATTAAACTCACTGATGATTCTGCAATATATACAAAATCATATCGTTTCCCGGAGTTCACCGAGAAGAGGTTAAATCCCAAATATATAAGATGTTAGCAGAAGGTATAATAGAAGATAGCAATTCCCCGTTTTCGAGTCCCATTTGGTGGTTCCGAAAAAAACAAGATGCTACAGGAAAAAGAAAATGGCGTCTAGTAATAGATTATAGAAAGTTAAATGAGAGAACCGTAGATGACAAATACCCGTTACCAAACATAACAGAAATTTTAGATAAATTAGGGAGAGCAAATTACTTTTCGACACTAGATCTTGCAAGTGGCTTCCACCAAATAGAAGTCGACCCACAAGATGTTGAAAAAACAGCTTTTAGTACACCACAAGGTCACTTTCAATTCAAAAGAATGCCTTTTGGTGTAAAAAATGCACCCTCGACTTTTCAGAGAGTTATTGATAATGTTTTAAGAGGATTAACAGACGAAACGTGTATAGTATATTTAGACGATATTTTAATTTATAGTACATCTTTACAAGAGCATCTTGAAAAATTAAAAATAGTTTTCGAAAGACTCAGAAAGAGTAACTTGAAAGTACAATTAGACAAGTCAGAATTTTTACAAAAAACAGTTATGTATTTAGGACATGTAATTACCCCTCAAGGCGTAAAACCAAACCCTGATAAAATCTCTGCCATAAAAAGATTTCCCATTACAAAAACTCAGACTGAAATAAAAAGCTTTTTAGGATTATTAGGTTACTACAGACGATTTATAAAAGATTTTGCAAAAATTACTAAACCGATGACCAAATGTTTGAAAAAAGGTTCTAAAGTAAATCACGATAAAGATTTTATTGACTGTTTCGAAACTTGTAAACAAATCTTAACAAACGACCCTATTTTACAATACCCAAATTTTTCCCAACCATTTATTTTAACGACAGACGCTAGTAATTTTGCAATTGGAGCTGTATTATCACAAGGAAATGTTCCAAATGATCGACCCATCGCATACGCCTCAAGAACGCTAAATAAATCGGAGACAAATTACTCGACCATAGAAAAAGAGCTGTTAGCAATTGTATGGGCATGTAAACATTTCAGACCATACCTTTACGGCAGGAAATTTTATATCTACACAGATCACAAACCACTATCTTGGCTTTTCAGCCTAAAGGAGCCAAACTCAAAACTAATCCGATGGCGTCTAAAACTGGAAGAGTACGATTATAAAATTATATATAAAAAGGGAAAAAACAATACAAACGCAGACTGTCTATCTCGTATTAAAATAAACGCCTTAGAGGACGAATCAATAATAAATAATCCTGGAGATGTAGATGAAGATATTCTAAAATACCTCCAAAATTTTGCAGAAAATCCATTAGACGCACAACCTTTTACGAGTAACGATAACAATTCAAGAAAAATTAATATTATTTCCGATATAAGAATACATCCAGATATACAAGACGAGACCTTAGATGAATCAACAAAACATTCAACTGCGAACGAAACGACGAATCAAGGAATACCCATTTTAGATGAAATAGTAAACAACAAAGTACACCAAATTATAGTATACCCAAACGTTTACCCAAAAACTGATATAACGCAGGAAACTTATCAAAACCATAAAATAATTAAAGTCAAAATTCCAGAAACTGATAATGAAAAACATATTTTTGAATTTCTTATGGCATACACAGACCTTAACAATACATTTTATTTATATTTCAGTAAAGACAACCTGTATAATGATTTTAATAAATATTACCTAAAACATTTTTCTGAAAATGGTCCGAAACTAATTAAATGCACTAGATTAATTAATACAGTAGCAAACGAAGAAGAACAAATCATTTTATTAAAAAATTACCACGAGGAAAAACTAACCATAGAGGAATTAATGAAACTTTCGAAAAATTACGTCAAAATTATTATTGGAACAATATGAAGACATCTATTACTAATTACATTAACGAATGTTCTATTTGCCAGAAAAATAAATACGGTAGACACACGCCCTATGTCCCGCTAATGCTTACAGAAACCGCCAGCAAACCTTTTCAAGTTATTCATATAGATATTTTTACGTATGACGGTAACAAATATTTGACTATGACAGACGCATTTACTAAATTTGCCCAAGCTTACTCTATTCCAGGTAAAAACGCAATTCACATCACGAAATCCTTAATAAAATACTTCACTTCTTTCGGCATTCCCCAATTAATAGTAGCAGACAAAGGTAGAGAATTTAATAACGAAGTAATAAAAGATTTATTAGCAATACACAAAATCAAAGTTCACTTTACTACTCCTGGCCACCATGAATCAAATTCAATAGCTGAACGAATACACTCTACTCTAATTGAACATTTAAGACTTCTAAAACAGACATATCCTAATGAAGACGACTTAATGGACTATGCTCTTATAGCTTACAATAATTCTATTCATAGTTCCACAAAATTTACTCCATTTGAATTGACTTTCGGACATACAGATTCTAGAAACCCCAACGAACTATTTCTTTCTCAAAATTTCTATTCAGAATATATAAATAATCATAAAGACAAATTAAAACACGTTTACCAAAACGTACATGAAAATCTAACACAAAATAAAACTAAAGTAATTAATAAAAGAAACGATCAAGGAGAAACAAATTCAGAGTTCAAAATTGGACAAGTAGTTTATAAAGTTAATACCCAAAAACGTAACAAAAAACATCAACCATATTTAGGTCCCTACAAAGTAACAAAAATTCTTGACAGAAACCGAGTAGAACTTGTACGACAAAGACTTAAATATAAAAAACACACTAACCAGACAGAAATTCTACATATCAAAGAACTAAAGAAACCTCCCGTTGCAGGTTCACCCTCTGGACAACAAACGTCGACGCAAGACGAGACACATCCAAATTCCATAACTTAAACGACAATCCCGGACTTTTACCCCTTCATTTAGGCACAGCCCGAATTCAGACAGATGTTTGGACTTTTATACATATCTATGACATAACAAATATTACTACAAATTTTCTAACTCTACAAAATCAATATTATTCCATGATAAATACCCTTTCAAATACTTCTCAAATTCTAAGCTTTAATAAAGAATTCCAAGACTCCTATCATTTAATCCAAATTTTGGAAAATAAAATTTATCTTGAGTTAAAACAGTTAAATCCCTTTTGGAATACCAGATCAAAAAGATCTCTATTTGATGGTGTAGGCTCCGCAATCAAATTTATAACCGGAAACCTAGACCAAAACGATGCAAAACGTTACGACGACGCTATATCAACCCTTACAAATAATCAAAATAATATTAAAACTATAGTTAAAAATCAAATCACCTTATTAAGATCCTCAATAAAAAATTTTGAAAATAATACAAAAATCTTAGCCCATAACCAGTTAATTTTAAGCTCACGAATAACAGAAGTTCAAAAGTTAATTAAAGATATAAAGATAGAAAAAGTTGAGACATTTCATTATTTTGCACTAGAAAGACTTGTATCGCAATTTTACACTAGTTTCCAAGTTATTTATGACCTATTAGAAAAAATCGAAGTTGCTATCAGCTTTTCAAAACTAAATACCTTTCATAATTCAATAGCCGACCCAAATGAACTATTTCTCGAAATTTTAAACATCAGTAAATTTCTAAAAAATAACAAACTCCCTTTTGAATTATCTTTGCAAAATATTTTGTTGTTCGAAAAAATAATTAAGATAAAAAGTTATAGTAAAGCAAATAAAATAGTTTTTGTACTTGAATTGCCTATTGTTGAGATCAATGACTATGATTATTATCATCTTTATTCCTTTCCGACCAGATACCAAACTCATTTTAGAACAATTATTCCAAAATCCAAATTCCTACTTTCCAATCGATACCAATATGCACTTGCCAACGTTCAATGTCAAAAATTGGTAGAAGAAGAATATTTATGCCACGATGTCCAGTCAATTGAAGTAACACCAACAGCCCCTTGCGAAGTTCATCTCATACAGTACTCAAAGTTTGTATATCAATGTCAATCAGTGCCAATAGAAATTAATAATATAAAAATTCAAAAACTAGAAAACAATAAGTGGATCGTAATAACGCGAAACAAAGTGATTAGTATTCAAAAATGCGATAAGAATTCGGACAATATTCCATTAAACGGTAGTTACTTGATCGAACTCAATAGTGCGTGCGAAATATATATAGACAATTACGTTTTAAAAACATTTGAACTAAAAACTCCAAATTTTGTTAAAATGGAACTGCCAACTTTAGAAGTATTACTAAAAACGCCGGTCAGTGATCCAAACCTTAAACCAATCAAAATAGAATCGATAAAATTAGATGAATTAAATAATGTCCAAAGTGCTTTAGCAGATCAAGAAAACAAAATAGACAATCTAGACACAGTTCCTGTTCATTTTCAACATGTCAGTTTTTATACCATAATTTTATATGTCTTAGCAATTATTTTCCTTGTCTACACCATTTGGCGAATATACAGAAAAAGGACAAATCAAGAATCACCAAAACAATCCACAGAACAAGGAAAAAAGGTACCAGATAATTTTCCATTTCTTCGAACTATGCCACCCCATAGTTCTCATCTAGCCCGGAGGAGTTAAGAAACCAGAACTGCTAATTCAACTATAATAAAAGGACAGCGTCAGCACGCTACACCTCGGCGTCACCGAGCTTACTTAATTTACTTTTGTATTGTATAGCGTCACTCTTATTTTGCATTTTACTGTAGTAAGTAGTCCCTTGTCAATAAAGTTATTTTTTAAAAATATTGTTCTTGGACTTAGAAACATCATTTACAATAACATTTCTTATTCTCTTTCTTTGTTTTGTCGCAATCTTGGGAGTACCGACCTTATTTGCATACGTTAGTAAGTTTATCATCATTAATTACTGTGAACTGACGATAAAATTTCTTCTTTTTATACCTACTAACCAATCTAATATTTAGCAATTGAATTATAAGCGTTAAGAGTTATTTGCATACGTGAGTAAGTTTATCATTATTAATTACTGTGAACTGATGATAAAATTTCTTCTTTTTATACCTATTAACCAATCAAATATTTAGCAATTGCATTATAAGCGTTAAGACTTACCCTAGAGCAGATGTCCCATCAGACCATAACCTCCTTGTCTCAAAAATGAAACTGAGGGTGAAAAAGATACTAAAATCCAATAGTTGAAAGGTGAATACTCAGTTGCAAAGGTGTTGCATAGAATGGAACGAGACAGATAATTTTTGACCACCGTTAAAAGAAGAAATACAGTATATTTGGGCACATACTTAATAAAAGAAGTATGAGTTGTTGCAACCTATTAGAAAGGGTAAAATCGAAGGAAAAAGGGGTCCCGGTAGAAGATTACTGTCTGAAAAAAATTCGCGACTGGACCGGGACCGACACACAGAATCTTTTAAGAAAGGCAGAAGATAGAGATGAATTTGAAATTGTTATAACTTATAACCAACCTTCATTAGTGTAGTCGGTACTAGAATAATAAACAGAATTTTCTTCAGATTGCATGTAGGGACACTGAAATTCTAAAACGATTGTAGCTGAGATAAAAAACAAAAAAAAAATAACAAAATGTTTCGATAATTTAAACACTAAACTCAATACAGATGTCGCTAAATTACCAAAATCAACTGATTCAACAAAGTTTGAATATGAATTTACCACTAATAGATCAAGATCAACTACTTGTTCACTTCCCACTACAAACTCAGGAATAGGTGCCCTCATTATATACAAATATATATAATGGCTATACACCCCAGCGTGGGGTTAAACCGCAAATGCTTTCTAGATCCTATTTCTTAAGTGGATCAGTCTTTTTTTGTTTATCTTATCTTCTTGACAATATCTCTCCATTTTTTCCTGTCTCTAGTTTTTCCTCTCCATTCACTGACTCCTGCCCTTTGGAGGTCTTCTTCAACTTCTTGCAGCCACTTTGATCTCGGTCTTCCCCTTCTCTTTCTTCCTCCTGGATTCCATTCTATCATTGCGTATGTCACTGCCTCATCGCCTGCTCGCCAAATGTGACCTAACCATCTAACTCTGCATTGCTTTATTTTAGTTACGATGTCTTCCTTAAGTTCTTAATTAATTTCTGCATTTGTTCTGCTTCTATATTCATTTTGCTCTGTTCTGATTGGTCCTAGTATGGTTCTCATAATCTTTCTCTCTGCAATTCTTAAGTCTTCTTCATCTTTTTTAACCATCGTCATTGTTTCCCCTGCATATAATAATATTGGTCTAATTATGGTGTTATAAATGCTCATCTTGCTTTTTTTAGTCAGTGTTTTGCTTTTAAGTAATCTTTTGTTTGCAAAATAAGCTTTATTCGCTGCTAATATTTTTTCTTTTATTTCGGATTTCCTTTCTCCGGATTTACTTATTGTAACTCCTAGGTATTTGAAGTATTCTACTTCTTCAAACTCGGAACTTCCTATTTTGATCTTTTCCTTTATTGGTTTTTTCCCTAATCTTAATATTTTTGTCTTTTCTTGATTTAATCTTAGCCCCATTACCTCCCCTTTCTCTCTTATTTCTTCAAGCATTTCTTTCATTATTTTTCTGTTCTTTGCAATAATAGCAATATCATCTGCATATGCAATTATTTGACCACCTCTTGTTCTGAGATTTCCTTTATTTATATTTCGCACTACATATTCTAATGCTAGATTAAATAGCGTTGTTGATAAGGCATCTCCTTGTTTCATCCCTTTATTTATACTGAATTCCTCTGTCTCTCCTCTTTGTGTCTTTATGCTTATTTTTGTAGTTCATTGTAGTTCATTGTCATTTCTATTAATTTTCTGAGTTTATGTGGAATTTTTAATTTTTTAAGTGCTGTCATTAATACGTTCCTTTTAATAGAATCAAATGCCTGTTTGAAGTCTATGAATAACATTTCCAGTTCTAATTTATACTCGTTTGCTTTTTCCATTATTTGTTTTATTGTGTGTATTGCATCTATTGTAGATCTTCCTTCTGTGAATCCACATTGGTACTGTCCTATTGTGTTCTTTGTGATCTTTGATAACCTCTTTTTGATTATTGATGTCAATATTTTATATGTTGTATTTAGTAATGGTATTCCTCTATAATTTTCACAGATTTGTTGGTCCCCCTTTTTATGTACTGTTATGATCTGTCCTACCTCCCAGTCACCTGGCATTTTCTCTTCTTTCCATATATTTTTCAATAGTGCCAGTATTTTTCCTCTTAGTTCATTCCCCCGTATTTTATTAGTTCCATATTAATTCCATCTTTACCTGGGGCTTTTCCATTTTTGTTTCTCTGTATAACTTCATCCAATTCCTCTAATGTTGGTTCTTTTGAAATTTCTATGTCTACTTCATTTGCTTCTTCTTCGTGTACTGTTTCCTCCTCGTCATGCATTTCTTATTCTGTTGTTTCCTCCGTCAAGAGCTCTCTGTAGTAATCTCTCCATACTTGCTTGTATTCTTGGTCCTCTATTATCACTATTCCCTCTCTATTTTTTATTCCGTTTGTTTTGCCCTTGTATTTTTTGTTTTGTTCTTTAATCTTTTTGTAAAAACTTTTCGTATTTCTGTTTGTTCTTTCCTGCTCTATTTCCTGCATTTTTTGTCTACCCATCTTCTTTTATTTTGCCTTATCACTTTCTTAGCATCCCTTCTTAATTTTTCATAGTCTTCTCTGTCTTCCTCTTTATCTGTTCTTAGCCATTTATTTCTGGCTTGCACTTTTTTTCCTGTTATTTCTCTACATTCTTGGTTATACCATTCGTTTTTTGTTTTAGCCTGACTTTTACCTATCTGCATATTTGCACCTTCTTCTATTGATTTTTTGATCGTCTCCCATTCTGTGCTTATATCTTCTGCTTTATATTTCTCTTTTATTTGAACTGTTACTGCCTCTTCATATTTTTTTCTTACTTCTTCATTACTCAATTTATTGACATTCCACTTTTTATGTTGGTTTTTTTGTTTTGTTTCAATTTTAACTTTTTGTCTTATAATGGCTGTGACCATGTAGTGGTCTGAATCTGCACACGCACCTCTGAACGTTCTTACATCTTTTATTGACGATTGTCTTCGCTTATTAATCATTATGTGAGCAATTTGACTATATGTTTTCTGATCCGGTGACCTCCATGTTACCTTATGTATTTTAGGGTGTTCAAATTTTGTCGAGCTTATTAACAAATTTGCTCTTGTTGCTAGGTTACATAGTCTTTGCCCATTGTCATTCGTGTTTTCGTGTATTGTATGCTTTCCTGCAATTTGCTGTAAAAAGTCCTCTTTTCCAATCTGGGCGTTGAGGTCTTCCAGTACAAATATGACATCTTCTTTGGGTATTTTTTCTATCTCCTCTTCGACCTTATCATAAAAGATTTCTTTTTCGTCTGCATTGCTTGTTTCTGTGGGGGCGTATAAATTCAAGACTGATATATTAAATGGTTTGCTGTTGACTCTAACATAGGTCATCCTTTCGCATATTGGCTTGAAATTTATAATTTTCTCTCTAAGGTGACTAAGTATCATGAATCCCACGCCTTTTTGCCCTTGCTTCTTTCCTCCTGAATATAACATTGTAAAGTCTTGTTTATCAATCTGTCCCTGTCCGTCCCAGCGTAATTCTTGCAGTGCTGCAATATCTATTTTATACTTTTTGAGTTCCTTTCCTCATGAAGAAGCTCATGCAGAATATGTCCAAATAAGAAACGAAGTAAACGCCACAATAAAATCAATCAAAAGAGAATATTGGGCCAAATTCACTTGCGACATGGACTACGACCTATATGGTGCCCAAAAAAAAGTATGGAAAATGCTCCGCAACAGGAAAAAACCAGTTAACGAGTTCGTGCAGACCAAAGGAGTACCTATAGGGACATGGCAACAGTATTTTAAAGAGCTATATGATGCTGAAGAAACGCTGAATATAAACGAAGGCGAAACAGATGTGAGTGCTACAATCAATGACGAAGAAGTAGAAGCAAAGATCAAAAAGCTAAAAAACAGAAAATCACCGGAAACGGATGGTATACCCAATGAACTTTTAAAATATGGAGACCCGGAACTTGCAAGTAAACTGGCACAACTATTTAACAAAATATTAAACAAAACAGAAACACCAGAGGAATGGTATAATAGTATCACAATCCCCATATTTAAAAAAGGACAAAAAATCTACCCACAAAACTATAGAGGAATAACCCTCTTAAATACAACAATGAAACTTTTCACGGGTATTCTCAAGGACAAATTGGAAAAGCAAATCACTAATGCTGAAGAACAACAAGGTTTTACAAAAGGGCGGTCTATAACAGACGCAGTATTTATAATAAAACAAATAAAAGAAAAAGCTATAGAGTTCGGCATGCAAGCGTATATTTGCTTCATTGATTTGACAAAGGCATTTGACAGAGTTCGCCTGGAAGACATTCTAAATATATTAATAGAAAATGAAACACCGACCAGTATAACAAAGATACTCTATAACCTAAATAACAACAACGTAACCAAAGTTAGAGCAGGAGACGAATTCACTGAAAATATTCCAACACCGGGAGGAATTAGACAAGGCGACAGTTTAAGCCCCTTCTTGTTTAATCTTCTCATGGGCAAAATTATCAACAAAGTAACATCTCTTAATCTCGGATATAGAATGGGCAACAAAAGAATTGGTATGGTGTGTTACGCAGACGATACAGCAATTATTGCCGAATCAGAAGATGATCTCCAAAGGCAGCTCTTTCAGTTCTTTCAAACAAGCCGACTACTAAATATGAACATCTCTACCAACAAAACTAAATGTATGACAATAGCAAAGATCCGCTCAGATGTAAGTTAGTGGTTGAGGACAACCCCATAGAACAGGTGATGCAATTCAAATATCTGGGCATAGATTTATCAAGCACCCACGACCCAGTAAAGGACCTGAGTAGTCAGATCAACAAAGCATCTGCACTGTCAGGATGTCTGCGGGAGATAGTCTGGTCAAGTCCGTATATGCGCACAGATAGTAAAATTAGAATCTATAAGACTTGCATACGACCGATCATGACATATGGCATAGAAGTGCGCGAAGATACCAACAAAACGAAACAGATGCTAAGGGTTGCCGAAATGAAAACCATAAGAACAATAATGGGGAAAACAAGAAGAGACAGAGTGAGAAATACAAACATTAGAGAGCAGTGCAAAATTCAAGATATTGTAAGATGGGGAAGGCAGCGCAAGAGGATGTGGTACAACCATGTAAGACGAATGGATGAGAATAGACTCCCAAAAATTGCCCTAGAAAACAATCCGCCCGGTTCAAGACCCCCCGGAAGACCACCTAAAAGATGGAGGGATAGTTGGCAATCTACCTCCCAAGAAATTAATCAGAGGCAGCTTCAGAATTAAACAGATCGAAAGTAGATACGATAGTAACAAATATACCTACACGTGACATATTATAAAGCTGTAACTAGTAGGGACAAAAATATACCCACAATAGCTTTAAAAATACCCTACAAATTATACAAAAATAGCCTACGAAATATATCCACTATAAAAGATCCATATATCGGCAAATCAAATCAAACCAGAGTGGTATTTAAACAGGTACCTACATAAAAATTAATTCCAAAACCTCTTAAACTTATATAAATCTGGTATATCACATAATAGAACAACAACATAACCACTAAACATACCAATTGAAGCAGAAAATGACGTAAACAAAAATTAGCCATTAACGAGCGATGACTCTACTTCTTCTTTGATGTAGACATAACTCTGTCTGGTTTTTAATGTGCCTTCAGTAAGTTATTCCATCTTTTTCATGGTCTTCCTACTGATCGTCTTCTGTTCGTCATAGGAACATTTGTT
This sequence comes from Diabrotica balteata, assembly GCA_918026665.1. Lineage (NCBI taxonomy): Eukaryota > Metazoa > Arthropoda > Insecta > Coleoptera > Chrysomelidae > Diabrotica > Diabrotica balteata. The sequence goes on from OU898282.1 coordinate 51,210,633, forward strand.
CCTATTGAGGAACCGTGTCTCGCGGTCTTTACTACTCTATTTGTCATTCGCTTATATGGTCGTCCCATTCTACTCTTCGTTGAAAATCTTTACTTCTAGCTCTGCCCCATAGCGTCTTACTATCAATGTTTCTAATAGTTTTCATCTCTGCTTTTTCTAAAATTATTTTTGTCCTCTCTTTGTTGGGTTGTGTTTGATGTCATCAATGTTTGGCTTATGAACGAAAAAGCCGGAGTAAAGATCAACGGTCACCCCATTTGCAATATCCGATATGCTGATGATACCGCGCTCATAGCAGAAAATATTGACGACCTACAGAGATTACTAAACAAAGTGGTAGAAGCAAGTGAAGAATTTGGTCTGTCACTGAATACAAAGAAGACCAAATTCATGATAATTACAAAGAAACGTATCATTAAAATCATCTTACATGTAGGACAGAATCTCATTGAACGAGTACAAAATTACAATTACCTCGGAACAAATATTAACGAGTCAAACGAATACACCAGAGAAATAAGAATAAGAATAGAGAAAGCCCACAGTGCCTTTAACAATATGAAACATGTTGTGTAGCCGTAACCTAAGCCTAAAGCTGAAAATACAAATGCTTAAATGTTATGTTTTCTCGGTCCTGTTATATGGGGTGGAGGCGTGGACACTAAATAAGCAATGTATGGGTAAGCTGGAGGCATTTGAGATGTGCGCGTACCAAAGAATGTTAAAAATCTCCTGGAAGGATAAGATAACTAACCAAGTTGTATTAGACAGGATGAACAAACAAAAGGTCGTATTGAGTGTTAAAATGAGGAAACTACAATACCTGGGACATATTACACGTGGAAATAAATATCAACTGTTACAACTAATTATGCAAGGAAAGATTGAAGGTAGGCGCAGCATAGGTAGGAGAAGAATGTCATGGTTGAGAAACCTCCAGGGAGTGGTTTGCTTGCACTTCCATACAATTGTTCCGAGTGGCCGCCTCCAGAGTCAAAATTGCCATGATGATAGCCAACCTTCGTAGCGGAGATGGCACGTGAAGAAGAAGAAGAAGAAGTTTAATGTCATTATTGGTGTGATGACTGTTTTGTAAATTTTGCCTTTTATTTCCTTACCGATATTTTGCTTTCTCCACATTGTTTCTGTTATATTATTTAATTTCTCATTTGTCGTCACTTCTGGTGGCTCATTGCCCTCAACCTTAGCAAATAGGAATAGAATGTAGTCTCTAAATGTTTCTTTCTAAATATGTTTCGTTTTTATTAGTTTATCTCTTTTCTTCTTCCTCTGATCATACTCCATTTTTGTTACGTAGGAGTCGTGTTCCATCTGTTTTGAGAAGCTCTGCTAGTATTCCTTTTTTATTTGTCTGACTAAAGTATTCGTTTGATTTCCCATTTGTTCACAGTGGTTGTATGCCTGTTGCGTATTCTATTTCATATTCCAAACCATGAAATTTAATTTTTTGATATGTTAGTGTTCGTTACTTTGCTCTCTCCAAGTGATTATGTTGCTACATGCTTTGAGTTTTTCCCAGCTTCCCTGCTAGACTAAATTAACACATCCTCTTTCTGTCATTCCATTACAATTTCCTCAACAAGTTCTGTCGTCCTATTTCTCGCTTTTAGTTAAATTCTCTATACCTAAATTAAGTTCTTTCGTGTTTTCTTGTTATAATTCTTGGCCCGCTATTATCCGGTCCTCCCATTTTCTTTTACTACCACGCCACTATTCCAGGGCCTAATATTTTAAATTACTACTTCCATTTCTTTCTTTTAATGGTAAGTATTGTTTTGTCATTATCTCTATAGTTCTAAATTCAAAATTTTCTCAGGCCAGTAGCTTTTTAGTACTTTCTTAGTCATTTGCTAACAACGGCAATAGGGGCAATTCTTAATGAATTATCAACGAACGGTTTGCAATATTTTGGATCAGGAAGACGATCAGTCCGTCTTCAGTTATTTCCGCCGACTCAGCGCATTATAAGTAATTGTTCTGTCAATGATTGTATCTCATTAATAGATCATTTTGACAAAAAACCCAGTGCAAGTGAAAAGGCCCCTATTGCTTTAGGTGAGCATTCCAGTAAGATTCCGATAGATAAAGAAAAATTCAGAGATACTTAGCCTCTTCTGAGTATGATAGTCTTCTTCTTCTTCTTCTACTTTTTGTAGATCTTTCGATCTGTTTAATTCTGAAGCTGCCTCTGGTTAATTTCTTGGGAGGTAGATTGCCAACTATCCCTCCATCTTTTAGGTGGTCTTCCGGGGGGTCTAGAACCGGGCGGATTGTTTTCTAGGGCAATTTTTGGGAGTCCATTCTCATCCATTCGTCTTACATGGTTGTACCACATCCTCTTGCGCTGCCTTCCCCATCTTACAATATCTTGAATTTTGCACTGCTCTCTAATGTTTGTATTTCTCACTCTGTCTCTTCTTGTTTTCCCCATTATTGTTCTTAGGGTTTTCATTTCGGCAACTCTTAGCATCTGTTTCGTTTTGTTGGTATCTTCGCGCACTTCTATGCCATATGTCATGATCGGTCGTATGCAAGTCTTATAGATTCTAATTTTACTATCTGTGCGCATATACGGATTTGACCAGACTATCTCCCGCAGACATCCTGACAGAGCAGATGCTTTGTTGATCTGACTCCTCAGGTCCTTTACTGGGTCGTGGGTGCTTGATATATCTATGCCCAGATATCTGAATTGCATCACCTGTTCTATGGGGTTGTCCTCAACCACTAACTTACATCTGAGCGGATCTTTTGCTATTGTCATACATTTAGTTTTGTTGGTAGAGATGTTCATATTTAGTAGTCGGCTTGTTTGAAAGAACTGAAAGAGCTGCCTTTGAAGATCATCTTCTGATTCGGCAATAATTGATGCATCGTCTGCGTAACACACCATACCAATTCTTTTGTTGCCCATTCTATATCCGAGATTAAGAGATGTTACTTTGTTGATAATTTTGCCCATGAGAAGATTAAACAAGAAGGGGCTTAAACTGTCGCCTTGTCTAATTCCTCCCGGTGTTGGAATATTTTCAGTGAATTCGTCTCCTGCTCTAACGTTGGTTACGTTGTTGTTATTTAGGTTATGGAGTATCTCTGTTATACTGGTCGGTGTTTCATTTTCTATTAATATATTTAGAATGTCTCCCAGGCGAACTCTGTCAAATGCCTTCGTCAAATCAATGAAGCAAATATACGCTGGCATGCCGAACTCTATAGCTTTTTCTTTTATTTGTTTTATTATAAATACTGCGTCTGTTATAGACCGCCCTTTTGTAAAACCTTGTTGTTCTTCAGAATCAGTGATTTGCTTTTCCAATTTGTCCTTGAGAATACCCGTTAAAAGTCTCATTGTTGTATTTAAAAGGGGTTATTCCTCTACAGTTTTGTGGGCAGGTTTTTTGTCCTTTTTTAAATATGGGGATTGTGATACTATTATGCCATTCCTCTGGTGTTTCTGTTTTGTTTAATATTTTGTTAAATAGTTGTGCCAGTTTACTTGCAAGTTCCGGGCCTCCATATTTTAAAAGTTCATTGGGTATACCATCCGTTCCCGGTGATTTTCTGTTTTTAGCTTTTTGATCTTTGCTTCTACTTCTTCGTCATTGATTGTAGCACTCACATCTGTTTCGCCTTCGTTTATATTCAGCGTTTCTTCAGCATCATATAGCTCTTTAAAATGCTGTTGCCATGCCTCTATAGGTACTCCTTTGGTCTGCACGAACTCGTTAACTGGTTTTTTCCTGTTGCGGAGCATTTTCCATACTTTCTTTTGGGCACCATATAGGTCGTAGTCCATGTCGCAAGTGAATTTGGCCCAATGTTCTCTTATGTATGATAGTGTTGTTGTTCTATTCGTGGTAGGAGGTTGAATTGATAATTTGCTTCTATTTGTTTTATATAAATATGGAGATAACTACTAAATCTTACATGAGGATCAGAATATCCCATTAAAAGAATCTAATAATCAAGAGACTAAATAAAGAGACTAATTATAAAGACATAAAAACCCAATAATAGGGAACTTATTTAATCAACCATGAAAACGAAGAAGACCAAAACGAATCGGGTCAAAAGAGTTTCGAGATGATAAGTGACTGCATAAACCATGACTGAATGGTACCAGCTACAGCCTATTATAATACCATATATTTACTTCTGAAATTGTATTTAATGATTTTTACTATCAATATGGGAAATGCTCACGCCATCTACCTTTTGTTAAAATCTATTAATTATAAAACTACTCGAACATGTAGGATATGTTTATTATATTGCAATCTTGCAATAATATTGTATATATTATTGCAAGAAGTATCCCAATGTTGCTTATTCTAAGTAAATGTTGTTTTTAAAATTTGTCCGGTACAGTAAAAGCTCTGTATAGTTTCATAACTCTTGCTCAACAATGTGGAGACAAACAAAAAGATCTTTTCACAATGATATCTGTCTTCAGAAGAGAAAAGACGTTTCACAAATTGTTGCAATGATTAAATGATTAAAGTACTATGCGGAACTTTTTGAAAGCTAAAAAAATTTCAACAAACTTGTATTTCAAAGAAAATATTTAATGCAACAGGCAAATTTTTGTCAGACAATTTCATTAATCCTTTTTGTTAAAGTGCCCAGAAGATTACTATTATGTCAAGTTTTACCTGTTGTCAAATATCGTTGTCATATTCTTTATTTTATTGACAGATTATATTTACCTGCTCATCAGAAACTTCTATCGGTTCCTTGAATACAACCCAAATAACACATTCGGAACACGGAGGAGTAGTGAGAGATCCATGGTAAGTGTAGTACCCTCCGGTATCTTTGGGAATTAACAATTTTGGATCAATTGGTTCGGGAATTTCAACAACGTCTCCTTTATGCGTGATTTGATCTAAGTATTTAACTACTTTTTCCAACTCATCATTTTTCTTTCCAGGCTGTAAAATAAAAACAAACATTACTGAATGTTGCCACTATTTTAAAATTTTTCATTTTATCTAAAACATATATGTATCAAGACTTGTACAAATTTTATGGACAAAGCTTATAGCAATAAGACAAGAAAGAAGAAAAAAAAATCAGAAGAAGAACCGTTTGTACTTTGAAATGAAAAAAAAAACAATAAAATTCTTCCAAACTTTAACAAAAAAATACTACCTAATTAAGAACCTACAAACTTTGTAAAATGTACCTAACACAAAATCCAGATTAGGAAAGCAGAATAATGAAATTAAGGGCTCAAATATTCCATCTCCTTGTGCTCAACAGTAACCAAATCTGCCATACAGATTTCTCCTCATATTTTGGAGTAGGGCTGGTTAATGCTTGCAGAGAAATAAATTGTACCACGTGTACTTATCAGTCGATCAGAAAACGTTTGATTGAGGAAGTCAATAGTTGCTCTAGATTTATGAGCCTAACACCCATCGCATTGGAAATAAACCTACTGAAAATTAACGGAAAGGCGTCGAACTGTCGGAATGATCTCATTCTGTAAAAGTTGTAAATATTTGGGCATGTTTAGGCACATTGTTCATCGATTAAAAATGGACCGACAATATGGTCGCCTAACATCCCAGTCCAAACATTTAACTTTTGCGGATGCTGTGTTCGCACCGCAACACGGAGGTGCTTATTTTTCCGAGAATAATACCTTACAACGGATGGATTGTGTTTTTAAGTAATGGAAAGGAAGATTAATCAGAAATAAAATATTTTTTAAAAAATGTACATTTTCATTCTGTTTATCTAACATATCTAACATATCTAACGTATCTTCCGGAAAAAGTTCTTGTGTCGGTTGTATCTTAAAAAAGTGATACCCATTCCTTTTGAGAACTCGCTGGATTGTTTTCCTGTTTTGCGAGACATGCCATTTATATTTCTACTAATATATTACACAAAAATAATTTTCAAGTGATAAAAACTGCTACATTCATGAGAGATTACAGGTTGTGGGTATATAATATAACCAATCAATTAAAACAAATCGATTAAGTAGTTTGTCACGCAATGGCAAAAAATAATCAAACATTTTTTTTTAGTATTTTTGTTAAGGATTTTCTATTCTATTTTATTTAACCTTCAAATAATATTAAGAAACAATTCAAAATTAAGTTCGAATTTGAATTGGTTAATGATATCGATAGTGAAATTATATTTATTTTACTAAAAGTTAGGTACAGAATAAAAGATGATCGATTGTCTTTCTAGAAATTAATTTCTTTTGACTATCATGCAACAAAAGCAATTGTATTGATAATTGTATACATTCAGAAATTATTACTTACTTAGGGTAAACAAATACAGTACACATTAAAAATAATAGCCAATAAAAAATACTAAGCATCAAGGATAAACATAAATATACAATAAACGGTGTTTATGAAAGTCTATTGATTAATATTATTTTTCAAGCTGGTAAAAATTATATAATCAGAATTATCATAATAAGCAGAATAAAGATAGGAATAATTCGTTTGCAAAAGTTCAACGTTAAGGTTAAGGTTGAACAGTTCCGACAGTATTAAAATTTGATTTCTCCTTGTTTCATCTTCATTTTAGGTAAATTTTCTCGTTTAATATAATAAACGTGCCCCCTCTGATTAGCTTAACCTTCCAGCTCCTTCGGAGACTTATGTTTATGTTGTGAGTTATCTTATTGTTAATTATAGATAATGTGTTTCTGACCTGCTGTAAACTTATTTGTATTGATACATATACTCTTACTGGTTTTAGTATTGGACAACAGATTTTGCTGCATTTTATTTATGAGTTTGATACACAAATTACGTTATTTAGTAAGATAAGGGCGGTTTCTTTAATTTTCCTCTTTTTAATATATGCTGTTTTAAAAACTCTCGATGCATTTTTCATTGTTCCCTATATCAGAATGTTTGCATATCTGAGATCTATTTAAATCTGTTTTTAATGAATAAGATTCGAGGTCGTTCTCCTAACACTTTTTTCCCCCAGGTACAAACTGTCGCAGTATCAAAGTATTTTATAGGTGCACTTCTTTGTTATTTGATAAAATATATATCAATGTAGATAGATATCAATGTAGTGGTTGTTTTACATATTGCTAAAATATTGTATTTATTTTCTGTCCTTTTTAATTTTTCTAATAAGAATAAAGGCAGCAAATATTTGATTTCACGCAAACAAATCCTATGTATCTGTTGATACGTATTTCGACCTAATAGGTCTCGTCAGAATAGCTATTCATAGGAGTTCTCAACGCCAAAAATCAATATTTTCTGCCTTTTAAGAAACAACAATAACATGGCTTCAATACGGACGCGCTAGCGACATCTAATTACAATAATCGTAAAATAGTTTCGAAACACAATTCAGATTTCTGCTTTATAATCTGAGCCTTCTAAAAATTGCAAGGCAAACAGACGTTGATAAAAGATGTTAAAAGAGACATGGGGAATCTAAAATTTGCATTCCACGACATGTCTTTTACAACTAAGCAGAAATCCTTAGCGAATTGTGCTTCTAGTACTCACACAGAGTAAATCCGAATAAAATGAAAAAAAGGCAGCAAATATTTGATTTCACGCAAACAAATCCTATGTATCTGTTGATACGTATTTCGACCTAATAGGTCTCGTCAGAATAGCTATTCATAGGAGTTCTCAACGCCAAAAATCAATATTTTCTGCCTTTTAAGAAACAACAATAACATGGCTTCAATACGGACGCGCTAGCGACATCTAATTACAAAAATCGTAAAATAGTTTCGAAACACAATTCAGATTTCTGCTTTATAATCTGAGCCTTCTAAAAATTGCAAGGCAAACAGACGTTGATAAAAGATGTTAAAAGAGACATGGGGAATCTAAAATTTGCATTCCACGACATGTCTTTTACAACTAAGCAGAAATCCTTAGCGAATTGTGCTTCTAGTACTCACACAGAGTAAATCCGAATAAAATGAAAAAAAGGCAGCAAATATTTGATTTCACGCAAACAAATCCTATGTATCTGTTGATACGTATTTCGACCTAATAGGTCTCGTCAGAACAGCTATTCATAGGAGTTCTCAACGCGAGAAATCAATATTTTCTGCCTTTTAAGAAGCAACAATAACATGGCTTCAATACGGACGCGCTAGCGACATCTAATTACAAAAATCGTAAAATAGTTTCGAAACACAATTCAGATTTCTGCTTTATAATCTAAGGATTTCTGCTAAGGATTTCTGCTTAGTTGTAAAAGACATGCCGTGGAATGCAAATTTTAGATTCCCCATGTCTCTTTTAACATCTTTTATCAACGTCTGTTTGTCTTGCAATTTTTAGAAGGCTCAGATTATAAAGCAGAAATCTGAATTGTGTTTCGAAACTATTTTACGATTTTTCTAATAAGACTTTTACATATGATATTGTTGTTCTCTTCGAATCCCTTTTTGTATGTATCGTTTTTAAAGTTGTATTGTTTTATTTCTCCTACCTTATGAAACTCATTATTTATAAATGACAACAGATGTTTTTCTTCCAAAGAAGAGCTTTTGCTAGAGTAGACATTTAGGAAACTGTCGAATAATTATTTAATGATCCTCTTTTTAAAATTGAAAGTATTATTTGAAAGTTAGTTCAAATATCTGTTAAGGTGTGTTGGTTAACTGAAAATTTGTTTACATATCCTGCATCCTTATATGTGATTTAACACATCCAGAAATGGTAGTAAGTTTTATCTAGTGATTTGATTGATTCTTCTATAGTTGATGGCTATCAAGAATTTGCCTAATCCACAAGGCCCTAAAAAGAACATATCAACTACCTCTCTCCACCGTATTGTGTAAGGAAGAATAGAGATAAGTTAAAAATAGCAAAAGAAAATGGGTAGTTATAGCAATGATTGGGGCCATGATAATCGAAATAATGAAATATATGAATATACCTACATATCTAACAAGAATTATGTGTGATTATCTATCAAATTGTAAAAAATAGTAAAATAGTTAGACACAACGTCGGAACCACCTGAGGATGTGGAACATTATGTGCAACAAGGTATTAGAGCTAAAGTTTGAGGAAGGGGTGCAAACAGTCGCTTTTTCAACTGATCTATAATAGTCATCTATAATTGTTATCTATTAGAGTCATCGTAATAGAAGATAACACAAATTGAGGAATCATTCACAGAAAAGTCACAGAAAAGTCCCAAGCTAGGGATTAAGATTAGTGCAAAAAGAACTGGTCTGTGAGTTAGGTTAAGTTTTTAAAAGTTTTCAAGTTTTTCCAATAATCAGCCTGGATTGATTAATACATCTCCATGGTATGTAATTTTCTTACTAGTAATTATTTTTTTATAATTCTTTATTAAATGAAATATTCTGTTTTAAAAGGTTCAAGAAAATTATGTTTTTACATAGCTTAAGTTTTGTTTTTAAAGTTTTTTTTTGCTAAATCATGAATAATCTAACCACAGCTAGTTTTTGGGAGGTCTGTTATATGGTTTCTCTAAATAAGTTAATACTTATACTCAGTTTCTTGCAGAATATAAAATAGTTGAACATACTGTTACACCCAGCTAAGACAGTTACAGTAACAGTCGAATCATAATTTTGAAAGACAAATCAGATTCTACTTGCAGACAAATGTAAAAATGATAACAGATATTGATCTACAAGGATTTAAAATACTTTATGATATCAAGCTTATCAGTACTCGAGTTCTACAAGTACTACTCAGTACTAATCTATTATGACATTTTGACTTAATGAACTTTGTGTTTTGTGACTTGTTCTAATTTGCTGGTTCCATAATCCTCATATTTACTTCCAGTCTTATTTAGTTTTTTAACTTTATTATAGTGTTCGTAAGTGTTTGTTCTTCCTTTTTTTCTAACTAGCACTGTTGCGCACTTTTCGTGTCTCTCCCCCTCTCTTTCTCACTCTTTCCGCTTTTATTTGATCGGACCTAATAAAAACCTGTTTTCCTTTGAATTTTCTCTTCTTCCTCGGGATCTTAAGCTTATTCTTCCCATTATCACGTTGTGTTTACATGTGTTTACCCTTCCATGTTTTTCAAGGTTTTTCCAAACGGTTCTATACTCTACATCATTTCTTTTGTACCTGCTCAATTTTTTGATGTTCAAGAATGAGAATTTTTAGTTTTATAATACTTTGGCCTTAGTCGAGGATCTAATATCTTGGTTTAAAAATAGAAGTGTATAATAAAATCTTACTCTCACAAACAGTGCTATTAGATAATCTACTGGAAATTCCTGACAAGGCTTTTGAGATATTTGAAAGTATATTTTTCAAATTTTGTTCAATGTATTATTTCACTGCCGTATCTAAAAAATATTCACAAATAAATTCTCAATGATTCTCTAAAAATCCATATTCAAAATCCAATAACGAACTATAACAATAAATAACTGCAATTTATATATAAATTACTGAATTAACTGTAAGTTGTTTAGGAAAAAATCACTGTTGCAAAATATCACAATCAATGGATAGATACTTGTGATTAATTGTTTGAATTCATGTCAATTAGGCAATATGATTTTTCAAACTGTAGAAATATGTATAGTAGGTATGTGAAGAATTTTACCATTTATGAAATTAATTTTCCACTTTTCCAAGAATTTCGATAATAATTATTGAAGTGAATACTTTTTAGCGCATGGTATGATGTTTTCGAAATCATATTTAGCGTTGCTCTTGAGACGGGTGTAGTGACCTTGTGGTATACCATAATACACTTACATATCCTTATTATAATTTTATATAATTTTTATAACAACTCGAGAACGACTGGATCGATTTGGCTAATTTGATTTTAAAATATGTGTATGAAATAAAATAAAATAAAGTAAATAAAAAATAGATAAACAAAATTAAATAAAATTAAAGTTAGATTAAAATTAAATAAAATTATAAATAATTATAAAAAATTATAAAAATTATAAAAAAATATAAAACATAAAAAAAATATAAAAATTACAGAAAATTATAAAATAATACAGAAACTATAAAAAATTAGAAAAAAATTATAAGGAAATTAAAAATATATATAAATAATAAATAAAATTACGCAAAATTAGGTAAAATTAAATATATTTAACGAGTTTTGAAAATTACTGAGATCATTAAATAAAATTATAAAAAATATAATTTTATATAACGTTTATAACAACTCTATAACAACTGGATCGATTTGGTGATTTTGGAATTTTGATTTTAACATCTTTGTATACAATAAATTAAAATTAATGATATAAAAAGGAAAATAAGGTAAATAAAATAAAATGAAATTAAAAATAAAATTAAATAAAGTTAAATAAAATTAAATAAAATTAAAAAAAAATTAAATAAAATTAAATAAAATTAAATAAAATTAAATAAAATTAAATAAAATTAAATTAAATTAAAAAAATGTAATAAAATGAAATTTGATCAAATTAAATAAAGTAATATTAAATAAAATTAAGTAAAACAAGTTTTTTTAATTTTAAAGTACGTAAATGTGTCGTGTTATTACAAAAAAATATTAACAATTTAGTATTAAGGAGACATAAAATTTCTATCGTATCCTACATATAGTAATAACACGCTATAAAAAATATTCATTTATATCGGCCCTTGCCAAGTGCCACGCTCTTTTTTTTTATTATAATTTTGGATTATTCTTTGAATCTGATGGAATATGTTAAATCGACAACAGTCCGCGTTTTTCTCCTAATCCTAATGCGCATTCGAAATGTGATACCAGGAGTGAATGCAATATTGGAACCGTCAAAATACGAGTGAACTAATTGATTCTTTTAAGCATTAAACTGTGACCTAACCATAGTATTAATAATAATACAATAGTACAATAATACAATAATACTTTATTTAGTGCAAATCCAAATTTGACTTTTGGTTCCAAAACATTAAAACGAACTTTGGACTTTTTAGTTGTGTTTTATTTTTTTTTTTCGAATTTACAATACGATATGATATCACTACCTCTAGCTCTATAAATAATTGGAAAAAGTATTTTTAAAAGTAATTCTTCTAAAAAAGTAATTTTTAAAACTCGAATTCTAAAACCCCTCAAAATAGTTTATTGAGGACATATAAATACAATTAATAAAATCACACATGATATCCGATCCTTAGCTCATAAATATACTTAAAAAACATGGTGGTTTCAAATGTACCACAACTAACTTAACACCGTGAGAAATCAAGCAAACGAACGAGTAGAGACGTATATCAAGAACATAATTATATCTTCGACTACCGAAATAATGAGACAACTGATTTTAACAGGTTTGTATACTTTAATATAAGTGATATATAAATACTAGTATTATTTTCTTACCTTTAAAAATACTCCCAACACGCTCAAGCCATCTGGGTTACTTGCAGCCTCATTAATAGTCGCATACTTAGCAGAGTTCCAATGTACTAAATGAAGCTAAAAAATAATAAAATTGATGTAGATAGTTATTTCTATTATCATATAGACGTAAATGATCCAGTGACGTTTTTTAAACAAATATAATTAATGCAACACTGATCAGGTTATTGAACGCAGTATTAAGCGTTACCTTGGAAACAGATAAATATCTCCCTAATCCCTGATTCATTGATTTGTTTTTATAATCACAGGTAAGTAATTACAAAAAATAAATTGATGTTATCTGATTCTAAAATAAAAAACTGATAAAGAGGAAGACGGAAAATTTCGTATTCCAAAGATTTATTCAAAAATTTTCGTAAATTATTTGTAGGTTGCATAGAAACAAATATATTAAAATACATTATAATTACATTAAATATTATAGAACAAAGTAGTTAACTCTGATTATCAATATCGGTTTGGTTCATAACATATACCAAAATAGGAATGTAAGTGAGAGAAGAAAAATAAGGAGAATTATACATGACGCATGCATTGTATCTACCAAAAAGACTTAATTTTCCACCGATTTTTATTCGTCATTACAGCTTGCTTAAAATGTAACCAATTTATTACCAACATTTTTCCCCTGAAATTACAAAATTTAGACATTTTAATAGAAATCACTCTATATTCGCTATATATAATAAGTAGTATTTATAGGGACGAATACTTAACTCAATCACCAACAGAGGTTAATATTGAACGAAAAGATATAACAATACAAGTGACAGAAATTAAAAAAGCTATAAAAGAACTGAAAAACGGTAGGTCTCCAGGACCAGGGGATATCCCTGCCAAACTAATAAAATGTGGATCACAAAAATTTTGAAATTGTCACTTGGTGCATAAATCAATTTATAAATGGTTAAATGTGAAAACTATCGAGGGATGTCAGTCACTAGTACATTCAGCCGTTTGCATGGACGAATAATTAGAGACCTCATTGAGAAGGAATACAAAGACCAAGAGGAAGTAGAACAACCCGGTTTTCGAACAGGAAGAAGCTGTACTGATAATATCTTCTGCCTCAAACAACTAATAGAAAAAAATTAAGCACAAATCAAGAAACCCACCTCATGTTTATTGACTTGCAGAAGGCGTACGATACAGTTCCTGTAAATAAACTTTGGAACGTGTTACGACAGACGAATATTAGTGTCACCTTAATAAAAGCATTAAGAAATTTGTATGAAGAGTCAACATCGCAAATAAAAACTGAACAGACTATCGCAGAGCTTCCTGGTTAATAAAGATCTACGTTAGGGGTGTTGTGTATCACCGACCTTGTTTAAAATATATGTTACAAAAGCGTTGAAAGAGTGGAAACGAAAATGTAGAGGCATGGGCGTAGACCTTGGAGAGATTTGCTTGTATACATTGCAGATTGCTGATGACCAGGTTGTTATAGACAACGATAAAGATGATCTGGAGTACACGGCAAGGAAATTACAAGAAGAATATAAAAGGTGGGGACTAGAAATTAATACAGAAAAAACAAAATAATTGCCAATAGGTACCGAACTATCGAACATCACATTAGAAAATAACGAAATCATCATGCCCTGCGACGATTACACATACCTATTATAGGAATCATTTTTGACACAACGGGAAAAGATGATAAAGAAATAAAGAGAAGAATAACACAGTCCAGAAAAACAATAGGTTGTCTAAACAGCGTACTGTGGAGTCATGAAATAGGAAAAGGAAGAAAACACAATATCTATGAATCTCTTATTAACAGCAGTCTATTATACGGAGCAGAACAGAAGATCAGTAGGAGTGTCACGCAGAGAGAGAATACGTAATGATGAGATAAGACAGCAAATGGGGATTGATGGCTCTCTAATAACAGACATAGAAAGAAAACAGCTGATATGGTACGGACACGTCCAGACGGTGGATAACTCAAGACACCCAAAAATAATTATACAATGGGTACCAGCAAACCGCAGAAAGAGAGGAAGATCCAAGAAATCTTGAAGAGAGGGAGTAACGGAGGTGATGAGCACAAGAGATCTGAAGAGGGCCAATGGGATGTTAGAGTGTCATGGAAATTAGGCATCGGACAACGTCGCAATACGTTTTAAAACTGATTGATATTTATATAAGTATTTATAATAGTTTTGCTTATATTAATAAATTGATTGCAAATAGTAATGTTTCTTTCCCAAGTTATTTTAATATTTATTTCTTTGGTCTGATTAATTTGTGTCAACGTATCTGAGACCGCGATGGACTTGCCAGCTCTTGATCTTTACATTTACGTATAATGATTTTCCTAAATTATATATAATTCAGTTTCACTAGTTTTGCATATTTACCCCAAGAAATGATTGTGTTAAGTTCTTGTAACTATTTATTATTTTCAAAACAAAAACAAAGATTGTAGCAAGTTTTACTAAAATCACCACTAAAATTTAAACCTATTGATTCCTAAAAAAATATCCACCGAAAATCAAATATTTTTAGAGGCGACATTATAATCCACGAACTTGCAAATGGCATCATAACCACATTGTGAGCATCTCGAATTTTAAATATAAGAGAAAAAATTATACATCCGTTTTTATATATTTATTAAAAATTGTTCAATACGTCAAAAAACTGTCAAATTTAAAAGACGCTTTTTGAAGTTCCTTACAAATTTTTAGATATTTAAACAGTATTACATACAGTTCCGTAATAGTATTCATAGAAATTAGACGTGCAATAATTTACAATTAATATTGTGCTTTAAATTGTGAAATTTGTGGCGTTGGCTAACAACAATATCGTTTATTGAAATACCGTATGAGTGTCAATAGCGGGGGGAGACCCCCTGACTGCAAAAAACCCTCAAAACCAGGTATGTCTGGAAATATATTCGATAATCAAAGTGATGCCGAAATGGATCTTTCTGTAAGTACTCCAACACCAATAAATTTGATGAATAATGCAAATACAACCCTTCTGAATGAAACACAACAAAAAGTAACAAAACAGGTAAGGCAAGCATTTTTATTCAATAGTAATGATCTAGGCCCATATCATGTATATATCGAGAACAGCTCTACTGAGTTTAGAGGTAAACTTAACCCTTTAAAGATTGGTGAAATTATTTTATCTAACTTTCCTGAAGCAGACAATATGATTTCAAGTATAGACGGCATTGGCCGAAATAGAATTAGAGTCAAATGTAAAGATTATAAAACTGCTAACAACCTCATCAAAAACAAAACTCTAGAAATATTTCGTTCAAATAATTTAGATCTGTATATTCCAAAATTTATTTTACACAGACAAGGAGTTATTAGGGATATAGACACAGATTTGTCGGAAGAGTATATTAAAAATAGAATTAAACAGTATGATAGTCATTGCATATTTGAAATTGCAAACGTTAAAAGAATTACACGAAAAGTAGAAAAATTTGTTAATGAGGAAAAAATTGTCGAATATGTCCCTACTAAGTCTTGTATTGTGACCTTTAAATCGCAAACTTTACCTAAATATATAGTCATCAATAAGGTTATTAAAGAAGTTGAAATATATAAACAGAAAGTTTTGTTATGCTTTAACTGTCTTAGATACGGCCACTTAGGAAATCAATGTAGAAGTCAGCCAAGATGTAACAGATGCCAAGAAACTCATAATTCAAAGGATTGTACAAAAGTTGAGTTCACAAAAGTATGTTTCAGTTGTAAGGGGAATCATTTGACTACAAATTTAGGCGATTGCCCAGAATTCACACGACAAAAGTTAATAAAAGAGACTATGGGTTTAACAAACATTAATTTTTACGATGCAAATAAACAAGTGCCTAAGAATTCATATGCTAGTATTCTTAGGAATAATACAGCCAACAATGTTACAAATTCTCCACAAAATTTACAACCTTCTACTTCCTACCAGGGAAATAATTTTGCTAAATTTATATTTAATCCTCACACAAACACCAGTAGGCCAAATAAAAGGCAGAAACCAAATAATTCAGACCCAACTGATATAGCTAGAAAAGAAATAGTATCTACAGTTTCCCCTCCAAAACATCCTGAGGGAATAGTTAAAAGTCAATTCTACCAAAAAAACTTAAACATTACAGATTCACAGTCAGAAGAGTTAAATTCTTCTGTAATAAATGTCATTTTAGATTCGGTTCTTACAATTGTTAATTCAATTAAACAAAATAATAATTTTAATATTTCAAAAGCTGATGTAATTCAGATAATTAGTAACCATTTTAACCAAAATCTAGCATCAAATTCGCAGACTTAAATAAAATAAACGTATTACAGTGGAACTGTCGTTCAGCAGTTGCTAATAAAGAGAACTTAGAATATTTACTTCATCAAAACGACATCACTATAGCTCTATTATCTGAAACCTGGTTCAAACCGGGAAAATATTATAATTTTAAAGAATTTAATTGTGTTCGAGCTGACCACCCTGATGGATATGGCGGTTGTGCCATCCTCTTGAAATCCAACGTAATATATGAAGAAATAAATTTTCAAAATACGTATTCGTTTACATATAAGTGTATTTCAATAAAAATTTCACATTTCAAGAAACCTTTACATATAATTTCTCTATATAATGAACCCAGGAACAAAGTTTTAATGCAACAATGGATCACTTTTTTAGAAAATATACCAAAACCATTTATAATTGGAGGCGATTTTAACGCACACAATTTGGCATGGGGCTGCGAAATTGATGATAGATTAGGTAAAGATCTTCTAGATGCTATAGAATACTGTAATTTAGAATATTTAAACGACGGGTCCCCCACTCTTGCTATTTCCAATAAACCTTCTGCTGTAGACTTAACTATTTGTTCCCGAGATATTGCCTCTTATTTTCGTTGGAGTACTTTACAAGAACCTTATGGATCCAATCATTTGCCAATTATTTTTTCATCGCAGATCCAGCAGCAAAGTTTCTCAGCAGCAGAAGACAGATCCAGTAGAAAACATAGAATATGGAACTTTAACAAAGCCAATTGGATGATGTATACCAGCACTTTGGAAGCAATGAAAATACCATTAATCTACGAAGAATTGGTAACAAATATAAACCAGGCAGCCAACGTCGCTATCCCAAAACATTCTTCCATTAAAGAAAAAAACAAAGGTCATATTCCGAAACCATGGTGGAATAATCATTGTCAGTTAGCAGCTGAAAATAGAAAACATGCGTTTATAAATTATAAACAGAATCCAACACTACAAAACCTAATGGAGTATAAACGATTAGATGCTATTGCAAAAAAAATCTTCAAACAGAAGAAAAAGTAGAATTGGATTGATTTTTGCGAAAGTCTAAACTCAAGAACACCAATAAAAGATGTCTGGCGAAAAGTTAATTGTTTTAAAAACCGCAAACAAGCCAACAAAGTACCTATTGATCCAGAAGATACATGGTTGCAGGAATTCCATAGAAAAATTGCCCCGGCATGGGTTCCAAATGACGACGCTGTACAAAAACATATCCAAACAGTACCCAGACAAAACCACAATTTTGACGAGAATTTTCATTTATGGGAATTGCATCGTGCCCTTGAACAAAGAAATAATACTTCTCCAGGTATTGACAATGTGTCATATTCGCTATTATACAACCTACCTATAGAATATAGAATTTCACTAGTAAACATTTTCAACAATATTTGGACAAATAAGACACCAGTACCAAATAGTTGGAAAGAGTATCTGGTAATTCCCATTAAAAAACCTGGCAAACCAGAACGTGATCCAAGTTCTTACCGACCTATCTCCTTATCTTCATGTCTTTTAAAAACATTTGAAAGAATAATTAAAAATAGATTTGAACATTGGCTAGAACACGATGGTATACTTCCAAGTTCCCAATATGGTTTTCGCAAGTCTAGGTCCACTCAAGATGCAACTACAGCTCTAGTTACTTCAATTCAGCTTAATTTTACATCAAATAAGTCTACAGCAGCTGCGTTCCTTGACATTTCTGCTGCTTTTGATAATGTCAATTTAGACATTCTTTACCAAAAAATGTTGTATATCGGAATCCCTAGATCATTTGCTCTCTTTTTAAAATCTTTATATTCTAACAGACTAACTTTTTTAAAAATTAATAATGAGGAATTTTCATACCCCCGACTAACTAACATTGGATTGCCACAGGGGAGTATTTTAAGCCCGATTTTATATATCCTGTATAACATAGATCTTGTAGTTAGTATACCCAACCATACAAATATTCTTCAATATGCTGATGATGTTGTTTTATATACAGCAGGAAAATTGTTAAGTACCTGTGAGGAAAATTTAAAAGTTACATTAGAAATCGTAAATCAGTACTATGAAGAAATAGGATTATCAATTTCTGACACAAAAACTGAAGTGTGCTATTTTTCACAAAAACATAGAGTTCCACAAGGCAATCTTAATGTGGGAAAATTTAATTTCCCTATAAAAAACTGTATTAAGTATCTTGGTATGTATCTAGACAGGAAATTGTTATGGAAAGATCACATTCATCAAATTGTTAAAAAATCGGAAAACTCAATAAATATTTTAAGAGCTTTCTGTAAAACAAATTGGGGAGCAGACCCAAATATTGCTTTGATGTTTTACCGTAACATGATTAGGCCGATTTTCGACTATAACTGTCATTTGTTTGGATCAGCGGCTAATACACATCTAAACAAACTTGAAGTTCAAAAAAATAAATGCCTGAGATTATGCCTAGGTTATTTAAAATCCACTCCAGTCCAAATAATGGAAAATGAAGCGGTGGAACCTCCATTGCATTTACGCCGCCAATTTCTTAGCGACAAATTTACAGTCCGAATTATGTCCAAAAATTGTAAATACCTTCAAGATCTTAATGAGCTATCAGTTTTAGACCTTACCCATAGGTACTGGAGAACTAAAAAATCTATACCTTTGGTAGAAAGCTATGTAAGTACTGTAAAATACAACGATATTCTCTATAAAAGTCAAATTCCGCCCTACTATGGTGAAATGGCCAAAACACTATTTTCTAGAAAAGTTAGGATATGTTACTTAAACTCACAATTACTCCCAAATATGTTTGATATAATTATTAAAGAAAAATGGACAAATTATCACTACATTTTTACTGATGGGTCAAAAGATGCAAATGGAACGGGCTGTGCAATGTTCCACGAAAATAAAAATTACCATAATCAGTATAGCTTACCCAGTGAATGCTCAATATATACAGCAGAAATGATGGCAATATTGTTTGCTCTTCAGTATGTAGTACAAAATCCTACTAACAACTATGTTATATTTACTGACAGTAAAAGCGTGGTAGACAGATTTAACAACATACAAACAGTCAAACACATAAACCACATTGAACTGAAAATTCTTAAAATTCTTTATGAAACTATACAATTAGGATTAAATGTAATAATTACATGGATCAAGGGCCATTCGGGAATAAAAGGAAATGAGATCGTTGACAATTTGGCTAAATCGGCATATATGCTTGGAGTAAAAGTAAACAAAAATTTAATTCCAGCGACAGATATTGACATCGTTAGTAGAAAAAAACTTGAAAATAATTGGCATTTACATTACACAGAATGTAAGACTGTCTTAAATTTTTATCATTGTAACACTAGGATACCCTCAAGAAGATGGTTCTACACAGAATCTAATCGACATTTTATAAAGACCATTAATCGGCTGCGAGCAAATCATGCTCTTACGCCATCTTACATGCATGGAATCGGCTTATCAAATACTCCCAATTGTACTTGTGGCAAAATAGGCGATCTAACACATATTATATTAGAATGTGATTTACAAATTAATAATATAAACGAACTTTATAAGGAATTAATAAATTCTAAGTGTTGTTTTCCAATAAACCTTAACCTTTTAATATTTTCAAAAAATATGGAAATTCTTCATTGCATTTACAAACATGTTAAAAT
This sequence comes from Diabrotica balteata, assembly GCA_918026665.1. Taxonomy (NCBI): domain Eukaryota; kingdom Metazoa; phylum Arthropoda; class Insecta; order Coleoptera; family Chrysomelidae; genus Diabrotica; species Diabrotica balteata. Next base: position 51,230,991 of record OU898282.1, read on the forward strand.
GTGTAAATACAAGATGTAAATAGTATATAGGCATAATCTGTTAATATGGTTTGAAAAAAAAAAAAAAAAAATTACACAAATTAAGAAAAAAAGACAAAAGAATTAAGAAAATAGATATAGAACAAAAAACAAAAAAAAATAAATACAAAAAAAAAACAAAAAAAAAAACAACAAAACAAAAAAAGAAAACAAAACAAAAAAGAAAACAAAACAAAAAAAAAGATAAAAAAGAATAAAAAAAAAGAAACAAAAAAAAATATATCAAAATATAATTTATGTATAAATATTAGGTATATGTAGTACTAACATTGGTAACTTATAACAAGAAAATTTTGACTAAGAATCTGCAATCACCAATAATTAAAATTAAATCGATTTTAACAATAAAAACAAACAAGTCTGGCTAATTGGCTCTGCCAAAGCCATATTACAAAAAAAAAAAAAAAAAAAAAAAAAAAAAAAAAAAAAAAAAAAAAAAAAAATTGTTAAAATAGAAGAGGATACAATAATAGAGAAAAGGTGTTGTGTTTCACATTCTAACAACAGCAGTCGGTATGGTTTTCCAAATCGGAGAAATCAAATCTATATTATCTGTGGATAAGTGTAAGTTATAAAAAATGTGAAGTTGAAAAAGGCCAGTTAATTTAAGAATCATTCTGAATTTATTTTTATTAGGAACAGGTAAGAACTGCACCTAATTATAGCAAATGTTTGTTCCTATTCTTCTAGTTCCATGACCGTTATTGATTGTTGGATATCTTGTTGGCTACCAGATTCGCTATGGTAACTTTATTGACAGCAGCTTTAAATAATGATGTAGTTGGTTTTCCGTACCATTGTCTTAGATTTTTCAGCCTTGATGTTCTTCTTCTACCAGGACCACGTTTACCTTGGATTTTTCCTTAAATGATCCGATGTGAACCTTTATACTTTTTAAGGTATGTCTTATAATGTGACCGAAGTATTCCAGCTTGCGTCTCTTTATTATATTGACCAGTTGTGTTGTTTGGTTCAGGCGTCTAAAGACCTCCTCATTTTTAACTCTGTCGACCCAGCTTCTTCTTAGTAGTCGTCTGTGTAGCTACATCTCTAAGGCTTTCGGTCTTTAAGCGTCTTTTCACTTACGGTCCACACTTTTACTCCATACAGTGAGACAGTAAAACTAGAGCAATATGTATGTCATTCGAACGCGAAGATGATGTAGCTGTACTGCACTGAACGCTGTAGCTGCACAGTACGTTCCTGATTTTTCCAAAAGTGTCTCGCAGTTGTTCTATGCGGCTTTTAAATTCTGCGGTTGAATTTCTCTACTCTGTCCAATACGGCATCTCCGAGTTTTATACCGTCATCCTGTATATAGTTTTCTTTGCTAATTATCATATATTTAGTTTTTTTAACGTTCAGGTTTAATCCATACTGATCACAGGTTTGTTTTATTTTGTTCATTAGATTTTGAAAATATTCTCCGCAATTAGCTAGCACTAAGGTATCGTCGGCATATCTGATATTCCAATATAAGGTTGAATGTTCGAATAATTAAACTTTGAGGGTATACAAGGCAACTATCACCGTGTTCGATAGTTGCCTTGTATACCCTCAAAGATATCTAATATTGTTTAAGGTTACATCATTAACAATAATACCTTGTGTTGTCTCGATTAGGGTTTCTTATATATTTATTTTGAATACAAGTTAAAAGTAAAAACTTTTATTCTTGCCATTTGACGCCAGTATAGATTTGTAATTATTCGAAAATCTTTATCGTCTATTACAGTATTTTGTTACGCTGTACTTTGTCAAAAGCTCTTTCAAAATCGATTGCACAGATGTGTACATTTTGATTTATATATCTGCATCTCTGGATCAGAACTTGGATACTTGAAGGCTTCTCTCGTACCCAAGGCACTCCTAAAAGGTTTTGTTAGTACTAACAAATTCAATACTATTTTGTATGTTTTGCTTCTGAGTTTAAATTCATCTTAGCTTTATCACATAATTATTTAAAATCATTAAAACTCTTTATCATAAAAAGTACGTTACAGTCTTAATTGTATTAATCTTCCATGAGGAATACATGCTAATTTGTAATGATCTCGAAGGTTAAGGTTACAAAAATGTTATATCGAGTTTTCCCTATATTATCTGCAGGTGGTCGTTAAAGGAAGAGCATTTTAAAAAGTTATGGAAGTTAAAACAAAGCAAAATTTTACCAAAGAAAATTATAAAAATAAATATGTGTCATAATATCTGCGTTTTATTTTTTATTGTGTTCTTTTCAGAGAAATAATAATTTTAACGTAGTGGAAAACAGATATAGTCATAAAATAATAAATAAAAACTTATCGTCTACTATAACATTAATCTCTTTATTAGACAATACATAAATGTATATTTTAGGATAGAAAGGATATATTTTTTGACATAGAAAAAAATGTTTATTTGTTATTTTGTGGCTACATTCATTTTTCATTGCGTAGAAATGAGTGTTTGGTACAAAATTATTAAAAAATATATACTTTGAATTTACCGCCAAATGTTTAAGTTCATGATCCGAACACGTGTGGCTCTAGAAGCTCTCTCACTATAAGAAATACTCATCGAGTTAGAATCTATGGACAGGGCATCACGTGACTAAAAACGACATCACTTCAGCCATATTGTTAATATTGTTTTGAAACTTTTGACAGATCGTATATGTTTGTTTACATTTGTTGTTTTTCGAATATTTTAAGTTTTATAATACTTTTATAGAAACTGTAATATATTGTGATAGTTTATAATAATGGTTTCTTGTTCTCAAAGTAGTTGCAGTAGCATAAGCAATGTTAATAAAAAAATCTTCAGGAATTACGTTCCACAGGTTAGTATACAAATATGTAAACAAAGTAATGGCCCGTACTTCAGAGAATAAATTAATAGTATTTGACTGTATTAATTTATCTTTATGTATAATATATCCGTGTTTTTAGTGTTTACCGCGGGATAAATCAATCATAGTTTATTAAAACTTTATTGCACTTTTTTAGATTATGATTAAATCTTCTGAAAAACTAGTCATATTTGTATAGTAGTTTTAATATTATTGAGTATGACCCTGCTGTCACCGCCATATTGGTATTATCGTTAGCCACACCTACCTACGCCGTTTTTAATACATACGTTAATATGCTCACAGCTTCTCTATAGATTCTAACTCGATGGAAATACTATAACAAATCCTACTATAGGAAATACCATGCTATAGAGGTAGATGCTGTGTTTTTATTTATTGTTTTGTTCGTATGACATTTGACGTTCTACATTTTAGTGATATTTGACTATACCCTTTTTTAAAGTAAAACACGTCACGATTTGAACAAAGTGACGTTACTTGTATTTAAAATTTGCAGAACATCCATCTAAATTCTTTTGCAAGAAAAATGACACCAAAAGTGCAAAGATTAGCAAAGATACAAGGGCTCTCATGGAATTACGACGAAACCTAAGCGAGAACGAAAAGGGAAACAAAGAAGAATATAAAAAACTAAATAAAAGAATTTCAGCGGAAATTAGAAAAGATGTAAGAAGATATAATACTAATGTAATTACTCAAACAGTAGAAGAGAACAAAGGTTTAAAGATAATGAAAAGAAAACTTACGCAAAGTAAAAAAGAAATATACAAGCTGAGGGATAAAGACGGAAAGGCAACAACAGATAAACAAAACATTCTGAAAATAACTAGAGAATTTTATAAAGACCTCTATACCAGCCAAAGACCACAAGACAATTTCCCGACACGAGTAAAGACTCTCATAAATCAGGGATCGGAAATACTTTTACCCATTACTGTGTCAGAAGTAAGAGCAGCTTTAAAGGAAATGAAGAACCATCGATCGACTGGTGATCATGGACTCGTTATCGAGGCAATAAAAGCAGGTGGAGAAATTTTATTAAAATCAGTAAGCGAACTGTTTACTAAATGCTTACATGCGGGTACGATTCCAAAAGACTGGAACAATGCAGTAATAGTCTTGTTACACAAAAAAGGCGATATTACTAAATTAGAAAATTATAGACCCATCAGCCTCTTGACACATATGTACAAACTCTTTATGAAAATCTTAACAAAGAGGCTAACACCTAAACTTGATTTCTATCAGCCCAAAGAACAGGCAGGCTTTAGGGCAGGATATGGCACAAATGACCATTTGCATACCATAAAGATCTTAATAGAAAAGTGCATCGAGTACAACATACCACTGGTTCTTGCGTTTGTCGATTACGAGAAGGCTTTTGATTCTGTAGAGTTTGAAACAATACTGGAAGCCCTAAATCAAAGCCGAATAGATTACAGGTACACGACACTAATCAAAAACATCTATCAGAACGCTACATCAAGTATACGACTGCACGAAGACACAGAAAAATTCAGCTTAGGTCGAGGAGTTAGACAAGGAGACAATATTTCACCAAAATTGTTCACGGCAGCTCTAGAGTCAATATTTAAGGGTACTCAATGGCAAGATATGGGCATCAATATAGATGGAGAAAGATTAAATCACCTAAGGTTTGCAGATGATGTTGTATTAATCGCAGATAACTTACATGATACAGTTTCTATGATGCATTCGCTGAAAAGTCTGTCTGAAAGAGCAGGATTAAAGAAAAACTTTGAGAAAACTAAAATTATAACAAATCTCGTAATGAGTGGAAATATAACTATTGACAATAATACCATACAACAAACAGACACTTACAAATATCTGGGACACGAAATCAAAATAAGCAGAGACAATCAAACACATGAAATACAGAGGCGAATAGGTCAAACATGGGCAGCATTTGGCAAATTAAGCCATATTCTAAAAAGTTCAATTCCCATGTGTCTCAAGCGAAAGGTTTATAACCAATGTGTTTTACCTGTACAAACTTATGGAGCAGAGACTTTAACACTCACGCAAAAATCTGCGAATAAACTTAGAGTTACACAACGAGCCATGGAACGTGCAATGCTGAACGTGAGCCTTCGAGACCACATAACAAACCAACAAATCAGGCGAAGATCAGGAGTTCAAGACGTCATCGAAAGAACCACGACGCGTAAGTGGAACTGGGCAGGACACTTAGCCAGAACACAAGATGGACGGTGGACAAGACGTATTATGGAATGGAGGCCCAGAAATTATAAAAGAAGCCGAGGACGACCACCGACTAGATGGACCGATGACATTAAACGTGTAGTGGGAAACTGGCTACAAGCGGCCCAGTGTAGAGAACACTGGAAAGAACTGAGGGAGGCCTATGTCCAGCAGTGGACGCGATTGGCTGATTCAAGAGATCAAATTTTCCTAAGACAGCTAATAATCCGAAACCCACACGGAACTGCTCGATCTTTCATAGGCGTCAACATGGTGTAATAGTCATAAAAATGTAATCATCATTATATTGGTAATTTTATAATTATATTGATTAAATAACCAAAAAAATTTGTTATTATTAATAATATAAATTTTATGAAATAACTCTTTAAGTCTAATATTCCACAAAATAATAATTTTAATTAAATATATTAGGCAATTTTACGCACCTGATACGGAAATATTTCAAATTTTGTTAACAGTTAAGCGTGTGGTAAAAGTGTATAAAGTGTTGCTGCTTTTTTCAAGTAGGAATTTTGTTTATGTTTTGATTTCTTACACAATTTGATCATAATATAATATATATATATTAATAAATTGTATTTATAAATACATATTAAATTTAGATTATTAGCTTTAAAAACTAATTATTAATGTGTATTGTGATTGTGATATGCCAAAACAAATAAATAGTCTATAGAAAGCTAATAAGCTTTCATATAAGATAGATTATTTAGAATATATAATTTTTATTAAAATGTTTTCTTATGTATTTTAATGTGTTGCAGTAGTCTTAAAACTAAGTGTATTTACTGTTAATATAATAGTTTGACAAATAGTTGACATTTTAAAAATTCCTCACTTACTAACTATTCTGACGTTTTGGCAACGCTGTGTGGATTCTGACGACGTAAATATTGAATGACGTGCAAGCTTTTTTATATGAAAAATGTTATAGGTAAGATTTTATGTTCTATTTTTCAAATTATTTTAAGGAGACAAAAATATTTATGAGGGACGAATAATCCAATTCTCTGAATGTTACGTTTAATTGTAGCCATCTGATGTTTTCTGTAGACTTTGTTGTTATCAGCTAATCTTAGTATTCAGTAACTATACTGGTTGTAATTACCTCTATTTAAATATTACGTCTATAGAAGGACGTGTTTTAGTAAAATTTAACATACATATAAATGTTGTTAGACCAATTGTAGGGCAAAGTGTTGGAGGACAGATTTTATTTTAATTAAAAAAGATAAAAGAAAGTGTAAAACAGAACATTTAAAAGACTTTACTAGTTGGTAAACTAGAGAAAACTAAAAAAATGACCTAGTATTAGTGACAATATGGTTATATTTATATGTATGACCCCTCATGAGTAATGTTTTACAACCTCAGATTTATAACTTTAAATGAACACTGGCTTTCTAGACTGCTATTCATTATCAAGAACTGAAGGACAAGGGAAAAACAAACGATGTCACAAAATTAACTTAGAGATAAAAGTTAATTAACGTTACCAAACCGCTTGTTACGATTTTAGAAATAAATAAAACTGTAGTAAATATCATTAACGTAGTTTATAACTATTTTGTTAACTTCTTAATAAAATGATTTGAACTCAAGATTATTAGATTCTAGTTAAAAAAATATAACTACACATTAACGTTACAAATAACTGGTCCACAATAACTTTTTTCCATTTTCAACATAACCTTACATAGAGACTTTTTATCTGTAAAGCAATGTTTAAAAAAATTCTTTAGCATTTGAAAGATAAAAGCGTTTTAACACTTGTAAATTATTATATTTGGCCTGAAAAATTGGAAATGGTCCATGGTATGCTTGACTTGGTACGTCAACTTCGCCATCCTTCATTTTTCTAGTAACTACACATTTTTTTGATCTACTTGTTACTTGCTTGCTGTTTCAAAATTGCCATTTTAAGTGGTTCGGCAAAAAAAAAAACAATTGGCGTTTTTTTTTCATCATGCACTTGCGGTGTACTTGCTGCAGTGCTATTGGACATTTAGGAATCAATTTTACTTGCAACAGAGTAGTCCACTGTTTCGTTATTTTCTGGTCCACGTTTATAACTTTAAACAATTTCTTTATTTTTCTTAAATCTTGTAACACATTTATCTAATTACCGCATTCTAGATACGAATGTCCTCTTATGGGAAAATGTGATTTAAAGCTTTATATCGTGGACAATGTAATAAAGTAGCCGAACAACCGTGAAATTTTTATTTTGTCCGCCAGCTAAGTCGTAGAAAATGTAAAAATCATGGACTTCTATTGGTAGTTAATGAAAATAAAGAAGAGGTTCCTCATCTGATCCTTTTTTTGACACATATTCAAGAAAGTTTCAGTTCAGAGAATGTTTGAACCAAAACCATAGAAAACATTGTCTTCTATAATAAAAATTGTTAGTGATGATGTTGGGTAATAAACCGTTTTTCCGGTACTCCAAGACGGTCAATTTATATTCAAAAAGCAAGTTTAAGTCAGCAGCTCGTTTGCTATTATAGAAAATTTGAGCACGAGTTTTGGGCAAATTATTTTCCATAGATAGAGCATCTATTTGTGCTGCATCGTCAACAGAATGAAGAGTCTTAATTTTTGTATTAAACTCATCACACTTGCTACAGGTATCTACTCTAGGGTAACCAAATAAAGAAAGGAAATGTTAAACTTGCTATTAAAAATATATCTGTAGGTGTCATACGAAACAGATGCAGTAGAATATTTCTCTTTAAACATTTGAAACCTTTTTATAATATTCAACTCTTCACTTAAATACACTTTTTGGAGTCGTAAATGCTATAATGACTTAACCTGAACCGAAATGAAGCAGTATGTTGCTGAATTTTGGTACTCAAATCAGAAGTTGTCTCAAATAATGCTCTCATCTATTGTCGACAGAAACAATTCTGGAAGTTTTTAGTGAGGTTTGAATATGGACCAATTTAGATTAGATAATAATGCAATGCATTGCAGTAAAAGTACTATTGTAGGCAGATATTTCTTCGATCATTTTGTGTCTCTTCTCCACTCATACTCTGTAGCGGTAGGTAGCATCATGATATTGTTCTCCATCGATTTGTCGTGACCTTCGCCTTACAACTGGCAATACAGCAGTCAAGCTAGCTAAATAAAAGTTTTAATCCCTTACTGATCCAAGTTGATTGAACGCGTTAAGTATGTCTTGCCTGTCTTGAGCAGTAGTGTTTTCTTTCGTTTCTTGGATTTTTTTAACAGATCGTCACTTTAATACTTTTCACTCGAACTCATCTCAACATATACTGGCGCGAAAAGAATCAAACATGTAAGACTATTACGCCGGGTTAATCGCTCTTTGCTAGGCAAATAAATAGTTGAACAACGTTTGTTTTTAAGCAGTATGAGCATTTTCTTTGATTTTCATCTTTTGCTGTGTCGTTCAGACACCGTTAGTACTATTCCCATACCATTTAATACGGGTTTGAGACCAGATATTATTAACATAACTAGTTTTTTTTTTTTTTTTTTTTATTTAGAATTTCCGCATCAACCATTAAAGGTTATTAGCGGGTTTTACAGATTTTACAGTTGTTATTACAAAAAAAATTTTCTAATTACAAATTTCGTATTAAATTACACATAATAAATTACAAATTACAAAGAGATACATATAATATAACTTAAATTTTGTGTAGTAAACGTATGTCCTTAAGGAATTTGATTGTATTAGATACATTACTGTTTAAAATATCTTTAAGTTTCTTTGCTTCTTCTGGTACGTTGTTGATGGCTCTTTCGTAGGAATAAAGAGGACATTCAATCAATACATGTTGAACAGTTATTGGACATTCACAATAGGAACATTCAGGTGGTAGTTCTTTTGTTATGAGATGCTGGTGAGTTAACGCTGTGTGTCCAATTCTTAGTCGGTTTATAATCACTTGTTGCCTTCTGTTTTCTGGAAATTGTAGTTTAGTGTCAATCCTAGTTTTCACGTTTTTAAGGTTAGCCTTAGTAGAATTCCACATTTGTTGCCAATTTTTTACACAGTGCTGTTTAATATTGAGCTGGATATCACTGAATGGAATTGTAGTCATAATTTCAGTTTGCTCGTCAGTAGCAGCTTTCTTTGCTAATTCATCTACTTTTTCATTTCCTGCGATACCTGTATGTGATGGTACCCAGAGAAATGTAACGTTCACTTGTCTGTTTTGTAAGTGATAAAGTGCTAATTGTATTTGTTGCAGGATAGCATGTACTGGATATATTTGCCTTAAGCTCTGAAGAACAGATAAAGAGTCAGTAATGATGAGAAAATCTGAGCTCGCATGACTCTTACACATGTCTAAAGCCTTTAAAATGGCGATTGCTTCTCCCGTGAAAATGCTGCAGAATTGAGGGATGCGAACTGCATATTCAGACTTTTCTAGAATAAAGGCCGCTGCGTGTCCGTTTTCAGTTCTTGACGCATCGGTAAAAATCTTGTTATGTCCAGTGTATTCTAATATCCGTTCTTGATATAATTTGTTAATGATTATGGGATTTGTGGTACTCTTTGGATAGGCTGTGAGGGATAGATCAATAGTGGGAAAATTAATAGTCCAGGGAGGTATAGTTTGTTGTGTAGGGTAAGAATGTGTGAGCTGCTCCATGTCAAAACCGTATCTCGTTAGACGTTCTTTAAGGGGTGGATATTTAATTTGTTGATGGCAATGAGTAGGTTGATATATTTTATAAAGAAGTGGATAGTTTGTGTTATTAGGGTTGGAAGACAATCTCGCGGCATAATTTAAAGAAATGTGTTGTCTTCGTATTGATAGGGGAGATTCATTTAGGATAACCTGAAAACTTGAAACAGGACTAGTTCGGTAAGCACCCAGAATTAGTCTTAAACATGTGTTTTGTATAATGTCTAGTTTTTTAAGTATATAATTACTCGCAGTTGAATAGCATATTGCACCATAATCCAGTTTACTTCGGATTAATGATTGGTATATATGCAGCAATTTTATGGTGTCCGCTCCCCAAGATCGATTTGATAGCATTTTAAGGAGATTTATTTTAGATTGGCAGGATACGACTAGCTTTTTAATATGTTCTGCCCATGTTAACTGACTGTCCAGTCTTAGGCCAAGAAAGTCAATGCTCTCTACTTGTTCTAGGTTGATACCATTTAGAGTAAGTGTTGTTTTGCAATCAGTTTTTCTTTTATTGAATACCATGAAACGAGATTTATCACCTGAGAACGTAAAACCAGTCTTTTGGGACCAGTCTTCTAGTTTATGCAGAAATGATTGCAAAATGTTTGAGGCTAGTGTAATATTGCAGCTACTAGTATATACAACTAAGTCATCTGCATACAGACCTGCTTTCAAAGGTAGCTTTATCTCTTGAGCGATATTATTAATTGCTATTAAGAATAAAGTGGGGCTTAAGGTTGAGCCCTGTGGAATACCGTTTTCAAGACATTCTGTTTTTGAGGTAATTCCATTTACACGTACTTGAAATATCCTATTATTCATGAAATGTTTTACAAAGGCAAGAAAATTTCCCTGGATACCCCAATTGGACATGGTTTGTAAAATGTTGTATCTCCATGCAGTATCAAATGCTTTATTTATATCAAAAAATATGGCAATTACTTTCTGGTTATTTCTAAAGGACTCACATATAATATTGTCAATAGCTACTAAGGCATCATGAGTTGATCTGCCTTTTCTGAAACCGCTTTGGATATGGCTTAATAATTGGTTTTTTTTCAAGAAACCACATTAATCTGTTATTTAAAATTTTTTCTAGTAGTTTGCATGTATTATTTGTAAGAGAAATTGGTCTATAGGAAAGGGGGTCAGTTTTTGATTTGAAAGGTTTTAATATGGGAATAATTGTTGATTCAGACCAGATTGAAGGAAATTTTTTATTAAGGTAAATGTGATTGAAAATGTCTAAGAGAATTAATTTTCCTATGTACGGCAAGTTTTTGATAAATATGATTGGTATATTATCAGGACCCGATGAATTGTTTTTTGATTTATCTAGAGCTTCTTCAAATTCTTGATATGTGATGGGGAAATTTAGTGGATTATCACTATCTATTATAGATATATCTGTCATTTCACGTTTATTTTTGAAATCTAAAAATGCGGGATTGAAGTTTGCACTGCTTGAATTATTCTTATATACATCTGACATAATATTACTAATTTCTTGTTTGGAAGATATTAATTTGTTTTTATAATAAAGAGTGTTAATATGAATTGAGTTTTGTTCACCTTTTAATGTACGAACTTTATTCCAGATTGTAGTCATAGGTGTTGATGAATTTATGGTAGAGACATAATTTGACCATGTTTCTTTTTTACTTTTCTTAATAAGATATTTAGTTTTTGCTCTAAGTTTTTTAAAATTGATAACATTTTCTGTTGTTTTATGTCTTTTTAAAACATTGAAAGCATGTTTGCTAGATTTCATAGCTAAGGCTATTTCTTCACTCCACCATGGTACTGGTTTTCGTTTACAAGGTTTTGTTTTTCCCACTGCAATATTAGCGCATTTTACTATAGTATCATTGAAATGATGAAGAGATGAATCTATGCTATCTTCTAGAATAAAGTTCGTAAGATAATTATTTAATAGATCTCTATATAAGTCCCAGTTTGCTGAGTTTAATTTCCATTTTTGGTAAACAGGAATATTTGGTTGATCATGCAAAATGGTTTCAATTGTTACAGGAAAATGATCGCTATTATATAGATAATCAAGACTATTCCAAGAAAAACTTGTAGCTAATGTGTGATCACACAATGAAATATCGATGGCAGAAAAAGTACTATTGTGGGAGCTGAAATGAGTAGATTTACCAGTATTCATTAAAATTAGATTTTGATTGTCTATTAATTTCTGAAGAAGTCTACCACATTTGTCTGTTTTTATACTACCCCATGTGATATTATGACAATTCAAGTCACCAAGTATTAGTTTGGGAGAAGGAATATCATCGATTAAGCGATGTAATTCTTCAAGTACATTTTCATTTGGATGAGGGAGGTAAATGTTACATATGTTAATAGGTCTGCAGTTGATATTGCATGACACTGATACAGCTACAGCTTCTAGATTAGTGTGTAGCTTAATTTCTTTGGTCTGAATGTGATTTTTTACAAAAATACCAACACCTCCACTAGCATATGTTGCGTCTCGATTTTTAAGGAAATGGGAATAATTTTTTATATTAAAGTTATTACTTTTAAGGTGGGTTTCCTGTAAACATATTACAAGAGGAGAAAGATCGTTTATAAGTAGATTAAGGGATTCTAAATTGTTAAAATAACCATTAAGATTCCACTGTAATATAAATGTATTATCCATTTTATTTTACAACGTGGGAAAGGGAGTTATCGCTTTCAATATCCGAGGATGAATCGGTAACTAAGGATTGTATCTTTTTTCGAAGTCTTGTTAGTTTATTTTTTATTTTGCGATCATGAATATGGTCATGGGCGAATAGAAGTATCTCTTTAAAAGAACTTATATCGGTTGTGTAATTTTCTACTATGGGGGTAGGATAATTTGAGTTTAATGCGTTACATATCGCGTCACAAAGAACTGTAAATTTAAGAGGAAATGTCGGGTATTTAGATTCGATTTTACCTTTAATAGATTCAAGTGACTCGAGGATATCAGATTGTGATGATTTTGGCCGCTTAACTGTATTTTTGGGTTTGGTAAAAATTGTTGGATCGGGTGGGGTTTCATGTATCTCAGGAGAGTCAGTAGATATTTGTCTCTTTGTTTTTTGATGGGAGGCATCAGTGTTCAAAGTAATAGGATTGTTATTTTTAGTCGTTTCGTTGTGAATATCTTCTGTTGTTATTTGAAAGTTAGTGGTATTATTAATAGGATTTCCTGCTTCTGTTGTAAGATTTTGAGGTTTAGACGGAAGTGATATTGTAGATTGAGATTCAATGGGCGTTTCAGTTGATGTCAATTGTGATAGAACAGGGCAGTCTGTTTCGCGATGACCTTTTGACATACACTTAGGGCAATTTAAGTCAGTGGATAGATAAATTCGATAGTTGGTGTTGTCGAAGGATATTGTAATGAAATCTGGGATAGTGATATTTTCAATAGGAGTGATAAAAATTTGTCTTCGAAAGCTTAAAACGTGGTTATAGGCAGTGTCCGGCATTCCAACTCGCAGAAAAGTCATCTGGGATACAGTATTAAGTCCTAATTTTTTCAGCTCAACTTCAAGTAATGAGTTTGGTATGGTGGGACAGACATTTGAGATGACCAGTCTTGTAGCAGGAGTAATTAGACGTCTTACTTCAACTTCTGAATCATTAATGGATATTGATGTATGTGTCTTCAGCAATGTATTGACGACTTCGGTATTGGAGAGATAAATACAAATTCTGTTATTTGAGATGCGGGATGCAAATAATATATTTTCTGGTTTTACTATATTTCCTATTGCTATCACGTATTCATTTATTTTTATTCCATTGAGAGCAGATAGGACAATGGCTTGGTTTTTGGTTGGATATTTAAATGAAGTAACAGCGTTGGAATATGAACATGGTTGATTATTGTTAGGAGAAGAAACAGAACCAACAGAATCTTCATCCATTTTTAAAAATATTATTCATATTTTGGTACCTCTATTCTTCAGACGGTCCTGTTTGTCACAACAGAATCGGTAATGAGGTACCAAAAGTTGTGTAGTTGATAAATCCGGTAGCAGGAACTTGTTTTGATATAAGTATCTTTAATTATATTATAATAAATACTACTTACAGTTTTTTTCCAAGTAGTTCAAATTTATTTTTATATTAACACTACACTTTATTGCAATTTTATCAACTGAATATAAATAATATCGCAAAAAAAACTAGGTGTAATTAGGCTAGCTATTAAACACGTCTGTTAACGACAAAGGTTCGACGTGAAGTCAACATAACTAGTTGATTACCTAAAATTCTTAAAAACTAGTCACCGTTTATTTTTCCCCATACCCTTCAAATCATCTTTTTGGAAAAAAATAACTTAATGGGTTATTCGACTGACTACCTAAAACAAACGAGAGACCCTTCATTTTTTGTATTGTTATTACAGCTTTTAAAATTTACTGTACATAATAGAAAGTCAAACTTCATCTTTTTAACAGTGAAAAATCAATACTTAGCATATATTTTGAGGTCTTCTGGTACTTTTAGAAACTAACCAGAACTCAACAACAATTTACTCAGAATGATATAGGTATGAGAAATATTCAACATCGTTATCTAATAAAGAACGAATAGTGATGATGACATATCCTTGATCTGATAATAAAAAGTTAACTACTGACTTTAAAACTTAAGAGTCTTGTTCATTGAAATGACTCCTGATCTTCAACATTATAAATATGTATATTAACTATAACATAATAAATGTCGATCTCACCTCTCCAGCAAAAGGTTCACCATCAATTGTGTGTTCTGATCCTTTGTCATTTGTTTCTCCCCAATGGCAATGGAATTGGTCCAGAACATATTCATCCTCAAGAGGCCCTCCTTTTAATTCTAAAAGAAAAGACACGGGAAATCAAAACATTATCAAGCTAAAATTTCTAAATAAAATAAATTCCGAATCATAAACATAAAGCACCGTGCAAAAAGAAAGCATTTCTCCATTTTGTAATGTTTAATTATTCATCCTTTAGGACTAATCTGATTTTAGGTACTAGGTTGATGATATGACTTTTAACTTTTTAATTTCTCCTACTATCTGTGACGCTTTCCACTATATAAGCGAAACAAAGTTTTATTATAGTTTAATAGTTTGGAACAATCGCAAGAGGCACCCAATCTTCTTAATACCTTATTTGTTGTTATTGGATTCCGGTTAAATCAAAGTATTTTTTATATATTCTATTACATTGTCGTTTTCATATTTCAAACTCACTTTTTTTAAAATGCCCACATTGTCATTTTAAATTATTTCCGAATATACATAGTTCTTCAACTACATCTTGTCCAACACATGTTATTTTATCAAGAACTTGAAAGTCCCATGTAGAAGGATGTCCTTTTCACCATGATCTTCATTTAAAGATATGTGACATATTTGTGTGATATATTTTATGATGATGTTTAATACTATGGTCGCTTTGTACATCTGCCGAGTTAAAGTATCTCAAGTCGATTTTTTTAAGGATGTGTATCTCTGTTTGGTATAACATAATCTATCATAGATCTTTGTCCACGGATGTTAGAACGGTAGTCCACGATAGTGATCTACTGAATGTATATTTGTGTTGAACTTTGTGGTCAAAAATGTATTGTACATATATTCGTGCAAAAGTTTATTGTCAGTTCTCCAATTTCGTTACGTGTTTGTCCATTCGAGCGTTAAAATCGCCCAATGTTATCAACTTCCTCTGACTTGGTCCACTAGTTGTTGTAAAGCATCATTAAATGTTTCCCTTGTCATGAAAAAGGATGCATAAGTAAAAACAACTTCAGCGTTCTCAGGATATATAAGATGTATACATATACGTATTATAAGTCCATGGATGTATACATAATATAAACCTTTCAAATATTGATGCAGACCCCTTAGGACCCCTTTAGATAAGTATATAGCTCTCACTGACGGGTTCTGGTTATTTTAAAATTAGATATGTCTAAAAATTATAAACTGCAAATGTTATACAAATTTTTAAACTTCCCTTAAAATTTATCACCTCCACTCTATGTAAGTGCTGGTTATTTATTTACAACGACTACTCATTTTTCAAAGGAAAGTTATAACAGATTAAAATAATCTGCCACTTTAAATTTAGATACAAGACATGTTTATAAGTTGATGTTATTGGGAAATATAATTTAACACCTAATTCTAAAAATAAAATGAAACAGCATTATAAACACTGCAAATATTTCTGAACACAATATTGTTTATTTTATGACTTTGTTGTGGTTGGCGGTTCGAAAAGTCATGTTTTTAATTAGGTATATATCCACAAAGTTAATTTTCTAAGATTCATAAAATTTATGGAGTAGAAGCAATAAAAATATATTGCTTGTGTTTACTTACTTATTTTGCATAATTACTTTGAGGTCACGTCATTAATGGCTAACTTTATTTATTTTGTAATCTACAAACATATTTAATGATCACAGTGATCGTCTCTACTTTGATATATCACTATATCAGTCTTCGAATATAATGGTCAATTAAGGTTTTCTTCAGTAGCTTTTTTAATCATTCATATTTCATTGATATGTGACTATACTCCAGCAAAGAAATAATGAAATGAGTCATGCGCGTGATATCGTAAGTTATCATATAATTTAGCTGTCCTTTTGCCAAGAAGCGTATCAGTAGCGGAGAATATATTTTTATTTAGCGTGTGGCATATTAAGAACACATATAGTTAAAAGCAATATTTTTATAAAAAAAAAACTTTAAATGGAGAGTATTACAAACGAACAACTAATATATCAATATAATCTTTTGGTCTCAAAATCAATATAATCTCAAACATTTCAGGCATTCCATCTTAGTTTTTCTTGCTGATCTGTCAATACATTACACTCCTTATCTATTTCCTTTTTTAAACGTTTAACGGCGCCGGGAAAATACTCAGTAGTTTACATTCTTTGTATTTAAGTGGTTAAATCGTTTTTTGTTCGCCGGCAGTTTGTTTATAATCGTTTTATCAAAGTAGTGGAATTTTTTTTTTGTAAAACTTAAAAAAAACGATACCTATTCAGATAGTACGCTGGTATTGTGGGTGATGTGCCGCCCTGTATGTACGGCATCAGTATGGTGTATTTGTTTATCGTAACGTACATAATATTCATACATACACACATAAACTTCACACTTATTCACACAATAAGTGTGAAGAATACCTGAGTCCTTCTCGATATGGTTTTAGGAAAGGTACAGGCACCAGAGAAGCAATAATGGGATTGACATCAATGGCAGAAAGGTATCTCGAGGTTCAAAAACAGCTGTATGTGTGCTTTGTCGATTATAGAAAAGCCTTCGACCGCATTAGACACGAAAAATTGATTGAGGTGCTAAAAGAAGTAGGGCTGGACGGACACGACATAGCTATAATAAGCAATACATACTGAAACCACACAGGATGTGTTCGAGCAGACAACGGAAATACCAATTATGTAAACATAGAACGAGGAGTGCGTCAAGGGTGCATTCTGTCCCCTCTTCTATTTAATGTCTATGCCAAAAATATCATCAGAGCTTCTCTTGAAGATCGCCCTGAAGGTACCAGAGTCAATGGAATCATCATTAACAGTGTAAGATATGCCGATGACACCGTAGTATTAGCAGAAACAGAAGACCAACTAAAAATATTGATGAACATACTATCAGAAGAAAGTCACAGACTAGGTTTGGATATTAATTTTTCCAAAACCAAAATCATGGTATTCCACAAGAACCCCCATGAACAAATTACACCCAACATACAAATCAATGGTATTACCCTTCAGAGCTCCCAAAGCTTCATATACCTGGGCAAAGAGCTAAACAGTCAGCTAGACCACCCAAAAGAAATTAGAAGGCGTATTGAAATAGCAAGATCTGGCTTCATGAACATGCGTAAAATGCTCTGTAACCCCAAGCTATCAATCACAATAAGGTTAAGAACACTAAAGTGTTATGTGTGGTCTCTACTACTATATGGCTGTGAGACCTGGACATTAAAACAGTATGACGTCAACAAACTGAATTCATTCGAAATGTGGATGTACCGCCGAATGCTAAGAATAAGCTGGACCAGCAAAACTACAAATGAAGAGGTACTGGAAATAATAAACACACGACCTCATCTGGTTAATACAATCAAAATTAGAAAGACGTCATATCTAGGACACATAATGCGCCATAAGAAATTTGAGCAGCTCCAGGTAATATTAGAAGGCAAAATCGAGGGTAAAAGGGGTATAGGAAGAAAGAAGAAATCCTGGCTCCGAAACATCAGAGATATGACTCACACATCAGGAAATGACTTAATCCATCAAGCCCAGAACAGAGAGAAATTTGCCATATTGATCGCCAACCTCAATAGAGAAGGAACTTTGGAGGAGGAGGAACGTACATAAACGATACTATAAAGCACGATGGATAATGTAGAACGTACTATTACGATTATAGCTCTTCAAAGATGTAAATACTTAAAATGTACGGTGATAGAACTTGAACAATGGAGATTAATTTGCGTAATAGTACGGCGCTCATCAAAGCTGCAAATAAAAATCTTACTGTTACGGCAACAGTATAGAAATGATTAAAATTCTAGCCCTTGTTTTAATTTCGATCCAGTGGTGATTCGAACCCGCATTTGCTCCTCTTTTGGTGCGAACGTTTAATTATATTTAATTGGTGTCTTGAGTCTACAATATAATAAGTTCTCATATTTACTGTAAATCCGTCTGGTGAAATTCAGGTGCCTTTATGTTTATCTTTTTAAGCAAAGTTAAAATTTCTTAACAGATTACACTTCACCACCGTACAGCATGAATTATTTGCTAATTCGCTTCAAGTTAAACCAGCCAGACTGTATCCTGTGACGATTAAGTGTCCCATTTTCAGTTATGTACAAGGTATTTAAATTAAGCAATTCGATGTTCCCAATCATTCCTGTTATTCCCAACCAAATACCCTCCGATTTCGAGTGTACTTCTGCTCACCTTTAGTCCTTCATCCTAAATAGCCCTTTTCAAGCACGCACTCTCACTTCTCCTCCAACATTTCATTGCTCTCCTCCACTAGCACGATATCATCCACAAAGAGCATTGACCAAGCAGCCTCCTCTCTTACCTTCTCTGTTAGTACATCCATAATAGGATTAAACAGGTAGGGACTCAGTGCATAACTTTGAAGGAAACCAACCGTCACTGAAAAACTTTTGGCCAATCCGAAAAAGTTCTTACTTTGGTCTAATCTACCTCATACATATCCTTGTCTCTCAAAGATCTTCACAGCTCTTGTTTAGAAACTGCGTTGTAAGTCTTCTCAAGATCTATAAATTCCACTCGCCATATTTCTCTAGCAAGTATCTCTAAACCAATGAGGCCCGCGTCGTCCTTTTTCCTGACATCCATTGTCCTTTCCAAACTCAAACTCTTCTTGTTTTATCGATGTCTCCCTCCTTAACCTTTAATCTGCAGTTCTCTCCCAAATTTTCATTGTGTCTACATTAACATTATCCCTCTCCATTTACAATCCTGAATGTTCCCTTTATCTTTATACAGTGATACCATCAAGCTCTACCTCCATTCCTTGGGCATGCTTTTTTTCTCATATATCCTACTCATCATTTGCCACAACACATCAACCCCTTCCTCTATTAGACCAAACCTTCCAAACCTCCACAGATATTACATAATGTTTTATTGCTTCACCATTCTTCATCCCATTTATGGCCTCAACAACCTCGTCTCTCGTTTTCCTCAGTATTACATTCTCATTTGGGGTGCCGCACCCTCTGTGTCTCCTCTGGTGTTCTTCATTAAGCAACTTTCTAAAGTAGTCGTACCATCTTTGCTTTATTTTAACATCGGATCTTAACACTATTTGATCTGCACTTTTAATCTGCCGCACGTGAGTCCTTTGATGACTTATTTCTGAGTTAACCAATGCTGTATAACTTTTTCATTCCTTCGGGTGTTTTCAACTCTTCATACAGCTTTGCAGACGATCTTTCCTAAGCAATAGTTTCAGCGCTTAGTAGTAATTGCCTTGTAGTAATAGCCATCTTTCACATATCCATTATCCTCTATTTAAGACCTCTCATACCTCCTTCTAGCCTCTTTCTTCTTTCTAACCTTCTGTTGCAATTCGTTGCGCAAGTTTTTTGCCCCTAGTAGGCCCTTTACTAGATGTTTTTGCCAGCACTTCCTCTCACACTTCTATGAAACTTCGTTCTTTATGAATTAAGTTTGCGATTTTTATGTTCCTTAATAGTTTTTTCAATATCTTTTATAATTCAATTGATAGCGGTTTTCAAACACACAATACTATGTTGAATATATTGTAATAAGTTTTATGCCTTGAACAACTTTATAAATAATTTAGATAACATAAATTGTTACATAGTATATAAATTGTATTAAATGAAAACTAATTATTTACTAATTATTAAATGCAGTTTTTGTGTATTATATGCAATTAACTTGTTTAACAATAATAGTTTATTATTATTTTAACAAGTACGAAGTAACTTCAAAATATGTCAGCAATAATTGTAACAGGTGTACCAAATATAGAAATACATAAAGTGTCAGGCAAATCTACGTCGTTTCAACAAAAAATTATCGTTTGAGCTTCAAACTATACAGTCATTATTCGAGCTTTGTTTGAATAAATAAATGAAAACTAAGTAAAAAATTTTACCAAAAAAAAACCAAACGTAAATATCTTTCGTTTCACTTTAAATCAACTACCTCGACTTATCAAAAAAAAAATAGTTGTAGAACTTAAATAAGGTTAATTGCTTTTGTTTTCATTTGGAAGAAAAAATACAAATATTGAATTTTTATAAGTTTTGTTAAATCACAACACCTCAACACACTTATTTGGATAAATTAAATTAGTTAATATTTTGATAGTTTTAATGACGTAAAAGAGGCTTGGAAAAACAGTTTTGACTTATTTCAATAGATCAATTTTTCACGGGTTATCCTATTCTGATGTGGATTAGTACTATTTTTCTGTTTTAGCTATACTTTATTGTGTGTCCGGGCTGATTTCCTTATTTTCTTCATTTCTTATTATTTCTGCGTTTCATTATTATTATATCTTCGCTCTTTGTCCGTTTTTGTTTCATTTTAATCTTTTTTCGTCTAATGAAGCGATAGATTGTTGCACATCTCAATTTCTAGAATGGTTTTCAATATTTTACTTATTCTTTTTAAGTTTGCTTGTTTTAAACTTTCAAATTCAATAGTGCTGTTTTCATCGTGTGTTTTGTATATGTTTATTTTAATTGGTTTGCTTAGCAAAACAACCTAGCTTAGTTCTTTTTATGCATAGTTCCGTTTCTTATATTGCTCGTTTTCCCTTTACAGTTCTTTCCTAAACTCTTTCTTTTTCAATTGTTCCATTTGCAAATCCCAGCTGGTTGAATGTCGTTCCTTTTTCTAATTTGGAAATGTCAATCTCAGGTTAGTTTATTTTCTTGGGTTAATTCCATATATTCAGCCTCTTTCGTTTATTTTGGCTTTAGCTTCCAGTTCGTTAACTGCCTTCGTCAAATTGGTTATCGTTACGGTAGATCGGGGCAAAGCCCAGTGGCCATGAGCCACCTGGATCTTTCACCTCTAATAGGCCAGTACCGGGCACGGCCGCCAACTACTCCGCCAAGGACTAGCCTGTCTCATACCTCTACAGCTGGCGTAGGAGTCCTAGAATCTCCGCAGAAGAAACTCTTTGAGACTACCCCGTCCAGTAATGAAGACACTCCAATCACAGGTTGATTCAGGTCCCGCCAGCAGACTGAATGAGGCATCATTCCGTTCATTCCCTTTCACGCCTTTCCGGTACTCCTAATCAGTTAACCCTATTGTTTCTCGCAACATCAGCAAATGTTCTCTTGCACCAAAAAACTAGCTTATAGCTCACTTTGGATACTTCCAAAGCCCTTAGCATTGCTTGACTGTCAGAACACATAGAGATGGTCCTGCCTGAGTTGAGCAAATACCAGGATTGCAAAGATCTCAGCCTGAAAGACATGCATGGGAGCCAAAAAAACTGGACAGATTAGAATCCGAGTCCGCTCCCATATACTACAGCACCTTCCCCTCGTCCATTCTGGACTCATTCGTGAACCAGGTGAGCCCGCTTCGACGGATTAGTGCAGACTCCCGTTTCATTCATGCTGTTCTGTACCATAGAGAGTACAGAACACCAATCGAGGGCCTATCTCCAGATGTCACAATGCACATCCAAGGATTAATTCCCAACCAGTATCCAGGGCAGTTGAAAAGATAGGCTACCATGATGGCTTCGTGCTCTACAATAAGATGTAGAAAAGCTAAATCCAGCAAAGTATCAACAGCCGCTGTGGGAGTGGTCTTCATGGCTCTTGAGACGCCAACACATGCCAACTGCTAGAGGTGAGTCAGCTGGGTCTTAGATGAAGTCAGTCTAGTCCGGGGCCACTACACAATAGCCGAATACGTCAGCATAGGCTTTATCATGGTTTAATACATCCAATATAAAATATTCAGCACCAGACACCATTTGACTCCGAAAGCTCTTCTGCATGCCCAGATAGTTGCTCACTTCTTGGTACTTCACTAACTTGTAAATCAATAAAGTTTTACCATAAACGCTCTGTGGTAGGTCCGATAGCCCATATCCGGGTCAGTCAACAGAACCATAGCAGTCTTCTCAGGATTAACCCCGAGTCCCTGCTCCCAGAACAATTCCTCGACGAACTGGGCGACGACTTAGGCGAACTGGTGCACCGATCCCGAGAAGAGTACCTCAACCAGTATAACTACGTCATCGAGGTGGCTTGCACCAGGCACCACAGCATGGGGACAAATTTATCACATCAGTTTGTATGTTATTTATCAATATATACTTCATGTTCATATTTGTTGTTCTTGGCAATTGCTTATATATCAGGTTAATTAATGTTAAGGATGTAGGACCCACCTGCTTTATTCCGTGGTCTGTATTAAACTTTTCCGTTATTTCTTATTGGTACTTCACCCTCGCATTTGTTTTTTCTAGTGTCATTTGTATTAGTTTCTTTGGTTACTTTGGTATCTGTAATTATATTCATGCATTTCTATCTTGTCCTTCTTTATCATACCGAAGAAGCTTTTAAAGTCAACATATACTACATCGATTTTTTATAGAATCTGTTTCAAAGTATGTACAGCAAATATAGTCATGGTCCAAATCCATTTTGATAGTCTCCTAGTATTTTCTTAACACATTTTTTGTTTTTCTTACTTATTATATTTGCCCATACTTTATAATATATACAATTTAACAACTTGCTTGATCTATAGGTTACACATAATTTTGTAGATAGGTGTACTAATGGTGTCTAATTCCACTCTAATGCTACAAACAAAATACAGTGTACAGTCTTCCAGTCACTTTCTAGTTACCAAATATCTGTTTAAAACAACAGATCGGTTTATAAAGTTTAATGCTGTTTTATTCTTAGTTTTTATATTTCCTTCTTATTTCAGTGATCTTCTCAGTCTCTGATACTTATCGGCTTCTGGATATTTTGCATCCAACTATTATTCTCGAAATACTTTAGAATATTACACTCTTCAGCACTGGAGATATGGACAAAGAAGTGAGAAATCAAGTACAAAAAGAAAATAGACTGATAGGATGCCTTAATAACATTATATGGCGAACCAGACACATTAACACAGAGATGTAGTCAAGAATTTATAAAGCCAGTGTAAGACTAATAAGGACATATGTTTCAGAAAAAAGACCCGACACACCCATAACACAAAGGCTACTGGAAACGGCAGAGATGAGAGTACTGAGAAGAATTACAGGAAATATGCTGAGAGATCGAAAGAAAAGTAAAGACATTAGATAAAAATCTACCGTACAGTGTATAAATGAATGGACACTAAAATTAAAAAAATGTGGCAACCTTCCATAGAGGTATTAATGGTCAATGAACAAGCAGAATTGTTTATAAAGAGGAAGAAGAAGAAGAACTATCATTCCTTCCTCTCTTCTGGTGACCGTAAAATTTTTTTTGGCAGTCTGTCAGCGGAAATTCTCTTAACGTGCTCATATCAAATCAGTTAACCTATTTCTATATTCACAATGATTGAAACTTATATCCTCATTATTCTTTTTTACTTCTTCTCTTATTATACAAGTAGGTACGTTAAATTCCTGTCGAACTTAGCACGTCCAACTCGTTTGTCTGCAGTTTATGTTCGATAGCTCCTGTCAATTTACTCATTAAGTCTCATACCAATATAATAGATTAATCTTTATTATTGTTTGGTAAATTTGTATTTTTCTTGTTTCGTAAATTTGTATTTTCAAGAATTTTTTAAAAATTTTAATTTTATTTAGTTGTTTCCTCATGTACTCTTCACATTTTATTATTGCTGCCTATTTATTTATTTTAAGCTTTTAATAAACTGTGGATATATATAATAAAATACATAAAACCGTAAATTTCAGATACTACAATTGTAACAGTTTCAAAAGTTTTAGTAAATTCATTTTAAATTCGATTATTTTTTTTAATAAAACTGTTAACCCCATCTATCTGCCGGATACTGGTAGCCGACTCAAGATCTCTACTGTAATTCTAAACCTATCCGATAGATGAGAACGATTATTAACTTGTCAATCACGCCCCAATTCAAACCGGTAAATGATAGCGTCTGTCTTTTTTCTCTTACAAACATCCAACTGTTAGGACGTGTTTTTGTGAAGTGGTCTCTATATGGAGACCTTCTTTTACCGGGAACAATAAAAGATCATTAATTATATTTATTTGACTCAAAGTTAACTGAGAAGTCTTATGCTGTCGTAAACGCAGCCCAATAATCCCTTATGATCTAAAAAAAATGGACCCCTAATAACTAATTTAACGAAATTCTGGAGGTTGAGAGGAAGCAGAACATATCCTTTGTGTATGGTTGCCAGCTATTGGACGATTAAGGTTGTACCTTTTCTTTTTTTATTATACCCTATCGAGAAAGCGAGAATAATTATGGATTAAGAGAAAGAAAATATAGCAATGTTTTAAATTTTGTTTAAAGACTTAACTTTTCTATTATGCCTAGTTAATAAATAACTACTATAATTTTTTAAATGTAAACGAATTTCGAAATTTGGGAATAATATATAAATTCATTTGTTTTTATCAACCAATTCTTGATTTAAAAAGATAGAAGGTTGCTTTGTTTATAGTAATGTAATTATGAAATGGTATTTTAGTATCCTTTGGAAATAACATAACTTTTAATGTTTCCTTTTATTGCTGAGAAATAATAAAGTGTAATTTCGCTGTAAATTTTTTTATATATCTTATTTTTTTTATTCTCTCTCGTCCCCTAGGAGAATAAACAAGGGGTGGCGTCCAATAGTAAATTATAATTTCGAATTGTCTGACTTGTGTTTGGATTTTAAGATATTATTTAATTTCTATACAATTGACCTTGCCCCGCCCCCATCTCCGAACTGAGCGATTCTGGCCTTGAACTTAATGTGTGTACGGGATGTTTATTACGCATCCACGTTACACAATATGTAATTATGTAGATTAGACTAAACTTTTTCGTTAAAAAACTATCTACTATAAAAAATAAACTTCATGTTACCTGATCCTTCGCCTTTAACGTCAACTTTCCAAGCAGCTCCAGTGTTTTCCAATTTAGTCGATGGTTCCGATTCATATTTCCATTGCAGCCTTTCTTCGGTATGGAATTTTGTTACGCTAACTGGGGAAATATCAATTGGACTCTGACGTTCTCCAGCCGCATCAGGAAACTTAGATACCCATGAGTGAGGTCCTGAAAAGAAAACGCATATTTGAATACGATATACAAATATTTCAGTAACTACACCATAAATAAATATAGCGTTAAAAAGTGTGGTATTATTTACCTATTTTATGTTACTAACTTTAAAAAATAACTGAAAATTCTTATTTATATTTTGCATGTCCTTGATAGAGCAAAAAGAAAAAATAATAAAAAAAAATTTAATCTTGATATTTATGAAATGCTCAAAAGATATAATAGTTACTTGGCCTGATCAGACACCATATCTAAGATGGGTAACACAACCGGTATTAGACTTATCTAAACTTTTGCAATAATCTTTTAAACGACAAATTCAAAATACAGTATGTATTGTAAGTCTCAGGCCATAAGACTTACCAGGAAATACGCCTGACAATACATCGAACTTAAAATGATTTAAACAATAATTACTATCATTAATCTATTAGTAAGAATAGTCTGGTCTGCAGTAATGTGCATTGCAAGAACGTCACACAAACATGTGCTTGATCTGTTGTGCGTTATTCACGAATAATAAATAGATCCTGACCGAATCGTGATAGGAAAAATACAACCATGTAAATCAGAGGAAGTACTTCTAATTTAGTAACTAGTGGAATGTTAAAAGGAATTGATAAGGTAAACAGGCTATTGTCAACGTAACGTCTACATCAAATCGATTACTTTTAAAGCTAATTAGGTATGGAAAAAAACAATTGGGTTTTTTTTTTGTTGTACTTTTCAGAGTGAATATATACAGGGTATCCAATCTCTGACTTTTAGGTTCTAGACCTCAAAATATGGTGATTTTGGCCAACATGCCTCATACAGATATTGCTGGTTTCCGAGAAACAGGGTGTTGAAAGTTTACATATGGATTTTATTTTTCGCAATAATTTTGTATATTTTCACAATTTCTATTTAAAAATTGTCAAGTTTACGTTTTTGGCATGAGGATTCATAATTTAGACTATAATTTAGCATTACTAATAGAGGGAATTAGCTACACTATGTTTTTCACCGTTTAAATGTAGTTATCGATTTATTTGCTTCTTAAAAGTCCAATGAACTTTAATTTTACAATAAAAAATGTTATTCTTTAAATATGGAACAATAACAAATTAAAGAAGTTAAAGTAAAAAAACAAAAAACTGTAAATATTCAAAATGTCCACAATTTACTTCCATACACTTTATAATGCGGTTTTCTTTGTCTTTGCGGTTTCGCAAAGATCTGTTAATGCACAATATCTCTTCTATATTATTCTTAATCACATTTGCAGCTTTTTCTATTTTTTGCAGAAATTCTAAAAAATAGGTAATTCTTTGTTTGTAAACTAATGCATCCGACACCCTGATAGGGTAAAAGGAAGAGGAGAAAGAAAGAAATAAAGTAAATTACCTAATGCCGTTATTTGGGACCAAATTTAAAATCCAAAGGATTGAAATCAGGACGTCTTGGTGGTCAAGTAAAAGCACTTCCATGACAAATCCATCAATGCGAAAACTGTTCATTTAAGTATTAAGGAACTTCTAAGGAATAATATGGTGGTGCCTCGTTGTGTAAAAACATGTTTTATCTTAAGATGAGAGGAACATCCTCTAGTAATTCGTGTAAATATTCTTGAAGAAGATATAAATACAAAGGTTCATTTAAATTGGTTGGCAATTCAAAAAGGACTTTTTAAGTAGTCACATATATTACACCACACCAATATTTAACATTAAAGTCTTGCTGAAAATGGGTTTCTTTATTAGTATGAGTATTTTCAGAATCCCACAAATGATTATTTTTCCAAATAAATATTCCTCGTCTGGTAAATGTTATCTTATCAGTAAAAATAATTGTATCCAGAAAATCTGGGATAATATTTTGTGAACAGAACTGATATTTGCAACACGACACAAAATTTCATCTCCTTTATCTACAGTGATAGTTTTTGTAGCTTCGTGTTGACTTTTAGGACTTAAAGACCCCGTCTCAACTAGGTGGATGTACGAGCTTTGAGCTACAGCTGTTTCGCTGTAATTTGATTGAGCAAAAATACAAATGATATCACGCATCGTATTGTTGGAAAAACCGTTTAATAATTAACTATTTTTTTTAACAATTAGCGAATTGTTAAAAAAATGGTATACATAATGGTGAATGTCTGGAAGTGACATGAGCTTACTTAAAAAAAAATGAACGTTAAACCATGGTTAAAGTTGTAAATGCATTGGTAATGACACAAGCCTACGTGAAAAAGAGAAATATATAATATATATATATATATATATATATATATATATATACATATATATATATATATATATATATATATATATATATATATTTTTTTTTTTTTTTTTGAGTTAATGTTTTGACAACTGTGATCATTGGCATGGTACAGTTAGGTACCTAGTGTAGTGTGTATGTGTGTAGAGTAATTGTCTTGATACTTAGCAAAGTCGACGTCATTGTCTTTGCTAAGAGACGCTAATTGTATCCGAACGTCTGCGGTCCCTCCGGTGAGTACCGATCACACATGGATAGAAATTATTTTCATTCATTAATTTTTAATAAACGAACATTTCTCCACCCAGATGGGATTCGAACTCACGACCTTTAGGTTTAAAGGCAGGTTCTCTTACCACTAAGCCACAGAAGGGGTAAAACGAAAAATTAAATTACAACTAAATTTGGAAATCTAATTTAATAATATAGTTTCTGTTCTTTGCGCTATACGAATCGTTTTTCGTTTATGCCCATCATAGTAGATGACAACTTTGTACACCAGCTACTTTGAGTGGAAAAAAAGCAGGAGATATTTGTCGGACCTTTCTTGTTTGATTTTTTATGAGCTCGAGTATCTGACGAAGCAGGGATGCTGAAATGAAGTCATAACACTCGATTGATGCCGATTTATACACGATATATTTATAGTTTTTTTAAGAAATTGTTGTAACTTTAGTCCAACAATGAACAGTCAGGTAAAGGCGAATAAAAGATTATAATTGGAGCTCCGGAAATACAAATATGTACATAACTTATTATAGCCATAAAACTAATTATACAAGTAGGAAGTTATGGTCATAAAACTAGGTGCTTTAGGTACATCCAGTGTGATTTGGAAAAAGCCATTTTAAAATATATTCATCCTTTGTACACAGCCACTAAAACTAAGTTTTTAGGGTAAAAAAAATATCGGGGACAGCATCTGGAAAAAATGATTACAGTGTTCGAGTTCAACAAAAAAAAAGAGTATTATACCTAAAGGTATTACCATCGATACTGTAGAGTACGATTGGTTTTGTAAAATAAGAAGTAAGAACAGTTCCGTTATCTAAACCGATAATAAAAGAAAGAGCTTTAGAGTTTTAGAACTCAATTTGAATTTTAAAGCTTCCAATGGTTGGCTTGACAAGTGTTGCTGAGGATATAACATTAAAGTTAGCGCAATTTCTGGAAAAGCTGCAAATCTTAACCTTGACGACGTTTCAGAGTGAACGTGAAGATGAAGATATTTATAACGCTGACGAGAGTGGTCTGTATTATCGAGCCATACCAAGTAAAACTTTTACATTTCGTAATGAAAAGTGCACTGGGGTAAATCTGCCAAGGAGAGGATAACCGTATTATTTCGTGCAAATTAAAGTGGGAAAAAAGAAAAACGTTTGGTGATTGGTAAAAGTAAAAATACTCCATGTTTTAAAACATTTTATGTTGATAAACTCCAAGTCACTGAGACTACAACAAGAAGTCCTGAATGACCAGATATATCATGCGAGATTAGCTGCACAAATTTGACAGAAAAATGTGACACCAAAAAAGAACAATTCTCTTATTCCTAAACAATGCAACATCCAATCCGTATACTCATTTATTTGGCATATCGCTAATATTTTGCCACCTAATACTCCAGCACATTCTCAACCGTTAGACCAAGGAATAATTAAAAACTATAAATCCCTCCTTAGAAAGTTTTTAATGAGAAGAATATTATCATCTACAGAATGTTCTTTATCAACGGATGAACTGGAAAATAGTGGAGAAGTTCATAACGATAGCCAACGTCCTAATTTGGATTGTGGCAACATGGGAAGACGTTCCAACAAAAACGATTGAAAAGTGTTTCATTAGGTGCGGTTTAAAAAAAGGATAGTAATGGAGATCATATTGTGGAAAAGGTGGAGCTACAAGACGGAAGACTGGAAGATGATTTGCCATTGTCAACCGGACGTAGCCAGCTGTGTTAGTCATTTTAAAGAAAACGAACGTGTGTCCAATGTTTTCAACAATAAGAGTAACGATGATCTAGAACTACAACTGTAAGTAATTTAAATGATGCTTACCTAAAATTAAGAGACTTGGAATTATTTTTATAGAGGTGATGCAAGAATAAGTCAAAAAATATCCGAAATATTACTACTGACAACTATTTTTCTTTAATGGATTTATCCAATGAGTTAACAAAAAGTAAATTTAAAAAGAGTAACCGAAAAATTGCGTTGTAATTCCAGGCTAATAAATATAGGGGCATTGGTACAACATTCTATGGCTTTTCTTATGACATAACCTTAATGTTATGTGTACTAACGCGAAGTAAAGCTGTGTTCTTATTATCCTCTACGCATCACACAATTTTTGAACTAGATATATCCCTATTTGTTTGCCTAGATATATCCCTATTTAACCAACACTTTCAATTAGATTAGGCTGGTATTTAGATCGTAAAATTAATAATTACAGAATGATTCTTCTAAAATACATTCTAAAGTAGGTACTTTTTTAAAAGAATTCACACTGTATCGGATTATTTCTGTAAATTTCTTGTAAATTTATTTTAATAATCTATGAATAAAATCATAAAATCAATAATAATGGTTACATTTCCAATTTTTTATGCTGATTAAATTTTATGGTCAAATGAAGGACGTTGGTATTATCTAAGATTAAGTTAGTTGTTTTGAATCGCTCTTAATCTACTGCGTGAATGTATTTTTTCATTTAAATCACGATAATATTTGCGTGATCGATCTAAATTTAATGCTATTTTTGATTAGCGTTATCAAAAAATCCCATTAAAAAATGAGATTTATTTTGGATTGAATATCAAAAGGATTATTGTGGTGACTTCACTGAAAATTTATTTTGGCTGTTACCTAGAAAACAGTTTACATGCATGCCATAGAAATAACAGTTTTGATCTATTTAAAATGAAAAATAAATATTTAATTTTATAATTTTCTATTCACCATGCTAAGTATTTTTTTAGAAAATATTATTAAATGCCAATTATATATTTTAGCATTATTGCTTTAGTACGTTTTTATCATTTTTAAGCTATCTGTATATTTTCATTTTTACCAGGCTGAGACATTTGTTTATTATTGGCAATGTTGCCAGATTTGCCGTTTCTCTTATATTATAAGTAACTTTGGTTTTTCAAATTAATCACCCCGTATATTAAGTCATTATTGGAATCTCCTATTCAATACGATGTCAACCATATATTACACTTATGATGTTATGTAGTCTGAAAGGTCTTAAATAAATAAAACATAAAGTCTGGCAACGCGTAATTGTCTCAATAAATTTTTTAATACTAACTATTTTTAACTACATTAAAACGTAACAATTGATAGATTACAACATTTTTTAACATAATGGTTACTTTATGAAGTGTTCAAAATTTGCTTCATTTCTGAGTTTACAGTAGGTACCCTACTTGGTGGTAGAATGTGTCTACCACATTTTTTAAAGGATTTTTTAGAAATTATGTGAGATTCATCGACATTTCGTTACCTTAGTCCTGCAATACTTGCTGACTTAGTTTTGTAAACTGAATTTTTCAAGTATCCCCAATAAAAATATTCTTTAGGATTGAAATCAGGTGAACGTGGAGGCCATTCAATTTTACCTCGTCTACCAATCCATCGTCCGGGAAATATCTCTTCTAAATATTGCCGAACATTTACACCAAATTTTGTAAAATTATGACAAGCAATTTACAATTTACGAATTACGAATTTGCTAGATAGATACCGATCAGGTAGACCGAAAAGAGTTATGAATGACAACAAAATTAGATATAATGCAAAGTTTTGTTGAAGATCTACATACATCCTCACGCAGGTTTGCAGAAGTACATGATGTAGGTAGTTCTTTAGTGTTACGAGTATTACGTAAGAATAAATTTAAACCATACAACATTAACTTATTGCAAGAATTAAGTGAAGATGACTTTGATCGCAGATTAGAGTTTACTGAAGTAATGATGGATAAAATTGAATATGATGAAAATTTCGTTAACAGAATATGTTTTCCGATGAAGCAATATTTACACTGTGTGGCAGTGTAAATCGATACAATTTAAGGTACTGAAGTAACGTAAATCCACACTGAATGCGTGAAAACTATACTCAAAGACCACAAAAATTAAATGTATGGTAAGGTATATTAGGTACCTACTCAGTTAATTGGGCCATTTTTATTCAAGGAAATTTAACGTCAAAAGTTACGAAATGTTACTTGGAAATGAAATTGTACCTACACTGATAAACTTGTTTGGGACCACTTTTAATTAGATATGGTTTCAGCAAGATCTAGCTCCAGCTCATTTTGGTGTAAATGCTCGGCGTTATTTAAAAGAGATATTTCCCGGACGATGGATCGGTAGACGAGGTAGAATTGAATGGTGTCCACGTTCACCTGATTTCAATCCTAAAGATTATTTGTATTGGGGATACTTGAAAAATTTAGTTTACAAAACTAAACCAGCAATTCTTGCAGAACTAAGGCAACGAAATATCGATGAATCTCGAATAATTTCTAGACAATCATGAAAAAATGTGGTAGACGCATTCTACCATCGATTAGGGTACTGTCAAGTGGAGCACATTTTGAACACTTGATAAAGTAACCATTATGTTAAAAAATGTTATAATCTATCAATTGTTACGATTTATTGTAGGTAAAAATAGTTGGTATTAAAAAATCTATTGAGACAAGTAGGCGTTGTCAGACTTCTGTTTTATGTATTTAAGACCTTCCAGACTACATAAAATCATAAGTGTTACATATGGTTGATCTCGTATTGAAAAGTAGATATCAAATATGGAATTTACGTATCCCAAAATAGGTGTACCGTAAATTTTGTATAATTATGACTAGTAATTTTCGAGATAATTGGCCGTTTCCAGACTTTTGGGCCACTCTGTATATAATTAGTTGTATTTGTTTGCTCTACGTTTTATTCCGCCGGTGTTTACGATTTCCAACTGGAATATCGCTACAATATCTGCAAGAAATGTTGCAATGGAACTTTTTAAGTACATACTACTGTTACATAGAACTTATGTTTCCGGTTCCTTCTCCAAATGCAGATATTTTGCATTTTAGAAAACACGTTCGCACATTCGGCTTGTACATTATACTGTTCACAAAACGCTCTGAATTTAGAAAATTTCCTTAAACTCATACCGAAGACAACTGAAAAATCCAGTTCAACTATTTTACACCACCTATTATAGTCACTGGGATAGCGGGTAGTACTCTTTTACAGTTCCCAGTATAGGACAGACTACTTCAGGGCTTGGCAATCCTGCCCCTACGTCAGCTACTGTTTCTCTCCTAAGCTGCCCTCCTAGGAAAAAATAGGTCCTGTACCTAATCTCCATATATCCTTCTCGTCCCACACCTCGATCGAAAGGTCGATAAATATGTCTGATGGAGCGCAGCAGCAACCAGCTGTAGCAAGATAAGGTGCATAGAAAATGGTCCTGTTTCGGTGGACCGGCTTATCATTGGATTTTTACAAGCGGAGCTGTATCAGCAGAATGGTTGTAATACTGCGATAAAATAAATGAAATATGGCAGGGGAATCCATAGCATCATCATTCCCAAGAAAGTTATGCGTGATATCCAAGAGAATGCCTCGGATGTTGTTACGCAACCCAAGTGACGACCAACGTTATCTTTTATCTTATTTTGTGTTCGGATCAAGGGGTGTGAAATTGACCACCGGTTACGTGACTGTTGGTCTGAACTCTAAAAATGAGATCGATCAACTGCTTAATATTTCCAGTACTGACGAAAAATATAACGAGTTCCGTGGATCGACCACAGGACAAATACTTCGGACAAATACAGCGAAATCCATCTTCAACAATTAAAATACTTCGGACGCAGACCTTAAATCAGACATAATTATAATTTCATGGTTAGAACTTTTTTGTTGACAGTCCATTTTAGAGCTTGATAAAATGTAAACATTAAATTTTTAACTAACTTAAACGTTAGGGATTCTTGTTGCCCTCCACAACCAACTCTCAATCTTGATTTTGGACCATCCGAGAAAATCCGATATGGATTATCAATTTTGGCTATTTGATGCTGAAAATCAATTGTATCCTGCTGCTGAGAATCAATTGAATGAATCAATTATTTTCAAAATTTAAGAAACACACATTGACTTGGCATACGAGAGAGATATTGAAATTCGATTGAAAGAAAGTTAATTCACCTGGACTGTTTTAAGTATTTAGAAACATTATGATACGCTACTGCCAGAAATGGAGAATTCTTGTTATGTCACCAGTTGTTGTCCACTAGATTAGAAATATACACACACCCAAACTTATTTGGAATCACCACGTATTTCAAACCAATATTTATTTCTTTTCCAAACTTGTTATTGTTGCAAAGAATAAAGGATTTAGCTAAAAGAAATAATAGATAAGACTTACTCACAATCAGTTGTGATTGTGAGTAAGTCTTATAGTAACTAACTGAGTAACTTTAGTAACTAACTGATTGTGACTAAGTCTTATTTATTATTTCTTTTACCTATTTGAAATGGACTCAACAAGCAACACATTCATGATTTGAATAAAGGATTTTTTATTGAAAATAAACAAACCGATAGAAAAATCAGATAACACATCTCGGTACGTTATGGATTTATTTGCTTTAGTTGTAAATTAAACGAAAATAAATAAACTAACTTTTTTGTTCAGAAATCAAAATATGCCTTATGTGGGGTTAACGGATGTGGAAAGGGGAAATACTATTGTTCCTGTGGAGCAAGGAATGTCTCAGAGATACATAGCTGTCGTGGTAGGCGTAACACAAGGTGTTGTGTCGAAAAACTATGTTAGGTATCAGGATTTAGCAACGCTTAAGAATAGACCAAGACAAAGTGGCCAAAAAGTAACAACAGCTCGCCATCATCGTTTACAAGTTATCCACACAGCACAAGATTGATTGCCTAGATTGGTGTCTTTAACGTCAAAACTGAAACACTAGAAATTGATTAAATGTGCTATTTCCAGACGAAATTTTTACGTAATATACATAAGATGACCGACCAATTCGTGTTCTTTAAGCGCAATGAAGACAAGCAAGAATGGGAACTGCTAGACCTGTCAGAGATATAAAGTAGGAAGTGTCATGTTCTGAGGAGGCGTTCATCATCAATTAGTCTATATTTATCCACTGTTGAAAGTAGACCTCACGTAAAATTGTCCACCTATTTCTATCTTGAGCTTTTTGCATCCAGTTTGTGGTGATGCGTTTGATATTATCCGTTCATCTCGTCAGTGGTCGTCCTCTGCTTCAATATGCCTCTTACCTTGGTTGCCATTCCAGACTCTTTCTGGTTCATCTATCATCCGTTAATCTGGCAACATGTCCGACCCAAGCGCATTTAGCCATGGCTATTTTTTCAACTGCATCTGTGACACCTGTTCTTCTTCTTATTTCTAGGTTTGGTACTTTATCTCTGATGGTAATACCGAATATTGATCTTTCCATAGCGCGTTGGGTAGCTCTTATTTTATCTATTGTTCTTTTTGTCAGAGTCAGTGTTTTTGAACCATATGTAAGAACCGGTAAAACGCACTGGTTAAAAACCTTTATTTTTAAACAAACTGGGATAATAGACTTAAAAATGTTATTCAATCTACCAAAGGCAGCCCATGTGAGACCTATCTGTTGTATTTCAGTTGTCTGATTATCTCGGCCTAAGCGAATCTCATGCCCTAGATATTTGTAAGCTATTACTTGGTCGATGTTATGGATCTCAATCAGAATTTTGTAGCTGACTACAAGGTTGGTCATAAATTTTGTCTTTGAGGTGTTAATTTTAAGACCAATTGTTTTTGACACTTTATAGAGCATGTGCAGCATTTTTGTAGCTTTATTAACTTTATCAGATATTAAAACGATGTCATCGGCAAATCTTAGGCGGTTCAGATCTTCCCCATTTACATTAATTCCCATATTAGCCTCTTGTTCCATTTGCTTGAACATATATTCAAGAACAGCTGTAAACAATTTAGGGGAGACAGTATCACCCTGTCTAATTTCACGTTATATTCGAAACTTCTTGGTATCGTCATGAAAGCGAAGACAAGCTGTACCAGTTTCGTAAATACTTTTAATCAAGGCGATTTATCGGTAGTTAATGCGGCAGTCAGCCAATGCTTGAAGTATTTTATGATGATCTATACTAATCTATAGTATCGAACCCCTTTTAATAATCTACGAATATAAGAAAGATAGGCTTGTTATACTCTGTACACTTTTCTATTAGCGTTTTTATAACTTGTAGATGATCATTTGTTCCGTGTCTGGAGCGGAACCCAGCCTGTTCACAAGGTTGGTAACTATCCAGTTTGTTCACAAGCCGTTTTGTTATTATCTCCATGAATAGTTTGTATGTATGGGGGAGCAAACTAATAGGTCTGTAGTTCTTTAGGTCTGGTTCTTCTGACTGTCCCATCTTCTCCAGGTGATTCATTGTTTTTCATCTCCGTGAGAGCTGATTTTATTTCCTCTGTTGTGATATCTGGGATGTCTTCTGAGCCTATATTTTGAACATTTGGTATTTAATTTTGATCAGGATAGGGGAGGTATAATGATCGGTGAAAAAATGCGTTTAATTACTATTCATCTAATTTTAACAGCTCGCAGGTATGTTGATTTAGTGTTCGAATCTGTAGTTAGCTCTGAAGAGCTACAATGGAAGAAAATTTAATTTCTAGGCATGATAATGCACTTTCACCTACCTGGAGAGTGACTACAGACTTCCTTGAAGCAGAAGATATTACTGTTCTGGAATGGCCTGCTTGCTCACCCGACCTTAACCCTATACAGCATTTTTAGGGCTTGTTTTTGAAGAATGCAACAATCTACCATAAAACATGTTAAACATTAGTTTAGGAGCACGCCCACGCGAATTAAAGCTTGCAATTCATAAAAAGACTTAAAAAAACTTAAAATAAATAAAAACAATTTAAACATTACTTATTTTACATTGAAATTTTTATGCCTTTAAACAGATGGTTTCAATTTGCTATTTCAAATTTTATCGGGTTCTCTAATTTTTATGTAATGGGGATAAAATTGCTTTAAAATAAATATTGTTCGACTTGTATGTTGGTTTTTTAATTCTCTTAAAATAATAAGCAATACCAGATGACTCAATATAAATTTGATTGTGTTTATGTGGCACATATACCTTGTAGTAGTTCAGATTTGAAAGCAAAAATGAATATTAATAACACAACTTGTCTATAAGCATTTCATTATATAGTAAGTATAGACTTAATTTATATCAAATATAAAAAATAAAATTCAGTAAAACGTTCACGTTATCATTGTTTAATAAACACCTCAAATCACCTGCTAAACCCCTCTGTTTAATGTAAAAAAAACGTGCAAATCGTATAATAAATATTAAAATTAACAAGGTCAATTCACTTTGATTACAGCAAGAAACATAAATAATAGTAAATGATAATTCTACAATTTTTGATCGCCTGTGTATCACGAGAATTTAACCGGTTACGTTATAAATGTGGGTTATCGCCTTAATATAATAAAAGCACCAATTGGAGTCACGTGCAAATTATCATACAGATTGTTGACGTACTCACGTGATTAATCAGTTGTAAATAAAAGATTTACGAAATAAATTAGTCTGGTTAACAGATACAAGTTTTTTTTTCAAAATCCGGTCATTTAATTCATAGTACAGGGAAAATACAATATATTGGTATTAAAAAGATTGTTTGGGAAAGTATTTTAGTATTTATTTAGGTATTTTATTTTTCATATTCCTATTATTTTATTTTAATATGGATACACAGGGTGTTTCAAAAAGGTATGTCGTAAATTTAATCACGCAAACTACTTGACATTTTTTAATAAAAATGGACACGCTACTTTTTTGTTCTAAAAGCATTTTTCACACAAAAGAAACAACAAAATCTAAGCGCACAGAAAAATTTTAAGGGGGGTGTGCAGCCCTAAATCCACCAAACTTTTAAGTACGTTCAAATCAAATGAATTTTGTGGCATCATTAGTTTAACACATTATTTTTAAAACTTTGTTGCCTCTTGCCACTTTTTCGAAAAACTAGTTTTTTCCTAGTTAAAATTACAATTAGTTTCTACGGATATAATAATTAAAAACAGTTCCATCAATAATAGTCAATGATTTGAAGCTATCATTTATTGTGTGAATAAGATTAATATTATAAATTTTGACATAACAATGGTCTACACATTTCAGGAAATGGCAGATATGAATTTAACTTTGGATAAGTTGGGTCAGATTAAATTATAATTTCAATAAACTATCGGGAATATCGTAAATAAATGTCAAGGAAATAGTGCAGCAGTAAAATACCCCAATCGAAATACAACCGATAGACGATTATTTCTGACCAGTAATCGTCGTTTACGGGAAACCGGTACATTCCAACCGCACGTTACTGACATGGCAATGACATTTTAGAAATAATTGAAGCAGTTCCTGGAACAAGTACAAGAGTAATAGCTTCTCAACTAAATGTTCCTCATGTAAGGGTTTGGGGGTGTTTGAAGGATCAGCTACCTAAGCCCTATCATTTATCAACGGTTCAAGAGTTATTGGTTGAAGATTATTCTAAAAGGATTGGATTTTACGATTGGTTGTTAATGGAAAACACTTGAAATGTTAATTTTATTAGAAATATTATGTTTACCGACGAGGCTACCTTCAGTAGAAATGGTATAACAAACCATCACAACGAGCACATTTGGGCCGACGAAAATCCTCACACCAAAAAATGACTTATCACTAAAGGTCTTTTAAAGTTAATGTTTGGGCAGGAATTGTGGATAACAATCTAATAGGCCCGACAATTTAAATGGTGATAATTATTTGCAGTTCTTGGCAAACGATTTACAAGAGTATTTGGAAGAAGTGAATATTGCAGTAAGGCAAAATATGTGGTTTCTACAAGATGGCACTCCACCGTATTACAGTAATGAAGTCCGGGAATACCTTTGGAGGCAGTAGCCTGGTCGGTGAATTGGAAGGGGTCGTGAAGCAATTATTTCTTGGCCACCCAGAAGTCCAGTTCTTAACCCCATGGACTTTTGCTTTTGGGGATTTATAAAAGAGAAAGTGTATTCTGTAACAATAGAGGACGAACAACAATTGAGGGTTAAAATAATTAAAGCTGCGAATCAATTTCGTCAGAAAAATATGTTTTTTCAGCGCATTTGGTTTTCCTTATTATGTGTATTGAAGAAAATGGGGGTCATTTTGAACATTTATTGTAACATCATATTTATAGAGGTTATAGACATTTTTTGTACTTGTTAATTAATTTAAGCCATTTATTTAGTCGCACGTAATTTTTTGAAAGTTAATGAAAAGGGCCCTAACTCAATAAAAACCGTTTTTTGAAAAAAGTGATAAAAGGCAAAAATTTTTTAGAAATAATGTGTTAAATTAATGATGCATAACAAAATTCATTTGATTTGAACGCACTCAAAAGTTTGAGGGAATTTAGGGCTGCACACCCCCTTAAAAATTTTTTGTGCTCTTAGAATTTATTGCGAAATTATTACGCATTTTTATTACGAAATGTAAAGTAGTTTAGGAGATAATGCAAAGAAACAATTTTTATTTTGTAACTTTAAAGGGTTGTAACTTGGATTACTAGCTCTTCTTCTTCTTAGAGTGCCGTCTCCCTACGGAGGTTGGCAATCATAATGGCTATTTTTATTTTAGAACTTGCTGCTCTCAACAAATCAATCGATCTGCATTGGTACCAATCACGCAGATTCTTTAACCATGAGTTCTGCCTTCGGCCAACAGATCTTCTTCCTTGAATCTTTCCCTGTATTATCAGTCTCAAAATGTCATATTTTGGTCCCCTCATCACGTGGCCTAGGTATTCCAGTTTTCTGGTTTGTATAGTGGTGATTAGTTCTGTTTCTTTATCAACCCTCTCCAGTACTTCTTTATTTGTAATTCTATCAGTCCATGATATTTTCAATAATCTGCGGTATAACCAGAGTTCAAAGGGCTCGATTCTTTTTAAATTACATTTTTTTAATGTCCAACTCTCAGCTCCATATAATAATATTGAAAATATATAACAGCGAATGGTACGTAGTCTGATCTCCAAATTTAGATTTTTGCACGTTAGCAGTGGCTTCATTCGTATAAATGCTGATCTGGCAATCTCTATTCGTCTGTTTATTTCTACAGTATGATCATTGGTTTCATTGATCAAAGTT
The DNA here is from genome assembly GCA_918026665.1 of Diabrotica balteata. NCBI lineage: Eukaryota > Metazoa > Arthropoda > Insecta > Coleoptera > Chrysomelidae > Diabrotica > Diabrotica balteata. The sequence goes on from OU898282.1 coordinate 51,271,209, forward strand.
CCCAAATACTGATATTTTTCTACTTGTTCTATCACGTTACCATTTATTGTCAATAGGTGATGTATACTATGATGTATACTATTACTAGCTCGGAAGAACCCAAACTGCTCTTGACCAATTATTTCATAATGTTTATTGTTAATTCTGTTTAAAAGGATATGGAATAGTACTTTGTTTATTAGCAATTAACCAAGGTGATCATTCTTGAAGCCACCTCCTAATAGATCGCAACTTGCTTACTGTTAAAAACACATATTATTAACATATTATAAAAATATATTAAAAAAATAAAAGAGAAGTATAAAAAAGTTCCTTTTTTCCATAGCTAGTGTTAAAGTGTTGCTATAGCAACTGCTTTGAGTAGATAAACTATCACTTTAACCGCAAGGGTAGATAAAGTGACACTTTAACAGCAAGAGTAAATAAAATGTTTTAAGTACCTTTTTTTGTTCAATAAAATTTACAAATTCAAACACATTAAGGATTAAAAGCAACTGAAATTTTACAATTAACATTATTAGAAATATATATTTTTTAGCATCACAAGTTGTACTCGTTTGCTTAAACACTTGATTCGAGGTACTGGATTGATTTGCTGTACATTTGTTTGACATTTGTTGACAAAGTAATTCATATCCCTAGCAATTGAGCAACACAATTGCGATTTTTGTGCTAAAAATTACAATTTTCTTTGAAATTCTATTTTTCACCTGAAGTTGAAGTCTTGCTATAGAAAAAAATGTTATATTGCACACGACGATAAACTCGTATTATCTTCTTGAGCATCTCGAGCTTCTCGACTGACGTCTCGGCGCTAAAAAATGCTCTCGAAGATAAAGTACAATTTTATCGTCTTGTACAATAAATAACTATTATCATAACTACTAAAAAGTTATGTTGATTCATATGACTATTGCTCAAGAACTGGCCTATTTATGAATGAAGTAATCATTAGTAAAGTACAATTGCGTATTTTACTCTTTATTGCAATTGGCAAATATATACCATAGCAGATTTATTTATTGCATTATTATGTCGTTATATTTCAAGTGGTTTTCGGGGAAATTTAAAACTTTTTGACAATAAATGTATAGTTTTATTAATTTCTATTGCAATTACGATTTTAAAGTTTTTTTTTATTTTTATTATTGCTATACCCACTTAGAAAATGGCGTGTCTTGATTATTTTAATCTATGTAAAAGCATTAACAAATTACATTTTAAAAAATTACCTTTAAATTACAGTAAAAGTCCCTAAGGTTTCCCTTCATTTTCGTAACGATGTTAGGCATGTTAGAATAGCCAATAACGACTTATAAAGAAATTTATTCTGGTCATCATTATAGTTCACATAGCTAGGATTTGTGACTATTGTCCTTCTAACAGTATTTATATACAAAATACATATTTTAAAACAAGTGATACAGAATTGCATTCTTTGCCCTTTGGGGTCCAGTGTACACACCGAGTTTATTTTTAGTTACACCTTAGAGGACTTGAATAGACGTGAATGTAAAGAGAGTTGCAAGTAATTAATAGCTTGCTACAAATATATGCAGACGACTCTTTAGTTAACTACCTGTATGAACATACGTCAAATGGTAGAAACAACTTGTAAATTCAATCAAGAGATTCACAAACTATTTATAGATTTCAGACAAGCATATGACAGCATCATCTACATCGAACTCTGAAGCGCCATGGCTGAAATATCTATTTCACAAAAATAACTAAAAACTATACAAGCACCCAGACATTATAAAAGAGGCCAAAATGCAAAGATTAAGATGGGCAACTCACATCATATGAGGAATGACTTGCCAAATGAAGAAGACTACCAAGACGACCAGGTACCAGATGGGGAGCAACATCGCTCAAAATATGATTACCAAGGGCTTAGAGATGGACAAAGACCTTTTGGTGGACCGAAAGAATTGGAAGCAGATAGTAAAGTCAACCAAGAACCTCATTTTTCGACAAGGAGAAAAAATGCCATCATATTTGCAAATCAACGACCAAAAGCATGAGCGATTGTACCGAACGTACTTGAATTATTATAAGAGTCTTTGTATTTAATGGATGACTCTGGAAATAATATATAACGTCTCTTTTTTTAAACATATTGTTAAAACGATATTTTCAAAACTTTAAAGTGAAAATTGTCTTATAATTAACCTGTGAAAGAATGTTAATATAAAAGATCTAGTAATCAACTCTACCGGCATAGGTAGCTCAGATGTGAGTGAGAGGAGATTCTTAACGATTGTCAAATTTTTAAAAGTCATCCTCCTCCTCCTCCGCTATCGTTTATGTGGTGACGTTATGGTATGTGACGAATGGTTGCTATTTATTCTTCTCTCTCCTGGGCACGGTGTGCTGCCTCAGACAGAGAGTAACTGATAGCGCATTTTATTTGGTCTGACCATCGGAGTGGCGATCTTCCTCGAGTTCTTTTACCGTCTATCTTGCCTTCAACCACCAACCTCTTCATTCCTTCCATTCGTCTGGTAATGTGTCCAAAGTACCTCAATATATTTTGGTTGATGATTGTGGTCAGCATAGCGGAGATTGCTAATTTTTCGGCCTTCGACTGATATTGCTCCTTGCTATCCGTCGAATACAATGCGCATGATGTGTTCGCTGGTACGTGGGAGAGATAATAAATCCTTGACGAACACTGGCTTTTAGTTTAAAATTATCGGAGTATATGTTTGCTGTGTTGTTGATATACAGTTGTTTCAGTAGGTTTATTAGATGTTTATTATCGAACGCTTTCGAGTAGTCGACGAAGCACAAATATGTTTCTAGATTAAATTGTCTAGATTTTTCTATAATTTGTCTGAGATTGAGAATTTGTTGTCGTGTAACTCTTCCAGGGACAAATCCACATTGTTCTTGTAGGATCTGTGGTAGAAGTGATGATTTTAATCTCTTGTTAATTATAGTTAGCAGAACTTTACTTGCGTGGGAGATCATGGCTATAGTGCGGTAGTTATTCAGGCAGTTGATGAGTCTTTCTTATAAGCGGGTATAGAAGTGAGCTTACACCAATCATTTGGCCATTGTCCTGTGTTCCAGATTTCATTACACAGTTTGAACATTACTTCCATGTCTATGTCTCTCATTTCTTTAAGTGCTTCCGCCGTGAGTCTGTCTTCACCTTGCGATTTTCCAGTTTTTAATTTTTTTATTGCGGTTTCTATTTCCGCTTTTCAAATATGTGGTTCCTTTTCGTCATTTATTTCTTCTGGATTCACGTCTTCATGGTCACTATAAAACAACACAATATTGCTTCCATGTCGCTGTTATGCTCTCTGGATTGGTGATGATCGTTACCAAGTTATCTTTAAATATCTGTGTTTGTGGTTTGAACTCTTTAGTTAAGTATTTTACATTATCAAACAGTTCTCTAGATTCTTGAAGGTCGGCGTGTTCTTGTAGTTGTTAGCATATTTCTTTAACATGATTATTTTTGTCTCTTCTACTTGATGATTTTATGCGTCTGTTTATATTTGCTCTCTTGTTTTCAGTTTCTGTTGGATTTGAAGCATTGTTTCTAATTTTTCTTCGTTCTTCTACTAGGTTCAGTGTCTCACCAGTCATCCAGTGTTTTTCTTTCCTTGGAGTTTCTTAAGGGTTTGTAATATTTATTGCGTCTATATTCCACGTATTTTTTACGAAATGTGATACGGAATTTGAATTGTAACAGTTTATAGTCTTTTAAAAGTCATAATTGTCATCCAATTAATAAAAATATTAAAACAACTTTTTTAATATTTACGACATTTATCGTTTTAAAATAATTTCATATAAATACAATTATTATTTTTAAACACCTTATTTAGTTTATGTAGTATGTTTAATATTTCGTCTGAATTTGACAGGTCTATCAGAAATAGAAAACGTATGTTTTGTTAATACGTTAGCAGATGTCGTTAGGAGCAAACGTAATAATAATTTATTGAATTATTTTAATATAATTTATCTTGTTTAATATATAAAGTAATAAATAAATACTATAAAATAAAACTATTTTATTTAAGTTTAAAAATATTTAAATTTTAAAAAGACAGAAAACATAGTTTCGTGCTAGTCCACTGTTCCGCCTACTGTACTATATGTATATATATATATATATATATATATATATATATATATATATATATATATATATATATATAATATATGTATGTATGTGCATAATATATGCTTTCTTCCATTCATTTGCGACTTCTTCTCCTTTTAGTCATCGCGTTAACATAGAACTATTATTTGAAATACTTGTAAAGGAACTGCTTTAATTAGCTCTAATTCTGTGAAGTCGTCAATTAAAAGTATTAATGGATTGTGGTCTGCATACATTTTTTACTGTCGTCTGACAGCAGTTCACTAACTTATAATATTCCTTTCGTTTCTACTCCAAATAAAGCCATACTTTCATGTTCCTTATTGCATGTTCTAATGTATTTTAATAGTTTTCATGCTAACTGAATAGATGTTTGGTTAGTATTTGTATTACAATTTAATTTTGTTAAATTTTAACAATTGTTGGTTTCGCGTAAATTTCAAAATATCATACATTGATGTGACCAATAAGTATTTGAAGAACAGAAACAGGAGAATATAATGAAACGATCATATAAGCCGAATGACAACAAATAGAGTGGTAAAGACGACAAGAGACGGCTCCCCAATAGGAAGACGATCAGTAGGAAGGCCACGAAAACGATGGAACGACAACTTACTGGAGGCTCATTGAAAAACAGAGTTATTTCTACATAAAAAGAAGAAGAAGAATAAACATTTAAATTTTATTTTGCTTTACTAACTAAATTAATCTGACCTGCTTAGTAGGGAATAATTGGAAATAAGGAAACACGTAGATCTGATCAAAGATATTCTTTCTGGGATCATTTGTTTATTAAAAAAAGTGTTAAATTATGTGTATATAACCAGATGTCTTTTTTTCATTTTAGATTTCTTAAAATTTAAGGCAAATATTAGTTTTAGCTCCATTTAAATGTTGACGTTTACAAACCTAATGCATAGTAAGTGTACAAAGATGGTCTCGTGATAAAGATTTAAACTTATTAAATAAGTGTGTTTGAGGATAATAAAGTTGTTGTTCGTTAGAAAGGTAATAATTATGCTTAACGAATTTACCGCACAAACATACATGACGCAAATTTTTAATGAACCGTTAACACCAGGTTTTACTAGCAAAAAAAAGGTGTTTTTGCTACTACGTTTCTATCTTTATAATTATAATCAATAAACATTAAACGAATATAAATTGTTTAAAAAGTCTTAATAATATTTTGTCAAATATCTTTTTCTTCTTTTTCTTTTGATGTAGGCATGACTGTGTTTTTCAATGTGCCTCCAGTAAGTTGTGGTTCCATCGTTTTCGTGGTCTTCCTACTGATCGTCTTTCTAATCAAGAGCCATATCTTGCCATTTTTACTACTCAATTTGCGGTCATTTGACTTATATGATCGTTTCATTCTACTCTTCTATTTCTTATCCAGTTCTTGATGTTCTCCAACTTGCATCTATGTCGTATATCTGTACTTCTAGCTCTGTCCCATAGTGTCTTACTATCAATTTTTTCATGTCTACTGTTTCTAACATCCTTTTTGTCATCTCTGTGTCAGGTCGTGTTTCTACTGCTTAAGTCATTATTGGCCTGATTACTGTTTTGTACCTAAATTCTGCCTTTCATTTTTTCGATATTTTTATTTCTCCATATTGTTCTATTCAGGCAGCCTGCGACTCTGTTTGCTCTATTCACTTGATCTTCCACTTTAGCTTCGAGCTTTTCGTAGCTAGATAATGTGATGTCTAGATATTTAAACTCCATCACTTGTTCTAGTATCTGACCTTCCAGCTTTAATTTACATCTTAGTAAATTTGTTTTTGTAAAATGCATTTTGTCTTTTTTGAGAAAATTAATATATCAAATTTTCTGGTGGTTATATTAAATTGGTGCAGCATACGTTGTTAATCGTCTTCACTTTTAGAGAGTAGTATTGCTTCGTCTGCATAGCAGATTATTTTAAGTTGTTTTTCTCCTATTAGTATCCTTTACTTTTTATTTTTTTATTATTTCATCCATAATCTGATTGAATAATAGAGGACTCAGATAATCTCCTTGTCTTATCCCATTGCTAGCTTCAATAGGGTCAGTTAATTCTTCTTCCACTCTTACTTTTGTTGTGTTGTTTTAGTAGATATTTTCGATCGTTTTAATTATTCCTCGAAGTATCTCTCTTGCGTACAATAAGTGAATAACGTCCTTTAATTTGACCCAGTTGTTTATTGTTGTAGTGGACTGTATTTATTGAAATTAATTAATAGTCTAAAATACTGCATTTATTTATGAATTTGCACAAAAATATGAAAACAATAACAAATAGTTCTATGCTTCTCAACGGCTGGTGATGGAATGTCATTCTGTCATCTGTCGTCTGTACCGACTAGCTGGCTGGCTGGGCTGCAGTGGCGGACCGTTCAAATACAAAATGGGTTGTCGTCGACATACTCCCGGCCTTGAAAGATCCTGAATCTTTCAATTTAATGGAAGGAGAGGACATATTTTGGAGAATGACCTCGTGATGATACCTTCTTGAGTCTTTATTTTTGCAACTCTAGCGGTATTCTGCGATCCGTCATGTATGTGAATTATTCTGCCTAGTTTCCACTTTGCTGGTGGCAGACAGTCATCTTTGATAAGGACTAAAGTTCCTTCTACTAATTCTCCCTTGGATATTTGCCACTTAGAACGTCTCTGTAGCTCGACGACGTATTCGGAAGACCATCTCTTCCAGAAACTTTGGAAAATTTGTTGGATGCGTTGAAATCTATTGAGTCGTTGTGGAATCTCTTGGAGTAGATCTGGTTCTGGAGCTAGCGTTGGCATTCTACCGATGAGGAAATGAGCGGGACAGAGTGGTGTTAAATCATTAGGATCAGGACTAATAGGACACAAAGGTCTGGAGTTGAGTACTGCTTCTATTTGTGATAGTATTGTTGCAAACTCCTCAAATGTAAGATTTGTATTTTTAAGTGAACGTTTTAAGTGAAATTTACAAGATTTTACTCCGGATTCCCAGAGTCCCCGAAATGTGGAGAATATGGCGGAATTAAACGCCATTCAATACCCTCATGTATACATGAATCTTGTATGTGTGCATTGTTAATTTTTAAAAATCTTTTAAGTTCAGACATGGCACCTACGAAGTTTCTACCATTATCTGAGTATAATTTGGCTGGCTTTCCTCTACGAGCGATAAAGCGGCGCAAGGCAAGCATGAATGTTTGAGTGCTCAAATCGGTTACGAGCTCAAGATGAATCGCCTTTGTAGCAAAACATATGAATAATGAAATATAGCATTTATTTAATTTGGCACCTCTGCCCTTATTTTTATACAAAAACGGACCGGCGTAGTCAATACCAGTGATGGCAAAGGGAAATGTGTATAGTAATCGGTCACGTGGTAAATCACCCATGATTGGTTGTATAGGTTTAGGATTAAATCGTAAACAAGTGGTACATTGTTTAACAGTCAACCTAGATAGGTTTCTGCCTGATATAGGCCAATATGTCTCCCGAATAGTAGATAGAAGCAGCTGAGGGCCTGCATGATATAGACGCAGGTGTTCATGACGGAAAAATAATATCGTGAAATGATGTTTTGAATCCAAGACAATGGGATGTTTTTTGTCATATAGAAAATCCGAGTTAGCCAAGCGACCACCAACACGTATTAAACCATCCTGGTCAATAAATGGGTTTAAAGAGAAGAGCTTGCTGTTGGAACTAACGCTTTTTTGTTTTGACAGCTGATCATACTCTTCGCGAAAAGAGTGTAGTTGTATGATCTTCAATAAATAACGACGAGCGTCATTAATATTGGTTAATGTTAGAGAGCCACACTGTCTAAGAATTTTGGGTGTTAATAAATTATTTTTAAATCTAAGGATGTATGCAAATGCGCGCAGTAAACGCGAATATTGTGAAAAGGCCTTGAATGGAAACCATTGTTCTTGCTGAGAATAGGAAACAAAATTGAGAATAGTTTGAGATTTTATTTCGGGTAGAATGTCTACCTTTGGATTTAAAAGGGGCCAAAATTCTTCCCTTAAAGACAACCATGACGGACCGTCCCACCATAGTGAAGAATTTAGTATCTGAGAAGGAGATAATCCCCTTGATAGATGGTCTACAGGATTATCTTGTGTGGGTACATATTTCCATGTATAGGACTTTGTTAAGACCTGAATTTCGGAGACTCTGTTAGCTACGAAGGTTTGAAGATTGTTAGGAGAAGTATTGATCCAAGCAAGGGTTATTGTGGAATCTGACCATAAATAACATTTATTGAGGTCTATATTAATGGATTCAATCACCTTAGTTAAAAGACGTGAAAGTAATACAGCTGCGCAAAGCTCTAGGCGTGGAATGCTTAGAGTTTTGATAGGGGCAACCTTTGATTTAGCACATAGAATTTTAACCGAAATATTTCCCTTGTCATCAGTACTTCTTAAATAGATACAAGCACCGTAGGCTTGTTGTGATGCGTCCGAAAAACCGTGTATTTCTATATCTTTAGCATTATTGCACACTGCATGACGTGGTATACTTAATTGTTTCAGATTGGCAAGATCATATTTCAATCTATTCCAAGTATTTAGTGATGAACCGCTTAATTTTTCATCCCAATTCAGTTTTTCAGTCCATAGCCTTTGCATTAGAATCTTCGCAAGTATGATACAAGGACCTACTAAGCCTAGTGGATCGTATATTCTTGCAATTAAAGAAAGAACATCTCTTTTGGTACAAGTTTCCTTGTAATTGTTATATTGTACATTGTATAATAGTGAATCACGTTGGGATGACCAAATAAGTCCTAAAGTTTTTGTGACTCCATCTTTAGAGAGGTTTAGAATTCCAAAGGAATCATCTTGATTATTTACCCTTTCTAAAACTCTTGGGTCATTTGAAATCCATTTTCTGAGTGGAAAACAACCTGTAAGTAAAATACGGGAGACTTCACTTCAAATGTTCGAAGCTTCAGTAATAGTATCCGCACCGGTTAACAAGTCATCTACGTAGAAATCTTGACGTAATATCTTCGCGATTTCTGGTTGCGACAATTGGCATTCGTTAGCTAACTCGAAAAGGCATCGGATAGCCAGAAAACTGGCTGATGCTTGGCCATAAGTAACCGTATTTAAAGCAAAATGTTGTAATGGATCTGAAGGACTTTCCCTCCAGACTATTTTTTGAAGACTGCGTTGGCTGGGATGAATTAACACCTGCCTGTACATTTTGGTTACGTCTGAGCTTATGATGAATTTGTGTTTTCTGAATCGGATGAGAATTGAGAATAGATCTTGTTGTATACTGGGTCCGACGCATTGAATATTGTTTAATGATATTCCGTTGCTTGTTGGTGAAGATGCGTCAAACACGACACGAAGTTTTGTTGGAAGACTGTCCTCCTTTAGGACACCATGATGTGGCATGTAGTAGTCGACAGTAGAGTTTTCAGAGATATCTGCTAACGACATGTGGTTTAGCTCCTGATATTCGCGCATGAATTGTATATATTGTTCGCGAAGAGGATTGTTTTGTGCTAATCTTTTTTCTAGATGATGAAATCTTCTTTCAGCTTGTATCCTTGAATCACCCAAGACATGCGGATATTGTTTTAATGGCATCATAACTATGAATCTACCATTTGGATCACGCGCAGTAGTCTTTTGAAAATTGTCCTCGCACAATTGCTCTTCTTCAGATAGATGAGGAATATTTGGCAATTCCTCTACTTCCCAAAATTGCTGAAGAAGTTTAGTTAGTTCCAGATTTGTGCTAAGATTGCAAGATATTGTATTGTGGGGAACCGATCCCAGCGGGCCAGAAATTATCCACCCAAATATTGCTCCTGTTAAAATAGGACCTTGATCTAAAGATATGCGACCTTTACAAATCAAATGCCAAAAAATATCTGCGCCGATAAGAATGTCAATAGATCCAGCATTGCCAAAATTAGGATCTGGTAACCGAATTGTATTAGGAATGTTTATAGCGCTTACATCAATGTTTGTATGAGGAAGAATATTTGTTATTTTTGGCAATACAAAACAGTTGATTATTTTTACAAATTTATTATTAGATGTGCAAATCTCTAACTGACATTGACCTGTAATAGTTGATAGTTTGTTGCCTATGCCCAAAAGATTTAAGCTGACATCTTGTGGTTTGATTCCTAGTTTGTTACACATGTTTGTTGTGATAAATGAAGATTGAGACCCGCAATCCAATAGTGCACGAGCCCTTTGCATTTTACCATTCATATCTTTAACACTTAAGATTGCTGTTGAGAGAAAAACATAGCCTGTATCAGAACAAGAAAGCATGCTGTTACCACAAAATGTATTGTTACTTGTTCCTGGATTTATTGGCTCACTTGTACTTTGTGATGGATTTGTATTAATACTGCTATTGGATATATTCGAATTTCTATTGAACGTGCCCGAATTATTTTGGCTTATAATGATGCTCCTATCATTGTATTATTGTGTAAAAGTGAGTTGTGACGTGCTTTGCACTTGCGACATGGCCCGAGTTTGCACTGTTTATTGGAGTGACCCGATCGCAAGCAGTTTGTACACAATGATTTTGATCTAATAAAATTCCACCTTTCGTTTATTGGATAATTTAAAAATGTTTCGCAAGTGTAAATGCTATGGTCGCCTTGACAAGAGACGCATGTATAGTTTGTTTTTGTTGCTAAGAATCCCCCAGTCGTCCTGTTCTCCTTACTTTTATTTTTTGTTTCAATGTTCATTTCAATTGCCTCTAGAAAATCTGCTCTTGATTTTAAAAATCCTTTTAGATCGGATAAAGTTGGTAGTTCCGTTTGAGTAGCAATATGCTTTTCCCATTCCCTAATAGTAGTTTCGTCTAGTTTTGATGTTATAATGAATATAAGTAAGGCATCCCATTGTTCACACGGCTGATTTAATTGTTGAAGTGACTTTAAATGTTTTGAAAAATCATCTACTAATTTACGAAATTTTACAAAAGATTCTTTGTGAATAGATTCCAATGAAAATAAAGCTTTAATATGATTGTGTATTAAAAGTTTTTTATTATTGTATCGATCACATACAGAGTCCCATGCCAAATTGTACCCGTTTGCGGAAAATTCGATAGGTTTTATGACTGCGGCGGCATTTTCTTGTAATGATGCCCGAAGATAATGATACTTCTGAATATTTGTAATACTATCATTTGTATGAATGAGTGACTCAAAAGTGTCTCGAAATTCTAGCCAAAATTCGTATGTGCCGTCGAACTTTGGAATTTGTATTGTTGGCAGTTTTACACCTTATAAACGATAAGTCCCGTCAGAAATAGAAGTGTTATTGTTTGTATGCTCGTTTGTCACCGACTGTTTATCATCAATATCTGAAATGAATTTATTTAACAATTCTTTGGCATTAGCCGATAGTGAATAAAAATTGTTTTCAAGTTCTTCCCTTATCACAAAGTGTGGTTCGGGATCGTCTGCCAATTCTTCTATTTCTGATTGGATAATTTTAATTTCTAAAAATGTATTTTCTAGTTTATTTATTCTGTCGCTTAGTTCGATTTTTTCAACATCATGTAATTCTAATTTGCATTTAATAGACTCTAGAAATTTGGAGAAAATTGTAAATGAAGCTTTATGACCAGCACGTTTTCTAATTAATCTTTTTAAGTGTTCGTCCGACATTGTTTATTAATCAAATAGATTCGAATTGAATTTAAATAGATATATAGATTGTAAATAGTTTTATGCAACTTACACAAACAAAAACAGTATAAATAGGTATAGGAATCAGATGGGAACTCACCGGTATTTTTGGCTGTATATTGTTCGGCAATCCCACGTGTTCTTTCACTTGACCGTTAACTGTGAATCACTTTTAGCACTGATTTTATCACAAATATCGGGTCGAATGGACTATTGTTTATTGTTGTAGTGGACTGTATTTATTGAAATTAATTAATAGTCTAAAATACTGCATTTATTTATGAATTTGCACAAAAATATGAAAACAATAACAAATAGTTCTATGCTTCTCAACGGCTGGTGATGGAATGTCATTCTGTCATCTGTCATCTGTACCGACTAGCTGGCTGGCTGGGCTGCAGTGGCGGACCGTTCAAATACAAAATGGGTTGTCGTCGACACCAGTCAAATGCTTTCTTAAGGTCCATAAAACAGATATTGTTTTGTTGTATTCTAATGATTTCTCTTGCACTTGCCTCATTATATGGAGCGTCGGTGCATGATCTTTCCGACCTTAAACCTTGTTGTTCTTCTGCTAGTGTTATAATTTCATTCAGTTTATTTGTTATCACTTTGTATGTTTCCTTCTGTATGTGTTTCGTTTTTATTAGTTCGTTCATCTCTTTTGTTTGTCCTCTGATCATTTTCCATATTTTTTTGTGTTCCGTAGATGTTGTATCTCATTTGTGTTGAGAAGCTCTACCAGTGTTTCCTTTTATTTGTCTAACTAAAGTATTCGTGTCATTTTTTATTCGTTTCATGTCTGTTTTGTTTCATTTCTGATTCGTTTATAGTGGTTATAGACCTGTTGCGTTTGTTGTGTTCCATATTATAAAAAGTGTTTCTTCTTCTCTTCACATTTTGTCTTCACTTCCTCTCCAAACCATGGTTTTCTTTTTTAATATGTTAGTATTCGTTACATTTCTCTCTCCAAGTGATTCTTTTGCTGAGTTCATTATATTTTTAAGTTTTTTCAGCTTTCCTCGATGTTATCGTTTTCTAATATTTTAATCCCAGCGATCTTCTCTGATATTCTTTTTCTGTATAAGTAATCCGTGCATTCCGTACTTAGTCCTTCGACTTTGATTTTTGTTCGTGTAGGTACCACTCTCTTGGGTGTGAAGTATTTCAGGATGATTCTTATTTAACATAATAATAGGCTATGGTCGCTACCTATATCTGCTGAGTTGAGGCGAATTTTTAAGCGAAACTTACGTCGAATATTTTTGATGGATGTATATCTCTGTTGGTTATAATATAATCTATCATAGATCTTTGTTCACGGGTGTTATTAAATGTGTTGGTCTTAGTGGTCAAAAAATGTATTATTTATTCTTTGTTCGTTATTCATGCAGAAGTTGATCATACGTTCTCCATTTTCGTTTTTAACATTCTCGTTATGCTTTTGTCTGATGTCGGGTATTACTTGGTTGCCTATTCGAGCGTTAAAATCCCCCAATATTATCATCGTTCCTATGACTTGATCTACTACCTGTTGTAATTGGTCGTAAAACGCTTCCCTTGTTGTTTGAGGCTTATTATTTTCTGGGTCGCATACTCCAATGATGTTCTAGTCTTCCTTCTCCATTTTTATCTTTGCTGTTACTCTTCTTTCTAATATGATGTGACACTCTTTGATGTGATTTTGGTACCTTTGGTATATTAGTAAGGCTATACCTACTTTGGACCTGTTTTCTTTTGCTACTTCACTGTAGATTAGTATGTATTCACCTAATTTTAATTGCCCTTTTCCTTACTTTTTTGCTTCGTTTTATTAAATATAAAAAGAGAAAATAATAAATTCAATGATGATTCCTAAATGCGTTATGGAAAAGCAACTTATCTAAAACGAAAAGTTGTTACCTTTATTTTTCTGGAAACCAGAAAAATATCTGAGCATATTTTCAACTTACTTGGAAGATCGTTTGTTGAAAGAAAATATATATCTATTTTTTTAATACTAGCAAATCAATGCTAACGATAACAAATCATCTATGTGCTGTTGCCGCACTGGCGAGAAAACTCTCATCAAATTGTTTTGCTCAGAAAATAAAATAACTACCTAATTCAAATGATTAATATTATTCTATTAGAAGAAATTTATGGACAAGACTGTATTTGATTCTTTAGTTTTTTTTTTCATTTCCAAGTTCATTTCAGTTCATTTCAAAGTTTTTTTATATAGAAGATTGTTCAAGGTGATCTATGACAAACTATTTTTTATATAAAACTATCTGACGTAATGAATGATTTCATTATTTCAATATTTATATTGGATATGCTAATTAAATTTATAACGTTTAATAAAGTTTGATCTACTAATAAATATCAACTTTTCTATTTCATTTGATGCATCTGAAAATGTGAAAATTGATCAACAAAAGACATTAATTGGCAAATTAGGAAATATGGTAATCCTGATAATTATGTGTAATACTTGAAAATTATTTAGCATAATTAAATTCTAATAAATGTTACAGTTTAATTGAAATAATAAATATTTCGTCTACAATAATCATAATAGTTTTTATTGCGTTGTTATAATATAGTTCACACTTCTATTACATGTAAATGAAATGGAATTATATTATTAAACTAAAAAAATTCGAGCGAAAAATATATTAACTATTAACCCACTAGCGCCACTTGTTGTTATAATTGCAGGATCTTTGAAAGGTGGGACGAAAAATACGTCGCATAAAGATAATACCTGACACAAAAGTAAAGCTTATGAAGTATCCTCACTATAGATATTTGGAAACATATCTATGTAAGAAGTGAAGGTTGATCATAAAGACAAATTATCTGAAACGAAAAATCAAAAAGATATTTCTCAGCAAGAAAATAGTAGGTCGTATAATAAAAGTTGTAAATACACCTTGAGAATAGAAATTATGATTTAAACGCTACCTATTTTTAAAGTCGTTTGCTGTTAGATTTCTTTCTTAAATTGATCTATTTATGCTATCTTACCATTTTAGTTTTGGTATTCCTCCTTTGTGTCGTCCCAACTCTAAGACCTCTTTGTCACTCTAAGACCTCTTCATTATTGTATATATTGTGTTATTTCCAGCGTACTTTGAACACGTCCATGCCTTTTTAGCAGTTACATCTCTTACGTCAGTAAATGACCACTTTGGAGTGTAATTTCCCTCGTCACTACGGATTTGCTTAAAAATTTGGATTTTGGATCGGTTCTTATTCTCTACTTCACTTTTGGACTTAATAGAGTTACTTTTAATTGGGAGTGAAACCCTTCTCGGTGGAAAAACATACGTTCAAAATAAGTTCGGAAATGGATAAATTGACTAATTTTAAGCAACTTTTGTTCCATACAGTTTTTTCATTTCGTCAATACTTTTTAAGTAATTTGCGAGTGAAAATGTTCATTATAAAAAAAAAAACACGTTTAGCAGAGTTGTATCACTTAAAAAGTCAGCTATTATTTCTCAAATTCCAAATCGAATATTTCAACGTATACTAACTAAAAAATGAAGCACTTTTCGGGGAAACTAATCTAAACTTTATAAGTGTTTAAAAAAAGCTTTTTAAAAAAGTTTCTAGCATCAAACTCATGCGAGTTTCATCTACAGCTCAGTACTTCCGAGCAATAGTAGCAAAAGGGACAGACGAAAACGTGAAAGGAACAGATAATGATGACTATGGGAAAAAGAATAAACATAAGTGGTGGGGAATGCTGTCTGGACCCAGACAGCATCCCAGGTATCATCTTCTTTTCTTCTTAGGGTGCCTGTCCGTTCCGAACGTTGGCGATCATTCTGGCTATATCGACTTTATTGGTTGCTAAACGAAATAGCTGTAGTGAGTTCTTTCTATTTCAAGCTCTCAGGTTAGCAAGCCAGGATATTTTTCGTCCTGCGGTCCTTTTTTCTTCAATTTTATCTTGCAACATGCATTGGAGTAGCTCGTGTCTGCCTTTATTTCTCATTATATGTTCCAAGTACTGCAGCTTACGACCTTTCACGATGTTGACCAAATTCGCGGTTGTGTTCATCCTCCGCAGTAGTTCTTCATTGGTGACTTTATATATCCATGGTATCTTCAGAATCCTTCTGTAGGGTATCATCACTAACCTTAAAACTCTGGTGGGAAAATCCCTACATGAAGCCGTCCATCTGGCACAGGATCTCAGCCAATGGAGACAGCAAACTAACAACAATATATATTTAGAGTGTCACCACGAAATGACAATGTTTCAAGGCATGAGGAGAAGGGACTTCGGGTACGAGGCAATATACAGTATTACTAGTGTTCAATCGGTATGTTTACTCCCTCTACCGGGAATGAACATCTCTTCTCTAGCTTTTCATCATCATTCCTTTAACATCCCTTCGGGAAACATCCCTTCCCTTAGAATTTACTAGGAACAAATCTTACGTATTTGTTTAAGTAAGTTATTACTGCGAAAGTTACAAATACATATGTAGGACATATACAAAAGATGTTTGAGATCGCAGTATGGAAAAGTTTTGAATGTACAAATAAAATGAACTATCATATATATTTCCTATTTCGTAGGACGAATAGGGTAAAAAGTCTGGTTTAATTGCCTTTTTTCTTCTTATGGTGCCTATTCGTTACGGATGTTGGACACTAACTTGGCTATTCCGACTTTGTTGACTGCTGCCCTGAAAAGTCCGGTAGTGGTTAAGTTAAACCATTTTCGCAGGTTATGCAGCCAGGATTTCTCTTACAGCCAGGATATTCTTCTCTTAATTGCCTTACGGAATTGTAAAATATCCAAACATAGAGCAAAGTGTTAACAGAGACAATAACAGCAATGGTGACCAAAATAGCATACGAATAAGTAGCTCAAGCAATTCAAAAAATAAAGAGAGGAAAAGTACTTAGTTGAACCAGATGATAATCCTGGGAAGTGTTAAAAACATTAGCAGAGACAGGCTCAAATTAGTTAACTATAGGACATGGCCATAAAACTACTTACTCACACCATGAAAATATGAAGTGACAAAAACCAAGTATTTGGAGTGTTCCAAAACAGGTGATTGGAGAAATGCATGCAGTTAAAAAGAAAGAGGAGCAAAAAATGCATGTGGTGGAAATGGGAATGCTTATATGGATAAGTGACAAAAAAGGATAACATTAGGAATGAGTATATTAGGGGAAGTCTAGGTGTGGCACCAATTCTTACCATTTTGGTCATATTAAAGGTAGAGACGTTAATCACTCAACACTAGGTATGGCTGATCTACGAGTTCCTGAAAGTAATAAGAGAGGAAAAAAAAGACCTGGAGGGAGACGCCTAGGCAGTACATATCCATAAAGGGTATTAATATTGATATGATCCAACATAGGAACTTATGGAGAAATGTAATTAGAGAAGCCGGCCCTGTATAGGAATACAGGCAAAGAGAATGATGATGATAAAAGTGGAAAGAGGGATACAAAGAAAGAGAGTAAAAAACAAGCAACGAAAATGTAGTAGTAAAATGGTAGATGGGATACAAAATGAATAAATGAGTAGAATATTACTAGGATGTAAGAAAAGATAAGCTCATGGTAGAAAACTAGAGTAGGATTTTCAAAACTACCTTCCCAACGAGTGAAGGTTTTTAGTGGGTAGAAATTACACACTTCTTTCTTTATAGAAGAAATATGGTCTCTATAGTAAAAATAGATCTAAGTATCTGTAAATCGCAATGAAAATCCCTCCAATAGGCGTTAGGGTGTTTTGAGTATTTTCCATCTTTAGTTTCTGTTACAGATTTCATTCATTATACTAATTTATTGAAATCTTTGTGTGAACATAACACAGAAAAAATTTACGTTTTCTTCTCATAAATGATGAGCAAATAACTGTCACAAATTATCTCATCAATATGAATTACCGTCACATATATTTATATAGTAAACTTTATAATTACAATAAGTAGACTTTAAATAAAGAACAACTTAATTATACTTAAATATGTCAATATTTTAAATAGGTTAAATCTTTATCACGAGCCTATTTTTTTGGAACTAATTTTGTTTATCCTGCATTAGTGTCATAAACGTCATGAATATCGGTAAATATATGAATGAAGCTAAAATTAATATTAGTGTAGGATTAACTTATCTATTTGTATTTTAAAAGATATTTAAAATATTACGTACGAAAACAGCTAGTTCGTAGTAATATTAGAAGGTATTAATACAATACAACTAGAAGACTCTCTAAGTTAAAAAATAAAAAAGGAATATTTTTTTAATTTTTTTTCTACTTTTTAGATCTGTCTACGCTTTATCTACAGTTATTCTTCTGTAACCCCACTGAGAAGCTAGTTTGAGTTTTAACCATTATTGTATTAAATATTATCTTAATATGGGATTAAGCCACAATTGAGTTTAATAGAAATTAAATTTTTAACTACTGTTTGACGTTTCGGAATTTCCACTCCGGAATTCGTTTTCAAAAAAGATTATTTTCAAACATTGTGCGAAAATTAATCCACCTGGTTTTGAGGCATGTACTTAGAGATCCACCAACATAACATAAAAGCATCGTTCGGACTAGAATTATTACGTTAACTCAATGTGTCTTAAAACAAGATCTTGTTTTGTCGAACAGAGGTATAACACTTGTAACAATAAATGACTATTACTTGTTAAAAATTGTTAACAGAAATTAGTTGTCTGTTAAACAGACTTACCAATGTTCTTGTCAGCGTGGATGTTATATCTTTTTATGGTACTTTACTAGCTTAAAATAAGATAAAAGTTTACTGTTGATCAGTTTAAATAGGTCATCCACTAAGTAAACTTAAATCCGCATCCGGTTCTTAATTGTCTTCTTTTCCTGCATTATTATTATTTTAGAAGATTTAGTTAACTTCTGGAATTTGTTCATTAATTTGTTATCAACAATTCTCTATTTCTCTCTGTTGTCACAAGAGAATATTTCAATTCTAAATTTTTACATATACCATTACAGATAGCTCGTATACATTACCAAATACTGACTTATAAGTTTAATTTTGTAAATCTGATTTTTCGAGCTTCTGATACAAACCCGTTTTCAATTGTTAGATTTAATTCATTTAGTCATTATTAAAAGTATGCCAATATTTTTCATATTAGATTATAACTATCCATTTAAATATTTAATCACTATTTCAGTCATTTACCTTTACTTCACATCATAAAGTTAGTTAACTTTATTTACAACTTTAATAAATAGAAGAACTTTAAGGTACAATCACTTGTCAATTTTACCTCTTAAATATGATATTCGATAACAAAAAACTAGTCTTTTTTTGACAGTTCATCTCCTTAGAAGTGATGTAGTACCATTAAGTGCCCTCTTTTTAAATGGCTGTTGTGTCTTTTTGAATGTGTTCTGTTTGTCCCTAAGTGTCCTTGTGGTTTTTAATTAAAATTTATTTGTAAATTTAAACCAGACAGCACCCTAATACGGGTATTTATAATTTTAACATTTAGTTTACCATGTTTCAGTTCCTGAAGATGCATAGCAAATTATAGTATGCAAAACCGGTCGTAGGTGGTAGAATAAATAGATTGTGAGTAAGCCTTGCTCCTATTTATTTTACCTAATTTGGCGAAAAGTATATCAAACAAGTTGTTGATTATACTTTTTTATAACCAACAACTTGTTTTGTAGAGGAAAGGGTGACCTTAAAAGTATAAGCTTGAAAGCGAATAATACAAATAGTATGTTAACTTTTCGTAAAAATAAGATATATAGTAGTAGATTCCACTGCAGGATCACTTCGTTCATAACGAAGGTAATCAAACTCACATTTTTACATACATTTAAAATTAGGGACATGATAATAGGTTGTTAGTCAGAAAATATTTTTAATTTAATTAATAGTAATTAGTTTTGACAAATATTTTATTTTCTTCATTTATTTTTTAAATAAAATACGCTGCTCATGCTATATATGCATGTATTTTTTTTTATCAAATTAAAGCGATTTTTTTCCTCAATATAATGAAATAAGTTTGACAGAAAAAAATGGTGAAAAATCAGGGTGGCTAGCTGTTAAACATGCGAGGTATTAAAGATAAAGTATAATAGAGATAGGGCGCAACGCCACTGGTTTGAGCAGTGATAATATGACACTTCAAACCAGTACCGTTGCGCGCTAGCTGTCTTTTATTTTATTTTTATACCTCGCGTTTTAACAACTGGTAACCATAATTTTCGACCATTTTTTCGAGATTTTTCATATTAAGAGAAAAATTAATTTTAATTTGTTATAAAAACATGTATATTTTGTACATTCATCATGAGCAGCTTATTTTATTGAAACATTAAATGAACAAAATAAAATTTTAAAAATTAATTGAATTAAAAATTGAATTAAAGTGTTTTCCAAATTTTAAATGTATGTAAACATGTGATTTTGATTAACTACGTTATTGACCTAGTAACCCTGCAGTTGAATGTTAGGCTAACAGAATTTGATTTAATTTTCTCAGAAAATATCTTGAAAATCATATGTTTGTAAATTATTTAAAAACAATAATCCCATTAAAGTTCTTAAAATCTGGAATATTTAAAAATGCAAAGTTCTCCCTTTTATATCTGAATATATTAACGATCAATGAATTAAATGCGTATACCCCATCCGGCGGCACACGATGGTGTATAATTTTTTCGTTATTTCGACCGATTTGGTAATCCGTTCGAATATATTGTGACACAAATTTAATTTCGGCATTCTCCAAAATGAAAATTAAGTAGTGAAATATCTTCTGAATGAGGGGTCGATTGTAAGTACCTCGCATACTAATTAACTGTTCTGAGAAGGTCAATTTTAAATAATTTGTGCATTATATCAGCCATACGTCGTCTGGAAATCAAATGTTATTGAAGTTGATTTGAAGATTTAAAAATGTCGAAATCATCTGATCTTGCAAGAGTTGCAGAAATTTTTTAGCATTCAAATCCTTTTCCAATCGGATCAATAATAACATTATCTCCCAGAATCTCTAGTACAAACGTTAAATTTTCTAGTATACTGCACTCGCATAGCAATACTGTTCCGGGGCCAATAGAATATAAGGGTCAGTTGTCAGTAGTCAGTTGATCTGTGGTATCTAAACCGTCGAAAAGTGAAGCCAGTTTCGATGTGAACGCCATGTTTTGTGACTGTACATTCCCCATTACTACCTTTCGTAGAGTTAGCAGGTCTACTGATTTTTCAGTAGATCAGCTGATTTCAACTTCAATTTACTGATTTACTGAAACGCCATATAGATCTACTAAAAAATATGAAATGATGAAATCATGTTTAAAAATTGATCATTATGTCAGTGTTCAATGTTCAATTATACATTAAAAAAAATCTATGTATTGATATATATATATATATATATATTATATATATATATATATATATATATATCCATCTCCATTCCATCCATTCTCAATCTACTGAAGAAATGACCTGACAACTTTTTTGGTGCCAGTTGGTGCCAATTTGGGCTTCAGTCAATTCCTTACGATTATACGCGTACCCTCTCTTTCCGTCTAAGGTAGGCGCTAATGGGGTAACATAGTGCTGAAATCTTTAAATCTAATAATAACAAATGAATAAAATGCTAACTCAAAAATTGACCGAAATATTAACTAATAGGGTAGTGAATATAAGTGTATAATGTCGTCAAGAGTGTCTTCAGAAATCGAATAATCTAAAAATAAGGAGTGTTATTTAATATCGAGATAATTATTGCCTCCCACAAAAAAAAACATAAAAAGTTTTAACAAAATAATATATTTTTAAGAGATTTAATAACAACAGACAGTAATTATATTTACAACACTAATTGCGTATGATTATTGTTGTCTACCATAATTATAGTTATATTCATTGTAACAAATTTAAAACGCATTAATTTTATTTGATATAATTTAACGTATTCATTTTGGAAAAACGGAATTAGTTGCTTAAGTACCGTAAAATTGAGTATTACAGATAATTGAATCAATTGCCTACTTTATAATGTAACAAAAAATGGTATCATAAAAACATATTTAGTGTTACTTTTACATGGAAAAGGTATGTTATGGTTACATACTTATATGATATGATTTTATATTTGTTCTATAGTTGTTCAATAGATATGTTCCTAATTGTAATATCAAGACTATGAAATTAGTAGCAATAGATTTTTATCTGACAGCCAAGTTGCAAAGCCCTGTAATACTACAATACAACTTTTAAGCTTGTTATAGTTTAGAACTGTAAACAGTCTTTAAATGAACTGGCAAAGCATAACAAATTAACTTTGTCATAGGCGCTAGGACATAAAGGACTTATTGTTTCAAAATTTTGTTAATTTATATGACCAGAATCAATATGCGGCGTTATAAAAGCGAAAGATGTCCGAAAATAAGAAAAAGAACTTAGTGCACCGTTCTTAGTACAATCAGTAGCGTGATTATTGCGTCCTATGCTCCTATGGGAATGAAATAAATAAGTCCCTATCTATCTTTATCTCGTCATTACTTTTTACCTATGTTGCTGTCACTAACTTCGTTGTCTCAGTGTCTGTATGTGGGAAAGTATTTAGTATTTACTTAAATAAATATAACATAATGACACTATTTAAAAGCTCCTTCCACATTTTTAAATTCCTCTCCGTAAAACTAGCTAACTTATTTCGTCTAAGTTGTGGCATTTTAAAAATTGGAATGTATGTGTAATTTTGTGGAATAAGCTCGAAAGATCCCTGGGCCATCCAGGTAAGGGGGTGTGTTTATATGAAAGAGTAGTTAACAAGGGCTCGAGATGATCACATCTACGGTCTAGCGTCAAAGATGTCACTTCTCCTCTGCGATGTTGATGCCAACCGCCAAGCTTAGACGCTGTCTTTGCTACATAACAATTTATGGGTTATGCTAATTGTTTTCGAAGATCTTGAAACGATGAACATCTGGCAGTGGCGAAGAAAATTATCCGACAGGACAGGACTTCTGTCAACCTATCTTCTTCTTCAAGTGCCATCTCCGCGGCGGAGGTCGGCAATCATCATAGCTATTCGGACTTTTGAGACGGCTGCTCTGAAAAGTTCATTTGATGTACATCCGTACCACTCTCTCAGGTTGCGCAGCCATGACATTCTACGCCTCCCTATGCTTCTCTTTCCTTGTATCTTTCCCTGCATAATCAATTGGAGCAGAGTGTATTTCTCTCCATGTGTAATATGTCCGAGATATTCTAATTTTCTTGTTTTTACTGTGTTTAAAATTTCCATCTTTTTATTCATTCTTCCAAGAACTTCTTTGTTTGTGACGTGTTCTGTCCACGATATTTTTAATATTTTTCTATGCACCCACAGCTCGAATGATTCCAGTTTTTTCATTAATGTCGCATTCAAGGTCTAAGATTCCATTCCATAAAATAAAGTCGAGAAAACATAGCACCTCGCCAAGATATATATATATATATATATATATATATATATATATATATATATATATTTATATGTATATATATATATATTTATATGTATATATATATATATATATATATATATATATATATATATATATATATATAAATATTCTATCTTAATCTTAACTTGCTTAAAATATATTTTTTCGAAATTAAAACATAATTTTTAAAGTGTTTGGTAGTATTTTATATTCGATAAAATTATTTGGTGTATTCATTTTCGATTTTATTACATTTTCAGAATACTAAAAGTCATTAAAATTTTAAGTTATATTTAAGCATATGTATTAGTGAATCGATGGAACGTGGTCGACAAGAACCTACCTGTTGAAATATAGGCATCTTCGTAAATCTTGCCTCCTGGATAGGTTGCAGATGCAAAACTCTTTCTGCCCAGTCTCATTTAAACTCGTAAAATTATATCCAATTTGTTTGTCTTCCAAAACGATATAAGGAATTGATTAATAATTTGAGCGAAAAGACAGCAAATATTTGATTTCACGCAAACAGCGCCTTTGTATCTGTTGATACGTATTTCGACCTAATAAGTCTCATCAGAACAGTTATTCAAAGGTGTTCTCAACGTGAAAGATCAATATTTTCTGTCTTAGGATTAGAAACAACACTAGGATTTCTGCTTAGTTGATAAGACGTGTCGTGGAATTCAAATTTTAGATTCCCCACGTCTCTTTTAACACCTTTATCAACGTCTGTTTTGCTTTGCAAATTTTAGAAAGCACAGATTAAAGCGGAAATCTGAATTGTGTTTCGAAACTATTTTATGATTAATAATTATCTTCTGGTCAAAAAAAAATCCGGACCCTTGCATTTTTAGATTTATTTTTCTGTAGGTACTAACTGGTTCAAATGAGAGGGAAGTAAACATTAATAATAGAAATCATGTATTTAAAACACTAGAAAGTAATAAAAGGAAAAATAAGTAACCCAAAAGAAACTAGTAAGTAAGGAAAAAAAATTAACATCGTTCGAAAAATTAAATAAAAGAAAAAATAAAATTTTAGTTTGCCACAGTGAACTATTTTTTAGGTTTAGTTTGTAGGTGTTACCTCCCTTATATCTGTGGAGCATTTAAATATACCTAGGCATACTTTTAATAAGCTGCTGAATCTGTTCTTGCGATATATGTTCCATTTATTCATTAAACGCTATTTTCAGCTCTTGAATCGTTTCTGGCAATGTTTGCCTCTTTTTAATCTTTTTCCCTAAAATATCTCATAAATGTTCTAATGGATCTATGTCAGGACTACAATCGGACCAATCCAAAATGGGACTTACGACAGTATTTAGGTAGTCCATTACAATTCACGCAGTATGTGGACGCGCATTACCCTGCGTAAATAAGAAATTATCCCCAACGGAAGGGGTGTAGGGGACAACATTGTCCTCCAGACACTGTCATAATATGATACATATTATGTATTGGTCTGCTGTTATAGTTTTATGTTTGATGAACATTAATTTGGTGCGTCCCTTGAAAGAAATACCCGCCCATACCATAAGAAATACGCGTTCGTCTGGAGATCGTAAGCAAAAATGGGATTCGTCAGAAAACATTACAACACTCAATTGCTGAACAGTCCAATCTCTGTAATCATTCGTAAATCTCCTTCTCCTGTTAGCTCGATGAGATGCTGTTAATGTAGGGCATGCTACTCTCTTTTGACTATACTATCAATGAAACCAATGATCATACTGTAGAAATAAACAAGAAGTTTGTCTTAAAAGAAAAGTCTATAATCAGTGCGTGTTGCCAGTACTTACATATGGTGCAGAGACATTAACACTAACCAAGAAAGTAAGAAATAAAATTTGTGTTACCCAAAGAGCCATGGAACGATCGATGTTAGGCATTTCTCGTAGGGATCGGATCACGAACAAGGAAATAAGACGGAAAACAGGAGTGACAGATGCCATAGAAAGAATTATGACCCTTAAGTGGAACTGGGCGGGGCACATAGCTAGAATGTCGGATAACAGATGGACACAGCGAATAATACAGTGGAGACCAAGACAAGAAGCACATCGAAGTAGAGGTCGTCCACCAACAAGATAGTCTGATGACATAAAACGGATCGACAAAAATTGGATGCAAACAGCACAAAACAGAAATACATGGAAAAGACTGAGGAAGACCTATATCCAGCAGTGGATAGATCCGGGTTAAATGATGACTCTCTTTTGACTATACTATCAATGAAACCAATGATCATACTGTAGAAATAAACAGGCGAATACAGAGTGCCAGATCAGCATTTATACGAATGAAGCCACTCCTAACGTGCAAAAATCTAAATTTGGAGATCAAACTACGTACCATTCGCTGTTATGTATTTTCAATATTATTATATGGAACTGAGACTTGGACATTAAAAAAATGCAATTTAAAAAAAATCGAGGCTTTCGAACTCCGGTTATACCGCAGAGTATTAAAAATATCATGGACTGATCGAATTACAAATAAAGACGTACTGGAGTGGGTTGGTAAAGAAACAGAACTAATCACCACTATACAAACCAGAAAACTGGAATACCTAGGCCACGTAATGAGGGGACCAAAATATGAAATTTTGAGACGTATAATACAGGGAAAGATTCAAGGAAGAAGATCTGTTGGCCGAAGGCAGAACTCATGGTTAAATAATCTACGTGATCGGTATCAATGCAGATCGATTGATTTGTTTAGAGCAGCAAGTTCTAAAATAAAAATAGCCATTATGATTGCCAACCTCCGTAGGGAGACGGCACTTTAAGAAGAAGAAGACTCTCTTTTGAGAACTTTCATGTAGGACTCTTCGTGCAGCGGTTCTGTAATGCGGAAATCTAAAAAAAACGTTCATCACGCTGACCTCTACACCTTTTTCCGCCTAATCCTAGTGTTCTAGTGTAATCTTCAGTCTGAGGATGCTTCGTAAGAGCATTTGGTAATATTCAAATGATTTGCAATACTTATAACATATACTGCGAACATCTTTATATAATGCCACCAATTTTGCATTATTATTTTGGACGAGTCATACTAACACGATTTAAGTAGACTAATGAACAATGATCTGAATCCGAATAAACGTAAAAATCTGTTGCTATAAATAGTAAACAAAATAAATCTATCATTTTTTCCAAATCTCAATATTTTTTCCTATGGTGACAAACTTAATAAAAAACATACAAAATACCAGTCTATGGATTTTTTTGACCAGGAGTGTATATAAAATGGATCATGACCAGTACACACATTACTAATATAAAACTAAATGTTTTGATTTTCATTAATTGGTTTGTCTTCTGATTTCGGCATATCAATAACTACTGTTTTACTGTTAATTGCTATTTTATCCGTTTTATTAAAATTCTGTTTAAGGAAAATATTAAATTTAAGATAAAATGAAGTATACTTTCGACAGTTCAATGATTATTTATTAAGCCAGGCAGGTAGAATTATTTTTGTCTACAACTTCAAGCAGAAATTTCAATACGTGAATCAAATATGAATAAATGTTTTGTTTTTAGCAGAATTATAATGCTGAAAGTTTCACTTCAAGATGTTTATATTAAAACTTGCATTCAAGGTCAGATAAATCTAGAATATAAAACCAAAATATTATTTATGGGTATTTTGATTTATGAGTATATTATTATTTATATTTATTCCATAATTAAGAACCAATTAGGAAAGTGAATTAAACCCACACAGTGTTTTGTCGACCTATGAAATAGGATGGAGATTGCACTAGTTGGTACTGTAAAGAAAATAGCAAGATTAAAGGAAAATTTTAACTATATTATTCTTTTGACATAAATATCATCTTTAATGGCTAAAAATAACCCCAAAAAATTCTGAAATAAATAAATTTGACACCCATTTTACTCTGGAATGCAAATTGTAATTTAAGGATACTTGTTTATAATGATACGTAAGGTCTACAATCTGTTTATATAAATAGGAGTCAGATGTAGTAAGATCAGAGGAAAGACATATTTATAGTTTTTAAAACAAAGACATGATATGACCAGCTGCTAGGTTTAAGGTTAGCACATCTGGAAAACTTCATCTGGTCTCTTTATAGTTTCTTAATAGAAATGAAAACATACTCTAATATTTAAACGTGTAGTGAATGTTTATTATTTTGTAATAACAATTGATAACTATCGCTAAAATGTTAATGATCTCATATATCCGGCAAACAACTTAGTGTTCAATTCGCAAGCTTCATTAAAAAACTGACTTCGTCGAAATTTAAATTTTACACAACATGCAGTTTTTAATATTCTTTGTTTGTATATGGTTTGAAGTATAAACACAAACAATCACAACCATAACAACTGTAAAAAATAAAAAACAACTAATAAATTCAAAAAACAACGTGATCTGAAGTGAAGAACAATAAAAATTTTGCCTGCAAAAAGGTAAATATACACATGGACTATTGTCGTGAAGATTATAATTTATTTTTAGAAAATACTATACAGTGTCTACTTTAGTTGGAACATATGAAAAACCTTTTTATTATTAATTTTACAAAAAAAGTTATTCTTCATTAAAAGTTCTGCCTGGTCTAAAACCTAAGATGCAAGCATCACATATCTACTTTTATCAATCCTATACGAGGTATGTCAAAAATCATTAATTTCGCTCATGAGTAGAGTACCTTTATTTTCAAAATATCAAAAATTGATGTGAAAATTGTTTGGATTTAAAAATATGTTTTAAAATGCAATTACATATAATTAATATTTTTTTTTATTTTAAGCAAATTTTTTAAAAATCATTAAAAATGTAATCAACATTGAAGACCTTAGTTACTGACTACAATGTAATATTTTAACAATGCATTTAAATTAGTAATAACATAATCATTCATTTTGTTCTAATCATTTAGCGAACATTATTATTACATTAGCTCATCTTTTCCTGTAGGTAAGTCCTGTAGGTAAATTTTTCACAAGAAAAAATCGAGTGGCATCAAATTTGTAGAAAGAGGATTCCAAAAAAAAATCAGAAACGCGATGTATAACTTTTCCATAAAAACTATTTTCAAGGTTTTGCCCTACCACTAGCTTATTGTTACATACTTAATACTTAAATGCATCACAAAAATGTTACAAGGCAGACAGTAGCTAATTGAAAGGTTACAAAAAATCCTTAAAGTTCATTACATTTTTAATAAATGTTTTGTGAAAATTTCCTTATTATTTTTTATGGGAACGGAAGAATTACAATATGTGTAATAAATAAAAGTAATGATTGATATCGGCAATTTGAGAAAAAATTGTATTTTTCAATTAAAATGATAAGACTTGAGTAATATTGCCCTCCAATGCCTCAATCGTATCTAGTGTATTCATGTAGACTTTGAAATTTAGGTAGTCCTAAAAGAAAGAGTCTAGAGGTGAGATGTCACAGGATCTAGGCTGCCAATTCACTGGTCCAAAACATGAAATAATTTGTTCACTGAATCGTTTACGCAGTAAAGCCATGCTTTCACAATCTGTATGACAATTGGCCCCACCAAATGTCGCCGAGATCACGAGCTTCAATTTCAGGTACCAAATAGTCCGTTATCATGGTACGATAATGGTCTCCATTCACAGTAACATTCTGGCTGGCTTTTGTTTTAAAGAAATATGGACCAACGATTCCACCAGCCTATAAACCACACCAAATAGTTACTTTTTCAGGGTGTAATCGCAACTCTTGAACCTCTTTGGTTGTTTATCACCCCGAATACTGGCATTTTGTTTATTAACGTACTCATTAAGCCAAAAATGGGCCTCATCTAAAAACAAAATTTTTCTCGAAAACAGTGAATCTTCTGAAAGTTTATCAAGATCCCATCAATTGAAATGGTGATGACTCTTAAGGTCTGTCGGCTACAGCTCTTGCACTAATTGAATTTTGTATGCTTTTAAACCAAGATCCTTACGTAAAATACGCCAAGTTGTTGCATATGACAAGCCAAGCTGTTGAGAACGGCGACGAATCGATTCTTCATTATTTTTGAGTACACTGTCCGTTACTGCCGCTATATTGTCTTCATTAGGTGCTGAATATGGTCTAATTGGTCGCATGTTATCCAATAATAAAAAATGGGTTTCAAACTTAGTAATCGTAAAGCGAATTGTACGTTCGGTATGCCGATTGTGTGGACCATAATTTGCTCTAAGCGCACGAAACACATTCCTCACAGAACTCCCATTTTCAAAATTCAACTTAATAATTTCTAGACGCGGTGACGGGCGTCTTTCAGTCTTTCCTTCATAAAATGTCAAACAATACTGAACAAAAGCGAAATGTCAGTTTGACAGTATTCATGCACGATCTTCAAATAAATTCCTGCCAAAAATGTACCTCTAAATGAATCACCCTTTATCTTAAAAATATAGAAATTATTAAATTATGTTTTTAATAACCCAATTATTACCCTCTGTAGGCAAAGTTTAATATTCTGAAAACAACTAACACGCCATCAATATAATGAAGTTTTTATCGTTCTATTTGTGTAAGTACTTCCTTCATTAATATATTTTTGGTTTGTTTGTATAAGCTGAACGTTATAAATAAAATAATATTAATAATAATATTAATTATTCCAACTAGTGGCTATCCTCTTTTGGTATACAATTACATATGAATAATACCAGTATTGTACATCAGGTACTGTTTTTATTTCAGGATATTTTAATATCCTTTAAACATTATTAAATTATTAATAATTATTAAAAAATTATTATACAGACTTTTATAAAATAAACCATTAGGACCACTATTCTAACGTCACTATAAAAGAGTATGATTAGTTTTAAAGTACGGGTTTTTAAAATAATAGTGCTCTTCTTGATATTAAAAGAGTGATCAATTCAGCTTTGAATTTATTTTGCCTGATCTTTTCTTGTACTTTATTTTTGTATTTTTTCTGTATGTCTTGTGATTAATTGTGGTTACTAAAAAATCAGACATCAAACGTTGGTATGTGTAATTATCACTTTGGAGTCAAGATTTCATTCTTGTCACCAATTGCAAGTTCGATTGGATCACTGAAAGCAATGTGTTGAACTTAGATGAAAGTCTATCTCACTTGGTGCTAGTCTAATTATTACACATATAATGTGTAATCGTGTCTTCTAAAGATTCTGTACAAGGTTGTCAGGTCCTGTACAAAGAAAATTGAAATATTTTACAGATTTGTATGGTTAGCTGGTTATACATATATATATATATATATATATATATATATATATATATATATATATATATATAATATATATATATATATATATATATATTATATATATATATATATATATATTGATTTGTAGTCTCAGCAATTGGTCTGTGGGAAAAATAAAACTCTATTTGTTATTTCTCAATATTTCGTCACGATTTTGTGACTTCTTCAGGAGAAAACTGTAAATTTATTATAATTATTATATGTAAACAAAATGTATATTTCAATACTTACAACTATAAGATTAAAAATTTAGATTTTGATACATATCCACTTTAGAATAAGAGTTGTTTCGTAAGTTACAGTCACTTTTGTGTTGTCTGCTACCTGAAGTCAAAATTAAATCTTAACTATTGATATACTGTTGGAAGTGCATCTTGGATCTTTTAGTTCTTTTTCACATTAATTTGCTTTTTTGTATAAATTTTTTACATAAAATTTTTTACTATGTAATGTAAAACTACCACATGTCTTTTGCTGTGCTAAGTTTATGAAAATTGTTAACTATAGTTAGTTTAATTTATTGTTTATATAACATAATTTTATAATGTCCATTGTTGTAAGCTTCTTTACAATTTTAATATCATTGGCTGCTACATATCTTTTTAGGTAATACACTTAATAACTTTTCTTTGTATTTTCTTTTGTAATAAATAGATGAAGTAGCCATCATCTGTGTCTTTTTTTCTCCCCCATTTGACCGAAAAACCCGCCACTCTTCGAGTGATCCTTAATTTATATTGGATTGACGGTAGTACTCCTTTTCTCGATATTATCTAACAAAAAACATTTACCTTACCGTGAAATTTTAGAAATGTCGAGTTATGATGTTAAAAAACTTTAGCTAGTAACAACATAGTGGTGTTTTTTTGTTACTATGTGCAAAAAAGTTTATTTGTGAACGTTGGAAATGTATGGTAGCTTTGAACTTAAAACGCAAAGGTTTACCCAAGGACAATCGAAAAACCCAATGTAACTACATTTAAAGGAAGTAATTCTTTGAATTGTCGGCAATAACTAAATTTTTAATTGTTGTAAAGTTTGAATGTGAGCTTCTGTTTTCATAGAACGCAAGCGCCGAAACAATTACAAGTAGTTCTTTTGATATGAATGTCGTTAAGGTTCATTGGTAAAACCGATGAAGTTAGATCCCAGTCTGGGGAGATATTAGTTTAGAATTTCTAATTGAAATTCTTTTTTTTTAATTAGTATATTGTTCATGTATTATTGTAATAATATCTTATTGAGATGTATCTAAAAAAAGCAAGGGAATGTTATCTTTTTTTGTTAATGAAAATTATTATTAAAGTAGGTTAGTTGTTAATAGATATATCAGTCAAGTTGTTTATCTGTGATGTTGTATTGTTCTTGGTATCTGATTTAAGTAAGAAGTGGTATATATCGCTTAGATTCTTAATGTCACTCTTAACATTGATGGAAAAATCGTTAAGGAAAATATAAGACATTTCAATGAACTCTCTTTTAGATTTATTGCTCTCACGGTGGAGAATTGTAGTGTTCGTATAGTCCATGTGATGACCAGTGGAATGGACATGTTTGGCTAATGCACAGCGGTCAGGGTGAAGTCGAGAATCACTTTTGTGTAGTGTAATACATTAGTAGTGTAGTGTAGTGATTTCAATAATTGAGATGTTTGGCCGATGTAGGAATTGTTGCAAGAGAGGCATGGAATGTTGTAGACAATAATACTAAGCCTATCTATGGGAGTCTTATCTTTTATCTTCGAATAAAGATTATTAATTGTTAGGGCTGATCTACAAGCCACATTAATATATATATATATATATATATATATATATATATATATATATATATATATATTATATATATATATATATCTGTATATCGTATCAACAGTTTTAACGGTAAATAAATGATCATAATTTTTCCTGCTTATACATAAGTTAAATCTTAGCATACGCTTTCAAACATTGTTTTCAATTGTATGTTTGAGAACTTACTAATACTTTCACAGAAATTTTGGGGATCGATACTTCAGGATGTAATTAAACCCGAAAATAAATTGATTATGGGTTTTAATGTGATCATACTACATCATTATTTTGTAATTGATGTTTGGCAGTCACTTTACCAAATAAGTGTGACAGGCTAATATAATAGTATTTCTAATTAAAGAGCGGTCACAGTGAATGCGTTTAACTTATTTTTTGACAACATTACGCCCGCTGTTACATAAGAGATTACATGGTTCACTGCAACTAGAGAAAAGGCGACAGTCCGGTAAAATTAACCACAGGAATATTACATTTTTTATAATTTTGAATGCAAATCTTGCCATTATTGCAGGAACAAGTAATACAGTAGATATTAAATTAAGACTTGTACATACAATATAAAAAGCTTTTAAAGATGGCGCCAGCAAGTAAGTAGTTTAGTGTGTTTATGGTGCAAGCCATAGGCTGATGAGAAAAAAGTTTTAAACGTACCGAAATAAAATCGGAATGGGTGCAAAAAAACAACTAACAGAAATGAAGGGACACACGTAAGAGAGGTTTACATTCGATGATGAATGGAATAATTGTTGATCAATATCTCTCGAATACGTACGTCTTATCAATATTTAATTTACCCAATGTGAATATTATTTTGCAACTGTATTAAACATATTACAAAAACAAGTATACATCTTTGATAGAACTAAACTTGGGTTTATTGAGAAATTGGAAACGACTCATTAACATTATTGATCAAGTTTAAAAGTAAATAAAAGTCAATATGCACTTTGAAAACACATTGAGACAATTGCCACTTCACTTGTATTTGTTTATCGATTATTTTCATCATCACTTTAAGCGGAAACTATTACCTGCGGCAGATATGAAATTTATTGATTAATTATTAAGTAATAAACTAGTAGACTTGTAAAGTGTAAATAAACATTGTAAACTTTGTACAAATTTATTTTATAGATAGATTATAGAAATATAAATTCCTAATAAAATACATAATATGTAAAACGCAGAGTTCCATAGATATAATATAAGCTAAAGACAATATTTACAGTTTAAATATTAAAAAATGCACGTCATTGTATCTTCGTCAATAATTTTTTTCTTGTAACAGTATAGAGTGTGAAAAAAAGTATAGACCAACCTTAATAATTTTGTAGTGTTCAGCTTTTATACAAACAAACTTTTATACAAACAAAAGTTAATTTATTTTTTTCAGCTTTAGTTATGGACATACGGAATACAGCTATGGGGCTGTACAAAAGAAAGCAACATCCAACATATACAACGATATCAGAATAAATTATTAAGGAACATCGTTAACGCTCCATGGTACTTTAGAAACTGTGATCTTCATCGAGACCTCCAGATGGATACAGTTATCCAGACAATAAGTAAGTTTGCCGAGAGTCATGAACAGAGGCTCTCCAACCACGTGAACGTCGAGGCCATCAAACTCCTAGAAAACGCCAACCAGATAAGAAGACTAAAGAGAACGAAGCCGTTTGATTTAGTGCTATAAGTGAGTGAAAATGAAAAAGCAGAGTAAAGTGCGGCTAAAGTGTACACGTTAGCTAGTAGTACTATAATGTATTAGAGCCTAAGGAATATTGCTGAATATAACCTTAGATAAGTTTCTTGTAATATTTATATATAGAACTAACTTGCTTATTGATCATAGTGAATGATCAGATGGCAATAGTCATAAGATTCCTGTGGGAGTTTTATTAAACAAAAAAAAAAAAAAAAAAAAAAAAAAAAAAAAAAAAGCTTTAGTTTGTTTTTTCGTAAATAATAATATTTAACAGATATACAATACAATGATTTAAAAGTTTCTGTTTGATTTACTACGCTCGTACAGTACTCATACTACGTTCGTACTTCATTTACTGCGCTCGTACTAGTTTGGTGCGGTTCTCATGGCAATCAGTATGATAGAATCAAAGGACAATGGTTAAAATGTCAAAATAGTCTCAAGTTAATTCTCTGTAAACAAATAACTTTTTTGAGCAAAAAGCAAATTGCTGAACATTGTTTTATTATCATATAAACTATGTACTACATGGTAGTTTTTCAACGCGTAACATTAAATATAAGAAAACAAAAACACAACAATCAAAAATCAACTAATCACAAAATTATTAAAATAATAATGATCTATTACCAATAACACACAAAGAAAAATGTTTCAATCAATGCTAAAAGTGACCAAGGTTGGCCACGATACCCCAGTCTGGAAAAGTTTTTTTTGGAAAATATTGAATCATTTCTGATGAACAGATTTAGTGCTTTTTTTAAAAGGTTTAGTAGAACAATATATAGTAGTATAGTAGTAAGAAATAACATGCCGTACCGAACAAGCAAGACAAATTTATCAAATTTAAACCGCTAATATGTAACCACAATCTTTCCTTTAATCTCCGCTACAGGATGGATAAATGCTATGTATGGTCCATATTGTTATACGGCGTGGAAACATTGACGTTAAGAGTGCCTTTCATTAATAACTTGGATGCCTTCCAAATGTAGACTTTTCGAAGTATGTTCCGCATACCATGGACAGATAGGGTGAGAAACGAGGAAGTCTTAAGAAAGGTAAATACTGAGAGAGAACTACTCAATTTGATCAAGGTTCGAAAAATTGGATACGTCGCCCATATTCTGAGAGGAAAAAATACGCAATCCCTCAACTAATATACAGGGAAAGATTGAAGGCAGGAGGGGATTAGGTCGCAAACAAATGTCGTGGCTACGGAACATGAAGAACTGGAGAGGCATAAATAACACTGGCGATCTTTTGCATGCCGAATACAGACGTCTAGCCTTAAGATAATTCGCCAACTCACAAAGCATTTCAGCAGTTCTTCTTATTGAGATATTTTGATTTACTTGAATGTCAACTGTGATTACCGCCCCTGAATACTTAAACTCCTTTACTACTTCGAAGTTGTCATCATTGAGATATTTTTTGTTAAATTCTAGTCCTTCGAATTTTGATTACTACCATGTATTTCTCTTTTTCTACTACTGTTTTTTCATTTATTTCTAGATGATAATTACCAGCTTTCTCATCGAGTTGTGAAAACACCTCTCGCACGTCTTTTGTAGAACGAGCCACTGCATTTTGTGATCAGCAAAGGTCATGTCATGTATCAGGAGAGGCATTTGGATATTAATATTTTTTTGGGCATGGATATTTAAAACAAGTGAATTCATAGTAGCTAAAGGGAAGGAAAAATCAAGCCTTAGACCTGTCTTAATCTGATTCATACCTATCTTTTTGTGGCAAAACAAAAAAGTCGAATTCCACTGAGCTGAACAGAAGTTAAATAATTTTTAACACGACTGATAGACATATATTGTTTTGATATATGCATGTTTGCAAATAATATTAAAAAAAATATATTTTTTTATATATATCCAATAAGTTGTTTGTTTTTTGTACTTGTTAACACCATTTTTCTTAGTATTAAACCATTCGGGTATCTAAAGTGAAAAGAAAACAAATAATGTATTAACTATTATCATAAAAATAGCTGTGTTTATCAAGTTTTGTACCGTTTTTATTAATTTACTCAAAAGCGGAAATTATTATTTCCGTTTAGACATTTTTTCCGTAATAACTATAATGCTAAATCGGAATCAATCGTCAGTTTTTCTCTATCTATTTCAGCTTTTTCAATCTTAGACTGAACAGACTAACGGACGGGCAGACAAACAATCAGTAGGATCGAAATTTTATTTTCATATTATTATTTCGACACAATATTTACACGCGCTGGTAAAGATGATACTCTACACGAGAACCATTGCATTGATTTGTTTTTGAGTACAACTCTTATGTTTTGTACATACAGAGCGTAAATGAGTGTTTTTATACTATTTATTAACTCATGTTCATTTTTATTGCCATGTGTTGCAACGAAATTGCACTCATTTTATAACATTTTATAATATTTTTTTAATGATATTAATTAATCATCTTAATATTTATACTGACGAATCTTTGACATAATAGACTGCTGGCTTAATGTTGTATTTAATTATACGCATGTATATTGATCAAAGGATAAAAGTTTGAAGGTTTATGGATTATAATGATATAGTTGTGTTTTTCAAATAAGTATGACGTTGCTTTCGTAATTATTAAAGGTTGGTTTTATAATTTCTTTTGTTTATCTGTAGAATGTTTAGGTTTGTTCTATATACAGCTGATTGAAAATCGTCCCATATACACCCCATTCTAATTTCAGTGGAGTAACCGAATTCTATTGGACCCATTTTCTTTGTTTTTTATCATTCCTAGCCATGGAACAACCAAAGCGGCAATTATAGGAGTAATCGGGAGCTTTCTTAGAGTAAAGGAAACGAGTAAGGCCACCATTAAGATGGAATCAAGAAATAGCGGATGCGATGAACTCAGGAGGCTTAGACGAAGAATATATATATATATATATATATATATATATATATATATATATATATATATATATATATATATATATATATAATCTTGTGATTAGTCCTGTCCTTGTGTTGGTAAAAGGGGTCTTACTAGTCTACTTGTGGCCTGATGTATTTTTGACTTTTGCTTTAGTACCGTTCTTTGAGCATTTTTTTTGTTTAGACTGTTAAAATTTGTTTCTATTTATATTGATTTCCTGATTTCGCGTTCTCTTTTAATTTAAATGTTATCTCGCATCATAATTTGGTTCAGGTTTATTGTATGTCCGGTGTTTAAGACATGTTATGCACGGAGCGATGTTTTTTCTCTCCTTTCGACGTCATTTCGATGTTTTTCTCGTTTATCATTGATTCTTAGGTTGGTCTGTCCGATGTACGATTTGCCCAAGTCCCCACAAGGAATCTCGTACACTAGTTGATTTTCTAACAATATCTACATCTGTTGGTATTAAATATCGTTTCTATTTTGTGTTTTCTTAGCACTCTCCCTATTTTATTTATTGTACCCTTTACAGTTTCACAAGTAGCCTTTATTTTTAACACATCTAACAGCGTGAAAACAGCATATATATATATATATATATATTATTATATATATATATATATATACATAAAATTACTAAGCGAGCTACTATTATTTAAATCGATAAACTTTTGTACAAAATTTAATAATGTCGCTCCTTTCGCCTAAAGTTATTTGATTTACTGATATGTAATATTTTCAAAGACTAAAAGAGGGACGTACCATCGGTGAGGTTAATACCGGGAACCTCGAGACAAACGTGTAACAGAAATGATATGATACATTAACCTTGATGAGAACAATTTTTGTTTTTTACTCCAAAAAGTAGTATTTATAATGCAGTCTTTCATAATTATAAGTATTAAGACTTGAAACACTACCATAAAACAAGCAAATATTTACCTACAAGTGGTACTTTTAGAACGTAGCAGTTACCGGTACCACCGTACACTGGAATATGTACTTCGCTACTTCGTAGGAAAGTAGTATGGGATATTTGAAGGTCATATAAAACAAAAAACCAGTGAAGTTTGTGTTTTATAGTTTTTAATAAACAAGATAGTGGCTAAAAGTACGATACAACGTAAAATTGGAATTGACATTCCACGTTTATATGATGGTATTTTATAATTTTTTAAATGATAATTCTTTCTCCATAAATGCTTTCAGTAATTCGAAATGTGCATTTAGCCCCATATAAACAAATATTAAAATCGAAAGCTGTCTCAAATCAAAGAGAGACTCTATAGAACTTATAAAAGACCGGTCACATTATACAGATGCAAATGGTGGATACTAAACAAAATTCCAGAAAAGAAGATTAAAATATAGGAAAAGAAAATAATCCTCAAGATATGCGGGATCAAACAAATGGGCAGGGGAGAAGTGAAACAAATTACGAATTAATAGAAATGTATAACAGTTCATTGAAAAGAAGCAAAATTAAACCGCCAAGAATAAGCCGTGTAAGTCATGTAGAAGGAATGTATTGAAACGAGAATACCGACGATCACATATAATAATAAGAGCAATGCGACCGAGAAGAGGAAACTCAGAAGACGATTGCTGACAACAGTGGATGAAGGTTTATAGAAGCTGAATCGTTAGGATAGAGAATAAAAAAATACAACTAATGATCTAGGCACGCAAGGCTTCTTGTTTTAAGGATGCCTATCCGTGCCAGATGTTGGCGATCAACTTAGCTATCCTAACTTTACTTGCAGCTATTCGTAATAGTCCGGTTGTAGACGTATTGAAGCACTACCTTAGGTTTTGAAGCCAAGATATTCTTCTCGTTCCTGATTCTCACTCTCCTAATACCTTGCCCTGAAGAATAAGTTGAAATTAGCCATATCTGTGCTCATTGTTCATAACATTCCTTGTCCATTCTACGTAGGACGTCAATATTAGTAACACGATCCACCCACGAAATTCTTATGATGCGCCTGTAACACCACATCTCAAAGGCCTTGAGCTTTCCTTAAGAAGCTTCAGAGAGCGTCCATGCCTTTACTCCGTATAATAATGTAGAAAATACATAACATCTAGTGATAGAGCTTATTAGAGACTTCTGAAAGGAGACTTCAACTTTACGAGCGCTGATCTTGTTTTCCTTATGCGTTGTTTAATTTCCGTAGAGTGGTCCAATTAACTGTTTATGTTAATACTAAGATATGTGTAGCGGTTTACTTTGTAAATTGGCTGTTGGATTACCAAAAGATGTGTATTTAATAATTTATCGAATATGTTTCTCCATCTAGACATATTTATATTAATAATTTTCTCTCTCCTTCTCATGGTGCATGTCAGCATATGATATTGTGTATTTTAACCATCACCCATTAAGTCTGTTTTGGGTTTTCTTTATTATTCGTTCCAGGAGCTTGACAATCAGTGAATTTTTGAATTAAGTGATTATTATTTCGGCGTTTACGTGCAAAATCATATTAACCGCGTCAGTTGGTGCTACAAATAGACAATGAGTAATCTAGATATTCTATGTTGGTTCTACTACGTTTAAAACCTTTTATTCAAGGGCCTGTCTCTACTGTTCCAGTCTTTCTTTTCCAGACAAAAGATTCAAATAAAGTATGTCTCGATAATAGTATTATAAATTGGTTCCATTAAAACACAAGGCACCATAGTTTACGTTTCGCCAAAGTTTACCAAAGAAAGCACCTGATCCAGACAGAGCTCTAAAATATCTTTCTTTGAAAGCTATTGTATATTTGACAAACATTTAAAACGCAATACTAAGATAGAGTCTCGTCCTAAACCGTAGAATCCTAATCAGCAATAAAAAAATTTACATTTAAGATTTTAAAGTATATTCCGACCTACCCTCAGGAGATTTTTGACAATTATTGAACAGGGTTTTTAGTTTTTTATTTGAAAGTGCATTTTTCGAGATTTTAGACTGTTTCTATATTTTTGCTAGTGTCATTCGATAGATTTTTGAAAAATATTCTTCTTCTTTTTCTTCGTCTAGCCATTCACAACCACATCTGAACATAAGCCTCTTCAAGTCATCCTTTCCATTGTTTTTTATTGTACGTTACTTGTAGCCAATTTTTCCCGACAGTCCTTTTCAGATTATCTGTCCATCTCATAGGAGGTTTGCCTCAGGGTCAAAAGACCCAGAGGCAGTTGAAAAATATTAAACACCTGATTTTCAGTTTTTCTATCCGATGTTCACTTCGGGAAATATTCCCGAAGTCCCGTTTCTTTTCACACACACACTGTATATAAATATTATATTCATTTTATTTGCCTTTAGTAGAAAAAAATACAACATTCTTACTGAACATAAAATAGAGGAAATCAAATCATTTATTTTTCAAGTGATTGGAATTAAATTTTAAAGCCACTGTTTGATTGAGGCCCACTGATCGTCGCTTAATTACTTATCGTTCTTCATATATGGTTTTTACTTTATCGTGAAACATTACAAATTTCTCAAATAATTTGTTTCCTACTAGACAATTATTTGCTAGTCTGCCGTTTCGTCGACGCCTAGTCACTATATTTAATAAATAATTAATGAACACCTACTTACATATATTACACCGCGAGTATTCTTGTGCCTGTAGCGCTTTAATAAAACGTTTTCTTTCCAGATTCACGTGTTCTGTCTAATTCGAAAACCATTACGTAATCGCGCCCGTTGTCTTATGCAGCACGAGATATATTTCCATAAATTATGCTAATCTTGTTTACGCTAGTTCGAATATGACAGTTTTCACGATCTGTGAAATTGGTTATGTGCAAATATGTAATGCAATCGCTTAAGTATTGTATAAACAAATTAAAAACCTTTAAATGCAATGGGTTTATATACACGTGGAATACGTTTTATGCGGTGGAAACAATGAAATATTAATTTAGATGCTTTGTTAAAATGTTAAAACTATTAATATAACTACCTTAATTTTTCCTTATTTTATGGTGCGATGCTTTATTGTGTTTCTGTACACGTTACTACTATTATTATGCTATGTATTAATATGCTTAAGTCTTATGTCTCTTATTATGAGTATATAACTTTTTCTTCCAAGATTTATGTTCTTTTAAAACAATAATATAAAAAAAAAACTATTTATATATGAGTAATCAGAAATTTTTAATATAAATTAGAGAAAAATAGATGTAGTATGATCATCGAGCAAAAATACAAAAGAGGGAATCTAATCCTTATGAAAAGGAGACCAAAAAAGTTGTCTCTGATGGCGGACATATCCGGAAATGCGAATGCGCCAAATTTAAATTTTCCGACACTTATTAACAGTAGCTATATAATATTTTTCAGAATGTGTCTTAGACGAGAAAGTTTTAATTAATTATTAACGGTAATAGTCTAAAATGCGACACAATTGTTAAAAAACTTCACTATAAATAAGATTTCATGTGACATTTGGGACAAACAATAACATAACCCAACTAAATTTGATGTCAAACAAGGAGAGAGACTCTCTTTCCTTGTTTAATGTGGCCTCTAAAGATCTCACTTCCTGTCTAACAATATTTTTGCCCCCACTACCTTTACATTCCCTCTTTTGTCTTTTTGCTCGATGAATATGATAAAAGAATGTATCAATACGAATAAGGAATAAAGAATAAAGAATAAACACAAGAACAGTGCATTTAAGTATAAGTGAAGTAAAAAGTAGGGTTAAATAGAGAAATTAAAAGAGCATGTAGGGATGATAAAAATAAACATATAATTGAAGAATGCGAACAACTAGAGAGATAAACAAACCGGTGTGAATCCCATGAGCTATATAACAAAGTCCGATATCTATCCAGGGAATTTAAACCAATCACACAAACAATAATGGATCAAAACCAACATATTATAAATGACGAGAAAGGGATTGCGGAGGCATGGACAAAATATTGTCAAAGTCTATATGCAGATGATTCCCAGAATGCAAATCACGATGAGTTCACTGCAGAGAGAGAGAACCAAACATTCTTAGACCATTCACCAAACCAAGTCAGAGGTAGAAAAAGGAATTAAAAAGTTAAAAAAAGAAGAAAATCTCGTGGTGCAGACCAGATCACCGCAGAAGGTTTAAAAAAGACTGTACATATTGAAGTTAATGTTATGCATATGATCTGCAAAAAGATTTGGGAAACCGGAGAGTGGCCGGAGAGACGACTGGACAACACCCACTTTCATCCCTATATTCAAAAAAGGAACTCCGCTAGATTGCAGCAACTACACAACTGTAACCCTAATATCCCGTGCAAGCAAGGTTCTACTTCATGTAATACATGAAAGACTAAAAGCTTTTCTATTGCCTCAGATATCAGAACAACAAGCGGGATTTGTCCCAAGAAAAGGCACAAAAAACACATCCCTAATGTCAGACAGCTAATCGAAATATCTCGTGAATTCAATACTCCTATGCTTATGTGATTTGTGGGCCTTCGATAAAGTCAAATGGCAGCAGCTATGGTCCATACTAGCGGAAATGGGAACACCCCACCACCTAATTCAACTAATTAGAAGTCTATATGAAAATAATAAGTGCACAGTAAAAATAAACAACACCCATTCCGATCATTTCAGAACAGAGGTAGGTGTCAGGCAGGGATGTATAATCTCGCCAACTCTGTTTAATATCTACAGCGAACACATTATGCGAAACGTACTAGACGGATGAAAGGGCGGAATATCAGTAGAAGGTCAAAAATCAATACCTTGAGATAAGCTGATGACAATTTAATAATCGCGGCAACTCAAGAAGAAATGGAAGACATAATGAGTAATGAGATGTCTGGAGCAAAAAAGCAAAACATATGGACTAAAGCTAAATAGGAGTAAGACAAAGATCATGATAGTAGACAGAGCTCGGAATAATCTTCAACACATTAAAGAAATTGGGGGCTTTGGAGTAGTAAATAGTTTCATATACCTGGGGTCTCCAATAACGATTGATGGAGGGTGTGACAGAGAGATACGTAGAAGGTTGACTATTGCTAAAACAGCTGTGATGAAACTGGTAGCAATTTGAAAAAATTCTAGCATAACAATACACACAAAACTAAGGCCCGTAAGGACGCCATATACATTTTTCCCATAGCCACATTTGCATCCGAAACGAGACCTTAAAGAAAGCGGATAAAAATAAACTGGACGCTTTTAAAATGTGGGTATACCGCGCATGTTAAGAATATCCTGGACTGAAAATCGCACTAACGCATCGATATTAGAACAACTTAAAGTAAAGAGTAGATTGCT
This sequence comes from Diabrotica balteata, assembly GCA_918026665.1. NCBI lineage: Eukaryota > Metazoa > Arthropoda > Insecta > Coleoptera > Chrysomelidae > Diabrotica > Diabrotica balteata. Next base: position 51,314,464 of record OU898282.1, read on the forward strand.
TAACCAAATACAATAGAGATATTTGCAGTATTTTGGACACATTCCTAGAAGAACAGGTACGATGTAAAAACTGATAGACGAGGGTAGAGTTGAAGGAAAGAGACCTAGGGGAAAATCTCCAAGCCGTTGGGTGGATCAAACAAAAATATTGATTAACCAACGGTTACATGAAGCCAAACAACTAGCCCAACACAGAGAAGGATGCAGGAAAATCGTGAAAAAACTGTAAAGGCCTGGTGGTGTCACCACATCCCAAAAGGGACTAGGTCCGAGGAGGAGGAAGTAAAATGTTCCAGGGAACCTTTAAAATTTGTTTCAGTACTCGGTGAATCCCGCCGTATTTTAAGCTTAAATAAAATGTCATTCAACAAGTGTAACAAAAATCAACCTATGTCATGCTAAAATAAAAAAAAACGCTGAATTATACTATAGAAAAACGCTTAACTTACAATCAACCAACAGAATATCGAAAGAGTCGAGCAATATACATATCTAGGCACCAATTTAAATATCCAGTGGGACCACTCAACAGAAATTAAACAGCGAATAATAAAAGCAAAAGCAGCATTCGTTAGAATGAGAACCATTTTCAACAGTCGAGACATATCATTAAAAACAAAATGCAGTCTATTGAACTGCTATATATTCACAGTTCTGCTCTACGGAATGGAAGCGTGGACACTGATTATTGCATCTATGAATCGGCTCGGAGCTTTCGAAATGTGGTGTTATGGGCGCATCTTACGTATATCCTGGGTTGACAGAGTTACTAATGTGGAGGTCCTGTGTAGAATGGGAAAAGAATGTGAAATTCTCATTTTTGAATATTTCTATAGTATTTCCAGTACAATGTTTCCCTGATTATCTATCAGGAATCCACTGTTCTTGTGTTTATATAAGCCTGCCTCTTCTTTAATCTTTTTATGGAGGTTAAATGAATCATGTTTTCGTTGTAATGACTCTATCTCTGTACACTTCGAGCTAAACCAATTTTCTCTTGCTATTTTAATAGCCCTTTTTATTTCGTTATTTATGTTGTTGTAGTAATTCTTATTATCTTGAGCGTTTCTTCTGTTTTCCATCATATATAGAATCTCCTCCGTCATCCATTCCTTTTTCTTTGTTCTTTCAGGTTTTAAGTATTTCTCTGTTATTTCTTGACTTACTTTGTGCAAATTTTCTAGTTCTACATCTGTGTTATCTATTTCTGTATGAGCCCACGGTTTTTCTGTACGAGCCCACGTATTTTCTTTTAAGCGTTTTTGTACCCTTTCCTTTACTGTTTTATTTTTTAGTTGGTTAATATCGTACTTCGTAATTTTTGGTCTTTGAACTTTCTTTAAACTAAGTTTCATTTTGGCGATAAGTGGATTGTGGTCCGAATTTATGTCGGATCCCGGGTACGCTTTAACAGATGTTATAGAGTTTCTAAATTATTTGTTAACAAGAATATAGTCTATTTGATTTATTACTGTTTGTTCTGAAGTATCCTGGGGAGATTTCCACGTATATAGTCGTCTTGGAGGAAGATCATAAAAGGTGTTTGTCACTACGAGCTGTTCTTCAGTTGCAAATTCAATCAAACGGTCTCCGCGTTCATTACGTTCCCCTAGACCAAAGGATCCCACTAAATTTCCACTTTGTTCTTTGCCAACTTTGGCATTAAAGTCTTCTATTATTAGTCTTATTTCGTTTTTCCGAATTTTTTATGTATAATTTCTAAAGATACTTTTTAACGTTGTTAGTAGATTAATGGTTGTTAAAGATGGTGTTAAGGGTGTCTATTAAAGGAGTATGTTTAGCCCAGGAGAAAATCAAGGTAAATAAGATAAACTAGTCATGCGGAGGCCAATATTTTTAATTTGTGGAAGGTATTAATTAATTGAGGCATATAATAGGTTTTAGGAGAAGATGTATATTTTTATTTAAAGAGAACACGAATAGGATTAAAGGGATTTGCGGATGGGATAATGATGCAGCATATAAAAGTAGAAGAAATTACCGTCTTCTCCTAAAATGTTTTTGTTAATAATCTCGAAGAAGTTTAAGCCACCATAGAAACAACTAACCCCTTAAGATTTAGATGAAATATGTAATAAACATGTTGTTCAATCATGAACAATCATGACAGATTCATTGAGTCATTGAATTGTTTAAAAGCATTTAAGTTGCAATTTTGGGTCTAGTAATTGATCCCACTCAGTATATCAGAAAAATACAAAAAGCATATTTTACGTGCTAGTGTTAATTGAAGTTTAAAACTGATAAATTTCATCCATACAAAAAGACACAAGTTCAAGAGTTAAACGAAAAATAATCTCCTGAGGTCTGATAAAAATATAAGATCTTGGTTTGAATCATAAGTGCAGGTCTTTTAGAGCAACAAATTAGTTTTTTTTACCTTTTTGAGCTTTTATTAGTTGTTACCTTTAAAATCTTTAAAACGCGATTTGCTGGTAATTACACCGATTAAAAAAAATTTTCTTGAGTAAAAAAATACTTACAAAATTTTTGATCATAACATTTGTGTGGGATTACAAAACTCAGCACAACGTTGATATTGCAAAAATTAGTTTATACAAAAGTCAACCAGTTTTTTAATTAAAATTAAAAGTTAAAAAAAATAAAAACTGTTAATTAAGTAAAAAAATCATTTCCAAATTTTGGATCATTTAAAAATTTGTGTGTAATTGCAAACCCCAGAACATTACTAATTCAAATATTGGTGCAAAAACTGCTTTCTTTGGAATCACACCAACGACAACACTGGAGGAACTACTCCACCTCCCTACTTAACATATAATTGTAATAGGGTGGCGATGCTAGGATATTATAGAGTGCGAGAAAACCTGAACAATGTATCAGTTAGATCAGGCCATATAAACATAAATGAAATTAAGGATATCGAATGGATAATTTTGACAATATGGCATCTATACATAGGTCTGTAAGTACGTTCTCAACTAAATGTTTGCCCACGAGAAGGATCAGGCGGAGAAAACACACGGTCCAGACTGCAGAGTTATATCTGGTCTACACGCAGGTCTAAAACTGCAAAAGAGTTGTCTGCAGGAATATTCGGTAGTGGTAGAAATTTAAACGTTTCTCTTCCACAAGGAGAATATACTCTGTATTTCGGGCGGAAATTTTTGCAATCTTCTAGTGTGCAAGAGAAATTAATAAGAGGGCTTTCGAACTGAAGGTGTACCTTCAGTAGGAATACCAAGAGGAACTCGTGCTAATAGGGCTGAAGTTGAATGGTTATTATGAATAAATGAAAGATACTATAGGTAACCCTACTGGCTGACGTACGGCGGTTTGCAACATACGGCTTCCATGGAAAAAAATTCCAAATGTTTAATAGCCCTATTTTTTAGAAATCACCAGCAAAAATATTAAAATGGTGTTTAACTAATGTTTACTAGAATTTAAAATTGTATTAAGGAGAACCCTGTAATAAAACAATATTCGTAGACCAACTCTAATGATAAAAAAAATATATTACAAAAATGAAATATTTGTAATTAAAATCAAGACCAATTTAACATAGAATACAATGTAAACAAGTAAACTATGTTTTTTAATTACCTAACTAATCTACATAAATACCTGTGAAGGTGAATCGACAGAATTAAACCACCTATTGTTTCAGTATAAAAGATTTATAAAACTACTCGTTTAACACAAGTACTGACATTAATTATTGCATTAAGAGGACTTACCGTTAATTTCGCAGTATCCCCAGTCAACAGCCATTCTAAAACAAAAATATATGCGTTGTAATATATACCACTATGTATATCCATAATATAAATTTTTAGGTAAAATATTTTTATAATACTGACATCAGGGAACTAATTCTATTGACATAAACATTCAATGTCAAATGCGACGTGGATGTATCCTGCCTTCTTACTCTAGATCATATATTTAAAATACGTTGAATATTCAGTCAAATGGAAAACATTCAAATTGGTTTCAAAAATGGCATCGAAAGACGAAAAATACTTTTTGCATGAAGTTACTAGTGTATAGTGGTCTATCCATAGAACAAGTGAAAATAAGTAAAGACATGATTTAGTAGCATTCTATCTTTTGTTACAACCCTTTTTGAACCTTGGCCTCTTCACAGAGAAATCACTACTTCTGTCGATTCCTAGCATCTTTCCTCCATCTTCTGGTCCTTAGAATCTTAAGGTTTTTTTCCATATCATCAATCTCCTTCTAAGCAATTATGCTGAAGATATGACTGTTATATGGAACAAGATATAAGAGCTTCAAAAAATATTTTTTATAGAATAGAAGATGAATAAACTCTAAACATTAACAGTGTAGAACCAAATTTGATGATAAACAACAGATATGTAGTTTCATATTATATAAGTAATTAGAGTTTATAATAAACAACCAAATCATATTGAGAAAATATATAATTTGCGACTACTTAACGAAGCGATGTACAGTAAGTAACTAGGACAACAAGTAAAAATACAGGGCGCCAAAAACACCAATAGTACAGATACCTAATAAACTGGTGCGACATACATAATGACATTGCAAGAAGAGGAGAGCAGAAGAGGAATCAAGGGGGAGCTGCGTTTCTTCCAAACATTATAAGAATATTATTACCACTAACCTCATTATATATTTTTTTTCTCATTTTTGCGGATTGAAATGTTAATACAAAACTCGATATACGATTCAAACTTTAATTTATAAACATCTAGAACCCCAGAATGGAGTGACTATTATTGATAGAGACTACAAAAAAAAAGAAAAAAATTGTAATTGTGTTGTTTCAATTATATAAAAATGTTGCCATATATATTCAAATATAATTTTTTTATTAAATTATATATGTTTTTTACATACCTTCAATAATTCGACTTATTGCAAATCATAAGAGAAACGTTTCTGCTTCGTAAGGTTAGGCATTACTGTTCCGAGAAATTCTTGCCATAGCATTTGAAATTAGCTATAAATATATTAAAGAATTTAAGTGTATTATGTTGTTATACGCTATAACTAATTCGCACAAGCCACCATTTTAACTGAAAATAAGTTATATTTGACATTTCCAAATCCACCTCAACAGTAAAAAAAAATATAAGAACGATTTGTGAATTGGAAATCAAAACTTCATATATATAACACATTTTTAATTTAAATTGTGGCTTATTAACATTAAATATATTATAAACCATGTCAGTGATACACGTCCTGTTGGTGCGTTCGTTGGTGAGGCTCGCGACTGCGATAAAGTCGCAGTAGCGACTGCGACTACAGTTGCGGCACTTGTTTTATATAATTTACGCATATACGTTTTGATTGAGGTCGCAGACCGCTACGATCTAGCCGCAGCAGTTGCTATTTGACTGCTAGATGAACCAGTCAAATCGCAGTCGTTCAGTAAAAATGGCGAAATTCAATGCAAATGATGAAGGATATTGGTGGAATAAGTTCAGAAATATCCCTCGATTTTTGATTACGAACATGAAAATTATAAAAATATAATTATAATTAAACAGAATACCTGGAAAAAGATAGCATGTTCAGCCTCCCTTTCCTCTGCTGTAATTGGAAACTTTACACAATTCATTCCAGGATTTTTTATCTCCTCTTCTATGAGTGACAAAACAAAATCAAATTGCTCGGGATTTAAACGAAAAATTTTTCTAAACTTTTTTTCGTCCACTTTTAATGTTCTCTGGTGGTCAGTATGCTTTCCGGCCAGTGTAGATTTAGGAGATACCTTCATCTGCTTGGATTGGCAGATAGTCCACGGTGCCATTTTTGTAATGAGGAGAAGAAAAGCTCCTCACACGTCCTCTGGACGTAACCGGTAATGGCCTACCAGAGGTGGCAGATCCTGGGATCGACATTTATGCTACCGAGCTAAGTGAGAGAGTTATTCTCCTAATAAGTGGACTTGTAGCTTTCTGTGAGGCCACAATACTACTAAAGGATTAGACTTCAGAACGGCAGAAAAGGTTCAGGCTTGGAGCCCTACTGATTACTGCAAATATGGAACTCTGGAATAACCTGTGCCCCAGAAACGGCGAAGAATAGGTTCTTATGAACTTATTCCGTGTGATAGGGGTGATACCATGGACCCGTTTTAGGAGATCTAGGTGTCTGAAGGGCTTAGAAATGGGCTCTTCCCCGATGTATCATACTCATAAGGATAAAATTGCTCGGGATTTAAGCGGAAATTTTCTCTAAAATTTCTTTCGTCCTTGTTTAAGAGTGAGTTTATAAGTAGACTAAAATATCCTTTTTCTGCAGGTATTTTTAAATATATTGTGTTTGTCAATCATTGCTTCTTCTCTAATAATTCCAGCTGTAGCCATCTTCTTCTTCCTCTTCTTCGAAGAGATACTTAAAATATCACTGTTGATGTTTGACACTGATCAGTGCCAACCCACAGGTTCGTAATGTTTTGCATGTGTTAGGGGTAAATGTAATATACGTTTAGGTAAAGAAATAGGTAAAGAAATAATAAATAAGACTTATTCACAATCAATTTAATTTAACTATCAGACGACCGGTTTCGCTTTCTACAATATGCAAAGCATCTTCAGGTCTCGATCCAAAGTTAAATACATGATGCCGGTACTCTATTAATTGATGGATGGTAGCACATGGTTGAAACTACTATGTATTGTTGAATGCTTTGCATATTGTAGAAAGCGAAACCGGTCGTCTGATAGTTAAATTAAATTGATTGTGAGTAAGTCTTATTTATTATTTCTTTACCTATTTGAAATGGACTCACACAAGCAACACATTCATGATTTGCAATATACGTTGTTAATATGTATGCAGTCATTTAACGTGTTTATCATATATTGATTATAGATTAAGATCAAAACACGAAATTACTATTAGATTTTTCTTGTTTGATTTTAAGTAAAGGTAAATATTAAAATTGATATTTTAGATGACTAATGAAAATTTAATATGTGTTTTTTATGACTATATTACATACAAAACTGTATTAGCTTATAAAAACAGATAATGGCAATAAGACACTACTAACTGTGAAGTCAAGAAAAGTTAACTCAATGTTTAACAAAAATGTCTAGAGCGAGACCAGATTCCATGGTATCAGAAATTTTCGTGTAACTATTTATACATGTATATGTATACATGTATATATAGTACGATCTACCTTGCGTCTCTAGTACTGTTGGGGAGACGTTAATAATTTGTAAATAATTCTGTGCATTAAAAGTATTTCAGTGTGTTAAAGTATGTCGTTTCGTTTTTGTTTTGATCGGTAATTCAGCCTTGTGGTACTAGTGTTTCCACAAATATCAGCTGCGTCGGCTTTATACATAATGGCAATTAATAATAGTTTCTTACAATTTGCATTTTGTTGTAATTTATAAGTTCAGTTTATAATAATTTGGACCGCTTTTTAAATAAAAATACATTATTAGTATTTTTCAATGAACACAATGAATTAGTTTGTTATTTTTACGACTATTTTTGTCAGCTTGTTTACAGCAACCAAATATGTCGGTGTCCACATCGTACAGTCAGAGGCACACCTTTCCATATAAAATAAATTATGCCTATAATTAACGTCAATAATCAAGAAGAATGCGAAACGATGACCAAAAGATCGGACAATAGTTTATCGTTCGATAAGTAGTTACTTATTTAGTCAAGGTACTGAACTTATATTTATGTTGCTTTTTAAAAACAAGGCGAGATTTATATATATATTTGTTAGTTCTTGACAGTGAATTATTAAATATAAACTTTTTAAATACCTGGGTTGTGGTCGATTTGTTGGTTTGTACAGTACGTTTGTGTGCAAAGACCCTCCAATGCAGATATTGGTGAGTTTGGCCAATATATGCTGAATTGCAGTCTTTACAATTTATCTGGTGTAATCTTATACAAGGTATGTCAAAAAATATAAATTTCACTCAAGAGTAAAGTACCTTTATATTTCTCAATATCAAAAATTGGTATAATGAAAAGTTCTTAGGAATTAAAAACTATGTTTTTATGTACAATTACATCCTTCTAATTACAAACAAAATCTCTTATTAATACCCAATAACATTTCAATACCCAACATCATATTTATTTCTTACAAATATGATTAATTTTACGAAAAAACTCATTCTTTACAAAAAGCTCTGTGTAGTCTAAAACCAAAGATGCAAACATCAGATATCAGATAAGTTTTCATGCGGCAGTCTGCTGACTGCCGTTTTAAATAGTTCTGCACTCCTGCATATTATAAAACCATTCCCTCAAGTTTTAAAGCCACAATATTTCTCGTATTTCCCCATTTCGCTTTCGTAGAATTTTTCATTGAATAATAAGCTGTAATAATAAGTATATTTGCCCTCTTATCACATGGCCTAAGTACTTAGGTTTTTTCTTTTAGTAGTTGATTATTTTAGCCTAATTTTCTATTATTCTAGTAACGTCTGTGTTTTCTTTAGTTCGTATTCATGACAACATTCACTAAGTCGTTGCATTACGTTCTGCTAATCATTGTTATCCATCATTATTACTATATCCTCTGCAATACGCAAATCATTCAAAACTTCTTCATTAATAGATTCTTCTTCTAATGAATCTAAGAGCAATTCTTCAAATAATGCTTCACTATATTGAAGAGTAGTGGTGACAGTACGCAACCCTGGCAGACTCCTCCCTATATTTTTATATTTTTGGTATTCTGGTCGTCATCTCTGACCTTCACAGTTTGATTCCAATATAGATTAGATATAATTTTTATATCACGACGGTCAATATTTTTGTTTTTTTTTAGTATATCTACAGGTTTTCTATGTTAAACCTAATCAAATGCCTTTTTAAAATCTACAAAACATAAGTACAATATCCTAATTCACATCCATGCATCTCTGGACCAGCACATTTAACCCAAACAAATCATCTATTATGCCCATATCATTTCTAAAACCAAATTATGTGTCACTAATTTTATATTCAAGAGTTTTAACAACTCTGCTGTGTATTGTTTTGAAAAATGTTGTAAGTATGTCACTCATTAAAGCTATTTTTCTGTGATCTGAGCAGGATGTTGTACTTGACTTTAACTCTTGTGTCCTTGTATTTTTCCCAGACCCTGTCATTTCTTTTGGTTTATGTTTACTTCGTTCTTCCATAAGTTCAAGAATTTCTACTGTCATCCAAAGTTTTGTTTTTTCCACAAGTGGTTTGTGGGTTTCTTTTCCAACTGACACAAAAGCATGTTGAATAGAAAGATATTGCGGACTATCTATGGGCCTTGAACTCCAGCCAGTATATGGAGATGAAAACAGTACGCTACATTAAAGCAAAATGGGCAGACCACGTGCTAAGATCGAGTGACGAAAGACTCCCGAACGCCACGTTCTGGGATAGGCCCGATATCAGAAGGTCAGTGGGTCGCCCAAGAAAGAGATGGAAGGACACAGTAGCCAGTCATCTACGCAAAAGGGGAATACAGCAATGGGAAATAGCTGCTCAGGACCGACAACAATGGAGGGAAATAGTAAACGCGGCCAAGGCTCATATAGAGTTGTAGAGCCAAATGATGATGACAAAAGCATGTTGAATGGTTCCCCATTTTTTGGTAAATAGCTAGAGTTTCTGTATTTTCTTGTTCTTTTTGCTTTCTTTAAATTCTCATTTATTTTAAATTTTATTTCCACATATGTGTTGTCTTGTTTAAGCCGCCTTATATGCATGACTTTCGTGAATCTAGGGCGCTTTATATTCTTTAGTTTTACTCTCATCAACAAAACAACCGAATTGTGGTCGAAGGGTAAGTTCGTTCCTGTTTTTATTTTTAAATGTAAGTGTAAGTTTTTGATGATATTAAAGAATTCGTATATGTTTCGTTGACGATAATATAATTATATTTGATTTCTGACTATTTTGTTATTATTGTCAGCTGGTGATTTCCATGTGTATAATCTAGGTTTAGGAAGTTTAAACAAGGTATTTGCAATTATGAGTTGAGTTTCTCTTCTTCTTCTTAAGGTGCCGTGCATTTCTGCGTAGGCGTCCACCGTACATCGTCTTGTCAGGTGAGATGTTAAATATTCTGGATTAAATAATTCTGTTTTTAGCAGCATTGCGAAGCATTTCATAGCTGTGGATTCCTGTCCATTGTCGAATATTGCGCAGCCATGACATTTTTTTACGTCCGAGACCTCTCCTACATAATACATTTTACATAATTAAAAAGTTCCCTATCCTGTAACCCCGCTCTTCTGAGTATTTCCTCATTTCTGACCCTGTCCGTCCATGATATTCTGAGCATTCGACGCAGGCACCACATTTCGAACACTTTAAGTTTGTTAATGGAACTGGCCTTTAACGTCCATGCTTCCATTCCGTACAGGAGAACAGGCCACACGTAACACTTAAGCATCTTGTATCGGAGGTTGAAGTCCAATTTGCGATCAGTCAGAAACTTACGAAGCCTCAAAAAAGCATTTCTGGCTTGTTCAACTCTGCTCTTTATTTCATTCTCGGGGTCCCAACCCTCATTCAGCAAACATCCCAAGTATTTGAATTGTCTGACTTGTTCGATTTCTTCTCCAGAGACATATATCTTTGCGTTGGGGTAATCATTTCTACTTATAATCATTGATTTTGTCTTCTTGATATTTATTTTCAAACCCCGAGCTTCACTTGCAAGAGTTAGATCATTTAAAAGGCATTGAAGATCTTCGATGTTATCTGCCACTATGGCTGTATCATCGGCATACCTGATGTTATTAATAAATATGCCGTTAACTTTAATACCCTTATTAGAGTCTTCCACTGCTTCTGCGAAGGCTTTTTCTACGTATAAATTGAACAGCATTGGGGACAGTATACAACCTTGCCTTACTCCTTTTTTAATGAAGAAATCTTCTGTTTCGTTGGAATTTTGAAGACGTACTGTTGCTGTCTGATTCCAATACAGATTGGCGATGATTCTTATATCCTTTGCATCCAATCCCAACTCTTGTAGGTATTTTATCATCAACTCATGTTTTACATTATCGAATGCTTTCTCGTAATCGATGAAACAAATAAAAACATCCTTTCTTTGATCTAAACAATTCTGTATCAATGTTTGCATACTAAAGATCGCTTCTCTAGTGCCAAGTCCATTTTTGAAACCAAACTGACTCCATCCACTGACCTCTTCACATTTCTTAAACAATCTAGTGCGAAGTATTCTCAAGAAAAGTTTCAAAAAGTGACTCATTAGGCTTATTAGTCGGTGGTCCTTGCAGAAGTTCGCACGTGGTGTTTTTGGTAGGGCGATAAATGTAGATCGAAGCCAATCTTTTGGAATCTGGCCCGTATCGTAGATGTCGTTAAAGAGCTTGACAATAATGTCTAGGTTTTCTTCATTAAGTAACTTGATTGTTTCTGCGTACATATCATCTGGTCCTGGGGTTTTGTTACTTTTTAATAGTTTGATAGCGTGTACAGCGAGTTTCTCATTGATACAGAAATCAACCAGCCGATCGCCACGTTCACTCAGAAGAAGACCAGGTACTCATATTAGAAGTATTGGATAATGTAATTATTCAATAAGAAATGTTATTTTTATGACAAGGCAGATAATGAAAAAAATTGAAGGAATCTAACAAAGTTTTCTTGATTGCGTTTAACACGTGCTATAGATTCCTCTAAGGAATACCTTGGTTAGCAGTCAGTTAGAAATCGGTCTAAGGTAGGTATAATTAGATGTTAGAGTTTAAATAAAATTTCATTGCGGAGATAATGATGTGTTTAACTAGTTTTTCGTGATCTCAACTCAATCATGACTGTTTCACCACGACTAAATTTTCCACTCTACTCCTACATAACGTGGAATTTGATAATTACATGGTCTACCACATAAAGTCTAAGCAGCTCTCCTAACCTTTTGTTGAATACCTTTCTACAAAAGGTATCTAGTATGCCAAAATCCAATCGTAAGGTTCGATCGTGTAATTTTATAAAAAATTAAAAAAACTGGATCCGAATAAAATATTATAACAAATTTGAGCATCTCAATAGCAGACAAAATGAGCTAGCAGTTAGAAGTAACTTATTTCGCACTCCTCACTATAATTTTCATTTTCTTTATCTCTAATAATAGTATGAACAAAGTTAAACAAATTTAACCAACATCTTAAGATCCCGGTGAACAGAAAAAATTATGACAATTGTGTATTTCAAATAACTATGAAATAATTTTGGTCAACTTTTTAGATAGGTAAGTGGAAACAGTACCCAAGTAATAGTTATAATTGCTACAACTTATAACACAACTGTCCATATATAAACAAGTGGAAGTGTTAAGTAAGCAAAAGCTCTGAAAAATGAAACAGGAGAATCAATAATATCGGAAACACTACTCGTTGCACAATGGAAGCGGTACTTTCATAATTGAGTAAATAATGAAAATAAAACAGAAGAAGAGGCTAATAAATTTCATTCCACAGGTGTGGGGATGTAAATTCGTTTCTGGAAGGAGTAGAAAAGCAACACTAAAGGAGAGCTGATGGAACAAGTTTATACAGAACATACAGATATTTGTATGACTCAAGATGGATACTTGTGTAGTAGGCTAATTAGGAAACTTGACCATGGATAGGGATAATAGCAAAGATAATCATAATTATCAATTTGTTACCCTTAACGCGTGTCGATTTTAATGTGTGCAAAATTAATTTACTTTACTCTTACAGTCTTTAAATTTCTCAAAAACCTCGTTTAGGACTGCAAGAAATCTATTACCTTTTTTCCCCAAAAATAAAAAATAAAATAAAGTAGCTAGATCATACTGTAAGTTACAACCAGTTTAATAGCTTAGTAAAAAAGTTATTTACGTTAATATTAGTTTCTGTAATTTCTTGTAAATAATATATTTAATATTCACGCCATATAAATCCAATTTTGATTTGTATACTGCGCACAAAATGTTTTGTGTGCACTAAAACTGCAATAATCTAGATAAATTGCAAAGTTTACATGTGGTTTATCCTAAGGTTCTACATAAATTAAATACATATGTTCAAGTGTTTCAAATTAAATTATGGTAGTTGTATGTAAACACATCTATTTTTAATTATACATAAACATTTGAGTTCAAAGCAGCGTACGTTTTTATAGATAATTTTAAATAAAACAATCAATCACTTATATTGTTTTACTAAAATCTCTATAAACAAAATTAACAATGACAAAAGTCTGGCTATTAAGTTTTATAATAGGTCTATAAACTTTTAAATCAGTTGCTTACTGATGGCATTAAAGATATTACAGATAATTTCAGTCAGATATCAAAACCAAAAAATAATAATTTTGGAGTGAGTTCCTGGAAGACTTTATTGCAAATCACATAGTATGATATTTCTGACAGCTATTATAAAGTTAAAGGTAGTTTTATGTGACCGAACGAACTATTCTCCAATAAAGTCGTCCCAGGAACACACCACAAAAATGTTGAAAATATCAGTTTAAATTATTGTACTTCAAAATGTATAATTTATGTCAATAATTATCCGTATTGATAATAAGAATTATCAATACGAATGAGGCAAATTCTCAAAGTGGAAATAGAAACGTCAAAATAAACATATTTTCAACTGAAATTTGGTTTCATTTTCATTAAAGATAGAGAATTGTATTAAAATGCTATAAGAAAATGGCTTCAGAACAATACTAAATATCAGCTAAAAATTACATAAAAATATTGTATTTTCCAAAATCATAATTTCGATATTCGTAGATGCTAGAAGATTCTTCTGTAACTAAAATACTAAATGGTTTTTGAGTTGGAGGTTTCGAAGACTAATAATTTGTTTTTTTTATTACTGAGAGTGTTTAAAAGCATGGTACACGTACAATCCATATACTGTCAAAATATTTAATTTTTTAAATTGGCCCCTATATGATTCTTGAAGTTTTATATTCATAAGTGTGCTCATTGCTCTTTTTCGTTATAAAATAATTATTTTAGCATCTCGAGATCCATCCGAATAGAGAGTACCAAATCATAGTAGACTAGGAAAATTTGTATAATAAATAAATTTTAAGGTTTACCACAATTAGTGATGAAAAAAAATTTACATAATTGTAGAAATAGTAGTGAACCCTACTTCTTCTACAGCCCAAATTGCATATATCTGTTAAATCAGCCAAACGACAGTACATCGATCAGTAAAGTAAATAGGGAGAAAAGCCTAGATGTGGCTACTCCTACAGTCAGGTGGCATAACCTTCTTATTCTTCAGATGCAAATCCACTAATGGATGTTAGCGATCATATTTTCCATTAACTCTCTATTTCTTGCAATATGTATCAGAGATTGTATGTCGTTAATCCCTGTCCATTGCCTTATGTTTCGGAGCCAGGACATTTTCTTGCGTCCCATTCCACTCTTGCCTTCAATTTTACCCTCGATTATAAGTTGGAGGAACTGGTAATTTTCATTTCGCATGATGTGACCTAGATACGCCGTTTTCCTTTTCTTGATGGTTTCGAAAAGTTGGCGTTCTTGGTTTATTCTTTTAAGGACATCTATATTTGTGATTTTCGCTGTCCATGGTATTTTTAGGATACGGCGATAAAGCCACATTTCGAAAGCTTCCAATCTGTTTATATCCCTCGTTTTGAGTGTCCAGCCCTCTACGCCATATAGCAGCACTGACCATACGTAGCACTTAGTAAACCTTAGTCTCAGTTGAAGATCGAACTCAGAACAAGTCAGTACCTTCTTGAATTTTACGAAAGCTTGTCGAGCTTGCTCAATGCGACATTTTACTTCCCTGTCCGATGCCCAGTCTTCAAAAAGCCACGATCCCAGGTATTTAAATTTACTCACTCTTTCTATGGATTTACTATTCAGTGTTATGGTGGAGTTTTCAAATGCATCCAAGTTTCTGGAGATGATCATGAATTTGGACTTTTTGGTATTAATCTCTAGTCCCATTCGCTCACTGTATTCTCCGATTATAGTGACAAGTTGTTGAAGATCGACTATGTTGTCACAAATTAAGACACCATCATCAGCATATCGTATGTTGTTGATCAATACTCCATTCACCTTGATTCCCATCTCTGCATCCTCCAAAGACTCTTGAAATATGGCTTCTGGTGGCATAACCACAGTAATTAAAAACAGGAGGTGTCTCATTACCCAGGGCACCTCAAGTAACTTTCAGATCATAAGCCTCCTCACGTAAGTCACACGATGAGGAGGGTGGTGGAAAAGCCTGGGGGTCAGATAGGTACCACTTCAACTAGTGAAGTGTGACCGGTTTGATCTTCGGACATGTGGATCCCATACTTAGTTTGGTATACACATGTTCCTATGGGTAGGGTTGATCGCTTAGCGTGATTGTGTGTGTGACAGTACATCGAGTGTTGACTAAAAACAAATTTCATCCATACAAATGAAAAATTGTGCACTAACTTTTAAATGATGACCCCGACTGAAGACTTTTATTTTAGTGACAAAAGTAATTTTTCCTTAGTAAAAATGTTAACACACACAATGTGAGGTATTGGAGTGACATACACCTTTCGTGTAAAACATACTCAATTTCCAGATAAAGTAAATGTTTGGGCAGATATTTTGGGAAATCATAGGAGTGTAGCAGTTAGGAATATTTTTCTCAATGCTAGTTTAACCGGTGAAGTGTATCATACAAAACGAAATTAACTAGATGGATTGAACGACGAGGTTAGATAGAAGAGCCAATTGATTCACCAAACCTCACACGATTTGATTTTTTTCTGTGGGGTACTTGAAATCTAAAGTTTACCCTACAGCACCAGAAAGTATTGACATTTTGAAACAACGAGTTGGCAAAGAATGTAGGGCAATTTCCCCCGGCACATTGAAGCGAGTACGACAAGAGTAGCAATAGGATGCATAACTGTCAAGAAGAAGTGAAGCACATTTTAAACACTTAATATAAGAACTGGTCTTGACATTATTGATCCTTATTTTGTTGAATATGAGAACGAGCATTCAGTTACTGTTAACCAAGAGCATTACAGAGATAATATTATTACACCTTCTGTTAGATATTTACGAAATTTTTGCCAAGCATGAAATTTGCAGATGGTACATGAAGCCATACAGCTATACATTTCCTAGCCATACAATAAATTCTGGTGGAACTGACTTTAAGAGAGTAAGTCCCTGATCTTACAAACTTATATTTGGAGTGTACTGAAGGTATCAGTATTTAAGCCAGAAGTTCCGCTAGCAGATATTGTAGAACTACGACAAAAGATGCCTAACCTATTTTCAACGAATTCAGCAACTACTCTTTATAAATATGTTGAATATCTGCAAAGTCGTTATGAAGCTTAGTTGCGTCGCAATGTTGCACATTTTAAATATGTAAATTAAAGTAAAAGCAAATAAAGACAATGTTTATTTTTGGTATTGTTTATTTTTCTCGAATACTGTATAGCTGACTGAATTTATAACTCTTTACTATGTTGTCTCCAATTTAGAATTTGATTTATATGAATTCCAAAAAAATTTGTTGTTTCAGTTAGAGTGTCTTCATTTTCAAAAGCATACAAATTATATTTTTTCTTGATTTAAAGATAGTTTATTTTTAAAAAACCAGTCTTGCAACTGCCAACTGCCAAAAGCGGCGTAATTGGTCAAAGGAAAAATATGTTATTAAAATATTTGCATTAATTGCAAAATTTACTATATTGACTGTATCATTTGCTACTTTACAGGGCTTTAAAAGTCATTTAAATAAAGTAGAAAAGGGGGTTGAATCTAAAACACTACCTTGCGGAATGCCACTAATGAATATTGACCCCCATCTAAAAGGTGTTTTACATTACCTATCTTCACAACAACAATCTACCTCCTCTGTGACAAATATGCTGAAAGCTATCTCAGTGATGTCTCTGTAACTTCATACGTTTCTAATATTTAAATAAGGATTCAATGTTCCAAGGAATCAAAAACTTTTGATAAATTCAAGAATAAGTAATTTCTCCAAAAATTTACACACATAAATCTCAGCACTTTCTATGATCTTTATTCTTAGATTTGCTTATAAGATTGTGACTACAAAAAATTCTAAAAATGGAGAGCAAACAGCAAGTTCAAATATTTTTGAAAAGCGGAAATAAGAGGGTAGTTCTCCCTAGTTTAGCTTCTAGGTAGAAGCTAAACAACATAATAGCGGGATATTTTAAATATACAATATTGGGCCATAAACATCCACCAAAAGACATAATGATCAAGATCAATAACTCAGCAACTTCAGTTGTGACTTTGATCTCTTTGTGGGTAGGATTGCTTTAAACTTGTTTGTGCTTGCTAATCGTGTGAGGTAAGCACAACGGATCTAAGGACGGCTTAACTCCGGGTATCAGGTACTGTATGTTGTCCGGGTATGACAATCTGTTTAGTTAACCCCTTCACATGCGCAGCTCTGTTGAGTTTGATTATCCTTTCTATAGCTTATCGAAAAAAAAAAACAAAAGCTCCTTGAGGCTCGACAAGAACCTAAAAATATTCCAATCAGCCACCAGGAGCGGCGAGGAAAGAGTTTAAGTACGACTTAAAGCAAGACAAACACGATAATAGACGCTAAATTGTATTCAACATCCAGACACCTAGATATAGGGAACACATCCGACAGGATCTTTTTGAATCTATCAAGCGATCAAAATGGCGTGATAATATTTTCACAGAAAATGTAATCGAAATGAAGTTAATTACAAATGTTTTACACAATAAAAAATTAGACAAAACTATGTTTCCACTATGTTAAATAATTACTTCCTTATAATAAAAACCAATTAAAATGCTTACAGTAAATTATCTAAATGCAGTTGATATGAGGAAGGTTATACGAGCAGTAAGACACATGTGACTGGAAACACAACTGCAACATACTGCGTTTAAAACATATTTATATCGGACAATTAATTACAACTTCTAATAATGCTAAAAATTCGGACATATTCCATAAATTAGCCATTGTTTGTGTTTTAGCATAATGAGTTTATTTAAAAATAGTTAACAAATAATGCATGTACTCAGTGCAGTCATTTTTGTTGACAAAATATGGTCTCAAAAGTGAAAAAATAAATCAGTCTGAAATAATTTTATGACAAGAAAAAAGATTCCCGTGAATTTCAGGAGTGTAAGGAAAAAGTTTAAACGTAAGAAATGAACATAAGTTGTTCGTTCGTTTTACCGAACGATATTATTAAAGTAAAAAAAGAATAGAAAGGAAAATATCGGAGAAATCCACCACAGATCCAATGGTGATCCCGTAAATGAATTCAACCATAAAATTTACTTATGAAGAAATATGCTAGGTATTAGACTGCAATTAAAATACTGAGGATAAGAAGACCTGGTGATGATCAAACCATATAACAACAATTCAACGTGCACAAAAAACTTCTACTTTTGGTGCCGGACACGATGCAGCGTGTAGGTATTCATGCAGATATAAAGCTTAGCTTCTCTTTAGCGCAGTGGATAGAGTGAAAATTAACTGCATGATCGTGATACTGTAGATCACGAGTTAAAACATTGAAAGTAAAAAATTTTGGGAAAACAATATGATTAAAGATAAATATAAATAAATATACAATAAACATGGAAACAAAATGGCAAATTGAAAAAAAAAGAATATATAAAATCATTAATATTCAATTAGCCGATTAAAATAAAATAATAAAAATAAAAGGTAAAACATAAAGTCATTGTCTAACATTAACCAACTATGCCAAATAAGTGAGGGAGATGAAGAACAGAAAAAAAACAACCATAATTATGCACATGAATTATACAGAGTAAACAATATAGAGGAGCATAACATAAGACATAATCCATAGTTTATTAAAAACTAAATTTTATTAAATGGATTCATTAAGGCTTCTTCTTCTTTTAGCTGGTGACACCTAATAAGTTTCATAACTCCTAATCCCTTTTTTAACCCTTCCGTTCCCTGGTCAATTTTTTTATTTCTCTCATAGTTTATCCCCTTTTCCTATATCGCATATTCTTTGGACCATGTTTCCGTTGGTCTTGCTTTTTTCTGCTTTTTGTCGCTTTCTTTGGTTCTTATCCTTTGCAGTAGATTTTATTATTCTGATTTTCGTCTGTAATTTGTTCATTTATTATCATTATTTTGGTCGTTTCTGTATTTATTACAATCTTCATTTTTTCTATTTCTTCTTCTTTTTTTTTCTTTCTATTTTTTGCTGTATCTGACATGAGTATGATATCGTCATCATACTCATGTCAGATACAGATTATAGTATAAAAGTCCCCCTATTATAATGAGCAGTGAATTTCTATTCACACAGGCTTGGAATAATTTAGTTTTCTCCTTCTAACCATCTTATTACTCTTTTATAGATACTTTTGATTATTTTGACTATCAGCCCTGATACTTGCAGCTGTTCTAGGTAAGTCCATATATTTTTTCTTCGTATAGAAACAAAGATTTCCCCCAGATCCACAAATACCTGGTATAGTTTCTCTCCTATTACTTCTTATTAAAAAAATATTATGTGTTATCTCTCTACATTTTCTCAGTACTGAAAATACCATCTGATTTGAAAACAATAGATCACAGGCAAATAACTTTATAATTTTTGCATTTAGTTGTATCACCTTTTTTTATTGAACGGAAGGAACAGATTTTTTTCTCATTTCTCCGGTATTCCATACTGTCCTTTTCTCCCATGCTTCTTGTAGGATATTCAATAACTATTTTCTTCTGGTCCAATGTACTTTCCTAACTCCACGTCAATATTGTCAATTCCGCTAGATTTTTTATCTTTAACTTCTTTACTGCTTCTTCCACACTTATTGTTTTGGATATTTCCTCGCCATCATCCACATATTCTAGGGTTTTACGCGGAACACTTTTCCCGTTCCGCAATTTTCCATCTAATCCGTCCCGCAGCTATTTTCTTTGAATAATTACTTCAGTTGCTACAAGTGGCACCTTTTCCTGTATAATACATGGTTTTGTTATTACTTTCAAATTTGTCTATATTTTATAATTTATAGAGAAATGACACCTCTATTAACACAAAATTCAGACCGTTTATCATATCGTTTACCCTTTTGTCAGTAACCCCTATGTTTAATGGCTATATTTTGAATTTATTATCTGAACACAACATAAGAACAAACAAAAAACCTGAAAGTGGATGAAGGGCGTGAAATAAAGGGGACCGATAAATTATATGGGACAAATTATATCAAATAAAGGTACTATAGAAAAAGAAATTAAAAATCGAGTGGGTCAAACCAGAAACTCAATAAGACAACTGAATTCAATCCTGTGGGTCATAACAAAAAAAGAATTTTTAACACGATGATTCGCAGCGTTCTAACATATGGAGCAGAAAATTTGGTCTTAAACAAAAGCAGCAGAAACAAAATAAACGCCACAGAAATCGACTACTAGAGAAGAAGCTCCAGAATTTCCGGAATAGACAAAATAACTAACGACGAAATTAAAAGACGAATGGAGATAAAGAAAGACACCTTAAATTACATTGAAGAAAAAAGATTAACGTGGTACGGACGTATTAGACGAACAGACCCAAACCGATGGATAGCAAAAATAACAGAGTGGAACCCTATAGGAAAACGCAAAAAAGACAGACCAAGAAGATCTTTCACAGATGAGGTAGATGAAGTCATGGAAAGAAGAGGATTGGAAGACGGAGAATGAAAGGACAAAGAAGAATGGAGGTCGATAACTGACCAATTACCACTAGATCAGTTATTACCGCCAAGCGTCCATCAATGTCACTTCTGACACAGTAAACAGAACGAAGTAGAGATGAGAACGAAGCCGGTCTTCTGTCTCTCTCACACAATAAGTCTATCTCATTCCGAAAATTCTACACAGTTTTCGGCCATTATTGTTGTTAATGTATCAAGTGTAGTAGTGACGTTTACAATTTTATCATTTTACCTTCTTTGTGTAATTCTCAATTAAAAATTTATTATTAATTTGATTGGCCGAGGTAATTCAGCATATTTTCTGGACCATTTCAAAAATTATAATTGGATGAGCAATATTGGCGGCAAAAATTTAGAAATCGATGATCTAAATACAACTATTCTAAATTTTTTTCCAGGAAAGGTGTTTGTGTTCAAATTAGTTGAGTTTAAAAACTAAACAACTAAATACATTAAAATTGTCTGGACTCTCGCCTAACAATTTTCTATTAAAAGTATGATCAGTTGTCGTAAGGTGTCGTATGCTGCGTAATAGTAACCATCCTCTACTCTGGAATGGAATGAGGATGACTGTGAAAAGAGTAATCAATAATGTCATTGAGGCAACGATCATCAAGAAAAATACAAGAGAATGTCTTGATCGATGATTCCAACGGACCAACATTCCAACATTTACTTTTAAGCATCTACAATTTCCCGTGTATTTGGCTTTTGCAACCACAATAAACAAATCACACGTCCAACGGTTGAAAGTTTCCGAAATTAACTTACAGTTCCCATGAATATGAAAAATTGTCAGCACGTCGAACTTTTTTCATGCATAATATTTTTGAGTATTTTGTTGAGTTTTGTAAATTTTTAATTATTTAACTTTGACACACTATTTCATTCTACAACGGAGCAAAGTTCGCTGGGTCAGTTTTTCTACAAAACCATACAGCCTTTTAGTTTTTTTTTTATGTCGGTTAATTTACTCGTCAGTTTGTTGTTACCTCAACATTACGATTAGAAATTTAACAAAAAATCTAAATATGATGACATTTTTCCACGTGTTTACCGTATATATTTGTGAACAAAAACAGTTTTTTCTTTTTTTCCGAAAAACTGAATAAATATTTTAAAAGCTAAATTTTTAAAATTGGTTGACCCAACAGAGTCAAAACCAGCCGTTCCGTGGGCGGAGACAGGATTTATTTATGTTGTAAACTGGTTGTGAACAGATTGCGGATCGTATGACACTAGTTTTGAACCGTTGCGTTATTTTAAAACAGTTGCGCTAATTGTGGACGTCACTGATGTTGATTATAATCCAGCAGACTCATTTCCCAAGACTTTCCGAAAGATGTTCGGAGCAAATATGAAAAAGGATGGCTGAGAGAATACATTCGTCTCTCGCTCCTTTTTATTAGAATTTACTCTGATAGAAGGTTTCGGTATTTATATTCGCTTTTGACCCCCCTAGAGGTTAGAGATTATTGGTAGATCACGATAATCGACGTGAAGGCGGTAAAATATCTAATAGTCCTTCATGTGTAATTGTATGCTACAGTCTATGAAACAAGCATCTTGTTTTACATCCTAAAGTGCAGTCTTAATTCCAGTGTTTCCTAATTGTTTACTAGGATCTAGATCTACTTCGCTGCAGTAAAGAACGTAACTATTCTTATTTACGTAACACAAAATTTAAACCAGTATTAAACAACAAGTAAGTCCAAACTAAGGAAATACATTTCAAATTTCTTTAAAAGCTTGTCATAAGTTTTAGTACGAAAAATGAAGGATTTTAAAAAATAAAAGAATCGTAAAATTGTAAACTTAAAACTATTTAATTTGGATTTACCTTTGATTAGGAAAGCACATTTTAAATACAGTTGATACTTAAAACAACCAAGCGACAAAAACGGCAACACAACTGCAAAACACTTCTTACACAACACAATTATATCAGGCAATTAATTTTAACGTCAAATAATGCTAAAAATTCGAATTTATTCCATAATTTATCACTGTTTATTTTCTAGTATAATTAGTTTATTTGATGTGAATTAATATTCATAATGAACTAAAAATATTATTTTGAAATAATGTATATATATCTTATATTCGCATGACCTTTGATTTTATTGCAGCCGAAAAGTTAATGCAAATTGTTAGAAAGTAATGCGTATATATTTGATCTACACAATATTCTTCTTGTTTATTTTTGTTGATTTTTAAACAAACTGCATGTTTTTCCTTATACATTTTCTTCTTCTTTTGGTTCCTATCCGTTTCAGATGTTGGAAATCATATTGGCAATCATAACCTTGCTCGCTGCGGCTCGAAACAGCTCCGTTGAGGTTTTCTTAAACCATGTTCTTAAATTCCGCAGCCATGATATTCTCCTTCTACCGGGTCCTCGCTTACCTTTGACTTTACCTTGCAATATAGACTGTAGCAGGGAGTAACGGTGCTGATTTCTCATAACGTGTCCCAGATATTGCAATTTTATGCGTTTGATCGTTGATCGATATTAACACAATCTCTAGTTCCTTCTTCATTTTTCCTAGAACTTCCTTGTTCGTGATCCTTGCTGTCCATGATATTCTCAGCATTCTTCTATAAGGCCACATCTTAAATGCTTCAAGTTCTTTAATAGTGGTGCCTCTAAGCGTCCATGCCTCCGCCCCGTACAACAACTCAAAGAAAACATAGCATCTCAAATGTCTCATTTTTGTATTAAGGGATATGTTGTGACTTTTAAAGATGGCGCTCATTTTGTTAAAGACCGTTCTTGCCTTTCCTATGCGGCACTCTATTTCCTGTACATTGCTCCACTGTTTGTTTATAATAGTTCCCAGGTAGCAATACTGTTTTACTCGCTCTATCTGCGTCCCAATAATGTATATATGTGCCCCGTTTATATTCTCCTTGCTGATAATCATTTGTTTCGTTTTGTGGGTATTAATGTTTAGTCCGTACTGTTGATTGTACTCGTTTATTCTGTCCATTAGCCTCTGAAGTCACTCTAAACTATCTGCTATCACCATGGTGTCGTTAAACATTGGCATATCTAACATTGTTTACTCTTTTACCATTTAGAAAGATGCCATCGTCTATTCCGTAAAGAGCCTCGTTAAAAATTTTCTCTGAGTACATATTAAATATCAACGGCGATAGGATACATCCCTGTCTAACTCCACGTAGTATTTTTATGTGATCTGTTTCTTCTCCGTTAATTTTCATGTATGCGGTCTGATTCCAGTAGAGTTCTGAAATTATTCTGAGGTCTTTATCATCCAGGTCTGCCTCTTTTAAAATGTTTATCATCTTTTAATGTTGAACTCTGTCAAATGCCTTTTCATAGTCGATCAAGCACGCGTGTACGTCGCAGTTAACGTCCCTGCATCTTTGAATCAGTACCTGTACTCCGAAAAGTGCCTCTCTGGTACTCACTGCGTTAATGAAGCCAAACTGTCTGTCCGATATTTGTTCCTCGCACTTCTTATAAATTCTTCCATGGATGACTCTAAGAAACAGTTTTAACCATGTGGCTCATTAGGCTGATTGTTGTATTGAGTATTTTATTGAAGACAGCCGTGATCCAATTTATTCCTTCTTCCTTCAAGAGTTTTAAAAATTCAGCTTCGATATTAGCAGGCCCTACAGCTTTCCTGCTTTTTATCCGTTTTATTGCTTCTTCTACCTAGGATTTAAGTATGTCCGGGCCCGTCATCCTTTCTGAAAATGGATGCCTATAATCCGTTCTTTGATCTGGAAAAAGTGTCTCCAAATATATTCCCCATTTGTCTTTCATCTCTTGGTTGTGAATGATTAATTTTCCATTGGTGTCTATGAGTTTCATTTGTGTTCGCTTTTTAAAAGTACCCGTTATTTCTTTTACCTTTTTGTGTACATTAAAATTGTCATGCTTGGCTTGTAGTCTTTCTATTTCTTTACATTTCTCTACAGCTTCTTTTTCTTTAGCTTCTCTTATTCTTCTTCTGATGTAAGCCTGCATTTTTTTATACTCATCTTTATTTCCTTTAATTAATCTTCTGCGTTCCATTAAGTGAAGGATTTCTGGAGTCATCCAAGATTTCTTCTTTGTTTCTTTGTTTGGTTTTAGCAGATATTGTTTAGTTTTCTTAATTATTTCTTCGAATTAATTGATTTCTCGTTGGATATTATTTTCTTCTTTTAGTTGTTTAACTTGGTTGTTAATATATTCCCCCACTTGCTTTCTAACTTCTGTATGTTGCAGGGCTGTCATGTCGTAGTTAGGTCTAGACTTTTTCTTTATTGTCTTCAGTCTCACATCCATGACTCCCACTAAAGGTATGTGGTCAGATTCAATGTCCGCTCCTGGATATGCTTTGACAGATTTAAGACTGTTTCTGAATCTTCTATTTACCAATATATAATCTATCTGGTTTCTAATTACGTTACGGGATTTATCTGCTGGTGCCTTCCATGTATACAATCTCCTCGTTGGTAGTTTATAAAAGTGTTCAGAACCACTAGCTTATTATCTTCTGCGAATATTTCTAGTCTGTCACCTCTTTCGTTTCTTTGTCCTAACCCAAAAGGGCCGATTAGAGACGTTTTCCGTTCGGCCCCAAGTTTTGCATTGAAATCCCCTATGATGATGCTGACTTCATGTTTAGGTATTCGTTATAATAAATCCTCTATGCTTTGGTAGAGAGTCTCTACTTCCTCGTCGTCTTTATCTGCAGTGGGAGCGTATATTTGTATTATGTATACATTTTAGACCGTCGATTTCCGACGAAGTTCAGCTACAATTTTGACCCTTATGCCTTAGGAAGTACCGAAAGATGAAATAAAGGAGTATAAAACATGTGAAAATTGTGGTGTTTCCTAGATAAATTTGCTAGAAAATTGAATTTTCTTTTGTAAATTTTTTTTTCGCTTAGGACAATTTATTATTGTATTGATTATATTTTTCTAAATTTTGGATAAGAGCTAATGGTGTCCTAAGACCGTGGATGATATTTCAAGTAGATGGGCCATGGATGTACCAAAGGTGAAATTAATTGTACAGTTCGTTAAATTCGTGTTACTAATAAGTAGTTAATTGACTGCATTTATAAAATTTTTCATAATACCGTTACTATTTATCATATTTTCGTTGAATATACTCTCAATTAGTTAGGTACGCGCACACATTAGGATCGTTTAGGTCGTCGATTCGTCATGTGGTAATTAGTCAATTATCTAAAAAATCGATTGATCAAGAATCTGTAGGAATTAAAAAAATATATTTTAAATGAAAAATGTAACTAAGATAAATTGACACAAAAATGTTTAATAGCACTTTTTGTGTAAAATAAACCTGTCTCTTAAAAATCAACGTATGAAGCGACCGGCAATTTTGAACGTAAGCTACGCGCGCGAAATCAATTTTAAATAAAATTTGTATCAACTTGACTGTAAGAATTCGATATCGTTTGATAAACAAAAATTACAAAATACGTTTTAAAGTTCAAGAATATTGCATGCAATGTTTTGTCATTTTTTACTATTATAATGAGACCAATAAAATGTATTGGTCGTAAAAAATAAACTTCCATTGGCCGATCGTAGTGGAATTTCTATTGCTAAAGGCCAATCTTCAAAACCTATGACATGACATTTCGATTTTAAATGTTGGTAGGATATAAACACCAGCACAGCCAAGCTAATTATCACCAGCAAGGAAAACATAACTGGAGCAAATCTGTATATGAACCAAATGAGAATTGAACGTGTCTCACAATACAACTACTTGGGAGCTATAATCAATGATTCGTGGGACAATTCTCAAGGGATTAAATGTAGCATTGGAAAGGCAAAAAGTGCACTCTTGACTAGTTCAAGACCCATGACCTCACCCTAGTTGCAAAAATAATGATCCTTAAATGTTATGTGTACTCAGTGCTTCTGTACGGAGTAGAACTATGGACATTGAAGGCGGAAATTCTATGAAAACTGCACACTTTTTAAAGTTATGGTCATACAAAAGGATACTAAAGATACCATGGACAGACAAAGTCACCAATGGAGAAGTACTGAGGAGGATAAACACACCTGCGGATTTGGTCAACATCGTTAAGAGCCGTAAGCTACAATACTTGGGACATATAATAAGAAATCAAGGCAGATATAAAGTACTTTAATGCATATTGCAAGGTAAAATTAAAGGAAAAGGGGCCCCAGGACGAAGAAGAATATCCTGACTTGCCAGTTATTGCAACCAACAAAGTCATCATAGCCAGAATGATCGTCAACGTTTGGAACGGACAGGCACCCTAAGAAGAATAATGTTGGCAACAAATATGAGACATTTGAAATACCCTAAAAAACGCTGAATTTTAACTTGCACATTAAAAACGATCGCCTGTGACGGGAAATGCATCCAAAAAGACGGTATTACCTGAAATTTGTAGCTGAAGTAGTTAGTATAGAAAAACGAACTTGTGTAATTGAAAAAAAAAACAGTTTTAAATATTTTAAATTGTTTTTAATGTAAAAGTTTAAATTTATCGTTTTTTAGTCATATTTCAGATGCATTCACTCACGTAATTTCATGTTATAGGTTTAGAAGATTGAGGGGATGACGGTTTATTTTACACAAAAAGTACTAATAACAATTTTTATTTAAAATTGTCAGAGCTACGTTTTTTATATTAAATATTTTTTTATCGACGCACAGATTCTTGGTAAATCGATTTCTTTCGTTTTTTTTCATAAGAGATGGGGTGGTTTTAGGAGGAAACCGGGGGTAGGAATAGTAAACTTTTTTGAATATTTTTTGAGGCCCCAAAATTAACATTCCCAGAAAAATTTAGCTTGTTATATTATTTTTAGGGGTTTAGTGGCATTTTCTTCTCTGACGACTATAGTATTGCCAGAGAAATCAATTGAGTTATAAGCTCCTATTCAGAAAGTAGCATGATTTTGTAAAAAACATTCTAGGATAAAATTATTCGTTATCCCCTCCCCTTTCATTTAACGTGTTACATTTAGCAATCTGACCAATAGAAACGGAGATATGTTGCAACGCCGTTTCGAAAATGTCTTTCTGTCTGTTTTTTATCTTGACGTATTCTATCTATATTTCGTTTGACGCCTCATACGTTGCAATCAGATCAATAGTAACGAAGATACGACATAGTGCTTTTTGGCATTTTCTTTGCGTTTGTTTTTTTATCTTAGCATATTTGTTACCACCTCCCCTTTCCATTGATACCTCAGACGTCACGATCGGACCAATAACAACGGAGATATACTGCAGTACCGTTTTGACATTGTCTTTGCGTTTGTTTTTTATGTTAACGTATTCTTTACCCGCTCGCCTTTCCTACGAACCGTCGTAAGTTACGATCTGACGAGCCGTCGCGTCTCCACTCCACAAATAGATCAAAAAATGACCAGAATGGACCTTAGCGATTTCTTATGGGATTTAGCATGGGAAAATATCCAGTTCTCTTGTTGCCCCTTTAACTCCTAGAATTGACATTCTTAACAAAATTCAGCTTGTTCGTATGATTTTTACAAGTTCAGTCTCTGACGACTGGAGTATATAAACCCCTTCTTCTATAAGGTTTTACCAAAATAGTCACCTGTAGATTTTAAAATAAACTGAAACTCTATCAACTAATAAAACAAGCCGGTTTTCTGTTAAATTTCGGTACCAATGATCATATTATAGCGCTACAATCTTTAACAAAGAAAACCATAAAATATAACCGTCGCCGTCGACTAGTACTAGTTATTGTTGTTTCCAAAAGGCTTTCGATACGATAGAATCGAATGTAGTAATCAGGGCTCTAGCTCAGTGTCGTGTCAATTACAGATAAGCCCGCCTAATTTATGACATCTGTAAAATAAGCAACAGCAAGTGTACCACTCCATGAAAAAACTAACGACTTTCCATTGTAGAAACGTGTTAGGAGACACGATGTTAACCAAGCTCTTCACATCATTTCTGGATTATACTTTTAAAAATCTCAATTGTTACCGGAATAAATATCGATAGAAAATGCTCAATAATCTTCTATTTTTCGACAATATTGTCCTCATTGTCTACGATTTACACAAAGCTGAAGTAATGCTTGATGGATTTTCACAGGCAACTAAAGAAACGATAAAAGTAAAACAAATTTTATAACAAACTTGGTCATCGAAAGAAAAAATAAAATTAGAAAACAACACCATGAAAAAGGTTACACAATATAGATATCTTGGTGATGACTAAAGAATCACCAGAGATCAGACACAGGTCTGTCCAGAATAAAGTCCAGTTGCATAGCTGGATGAAACTTGCGTAAAACACAATTTTCTGGAGAGATATCGAGGTGGCTATTATCCAACAGTACACGTAAGAAGATGATAACGTTCAACATTATGTTCATTGAATTCTCAGGGCTCATTCAATGTGAAATTAACAAAGACAAATAAAATATAAAATGGCACATCATAAACTTTCAAAATCTACTTGCGCTTATTATTGTTAAGTACTATTTTATATACCAATGAAAATAATTTAATTTTCTACATATTTAAAAAATATTTGGGTATATAGAATTATAGTCAGTCGTTGTATATTTCACTGTTTTTAATCTATATACTTTAAAAGTATCACAAAGAATGTTTAAAAGATAAACAATGTTTCCGCCGATTTTTCTTTTAATCTTATATCAGCGATAATACTTATTTTTAAGACTATTATTATTGTGACCTTTTTGGTTAAATAATAGTTTACATAACAGCCAAGGACATAAACACCGATAAAAATAAGTTTGAAAAAACAAATTAATACCTTATCGAAAGCTCCGGTAAAATCAAGAGTTGATAAAAAACTTATCGCGTCTTATTCCATAACCTTTTGGTTCCAATAGTTGACGCATCAGAAAAATAGTACATATTTACGATATTGTTCCGAGTTTCCGTTGTTGATATTAGTTTCCCGTCTTTTTGAACTAAAGTGTCGTGAGCAACGATTTCACGATAAAGGTGTAGCAAAAATAAAGTAAATCGATAAAAAAAGAAAATTTAGTACGTATTAATGTTTAAATTTTAGTTGCCTT
This sequence comes from Diabrotica balteata, assembly GCA_918026665.1. NCBI lineage: Eukaryota > Metazoa > Arthropoda > Insecta > Coleoptera > Chrysomelidae > Diabrotica > Diabrotica balteata. The sequence goes on from OU898282.1 coordinate 51,344,269, forward strand.
AGTAATCAAAAACACATAAATTATTAAAAAAGATATTCTCATTAAAAATTTCCACTGGCATTAAAATATCTTGCATAATCATTAGAAATAATTTTACCAAAGAAACATCTATGAAACTGAGATTAAGATGGAATTGTTTTCTATTTCTATGGTGATCAATTATTTACAGGTGAAAAAGCATTCGGGATCAAACAGATGGAATAAAAGTAGTGACGATTATAATAATTATAAAATGTCAAAACACTTAAAATCTAAAACATCTATAAGCGGACCTATGTCCAACTCTAAAACTAAAACTAATTGATCACTGTTTCATATATTTAATAATTATTATAACAGACCAACTAGATGCAGGAAAACAAATAAAACGTAAAATCCTCGTGTCTAAAATCAATTTTTAAACAGAAGAACTTTTCTTTAGAATGACCTACTTAATTTGAAACTAATAGAATTGGTGATAAATATTGAAGGAGTATTATATTTAGCCCAAAGTGTATATGGGTAGAAGCGTTGCGAAAAAAAGCATCACTTATGAATTAAATAGAAGTGTTGTAAATATAGATCATATTGATGTTAAAAATACCTTGACTTAATTAGAATAAATATAACAAAGTGTTAAATATAAGAAAGAAGTAGTGGATTACCAGTGAAACATAGAACAAAATAAAACGTCGCAAACAGATTACTATAGAACTACTAAATTCCAGAACAGAAACAGAGAAGAAACAAATATTATTCTCTAGTAATCGATCCCAGTTAAAAATTGATAACTTCCAATTTATCGGAATGGTGCCGTTTCTTGAAACAAAAAACAGAAGAATTATATACAAATATGAAAAAAGCCTATAACCAACAAGTAAGTTGGATCTTTTTCTGGGCGCTCTAGTGGCGAGGATGATCTAAAAATTACTATAGGTACACAAAAATGGTGGGCCTTGATATCGAACTGGATATATATCTAGCAGAAGAACGAGAAAACAGAAACGCGGACATCGTATCTTGGTGGAAAGACAACCAGAATGCATTTCTTATTATGGCTCTTTTGGGACTTCCTTATGGGACGTCCGTCCCAGCAACTCAGGAAACAAAAAAGCCGGCTCAGCAAGGATTAAGTTAGCTTTGCGGGACATGGGACGGGACAGAAGGAAAAGTGCAGGAGACAAGAGAGACAGTGCGAGACAAGAGAGACAGTGCGAGACAAGAGCCTTTCCCGTGCCCTACTCTTCCAGTGTAAAACCCTACCGATGAACATCAAAACATGACGCAATTAATTATATAATATTACTTAACAACTAGTAAATAAAAGCTATGCCATCCACCAACCAATTGTAAAAACAATACAGGTTAAGATATAACATCACCGCAGCAACAAGTCAAAAGACGGCGTAAATATTTCAGCGAATCTCTAAGTACAGTTCCAACACTACCAGAAGACGCACAAAATATAAACTCCAATATCAACAAATTAAGAAAAACTAAAAGCACACATAGCAGCCGGCCCTGATAATATTCCACCAAAGTTGTTAAAAGCTTGCCCAATTACAACAGAGCTGTCAATCTCTCGTGTAAAGGACATGGAGAGAGAAAAATTTCCTCAAATAATGAAAAACAGGATTTAACATACAAATACCAAAAAAAGGTGACATGAAAAAAGATAAATAATAAATATAAACAACCGACTGACAGACAGTTGGAATCAATGTTAAGGATCAAATAAATCGGCTACAGACCAAACCAATCATGCATATACGAAATTAATACTCTTACAGTACTCATATAAGAGTCGCAGGAATTCAATTCTCCTCTTTTATATGCTCTGTGAACTTAAACAGAGCTTTTGACCTGCTCACACATACCGTCATGTGGAAAGTACTGCAGAAAATAGGAGAACGGAGTAAATTTTTGTGTAGAGTGTTTTATCCCTCATACTATTTAACAGTGTACTGAACTTAGTACTAATAAAGGTAAAGTTGAATAGAGAAATTTACTGAGGATTAACAAACAGAGTGGAAGATCTAGATTACGCTGATGATATATGCTTCTTAGCACATATGAAACATAATATGCAACTCCAGGTAAACAAATTTTAAGAAAAATCAAAGAAGGTCTTCTTCTTGTTCCTTCTTGTCTGTAGGTTTTAAAGCCTGTTTCTTCTTCAATATTAGTCTCCTAAATTGTTTAAATTTTTAAACGCTTTACTTGCTTTTAAGCTTTGTTGTCGTACTTCTTCTTCTAGTTAGTTAGTTCTACTACGTAACTAGTTATATCTATTCCCAGATATCTAAACCTTGCTTCCTGCTTTATTATTTTCCCATCAATTTCGATTTTACACCATATTGGGTATTTAGATGTTGTCATATGTACATTTGGTTTTTTCTGCTGATATTATTATATTGTATTTCTTAGCTGTTGTATTGAAGATATTTGTTAATCTTTGGAGCTCGACTTCTGTCTCGACGATTAATGCAGCGTCATCTGCATAACATAATATTTGCATTTCTTTGTTCCTCATTCTGTTGTCATGATCTTTACGTACTGCTTGTATTATTTCGTCCATTATTATATTAAAGAGAAGTAGGCTTAGCGAGTCACCCTGTTTGACTTTGCTTTGTACTGGTATACTCTGTGTTAGTTTTCCATTAATCTTTGCCTGTATTCGCTTATGGAGGTAGATGATTTCCATGGTTTGTATAATATGGATTGGTATCAACATCATCATTAACACAACATCAACAAAAGCAAAAGAAATAAATAGAAAATTTATGGAACCAAACTAACCAAGAAAATGCATAAAGCAAACAAAGAAAATAGATATGGCTGCGCCACACACTCCGTAGGCCCACAGGTAAGTAGGTATACCTAAAAAATTGGAAAAGTACCAGTACTAGACATTGGGAAAATCCTAGGCTTGAAATCAAAGCAATAGCCAAAAATATAGTTGGTGTAAACCCTATGTTTCATTTATGAATCTTGGTGTGTGCCACATAACATCGTTAAAAACTTTGGCGGTTATACACTCTTTTTAACAAAATTCTTAAATAATCTTTGTTGAGAAAGATTTCCGGAGTGTAAACGAAAACGTCAAATTTTTTAGTTATTATTATTGAGTTAATGCCTCGACAACTATGATCATTGACATCGTACAGTCAGGTACCTAGTGTAGTGTGTGTGTGTGTGTGTGTGTGTGTGTGTGTGTGTGTGTGTGTGTGTGTGTGTGTGTGTGTGTAGAGTAATTGTCTTGATACTTAGCAAAGTCGACGTCATTGTCTTTGCTAAGAGACGCTAATTGTATCCGAACGTCTGCGGTCCCTCTGGTGAGTACCGATCGCACAAGGATAGAAATTATTTTCATTTATTAATTTTTAATTAACGAAAATTTCCACCCAGGTAGGATTCGAACTCACGACCTTTAGGTTTAAAGGTAGGCGCTCTTATCACTGAGCCACAGAGGGGGTTAATTTTTTTATTTAAAGATGTAATTATCATTACAATCAATTGTGGCGTAAGCTCATATAAACAAAATACTTAAAATACGTTTGTGTTGTAATTTGATTAAAAACCTTTCCTTGACATTGATTTTATGCCACAACTGTTGCAGGTAGCATGCATATTTCCAAGTAATCGTTTGTAAGTACATTGCTGTTCCTTCAAGTAGCATTGTGTCGTCCGTGTGTTCGCTTGTTTGGAAGAGGACTTCTTAATGGAAACTTTCAATATAAACTGTAATAGCTCTCTTGTAGCTCTCCGAGTATTTCTATGTCTTGGAATATCTTCCACTTTCACTTTTGCACTTTTCAGCTTTTACATTCCAATATTGGTTTAGAATTAGTTGTGTGTTTTTATTATCTATGTTTTTACTACTTTTAAGCATTTCTCTTAAATTATGCTGTAAATAGTGTTTTTCTAGGCCCATTCCATGTCCAAATTCAATTGGTGTATTGCTAATATCGATTTCTAGCTTATAAAAACTTCGGTTTTAGATCACTTTTAGAAATTTCTTTACCAGGTAGCTAATTAGCAGTACTGTTTGATTTCTGTAGGTACAGGTATATATGTATGATCATAAAGGTACATACCATTGTAATTATTCTAGTCATTTGTGTTTACCTTTTTAGTTCAGATATTTTTCTTCTATATTTTCGTTTTTCTATATTTTCCTTAAATCAATTCGTCACCCAATAACAAGTTATTTTTCTTTTATTTTTATGATAATGTTTTTGTTTTATTTAGTAGTTCTGTATAATGTGTGTGGAATAGTTTGGTTTCGGACTTAATCCATTAGCAATAAGTTATAATAATAATACCGTAAACTTAAATCGATTTTTCAGTATCATTTTTAATAATACTACCATGTATCTCTATTTCACTTACTTAAATATTAATTTATACCATTGTAAAAAAATAAAAATGATCTTTAGGTAAGGCTTTTATTTTTGTATTCGTATTAGCACATTATTAATTGATTTGTAAAATAAAGCAACCAAAATGATTATAGTGCCTGAACTCAGAATATTTAACCTGTACAATTCTAATAATACCTTTTAGAGAATTTTGAAATTTGGAACATTTAAACTATATGTAATTTAGTAATCCTTAAAGTACTATGTCATTATAAAGTGTTACATTGACAAAAATGATTCTGCTGTATTTGCAATACAAAAGTTGAGAAGGGAAGTGGGTATTTACGGTTCAATTTAATTCTTGTAGTATTTTCCGAGTTAGCTTGTGGCTTGTTACATTATCTTTTTTCAATCTTTTCCGTATTTTAGTTTATTTTTTTGGTTTGCAATTTTAAATCATGTATATTTTTGTCAAAATTATTTTTCTATTTAATTTTACGTTTACTTTTGAACTTGGATTTTCTATTTCCACCAGTTTATTTTTTTTTTTCGTCCAGGCTCTGATATTGTTTGGATATGTTCTAACCATCTAAGTCTTTGTTAGTTTGTATTTAGGTTAGTACTTCCTGTAATTCTTCTCTGTCTTTTGCTATAATCGCAACATTATCGACCAATCTCAGGTGGTTTGCAGATCTTATAGGGCTAAAGTAAAAAGCTTGGGTAGAATAGAATCTCCTTGTCTAACCCTTCTCTGTAGTTTGTCGTTTTCGGAACAACTATTCCAATAATATCATACTTTATCATAAATAAAACACAAAATTAAAGCTATCTGTAAAAAAGCGTATTCCTTCTTATAATTTTTCTTTTTCTTTAAATTTGGCATACACAAAGCTTAATTGAAATAGTGTCATTATCGCATTACTTTATGCTAGTACCATACCATAATTAATTGATATTTATCAAAGAGAAATTTATTATTACAACGAAACTGACATAATTGCATTAGTCAAACAACGCAATACAAATTATATTTTTCAAGCATTATTTTCATCATAAAATGTAGAAAACACGAAAAGGTCACATAGCAAGAATATATTGAACATCAGGAATGCAGAAAATTGCGTAATAATTAAAGAGCTTTTGTAAATAATACGACGAACCCATCAAGCATCACACAAACAATATTGTACCTATGTAAGGGTAATTCCGTGTATATTAAATGAGATGTATTTTTTAAGTTTACTATTTTATTATTATTTACTAGTTTATTATTTACATTTATAAAATCTACCACTAAATTCAATATAAAATTTTCGTAACGATTCGGTCTTAATTTATTTGCCAATTTGCTACAGCAGTGAATAAAATTAGTTTTAATCACTGGCGGCTTATGATAATATTGTCTACCAAAAGTCGACTTTTTATTAACTCAAATCCCAAATTTTTCATTTCTTTAATTTGAGTCTACTCAATGTATTTATTTTTATCGGAGATAAATCTATTGATCACCTTTTAGTTGCAGTTAGAAATGTCTCCAACTAAAGTTTCAATAAACAACATGGCATTAGCCATTCATCTTTCTTCGAACGTTGAATCCAAACCATAAGACACTATTAAATTATAAAATAATACATATATGGTTGAATGCTCGAATTTACGAACTTTACAAATAAAAGGCAGATATTGAGAATGGTTTTTATTACTGTGTCCTGTCTCCTGCCGTTGCCACAATGTATGTTCGAAATAATTTTTATACTGTTTTTCCTTTGTCTAGTGTAAGTTTTTGTGTCATTTTATTTAATATATCTGTCTCTGTCTTTTGCCGCTTCTATCCAGTTATTACTAACACACTTCAGGTCGTCAGTCCATCTAGTTGGTGGGCGTCCTCTGTTCTGTAGTGCTTCTTGTTTTGGACTCCAGTCGATAAATTTTGTCCATCGGTTATCTGCTAATCTGGCAATGGGTCCTGCTTAACTCCATTTTTGCGAAGCGATTTTTTCTATGGCGTCTGTTACTTTTGTTCTACGAGATATTTCGTGTTCAGATAGTTTTACGCTAACTGTGGCATTTTGGTAGATATATTTGATGTTATTTTAGCGATGGTCTATTAGGCATTCTGGCAAGGCTTTTAACGTTTTCTGATGGCTTATGAGATGGCTTTTCTCGTAGTTCACAAATATTAGTGCGAATGTTTTGTTGTATTTTGCAGACTTCTTTATCCAGTTTTTTATCACTAGTAAGTGGTCATTTGTGGTGTTACCCGATTTAAATCCCTAGGCTATTAAAAGTCTAACTTAGCATCCAGTCTTTTTTTGATAATTTGTGTGAAAATTTTATATATGTGTGAAAGCAAACTAACAGGATGATAGTTTTTTAGATTGTTATATGTCATTGCTTGTATTATGAAATAATAACTGCACTGTTCCTATCTCTGTTCTGTCATCGTCAGGGAATATGTTAAATTTCATTTCTAAAAGTGCCGCCTTGATTTTGTATGGAGTTATTTATGGCATTAATTCTAATCCCTGGTTTTTGATGTTGGTCAGGGGCTGATCTTGCCTTTCTGTGCTTTCATACCTTTCAGGATAAAAGGATTCGACAACGTCAAGGATTTGGGTTCTATTCCATCTATGTTTCCATCTTTGTTTTTTATTTTATACATATTTTTTTTACGTATGTTGTTCATATTTCGCCTCTATACTTTTAAACCTATAACAAAACATTTGATTTTGAGTTTTTATAATAAATATGAGTCATTTAAAATATGCCTAAAAAGCGTAGAATATAAACTTTTATATTACAAACGGAAAATGCATCCACGAAGACAATATACTAATAGCTAAAGTTGTGTAGTGTCAAAAAACACTTAAAAGCAGTTTTTAATATTTTAGATCGTTTGTAATGTAAAAGTTTAGGTTCAGCGTTTTGTATGCATATTCCAAATGCCTGACATTTGTTGCTAACACTCAAAATCTATCTATCACTGAAAATTCCATAGTGACCGGTCAATGAAAGTAATACATTTTATTGATCTCATGAAAAATGGCAAAAATTGAGCAACGTTTGTATATTTAACAGATTTATAAAAGCTGACTTGATTTTCGACAAAATACAAAAACTTCATATGAAAGCTGTACCCTTCACATTTAAAACACATTTCGATTTTTGTCGATAGGACATTCTGATCAAAAGATATCGAATTTTTACCGTTGAGTTGATACAAATCTTATTCAAAATTAATTTCGCGTGTATAACTGACATACAAAATCACCGGTCGCTTCAAACGTTGTTTCTACACAAGAAGTGCTAAAAAACACTTTTGTTCAAAATTATTGCAGCTATATTTTGTATTTCAAACATTTTTTACGACGTACACATTCTTGTTAACCCCCTCTACGACGGGGTTTTAGGGGAAGCGGAGGGGTAGAAGTGGAAAAGACTTTTTCCATAATATTTTTTGTGGTCTCAAAATTGACATTCTAAGCAAAACTCAGTTTGTTCGTATGATTTTTGGGTGTCAAGTGGCATTTTCGTCTATGATGACTGGAGTAGTGCCAAATAAATAAATTGAGTCATACGTTCCTATCCAAAAAATAGCAAGATTTTGCAAAGAACATTCTAATAAAATACTAACTTTGACCAGACTTAACAAAAATAGAAAAAACCAATACTTTTTAACTGGACACACTTCATTTGAACTATAAAAGGTGTCCGTTAAAATTAATTATTTTATGAAATCAAACGAATTCTTCTCAAAAAACGTCTTCAGAAGAATGCACGTCGCAACACAAAACGTCAAATGTTAAAGCATGCATTTTACAATTTGAGGTTTATTCCCAAGAAGCTGTTAAAGCATTTTGTAACTAACTACATATGTACAGACTAGAGTTTGATATACATCGAAAAATGTTATACGAATAGAATCGGGATTTGTGTGAGATTTAAAATATAAATAAGATACCTACTATTATGTACAAAAGAATCTTATGCGTAAAATTCTAAACAGGCTTTATTTTTCTAAGAAAATCCTTTCAAATGGTTTAGAATATTTCGTTTGTAATAAAATATCCCAAGGGGAACCAACAAACAATTTATAATTCATATTATTTCTCTGGAATGTCAAACGCATTTTAATATTTTTATATATATTTATAGATCCTGTAGTTTCACATATAAATATATATTATAAAAACTCATAAGTGCAGCAAATGCATTTTTGATTGCCGGCAATCAAATAAAGATCAATCTGTAAAATTTTGTACCGTGGCATATTTATAGCGTCATAATTATATATATTAAAAACGTCAATAATTACAAAACTTAAAGAAGTCGTATAGTTTGAAGGATTAGCTTAATTTAAAATTCAAATACCTAACCATCGGAAGATGGATTATGTGCACAATGTAAAAGCTGCAAGATCTGATAAAACTTTTAATGGCCGGCATACCCTTTTAAATTCACAAAGCTTTATTAAAAAAAATACATCTAAGTATGTTCATAAATAATAAAACAAGTCTATAGGAGCATCTGAACCATTTGAAACAAAGCTTAATAAGTGTATTGAACGAATTTTGAAATTTAATGGCAATAAAAGATAATAATAAGGACCAAAGTGGCCTTTAAAATTATAGATGAATGTGAAAAAGGACACTGATCTAAAAGAATTTATGTTAACAATAATAGTTGTCTTGTATTAGACCTTGTATTAGAGAAAGCCATGAGATCGGCCGAAATAAAAACAGAATTGCTATCAGTTCAAGGTCCCAAGCTGATACTCGCATATGCAGATGACATAGATCTCGTTGGAGACTCCATCCTACCCACGAAAGGCATCTTCAACAAGGTGGAAGAAACAACAAGTGAAGTAAAGCTAAAGATTAATGAAGAAAAGACGAAATATATGTGTATAAATAGAACGACACGAAGAGACAGAATAGGCCAAAATGTGACGGTAAACACCTTCAATTTCGAAAGAGTACAACGTTTTAAGTATCTGAGGCCGTAATCACATCTGATAACGGTGTTACTGAAGAAATAAAAAACAAAATCCAATTTGCAAACTGCTGTCTATTTGCACTGGATAAGCTTATAAAATCAAAAAATCTTACAAGAAGTTCAAAGATCAAAATCTATAAATCCATCGTCAGACCTGTAGTAACATACGGATGCGAAACGTGGACCATCACCAAAGCAAATGAAGAAAAGCTCAGACGCTTTGAACGAAAAATACTTAGAAAAATTTTCGGACCTCATCATGACATCACCACAAGTATAAGATCAGAACCAATATCGAATTAAAAGCACTCTACAACAGGCCACGTGCACAGACTGCATAACGAAAGACTTTTAAAACTGGTATGGGAGGAGAAAATTGGGATATCCAGAGTTCCAACCACAGACCACAGACGAATGAGTAACAAGTATTAAATAAAAGTGTATTGTAATAGTAACTGGGTATATGGCAAAAGGTCTAGAGTTGATAAAAATAAATTATATGTTACTGTAATGTTGGCAGATTAGGGTATGTTTAGGGTATGTATGTAACTTATAACACTATGTGGTAGGTTATGGTTGTAAAAATTGATTAAATATCATTTAATCAATTAAAGTAGTTATACTTATTTCAGGATGATTCACACTGATGATGGACTTTTTAGCCCGAAAACGTTCTGTGATGTAGTCCTAAAGGGATTTTAATTATATACCCTTATTAAGTATTTTAAATAAAACTTTTGTGATTTATGATATATTTATGGTACAGCCAACTACAGGAATTTCTTTTTCATGGTTGATATTAAAAAATTAAACATATCTGGTAAAATATTAAAAAAATACGTGAGTTGTTTCGGGTTACAGCTTGTTATCGTTTTCATAATATGTATATATTTTTGAAAAATGAAATAAACTATTTTTGGTGTTCAAAACAAAACGCAATAAAAAATGCATTTCTTCTTAAGACGAATTTATTAAAAGATTTTCAACCTTTATCATTTTAAGTATTTCCAATTTTTCTTTTCTGACAATTTCCTAAATATATTAACAAAAAAGTACAAAAATTAATTGATGATTACCAGTATTTGTCGGTAAAATATTGAAAGAAAAAATAGTTCCAATCTACTTACAAAAATTAATAATATTCATAATATTTATTTGATAATCACACTAAAATCTTTATACTAGATAAAATATTCACTTCACGTACGGTGTACAAAACACTGTGTTGTAATATAGTTTATTTTGTCTAGTGTGGACAATTGTCAACTAAGTAACGAAGGTAACGGAGGTCATACCACAGGCGAAATACGGAAAACTTGAACGTACAACTAAGAAGGCAGTCTGTCTATGACGTTTTAATATAGTAATAGCTCCCAAAAGGGCTCCCCGAAGGGAGCAATTATGGGAAAAGATGAATTAGTAAGCGAATTAAAGAGAGATCCACACAAATTATAGGGAGTGATATTAACAAGAAGAAATAAAAAAGTTTAGGATAAGTACATGGTACTCTCAAAAAACAACTGCAATGGGGGAATTACAGAACTGCTAATACCTGTAATTAGAAAGATTTAATAAGAAAGAGAAACAATAACCGAAATAAAGATAAATTAAAAATAGAAAAGATATTATTCTCTACATCAAAATCCAATGCTAATATGGCTCAACCATATCTACAAAAAGAGATATTGAACTCATAGAACGAATATTATAACGGAAACCAACACGAGCTATTTCAGACCTGACTAAAAAAATGTGGATGGAAAGACTAAGATAAAGGGTAGTTGATTCGCGGATGTAAGAATACTTTTTGTTAGTTTTTCGAGTGTTCATTCGATGGCTGTTTATATTCCGTAAATTAGGATATGTTTGTAAACGCCTCAATAATATCGCATTTGGCTTTTTTCAATGACAGGATTTTTAAAGGATGTATTAAAAATCAGCCTACCTTACATTAATTATACCTTGGAAAAAGAAGCCTAGAAAATGTTAAATGTAATTTTAACGTAACTTATGTGAACATCTCCAAATCTAAAGATTCATTCACATCTCCCAATCTACGGGAACTAAACAACCTACAAATGAACACCTGGAAAATCAACAAAACAGGAACCCCTGGGTTTGTCGGCGTCCGACATATATATTATATATTAATGTATATATATATATATATATATATATATATATATATATATATATATATATATATATTATATATATATATATATATATATATATATAAAACATGCTATCAACCAAGTTTTACCTACTATTTTTACAATACATTTTAAAAATTTTATAATGTATTCTGTCCATAATTGTATATTTTAATGTTTTAATGTGTGTTATAAATGTTGAGTGGAAATGCTTATATAAATAATCTCAACGACTAGTAAGTTACACTAAAGAATTGTGATATTTTTTAAATATTTACATTTTTGTCTTATTACAGTGTCTTGAAAAAGGAATAAAACCATTCCGAAAGCTCAACAAAAAGTCAAAAGAGTGTTTTTTTAACATCCCGGCCAATATTCTGACTGCAACCCTAATAAACTGTGTTATTTGTTTATATCGACAGTCAATAATATCCAGTATGTCTTGTATATATATATATATATATATATATATATATATACATATATATATATATATATAAAAGAAATTTAATCTTTGCAGATAAGTTAAATAGTAAACTCTTAAATATTGGGGAAATCTGCAAGAAAAACTCTAATTTGTGTATCAATTGTTTCGCCTAACGTTTTCGCCAAAGAGAATTATTTCGGCTTCTTCAGGGCTGAAAGAGAATAAATTATAATTAGCTATTATATCTTATCTAATTAAAAACATTTACCTTACCGTAAGGTAAGGTTATTCTCTTTCAGCCCTGAAGAAGCCAAAGTAATTCTCTTTGGCGAAAACGTTAGGCGAAACAATTGATACACATTAGAGTTTTTCTTGTAGATTTCCCCAATATTTAAGAGTTTACTATATATATATATATATATATATATATATATATATATATATATATATATATATATATATACATATTGATATATATATATATATATATATATATATATATATATATATATATATATACATATTGATATATATATATATATATATATATATATATATATATATATATATATACATAATATGTTTGTTTTATTTAGTGATATTCCTATTATTGCTAGGTACGGTTTGTGTCTGTTTTGGATTGGTATGGGAATTAGATTGATTTCTGATAATGTAACTTCTTTTTTTAATTAGATGGATATATAATTCTGGTGGATAATTATTTTTTTTCTACTATATCTTTTCCGATTTTCGAAATGGCATTGTGGGCTAGATAGCTTGATTGCTCTATCAGTTAGACTGAAAACATACAACACTTCTTTTAAGGATTATAGATGCTTTAGTATAAAACTTTAAATATCTTCCGGACCAAACATCTTTTATAAACTAGTTAGTTGTTATCAGTCGGTTATTGTTGTTATACTATAAGGGCCAATTGTTCGAACGCTAATCAAAATTTGATTGTAATCAAATATTTAATTAAAATCAAATTCCTCAAGTTTTTGAGGTCATGTCGAGTGATTTATTTTTTTCAATTTTATTATTTTGCGTTTTAATTTAAAATAAACCATAATTAAACTTTTCCGATGTTAATTTCATGGTTTTTTTACAAATCAATAATAATATTAAGCAATTTTTATAATTTTGACAGCTACAGTGACGTATTTGATTTTAATTAAATATTTGATTACAATCAAGTTTTGATTACAGTTTGAACAATCGGCCCTTAACTTAATTCAAGAATAATAATTTTGGTATTTTCTTCCAATTCATAAGTAAATTAAATGTTATTAGGGAAATTTTTGAACATTTGAAAAATATAATCGATTTCATTATCTGGAATTCAGAGTAAGCAGTCATCAGCATATCGTTTGTAGAAATGTATGCTGTACATTAATTTAAAGACGATTGTTGTTTCTATTTTTTCCATTACTGAGTTTTCCATTGGCGCTGAGATAAGCGAAACCATGACCAGTCTAGAAATCTGAGAATAGTATTTGTTTCATGTTGGAAAAACGTAGAGCTAAGGCAGAATTTTATAAAATAAATTGTAAAGACTGTAGTTCAACATTGGCAAACACACCACTATCTGTATTGATGGTTGTTGCACACACACGTAGTGTACTGACCAACAAATCAAACACAACAACCTTGGCTAAGCAGTCTCTAGAAAAAGCTATTCTGATTCTTAGCGGAGTAGACACAGCGTTATAGCAAGAAACGCGAAATGGGGAAAAAGACATAAACGCAATACAAAAAGACCACTAGAACGTTCGCCCAGAAGATATGGTATGACAGATGGACATCAACCTCACAAAAGCTTGGATGTTGGTATAAACACGAACTTGTCCTAAAGGAAGAAGAAGTTATGTATATATACATTCTCTTATATTCTAATATGCAATTCATTGTAGTGTATTTCATTTTTCGTAATATTTAATCTATTATTCAATAATAAATTAGTAAAATGAGTTCTTAATTTCGTCTACTAAAATTTTAAATAAATTTAATTTGATTTTAAAATTTTCCAAGATTAAAAATAAAAAGTGTCCATTAAAACAAAAATAAACAAAAATATTTTACTAATACTGCCGCTAAAATTTCATTTTATAAAAGAAAGTATCAATTAATCTCTTATTTTTTTTCCAATATACCCTTACCTTTAGGACAAAAAACTGATTGCACTCAAACACGAAAAGGTCACAACAACAGGTGAACGATCACTTGTTTCGAATGTCCGGCCGGCTTAAGATGAGTTGTAAAAATATCGAACTCCAAAGTGTGTTGATACTTGTAATCGAACTGACCAAATGTATACTCCCCACTTTTCTTTTTCAAGTTAGCGCGCGTTCCCCGCGAAATCACCGCTGAAGTACAAAAAAACTAATCGCTCAATGATACAGTCAAATTATTCTGATTCGAGCAATAGTTGGGAAATTTCGGTAGGTAATTGTAAGAATAATTGATGTTTATGATGCAATAATAATACAAAAAAGCGATAAAAAGTTAAGTATTAAAACTTTGTAATAATAAACCAGTAGGTGCATACAAGGAATGTGATAATTAAAAACCCGCCATCTGGAGAATTTATAACCAAAATCGAAGTACGACAATGGGGAGTGATAATTATGTTCCCTACTTTTCAGTATACTATTTTTGGCAGTACTTCTTCCCAGTAAAAGAACAATTTCTACAAACAAAAAATTGTCTACCATTGGGCTTTTATCTCTGTTGTGAGCTTTTATAAATAGTTGCGGAATTATTTAAAAGAAATATTATTTATATGTAAGATATAAACATCACGATATAGTAAAGGTGAATATATAATGGGTTCTTCATGGATTAGAATAATCGGACCAACCATAAAGAAGAATCGAAAAAATTCAACATGAAATGGGAAAATATCAACTCTCTTCAATGTCTGGACATTTTAATCTCAAAAGAGGATACAGAATATCAAACCAAGTATACAAAAAACCAATACACCCAAGCAGATATTTGAATTATCATTTAAAATTATTAGAAAAACAATAGTAAGTAAAAATACGATCATTCATGATCCAACAAAAATTATTTAAATATATTCTAGTACAAAATGATTATTAATTAACACTTACAATAAAGATAGTCATACAATAAAATAATACAATATTAAACATTTACAAGAAACGATTCAAAGGGAATAACAATATCATATATAAAAGACTTATCAGAATAAATTAAAAGGATAGAAATAAAGTCAACATTCCAAACCAACATTTAAAAAAAAATCAACATATGAAGGTCTATTTTATTCAGAACTCTCCCAATTATGGTGAAATTTAAAGACCACAAAATGTTAGAATAAAGGAGCTTGAAGTGTACATATAAAATGTAGAATTTGGCTATATATGATATATGTAAATATTGACTAATTTATTTAAATTTGTCAATAGAAATTAAAGGATTTATTTTTTAAGATAAGAATTTTTGTATTCTTCATTGAAAATTTATAAGACAAGCGTAATATTCAGTTATTTGACTGGGCTATAAGTGTCGCGCAACATTGGAAGAAGGTGGTCCACAAAGAGTTCTACGTAACTGGATGTAACACTTTAATGTTGTGATGTATGAACGGTAGCGTTGTACTCATTAGTAAACGGTTGTTGTTTAAAGCGGCGGAACTTTTAATTTAGTTGTGGAAGTATGCAGTAAATTGAGATGCCAGTAAATTAGGGAAGGTTTCAATTGACAACTGCTTAAATGTTCTGTGTTTATTGGTAGACGTTACAGCAATTGCTACTATATAAAATTAGTTACGGGTTTAATTAATTTATTGAATACCAATTTTAACCAACCTTAAACAACAAATGAAACATTTTATACGAATTACAACAAGTAGTGGATCAAGTCAGAGGGAAGATGATAATATTACTGGATTTTAACGCTCGAATGGACAACCAAGAATACCTGAAATAAGGCAAAGACATAAAGAGAATGTTAAAAAAGAAAATGAAGAACTGATGATAAACTTCTGCACGAATAACGAACTGACGATAAACACGTTTTTTGACCACTAAGACCAACACGAATATAATATATATATATATATATATATATATATATATATATATATATATATATATATATATATATATATATATTTATATATTTATATATATATATGAAAATCACTAGGTTCTCGGGAAGAACCGCGTTGAGAATTTAATGCTCGACGTTTCGGCTCCCATTTTGGAGCCATTATCAAGAGGGATACGCGGGATGCGCGGGATCGGTTCAAGTTCGCGGTCTCAATCTGCGTATTCCCCTCACTCGAAACGTACCAGTATCATGTTCTGTATTATAAATACAAGAACTGTCTCTCGGCACTGAGGTCTCAATCTGCCTACTCCCTCAGTGTCGAGTGAGACATATTATAACACAATACGTGACCAACTTTGTACATGCTAAAAATCATTTTAAGTAATGGAACACAAATTAAATAAGTGTATACCTGTTAACAAGTATTTGGTCCACGAGAATAAATTAGGAAGAGACAATCAAAAAACAGAGATTTTAGGGACAATTAAACAGGAGAATACCACTTACACGGGCAGCTTACGAAAAATGAGGGTTTAAAGTGTTTGATCAAATATTCCCATGTGTTTGAAAAGGAAGGTCTTTGATCAATTCATACTCCCGGTTCTAACGTATGGAGAAGAAACATTGACTCTTACCATAATCGTAATCAAGTGGCACAAAGTGGCAATGGAGAGGTCAATGCTGAATATATACTGCAGAGACAGAGTTTCAAATCAAATATTTAGGAGAAAAACTCGTATTACGGACATCGTTAAAAGCATTAGAACGCTGAAGTGGAACTGGACAGCATTTATCCTCCATCCATTTTTCTTTAGCCACCTTTATTTTTTGTTTAACTAGTTTCTGTTTTTCCTTATATTCTGTCTTGTTACCTATCAGTTTCCTTCTCTGCTCCATTAATTCCAGGATTGCATCAGTCATCCATTGTTGTTTTTTGTGCTTGTGTAACGTTGTTGAATATTTTTCTATTACTTTCAAGCTAAGATCTTTGAATCTGTTCCATATTTCTGTGTTGTTTTAACGTTTTGTTGGATATTGAGATATTTAATTTTGGTGTTTTGGGGCTTTCTTGGACTTTTTTGAGCTTCACTTTGATGTCAGTTATTACAGGGTTATGGTCTGAACCGATATCTGCACCAGGATATGTCGTTACTCTGGTGACGCCATTCTTAAATCTCTTGTTTACCAGAATATAGTCTGATTTCTAATCATATGTAGTGAATTATCTCCTGGTCCCCTCCATGTGTATAACCTTCTTTTGTGTAATTTGAACCATGTATTTGCGATTTTCATGTCATGTTCTTGACAGAACTGGTATAATCTATCGCTAAGTATAACTTATCGTAAAATTTACTAACATTACATAAATAGTCAATATCACACAATAAAACATAATAAAATAAACATTCCATTGCAAATTGCATAATAAAACTTTACGAACTAGTTTACGAATAAGTTTTAGCTGCTGAATGTGATACCCAAAATATATATAAAAATACTTAGTTGCTGGTACCTAAGCGTCCTGTACTTTCTTAATTATTCGTTAAGAAACTTTTCTAGGTTCCTCTGTACTTGGTGATATATTCAATGACAAGGACATTGGTAGTAAATTTCTTGATGTACAGTAGTGAACGCGTGCTCTTGGCTGATATGCGGATACCTTTGGTAGTCTAGAGTTTGTGATGTTTTAACTTAATTGTAATTAATGTAAATGCCTTATTGAAAATGCAGAAAAGCTTATCTACAAAATCACTGATATTATACTCCAAGTCCACAGAGGGAAAGTGTCACCCAGAAGTCAAGCACAAATTTTGAAATTTACGAAAGTTCTGAGCTGAAAAAATCCTACCTAAACGTTGGATTTTCGAAGATTGTTTGTTAAGAGTGTTAAACTTGGTATATATTGCTTCATGGTTAAAGAATAATATAATATATATTAATAATTGTAGTACATACATCAAGGAATGAGAAATCTGTGACATTATAATCAATTATGGTAGATGTTGTTATAGTAATTCTTGTAGGAGAATTAACGTGCATTGTGAAACCATAAAATTCGAGTATATTGACCAAGGATACTTGGGTAGCACAAGCAACAGTGTAATTAATATTCAAGTCACCACATAGAAACATTTTGATTTTATTGGGTAGATGGTTTAAGAAATTTCAGATTCTGAAAAAATAGTTCCGTGGAAGAGTCAGGTGATCTATAAATGCAAAGAACGTATAAAATAAGATTCTTGTTATAATCCAATGAAAACTCAAAAAAGAATTGATTCAACAGAAAGTCATATTTTGCTGTAAAAGAGAAATCATTATTTGTAGAAAGAATTAGAATGCCACCATGAGCTGAACTTGTGCTACACACAATTGTGGTGCACAATTGTGGTATATTTTTCTACAAAAAGGCTCGTTAACTTCAAGCCAGTGTTCGGTAACCGCAACTATCGGGGGAAATCCTAATTCCTCTAGAAACAAAAATAACGCATCTGTTTTATATCTTATAGAACGAATATTAATCAGAACCATGCTAATTGTTTGCTATGCTATCGTATTGTACATTACCCTGTGGTTTGTCTCACTGACATGAATAATCCCATTAGGATTAAATAGAAATGAGTTTGAATATTTGCTTTTTTAGAAACAATTTTATTATTTTTTTAGGATCAAGAGAAATGTGTCGATATTAAAGGAGATTTAAATCGAAAAAGCACCAATAGACAAACATAAGGCTATTTTGATATCTTTTATAAAAAAATGATCTTAAAAAGATTACTATACAGGTAGAAGTAACCTAAGTCGAGGTCTACATCTTAGAATTCTAGAAGAGATCCTTGCGATTATCGGCTCTTATCGTAAGAATAGCTTTCACAGAAATAGAATATCTATATTTCTTTCGCGTGCAAGTAAAAAATCTTTGAAAGTATTTTTGTCAACAATCGTTAATAATATATTACAGCACAATTACAGCATTCGTTGGAAATAGTCTTAAAATAACCAAAACAGCATGCAACTATTATTGATATTCTAAGAGCACAAGTTCACTAATATCAGTGTCCATTTGAAGAATGCAAGTATATACAAGTAAAAAGGAACGAAAATCTTTATGGGTGCGAAAAAAATCATTTTTCTGTGAGAATTTTTATTTTGCAAGCAAAGTTGTGGACTTGTGGTAGTTAAATCTAACATTTGTTGCAAGGCAAAGATTTTACTTTAAAGAAAATGTCGGGTCTCGAGCTTTTAAGAAAAGATTAAAAATAAACCGAAAATCAAGGAAAATTTTCACCGAAATGGAAAACTTTTTGTAAGGTGCATGTATCCAAGACATGTCTTGGTACCAAGAGGTATTTTTACTCGCTGATCACAAATCCCTTTTTATAAACTAAAAAGTTAACATTCACTAAACTTACTGTAATGAATACTTCTTATAGTTCAAATGATATATTGCAACAAAATATAATCAAATATATTTGCGGCTATTTAGTACGATACAGTACTCCTAGCTTCTAGTCAAGAAGATCTGCAAACACTACTTGATAGTGTCGTTGAGAGTTGTAGGGAGGCAGGTCTGGATCTTAACATAAGGAAAACCAAAATACTCGTAATAAGTAAACAACAGAATATAAAACCGTCTATATATGTAAATAATACCAAACTTGAGCAAGTTGATAAAATCGTCTACCTTGAACAGCAATTAAATTGTAATGCAGAAAATCACGGCGAAATTAGATCCAGAATAGAGCAGGCTAGAGCTGCTTTTAGAAGGATGTCCAAGGTGTTATGTAACAGAGACCTAAAATTGGCATTAAGGATCCGCCTACTGAGCTGCTACGTGTTCTCGGTCTTACTTTATGCTGTCGAGTCCTGGACTGTGAATTAAATCGATCTAAATCGCCTTGAGGCTTTCGAAATGTGGTTATATAGAAGAATTTTAAAAGTTTCCTGGGTGGAGAAGATTCGTAACTCCACATTACTAGAACGTCTCAGCAAGACTACTGAGATCATAAAAAGCATCAAGCAGAGAAAGCTGGAATATTTCGGACATGCAATGAGAGGTCCCAAATATAGATTGCTACAAAATATCATGCAAGGAAAAATAGCAGGCAAACGCAGTCTAGGACGAAGAAGAACCTCATGGTTGAAGAACTTGCGAGATTGGTATGGTGTAGATTCTTCTTCTTCTTCTTAGTCGTTAACCTGATGCAGGTATCGTGATATCATGAAGCTGTTAGGTAATTTTTCCAATGTTCCTCCACGTTTTTCTATCTTCTGCCAATCTAGCACATTCTGACAATGAAGCGCCAATGGTAGCAACAATATGGTCCGTGTAGGAGATCTACCTCTACTTCTTTTGCCTTCTACTTTTCCCTGGATGGTAAGTTTTTCAAGACCATTTCTTCGAAGCACATGTCCAAAATAGCTTATTATCTGTTCTGTTATTTGTGTTCTTAGTCTTTTCTTTATGTTTAGCTGGACCAGTATGGATTCATTTGTTCTTCGGGCCACCCATGGTATTCTCAGCATTCGTCTCCAGCAGTACATCTCAAATACATCTATGTTCTTTTTGTCTTTCTCAGTAAGGGTCCAGCATTCCGATGCATAAGTAAAAACTGGAAAAACTAGACTTCTTCCTATTTAGGGTGGCAGTGAATAAAATTAAAATAGCTATGATGGTAACCAACGTTCTGAAAGGACATGGTACATGAAGAAGAAGGCTATTTAGTTAATTAAAGTCTTCAATTTCATACTTGATACCTGTGACAATTATTCAAAAAACTATAAAGGTTTAGATGATAAATCCCTCTATTGTTTTTTAAAGTCTATTAAACTGGCGCGTTGGATATAATATGGCAACTTAAGGAAACCAAACAACAATTTTGCATTATTCTTCAATCTTTCATAGAAATTAGTTTTCAAACAAATTTTGAATAAATTATATTGCAAAATAATGTAGTTTAAAAACATTTTTTTAGTCATTGTCAAAATTTTCCACGACTATATTCCTATTTTCCACTTTAAAATATAAAAATCGTAATTTTAAAATTAATTAATTTAGTTTGCCAGTTTTTACCGTTAACTCCAGAAATAATGTAAGTTTTTTATTTAATTCGTCCGTATTACTTAATGTAGGTATGTTCTAGTCGAAATTGGTATTACTTCAGTCATTTGGGATATTCACCTCCAAATTTTGTCAGACTAAACCGATTGACATAAGATTTGGTGAATTGATGCGAAAGTGCTCAAATAAGAACAGTTATATAACGCCTATATGTGCTTCCGCCCAGTGGTGGTTGCCGGATTACGGGAATCGATAGAAGAGTAAATTCTAAGCAACCTTGCTTCCATAAAGTTTTTTCAGAAAGACAATATTGTTTGAGCAATATGGTTGAAAACAGCGTATTTTCATTAAAATAAGTCATGTTTTTAACGGTTTATCATAAATAACTCAAAAAATATCCTTTTAATAGGAGAAGTATGAGTTTTCTAGAGTGAATATAATTCAAGTATACGCTCCCACTGCCGAAACGTCGGATGAAGAGCTCGAACAGTTTTATAATGAATTACAACAAACTTTAGAAGTAACCAAGTCTAGAGACGTTACAATAGTTATGGCAGATTTGAATGCAAAAATCGGTAGAGGAAGTCAAGGTGATTTTATTGGAAACTTCGGTCTGGGTACCAGTAACGAGATAGAAGACAGATTGGCTCAATTCTGCCAAGAGACCGATTTTATTGTCGCGAATACTTATTATGATCTGCCAGCCAGGAGACTCTATACATGGAAATCTCCAGCATACAACCAACATAACGTCATCAGAAACCAAATTGACTAGCTTCTCATCTCCAA
This sequence comes from Diabrotica balteata, assembly GCA_918026665.1. NCBI lineage: Eukaryota > Metazoa > Arthropoda > Insecta > Coleoptera > Chrysomelidae > Diabrotica > Diabrotica balteata. The sequence continues at coordinate 51,366,112 of OU898282.1, forward strand.
ACGATAACGAAATTCCATAATATCAGTAAAATCATACTCCGGAGCTGATGTGAGATCAGATCACAACCCAGTTGTAGAAAGGTTTGAAATTAATCTAAAAAAGCTTGTGGCTAAAACTAAAGTAGAGAGGATACAAGTGTCCCGTTTGAAAGATCCATCAACAAAAGAGCAAGTCACACTAAAAATTAAAGAAGAGCTCACCAAAATAGAAATTATTCCTACTGTAGATGCGAACAGGAAATGGCATATATTAAAAGATGCTCTTATACACACATGTGAGACAACACTAACACCTAAGCTGATCAAGAACAAAAATGAATGGATGACCGATGAGATTCTGGATCTCATGGAAGCAAGAAAATCCTATAAAACCAAAGATAAAAACATGTATAATATTATACACAAAGAAATAAGGAGAAAGATTAGAGATGCAAAGGAAAGATGGTATAGTGACACATGCGAAGAGATCGAACAGTTGGTGGAGAAACATGATAACTTAAACCTTCATAAAAAAATTAGGGAAATAACAGGCACTAATATTAAGAAAAAATCAAACATACTGCTAGATAAAAACGACAAAATAATTATAGACGTCGGTGAAAGGCTTAAAAGATGGCAGGAATATATTCAAGATCTATTTAAAGACGGACGGACTGGGATAGTACTAAAGCAGGAAAAGTTCGACAACGGCCCAGACATAACATAAGATGAGGTATTAGAAGCGATAAAGCGAACAAAGAATAACAAGGCAACAGTTCCTGACGAAATACCTGTGGACATAATACGGTTAATAGAAGAATAGCAAATTGGAATATTGGTCGACTTATTCAATACAATATACCTACAGTACAGGAACTATTCCCGTAGATTGGCTGATGTCAACATTCATAACACTATCAAAAAAACCAAATGCAAAAGAATGCCAAGACCACCGGATAATAAGTTTAATGAGTCATACGCTCAAAATATTTTTAAAAATTATACACCGGAGAATACACAACAAACTTGAGCAGGACATACGTGACACACAATTTGGATTTAGAAATGCACTGGGAACGAGGGAAGCCCTGTTCGCTGTGAATGTACTTGTGCAAAGGTGCCTGGATGTTAATCAGCCAGTATATATGTGTTTCTTGAATTACAACAAAGCCTTCGATAAGGTCAGACATAACCGTCTTATCGAATTACTTAAAAAGAAAAACTTAGATATGAGAGACATCAGGATCATTAGCGCTATCTATTATAATCAGATCGCTGTGGGAAAAGAGAACAACGTTTTTTCAAATGAAATACAGATTGAAAGGGGCGTCAGGCAGGGCTGTGTCCTGTCTCCTACTTTGTTTAATTTGTATTAAGAGGAAATAATCCAGGAAGCACTAGAGGAAATAACTATGGGAATAAAAGTAAATGGACGACTAATCAATAATATACGGTTTGCCGACGACAATATTTTATTAGCGGAATGTCTTGAGGATTTACATCAAATGGTTCACAGAATGGTAGAAGTCAGTGAAGAAAACGGACTATCCCTAAACACAAAAAAGACACAATTTATGGTAATTACAAAAGCCCAACAGCGCCAAGAAAACATAACAATACATGGAGAATAAATTAAAAAAGTTAAAAAATATAAATATCTGGGTACAATAATTAATGAAAATAATGAGTACACAGAAGAGATTAAGGCAAGAATAGGACAGGCAAGAAATTCTTTCAACAAACTGAAAAAAGTACTCTGAAGCAGGAATATTTCAATTTTTTTAAAGATAAGACTTCTGAGATGCTACGTGTTCTCCGCATTATTTTATGGGTTGGAGGCTTGGACTTTAAAGAAAGATGTTTCGGACATATTGAAAGCTTTCGAGTAATGAGCCTACAGAAGGATATTAAGAATAAGTTGGGTAGATATAGTCACGAATGTCGAGGTGTTGAGAAGAATGGGAAAAGATAAAGAGGTCTTAAATACAGTTAAAGTCAAAAAACTGCAATATCTGGGACATGTTATGAGGGGCGAGCGTTATAACTTGTTGCAATTAATAATGCAAGGAAGAATACAGGGTAGAAGGAGTCGCGGAAGCAGACGCATCTCCTGGTTGAATAATTTGTGAGCTTGGTTTAACTGCACTTCCGCTGACCTCTTTAGAGCAGCGGCGTCGAAATTGAGAATTGCCATGATGGTTGCCAACCTTCTTAGAGGAGATGGCACGTGAAGAAGAAGAAGATGAGTATTTACGATCAAAAATCAAAAATAAAGCTTAGAAAAAAAGAATGAGATTTATTTTTTAAAACAATTTCTAGATACAAAACAAAGTGATATATGGTCGGTGAAAGGAGATGTTTATTGCGAATATTTGGATCAATGTATTTAACGTTAAATTGTAAGAAAAGGGTTAATTTTTCAAAAGCAATAATGTTTTTTATAGTCCATAAAAAGACCTTTAAAATGAGCAATACAAATGATCATTTGCATGTAATCTAAGTAAGTTACAGCTCGTAAAAGATGGCCTCTTCGAAGGTCAGTATAATTAAGCTAATATCCACCAGAATTAAAATGAACCGTATTACTTCTACGTTACATGTTATTTTAGCGTTCTTCATTAGATTCAAGAGTTTGACCGGCTTAAAATGAATTATTTTTGAAAATAATAAATTATAAAATTTATTATAACTTTATATATTACAAAGTTATAATAAATTTTATCGTCTATTTTAAAAATTTCTATAAAATTGTTCTTTTTTTCAAACTAACTTAAAACTAATAATATACACGTAAGAAATGAGAACGTACAAAAATGTAGTCCTTTATTTAAATAAATATTTTTATTTTTTGTAAACTTCTACTTTTCTTTGGATATAACAATGGATCGATTAAGATTGAAACCTAACCTAACCTACCTATGTTTTTGTGTAATTTCTCCCTGTATCGAATGCTTAAAACCTTTAAGTACATTTATCCCTGTGTGAGTACGAGAAACACAATTCGCTAAGGATTTCTGCTAAGTTGTAAAAGATATGTAGTGGAATGCAAATTTTAGATTCCCCATGTCCCTTTCAACATCTTTTATCAACGTCTGTTTGCCTTGCAATTTTTAGCAGGCTCAGCTAAGCAGAAATCTGAATTGTGTTTCAAAACTATTTTACGGATCTTTATTTTTTTAAAATTAAAGGTAGTTTGGCTTTATAAAGAACACAGACTTGTAGCCCTTGAAATTACCTTTTAAATGACTTTGTAAATGTACACATCAAAGGTTAAAAATTAACTGATTTATTAAATAAAAACGAATGATATTTTGGGAGCTAATTTTGGAGCGTGAAAAATATACGCATTTTGTAGCTTTCACATATCAGGGTAGCGGGAAGGAACTCCTTTGGAGTCCTTTGGATTCTACTGGATAGTCCTATCAGGAAAAGTGAATAAATCCCTGCCCTCTGCAGATTCCAGGAGCTTCTTGACCCGGAAAGCTAGCACCTGCTAAGGGTCCCTTATCCAGGGTCACGGATGAAGTCCGGACTGGCATCCAAGGCGACAAAGAAATGCTTTCGGTACGGCGAAGATGGCGGAGTTGGCAGCCCTTGATTTTAGGGATAGTATAAGATCACAACCCGCGACGTCTGATCCAGAGTGGGCGGCCGCAAACAGCGTCAGACCCAGAATGGGCGGCTGAAACAAACACTCACCAACGCGTCTTGCCAGCGTGGTGTTTAAAGGCTAAATACCCCTCACGAAAATGTCAGTTGAAAACACGCAAATAACCCAGGCAAGTAGAAAATTATTTCCAGAATCTTGCACTGATCATGGATTTTGCTTCTCCAAACAAATATAGTATCACTAAAGAAATTTTCCACAAGAGTGATTTGTCTTACTGTCAAATTGAATACAATGTATAATATGAAAATAATGCAACAACAGACCATGATGAAGAAGAAGCGGATCTGTTCTATGATGATATCGAAGCAGCTCTTAAAGACCATCAAGGACACTTTTATATGTGGTTATTTTAACGCCCAAAAATGAATGAAATCCAACTCTACAGAAACACCACTAGGGAAACTGTGTCTTGGATGGTCGAAATGAACGTGGCGAAATACTGTTAAGGTTCATGCTACAACAAGAACTATTCCAAATAAACAGTTTTTTTTTAAAGAAACCACAGAGAAGATGGACATGACAAAGTCCTAATGGAAAAACTCAAAACAAAATAGATTTTATTATCACGGACAAAAATCGCACCGTTAAAGACATCACGTTCCAGTATGGAGAAACAACATAATGATACCAATGTTCAAGAAAGGAGATAAATAAGACCCCAATAATTATAGAGGTATAAATCTACTGAACACCGCACTTAAGCTTACCACAAAAGTCCTAACGAATAAAATCAATAAACTAACAACTTTATGAGATGAACAACAAGGATTCCAATCCGGAAGATCCTGCGTAGACGCTGTATTTGTACTAAGACAAATAACAGAAAAGGCCATCGAGTACAATAAACCAGCATATCTATGTTTTATAGACTTGACAAAGGCTTTCGATTGCATCCAAGTCGAAGACGTCTTACACCTATTGTATAAAAGAAACATACCAATCAATATTATACAAACCATCGAAAACATCTACCTCCATAATCGAATACAGGAAAAGATGAATGGAAACTAACACAGTGCACACCAGTACAAAGCCGAGTCAGACAGGGTGACTCGTTAAGCCCACTTCTTTTTAGTATAATTATAGACAAAATAATACAAGCAGTACGTAAAGGTCATGGCTACAGAATGGGGAACAAAGAAAGCCAAATATTATGTTATGCAGACGACGCCGCATTAATCGCCGAGACAGAAGACGAGCTCCAAAGATTAACACATATCTTCAATACAGCTAAGAAATACAATATGATAATATCAGCAGCATAAACCAAATATATGACAACATCTAAATACTCACTACGGTGTAAAATCGAAATTGATGGGAAAATAATAAAGCAGGAAGTAAGGTTTAGATACTGAGAATAGATATAACTAGTTACGGATATGTTAAAGAAGAAGTACGACAACAAAGCTTAACAGCAAGTAAAGCGGCGGGTTCTCTTAAAAAAGTATTGGCAGACCAAGAAAAAAGAAGGTGCGACAATTTAAACAATTTAGGTGGCTAATATTGAAGAAGAAACAGGCTTTAAAGACACATACTAGAAGGAAAAAGAAGCTGAAGAATTTTCATGCACTCCTCTTTAATCGGAAGATATTCTAGTCTATTTGTTAGACTTGTGTTTATCAATTTTCTGTACTGCTCATTTCCATCACCTATTTATAAAGCTCTTTACTTAACTTTACTTAAAGACGTGTGGTATTTGTTAATTGAATTTTGGTAAAAACGGTTGTTTCGATGATAACCCACATTTAAGTAAACTATTTTTAACTTGTGAATTGATATGTGTTAACTTTGTTGTTAAATATATTATGCTTTGTCAAATCAATTTCATAAATAATGCAAATTTTTATTTATGTACCGATATATGAAAAGATTAACATTCCACTTTAATATACTATAATTTTTAATATCATCTTAGGTTTTTATGTGATAAATTCTGTATTTCCGGCATGAAAATGTGGTGCATTTAGTAGACTACAAAACCGGTAGCCTGGTAATTATTTAGAAAATGGAAAAGACAGAACCCAATGATACAAGAAAATGTAGAAAAGTAAACAAAATAGAACAATAATAAATTTAATACATTATTAACGAAAGTAAAAGAGATAAAAAAGAGATTGCTTGATTTCCTCACAAAAATTCATCATAAAAGGTGTATCAGAGACCATTCCGTTTAAAAACGATGTTATTCCAAATAACTAAACTATTACTAATAGTACATTGTTTACCGGGTAGGAAAAGCTTAACATTCCTGGACGACTGTGAAGATTGCTAAGTCGAGGCGCAAGCCGAGACTTAGCAACACAGAGTCCAGGAATGTGGCTTTTCCTACGAGGTAAACATACTATTTTTCCGCAAATCGTTTAAAATTCGACAGATATTGATTGATTTAAAAAAAACGCGATAATTTTATTCCCAAATAAATAGTGCTTTGAAATTCCTAATAAAATTACTTGTCTTACTATGGAAACGTATTGAGGTTGAATTGTCAAACTTGACGCTTATAAATTTAATTGCTGGTGTTAATTTTATCGAAAGTAAAATGATAAGTGATGATGAAATTTCCATTCCTGGGACTCCTCCAGAGCTGGTTGAGGCAGTGAATACTGCTTCATTAGAATTATTGCCAAAGAAATCGAGAGAAAAGTACGAAAATGCATACAGACGTTTCATGGATTATCGCATGAGTAAAAATACGAGTTCTTTCTCAGAAAATGTTGTAATGGCATACTTCCTAGACCTTTGTTTAAAGATGAAATCTTCAACATTATGGGCCAATTATTCAATGCTGAAGTTAACCCTTGCACTTAAACAATCATTTATGTAGAACACTAACAACTGTACGGAAATATCATTTCCTTACAGTAAGGAAATGACATTTCCTTACAGTAAGGAAGTCCTGAATTTTTCTTCAAGAAATTTTGACAGGAATGTCAAAATTTCCTGGCGATTTGCGGAAAAATAGTTTTTTATCCAAATTATGTTACAAAAACATTGTAAAAATAATTTTAGTTTGATCTTTTTTCTTGTATACAAAAGAATGGAAACCGAGAGAGAAATAGTTAAATTTTATCGCACGAATGATTGGTTAGTTTGTGACTCTTTCTGGGAATAAGCTTCAGAATCTAGATATACTTTTTAGCATAACGTATGTTAGAAGATTCAGGATTAGATAGAAGTCATAAAAGCAAAAAACCACAGGTGTTGAAATGTGACAAAGAACAGGTTAGCGTAGGATCAATAAAAAATATAAATCAAAAAGTAATAGAACGAGCAAAACTGATTGAGACGATGTGCTCAATCTAGAGGTATTCTGTAAGTCGAAATCGATGCTATAAGGGTACATTTTTAAGTTATAGTAAAAAAACTGTAACATTTTATTTAATTTGTTATTAAAAAACAGTTTGAAAAATGACTGATTTTTAGCCTATAAACAATAATAATAACTTAACATTTTTTTATGCCTCATACTTATTAGTAGTCTAAATGAAAAGCTAGCGAAAAAGCACGGAAAGCTAGTAAATAAGATAGCATTTAACATTGAGTATTGAACAAATTATAACTTTTTTTTTTATTAACACCTGCGCGGTGTTTGTATACTGCTATCTGGTCACAAATGACCAATTATCAGTTATTTTCTGACCTAACATAATAACAGCAAATACTTAAATCTAAGGGCTTACCCTATGGCTTACTCTTATTTTATCTATTAACTAATGCACTACAACTAGCATGCAATAACTTCACAGCACTATACTCTGCTTTTTACACTAAACTGTTACACATTTACACTAGCTCAAATGGTTTTGTCCTTATGAGTCTTCTCTTTAGTTCAGTGTTGTCAAGAAGCTGGATTGCCTCGACATTCACATGACTATGCAGCCTCTGCTCGTGACTTGCTGCTGTTCTCTTGATTATTTCGATCACAGTTTCCATACCCAGGTCCTGGTGGAGGTTGCTGTTACGGATATACCAAGGAGCATCAACAATGTTTCTCAGTACTTTATTTTGAAATCTCTGGATAATAAGTAGATTACTAGCTTTGGTACAGCCCCAGAGTTGGCACCCATATACCCATACTGGCCTCAGTACTTGCTTGTAGATGGATAATTTATTATGAATTGACAATTTTGAATTTTTTCCAATCAGCCAATACAATTTCTTATATCTAATATCAAGCTCCCCTCTTTTCTTTTTGACATGGACTTTCCAGCGCAGCTTCGCGTCTAGGGTGATGCCCAAGTATTTTGCTGATGTTGCATAAGGAATTCGGGTATCATTTATTCTAACTGGGAAATTTTCTATTTTTTTATTTGTAAAGTTAATGTGTGCAGATTTAGTCTCATTTAATTTTATTCGCCATTTTCTGGTCCAGTTATGTATTTTATTTACTGATAGTTGCAATTTATCAGTCGCTTCTTCACTAGTGTCTCCTATCGCTAGTATGGCTGTATCATCCGCGAAGGTGGCAATAGTATTTTGTTCTAGCTCTGGAATGTCACACGTATACAATAGGTACAGGACCGGACCTAAGACACTTCCTTGTGGCACGCCAGCTTTGATCTCCCTTAAGTCGGTGTACACTTCTTCTTGTTTTACTCTGAAATATCTATTCGCAATGTATGATTTCAAGATTTCTGAATACTGTTTAGGCATGAACGTTCTTAGTTTATAGTTTAAACCGTCATGCCAGACTTTATCAAACGCCTGTGCTACATCCAAGAAGATTGTAGAGCAGACTTTATTTTCTTCTAATGTTTTTTCTATTATATTCGTTATTCTGTGAACTTGATCTATAGTGGAATGTTGATTTCTGAAACCAAATTGATGATTTGGTATAAGATTTTTTCTTTCTATTATTGGTTTTAATCTTTTTAATAGAAGTTTTTCAAATAGTTTTGACATCACCGGAAGGAGGGATATTGGTCGATAGGATGTCACTTCATTAGGAGATTTACCTGGTTTGGCGATCATAATTACTTCGGCTACTTTCCAGAGTCTGGGAACATATCTCAATCTAAAAGCAGCATTTATTAGGTGTGTCAGCTTAACTATGGCTTTTCTTGGTAGATTTTTTAATAATTCTCCTGTTATGAGATCATATCCTGGAGCTTTCTTAGGATTTATATTCTCTTTTATCTCTGTTGATACTTCTCTAAGTGATGTCAATGTTATTCTTTCGTCAGTTTGGAATGGTTCTTCCCATCTCAGTTCTTCACTATCATTGTCGTTGGGTTTGAACGTGCTTTCTAAATGATCTGCAAATCGTTCTGCTTTCTGTTCATTACTTCTAGCCCAGTTGCCGTTTTCCAACTTGATAGGAGGGGAATGAATAATTGGTCTCTTCAATCTTTTTGTTGCCTTCCATAAAGAATAATCTGTGTTCTGGTCAGCTGTTAAATTACTTAAAAAATAATTAATTGTTGAATTTTTTATATTCTGTATCTCCCTTTTTAGTTTTTGTGTAGCATTATTTAGACTAGTTTTGTCTCGTGGAGCTCTGTATTGCTGCCATTTTTTTCTTAACTTCCTTTTTTCTACTATGAGTTCTCTGATTTCTTTTGGATAGTTGTTCCCTTTTGTTCTAGAAGTTATTGTGGGAGTATTTTCCCAAGCTGACTGTTGGATATTTTTTATAAAAACTTCTAATTCGTCATCGAGTTGCCTCGTGTTTCTTAATGGAACAGCAAGATTAATTTTGTGTTCAAGGTTTATTTTGAAGCTCTCCCAGTCAGTTTTTTTATTAGTCAATATTGGATTGAACTCTTTTTTAATCACTGTATCACTCATAGTTAGAATTATCGGTGAGTGATCAGAGTTCATGTCCCAGCCGTCATTGATATCCAGATAGTTGGCTGAGATATTTTTGTAAATAAAGAAATCTATCAGGTCTGGAATTTTGTTCCTATCGGTAGGCCAGTATGTTGGTCTACCAGTAGAGATTACTTCACCCTTTTGTTCCTTAACAGCTGACAATAGTTCTTTTCCTTTAGTTGTAGTTAGCCTAGAGCCCCAGTGGGTATTTTTTGCATTAAAGTCGCCACCGATGATGTACCTTTTTCCTAAAGTGTTCATAAACTCTTTATATTGCTCTCTTTTAATGGAGTGTCTAGGAGGACAATATATTGAACTTATATTTAAGGTATGTGTTTTTATCTTCACACAGACTGTTGTAGCTTGTATGTGCTCAGTTGCATATTTTAATTCCTCATGATGCAAGATGTTATCTTTAATTATAATAGCGCTTCCTTCTTTAGCTGCATTATCTGGGTGTACAGTAGAATATACTCTATACCTCCTAAATTTAACATATGACTGTTTAGTGAAGTGTGTTTCAGAAACGAGACACAGATCAATTTTCTCAATATCTAGTACTGCTTGCAACTCGATCGGATGCTGTAACAGTCCATTTGCGTTCCACGCCATTATTCGGAGGTCTTTAGTAGCCATTTCTGATTTTCGGAATAGCTCCTTTAGCACTATGCTCTAGTCGGGTAACTCTGATATCGATTTGAGTTATTTTGTCATCAATCTTGGTGAGCTTTTCCAATATCATTTTTAATGTAATATCAGTTTCTTTTTCTTGTTGCGATGATGCATGTCTCCTTGCATTCTCTGTTACATCGCTGTAACTTCTATTTTCACTGACCTCTGCCGTTTTAGTTTTTTGCTTTCAATAACTCTATGGGGTGATTTTATAACATTGTTTTTGTTTGTTCTCTCGTTTCTTATTGTTTGTAATTTTTTAGCTACATAACATCCGCGGTAGTTTGCAGGATGGTTTTCTCCACAATGAACACATTTTGGTTTATCTTCTGGTGGTTTTTGGCAATCTTTAGTAAGGTGTTTACCAATACATTTTACACATCTTGGCTCCTTTTTACAGTATTTCCACGTTACGAAGTACTTACTATTTCGTAAACAGGTTACGAAGTTTTCAGACTTAATCTCCGGAATTACTAACAGTGAAGGAAGTGAAAAGCATAGGCCAGATCGGCAACAGCCAAATTCACAAAAATTTGGAAGAACACTCACATCACAAAAAACACAAAATTACGCCTTGTTCGAGCATTGGTATTTCCTACTGCCACCTGTGCTTCAGAAACTTGGGACATTAAAAAAGCCGATTTAAAGCGTATAATGGCATTGTAGTTTTTCCTTTTCTTAAGGTCAATTCTGTTTATTTGGCTTATTTTACTCAATCTGTCACGTCGGCATGACGTCTATCTTGGCGGCTATGTGCGTAGATAATTTTTTGTGAAAACTGTTTTTTTAGTTTTGCTTTTATTGTAATGTTTTTTGACATTTTTGTAGTTAAAATAACAACTAAAACCGTAAAGTTGATTCAGATTGCGGTGTTTTAAAAAAATGAGTGAACCCGTAAATACTTTTTCATGCCTATTTGCCTGTGTGCCTAATTTTCAATGAAGCTGTAACAATATTTAAGGAATTTAACCACTACCGACACTTCACGGTAAAACAACAATGTTACTTACCTACGAAGCTCTTATCTTCTACTGAAAGCAGGAGCTCTATTTAAAAAACTGTCAGGTCAGCAAAATATTTTTTAAAAACAAAGTTGTTCTCCAAAACAAACTATACGTGCCAGTTACTTTGTAGCATATAATATTATAAAAAGTAACAAAGTTGTCTGTTGGTTAAATTGTAGAGACTTGTATGCTGCAAGTATGTTATTTATTGTGTCCTGACAAAAAGAAAGACGTTGAGACAGTAAGTTTGTTCTGACAAAAAATTCTAGGATTGAAGTAATCTATAGTCATTTTATCTCACAACTGAAGTCAAAGATAAGAGAGTTTAAATTCTGTTCTTTTGCGTTAGATGAAAGTACAGACATAACTAACACGTTCCAGTTATTTATATTTATAAGAGGTATGAATGAAAACTCTTGTCTTTCTGAAGAGTCAGATTGTATACGTCCAATGAAGGGATCAACAAAATTACCTGTAAGAGATATTTGTAACATTTGTAAATATTAATGAAGCCCCAAATATGACAGGGACAAACTCTGCTTTCCCATGCATGTTTAAGGGATCATTTCCTTGGATCGAAGTAATATTTCTTTATCGTATCATACATCAACAAGCTCTGGTTAATCTGTTCAAGACATGAAACATGTGCTTGATGTTGATATTAAGATTTTTATTCGTTCACAAGATCTTGATCATGGACAATTTTAATAGTTTCCTGATTCATGGCAGTCTGAATAGTTCGATGTACTTTACTACAATAAAGTAAGCTATTTTATGGTTTTCGGACATTGCATTTTTTACAGATCTTCTTAGTCACATCAATAAATTACCCCTATAACAAACCCTTAACACCAGGAAAGAAATTAATTATTCCATGATATTTGGGGTCATATTAGGGCTTTTAAATTATAATTGAGTCTATTTTCTAAACACCTAGTCAAGAAAGATCTTAATCATTTTTCAAAACCAAAAACCAGTACAGATATTACAATCTTAAGAACTATTAGAAAAGCGTAAAATGTCTATGACGAGTTTGAGTAAAGATTCCAGGACTTCAAAGTTATCTAACAGGACCTGAACATTTTCAGCATGCGGTCTAATAAGGAATGTGAATCAGTAAAACAAGAATTGCATCTGGAACTTAGTAAGTTGTAATGAAACACTAAATTGAAGCAACTATTTTTTAATGCTTCTAAAACTGACTTCTAGAAGGCCCTGCCAAAATCAAGTTTCCCAAACCTGAAATCTCATGTTCAGAAGATAATTGCGATATTTGCATCTTCCTATGCGAAAAGGTGTTTTCTACTTTGACGCTTGGCAAAAACAGCATTAGAAACCAATTGACTGACCAGCACTTAGCTTTACTCCTGTAAATCAGCTGAAACCAGTTTCTGCCAGATTATTAACAATTTTTAGGAGAAACTGTAAGTCTCAGATTCATATGTGACATACAACTTCAAAATCTGCTAAAGAATAATCTATTTATGTAATGTATTTTCGATGTTTTTAACCATTTTTACACATAAGATACGTGTGATGTAAAATTAAAATATAAAGTTCATCACTAATAAAAACTTGTTATTAATTTAGCCCGCTTGGAGAATGTTTTTATTTTATGTGGCCCTTTGGTTCAATAGATTACCCTTGTCTGGTTTAGTGCATGTCAAAATATATTTAAAATAGTTATACCTATGTGATTTATAATTTAAATTTTTTACTCAATTAAGTTTTTTTAATTTTTTTTTAATTATTAATAAGTTATTAATTCAAAGTGCGAAAGGGACAAGTCCTGTCCGAACTCGGAAACCCAGAGGCTGGAGTACCACAAGGAGCGGTACTGTCACCTCTATTGTACACAATATAGAACAGGGATAGCGGCCAAACATAAAAATATAGACATAGCGGTAAATAATCTACAAACAGCATTAGACGACATAGCACCAGCAACCAAAACAACAAGTGACTGTGCAAAACAACCCCATCGAGTGCAAAAGCGAAGCGAAATACCTCGGAGTAATTATGGACAAAGGCTTAACGTTCAGTAAACACGTAGACGCCACAGTATAAAAAGCAAACATGGCCAAAGAGGCCTAGCAGAAAGGAAAAGTAAACTAAGAATAAAAATAAAGTTAAGACTTATAGAATAAATCTTCCTATAGTAACATATGCATCTCTCGCATGGGGGCACATATGCAATACAAACAAAAAGAAAATACAAGCGGCACAAAAAAGCAGCCAACGTACTACAAGATACATCGCAGAAAGATTCCTCTTTAGAGAATTGTAGCAAATCAGAGTGACTCAAATCATGAAAGCTAAGGCAAGAACGAAGTTCGTAGAGATCGAGAACCATTCAAGTCACATAATGCAAGAGATGATGAGGTATAACGGTTTCCACAGATGGAAGCAGAAAAGACATATACTAGAAAGACATATACTAAATTGAAAGAAAACTATACTAGAAAGAAAATAACAAAACATCAAAGAGCAAACTTACAAAAATAACATAGCAGAACACTAGAAGACAGTTCCTAGCTCAAAAAACTCGTGGACAACCGCAGAGTTGCTTTAATTGGAGAAACTCTACATTGTCATATATTTGCATATATTTTTCAATATTATATTATAGACATTGTACTAATTAAGATTTTTATGTTTCAGGCAACCTACAAAAAAAATATTTTTAAAATACAAAAAATTTAAACCGTTTAAATCGTTCACCAAAAAAATTTAAACTAACAAAAACCGACGCAAGCCAACAAAAAAAATGAACAAAAACTTCAAAACCCGGGCACGTAGGGCCCAACCTCTTGAGAAAAAGTCTCCGAACTGGACCTAGCTCAGAGCGGAGTCTTGAGAGGCCTAAGTAAGCAATTTTTAGTTCGCAGATAATTCGCATTAAGATAACAGGATCATAGCGACAATGCGCTGTCCTGAGTTTAATTTCGGTTAGGAAACCATGTTGTACTTCTATTACCCAGGACTCCCACATGAAGAGCATTTAGCTGATATTTGTGCCCCTATCGAGCATCAGAGTGCTATAGGGGAGAATGGAATGGAGCGCGGTGGAGTGACTCCTGTTTTTAGTTGAGTTAATACACCTCTCTCCAATGAATTGTTACACCCGAACGTAATTCTTAGGGGTGAACATGTCTCACAGGCTAAGTTTGATTAAATTTTTTGCTGGCTTGCAGTGTTTTGTTGGACCAAGATAAATTTATTTACCAAGAGCCAAGACGCTAGAACTTTTCCTTTAAGGAAAACAAAGTTTAAGAAATAAGCAGCCATCTCTTCACCCCAAACTCAATACGGTTTTTCTTACAATTATTTTTATTTAGTGTATGGGAATATATTGTAATATAAAACATTTTAAAAATAAAAAGTTTGTGGAATTTAATATTACATATTGCGTTGGACCGAAGAAAGGAATTTCTTACAGTAACAGGCACTTCTGTACCTAGTTTCAAGACTCTATAGCTTGCTTATCAAGAAAAAGAAACGACATAAAAATATGGGAACAAGGCGCAAATACAATAGCTCTGAGTCTGCTATCACAAATTCAATATAGCAAAGAAAATAGGACAGTAAAAAAATTAAAATAAAGTAAAGAACAAGAAAAGTGAAATAATGATAATGAGCAATAAAATGGATATTGGATTATGGTGATTTCTTAATAAAATTAATTGACAGTCGCTTAAAAAGTAATACCAAAAAAATTATACTATGCCATAAATAAAACTTCAGGACAAAGGAAATAAACCTGAAGATTAAAGAGAGAGTTTACTAGGCAATAGTACTACCTACTATAATATATGCTAGCCAAAAAACATTAAATAATTATATATTATTTAATACATAATTAGAAGACTAACTGAAAAACGGAGTATAATTAACAAAAAAGTAAAGTGGCAAACGCTTAAAATATATAAAAAATAAGGCAAGCCAAGAAAAACTGGAAAAGAGAAATAAATTTAATATGAAACATGAAATTTAATTTAGATAGGATCTAAAAGATATCAAATACGATAATGGGTAGAAAGATATACGGGAAAAAAGAATATTTGAAAATCTAGGGGCTGGAAGGGCTCTTGCTGGACGTATTAAGATTAACATAATGTATATATAAGCAAAACAACTACCTTATTACAAAATGTATTGCAAATAATAATTTCAATTAGTATAACGTATTATTAAACGATATTTACAAACATACAAATTTTGATTATAAATACCTTTCATCGTCACTTTCCATTATGCCCATCATTATTACGTTAATAACACACGACTACCGTTGAACTTGATATTAAACACTAGCTTGGCACGCAATCTAACATAGACTGAATAATGAAGGCGAAACTGTTAATTTATGTATGGATGGATGTAAATTTCAACAATGATAAGATTTAAAAAAACATGAATGAGTATTATTTTGTTATCCTATCTTTTGTTGTCAAAACGGTTTTTTATTATATTTGGTTTTAAATGTCGTAATTAAATCCAAAGATACTAACCGTAAAATAATGTTTAACATTCGTTATAGAGAGAAGTGTATTGTTATAAAAATTTTATTGTTATACGGAGTGAGTTTTAAATGCGACATTAATTAATCGATAATTTTTGTATGGAACAGAGTATCCAAAAAACACTGATATTCTGCAGGCTTGGAAAATATGCCAAATTCTACAGAGTAATTAATACCTACATGATAAATCAAACATATAATTTTTTAAACAGGACACCCTGTATACTTTGTCATATTTAGATTCCTCTCATAAACCCTGTTCTTACATTTACGGTCATTTTTATTTTGATATCACTATGAAATAAACACCCAGTATATAAAGAAGGAATACATAGATAATTTTTTATTTTACATACTTGTTTACAAAGGTAAACAATGTTCAAGTTTAACAGAAATCTTCGACAAATATACAGGGTGAATGAACTACAAAAAAAAATATAAAGAAAAAATACATACAAAGATTTTCTCATATTGTTTAAATGTACAAACCCTATATTTTTGCTGACTGTAAGTCCTACCCATATGCTTTGGATATGGGAAAAATCTACTGTTCAGTCTGTGGCAAAATTGTAAGTATCTAATATTTTCTATTAAATATCTAATATTTCATACATACAGGGTTTTTCCAAATGACACTTACAACGTTTGACTGTAGATACTTCTCGAAAAATTGAACAAAACGATATAGTTAATGAGGGGTCAAACTTATTTACTTTTCGAGATACAGGGTGTTAAAATTAAAAAAAAATTAAATTCTTTTAGTTAATAACAACAATAACTTTAAAACCAATAAACGTATTTACTTGAAATTTAGTACTCGTAGGTTGTTTTTAAATGAAAAATAGCTTCCTTTAGTGAGAAAAAATTGTCCATGGTACAATACAATGGTGTGTATTTAGAAAAATTTTTCACCTTTATTTTTTTTTATGAAGTCAGCTATTCTAAAACACAATTATTTTTATTGTAATTGAATTAACAAAAAAAAAACTTTTGTTGAATTTTAAAATAAGTTATATGATGTACTAATGGTTAGTAACAAAAACTAATTTGTGGATTAATACTGCATTTAAAACACTTAGCGAGTGTTTTTTTTTTCCAAACCAGTTATTTGATTAACCAAAAACACCTTGTATATTTTTATATTTTAAAGGTTGGGTTAAAATAAAGGTTTTTATTTTTATTTATAGATAGCATGTGAGAAGAAATTTCAGATAGACCAACATGTGAGAACTGCTTCACACATTGCAAAAAAAGAAAAATCGGAGGAAAACATCAAACTTCAATGGCTAAATGTTTCCAATCTACTTCAAAAAAATTAGATGAGCAAGAAACTTTTAATGAAGACTTGTGTCGCGCATTAGTGTCTGCAAACATACCGCTTTCAAAATTAGCATATGTAAATTTTAGTTCGTTTCTAAAAAAATATTGCAAACTTAATGTTCCAAGTGAGTTCCGGTCTCTAAGAAGAAATAATGTGAACGGGCTATACTCGTCGGTGTTAATTAATATTAAGGAAGAAATTGCAGATAATTATTTTTACATATCTGTAGACGAAACCACTGATTCCTCAGGAAAGTATATTGCTCATTTATTGATTGGTGTTCTTAAAGAAGATACCTTACCAAAATCTCATCTTATTTCATGGCCAGTAACTTGAGAAAACAAATGCTTTAACAATTTCGCGTTTTATACAAGAAACATTAGCAACTTTTTTTCTTCCGACAACTATTCCTTCTAATAAATTACTGCTTATTTTATCGGATGCTGCTCCTTATATGGTGAAAGCAGGACAAAATTTAAAAATATTTTTCCCAGATTTAATACATGTTACTTGTGTAGCGAATGGATTAAACAGAGTTGCAGAGGAAATACGAAAAAGTTTGCTCTTGTAAATACCATGATATCCAGTGTCAAAAAAGTATTTCTTAAATCTCCTATAAGAATTCAACTTTATAAAGAAATGCTACCTAACATTCCTCTTCCACCACAACCTATTTTAACGCGATGGGGAACATGGTTAGAAGCAGCTAATTTTTATGCAGATCATTTTGTTAAAATAAAGAACATAATTGATACGTTAACAAATGAAAGTTCCCAATCTCTTTTGGATTCTAAACAAACTATTCAGAGTAACTTGCTTCAACAAGAACTTTCATTTATAAAATCAAATTTTAGTTTTGTTCAAAAAACAATTACTCAGTTAGAATCACCAAAACTGTCATTGTTCGAAAGTACAGCATTAATAAAAGAATTTGCGTCATGTTGTCGGAACGTTAGAGGTAATATTGGAAAAGATATTTTTAAAAAATTTGAAGCTATTATGGAAAAAAATAAAGGTTACCATATTCTTTCTGAAGTAGTCAGTGTTCTAGCTGGAAATATTTCGGAAACAATTAATTTAGAACCAAATGTTTTGGTTAGTTTGAAAAATGCTCCCGTTACATTCAGTTGATGTTGAACGAAGTTTTTCCATATATAAATATATGTACTCAGACAGAAGCCACAAGTTTTTGTTAGAAAATTTTGAACACCACTTGGTCATTTATTGTTACCATAATTCTAAATAAGTTTATTCATACTTAAAAATGATGTAGTTACTTAAAATAAATGTAAATCTTAATGAATAGTAGGAAATATGTAGTTATGTACACTTTTTTTTTAAATAAAATTGTTACTATTTTACGATTTTTTTATTTATTTATATGCATATTTTGTAAAATATTTGCATATTTTAGGGTAAACACGTGCATATTTATGCGCATATTTTCTACATCTTTATTTGCATATTTGCCGAAGTCTAGTCATAAGTATCGGTTCCAAATTTATTTATTGTAAAGCTCTAGGCAGTGTTGATTTGATAAGTTAAATCATTGTTTTTTTATTACCAACTAAATTTTCATTTTGTAATTCATAGTTTAAGACAAGACGGATTCACACTTGAGAGACTGAGCTAGGCGAAGAATAGGCGATAAGCTCCCATGGTTGATTGAGGCATTATTTTATAATAGTATTTCAATTCTCTTTGGTAGTCTTATCGTTACAATGAAAAAGTCAATCAGGTTAGAGATTTTATTCTGATCCGTTGGCCAATAGCTTGGGTTTCCAGTCGATACTACTTTACAGTTCAATTATTTGCAGACTTTTGCGAGCTCTCTTTATTTAGTGGTGGTTAATCTTGATCCCAATTTAGTATATTTCGCATTGTAATAACCTCAAGGATTGATCTCAATATGTCCACCTTCCAGGAGGAACAAGAAGTAGTAGGATTTCCTGACTGAAAAATCTGCGTAGGTGGTTCAACACAACAACCACAAATATTTTCAGAACAGCAGTGTGCAAAATACAGATTTTCATGATGGTCGCCAACATCCGAAACGGATAGGCGCTCCAAAAAGAATCACCTCCGATGATGAATGTGTACAAATCGAACTGTATTTTATGTTTTGGTGGGCAATACATAGCTGGTACTACTAGGTTATAGGCCTTAGTTTTGATTTTTATAGCCGTGGCTTGTATTTCTTCTGTTTGTCATCTCATTTCCTGATGATGTTATGTGCTCTGTTTTATAATTATTGCGCTTCCTCTTTTGGCTATATTTTCTGGGTGGATAGTATGGTATACCTGACATCCTTTAAACTTGACGTATGAGTGTTTAGTGAAGTGTTTAGGCGATAAGGTATATATCAATCTTCTCTATAGTCTGTGAAGTAACAAAAATCTGTGTGTAATGTGATGAATCCAATCAAGGTGACTTTACACTTATTCCAAAAACACTCGCATATTAGTTGACAATTAGAGTGTCTTTAAGCTCCAATTGATAACTATTGGACAGACAACAGTGGGACAGAACACACAACCAACCGCTTAATTCTAAAAGAGCTTAATATAAAAAATATGCTGTTAAAAAAAGTAAACTGCGCATTCCTAAATAACTTCGGCCACATAGTCGCAAGAATTGGGACTAAGGTACTACTACTATGTAACAGCAACTACTGGTAGTAGAAGGAAAAATTTTAGGCGGAAGATTACGAGATAGATCTTTAACACAGTGGGCAGACCAAGTATAGACTTTGGTGGGAAAATCCGTACATGAAGCCGTCTATCAAGGTACAGTATCGCATTCAGTGGAGATTATCATCATCATCATCATCCAGCCTCTATTTATCACGTCCACTGCTGGACATAGGCCTCCCTTAAACTCCTCCATTCCTCACGATTTTGTGCTCTTTGTTGCCAATTTTTAGTGATACGCCTGATGTCGTCGGCCCAACGTGTAGGTGGTCTTCCTCTACTGCGTTTGTCTGCTCTTGGCCTCCAATTTGTAATTTTGCTCGTCCATCGTGAATCGTGCATTCTCGCTACATGGCCTGCCCAGTTCCATTTTAGTTCCGCTATGCGTTCCACAACATCAGTAATACTCGTCCTTCTTCGCAGATCTTTGTTTCTTATTCGGTCCCTCAACGTCACTCCCAGCATAGACCGTTCCATTCGTCTCCTGTCCACATTCCATTCTCACGTCGTGCACTGTCTCAATTTCGAATCCGTCTGCAGGTAGTCAACTAACATGAAACCCTCACAAGCGCCCTGACATGGCAATCCACATTTAAATTGAATGTAATATTCTAGTCAGTGGTCTACGGATAAAGCCTGGTTAATTCCTAGCTTATTTAGCTATATTCGGAATATGAAAATAATAGAAATATGATTGTTTTAATCGAAGTGTATTTAAAAAGACGAAAATCTTGAATTAAAAACCTTAAGTAACATATTTAGACTCCATTCCACGAATATACGACTGTTTTAAATTCGGTTTAAGGTATCGATTTAAATGGTCCAATGTGCAGGATTGTACAATAGTAAATTCTCCCCATTTTTAAAATACTATTATAACAGAGATAAACCTTAGATTTATGGACCTAGATTTAGATTTAAATTTAAATAGAAGATTAAATAGATTTAAATATGAAGTCATGATATAAATATAGAGTTGATAGTTTTTAGAGCAGGTGAAATTCAGATATTGAAGTATATAATAATTAATTAAAAAAGTTAAATTAAAAAATTAATTAAGTTAATTAAAAGAACCAAAAAGCTTTCTTATTCTCTTATTCTCCTAATCTCCTAAAACTATCATTAACCATTAGATCCACAGCCATAATCACTGTTGTCGCTCTCCTCATTCGGATGGTAAATTATAACAGGATTAACTTCTTCGATGCGACCTTCACGGATCCACCATTCTTCAATTAAATCTTCACATTTTTTTTACACTTTTTTCCCAAATTTCAGGAGTGGCATATTCAATGCTTGTTGCAATGTTTCCACGATTTCCTCGTCACTGTTACTCTTGTATCCAATATGGTTATCATATTATGTTTTGCATATCCATTAAATATATTCAATTAGATTGAATTGGCAATGATAGGGCGGTAGTCTTAACACACGATGTCCAAAGCTATGTATAATTTCGTCATATATATATATATATATATATATATATATATATATATATATATATATATATATATCGGAAAAAGGAGTACGACCGTCAATCCAATATATATAAGGATCACTCAGACGAGTGGTGGGTTCTTATTTCTTATTTCACCGAAAGCCAATCCAAATGTCTGATAAACATATTTGACTTCATAGACATCATTGTATTTATTTGTAGGAGCGTTTGAGTAAAAATTCTTGTTATTTTCGGATTAAATTTCGCAAAAAATTTCGCGTCTATCTGAACATATATTAACTGAAATAATTTTAGTTGAGATGTCATACTAACAGTAGATCTTTTTATTGGAATAATGATTAGACCAATTTACTTTCATACTTCTACTTGCACAGTAAAATATTCGTTGTCGTAATTATCCAAAACAGCCGTATAGTCGTAGAATAACCTATAAAGATTAGATACTAATGTAAAATATTATAAAACAACAACTGACAACCATTGTTCAATTATTGCCTCTTAAAACATTAACTGGGATTGTACATTTCTTACAGTTTGATACATTTTTTATGCATGATATACATAATTATGTTAAATTGTCTGTGAAAATGCAGATAATCATCTAAATTTATCAGAGAAACCAATTTCGTAACAACTTCGTATAAATGTATTAAAAATCTGGTTTAAACTGGTATAATTAGCTATAAAAATTTCCGTCAACTAACCGCATTTTTTTAATTTGCAATTACTGTATAAATATTTCTTAACAATAGTTTCAGCTGCTTTTATTTATTGGGTTAGTAATTATGTTAAAATATCATTAACAGATAGTTAAAAATATAATTATCATAAAATTAAATGGAACGACCAAATTATTATAAGAATAACTTGTAACCTCCAATGAAGTGTGAAAAAAATGAAATAAAAAATGTAAGAAATCTAGATTTTTGAAAAAATAAAATTTTCACAGTCACAGATCGAAAATTGAATTTATTTCGGGGTTTGACTACGACCGTAAGTCAGACGTAGAAGCCGAGTCTGGTTAAAAAAAAAAAAAGGTCGAAAAATTTTTCGCAGATATCTGAAGCTTTTAAGCCATATGTGGGGGTTACTAGATGACAAATAGATGAAAAAGTACTCGTATTTTTATATTGCGTTTTTGTTTTTATTGTTTTAATTACTGTTTGTTTTTAAACAATAACTTATGGTCACAATTTGATTTTTTGTATAATTTTTTTATATCAAGATTATTTTCCCGTTTTTTTTTAATAACAATTGATAAATAATTTACGGAGATATTTGCAAAAAGCAGTTTTTTTGCGCTAATTTATAAATTTTATAATTTTTTTTATTAACAAAATATACAAACTATTGAACTTGCTGTATTAATGATGCTAGACATATAGGATTTTTAAGACTTAAACTATCTCAGAAGTTAAATGCATATTGCGTTTTCATTGAAATTATTAACATTCAAATAGGAATGAAGTTAGGGTCTATTTAGTATTTAGTGATTAGACTTGTTCTAGGACTTTCCGCCATTCTGTTTCTTGCTTTGTTTTTACAGTTGGTAATCTTAAGTGTTTTCAGAGATTGTTCCACTTGTTCCATGTATCTAAGTTTGAGTATTCCCTTTGACCTTCTCCCTACTGATGTTTGCCTCATTATATGTTTTGGCGTTTCCGTCTCCAACATCCGTTCAACATGGCCCATCCAGCGCAGACGTCCGATTTTTATGGACGTTATGATCTCGGTTCATTGTATGCTGTGTATAGTTCAAAGTTAAATCTTTTGCGCCATATGTAATTTCCCTTTACCCCCTTAGATATGTGTCTAAAGATTTTTCGTTCAAATGTACCTAATAGGTTCTCATCGCTTTTCGACAGTGTTTGTCTTTGATCCATATACAAGAACCGGTTTTATCAGGGTATATTTTGCATTTGGTTTTTCTTGTGATGTTGTTAGATCTTAAATGTTTAATTAGTCCATTATATGTTTTATTAGCGATATGTATTCTTCTCTTAACTTCTTCACTGATATTGTTATCTGTGGTAACTAGTGAACCTAGATATGTAAAACTTTTCACGCTTTCGATGTTATAGTCTCCTATTGTCAGATTCTGTAGATTTCTTTGTCCTGTCGATTTACTGACCTTTATGTATTTGATTTTTATTTTGTTAATGTTTAGGCCACTGTTTTGTGCCGCTCTTTCTATCGCTTTAAGTGCTTCTATCATCTCTCTGTCGCTTCTAGCTATAATATCAACATCTTCTCCAAATACCAATATTTGTACACTACTTGTTATTATTGTTCCTCTGGTGTTGAATTTTGACTACCTAATTATTTTCTCTAATGTGATGTTGAAGATAATACAGAGCATCTCCCTGTCGTAGGCCCGTTCTCACATGGATTGTGTCTGTTAGTTGGTTTCTACGAACTAACAGATACAATCTGTTTGACTTTCAATCTATTTATTTTACTTTTACAATAAGTAATGTTAGACAAAACAGCTTTTAAAATTTATTCAATTATCATCACCGTCTTAGAAGTAGAATTTTTAACATCATTACATATATCAGCTGATAAAACTTGGCCAAAATGATATGGCAGAATGCTATTCAAAAATTCCTAGCCTACTTAAAAGTGGCTTTTAACTTCTCTTTCTTAATTAAATGGCATAAGGCCTCTCTGCTTGGCTTAAGAGATGATTATTTCTTTTACCTTATTAACAGTGTGTGAAAGATACAAATAGCTAAACTTGCATCCTACTCTGTTACCTGTGGTCTCTATGGATTTCAATTCTAGTATATTGAACCAGTATTACTGGTATATTAATATAACCATATATTAATTGTATATCTAACCAATAGTTTGCAGTCGTGAGTAAACCAGTCCTCGACGAGAAAAAACACATATTCAAACTTGTCAAATATAATGTAGTGATCAGATAATAACAAAGTTTCTTCAGTTTTCGTAATCTTTTTTCTTCTTCTTCTTCTTCGGGTTCCTTCTCCTAGCGGAGGTTGGAAATCATCATCGCTATTCTAACTTTGTTGGCCGCATTTCTGAATAATTCTAATGAGCTGCAGCCGAACCACTCTCTCAAATTTCTTAGCCAGGACATTTTGCGTCGTCCTGGGTTTCTCTTCCCTTGTATCTTCCCTTGCATAATCAACCTCAGTAATACGTACTTCTCACCCCTCATTAAATGTCCCAGATATTGAATCTTTCTAATTTTAACAGTTTTTATGACTTCACATTCTTTCTTCATTCTTTGTAACACCTCTATATTAGTTACTTTTTCAATCCACGATATTTTATGCATTCTCCTGTAGCACCACATCTCAAAGGAGTTTAATTTTTTGATTTCAGACTGCTTTATTGTCCACGCTTCCATGCCATATAGTAAAGTAGAGAAGACGTAACAACGTAGCATTCTTGTGCGAATCTCTAGATTAAGGTTACGGTTGCAAAGTAATTTCTTCAATTTTATGAACGTGTTTCTTGCCATTTCTATTCTAGATCTGATCTCCTTTACTTGATCTCCATCTTCGGTTAGCCACGTTCCTAAATATTTATATGTTTTTACTCTTTCTATCGTTGTATTATTGATGATCAGGTTATTTACATTTTGTGGTTTTTTGAGAATATCATTGATTTCGTTTTCTTGAGATTCATTTGCAGTCCGTAACTTTCACATGCATTGTATACATGTTGTATTATGTACTGTAGATCTTCCATGTCACTTGCAAATATGACAGTATCGTCGGCATATCTAATATTATTAATGCTATTTCCGTTGACATAAATACCTTCCACGATATCCAATAAAGCCTCTTGAAAAATCACTTCACTGTAGACGTTGAATAAGAGTGGTGAAAGGATACACCCTTGTCGAACTCCTCTAAGTATACTTACTTCCTCTGTCAGTTCTCCTTCGACTCTTACTCTTGCTTTCTGGTTTTGATACAGATTCGATATAATTTGTAGATCTCTACTATCAATGTTTTTAGTCTTAAGAATACTTAAAAGCTTCTCATGTTGAACTCTATCAAAAGCTTTCTTGAAATCTATAAAGCAAGCATATATGTCCTGATTCATATCCAGGCATCGTTGTGTCAGAACATGGACTCCAAATAATGCTTCTCTAGTTCCTAGACCCTTTCTGAAACCCATCTGTGAATCACTTATTTCTTGTTCTAATTTCATGTGGATCTTTTTTCTACTTTTCCAAAAACCCAATATTCTGGCAAGCAAATAAGTCTTTGTGATCTTTTTTTGTGGTACGACCCGTATAAGACCCCTTATTCAAAACTAACTATTATCGTTATTCACACAAATAAACAAAAAAACAACAAAACAATCCGAGACCGTCGGCATCGTTACCAAGAGCGGAAGAAAATTGTTCAACAATTGAGATGACTTCTTCAGATGTGGTGTTTTAATATTTGTCAAGAAGAGAACTCTGGCAAACATACGTGCATAATTTGTTATCAGGTTGTACATGTTGGTACACTTGATGCATACTATTAAGGCTGTTTTATCGGTGCACCAAAACCTAGGGACAGTGTTTTCTCTGTTATTTACCCACAAAATGTCTCGAAATTTGGAAACGTTATTTGAAATTATGTTGCCTTCAAAATGAAGGTTTAATTTTTTTTATTTTTTTGAAAATTCGATTGAAAAATTGGATTATACTGTTTAACGTTCTATTATAACCAAACTTTTTACGCCCATCACTTTAAAGAGTTTTTTTTTTGTAATCTGTTAAATTTTTTTTGTAATTTTTTTTCACCTTTCTGTGTCCAGTAATAATGCATAAAAGCGTGTTCCAACTTTGAAAGAAAATTGCTAAATAATACTAAAATCTAATAGTGAAACGTGTTACTTACTCGTCATTGGCGTTTAGTTTCATTGTTATCGCCTTCGTGACGTCAAATCTCATGAACGTACGGTCAGTTATTTCGTGTTAAAACTAATTTGAATGGAGAATAATGCATTTGTTGTCATTAAACTACCCGTCGGCCGGCGCCACTGAGTAAACATGGTCTGGTGTAAGCAGCGTAGAAAAGTACGTGATACGTTCATTTCAAATCGCAGTGTGCTGTAACTGCTAAAACAGCCTTAAAACTTCGAAAGTAAAGGTACATGCGAGCACAGACAAAAAATATAAAAAAAACTCGATTGAAGGTATGTATGCTCAACTAATAATATAAAAACTAAACAAAAATTTCCACCAACTGCGATTGAATATACTGTAACCATACATATTCCCAGCTTTAGTAGAGCCAACAGAGAGGCTCGAAATGTTTTGGGTATGATACAAGGTAAAACAGTTGACGGTTTATACAGAGTAGGGACGACACACGGAACAATACAGTTTTTTTTCCGGGAATTGAATAAAAGAAGGAAAAAATAATTATTATTAATTAAAATTATTCTTCACTTCCAAGATGTGCCCGACGTCCAGCTGTCTACAAGAGAAATCACTTCCAAAAACTAAAAATTTAGGTGATAAAATTCTTTATGAAATGCTACTGAAGTAAAAAATGCTTTTCAAAATTATGTAAATGTTAAAGGTATAAATTCAATAAATTCATGATCATCTCCAGAAACTTGGATGCACTTGAAAACTCAACCATAACACTGAATACTAAATCCATTGAAAAAGTGAGTAAATTTAAATACCTGGGATCGTGGCTTTTTGAAGACTGGGTATCGGACAGGGAAGTAAAATGTCGCATTGTGCAAGCTTTGGTAAAAATCAAGAAGGTACTGACTTGTTCAGAGTTCGATCTTCAACTGAGACTAAGGTTTACTAAGTGCTACGTATGGTCAGTGCTGCTATATGGCGTAGAGAGCTGGACCCTCAAAACGAGGGATATAAACAGATTAGAAGCTTTCGAAATGTGGCTTTATCGCCGTATCCTAAAAATACATGGACAGCGAAAATCACAAATATAGATGTCCTTAAAAGAATAAACCAAGAACGCCAACTTTTCGAAACCATCAAGAAAAGGAAAACGGCGTATCTAGGTCACATCATGCGAAATGAAAAATACCAGTTCCTCCAACTTATAATCCAGGGTAAAATTGAAGGCAAGAGAGGAATGGGACGCAAGAAAATGTCCTGGCTCCGAAACATAAGGCAATGGACAGGGATTAACGACATACAATCTCTGATACATATTGCAAGAAATAGAGAATTAATGGAAAATGTGATCGCTAACATCCATTAGTGGATTTGCATCTGAAGAAGAAGAAGAAAGGTATAATGTATTTTACAGTTCTAAATGTCATAATGCCTCACTATATCAGAATAAAATCTAATTTTTTATTGTGATTACGACAATATAAAAATAATAAAAATAAAAATTAAAAAATAACACTTTTTATTTCGGGGTGTAACTAAGACCATAAGTCAGACTTGACGATTGACTAGTCAAACTTAGGAGTAACGGAGTTTTAAGGTTTGACTATGACATATATATATATATATTATATATATATATATATATATATATATATATATATATATATATAATATATATATATATATATATAGAATCAGTCTACTACAATTACTACAATTTACTTGCTTTGGGAACATACCTACAATTTACTTGTTTTGGGAAGAAAACAACATACAGTTTACATACTGAATACGTCTAAAACAAAGTTACATAAAAATATAAAATGAACTTACATAAATTCTTCCATCATATCAGGATCCATGGTTGATTAAATACAATTAAACAAATTAAAATGGAACTAATGAGATTGCTCGATATAGAATACAAACATTGAATACTAGTGCGAGCCGCGAGTTTATATTTATTACTGTCACTTTTTCTGGTCTTATCACTAAGCTGAAGCTTAGAGGTTTATCGATTTACAAGATAAGAATATACGGAAGGAGAATGTTGCGGCTGAACATCACTTTAAAAAATTCCAAACTCAGGATGTGGATGGACAATACACAATGTGTTCAAAAGATCTGTTTTCGTCTAGGTATGGGATGAGAGACAAAAAATGATATCTGATGACAAATGACAATGACCGAAATAAACAAGATTAACTTGTTAAAATTGCTATACTAATATGCAGCAATAAAAATAAGCTATAATTATATAAAGGAATGTGTAGATCATTTAATTATCTGTCATACCAATAATTTGTACAGTGGTTTTGTTACGTATTTTGACACGTCTTAACCATAAATTCTAAGATTAGCGTTAACCCATTAATGATTGTTTTAATTTTTTTTGGATTTTCGTTTGTTAATTTATTATATAAGGAAACTAAATTCCTGTAGTTTGTTGTATACCATGTATCAGAAAAAAATGTATTTAAAAAATTCCTTCATAAAAGGTAGGATATTAATACAAAAACCCGGAATAGTTTTCGGAATAACTATTCTAGACTCCATTCCACGAATATACGACTGTTTTAAATTCGGATTAAGGTATCGATTTAAATGGTCCAATGTGCAGGATATATTTAAATATGGAGTCATGATATAAATATAGAGTTAATTAGTTTATAAAGCAGATGTAATTCAGATGTTGAAGTATATAATAATTAATTAAAAAATTAATTAAGTTAATTAAAAAAACCAAAAAGCTTACACTAGATCCACAGTCATAATCACTGTTGTCGCTATCCTCATTCGAATGGTAAATTATAACAGGATTAACTTCTTCGATGCGACCTTCACGGATCCACCATTCTTCAATTAAATCTTCACATTTTTTTACACTTTTTTCCCAAATTTCAGGAGTGGCATATTCAATGCTCGTTGCAATGTTTCCACGATTTCCTCGTCCACTGTAACTCTTGTATCCAATATGGTTATCATATTATGTTTTGCATATCCATCAAATATATTCAATTAGATTGATTTGGCAATGATAGGGTGGTAGTCTTAACACACACGTATGTCCAAAGCTATGTATAATTTCGTCATATATATATATATATATATATTATATATAATATATATATATATATAAATATATATATATATATATATATATATATATGTATGTATATATATATATATATGTATATATATATAATATATATAAATATATATAATATATATATACATATATGTTTAATATAATTTTTTGGTTTTTTTGGTTGTATACATATTGGCGTACATATCTATTTCAGCCTTTAGTTTCTTGAGAGCCTAATGATGTTGTATAACTTGTAAATAACGAAACCGGCCTGTCGCCGAGCGCTACAATCTCGCGCATCGACGTGCATCGTCCCTCCTTCTGGAAGTTTTTATAAATTCTATTGGTTAAAAATCGAAAAAAGTTCATATAAAAGTTAAATATACTTTAAATATGGGACATTTTCGATTCAGAAGGAGTAGCCGCAGGGCTCCTCGTTGGAGGACTCTGCAAAAAGTTTAGAAAGACTCTGAAGCTGAGTTTTTTTCTACTTAGAAGTGGTTGTTTTATTCCCTACAAACAAACAATCCTTTGGCATTGTCTTTTTCAAGACAATGCCCCCAATAGAGCGCCCAGCGGTAAGTATAATGTTATTAATACTTATCCCGCTCCGACGATATAACACCCTACTCCCTAATGGCATCTCTACACATCGGCAGACGCATCCGCGGACGACATCTACGTATGCATCTAGAGATGTATAGATAGGATAGTGATCATGTGTTGTTTATATATCACGTCCGCGGATGCATCTGCAACATATCCGATTGTTGTCAGTTTTCTTAGCACAGATCAAAGGGTTTCGGTGCGAATGTCCGACACCTTTCCACACATCGGACCTCTGACTTCTTATTTTCCATTTTTTTATTGATTATATTTCGATGTTCACTCAAGTAGTAGTTGAACGTTCTAAATATAATAGGCATATTTAGCTCCGGCAGGTATGGTCTCAACATCAACATCCATTTTTTTAATGCTCGCGTAGATATTGCGTCTCCCAGGAATCAACACAAACTGAACGATTTACAGATATGTCCAGATGTGTGGTCAACTTGTTAGATACATCTGCAGATATATCCGCAGACGCGTCTGCCGATGTCTAGTGGAGGCATAACATTCATGAATACGTGTTCAACCTTTTCATCATTTTCATATTTACGAATACAAAGAGATCCGGAAAACACGGAAGAGATCCAAGTCTGGGAGATCATAGCAATACATCAGAAAAAGTGGAAGACCACTGTTTAGCTATAATCCTGATAGAAATGTCAGTCAAATAATATAAATAAATATTTCCTCATTTTTAAATATAACAGTAAACCCATTTCTATATTTTGTGTAGTAATTACTACTACGTTCCTTAGCCGAATTTTTAATTACTTCATTAGTATTTGTACCTTGGTTGAGAAGGTCATAAACACCGAATACGAACAAAAATGTATTATACATGTTGTCGATAACAGTACTGCTTAATCATAATTAACACTGTGTTTAACAATTAGGTAGCTATTGCGCGTCTATATGCCAATAAAGAGATCTAGTGATGGTCAAACGATGTTTGAGAAAAAATAAAGAAAAATTAAGAACTATATAAAGAGTTGCACGAAAATAGGTAGGACACATCTTTAAAACTATGAGATCGTCAACAGAAAGCGAAAGTGTCTAAAGCAAATGCCTTATTAGAACCGTATACAAGCAACTAGACTCTAAGGAAGGCAAAGCAAATATACAGGCTATTCACAAACGCTCTTTACAAGAAAAAACTACTAATTATAAAGTGCATTCTATGTCCATTTGATGTAAAACACTTTATCTAAAAGTGGTTTCTAAGAGAGCTAGAGTTCTTCAAAGTTGTCCTCGAAACAATTTTAACTTAACTCACTCAATCCTTAAGCATTGTTTACTTTTACGGGTGTAATGCATTCTATGTTTTAAAGTCGAAGAATCTTCAAATGCCGCGGTTCTTGGCCATCGACTTAGCTTCTCTCCATCTGTTTCCACGCCTCTTCAGTACCTTTTCAATCTCGCTATTCCCCGTCCTTACTTGTCTGCCTCCTTTTCCTTTTTTTTGTCTACTACTGCTTGCCACACTTGCTTTACTTTTTTATTATTATCCATATGGACCATATGGCCGAACCACGTACTAATAAATACTTTTATTGTGGTGCTAAAACGGATCTCATTTCTTCGAATAAACGGCCCCTTTAATGCGTAGTAAACTTTAGTCGCATTCGTTACTCTGGTATTGATACCACTTGGTATTCCACTTGGAACTCGGTTGATTTTTACCTCTGCATTTACAGTCTGGTCCAAATATTTGAAAATTTTATCTTGATTAATCTGTATTTGATCTATTCTGACATAACCTTTTTCAGGTTTTTCGGAAACTACAATATTCTCAGTTTTGTCTAGGTTGATTTTCATTTTGTATTTATAAAAGCATTTATTCTAAATTAGCAATTTTTTTTGTCTTCTTTTAGACTATTTGCCACAATTACTAAATCATCAGGATAAATTAATTCAGTTATGAATATTTGTCGTAATTTTTCTCTCTCCAACTCTTACGTGTTTGACACTTCTTCGTATTTCTGGCTACTTGGCTATTTTATCCATTAATGTAACAAACAAGAGAGGGCTTAGTATCTCAATATCTTTCCGTATTTGCTCCCGTGATACAAAGTCAAAGCAATCTTGCGGTTACGGTCTGGACGCACGGCTCAGCGACCCACTGTTTAATGCCCGCGAAAATAACATACAATTAATGTCATAAAATTTGCACGAGAGATTAAAGCCTTATACTGAAATGTTTCTAGGGAATATCAGGCAGGATTCAGGCCTGGACGTTCAACCATTAACCAGATCTTTACACTACGACAGATCCTCGAAAAAGAGCAAGAGTTTAACATAGATATGTATCATATTTTTGTCGATTTTAAAGCGGCATATGACAGTGTCTTAAGACCAAGTCTTTACAACGCTATGAATGAGTTAGGAATTCCAAAAAACTCATATGTTTGATAAAAGTGACAATGGCGAAGATGCTATCAGCAGTAAAAATTCAAAACGACCCCCTATGTATTTGAAAACCCCATTTCAAATACATAGGGGGTTAAGGCAGGGAGATGCGCTGGCGTGTCAGCTTTTTAATGTCGCCTTAGAAAAAGTTGTACGAGACGCTAATTTAGATAGCAGGGGAACAATATTTATTAGATCAGTCCAAATTCTAGCATATGCAGACGACGTGGACATTATAACAAGAACTAGGGCGAGAACAGTAGAAGTACAACGTTTGGATCACTATAGAGATAGGGAAATCAATGTGTTAGAGAGAGAAGTATTTTTGTAGTGAGTAAGAGTGAGATAGATGACGTCACGTCGAAGGAATCTCCTCAACCGTAATTCAACTATTGTCCGCTAGGTGACGCGTAATTCAACTATTGTCCGCTAGGTGGCGCCGCCAGTTTCAATCCAATTTTAAATTAAAATATTAAATAAATTAAAAATTTTAAACAAAGGAATCTACATTACCGACTGTCATAGTTCAGCTATCCGCTAGTTGGCGCCGCCAATTTATACATTCGCCATTTTTAGTCCAATGTTATTCTTTCCGCAACTGCCAATTCTTCTTCTTTTTCCGATGAGTCATGGACAATAACGATTGTAGGTATGTAGTGCCTAAACGGCTTAACGTAGAGGCATGAGCAAGATAACATGTGATAGACGAATAGAATTGAATGGTATAGAAAAATGAAACATCATATCATACCATAAAGGCATTAGATATGTATATTTACGCCTATTGGTCCGATCGTAACATATAAGGGATCGTTGGAAAGGAAAGAAGGCGATAGGTACAAATCTATAAAAAAGTTATACGTGAAGATGAACTATAAAGGTCTTAGGTATGTGATCCTACACGGGTTTACGTACTGGGATGTGGAAAATATCATATAATAGACTAATAAAATTAAATGGTATAGAAAGATTAAACATATCATTATGCCATAAAGGCATGAAATTTTTAACAAAATAAACATATTTTAACTGGATATTAATAACAAAGAATTAAACTCTCAAAGTTGTCTCAATAGACCAGAATGTATAGTGAAATTAAAAAGCATACCATAAAGACATAAGATATGTAAATTCACGCCTATTAGCCCAGTCGGAACGTATAAGGGGTAATTGGAAAGGAAAGAAGGCGACAGGTGCAAATCTATAGAAAAAATATACGTCAAGATGAAATATAAAGGTCTTAGGTATGTGATCCTGCACGACTTAACGTACAGGGATGAGCGAGATATCATATGATAGACGTATAAAATTAAATGGTATAGAAAGATTAAACATATCTTTATGCCATATAGCCATTAGATTTTTGACAAAATAGACATATTTTAACTGGATATTAATAACAAAGAATTTAACTCTCAAAGCTGTCTCAATAGACTAGAATGTATAGTGAAATTAAATAGCATACCATAAAGACATTAGATATGTATATTTTTGCCTATTGGTCCGATCGTAACATATTAGGGGTCGTTGAAAAGGAAAGAAGGCGAGAGGTGCAAATCTATAGAAAAATTATACGTGAAGATGAACTATAAAGGTCTTAGGTATGTGATCCTACACGGCTTAACGTACTGAAATGTTCGAGATATCATATGATAGACGTATAAAATTAAATGGTATAGGAAGATTAAACATATCATTATGCCATAAAGGCATTGGATTTTTAACAAAATAGACATATTTTAACTGGATATTAATAACAAAGAATTAAACTCTCAAAACTGTCTCAATAGACTAGAATGTATAGTGAAATTAAATAGCATACCATAAAGACATTAGATATGTATATTTACTCCTATTGGTCCGATCGTAACATATAAGGGGTCGTTGAAAAGGAAAGAAGGCGAGAGGTGCAAATCTATAGAAAAATTATACGTGAAGATGAACTCTATAGGTCTTGAGTATGTGATACTACACGGCTTAACGTACAGGGATGTGCGAGATATCATATGATAGACGTATAAAATTAAATCGTATAGAAAGATTAAACATATCATTATGCCATAAAGGCATTATATTTTTGACAAAATAGACATATTTTAACTGGATATTAATAACAAAGAATTAAACTCTCAAAGTTGTCTCAATAGACCAGAATGTATAGTGAAATTAAAAAGCATACCATAAAGACATAAGATATGTAAATTCACGCCTATTAGCCTAGTCGGAACGTATAAGGGGTAATTGGAAAGGAAAGAAGGCGATAGGTGCAAAGCTATAGAAAAAATATACGTAAAGATGAACTATAAAGGTCTTAGGTATGCGATCCTGCACGACTTAACGTACAGGGATGAGCGAGATATCATATGATAGACGTATAAAATTAAATGGTATAGAAAGATTAAACATATCTTTATGCCATATAGGCATTATATTTTTGACAAAATAGACATATTTTAACTGGATATTAATAACAAAGAATTAAACTCTCAAAGCTGTCTCAATAGACTAGAATGTATAGTGAAATTAAATAGCATGCCATAAAGACATTAGATATGTAACTTCACGCCTATTAGCCCAGTCGTAACGTATGAGGGATAATTGGAAAGGAAAGAAGGCGAAAGGTACAATTAGAAAAAATTAAACACAACACGTCATAAAAAACATTAGATATATAAGTAATAGAATAAAAAATTATAATACATTTTTTTTGTACTTATACACATATCGTATATCTATTTTCTATCCTTGAAGGAATTATTCTTGTAGTTCCCTATACCAATACAGTTGCCCTCCTTCTCTCCGAATATGGACTTTTGGAGCATCCAAAAGGTAATTTCCTGTAATGTGCTGTTCCATAAATTCAGTATCATCACCGGCAAGGGGTTTCGTGGACCATGTATATCGCTGAACGTATGATACATATTCGAGCCCTGCAAAGTACCGACATGCTGAAATAGGCTGTTGCTTGTTATGTACCAATACAGGATTGATGATTCCCATTCTGAAAATTTTTAGAACAAGTCTGTAAATAAAGTAAATTCAAAAATCGCATCATATTTTTTATACCGCATATTTTCAGTCACATATTTAAGTAATCATACTCTCTACAAAACAGCAATTTTTCCCAAGATTGAAAATAATTGCAAGAAAACTAAAATTTAACAATACATGCTAAGAAACTCATAATAAAACATAAATAAAAATTTTGAATCAAAAGTCTTTTAGTTTAGAGAAATTCGACTGAAAAAATTACATAATATGCAAGTTATGACTATAATTAAAAATGAGATATTGGAAAAGAACTAACATGTATGAATAAAACTAAAACAAAATGTGTCTCTGGTGCGGGACTAACCTGATGCAGTGAGAATTGGGGTAAAACAGAAACAAACAATAAATGTGTCTAAAACAGAAGGTTTGTAAGAGAAAAAAGATCGTAAAATTTCAAATTAAAAGAAGTTTAGAATAACTCGACAGAGAAAATTACATAACTACGTATACAAATATAAGCGAAAATAGAATGAAATATTTGAAAAGAACTAGTATGTATGAACTAAACTAAAATATGTGTCTCTGTTGCGAGACTCTGACATAATGCAACGGAGAAAACTAAAACAAAAAAAAATATCTAAACAGGTCTGTACAAGAAAAGCAATCACAAAATTTCAAAGCAAAAGACTTTTAATTTAGAGTAATTCGACAGAGAGATATTAGAAAAGAACTAGTATGTATAAATAAACCTAAAAATGTGTCTCTGGTGCGGGATTCTAATCTATTGCAAAGAGACGCGAAATAAAACACAGACAGAAAAATGTATCTAAAAAAAGGTCTGTACTCGTAAGAGAAGAAATAACGCAAAATTTCATGTCTTTTAGTTTAGAGTAATTCGACAAAGAAAATGTATACAAATTACAAATATAATAGAAGAAAGAGTGGATATTATAAAAGAACTACTATGTATGAATAAAACTACAAAACGTGTCTCTTGTGCGAGACTCTAACCTGATGCAACGCTACGATACGCTGGAAGGAACAAAAATCGAGACATACAGATAAGAACTTAGAACCATAAACTGTATTGTAATTTTAAACATAAAAGTAAAAAATAATTTATAAAGAATCATTTACCTATATATTAACTGTAATCAATTTAACAGACTAGGAACTGTTGCTTTCTTGTTTTCTTGCTTTCAAACTAGAATAGGTACTAATATTTAAGTAATTCCCGAATTTTCAAATTTATATCAATGTCTAGCAGTAATAGTTTCTTTAATATTCTATTAAAAGATCGTTAAATATTAGTTTTATAGCGATTATCCACAATATTGGTGGAAAGTTTGTAGATAATATGAATTAACTTGTATTTTATTAGTGTATACTTATTTTCCCAAATTGCATGTCTTAATATAATATTTGTACTTAAAACTCGCATTATTTTCTTATTGACATTAATTACAAGTTACGAATGTAATCAAAAATACAACGATATATTAGAAAAAAACTAATATGTATAAATAAACCTAAAAATGTGTCTCTGGTGCGGGATTCTAATCTGTTGCAAAGAGACGCGAGATAAAACAGAGACAGAAAAATGTGTCTAAAAGAAGCTCTTTACTCGTAAGCCAAGAAATAACGCAAAATTTTATAGCAAAAGTCTTTTAGTTTACTGAAGATAAGCCTTTAAGTAAAATCATTCGGAAAGCGAGGAATTGGGAGAAGAACCTGAGGAAATGGTTTTTCACAACAACTAATATATTTAAAGTATCAGTTAATAAAATAATTATATTCAGAATGATCGTCAATATTCGAAACGAATAGACACCAAAAGAAAGAGAAGAAAATCCGCTTAGAGAGATGTGCGAAGATATGATTGCATTTAACAAATAGAATTTAACGATATAGACAAATTAATTATTATAAAAGCCTTACATGCAAATATTAGGATTTATCCAACAGATTACAATGAAAGAAAAATCATACGGGCCTTGTAATATTCCTATAGTTAAAATTGATATACGGAAAAGTTAGAAACTTTCTTAACTGTCTTATAATTATAATTGTATGAATCCAAACTGGTTTATCAGATATTTTGGCTTCTTCACGTATCCGTCAATTGCTCTCTACCATATTTTCTGTCTGTGTTGGGTATATCTGACCCAATAGCCTTCCCTTTCCTTATTTTTGAAGTGCTTAAACCATTTAGAAGAGAAGTGGTATATAACAAAAATAAATGTCTCCTCCATTGCATAGATAAAATCTTGTGAGAACTTTCTGCGTTTATCTAGAGTCTTGATTTCTAGATTTTTTCGTTTATATGTGCAACATATTTTAGTTTGATTTTGGTCTTTTTGTTTCTGTTCTGACTCAAATATTAGTTCTATCTTTGCTTATATTCGTAACTTGTGTACACGTATATATGTAATTTTCTCGGTTGAATTACTCTAACTGAACTAAAAGACTTTTGCATAGAAA
Source organism: Diabrotica balteata (assembly GCA_918026665.1). NCBI lineage: Eukaryota > Metazoa > Arthropoda > Insecta > Coleoptera > Chrysomelidae > Diabrotica > Diabrotica balteata. The sequence continues at coordinate 51,403,673 of OU898282.1, forward strand.
TTTTTTATTAGAGGCCCTCCTTTTGAATGATTTTTTTGTTTTAGTTCTAGTCAGAGTCTCGTAGCGTTGCAGCAGCTTCAAATCTCACAATATTTTTTCTATTTTTATCGATTTTTTTTTCGTTTTGTTTTCGAAGAGAGTCAAGTTGTGTATAGCAAGTTGTTGTTATATTAGATGGATCTAACAAAAATAATTGCTGTGTCTTCCATTACAGAGAAAAAAGGAAAACAAATAAAAAAAGTGAGTGATTTAGCTCCAAATACACCAACGAAAATAGTAGCAGCCAAACTGGTTAAGGAAAAGTTCAAAAAACAAATTCTGCTTGAACTAGAGGAGGACGTGGTATTCCTACCAGATCGAGTGACGGAAGTGTATACTCCATTCATCTCCGAATTTATAAGCAAGAAGTACTCAATAGTATTTCGAGAACTCGTTAATATTGGGTTCCGTCATCCAGCGACAAATTTTGAAATAATTGAAGACTAGATCTTAGAATAAAATAAAGTAAGTGATTTTTTTAAAGCTATACATATTATAGTATATAGAAATGATTAAGGAAATCATTAGACAGGCTGATAATCTAATATTGAATATTAAAAAACTTCATAAGGTACTTTTCGATAAAATTTACTGAAATTGATGCTACAGTTTGGTTAAAGCGGTTAAATAAATATATTTGCATATGTAATAATATAATTAAAGCTAAAAAATTACTTATTGGAACTGTTAGAAAATTGCAAACTAACGTAGGACATTTTAAACATTTTCGAAGCATAATTTTAAATTTCAATAGACATGAATTTAATCAATCTGCATGACTGCGACCCTATATCGAGTTAAACACTAACTTACGGGCTGCATCTAATACTTCTTCTTTTCCTTTGCCCTATCCGTTTCGGACGTTGGCTATTAACAAGGCTATTTTGACTTTGTTTACGGCACCTCTGAACAGTTCGGTCGATGTTAGTCCGAACCATTGTCGCAGGTTATGCATCCATGAGTGTCGTCTTCTTCCCGGTCCCCTCCTACTGTCGATTCTTCCTTGGACTATTAACTGTAGCAGCCGGTACTTAGTATGCCTCATGACATGTCCGAAGTACTCAAGCTTCCGTTTCTTTACGGTGAAGATTATTTCTTTGCTTTTGCCTATTCTCTGCATTACTTCCACGTTAGTGATGTGTTCTGTCCAGGATATCTGAAGAATACGGCGATATATCCACAGCTCAAAGGATTCTTGTTTTCTTTAGGGTCGCTTTCGTTGTGGTCCATGCCTTTGCTCCATAGAACAAGACCGGGAAGACATAACACTTGACCAGTCTTAATTTTAGTTCCATTGAGATTTTGCTTGTGAACCACTTTTTATATTGTTGAACGCGTTTCGCGCTTAATTCGTAATCTTATTTCTGTTGACTGATCCGCTTTTGTGTTGACTGTGGTTACAAGGTATGTGTATGTCTCCACTTGTTCTATTTTTCGGTTGGTTAATGTCAATTGCATCGGAGGTTGTTGTGTTCTGCTGATGAGCATGCATTTAGTTTTGGTTGTATTGAGTTCTAAACCATATTCTTGACTTGCTGTGTGTATGCTTTGTATGAGTCTTTGAAGCTCGTTGCAGTCATTTGCGATAATAACTGTGTCGTCAGCATATCTAATATTATTGATTACCTCTCGCATCTAAGGCTAGTGTCGAGAAAAATCTTTGTAAAATGATGAACAATGCTGTTAGTTTTGGTTGTATTGAGTTCTAAACCATACTCTTGACTTGCTGTGTGTATGCTTTGTATGAGTCTTTGAAGCTCGTTGCAGTCATTTGCGATAATAATTGTGTCGTCAGCATATCTAATATTATTGATTACCTCTCGCATCTAAGGCTAGCTTCGAGAAAAATCTTTGTAAAATGATGAACAATGCTGTGTTTGGTAAGCAAACGAAAACAGCCCTAAGTCCTTACGATGATAAACGATATTTATTACCAGAGTCCTTTAAGATGCTTCCCGGGGGGGGCATTAAAATATACCATAATTTCTTTTTTACATTGCGAATGTCGCAAAAATAAATGGTATCTCTTGTATTGCAGAAACAAACGTTAAATATATCACAGTGAATATAGGGAAAAAATATGTCATCATATTTGCGAATCCAGCAAAATCAATAATAAGATATTGAGTAATCTAGTCCAAAATACTCGCTGAGAATACTTTTATGTCAAGCTGGTAAAAGGCAAATGCATGATTCCCTGAGGACATTATAATACATCATATTTTTTTATTTTGCAGATGATGGCGTCAAAGTTAGAAAACTTGTGCACATAATCAATATGTTGTAATATTACCAATCTAGCAAACTTGATTAAATATTCACCACTACCATGGATATTGACTAAAACGATTGCAAATAATTATTCCGATTATAAATGAAATATACTAAACGACCAAGTCCCTAACGGACCTTTTGCCGACATTCAGTTTGTTGACTGTTCAAATATAATGTCACCACGAATGAGAAATGCAGTTTTATCAGACAATGAATCTGATCATGGGTATGATGATGATAATGAAAAGTGTGTATGGAATTATTTTTATAGAATCACTAATTATAATATTAATGTTTGTAAAAATTGTTTTAAGAAGTTCAACTTAGCTCACAAAATACATAAAAAATCGTTACGTACAGTCTTTGAACATTATCATATTGGTTTTGAGAGTAAGTTAATGCTATCAGAATTCAGAAGTATATCAAAATATGTTTTGTTGGTGTCAGAGTTGTTTTAAACGGTTTTTATTTAAAATGGAATTATGAATTAGATGGAATATGGAATTAGAAATGGAATTATGTACGTATTCATTACACCATGCATCTCCACAAAAACATAGATTTATTAGTTCAGATGATAGTGATTCTAGCATACATACTTTTATTGGATATTAAAAAATTTGTATGGCTGTTGAAAAGACAAAATCACTCATTCTCGTTAATTTGTTGTATACAAATAAAATTACTTTATTGTACAATATTGTTTTTTTCTTTACCCATTTGAAAATATGAAAATAAAACACAAGTGATACATAAGTACTATTTATTAACAACTAAAATTATTTAAATCATTTACAACTTTTATTTTATAATAATATACATATTCTCTCATAGCTTGGCTTAACAAAGTATCTCGTGGAGAAATTTCACAAAACGCAGTTATAGCTTCAAACGGGCATGCTGACATGACGCTGACTTGCCCCTAACTTCACGCTGCGCGTGAAGTTAGGTGCAAGCGTCGAAGACGCAGCGTCATGTCAGCATGCCCGTTTGAAGCTATAACTGCGTTTTGTGAAATTTCTCCACGAGATACTTTGTTAAGCCAAGCTATGAGAGAATATGTATATTATTATAAAATAAAAGTTGTAAATGATTTAAATAATTTTAGTTGTTAATAAATAGTACTTATGTATCACTTGTGTTTTATTTTCATATTTTCAAATGGGTAAAGAAAAAAACAATATTGTACAATAAAGTAATTTTATTTGTATACAACAAATTAACGAGAATGAGTGATTTTGTCTTTTCAACAGCCATACAAATTTTTTAATATCCAATAAAAGTATGTATGCTAGAATCACTATCATCTGAACTAATAAATCTATGTTTTTGTGGAGATGCATGGTGTAATGAATACGTACATAATTCCATTTCTAATCCATATTCCATCTAATTCTAATTCCATTTTAAATAAAAACCGTTTAAAACAACTCTGACACCAACAAAACATATTTTGATATACTTCTGAATTCTGATAGCATTAACTTACTCTCAAAACCAATATGATAATGTTCAAAGACTGTACGTAACGATTTTTTTATGTATTTTGTGAGCTAAGTTGAACTTCTTAAAACAATTTTTACAAACATTAATATTATAATTAGTGATTCTATAAAAATAATTCCATACACACTTTTCATTATCATCATCATACCCATGATCAGATTCATTGTCTGATAAAACTGCATTTCTCATTCGTGGTGACATTATATTTGAACAGTCAACAAACTGAATGTCGGCAAAAGGTCCGTTAGGGACTTGGTCGTTTAGTATATTTCATTTATAATCGGAATAATTATTTGCAATCGTTTTAGTCAATATCCATGGTAGTGGTGAATATTTAATCAAGTTTGCTAGATTGGTAATATTACAACATATTGATTATGTGCACAAGTTTTCTAACTTTGACGCCATCATCTGCAAAATAAAAAAATATGATGTATTATAATGTCCTCAGGGAATCATGCATTTGCCTTTTACCAGCTTGACATAAAAGTATTCTCAGCGAGTATTTTGGACTAGATTACTCAATATCTTATTATTGATTTTGCTGGATTCGCAAATATGATGACATATTTTTTCCCTATATTCACTGTGATATATTTAACGTTTGTTTCTGCAATACAAGAGATACCATTTATTTTTGCGACATTCGCAATGTAAAAAAGAAATTATGGTATATTTTAATGCCCCCCCCGGGAAGCATCTTAAAGGACTCTGGTAATAAATATCGTTTATCATCGTAAGGACTTAGGGCTGTTTTCGTTTGCTTACCAAACACAGCATTGTTCATCATTTTACAAAGATTTTTCTCGAAGCTAGCCTTAGATGCGAGAGGTAATCAATAATATTAGATATGCTGACGACACAATTATTATCGCAAATGACTGCAACGAGCTTCAAAGACTCATACAAAGCATACACACAGCAAGTCAAGAGTATGGTTTAGAACTCAATACAACCAAAACTAACAGCATTGTTCATCATTTTACAAAGATTTTTCTCGACACTAGCCTTAGATGCGAGAGGTAATCAATAATATTAGATATGCTGACGACACAGTTATTATCGCAAATGACTGCAACGAGCTTCAAAGACTCATACAAAGCATACACACAGCAAGTCAAGAATATGGTTTAGAACTCAATACAACCAAAACTAAATGCATGCTCATCAGCAGAACACAACAACCTCCGATGCAATTGACATTAACCAACCGAAAAATAGAACAAGTGGAGACATACACATACCTTGTAACCACAGTCAACACAAAAGCGGATCAGTCAACAGAAATAAGATTACGAATTAAGCGCGAAACGCGTTCAACAATATAAAAAGTGGTTCACAAGCAAAATCTCAATGGAACTAAAATTAAGACTGGTCAAGTGTTATGTCTTCCCGGTCTTGTTCTATGGAGCAAAGGCATGGACCACAACGAAAGCGACCCTAAAGAAAACAAGAATCCTTTGAGCTGTGGATATATCGCCGTATTCTTCAGATATCCTGGACAGAACACATCACTAACGTGGAAGTAATGCAGAGAATAGGCAAAAGCAAAGAAATAATCTTCACCGTAAAGAAACGGAAGCTTGAGTACTTCGGACATGTCATGAGGCATACTAAGTACCGGCTGCTACAGTTAATAGTCCAAGGAAGAATTGACAGTAGGAGGGGACCGGGAAGAAGACGACACTCATGGATGCATAACCTGCGACAATGGTTCGGACTAACATCGACCGAACTGTTCAGAGGTGCCGTAAACAAAGTCAAAATAGCCTTGTTAATAGCCAACGTCCGAAACGGATAGGGCAAAGGAAAAGAAGAAGTATTAGATGCAGCCCGTAAGTTAGTGTTTAACTCGATATAGGGTCGCAGCCATGCAGATTGATTAAATTCATGTCTATTGAAATTTAAAATTATGCTTCGAAAATGTTTAAAATGTCCTACGTTAGTTTGCAATTTTCTAACAGTTCCAATAAGTAATTTTTTAGCTTTAATTATATTATTACATATGCAAATATATTTATTTAACCGCTTTAACCAAACTGTAGCATCAATTTCAGTAAATTTTATCGAAAAGTACCTTATGAAGTTTTTTAATATTCAATATTAGATTATCAGCCTGTCTAATGATTTCCTTAATCATTTCTATATACTATAATATGTATAGCTTTAAAAAAATCACTTACTTTATTTTATTCTAAGATCTAGTCTTCAATTATTTCAAAATTTGTCGCTGGATGACGGAACCCAATATTAACGAGTTCTCGAAATACTATTGAGTACTTCTTGCTTATAAATTCGGAGATGAATGGAGTATACACTTCCGTCACTCGATCTGGTAGGAATACCACGTCCTCCTCTAGTTCAAGCAGAATTTGTTTTTTGAACTTTTCCTTAACCAGTTTGGCTGCTACTATTTTCGTTGGTGTATTTGGAGCTAAATCACTCACTTTTTTTATTTGTTTTCCTTTTTTCTCTGTAATGGAAGACACAGCAATTATTTTTGTTAGATCCATCTAATATAACAACAACTTGCTATACACAACTTGACTCTCTTCGAAAACAAAACGAAAAAAAAATCGATAAAAATAGAAAAAATATTGTGAGATTTGAAGCTGCTGCAACGCTACGAGACTCTGACTAGAACTAAAACAAAAAAATCATTCAAAAGGAGGGCCTCTAATAAAAAATTTCTATGCAAAAGTCTTTTAGTTCAGTTAGAGTAATTCAACCGAGAAAATTACATATATACGTGTACACAAGTTACGAATATAAGCAAAGATAGAACTAATATTTGAGTCAGAACAGAAACAAAAAGACCAAAATCAAACTAAAATATGTTGCACATATAAACGAAAAAATCTAGAAATCAAGACTCTAGATAAACGCAGAAAGTTCTCACAAGATTTTATCTATGCAATGGAAGAGACATTTATTTTTGTTATATACCACTTCTCTTCTAAATGGTTTAAGCACTTCAAAAATAAGGAAAGGGAAGGCTATTGGGTCAGATAGACCCAACACAGACAGAAAATATGGTAGAGAGCAATTGACGGATACGTGAAGAAGCCAAAATATCTGATAAACCAGTTTGGATTCATACAATTATAATTATAAGACAGTTAAGAAAGTTTCTAACTTTTCCGTATATCAATTTTAACTATAGGAATATTACAAGGCCCGTATGATTTTTCTTTCATTGTAATCTGTTGGATAAATCCTAATATTTGCATGTAAGGCTTTTATAATAATTAATTTGTCTATATCGTTAAATTCTATTTGTTAAATGCAATCATATCTTCGCACATCTCTCTAAGCGGATTTTCTTCTCTTTCTTTTGGTGTCTATTCGTTTCGAATATTGACGATCATTCTGAATATAATTATTTTATTAACTGATACTTTAAATATATTAGTTGTTGTGAAAAACCATTTCCTCAGGTTCTTCTCCCAATTCCTCGCTTTCCGAATGATTTTACTTAAAGGCTTACCTTCAGTAAACTAAAAGACTTTTGCTATAAAATTTTGCGTTATTTCTTGGCTTACGAGTAAAGAGCTTCTTTTAGACACATTTTTCTGTCTCTGTTTTATCTCGCGTCTCTTTGCAACAGATTAAAATCCCGCACCAGAGACACATTTTTAGGTTTATTTATACATATTAGTTTTTTTCTAATATATCGTTGTATTTTTGATTACATTCGTAACTTGTAATTAATGTCAATACGAAAATAACGCGAGTTTTAAGTACAAATATTATATTAAGACATGCAATTTGGGAAAATAAGTATACACTAATAAAATACAAGTTAATTCATATTATCTACAAACTTTCTACCTATATTGTGGATAATCGCTATAAAACTAATATTTAACGATCTTTTAATAGAATATTAAAGAAACTATTACTGCTAGACATTGATATAAATTTGAAAATTCGGGAATTACTTAAATATTAGTACCTATTCTAGTTTGAAAGCAAGAAAACAAGAAAGCAACAGTTCCTAGTCTGTTAAATTGATTACAGTTAATATATAGGTAAATGATTCTTTATAAATTATTTTTTACTTTTATGTTTAAAATTACAATACAGTTTATGGTTCTAAGTTCTTATCTGTATGTCTCGATTTTTGTTCCTTCCAGCGTATCGTAGCGTTGCATCAGGTTAGAGTCTCGCACAAGAGACACGTTTTGTAGTTTTATTCATACATAGTAGTTCTTTTATAATATCCACTCTTTCTTCTATTATATTCGTAATTTGTATACATTTTCTTTGTCGAATTACTCTAAACTAAAAGACTATGAAATTTTGCGTTATTTCTTCTCTTACGAGTACAGACCTTTTTTTAGATACATTTTTCTGTCTGTGTTTTATTTCGCGTCTCTTTGCAATAGATTAGAATCCCGCACCAGAGACACATTTTTAGGTTTATTTATACATACTAGTTCTTTTCTAATATCTCTCTGTCGAATTACTCTAAATTAAAAGTCTTTTGCTTTGAAATTTTGTGATTGCTTTTCTTGTACAGACCTGTTTAGATATTTTTTTTTGTTTTAGTTTTCTCCGTTGCATTATGTTAGAGTCTCGCAACAGAGACACATATTTTAGTTTAGTTCATACATACTAGTTCTTTTCAAATATTTCATTCTATTTTCGCTTATATTTGTATACGTAGTTATGTAATTTTCTCTGTCGAGTTATTCTAAACTTCTTTTAATTTGAAATTTTACGATCTTTTTTCTCTTACAAACCTTCTGTTTTAGACACATTTATTGTTTGTTTCTGTTTTACCCCAATTCTCATTGCATCAGGTTAGTCCCGCACCAGAGACACATTTTGTTTTAGTTTTATTCATACATGTTAGTTCTTTTCCAATATCTCGTTTTTGATTATAGTCATAACTTGCATATTATGTAATTTTTTCAGTCGAATTTCTCTAAACTAAAAGACTTGATTCAAAATTTTTATTTATGTTTTATTATGAGTTTCTTAGCATGTATTGTTAAATTTTAGTTTTCTTGCAATTATTTTCAATCTTGGGAAAAATTGCTGTTTTGTAGAGAGTATGATTAATTAAATATGTGACTGAAAATATGCGGTATAAAAAATATGATGCGATTTTTGAATTTACTTTATTTACAGACTTGTTCTAAAAATTTTCAGAATGGGAATCATCAATCCTGTATTGGTACATAACAAGCAACAGCTTATTTCAGCATGTCGGTACTTTGCAGGGCTCGAATATGTATCATACGTTCAGCGATATACATGGTCCACGAAACCCCTTGCCGGTGATGATACTGAATTTATGGAACAGCACATTACAGGAAATTACCTTTTGGATGCTCCAGCAGTCCATATTCGGAGAGAAGGAGGGCAACTGTATTGGTATAGGGAACTACAAGAATAATTCCTTCAAGGATAGAAAATAGATATACGATATGTGTATATGTACAAAAAAAATGTATTATTATTTTTTATTCTATTACTTATATATCTAATGTTTTTTATGACGTGTTGTGTTTAATTTTTTCTAATTGTACCTTTCGCCTTCTTTCCTTTCCAATTATCCCTCATACGTTACGACTGGGCTAATAGGCGTGAAGTTACATATCTAATGTCTTTATGGCATGCTATTTAATTTCACTATACATTCTAGTCTATTGAGACAGCTTTGAGAGTTTAATTCTTTGTTATTAATATCCAGTTAAAATATGTCTATTTTGTCAAAAATCTAATGCCTATATGGCATAAAGATATGTTTAATCTTTCTATACCATTTAATTTTATACGTCTATCATATGATATCTCGCTTATCCCTGTACGTTAAGTCGTGCAGGATCGCATACCTAAGACCTTTATAGTTCATCTTGACGTATATTTTTTCTATATCTTTGCACCTATCGCCTTCTTTCCTTTCCAATTACCCCTTATACAGTTCCGACTGGGCTAATAGGCGTGAATTTACATATCTTATGTCTTTATGGTATGCTTTTTAATTTCACTATACATTCTAGTCTATTGAGACAGTTTTGAGAGTTTAATTCTTTGTTATTAATATCCAGTTAAAATATGTCTATTTTGTTAAAAATCCAATGCCTTTATGGCATAGTGATATGTTTAATCTTCCTATACCATTTAATTTTATACGTCTATCATATGATATCTCGCACATTCCAGTACGTTAAGCCGTGTAGGATCACATACCTAAGACCTTTATAGTTCATCTTGACGTATATTTTTTCTATAGATTTGCACCTGTCGCCTTCTTTCCTTTCCAATTACCCCTTATACGTTCCGACTAGGCTAATAGGCGTGAATTTACATATCTTATGTCTTTATGGTATGCTTTTTAATTTCACTATACATTCTGGTCTATTGAGACAACTTTGAGATTAATTTATTGAGTTTAATTCTTTGTTATTAATATCCAGTTAAAATATGTTTATTTTGTTAAAAATCTAATGCCTTTATGGCATAATGATATGTTTAATCTTTCTATACCATTTAATTTTATTAGTCTATTATATGATATTTTCCACATCCCAGTACGTAAACCCGTGTAGGATCACATACCTAAGACCTTTATAGTTCATCTTCACGTATAACTTTTTTATAGATTTGTACCTATCGCCTTCTTTCCTTTCCAACGATCCCTTATATGTTACGATCGGACCAATAGGCGTAAATATACATATCTAATGCCTTTATGGTATGATATGATGTTTCATTTTTCTATACCATTCAATTCTATTCGTCTATCACATGTTATCTTGCTCATGCCTCTACGTTAAGCCGTTTAGGCACTACATACCTACAATCGTTATTGTCCATGACTCTTCGGAAAAAGAAGAAGAATTGGCAGTTGCGGAAAGAATAACATTGGACTAAAAATGGCGAATGTATAAATTGGCGGCGCCAACTAGCGGATAGCTGAACTATGACAGTCGGTAATGTAGATTCCTTTGTTTAAAATTTTTAATTTATTTAATATTTTAATTTAAAATTGGATTGAAACTGGCGGCGCCACCTAGCGGACAATAGTTGAATTACGCGTCACCTAGCGGACAATAGTTGAATTACGGTTGAGGAGATTCCTTCGACGTGACGTCATCTATCTCACTCTTACTCACTACAAAAATACTTCTCTCTCTAACACATTGATTTCCCTATCTCTATAGTGATCCAAACGTTGTACTTCTACTGAGAACTGCGGAAATCCTAACCGAGCTAGTAGCAGCAGCAGAACGAATGGGGTTACATATAAATCAAAATAAAACCAAATTCATGGCGACTAACACAAACACAAGAGCTGGAAATGTTGACACAAATTTAATCATCAATGACCAAACTTTCGAAGCAGTCAATGAGTTCATATATCTAGGGACATCGGTTAACCCCAATAATAATACATCTGAGGAAATAAAAAGGCGAATAATAATTGCAAACAGGTGTTATTATGGTCTATCAAAGTACCTAGCTAACAAACGTCTGTCTCAAAAAACTCGTATAAGGCTGTATAGAACACTGATAGTCCCCGTTCTCATATACGGATCAGAGGCATGGACGCTAACGAAAACAAATGAATCCGCTCTATCCATTTCTGAAAGAAAGGTGCTACGCAAGATATTTGGAGCGGTCTGTGAGAACGGAATATGGAGGCGTAGATATAACTTCGAACTGCAGAATATCTACAAGCATACGTTTGGTGGTAAAGATATTACCACTATAATTAAGCGAAACCGCCTGCAGTGGGCAGGACATGTAGCCCGGGCCCCTGAATCGAGCATGATAAAAAAGATTCTAACAGCGCAACCTGTGGGAATGAGACGACGGGGTAGACCAAAGCTGAGGTGGATGGATGGGGTAACACAAGATGCGGAGAAGATCGGAGTCGGCAACGGGAAAATTCAAGCAAGGGACAGAACAGAATGGCGTAGAAAGCTTGAGAAGGTCGAGGCCCTCTAAGGGCTGTAGCACCAAGATGATGATGATGATGATGATGAATGTCATAAAATTAAAACGGCAATTACGGTGTGTAAATACACACGCGGCGAAGACAGGAAAGGACAGGTCAAAAGAGTAGAGATAGAACCGCCTAATCAACACTCGGTCTGGCGAGGAGCGGAGAGTGACTAATGAATACCTAGACACGGGAAAGAATAAGTCTGTCTAAAATCAATACTTTAGAAGCTAGTATGGAACTGGCACCAGATCGACAATCTAGCAGAAGCAATTGACCTTCAGTCAATGCCCTAGAGCCAGTGGAGTTGTTATCAGATCAGCACCCTGATCGAACTCCGGACGATTGGCTTCTAGTCAAGACCCAGAGGCCCGGTGGCGTTCCCACTAGATCAACACTCTACCGGAACTTGTTTGTCTCTTGTGCGCATCGACAGAAAAGAAAGTTGTAGTGGGAATGCGTGTTTATGGAGTGCTGACGATACCGTGGCGATGAACATTATTTCAACGGAAAGCGCTGTACGAGAGACGTATGTAGCACTAAAATAATCACCTACAAAAATGGTTTTAATAATAAACAACAACACATCTAAGTATGTACATGAAAATAACCCCGCAACCATAAATCCTACGACGATCTGTTAACGCCCAACATGAAATGTCACGTGAAATGATGTGACATTTGATGCAGAACGTGAAATGTCACGTGAAATGACGTGACATTCGACGCTGAACGTGAAATGTCACGTCATTTCACGTGACATTTTATGTTCGGCGTCAACTCAGCGTCGAGTCGTCGTCATGTCATCGTCTAGTCAGAGTCGAGTCAGCGTCATGTCAGCGTCGACTCAGCGTCAAGTCAGCGTCGAGTCAGAGGCTATAAATAGAGTTGTTAATATTGAACATTGACAGACGTTAAAGCCGTACCACAACCCCATTTACTACCATTAGACGCATGTGTTTATCCAACATTTACCACCATCCACACACCTTATCTCAACACACAACATGAACAAAATAGACTGTTAATATTGGTGTTAAGGCCGTACCACAACCCCTTTTATTCGGGGGCAGTTTGCACAAAGAATTTAATAAACTCCGTGTTGTTCATTTGAAATTTTGTCTTTGATTGATCGCAAAAGAAACGAAAGTTTTTGTTGGGGGGTAAATATTGTCTTTATTCCTCTTGATTTTAGAATTTTGTCGATTTTGTCAGTGACACATTTCATGTAAGGAAGAAAAGCTTTAGTATGGTGAATATGTGAGTCTTTGGATTGAGATTGAGTGGAAAATTGATATCTGTGGATGCTCCTATTGATGTGATTTGTACGGTAACCGTTTTGGGTGAGTGCTTGTTTTAAACTAGAGATCTCAGCGGATCTAGTTGCATCATCGCAAAGGCGTATTTATTTGAAGACAGTCGTATTAATGACTAAATTAATTTGTGAATGGAAATAATGAGAGTAAACATGCAAGTACCGATTAGTATGAGTGGGTTTTCGGTAAGCAGAGTGATGAAAATTTTGGGATTGGTTTTTCTTTATGATAACGTCTAGAAACGGTAGGGATGAATCAGTTTCCACCTCCATCGTGAACTGGATACTAGGATTAGTGCTTGGGTCTCAAAGTCTTCCATAAGGATATCGGCAATTACTGGAAATAGTAAGGAGCCCATTGAAGCACCATTTATTTGTCTGTAGAATTGATTTTGGAAGATGAAATAGGTGTTGGACATACAATGTATAATGAGAGATAAGTGGTCTTTCTGGATACTGTATCAAGTAAATAACATGTAGAACCTTCTAGCTCGATCAGATATGTGAAATGACTGCCTACTTTTAATTCAAATATCACATAAATTTACACCACTAATACATTTGTTTTAAAGTTATATCAACATAATATTATAATAATGTTTCACAATATCCTTTTAGGGTATATTATACTTCAATCTGTATGTGAACCAAATGAAAATTGAACATGTCTTACAGTACAACTACTTGGGAACTATAATCAATGAGTCGTGGGATAATACCCAAGAGATTCAATGGCGTATCGGAAAAGCAAAATTCTTGACTATGAGCTCTGTGTTCAAGAGCCATGACCTCACCCTAAAAACAAAAAATAGGTTACTTAAATGTTACGTGTACTTAGTGCTTCTGTACGGAGTAGAAACGTGGACATTGATGGCAGAAACTCTATCAAAACTTCATGCTTTTGAGCTATTGTTATTCAGAAGGATCCTGAAGATACCAAGGACAGACAAAGTCATCAATGAAAAAGTACTGCGGAGGATGAACACAACCGTGGATTTGGTCAACATCGTAAAGGGCCGTAAACTGCACTACTTGGGACATATATTGAGAAATAAATTCAGACTACTCCAATGCATTTTGCAAGGTAAAATTGAAGGAAAAAGGGCCCCAATACGAAGAATAATACCCTGGCTTGCTAACCTGATAGCATAGTATAGAAAGACCTCAATACAGCTATTCCGTATAGCAATCAATAAAGTCATCATAGCCAGAATGATCGCCAACGTTCGGAAAGGACAAGCAGCCTAAGAAGAAGAATACTTCAACCCCCAACATATTAGTCTTTCTATTGTTACAAAAAATTATTAATACAAAAATTTAATCATATTCATTTAACACGTTATTAGCTAGTGTCAAATTGAGACAGACACTTCAAGTTACATTGACTGTGTTGTTCATACATTTTTAAAAATGTCATTCTAATCAGTTGTTATTGAGGACCCATAGAGATAGTTTCTTTTAGGTTGGTAAACCCCTGGGAATATTGCGTTGCCATGATGTAAATCTGTTTAAAACTACAACATCATTTAAATTTTGCAATATGTGTGAATTAACAAAATTAACATCATTTAAAGAGTTTTTACCCTCATATTTAGTGACTTCCCTCATATATACCTGGTAAGTATTGTTACGATTTTAAATGTTATGGCATATAGAACTGTAAATATTTTATGACTAATTCTTTTTTATTGATTCTCGTAATTTGTAGGTCAAAATCTATCTGAGCTTCGACACCAGTTGTTTACAGAAATCTCTAGACCCTAATTTTAGTGAGTCATCCACGTCTCGAGGTTGAAAAACGAGTCGAGCGCCTTCACCAAAATACGAGATTATTCCATAGAAGGCCGCCGAATTTTCGAGATGACAACAGTTGTGTATATAAACAACACATTTTTACATTGTGAAGTCAGTCATAAGAAGCTCGGGAACCGCGATATTTAAATGTAACGAAACGTGAAATAAATACATTTGTAAAGTTATTTAATAAATTAGTAATTAGCTATCGTGAGTTTTAATAAATTAGATTATAGACAATAAATTAGAATAAAGACATATAAATTAGAACAATATAAATATATATCACAGTGGTGTCGGTGTGGGATTTGAATATAAATCAAACAGTGATTTTTGAAAAAGACTTTTGAATTCTTGAAAAGACTTTTGAACTTTTGAAAATTATTGTTCATCGGGAACATCCGCGTATTTCGGTAGTGATCGTTGTACGAAAGAACATTTAAAAAAGTACGTGTGTGCTTGACCAAAGATGCTGCTAGTAGAACTTTCAGTGAAACAGTTGCGTGAGCAACTTGAAGAACGCGATGAAGACTGCAGCGGGTCCAAGAAGATCCTCCAAGAACGACTTAAGAATGTTCTTAACAAGAATGGAGATGACCCAGAGACATTCTATTTTCAATCAGCAGAAGAAGCAGTTTTAATAATGATTGAAGAATCTTCTCGAAAGAATGATGAAAGATTCGATGAAACGTCTCAAATTATTAAAGAAATAGCTAGACAAAATGACGAGAAAATTGAAAATATGTCTAGAAGATTCGACGAAGTATGTATTCAGAATGGTGAGAAGTTTGAAGAAGTCTCTAAAACATTTGATAAAGTTGAAGAGAAAATCAAACAGTTAGAGACCATGATAACTAACACGAGAGTGCTACCACCAATTAATACGGTAGCTTTAGATCCGGTAGAGATAAAAGAAGACGAGACAAAATGTAAGTTGGAAACACGGCCGAAATTTGAAGGAAGTGGAAGTTCCGTTCATGTCAAAGTCCCAACTTTCGACGGAAAACCATCATGGAACAACTACATGAAACAGTTCGAATCAGCTGCAAGAGCGAATGGATGGTCTGAAAAAGAAAAGGCTGTAAACCTGACTATCGCTCTTCGAGGAGATGCCTTAGATGTGCTCCAGACCATAGCCGTAGAGGAGACGGATGATTTCGAACAACTGAAGAAGAGGTTAAATATGCGATATGGCCACGAACACTTGGAGCATGTATATCAGTCGCAGCTCAAAAATCGAAGACAAAAGAAAGATGAGGCTCTTCAAGAATATGAAGTAGATATCGCCAGATTAGTGCGATATGCTTATCCAACAGCTCCCGAAGACATGATGGAAAAGTTGGCCGTTCAAACGTTTATTGATGGTCTTCGTGATCATGAGATGCAAAGAACACTACGATTAGCTCGTCACAAGACGCTGGTTGATGTCTTATCCTCCGCCCTCGAATACGAGTCAGCTACGCAGGCCTCTGGCGGTTACAGTAAAATTAGGACTGTAAAAGAGGAAGAAGATGAAGATAAACTGGACCAGCTCGTTAATATGATGAAAAGCATGACATACAAGAAGACGAAGACCATAAGATGCTGGAATTGTGGCGAAATAGGACACGTACGAAGTTCATGTAAGCATCCTAGGTACGACACAAATCAAGAAACTCACCATCAGGAAAACTAGAACGGGTCGGCCTTAGGGGGGCAGCTTCGACCCAGAACTTTTCCAAAGACCCTCTCATACTAATAGCTTCTTTGAAATGTCGTGAAGATAGTGTATATGTAGATGGAGAAATAAATGGTAAAAAGCATACGTTGTTGGTGGATACCGGAGCGACAAGAACCATTATTCGCCCGACAGTTATAAACAGCCAAAAAAAAACTGTTACCAACGAGGTTGCGACTTCGGACCGCCACAGGTGAAAATGCCAACATTCATGGAGAAATCCAGGTACAATTAGGAATTGGAGCAGAAAAGTTCGTCCATACTGTTATAGTTGCTGACATCGAAGAGGATGTTATATTAGGAATGGACGTAATGAATACGCATGGATTCCAATTGGATTTTAAGAATAAGGTAATCAAAGTTGGTAACGAGGAGGTATTTCTCCATCCACATGATGACAACACTATGCAAGCAGCCGTTAAAGAAGATACAGTCGTGCCTGCGAGAAGTGAAACGATAATAGTAGCGCGGCTACAGGGAATTGTGGACGAAGGAACACCTGTTATGAAGGAGCCTCGGAATCATGACGACGAAGTTGGCCGTGGAATTATAATTGGAAAAGAATTAGTGACTTCGGCTAAAGAAATTCCTGTGAGACTTATTAATGTCAATGACTACCCAGTGACCATCAAGAAAGAGACAAAAGTAGGAACTTGTGTACCTGTCACATCCATAATCCGTCAGACGACAACGTCTGATAATTCCAACGATAAATTTGATCAAATGGTTGCGGTTGCTGGACAGTCTCTGAATCAGATTGAGAAAAGGAAATTAAGGGAATTTCTTCGGCAGTATCGTGATATTTTCGTACCGAAAGGAGGAAAGACGGGAAGAACTACCGTTGTTAAGCATAAAATTGATACTGGTTAACGTTACCAAGAAAGATAGTTATCCTCTGCCTCGGATCGATGACACATTAGACACATTGGCTGGAAGTAAATTATTTTCTACTTTGGACTTGAAGTCTGGATACTGGCAGGTAGAAATGGACCCGGTAGATAAAGAAAAGACAGCCTTCACCACAGGATCTGGATTATGGCAATTCAACGTTATGCCATTTGGACTTTGTAACGCTCCTGCGACATTTGAGAGGCTTATGGAAAATGTGTTGAGAGGGTTATCTTGGAAAACATGCCTAGTTTATCTAGACGACATAATCGTCTTGGGGAAGACATTTGAAGACCATCTGAAGAATTTAGAAAACGTTTTTAATCGACTTAAAGCTGCCCAATTGATGTTAAACCCCAAGAAGTGCCAGCTATTTCAAGGTAAAGTCAATTATCTGGGTCATATAGTCAGTAAAGAAGGAGTGGCCGTGGATAAGGGAAAAATCGATTCTATTAAGGAATGGCCAAAACCAACTGACAAACATCAAGTGAGAAGTTTTCTGGGACTATGTACTTACTACCGGAGGTTTATTAAGAAGTTTGCAGATATCGCTAAACCATTAACGCGACTTACAGAGGAAGCAAGAGAATACCGCTGGGATGTAGACTGCCAGAATGCCTTTGAAACCTTAAAAAAGCATTTAATCACAGCACCAATTTTAGGGTATCCACTGCCAGAAGGAGAGTTCATCTTAGATACAGATGCAAGTAATGTGGGAATTGGAGGAGTGCTGTCTCAGATTCAAGGAGGACAGGAAAGAGTCCTTGGATATTTTAGTAAAGTTCTCTCAAAACCTGAGCGAAATTATTGCGTCACGAGAAGAGAACTTCTGGCAGTAGTGAAATCAGTAGAGCACTTCTATCAATACCTCTATGGAAGAAAGTTTTTAATCCGAACCGACCATGCCGCCCTTAAGTGGTTGATGCAGTTTAAGAATCCAGAGGGTCAGATAGCCAGGTGGATCGAACGACTCCAAGAATATGATTTTAAGATTGAGCACCGGGCCGGAGTTAGCCACCGAAACGCTGATTCTCTTTCCAGAAGGCCATGCCCAGCAGAGTGTTCCCACTGCAACAAAACGGAATCCAAGGAAGCAGCAGTGCTAAGAACGACGGTGATCAACGACGACTGGACGCCTACCAAGATCAGGGAAGAACAAGAGAGAGATCCAGTTATACAGAAAATCCGAAAATGGAAAGAGGAAAACCGTCGACCACCTTGGCAAGAAATATCGAACCTAGGCTCAGTAGTTAAGACATATTGGGCCCAGTGGGACTCATTTATCATGGAAGATGGCTTGCTCAAACGAGTCCTGGAAAATGATGACGGTTCAGAGAAGAGAAGACAGTTGGTGATTCCAAAGAGCAGAACAGCCGAAGTACTTCGTCAGTTACACGACAGTCCATCAGGAGAGCATTTTGGTGTAAAGAAGACCCTTCAGCGAATTCGGGAACGGTTTTATTGGATGAACAGTTCCGACGATGTAAAAGACTGGTGTAAGAAATGTACTATTTGTGCTACGAGTAACGGGCCTTATCGAAAAAGGAGAGCTCCTATGAGACAATATAATGTTGGAAGCCCGTTTGAAAGAATAGCTTTGGACATTGCTGGGCCATTTCCAGAAAGTGATAATGGAGGCAAGTACATGTTGGTAGTAATGGATTACTTCACTAAGTGGGTCGAGATTTACGCACTTCCAGACCAGAAGGCGGCCACCGTTGCAGATAAGTTGATCCAAGAATATATCAGCCGATTTGGAGTGCCTTTGGAGATCCATAGTGACCAAGGCAGGAACTTCGAAAGCGATTTATTCCAAGGAATATGTGATAGACTAGGTATGAAGAAAACAAGAACTACGGCTTATCATCCGCAATCGGATGGTATGGTAGAACGAATGAATAGAACAGTTGGCAAGTATTTGACAAAGATGGTGTCCGATCATCAGCGAGACTGGGACCAATATCTTCCGTTCTTCACAATGGCCTACAGATCTGCTGTTAATGAATCAACAGGCCAGACACCAGCCAGAGTCCTATTCGGACGCGAGATGCGACTACCTTGTGATCTAGAGTTTGGGTGTCGACCTGGAGAAGATGTAGCAGGTGAAGATTATGTGATCGAATTACGAAGAAGAATGGACGATGTACACGAGTTGGTCCGTTCCCATCTCCAAATCGCTAGTGACCGAATGAAGAAACGGTACGATACACAAGCCGAAAAGGGGTGTTTTAAGAAGAACGATAAAGTCTGGCTTTATAACCCCAAAAAGCGAAAAGGTTGTTCTCCCAAATTGCAGCAGTTTTGGGAAGGTCCATACCTCATTATGGAGAAGATCAATGATGTTATTTACCGAATAAGCAAGATCCCGAGAGGAAAGCCGATGATAGTACACCATAACCGGTTGGCGTCTTTCGAGGGTGACCACGACGTAGATGAAGAAGTGGAAGTAAACCAAGTCCAAGATGTGTCTGACCTCACGTTTGAGGAATTCATGGGTGCCTATGGAGGTACCGGTAAAGCAAGACATGGTGTTACCACTGAAGAAAGGCAAGATCTACTCGCGCTTCCCGATGACTACTCACTGGCCCTTACCATCCCGGCCAGTATCAAAGATGCACCAGGGTTGGCATCCGTCTTTCGAAGGAAGTTTGGTCGAGTTGCAGAACTTCAATGCCAAGTGCCAGCTCCTGGTAAAACCTTGAAACTTCAAGATGCATCACGTTACCTTTTCTACCTGGTAACAAAAGACACTGCCCGTGACCAACCTACCTACCGAGATGTATGGGAAGCCTTACTTCAGTTGAGAGAGCACGTACTAGAGTCCGACGTGCAAAAGTTAGCCATGCCAAAGTTGGAGTGCCGCCAATTAGATTGGAGGGTTATCCGAAATATGGTGGAGGAGATGTTTAAAGACGCCGAAGTCCAGGTGTTAGTCTGTTGCAATCCGCATAGTTACTGGTGCGGAGAGAAAACCGTCCCTTGTCATTTCTATACAACTGGAAGTTGTAAAAGAGGGTCCAGTTGCCGATATCAGCATGTCGTTCCAGTTCCAGTCCCGACAAGGTTCCAGGAGGAACCATCTTTTAAGAGGGGGGCAATGTTACGATTTTAAATGTTATGGCATATAGAACTGTAAATATTTTATGACTAATTCTTTTTTATTGATTCTCGTAATTTGTAGGTCAAAATCTATCTGAGCTTCGATACCAGTTGTTTACAGAAATCTCTAGACCCTAATTTTAGTGAGTCATCCACGTCTCGAGGTTGAAAAACGAGTCGAGCGCCTTCACCAAAATACGAGATTATTCCATAGAAGGCCGCCGAATTTTCGAGATGACAACAGTTGTGTATATAAACAACACATTTTTACATTGTGAAGTCAGTCATAAGAAGCTCGGGAACCGCGATATTTAAATGTAACGAAACGTGAAATAAATACATTTGTAAAGTTATTTAATAAATTAGTAATTAGCTATCGTGAGTTTTAATAAATTAGATTATAGACAATAAATTAGAATAAAGACATATAAATTAGAACAATATAAATATATATCACAGTATTCAACCACTTGTTTTTTAACCTTGATCAAAATTTCATATTTATGTTTGCTTTAATTAAAGTGTTAACACTTACTTTAGGTAAACGCACTGATGATTTTTTTACGGAAAGAAATCCCATAAAGTGCCATCTCGTTAATATTGAGATTTGAAATACCTAATCCAAAGCTAGTGACAACGTAAGTTTTGAATAAATTATTAATATTTGCCAAATCTTAGGTAAACATATTTTAAAATTATGTGTAAACCGATTCTCAGAATTTTAAATAAACATACAACTGGTCACTCCATTATTAATGTAAAATATAAACATTTTATATGTCGCTGCCACGCAAAACTAAAATTGTGGGTTTCACCCTGACAAAATAATCGTTGTGTCTATTGAAATGTATTTGCTTTTCTCCTTTGTTCATAGAATCGATTATCGATTGTGAATTTCCAAAGTAATGAAGAAATAGTTACGTATTTTAAAAATATGCAATATAAGATAATATCTGAAACAATTGTTTTTTGGTGATAAGTATCATGTTTGATACCATAAAGATGATTAATTGAGTTAAATAATGAGTAATAATGAGTAATTTTTATTTATAAATTCAGTAAGCAATAGAATTGGAATATAATATAAAACAAAATCTGTTTTATTTGTGACATCATACTGTTCTAACGTGTTCTGATGTAAAAATTGCAAAATTTTAAACAGAATGAACTAAGAAATATATACAATAATTAATATATGTATTATTTATTTATAGATTTTGATAATATTAAAATTTTATGTAGTGAAAGTAATAAATTTAAAAGAACTTTTTTGGAAATGGTTTGTATTAGCAAAAGTGATAATAATTTAAACAAAAGGTCAGAAATTCAAAATCTAAGCAAAATTTATAATTATATTATTTCTATGTAATTTATATATATGCAGTCAGTAAAATATCACATTTTAAATTTTCCATGTATTTGTTACATTTTTTCGGGCATCTATCAATGGTGAATAAATCTTCTTCTTTTTTGTTACTAAACAAAGAAGAATTTTTTAAACAAAATTTTATTTTTGACAATATGTCAAAATAAAAAATTTTTAAGTTAGTATTTACGACATTTAGGCTGGTTTGTAGCTATTCAATTTTTGTTTACAAATTCAATTGTTTTTGTTAAGAAACTTCATCAAAATTTTTCAGAGAATCATTTATTAGAATAAGACATTTTTTTATTAATATTTTTTGTCATTAATATGTAAGCAGCAGTTTTATATAACAAACTAATTTTATTTGGTGAGTTAACAAAAAATTTTTTATTTCTAGTTCAACTTTGTAAGATATTTTGTATTTTTTAGGAGCTCTTGATAATAATTGTAATCACAATTGAAAGCTCGAGTAAAAAATAGTCAACAAATAGCCCCTTTTATTGACTCCAACCCATCCAAAACAGTTTTATATATATATATATATATATATATATATATATATATATATATATATATATATATATATATATAACACTGTTTTTGATGGGTTGGAGTCAATAAAAGGGGCTATTTGTTGACTATTTTTTACTCGAGCTTTCAATTGTGATTACAATTTTTATCAAGAGCTTCTAAAAAATACAAAATGTCTTACAAAGTTGAACTAGAAATAAAAAATTTTTTGTTAACTCACCAAATAAAATTAGTTTTTTATATAAAACTACTGCTTACATAATAAATACAAAAAATATTAATAAAAAAAGTGTCTTATTCTAACAAATGTTTCTCTGAAAAATTTAGATGAAGTTTCTAAGAAAAAAAAAATTGAAATTATAAACAAATATAGAATAGCTACAACCAGCCTAAAACGTCATAAATACTAACTTAAAATTTTTTTATTTTTGACATATTGTCAAAAATAAAATTTTGTTTAAAAAATTCTTCTTTGTTTAGTAACAAAAAAGAAGAAGATTTATTCACCATTGATAGATGCCCGGAAAAATGTAACAAATTCATGGAAAATTCAAAATGTGATATTTTACTGACTGCATAAATTAAATAGAAATTATATAATTATAAATTTTGCTTAAATTTTGAATTTCTGACCTTTTGTTTAAATTATTATCACTTTTGCTAATACAAACCATTTCCAAAAAAGTTCTTTTAAATTTATTACTTTCATTACATAAAATTTTAATATTATCAAAATCCATAATATGGTCTTTGTCTATTACATGTTCTGCCAAAGCACAAGATGGTTTCTTAATTCTACAATCACTCTTGTGAGAAATAATGCGATTAGAGAGATTTCTTCCAGTCTCACCAATATACTCAGCTTCACACTGAGTACAAACAATGCTGTATACTACATTTGTTTGATCTAATTTGTCTATAGGATATTTAGTTTTGGAATATAAAGATGAAATAGTTTTGATGTTCTTTGTTGCTATTTTTATATTGTCAATAACCTTTAATGTTTGTATTAATTTAGGAGTTAATGATGGTATAAAAGGTAGTGAATGATAATATATGTTTTTATATTATATTTATATTTTATATTTTTTTTTATACCATCATTAACTCCTAAATTAATACAAACATTAAAGGTTATTGACAATATAAAAATAGCAACAAAGAACATCAAAACTATTTCATCTTTATATTCCAAAACTAAATATCCTATAGACAAATTAGATCAAACAAATGTAGTATACAGCATTGTTTGTACTCAGTGTGAAGCTGAGTATATTGGTGAGACTGGAAGAAATCTCTCTAATCGCATTATTTCTCACAAGAGTGATTGTAGAATTAAGAAACCATCTTGTGCTTTGGCAGAACATGTAATAGACAAAGACCATATTATGGATTTTGATAATATTAAAATTTTATGTAATGAAAGTAATAAATTTAAAAGAACTTTTTTGGAAATGGTTTGTATTAGCAAAAGTGATAATAATTTAAACAAAAGGTCAGAAATTCAAAATTTAAGCAAAATTTATAATTATATAATTTCTATTTAATTTATGCAGTCAGTAAAATATCACATTTTGAATTTTCCATGAATTTGTTACATTTTTCCGGGCATCTATCAATGGTGAATAAATCTTCTTCTTTTTTGTTACTAAACAAAGAAGAATTTTTTAAACAAAATTTTATTTTTGACAATATGTCAAAAATAAAAAATTTTTAAGTTAGTATTTATGACGTTTTAGGCTGGTTGTAGCTATTCTATATTTGTTTATAATTTCAATTTTTTTTTCTTAGAAACTTCATCTAAATTTTTCAGAGAAACATTTGTTAGAATAAGACACTTTTTTTATTAATATTTTTTGTATTTATTATGTAAGCAGTAGTTTTATATAAAAAACTAATTTTATTTGGTGAGTTAACAAAAAATTTTTTATTTCTAGTTCAACTTTGTAAGACATTTTGTATTTTTTAGAAGCTCTTGATAAAAATTGTAATCACAATTGAAAGCTCGAGTAAAAAATAGTCAACAAATAGCCCCTTTTATTGACTCCAACCCATCAAAAACAGTGTTATATTTTTTCCAAACGAGTCACAAGTACTTCTTTTTTCTTACTCTTATATATATATATATATATATATATATATATATATATAATGAACTAGAAGTATTTGCTGACAACAAGGAAGTAAATTTTCAATATTGGGTTTGCAGCAATAAAAATGATACGTGTACTCTTTTAAATTTTTATTCCGAGCTTTCGGACATGGTTATGTCCTTCATCAGGGAGCTACAAATATGATGAATAGTTTGTTACAAGTTTGTATAATTAATTAAAGATTCGCTACTTACAAACTTAATGAGGTTGGATCATCAATGATTTTCTACCATGTCGATAAAACTTATCACAGTCTGTCATATTATTATATAAAACTTATTCCTATATTTAAAATTTTTAAAAATTGCTATACAATCACAAACACTTACTTATTATACACACATTTCTGACATTTTTATTCTTAATTTTATTATATCGTCATTAGTTTTTTCACAAGACAATTCAGTGGTTTTTATTATTAGATACTAGTACCAAATTATAGGCCTATCATTAGATGTATTGTGGCTATATAAATTATTTTATATTTATTAATATGTTTCAACACAAAATTTATTAAATTAACCTAAAGAAATAAGGTCATAATTCTAAAAATATTACAATTGAATATGATATCATACAAAACAATATCATATCAATTGTAATATTTTTAGAATTATGACCTTATTTCTTTAGGTTAATTTAATAAATTTTGTGTTGAAACATATTAATAAATATAAAATAATTTATATAGCCACAATACATCTAATGATAGGCCTATAATTTGGTACTAGTATCTAATAATAAAAACCACTGAATTGTCTTGTGAAAAAACTAATGACGATATAATAAAATTAAGAATAAAAATGTCAGAAATGTGTGTATAATAAGTAAGTGTTTGTGATTGTATAGCAATTTTTAAAAATTTTAAATATAGGAATAAGTTTTATATAATAATATGACAGACTGTGATAAGTTTTATCGACATGGTAGAAAATCATTGATGATCCAACCTCATTAAGTTTGTAAGTAGCGAATCTTTAATTAATTATACAAACTTGTAACAAACTATTCATCATATTTGTAGCTCCCTGATGAAGGACATAACCATGTCCGAAAGCTCGGAATAAAAATTTAAAAGAGTACACGTATCATTTTTATTGCTGCAAACCCAATATTGAAAATTTACTTATATATATATATATATATATATATATATATATATATATATATATATATATATATATATATATAAATAATTTTTATTTATTTTATTTTTTTAATTAAAACGTGGCTTCAAAGTATCTTCTGCTAGTTCCCTTTAAGAAAGATCAACAAAAGGAAAAAGAAATAATAGACAATCAATTCTGATATTAAAACAATTGTCCTTTATTTTCAAATATATCCAATTAATTTAAAATTCCGTTGGGAATAAATCTTACACAATACACTATAAATAGAATAAAAAAATAATCAATCATCCATCAAATCACACATCCCTTAATGATCAATAAAAATTAAATACACATATTTCTAAATCAAATATATCTTAATATAAAAATTTTAGAAAGAATTATTGGTTCCTTGACTTCTTGCCTTAACTATAAAAATATTGCAAATTACAAACAATTGACATGAATGTTGGTAGGTGGTCGTGATAGAATCTCTTTATAGAATTTATTTAAAACTCAAAACTTTGGTTTTCAAACAGACTATCTTCCCTTGATTCTGCTTGGATTGTGCCCTGACCAGATCGCAATGTACTTCCCGGATCCTACCAATTTCCCTGCTCGCTATTCCGCCTGCTGTTTGTTTTGATAATAAAAGAAAAACACAAACAGTATGTGAAAATGTCGTGATGTCTTTACCACAAGCTCCAAACTCCAAGACAAACAAACTGGTTCCTCTCAGACACAACGAAAATATATCTGTTTGCACTTACAGTAATGCCTCTATTTCTACTGCAACTCGTCTCTGCTTACCACAATGGCTGCTTAATTTTCCACACAAACACTAAGCACTACTTCTTCTAAATTCTCAAAAAAAAAATGTTTTCACTGGAACCGGTCTCTCATGATATTCAACTCACAATGTCTTCTTTTCCCTCATTTCATTCCCGGCAAGCTTTTCACCCCCTTCTTCTTTATCCATCTCAAAACCAATCCAAACAAACCTCCCCTCTCATCAAACGCATCATCGGTTTCTTAGTCCATTAATTTTTGTTTTTTCCAAAAATTACCTGACGTTAAAGTACTTTCCTGCAAACGACCTTGAGTTCTTTTTTTAACTTTTGTAAAGGAGAAAATTCATTAACCAATAATCCTTACTTATTACTTTCTAATCTATTATAACCGCAAATTTCAAATAGTTGTGTACTAAATCTACCTGGTCATGTCCAAACCGTATTGTCTATTTATTGGAGAAATTTGTCTAGATCACTTGTTTACATATTCGGAAACCACTCACGTTGTTCCCGGTAAATGGTTTATGATTTTACAACTTTTTCTATATACATGGAGGTTTTGATGAAAGTTTATGGTTGCAACAGGATGGTGCACCTCCACATTATGCTGTAGATGTTAAAAGGTACCTAGATGAAATTTTTCCGAATAGGTGGATTGGTAGACGTGGACCTATTGAATGGTCAACGAGGTCACCAGATTTCAATCCTTAGGATTATTTTATGTATGGCCATCTGAAGAATATTCTGTATCAAACGAAACGAGCAAATATTCAAGAATTACAACAGAGAATTCGGACAGCAATAAACAATATTTCTCAAGACATAATAAACAAGGTTCAACAAGAATTTGTACAACGATTGGGTAACTGTCAAATACAGCAAGGGCTGCAGGTCAAACATTTATAAAGTCATGTATTTCATTATATTCTGTCCGCTAGACAATAAGTATTTTTGATAATATTGTTAATTTATCTAACGCGTTACTTTATGAACACACATAAAACTATTGTATTTTTGTCCACCCTGTACCAATTTGAATCCAGATGTGATACATTTTTGGAATGAGCTCAGCTATAGTAATCCGAAAATTGAGACAAAATGGGGGTGTTCCATTAAAAAAAAATGACGGTGACTTCATTATTCGAAAGAAATTCACCCTGTATATTAGAATATTATTTTAAAATACGGTAAATTAAAATCAAAAATCGACATGTTTCAAGATTATTTTTTAAAATGCTCTGTTGAGCTAAAAAAGAATTTGTTCCATACTTTACGGAAATAGTGTATATATATATATATATATATATATATATATATATATATATATTCAATATATATATATATATATATAATATATATATATATATATATATTCAAAAAAATACCGTCTCTAGGATTCGTAAAAACTTAAATTGGAGTTTGCTTAGTAAAAAAATTTTGGGCGTTGAAAAAATGAAATGTTACACATTTTTTACGATTTTGCCGAAACTTCTGGCAACAATAAAATTATATACGAATATGATTTGGAAACTAATATATTTCATGAACTTATATTTATATATATATGACTCCCGTAGAGCACTAGTTACAAGGTTCGTACCAAGTATGAATGCACATAACTTTTTTAAGGATAAAATGATAGACTGGTGATGGACTTATTAGTCCGGAAACCTTGTGTGATGTAAGCCGAAAGGGCAAGTTTAGAATAAATATACCTATCCAAAGCTATTGACATTAATATTTGCAAGCAAAATTTCAAGCGAACTTCAAAATCATAAAAAGGTATTGTTGGTAAAACTCGATACTCTGTACCGTTTTAGAAATATTTTGATTTGACAATTGTGAAATAATAACCGATGCTGATAGTTATGATATAGTAATAATAGGTATATCCCGATTTTCTCTAAGTTTGCCATGGGAAATTGACATTTATTGATTGTTATGACGTTAAGTCAACAATCATTAGATTTTTGAAACCTTGTAAACCTTAGATTTTGAACATGTACTCAAATGTTAAATATAGTGACATGTTATTAACCTTAGACAAGCGTTCAAGAAGGTTAAAAGAAGTGTTCTTGGTTATAATCTCAAATCGTATTGCACTGGATTCCTGTTTGCCATAGGAAAAGTATTTGGAAGAACATTTTCAATGAAACTCGTTTTCGAAACCATTTCGTAAGTTTATAGTATTTTTAGATTTTTAAGCCAGAGATAAACATGCCTTTTACTAGCACAATGGCATACCAGTACCTAGCAAGCCCCAGCTACTGTCTCCACACTGGCATGCTAGTTCCTGGCATGCTAGCTAATCGCAAAAAAATTTCAAACATTAAAAAATGTTTCGTTGGGGTGATGAAAAAACCATCAAATTTATTGCTATATATAGAGAATTGGAGAGGCTTTTGAATTATAAATCATGTTTACATAAAAATAAAATAGCCCGTGACAATCCTTAAACAAACATTCAAGAGGAAATGAGTGAAGATATTAGTATAAAGCAGATAAAGGCCAAAATAAAAAATTGCTCCAAGATTTTCTCGCCTACAAATTCAATTTCTCATCCAATTTTGTTTTGAGTTCCGCTCCGAATTCATTATTAAATTTCTAACAATATCTGTAGTCATCATCAATATTTGCTTTTTGAATTCATTCCGAATACGTTCCATGAATCCACTTTTTTTTTGTTAGAAACTCAAAAAATTTTAATTACAAAACAAGTACTTTAGTTTCAGATGAAAACCACTCGATTGTTTACTAACAGTGGCATGTGTAAAAATCTACCTGCTTTTTCGCCTTGTCGGGTTTAGGCTGGGTACACACATGCCAGTAAATTGGGAAAGTAGCTGGCATGCCACAGTAACTGACAAGCCCAAAACACATTTGCTAGTGTTATATTTTTTATAGTTCTAATTTATTATCGATTTATTAAATAACTGTACAACTATTTATTACGTGCGTACATTTTAAACCACGTCCGCGAGTTTCTTTTCTTCACTGACTTCTTCAATAAAAGCTCCGTTATTATATATGAAAATGCAGCTATTCGAGAGATCAGTAGAATCCCCCTGATAATACTAGGCCGGGTCATCACTCGACCGGTTTCTGGAAACTTCGAACGGCTGTTTCAGGTATATGTCTGCCAGCTGATCGAAAGGTCTCGTCCATTCTACAACATATTTAGTAAATAAACAACATGTTTACAGGTTTATTTTAATATGACTAATTTTTACGTAACACTAGTAATTGGCATGCCAGTAGCTCGCTTGCCTGTACTGGCAAGGCGAAAAAGCAGGGTAGATTTTTACACACGCCAGTGCTAGTAAACAGTCGAGTGGTTTTCATTTGAAACTAAAGTAATTGTATTGTAATTAAAAGTCTTTGAGTTTCCAACAAAAAAAAAAGGATCCATGGAAAGTAATCGGAATGAATTTAACAAGCAAATATTGCTGATGACCACAGATATTGTTAGAAATTTAATAATAAATCCGAAGAGAAAAATTTGGGTGACAAATTGGATTGGTAGGAAAGAAAATCTTTTATTTTGGCCTTTATCTCTTTTATAGTAATACCTTCACCCATTTCCTCTTGAATTTTTATGTAGGCATTGTCACGAGCTATTTTATTTTTATATAGAGATGATTTAGAATTCAAAAGACACTCAAATTCTCTATATATGGCAATCAATTTGATGGTTTTTTTCATCATACCAACGAAACATTTTTAAATTAACAAGTTTAAAAATAAAACGATTAATTTTTATCACCAACAAAACCAATATGACAATTATCTGCTAGCTACTAGCATGCTTATAGCGGTAGCGCGCGTGTCATACATGCCAGTGACACTCCCCACGCATGCGCCTTGCATCTCACAGCATGCTACTAGCAAGAAAAATCAAATTCTTTGCGATTAGCTAGCATGCCAGGAACTACCATGCCAGTTTGGGGACAGTAGCTGGTGCTTGCTAGGTACTGATATGCCATTGTGCTAGTAACAGACATGTGTATCTCCGGCTTTATGTAAGAGTAGCTGGTCGTCTTTCTTAAGTCTTTTTCGTCGTATGAAGCAAAACATCATATTTTGTTACCAAAAAAATCTCGCTTTTCCACTCTCCTAGTTTGTCATGAGCAGTATCTACTGTTGTGTGGATTTAAGAGTACTAAATTTTTGGTTGGTCAAAGGTTTTGGATACTGTCTTGTAAACAAGCCGTTAATTCAGTATTATCCAAATAAATTAGATGTTTTTAGAAAAATTTCCCAAAACCGTACAACCCCTATGGGTAATTTGCCTAAATTTCGTCTCGGTGCCATTTAACCTTTTTCGATTTTTGGGTTAGATTATGGTGGGCCGTTTTCGATAACAATATCTCGCTATAGGGGAGTTAAAACTAAAAGCCATATTTGTGTCTATTTGTATGTTGCGCCACAAAGGCTTTACATCTCGAATTGGCTAGTGATTTAACCGCGGAAGACTTTTTGGCCCTTTCTGTTTGACCCTTTCCTTGGTACCTAAACCAACAATCGAGATAATTTTTCGACAAGTATGTATCCAATGACTTGAAATGGACAACAAAGGGTACAAGAGATAGTCAATTAACCTAAAAACTATCAAACGAAGATTTGTTGGTGTCTCGTAATTACGGCAGGTTTAAATGAAATATTTTGAAAATGGATTATTTAATAATTTTATATCAATAATTATTAGAAGTACGTTAAAAGAATTTTAACAATATCTTTGATGTTTTTTGTATTAAACATTGATTTAATTGAACACATCTTAAAAAAAACTTCTATAACCAATGGAAACTCAGATAGCATTTTTTTCTTAAAATCATATTTCCACTGTTTATAAACGCTAAGAGCTGAGAATCGAACCGATTATAAGTGAAGATCTAGAATTAATGATCAAATTTATAAATGACATATATAGAGAAGGTGTAAAAAGTTATAACGCGTTTTATGAGTAATCACACTCATAAAATCCATTCACGTTAAAGTGAAGGGGAGAATTTCCAAGCTTCATTTCTTAAAAAAATAGAATATCAAGTTGAATGCACTGGAAAAATTTCCTCAGATTCCTCAGATTCGACTCCCGGAAAATTCTTAAAAAATAAATTAAATAATTTTTTCCATAAAGAAATTAATGAATTTTACTACTAATGCGGAAGAAAGACTTTATTAATTAATGTATATTATTTATGTAAATATATAATATTAATTTTAACTTTATAAGTTAACTTTTTACTATAATTATTATTATATTATTTATTTAAATTAAAATACGAAATGACTTATTTTTTAAGAAATTTTTACACTCTGAATAAATAGTTTTAAAACAAACTTTGAAACGAATCTTTGTGTACTTTACACGAACAATAATTATTATACGTTTATTAATTTTTTTAGCCCATTTTTCTATTCGGATTGCCGAATATAGGAATCTCCTAATTCTCGCCATTCATCTCTGTTGTTTGTAAGACGTTTCCACATTGGTCCTGCAGTTCTTTTAATATCGTCGCTCCATCGCATTTGAGGTCTTACTCTTGGTCTTTTGGCTTCATATCGCCGCCAATTCCCAATTTCTTGATTCGTCGAAGACGTTCATTATGTCCAGCCGATTTCCATTTCAATTTAGCTGTCTGTTCCACAGCATCAATTTTGTTCTATTAGGAATGTCTTCATTGATTTTATGATCTTTGAGTGAGATACCCAGCATCTGCCCTTCCATAACTCTCTGATTTTTTCTGATCTTCTCCATGTTTATTTTAGTGATTGTCAAGTTTGAGCCCCATATGTAAGTACAGGTAGGATACAGAAATTAAACACTTTGGTTTGCAGTCTTTGAGGTATATTTTTATTTTTAAGTACGTATGAGAGTGTTTCGAATGCTGCCCATCCCATTTTTACACGTCTGCTTATTTCGGTGGTCTGAATGATTTTCTTTGCCTACCTCGACATTTTGACCCAAATATGTATATTCATCTACGTGTTCTATATCTGTCCCTTCCATGTTTATCATAGGTTTATCATCATTGTTTGACATTATATTCGTTTTGTTGAAATTCATTTTCAGTCCTTTTTTTAGGGATTCTGTGTGTAGCTTCTCAATCATCTTATTCAGTGCATTCCACGTGTCGGCTATTAGTACAACATCATCTGTGTATCTACGATGGTTCAAGTGTCTTACGTTAATAGAGATTCCCTTATTTTCGAAGTCTATTGACTTAAGATATCTTCTAGGGCAGATGTAAATAACTGTTTCGATTCCATTACCCAACGTTGCTATCATTTCAGCTTGTTCGTAAATATTATGTATTAATATTCTGTACCTGGAGTCGATCCGATTGTTGACTAATGCTTCTTCTATTGCCCACAGTTTTACGCTATCAAAATCTTTTTCATAATCTATAAAAGCCAGACATAATGGAAGATTGTATTCTTTGTCTCTTCTATTAGGATGTTTAAAGTATATAGACGGTCACAGGTGCTGTACCCTTTTCTAAATCCGGCTTGTTCTACTGGTTGATATCTGTCAAACTTAATTGTTAATCTAGTTGTAATAATCTTTGTAAAGGTTTTGTAAAGTTGTGAAAGAAGTGAAATTGGTCGATAATTTTTCAGGTCTGTGGTGTCTCCCTTTTTGTGTAGTAGTATTATTTTAGCAGTATTACGTTGTTCGGGTATATTGCCTTAGAATAGACATTTATTAAATAGTATTTTTAGATATGTGATTGCTTCTTCTCCGCCGTCCTTCAGAATTTCTGCTAGGATTCCATCACTTCCAGGAGCTTTATTCCTTTTTATTTATTTTTTTACTGCTCTTTCTATTTCTTCGTGGCTTATTTCGGGCATCACTTCTGAGTTGACATTTGTTATCTGCCTAAGTTCTGCTTTGAGGAGTAAGGGGGATTGTTTCTGAAACGGTACAGATCGGCGTAGAACTTTTCAATTGAGTTTGCTATATTAGAGTTACTTTTTTCTAGTTGTCCTTGTTCATTTTTAATGGTTATTATTGTTTTCTTTCCTAGTTTCGGTTTGGTGCATTTGAGACTTCGGTTTTTCTCTATGATTTGTTCTATACGGTCCTCTTGATGTATTTTAATGTCTTCTTTTATCTGTTTTCTCATAACTCTATTAAGTTTCTTAAATTCTGCAGTGTCTCTTTTGTTTTGTCTCAGATCTTTTCTTTGTTTCAGCATATTTTGTGATTCTACACTTATTTTGGATTTTTGTTTTTTGTTAGCGGTTGCCAATTCTGAGCTGGCATTTAATAGTTCTTTTGTTATGACTTCATTGATTTCATTTAAGCTAAGTTTATCTAGATTCAATACTTTCGCGGGTTTTAACTTGCTTTTATATTGTTCTGTATTATATTTTAGTTTATCTGTGTCTATATTCCAATTTTTTTTAAATTTATTTGTATTTTTATTATGTTTTTTCTCTAATTTGACTCTAACCATTCGGTGATTCGGTGAGCGAAAATATAATAATTAATATATATTTATATAAATAATATCTGTACCTCAGAGCTAAACTGTATTAACTCACAAAATTGAAATTTTACAGGAGAGCAAATTAAAAGAAATATAAAGAGTAAATTTTAAATAGAATTTTTATTTCTTTTTCTTCAAGTATGTGACAAACACCCTTTGAGAGGTATAAATGATACTATATATTACTGTATTTGTTATTTTTATAGATCTTTAATTTTTTGAAAAACATGGAGTTAATACTGTTTAGCGTGGAAACAATTACCATATTCGGGAGATAATATAATGGTAAGTTAACACAGGTGAATAAATAATCTGGAGATAATACGATAAATGAAACAAAATTTAGTCAAGAACACTTTTTTTTATTTAATTAAATGAAATAAACAAGTCAACAAAATGATTAAACAAAATTAACGAAAAACGAAACTCAATGGATTGTTCACTTAACATTGTTTTGTAAAAATTTTATAAATCTTCATCTACTTTATCGGAGTGGGATAAATTTTTATAAAAATTATGAAATTCACTTGGAACCCAGGTGAGCAAACTTTGCAGATGTGTGTATTTTTTTGTAGATATTTCCTTTGGCTTATCGCGAATCACAGGCAGGACTGCAGGAAATACAACACGCCTAGTATTTCTGTTAAGATCAACAGATTGGAATGTTTCCGAATTAAAATTAGTTTTAAAAAAAAGTAATCCTAAATTATCGCTGCGTACTTGCAAGTGGACAACATCTGACATGCGAAAGTCTGTATTTTGCTGAGTTTTTTTCCTTATAACAAAAGGTGAACAGTTGTTGTTGTAAAGAGTCTTAAAATCCTTAAAGTCATTTAGTTCCATATTAATTACATTGAATGTTTTAGAACGACAGCAAAGTCGTGCTAGCTGCTGCCAGTCCCAGGGAGTCATGATTTTTAAAAAGGGTGTTTTCTTTCGTTCTCTCTCAATAAGAGAATGATCACTGTCCACTTCTAAATGGGTATGACCACGTAACAAAAACTTGTGATTTATAATTTTTATCTGTGGATACTTGTGAAGTATCCAAAAGTAAAGCATAACCATTATCATATTTCTGTTCTGGGATGGGCAGTTGTCGGACCATACAGTAATCTCTCTTATATTTTCATTTATAGCTTCAGTCCACCTCAAAAAGCCCGAAGCCATTTCGTTTGCGCCACGTCCAGACTTTGATTCATCCCACATCATGCAAGACGTAACATTACCTGAAGTGTCTGAAATCGTATAATTGTATGTCCATAACTTGAGCTTATAAAAACTCTGCTGGTTACTTAGAACAGGCGTTGGCAGACATTTCTGTAAATCCAGTGTCAATAATTTTATTGTTCCACCACTTGTTGCTGCTCTTTCCTTATCAAGTCTTTTTAATTCATACCTGTTACTAGCCTCCAAAAGATGTTGTTGATAATCTTGTTCAATATTTTCTTTTCCTTCTACCATCTGAATTTTGGCCAAATTTAATCTGTCACATTCATCACACGTGTCATTGTATGGAAGTTTAAATGAAAGATTAAATTCTGTGTTAAATATTTCAGAATACAGCCAAAGTTTAGCAATGTTTTCTTCGGGTGTATTGCTTTCCATTAACTCAGATCTGTATATCTCATACATTCTGGTAATATTTAGTTCACAACCAAGATATTTTTTCTGAGAACGCTCTCTAGAATAATGCGATTCAATAGTTGGGAACTTGCTAATATGATCCCGAATGCCTTGTTTGATGAATTCGGGAATTTTATTGACAGGCTCACGTTTACCCCTTTGGTCTGTATTAACTACTCCACATTCCTTTTTCTTCGCAAGAGCTGTTGTAACGAATGTCTCGGATATACTTAAGGTAGACAGAAAGAATTTCTGACAAACTTTATACCTTACATGATTAAAATATAATGAATAACGCCTGGTAAATTCCCTTATGCCAGAACGTGCTCCTGTGGTTTCCCGGATACGTCTCACAGGTACGCATTCTACCATTGCTGCTACAAATTGTCTTTTCATGTCGATGTTTTTATTAGGATCCCAAAATTCAGAATGTATGCAACGTCTTTGATCTTCAGTTATAGCTTTTGTGCACCCAACGCTACAGGTTTCTTTACATGGTGCTCCAATTTGCTTCGATTGCAAAACTGTATTCTTGGTTTGGCGTTTTTTACCACCGGCCACTTGTTTTTTACGAACATTCCGTTTCCAACGCAGAGGATTTGATTTCCTTTTTTTACCTGGGAGTTTTTGATTATCTGACTCACTTTCAGAATTATCTGTTTCGTTGTCAGTTGGTCCGTATGTTTTATCATTGATAGAGTCATCAGACTCCAAGCATAAATCCGCGTGATCTACCTCTTCTCTATCTTGCACTACAATTGCCATACTTTGAGGACTACAGGTAATGGGTAAAGCAGTCTGTAAAATGATTCCATTTTCTGAAACTAAACAAAAAAATATTATGATTCAAATAGGAAATTGTGAAGTATAAATAAATATACCTGTTGTTGAGACAAGTTCTACAACATTTTGTGTATTAAGACTTGTGGATCCATGATTCAGTGTTGATATTGTACCATTAGTGTAATTTCCATCTAAGGATATGGGCAAATTGATTTCTAAAAATTATAAAACATGTACATATTTTATTTATTTACAAAAACCGAAATAATTGTGTTATACCTTTGCTCGAAACAGATGGCGAAACATTGTCTATAACAACTTCGCAAGATACAGGTGAGGCAATTTTAACATTAGAAATAATTTTAATAGGCATATTTTGGTTTTTTGTACCTTCATCAAGATCGCCGACTTTTCCTAAAACATAATTACTGTTATCCTAATTTAATAACTACATTTAATATTTAAGTTATAAACCGAATTATGGAGTTAATACAGTCTGTCGGTCTTAAAGTAATTATTGTGTACTAAGTCCATTTTTAATACAAGGATTTTCGGTTAAAATACCACGTAAAATCGCCCAAATATCTAAATACGTATTAAGTTTTTATGTAATATTGAAGGCTAATAATTTTTTATTTTAAATAAATTTGTTAAGACGTACCTATTTTGAGGTTAGATTTATTTATCGCCGACGAAGAGGATAATGCTTGATTGTTTTCCACAGAATCAGTACTGCATTGCGTCGGAGAAGTAAAGCATACCTCTTGATGCTTTTCTAAAGCTTTTTTCACAATTTTATCTGCTCTGGTACACATTCTTTAGAATGTTATTAAACACACACCATCAATGTGAAATAGCATAAACACACTGACTACAGTGCCACACCGCGGTTTTACGTCGTTCCGTGGAGTTAATACATCTTAAATGTGCATGTGATATTAACTCCACTAATACTACTAATAATACTTACATTGCTGGGTATTAAGTGTAAACGACTGTTTAGCTCGGAACTACTGAGGGACTTAATACACTTTATGGTTGCTTATCTTTGAAACTACATTAAATAGGATTTAATATCGTATTGCATATGAAAGATGTGAAGTCTGTTATGTAGAAAGTGAAATAATACAATTTTTCAAAAAAATGGAGTTAATACAGTTTAGCTCTGAGGTACAGATATACATTAAACAATAAACTTTGAATATTTCATAATAATAATAAAATTCAACTTTTTTGTGAAAAAATTTAATTAATTGATTTTTCCCAGAGGTGAAAATAGCATAATTCTTATTCATATCGAGCTATTGCAATTAGAAGAATCAAGCTTGTGTGCCATAGAAATGCCCAAGATATTGCAAATATTTTCCGTCCTCTCTAATCGAAGGGTCCAATGCATAAAAAGTTCACTTTTTGGGCAAAATGAGTTAAACATTTATTCATCATCATCATCATCATCATCATCATCATCAATTAGCCAATCACGTCCACTGCTAGACATAGGCATCCCTTAGCTTTTTCCAGTGTTCTCTACATTGGGCCGCTTGTAGCCAGTTTCCCGCTACACGTTTTATATCATCGGTCCATCTAGTCGGTGGTCGTCCTCGGCTTTTTTTTATAGTTTCTGGTCCTCCATTCCATAATTCGTCTTGTCTACCGTCCATCTTGTGTTCTGGCTAAGTGTCCTGCCCAGTTCCACTTACGTGTCGTGGTTCTTTCGATGATGTCTTGAACTCCTGATTATTGCCTGATTTGTTGGTTTGTTATGTGGTCTCGAAGGCTCACGTTCAGCATTGCACGTTCCATGGCTCGTTGTGTAACTCTCTCTGTCGAAGTTTATTCGCAGATTTTTGCGTGAGTGTTAAAGTCTCTGCTTAATAAGTTTGTAAAGGTAAAACACATTGGTTATAAATCTTTCTCTTAAGACACATGGGAAATTAACTTTTTAGAATATGGCTTAATTTGCCAAATGCTGCCCATTTTAGGCCTATTCGCCTCTGTATTTCATGAGTTTGATTGTCTCTGCTTATTTTGATTTCGTGTCCCAGATATTTGTAAGTGTCTGTTTGTCGTTTACTTGATGTAGCGTTCTCGTAGCTGTTTTTGATTAGTGTCGTGTACCTGTAATCTATTCGGCTTTGATTTAGGGCTTCTAGTATTGTTTCAAACTCTACAGAATCAAAAGCCGTCTCGTAATTGACAAATGCAAGAACCAGTGGTATGTTGTACTCGATGCACTTTTCTATTAAGATCTTTATGGTATGCAAATGGTCATTTGTGCCATATTCTCCCCTGAAGTCTGCCTGTTCTTTGGGCTGATAGAAATCAAGTTTAGGTGTTAGTCTCTTTGTTAAGATTTCCATAAAGAGTTTTGTACATATGTGTCAAAAGGCTTATGGGTCTATAATTTTAGAATTTAGTAATATCGTCTTTTTTGTGTAACAAGACTATTATTGCATTGTACCAGTCTTTTGGAATCGTACCCGCATGTCCGCATTTATTAA
Source organism: Diabrotica balteata (assembly GCA_918026665.1). Classification (NCBI taxonomy): domain Eukaryota; kingdom Metazoa; phylum Arthropoda; class Insecta; order Coleoptera; family Chrysomelidae; genus Diabrotica; species Diabrotica balteata. The sequence continues at coordinate 51,442,612 of OU898282.1, forward strand.
ACAGTTCGCTTACTGATTTCAATAAAATTTATCCTCCTGCTTTTATTGCCTCGATAACGAGTCCACCATCACCAGACAATCGATGGTTCTTCATTTTCTTTAAAGCTGCTCTCATTTCTGACACAGTAATGGGTAAAAGTAGTTCCGATCCCTGATTTATGAGAGTCTTTACTCGTGTCGGGAAATTGTCTTGTGGTGTTTGTCAGGTATAGAGGTCTTTATAAAACTCTTTGGTTATTTTGAGAATGTTTTGTTTGTCTGTCTTGTTAAACATTTATTCATGCACAGTATAAAATTTTACATCTTCCAGTGCATAAAGCAGCTCAGTAGGATTAAAAATATCAATAATAGAGTGTATAATGTGTTGCCTGCATTTCGATACTTTGCATAAACCGGTGAAGTCCTGGACTTGGCTGGTTAATGCACACTGCTCTCCGTTCTCAGTCAAATAGGTTATGATTCATTCTGTTGTTGTTGGCATCAAGCTGTTGTTTTTAAAGTAATTCACGGTGTTTATTTATAATTTTAAAGTTAAAAGTAATGTCTTCTGATACCGAAAGTGTCGGTGATCCTTTTGATGGCACCCATACATCCAGTTATGAAAATTATGTGCCTGTTAAAAATAAACATAACCACAAAATTCAGCCTCTTACAAAATATACTGCTTCCGATGATTCTTTTAGCTCTGATAGAGAAAATAGTTTAAAGCCGTCCATAATATGTCCCAAGATGTTCCTGTAATCTCTTGTAATACGACACAACAAGGAAAAATTCGACTTTTACGTACAGCTTAATGAAAAGCAACATACAAAAAATAAATAAGTTAAGGTTGAGCCTTATTTTACCATTCCTGGTATACATAAACCCAGAAAATATTTTGTTAGTAACTGCCACTGTAAGCTAAAGTGTTTTAAAGAAATTGGGCATGAAAGCTGTAAGCCACTATTTCGTGATTTTTGTGCCGTGGAAACAAGAGATCTCCTAGATGCTTACTTATATGGAAATATTGGCAAAATAAAAGTTAAACGAGATAGACCACGTTTTGTCATAGAACCTACCATAACTTTAACGGATTATACCTTTTTACTCCTCGATATATGCCATTTATAAAATTTAGATCTTTGTTTATAATCTGTTTAGTTTTCAGCTCTTAATTTAAATAATGGAAATAAGATTTTAAGAAAAAACATTGCTATTTTAGTTCCTATTGGTCATAGGTATTTTTAAGATTGTATTTTTCCCCATGTTTTCAGTAAGTCTATTTACACATAACACAAAAAAACATCAAATACATTATAAATGTTTATAAGCTAAAAAGTGAGCCCATTTTCAAACGGTTTTGATAAAATCTTATTTTTTTTAATCCTAAAATCCGTTATATCTTAAAATTGAAGCCTCAAGGAGCGATCTGCTAAATACCTCTAGAATTATTGTTTAGGCAAGTAAAGTTGTTTAAATAATCGCTGTCCGGGATAAACAAATTGAATAACATTATAAACTATTTGGCCGATCTAGCCGATATTTAGCACATTTCAGTAATTCATTTGTGGTAGCGGGTAGATCCTCTTGTACGATCCCGGTATGAGATAGATCTAGTTCAGGTATGCAACCCTGCCCACGCGAGCCATGGCTATCCCCCAACCCGTGCAAGGGGAAGTCATATCCCCACCCCAAGAGCCCTACCAAAACAAATAAATCCTCTCACATATCCATTCCCAAGGAGTAAACCTCACATGAAAGAAAAATCATTGGGGAAGGCAACGGGAAGCACCCCAAGTAACTTTCCTTAGTATTATCACAATGGATCAAGTCAATATAGAAACGGCCCTTAATCTCGGGCAACCCTTAAGTGGGGAGAGGGTGCTAAGAATCTCTCGGTTTCCACAAATATTTGGATTTAAGCATGATAAGAAGTTTATTCCAGGCCGGAAAAGTGAATAACGTAACTAAAGAAATGCGATAACTCAACATTAATATACTTGGATGCAGTGAAGTTAGATGGCCTAATATAGGCCAATGTGAAATAGAAAACCACACAATATACTACTGTGGAAATACTACAACAAGAAACAAAAACGGAGTGGCTATAATAGTAAATGAAGAAGTTAAGAAATGTGTACTTAGTTTTATAGGAATATCAGATAGAGTTGCAGTACTCAAAAATAATGCTAAACCAGTTAACGTGAACATTATTCAAGCATATGCTCCAACTTCGGAAAGTTCAGAGCAGGAAATAGAAATATTCAATTACCAATTGAAAGAATCCCTAACATACACCAAAAACAAGATGTGAATATCCCGCAGCAGATTTCAACGCCAAAGTAGGCAAAGGAAATGTTGGCAATAATGTAGGACACTTTAGACTAGGAACGCTAAATGATGGTAAGAGGAGACGGTCTTGTTTAGTTCTGCCAGGAAATGGATAGTGCAATAATGCTATTTCCAATTACCACCTCGAATACTCTACTTCTGAAAATCTCCAGCTGACTGTCAAAAAAAAATGATTAGAAATCAGATTGACTACAACATCATCAACAAACAAACGATTTCAGAATTCGAACAAAAGCACAAAAACGTTCGGACATCCAGAAGTTAAAAGATAAAACCACAAGAGACGAAGTCAAAGAGGAGATCAACAACAAAAGAAACAGCATGGTAATCTCAGATATTAATCAAGAAAACATAAGTATGGATGATATGTGGAATAAAATCAAAAATATTTGTAATTCAGTGGGAGATAATAAACTTCAACCAGAAAACAATATAAAGAAACAGCCGTGTATGAGACAAGAAATATTAGAGCTAATGGAAGAACGAAGAAAACACATAAATAAGAATGGGTAAAGGTACAAATAAATAAATAAAATCATTAAGAAAAAGGTTAAAGAAAAATAATCATGGCTACAAGATCAATGCATAGAAATATAATCCCTAGAACAAAAGCATGACACTTTTAACATACATAAAAAGATCAAAAACTTAACGGGAGGAAACGAAGTCATAACTTAACACTAGACGAGTACAACAATCTGCTCTACGAAAATGAGAGAATACTTAAGAGATGGAGGCAATATGAAACTGCAGAATTTCTTACAGATTGGCTAGTTTCCACCTTCATACCTCTCCCCAAAAAGGCCAATTCCACCAGATGATTATGAATTATAAGCTTAATGAGCTATGCACTCAAAATCCTTCTTTTTGGTATTCACTCTCGCATATATAGAAAATTTGAAGAAAACATTAGAAGTGTTGAGTTTGGGTTTAGAAGCGGACTGGGAACGCGAAAGACCCTATTTTCCATACAAGTTATGATACGAAGAGCTCGAGGAGTAAATTTCGAAGTCTACGTATGATTTATAGACTTTGAAAAAATATTTGACAAGATGCAACATCAAAAATTATTTCAGATACTAATAGAATCTAGTATTGATGACAAAGATTTACGCCTAATTCAAATTAATAATTATAGCAAACCGCAACTGTAGAATGCCTCTTGTATAGAAACCTCACAAGAATTCACTATAAAACGGGGAGTACGTCAGGGCGTAAAAAACAGTACATACTATCAAAGTATATGCAAAGAAATTGAGAGACATGGTCAGAATAATCAGCCGAGCGATCTATTTAGAAAAATACGCTACCTGACAAGAGACTTCAGAGCCAGAACTTGGGCCATTGAAGATAACACTGGAACCCTGAGAACAAACAGAGAAGACATAGCAGAGACATGGAGATCGTATTGCAGGGACCTATATAAAGATGATCAACGCCAAGAGCTTGTTGCCAAATCTCTGACGAGGTGGAAGAAGAACCTGATATACTCGAAAATAAAGTAAGACAGGCTATCAACAAGCTCAAATATAACAAAGCACCAGGTCCAGATATGATAACAGCAGAAATGCTTAAAGCAACAGAAGAAACCGGAGTAAAGTTACTTCATCTACTCTGTAACCAAATATGGTATTCCAAACAATGGCCTGAAGACTGGACAAAATCTACAATAACGACCATACATAAAAAAGGCAGCTTCCATAAATGCGACAATTATAGAACTATCTCTCTTATATCCCATGCCAGCAAGATAATGCTACATATAATCAATGAGAGACTGAAAACATTCCTTCAAAGAGAAATTCCACAAGAGCAAACTGGATTTACCAAAGGTAGAGGCACTCGAGAACACCTGCTGAATATAAGACAGATAATCGAGAAATCTAGGGAATTCAACATCCCACTATATATCTGTTTTATACATTACCGTAAAGCGTTCGACAGGGTCAAGTGGAGACACTTATGGCGAATACTAAAAGAAGTAGGCGTACCACAACATCTAATTACGCTTATAACCGAACTATATGAACACACTACTGGATCAGTTAAAATACTTGACACACTTTCTAACGAATTTCATCCAGAACGGGGTGTCAGACAAGGATGTATACTATCTCCACAATTATTCAACATATATGGGGAGTATATTATGCGAAGAGCACTTGAAGGATGGGAAAAGGGCATCTCAATAAATGGTCATAAACTAAACAACCTACGTTTCGCAGATGACACAGCCCTTCTTGCAAATAGTCAAGCAGAGCTGATAGAACTTATACGATTGATCGAAAACGAAAGTCAAATATTTGGTCTGCAATTAAACGTATCAAAGACAAAGATCATGATAGTGGATAGACTACACAACAATCATCCACATATAACCACAATTGACCGGTTCGAGGTTGTAAGCTCATACTTATATCTGGGATCATTAATCACAAACACAGGGTCATTACAAGAAGAGATTAAACGTAGATGTGATCTAGCAAAAGTTGCCACATCAAAAATGACCAAAATATGGAAGGACTCTCAAATTTCAAGAGCGATAAAGATGAGGTTGATCAACTGCTTAATATTCCCAATACTGACCTACGGATGTGAATCTTGGACTCTGAGACAATCGGAGAGAAGAAAGATAGACGCCACTGAAATGTTCTGTTGGAGACGAATGTTACGAATTCCTTGGACCGACCTTAGAACAAATAATTCAATTTTAAGAGAGCTAAATGTTAGCCAACGACTCTCTAGTAAAGTCCATCTCCCACAATTAAAATATTTTGGGCATGTTATGAGAGCAAACACAGAAAACATGGAAAGACTCATAATACAAGGAAAGGTAAAAGGCCAAAGATCAAAAGGAAGCTCCCCAACAAGATGGATAGATCAAATTACAGGAATATGCCAAAGACCTATGCATGAATTAAAAGAAATGACCAGAGACAGAGATCTCTGGAGACGGACAATACACGACATTACGTCGACCACTACACTCCCCCTGGGGGGACAGGATTGAAGAGAGAGACGTCAGGGCTGCATTTTGTCACCGGCGTTGTTCAATACTTACTCGGAAATGCTGTTCAGAGAAGCTATTGATGGTTTAGGAGAAGGTATAAAAAATAATGGTGAAATCATAAACAATTTAAGATATGCGGACGATACGGTTTTGATTGGTGATAATGCGGAGGATCTGCAAACATTAATAGACCGTGTAGTGGAAGCCTGTGACAGATACGGCATGAAATTAAACTATAGACCACACCAAAATTCTTGTCGTACGTAAAAACGACGTAATACAGCATCAATTCAGAGCTAATAATGAGCCCTTGAAAATAGTCGACAAAATTACATATCTTGGATGCAGCCTAAATAAGGAATGGGATTGTCTTCAATCGCCTCAGGAAGATTTTATGTAATATGCACCTGAACATTAATATAAGAACACGAGTCTTGAGATGATGTGTAGTTTTTACCCTTTTCTATAGAGTCGAAGCCTGCACCTTAACAGAGGCAACATCCAAACGATTAGAAGCCTTCGAAATGTGTTGCTACCGCCGCATGCTCAGAATTTCCTATATCCATCATATCACAAACAACACCGTGATCCAACGTATGAATAGAGATCTGGAAATTATGTGTATCGTGAAAATCAGAAAAAGGAGATAGTTATTGCATGTGATGCGCAATGAAAAGTACCAACTAATTTTACAAGGCAAAATAGAAGGGAAAAGATCTCAAGGTCGCAAAAGGACATCGTGGTTGACAAACATCAGACAGTGAGCAAGATTGACTACCATACATCTCTTTAGAGCAGCTGTCAATGAAGTTGTATGGTCCAACGTGATTGCCAACATTCACAGACGATAGGCACCAAAAGAAGAAGAATAACTCATTAATTGACATAATTTAAAATAAATATATTACATGTCATTGCGCAAAATAAAAGAGATTACCATTTATAAATTTTTGCAAAATAAGGGTTTTTTGTAATAATATCGGTCAATTGTGTATGTATTTTAATAATGTATTTTAATTTAGAAACTCGTAAATTAAAAAAACTTTTTAAGATCTACAACTCGTATTTGAACATTTTTCTCGAAGATGTTAAGAAATGTGTTATAAGCAAAACATATATATTTTTTTTCACTTTTTATGATTGTTTGAAAAAACAAAGTAAAATCATCTGTAAGTCTTAAAAGGATTTCATGCGCTATCCCTCATATACCTTTTAGAACTTTTAAAAACCAGTATAAGGTGTTATCAGCTTTTTCCTTTACTGGGCTATTAATTGGCCGATTGGTAATCGTTCGATTAGGTAGTGGCAGAATGTACCAGCTTGTCAAAAAAGCAGAGATTAGAATAAACTGATTATTAGTTAAAGTTTAAGGCTATTTTTCTTTATTATTAAAAAAAGTAATTGTACAGTACAACTGATAGGGTAAAGCACTTTACAGTATTTATTATAATGTAAATAGCGTTGAAATTAGCTTAACACAGTGAAATAACTGTTGACAAAATCTATGTCCCTTTATTGGTCAATACGCACACCCCCGAACCAATAGTACCACAGGTTGATGAGTTGTACTCGTTCTTTTTCACTGCCGCCACAGATAAGTGTGGACGGGTCGCTGTTGCAATTTTTTTCGTATAAAAACTTTTTTGGTGTTCTAGATTTCGGTAAGTTTTTCTATGAATTTGATATAATTTCTGGTGGATTTTATGTAACGATGTTGTAAAATGTTTATTTTATCCTATAATTAATCATTAGAAGCATTTTATTTGTTTATGCGTTTTAGTTTAGGGGCCGACTACTGGGTTTTCGATTTTTTAAGGTTGATGCCACAACAGGCTGGTTGATGCCATAACAGGTTTTTTACTATTTTCTTAGATTTCGTTAAAATTAATACAACAAACAGTCCATAATTTAAGCTTTGGAATGAATTAACCACTTAGATAACAAAAGGTTAATTTTACTAGTAGTCGGTCATATATAAAAGTAGATGCACGATGAGGGCCGAGTAATAGACTTTAAACTCCAATAGTTGGCCGTTAGTTCTGATTCATAAAACTGGATCTTAATGCCTTTTAATTAAGATTAAATTTATGGTAGTGGTTTTTAACATAAAAATCTTTTATTGTAGATTATAATCATGTCGAAAATACCAATCCGCCGGTATAAGAAAAAAAATTGTCACAAGCTATGACCACAATAAGAAATGGTGAAAATTAGAGAAGCTAGTCGAGTTTTTAGCGTACCACGAGGAACCCTACAAGATCGGCTGCATTTAAGAGTCCTAAAAGTACCCCGTAAAATGGGACCAGACTCAGTACTTTCTAAAGAAGAAGAGACTGCCTTGAAAGAGTGGTGCATAGCCTTAGCAAAATGTGGTTTCACTTTAAAACGCGACGATCTTCTTAATACTCTCCATAAGTACAACCAGTTCAAGTTTTTGATATAAGTTCACCAAATAAAGGTACACTGGAAAATATTCAATAGCTATTAAAGTCCAAAAACATTAAAAAGAGGAAAAATAGTACAACATGCACAGTGAGCAGAATAAAGTGTGACTAGTGTGAAGAGGAACTGACTAGTGACACAGAAATAAACGAATTAAAGAATATTTGTTGTTACAATTGTCCTGGTGGTATCATATAAAATGTACTGAATTTGCTGGTAACGTTTATGAGAATGTATATAATAAACAGTTTCTATGTCCAACATACAAGAACAAGTAAGTGGTTGACTATAGGGTCAGGGTACACATGGTTGACTTGCGGAGAAATAAGGCTGACCACAGGTGAAAAGTGCCATATTTTGTTAAGTGTTGTTTTTTTATATAATTATAACATAATAATAACACTTAGTTAACCTCTTTCCATAATTTAATAAAGAAAGTTTCTGATAAAAATATTTGTTTTTATTTAACGCCTTTATTTTTTTATATGAAAAAAGAAAAATGTAAAGAGAAACGAGAGGCCTACACAAAGTATAAAACATCAAATACCCCAAAATCCCCAGACAACTACAGAAGAATTCGAAATAAAACAAAGCAGTTGGTAAGAAGAATAAAAAATGAACACTGGGAACAGTTCACAAAAAGGATAGAAAGCGACTTCTACGGTACACAAAAACAAATATGGAGATTTATAAGAAACCAACGGAAAGAAATGGCAGAATTGAAAAAAATACAATAACATACCAGCAAACGAATGGGAAAGATACCTGACGGAACTGTTGAATAGAAAAATGTTGCAAAGAAAAATAATAATTAATACAATAACGTACCTGAATTAAGACACGAAATAGAAATGAGTTTTCAGGAAGTAGAAATGGCCATAAATTCGCTCAAAAATAGAAAGTCACCAGGACCAGACGGAATAACCAACGAGCTTCTAAAATACGGAGGAGAAAGTATAACGCTAGGGATGACAAAACTTATACAAACACTAACATTGCACTGCAAGATACCGGACGCATGGAGAAACAGCATAATGATACCAATGTTCAATAAAGAAGATAAAGAAGACCCCAACAATTATAGAGGTATAAATCTACTGAACACCGCACTTAAGCTTACCACAAAAGTCCTAACCAATAAAATTAATAAACTAACAACTTTATCAGATGAACAACAATGATTCAGATCCGGGAGATCCTGCGTAGACGCCGTATTTGTACTAAGACAAATCGCAGTAAAAGCCATCAAGTACAATAAACCTGCATATCTATGTTTTATAGATCTGACAAAGGCTTTTGATCGCATCCAAGTCGAAGACATCTTACACCTACTGAATAAAAAAACATACCAATCAATATTATACAAACCATCGAAAACATCTACTTCCATAATCGAATAAAGGCAAAGATAAATGGAAAATGAACACAGTATATACCAGTACAAAGCGAAGTCAGACAGGGTGACTCGTTGAACCCCCTTCTCTTTAATATAATTATGGACGAAATAATACAAGCAGTATCTAAAGGTCATGGCTACAGAATGGGGAACAAAGAAATCCAAATATTATGTTATGCAGACGACGTCGCATTAATCGCCGAGATATAAGACGAGCTCGAAAGATTAACACATATCTTCAATATAACAGGTAAGAAATACGATGTGATAATATAGGCAGTAAAAACCAAATTTATGACACCATCTAAATACCCACTAAGGTCTAAAATCGAAATTGAGGGAAAAATAATAAAGCAGGAAGTAAGGTTTAGATATATAGGAATAGATATAAATAGTTACGGAGATGTTAAAGAAGATGTACGACAACAGAACTTAAAAGCAAGTAAAGCGGCGGGTTCTCTTAATGATAAAATCTGGAAGAACAAACACCTAAGACAAGACACAAAAACAAGAATCTATAAAGCAGCAATTAGAGGGCTTTCAGACGAGGATACTGTATGTGAGATACTGTATACGAGATACAGAATTTGTATCTGAAAGCGTTCATTTAACGTAATGTTTTTTTTTTGTATCTGGCATACGCATTCGGTATCTCGCATACTGTATCCGTCGCGCGTCCCGTGTGAAAAGCTCCATTTGAGTCTATGCAATATCTGCGTCTCGGAAGCGCGTATCTCGGATACAGTATCCTCGTCTGAAAGGCGTCTTAGACCTATATTAACATACACGTCGGAGACAAGACCTGACACATCTAAAACGAGACGACTGCTAGAAACAACAGAGATGAAAATACTCCGACGAATATCAGGGAGAAGTCTGTTGGATAGGGAGAGAAGCGAAAACACAAAGAGCCAATATAGAAGACATACATGGACGGGTCACAAAACGAAAACAGGAGTGGAACGAACACATCAGTAGAATGGCAGAGGATTGAATAGTACGAATAGTCACCAAGTCACCAAATGGACGAAGAAGTATTGACAGACCAAGAAAAAGATTTAAATAATTTAGGAGGCTAATATTGAAGAAGAAACAGGCTTTAAAGCCTACATACTAGAATGAAGAAGAAGAAAAAGAAAATTTTTTTATATGCAATTAAAACAAATTAAGATTCTCACTAAAAGTCTGACTACTGCGTGTTTTAACCTACAATGCATGCCATTTATTCTATGACTAAAACCAACCATATAAAATACATCTATTGGAATTAAAATAATAATTATTGTGTATTGTTGTTTAATTTTATTGTATGGAAAACACAAAATACTTTGACTTAATTATACTTCCCATTAAATAAAGTAGTTAATATAAAAATGCAAAGTAGTTTCAGAGCCGCCACCTTGAAATATTTGAAAAAGTAATGACTAATTGTTACCTAAAGGGAGATAGATCACTTACTTAGAAAGTATTGCTAAAATAGAAAATTGTCCTAAAATTTCAATTCTATAAATTTTTGTCTAAGTTGGAGTTAAAGTTATTGTCATATCAAAATTGTGCAATGTAGGTAGAACAAAATCAATTTTGTATTGAACTACCTACTAAACAGTAAATGGACAATAATTCGGTACCGTAAAGTGCCTTATTAATAAATAAATAGCACAGTAAAATAGCACATTATTAGCCGAATATACGAAAATTAAAAACTACAGTGTGAATCTTTTCGAGTTTCTGGCGAAACTACCGCAACAGCAACGACCGTAAACATAAATATTTACACCGGCAATAAAAATCGATGAGAGTGTAAGTTTTGTCGATGTTGCGCCGAGAATGAGTTTCCAAGTAGTTTTTAACACTCGCCCTTGTAAATACTTATGTAGCGTGACCTACATTATATCGACAAATTCGTTGTGCGACTATGTTAGACATATTTTTAGGATCAAAACAAACCAACAAGTTAAATTTTTTGTGTATTATAGCATGAAAATTGCGATTAATCATATTATAAATATCAACATTACCGAATTCGCCTCATTTTTGCGTCACTTTATTACAATGTTTACTAAAACGTTCACAATCACTGGCACAAACTTGATAACTTTCGGTTCCCGGTCTGCATACATGGGTTCTTGCCGATGACAACACAAACGAATCGGATGGATGATGAACTACAAAAAATCCCACGTTTTCTACTACACTGTGTATCATGTACCGTTACGCAGTGTTGTCGGTTGGTAAATATTTTACATAAATTAGGGAGTATAAGGTAATCGACCAGTATGGAAGTTGATTATTGATAGTAATAGTTACTGTATACGTATTACAAAATTCTGTGTTTCCTAATATTAAATTGGGTTTTTAAACATAAAACCGCACTTAAGCTAATAATAGAATATTTTTTGTGGGTTAAATTAAGATTTCATTATCAAACTTAATGCGGTTTTAGCAGACAAAAGATTCACAATCAATAATGCAGAATTATAGTTTATAAATACATATTATTATATTGACATTATTGTATTGGTAGTGAGAATGTATTAATAATAAAAACAAAACAATACGTCTATGAAAAAAAAAACAGACACAAAAAAATTTGGAAGAGAACAATGAAAAATATGAAAATTAAAAAAGACCACTTGCGGAACTAAAATTAGAAGGTTTAACAACATTACCTGGGTTTATATGTCGTGGTTTGGGATTGTTTATTACTCACGTTTCGTCTGCAACTGCAAAAGAGGTTATCAAAAGTGACGAGGAAACGGAGGTAGCCGTAAATCCTTAATATTTTTATCAATCACTGATGATCTTCTTTGTACCACTACTTCAATGTTTAATTTGGGGCTTAGGCAGTTGTTTACTTTAGTAAAAATGAGAATGAGTTTGTTATCCTAAACTTATCTAAAATGTATCCGTTTAGGATCTTGTGATCCTCTTCAATGTTATTAATTTATTATTAACTTATAAATTATATATAAGTTAATACATAATAGCACGTGTTTCATCCAAAATGAAAAGTGGCATTCTGATAGCAGTATGCATCGAAACGCTGCTTTTTAGTTGTTTTGAACTTGGAAATTCTATGAGGTGCTTCGAAGTGTAGCTGCTCCTATTACCTCAAGAAGGAAAAACAGACATCGCTGTGCAATGAGATTGAAAAACCGTAAAAATTCACTCTACCCCTGACCTAGTAAAGGATTAGAGGCTTAGTATATGAAGGTACGGTAACCCAGAGGGGATATCTCAAGGTGATTTCTGAACTCATTCGGGAGTTTGTCACTGGAGCTTTGTAGTAGAATGAATCCAAGGCGGTGTTTTTTCTTCTTGGGTTCGTCTACTCTGACCGTTTATAGTCTGTCTGTCTATAGTTTTAGTTTATAGTCTGAAATTCATATGACGGAAAATCTACATTGGCGGATTGATGAAAGTATGTCACTTCATCTTTTGCGTGGTAGTCCAATACTTCTTCGGCTATTGGTGATTTATTTGTTGCTATTTTCACTACATGGGTCTCACCCATTCTGCTCATTTGAACATTGGTCGACTACCTCTGATATCTAGGGTTAATTATTTTTTTCGGCCCTAACGAAAAATAACCCATCTTAGGCAAAAAGTTAATGAGTTTTGCTAGGTATTCAAACTAATTTTAAACGAGCTGTTTAAAAAACTAAGAGAGAATAGTTCTTACAGAAAAACAATAAAGGGAAAGGAACATACTAGTGTAACCTCTACTAGTTTGCTACTAGTTAAGCGACTATGACAAATATGTCCACAATAAAAATAATAACGCTTTTATGTTCAAGATGATTATATTCGCTTCGAACTATGTTTGTAAGCCAGGGATGGATATATTGACTACGTACGCTAGCGAGGTTTGTACATTGAAATAAGAGTCTAGAATAAAGGCATCATAGGTGAGGGGTAAAACGAACAACTAGTCCGCAGAGCCAGAGTTATTGTATTTTTTTAAGAAGAAATATATGCTATCTGATTTTTAGAGAGAAATATGTTAAATTCTAGTGGCAGTATTCGCCAGAACAAATTTTATGAATCTGATGGAAATTCAGATTCTGATTATAATACCGAACCTGGAGGAGATAGCGAGTATGAATGTAGCGACGATAGTGGTAATAGTTTTGAGAACAATTCCACCTTCGAAAATTTTGATAAACCGTGGGATTTAGATGGTATTCTGTTCCGTACGTTCTGTACGATTCAGGTGAAGTGCGTACGTCGAATTTGCTTTTCTATTCTTGAAAGCCCTTTTATGTTCTGCTATTCGTTTATACAGGCAAAATAACAACAAAAATTGCCAAACACATAAAAAAGAAAGGAATAACACCAGCTTTCCGAACAAATAACATCCTATAATAGGCAAATATATTAAAAATAATAAGAGCCAAAATAAAAAAACACTTTAATAGTGGTGTGTACAAACTTCAATGTGGCGACTGTCCAAAAAACTTACATCGGTCAAATTGGTAGAAACTTTGATAAACAAATAGCAGAACATAAAAGGGCTTTCAAGAAAAGAAAAACAGATTCGACGTACGCACTTCACTTTCTAGATCATAATCATTCTTTTAATGACAAATTTAAAATTCTTCACATTCAAAATAAAGTCCTTAAGCTATCTTTGTTAGAATCTATGGAAATCAACAAATTAAAAAACACAGATATAATTCTGAATGACCAACTTGAGACAAACAGTTCTCCCCTCCTCAATCTATTTCATTAGAGACTATAAATTTGTAAACCCAAGCCAAAAATAGATCACTTGAGAAAGGCAATCAGCCGAAACAGCTGTAGTGATAAGATTTAAAATAAATTTTGTGGAAGTTTGAAAACAAAGTTTTCAGTGTTTTATTGTTACATATAATCTTTATTTGTTAAAAACCTGCAACTCTTGGGGTCAAAGTGTTAAGTGTTATTACTATAGATAAATAATAATATAGTAGGTATATCGAGAGAAGGTAGTTCTTTACCCCTGAAATACAACACTACAAGTGTCTGTCTTTGCTTAAGGAAACTACCAGCTCCCTAAGAAATAACCAATGACATAATGCTCATAATTTTCTTAATTCAGAAAATTATTAGCTAGAGAACAAGCCAACTTTCTAACATAATAAGATCTATTAGTTTAGCAAAAGGTTATATAAAGGAAGTGTATTGTGTCTGACCGACTTGGGCTGTAGCGCTATAGGAAAGAAAAAGAAAGAACCAATAAGATTTTAACTAAAAGTCGATGAATTGAACAAGAAATAGAAATAAAGTACTTAAGGATTACACTGTCCAGCTATGGAGACGTTGAAAAATAAGTAAGAGATCAACAACCAGCAAATAGATTAGTATCATACCTTAATTACACTATATGGCGTAACGGATACATTAACTTCTTCTTCTTCTTCTTCTTTTTTGTTAAGTAGAGATGACTCTGTCTTCCTACTGATTGTCTTCGTTGGGGAACCGTCTCTTGCCGTCTTTACTACTCTATTTGTTGTTATTCGGCTTATATGATCGTTCCATTCTACTATTACATTTCGTGTCCAGTACTTGATGTTATCCACCTTGTCTCTAGAGTCTATAAGACCAGTATAAGACCAATAATGATGTAGGCATCAAAAATAAGGCCTGCCCTAACCAAAACATAGAGAATGCTGAAAGCAGCAGAAATGAGAATACTCAAAGAATTACAGGAAACACGCTGAAAAAGCGAATAAGGAGTACGAGATCAGAGAAAATGTCATGTTCCGGGTACAAACAAGTAACACTAAATAGAAAAAACAATGAAACAATCACATCAGTAGAATGGTGGGTACAAGAGTGGTTAAAATAGCAAGGGACAAATCACTAAGTGGTAGAAGAAGTATCGACCAACCTCGCAAGAGATGGAAATCTTTAATACCACAACCGGCAAATGAATAAGCAAAATTGCATATATAAAGGAAGAAGAAAAAGAAGAAAAATTTAAAGAGTAACCTTAAGATATAGAATCCATAATCGAAATAATCAGTAGATGAGAGTGAGATAGAGAGTCAATCTGCTACGGAAAACAATATATCTACATAGGCAAATGAGTGTCTATAATAAATTATTGCGATTGTTCTAATAACTTACCTTAAATGCGGCTTTACTTTAATAAATTCCATCATATATTATCCTCGCGTATCGTACTTTAAATTCGACCTACGGCACGGCACACACACGACTCAACAGTAATTTCAACAATAATGCCTGTTTGTCATTTCATTTCCGTTCGCGTTCATTACTTAAAACAGTAGATGATTTTACTTACTACTTTAAGATGTTTATTTTTAGAATAGGTACTTGGACCATCTTAGATAGAATGTTAACGGTTTGCGTTCATTAGTTTGTAGTTATAAAAAATTATTCCAACATTTTATATAAATTTATACCAAATAAAAAAGCTTGGAAAATAATCATTTAAAAGTTCTTAAAATATTCATTCAAAGATTGAGGAAAAATGTTGAAAATATGCACTTATACGGTAGATTTCGTGATATAAGCAATTTAGTCCTGTTTGTATTGGCCCACTGGCTAGGAAAAATATTGTCATTCCATATTTTTAAACAATCTTACTTGCAATAGTGCCCTTATAATAAAAAGCGCATGTTGCCCACAGAAAGTAATGGTCAAAAATTGTTTAAACAATTTCCGAATTGGAAATTCCGGCTTATTCCAAATAAAAGAAATCGTTAGTAACTTTTATCTAAAATGCATCGTTTTCGAGTTAAACTCGATTCCACGAATATACGACTGTTTTAAATTCGGTTTAAGATATCGACTTAAATGGTCCAATTTGCTGAATTCTACAATAGTAAATTCTTCCCATTTTTAAAATACTGTGTGGCAGATATAAACCTTATATTTAAAAATGAAGTCATGATATAAATCTAGAGTTGATAGTTTATAGAACAGTTGTAATTCAGATTTTGACTTATATAATTACTATCATTGAGTTTAGTATCGTAAACAAGTTGGTTTTTTAATTAAGTGATTTAAACGAAGTGTAACAATACTTAAGTGATTAAATAGTGTACTTTATTTAGCCGAATATTCAATAAGTATTAAAAAAACAAAAAAACTTACTTATTTTCTTATTCTCCTAATCTCCTAAAACTATCATCAACCATCAGATTCACAGCCGTAATCACTGTCGTCGCCATCCTCATTCGGATGGTAAATTATAACAGAATTAACTGCTTCGATGCGACCTTCACGGATCCACCATTCTACAATTAAGTCTTCACATTTTTTTACACTTTTTCCCCAAATTTGAGGAGTGGCAATATCCAATGCTTGTTGCCATGTTTCCAAGACTGCCTCGTCACTGTAACCCTTGTATCCAATATGGTTATCATGACATGTTTTGCATATCCCCCAAATATATTCAAGTGGATTGAATTAGCAATGATAGGGCGGTAGTCTTAACACACGATGTCCAAAGCTATGTATAATTTCGTCTACTATATATATATATATATATATATATATATATATATATATATATATATATATATATATATATATATGTTTACTAAAACACAAGATCTACTCCCTCAATAAAACCATGTTTTCCACCTGCAAGCACTATAATATATCTTTGTTTCGTTATCGATGTGTTTTATGGATTTTATTCTCTCGACCTGGCAAATTTGTTTGATACCGCCTTTAGCAAAAATCCCTGTTTCGTCTAAATAAACGAAGAAAAAACATTTTAAATTTTTTTATAATTTCTTAAAAATTCTATTCTTTTGTAAACGACACTAGCTCTTTCACACCTAGCCTTTCTATTGTCTTCCTTTTTGAACTTAAAGCCTTCGGGAAGATTTATAGTCTTCGGTTGTCGGCGAGATTTATATTGTACAACATTTTGTTTAATTTGTTTACTTTTTTTTGCTTTTTGCAAAATCAACTTTAGCTTTGTTTCACTAATATAGAGGGCAACACACACACGTTTATGTACGGACTGAATAGGTCGCAAAGGGCCCCCGTTGGTTTTCTCAGCAGTAAAATACGAAAGCACATTAAATATAAAGTTGTCTACATCTAAAACACGTCTCGACATTTTTGGCTTCACTAAACAAATACACTACACTGAACTCTCTCTTAACGGACACCTCTCTTCACCGCAAACCTCTATATGGACGGTTTTTAAAACTAAAATCAAACGGCGATATATGAAACTGTATGTAAATTTTCGTTACTTTTTAATATCTGTAACGACTTGGTACTTTAACTATCAATAGCCGGTATGTTATACCCGTTATAAACAAAAACTGATCAGTTAGCCCTAGACTCCAGCACAGATCAGAGGTAATGTAAGACGACAAAATTTCACCAGTCCTGGGGGACATGTTAGATGCCCCCAGTTGTAGTTTTTATTAATTACCGAAGTTAACAATCTATTGTATTTACCTTTGTAAATTCCACGAGGATTTTTTTTATTTACAATTAAGGCGCATCAACCTAAGTGGTTATTAGCGCCGCTTGGTATTACAATTTTGTTTTACATTTTTTTAGATATAGATTAAATATAGACATAGACATGATATAGATAGACTTTTACATACATAAATCTGAGTTGAAGTACATTGGTTAATAGAAGATTACACATTTATTTGTACACGCACTGATGTTAAATTTGGTTGTATATTCCTATTGATTTTAGAAAACTTAAAATAGACGAATAGACACAGTTTTCTTCTAAACACTCGGGTAGCGTTGTCGGTAGGTTACACTTTTGCCTCTCGTTTGAATATGCAGGGCATTCAATTAAACAATGTTTGACACTTAAACTGTTGAAACACTTACCGCACATTGGATGAACACTTACAGTAATAAGGTATATGTCTGTTAAGCGTGTATGTCCTAATCTCAGTCTGTTTATTATAATTTGGTCTTTCCTGTTGCTACACATATTCTTCCATCTTGTAACAGTTTTTTTATGTCTCGTAGTTTTTTTTTGAGATTGATTCCATTCTTGAAGCCACCGTTCTGTCAATGTCGAGTTAATCCAGTAATAAAAATCTTTCTTATAGGTAGGTTCAAGTCTTTGTTGTTAACTGAAGATTTGGCGACAGCAGCTACTCTTTCATTACCTTGTATACCTATATGTGACGGAATACACATAAATTTTACAATCGCATTCTTTAGCTGAAGTTGGTACAAATGGTTCTTTATTAATAGCAACAATGGATGAGTTGGATAAATGGTGCCTAAGCTACTCATGGAACTTAAGGAATCTGTTATTATTAGGCACCTGTCTAAGTTGGCGTCCAGTGCATATTCTAATGCTTTGTGATTGCGAATAGTTCTCCTCTATATAATGTGCTAAAATTTGAGATTTTGTATGAAGCACTGTAGTCGTTGTGTATGAAGGCACATCCCACTCCTTTTTCTGATTTGGAGGCATCAGTATAAATATGTTGGTATTTCTGGTACTCATCAATCTTACTGTAAAATTGTTTAATCATAGAGGAAGCATTAAGTTGATTACTAGTTTTTGTTAAACTTAAGTCACGGAAGGGTTTTCTGACCATCCAAGGAGGAGGGGTTAAAAGGGTGGTTTGATATATTTTAGGGACGACAATATTATTTCTGGTCATGTATCTATTAAGTCTTTCATAAAAAGGGGGTTTAGATCTTTTTTGTTAAGATATGTGGTGTGGAAACGAGAAGCACAGACATTGTTTCTGACGGGATTTTCACTATTTGCTGAAACATTTGCAGCATATGCTAGGCTAAGATATTGTCTTCTTAATTCCAGAGGTATTTCTCCTACTAAACATAGCTATCTGTAGTGTGGTACAAAAAGCTCATAAGGCTATGCTTACAGTGGCATTCTGGATTGTTTGCAACTCTTTCAAAAGTGATTGGCTGGTAGACCCATACACTATTGAACCCTAATCAACTTTAGATCTAATAAGGCTTTTATATACTGTCAATAAGACATCTTGATACCCAATTTTTAGTAGATAGGACTTTCATTATGTTCAGTTATTGTTGACAAGATGTTTTAAGATAATAAATATGTTGCTTAAAATTTAAATGTTTGTCAAAATTAATTCCAACATATTCTATTTTCGTATTAAAGATTGTAAGTTCTAAACTACTAACATTGCGTTTTCTGGTGAAATAAATACATTTACTTTTGTTGCGAGTGTTCACTTGTATATCGTAGAGTAAGGACGTATTCCGCCGAGTGCGATAGCAAAAAGTGACCACCGATAAGAACAATTAAAATCTAATTATTAAAAATTCTAGTTATTAAAATAAACAGTAAAGTGGCAGTGGCGTACCAAATTCTGTTTTCTACAATGAACAATTCACATACACCGAACACAAACAATCAGTGTCAGTGTCTATTGTAGTATCAGCAGAAATTGCAGGTAAGCAGCAGGTCCACTATTAACAAACATTTAAGAACATGTACCCAACTCCTCAACAATATTCTCCACTAGAATACACATCCGAACATGCACCAAACCACATATACTGGCAACCCGCAAATACTCCTATATCAAACATTCCACAAAATCAATTCGCTCTTCCACCACAACCACAACAATTTCTTCCACAACCCCAACCAATTTACTACAACCCAAGCAACCCATCTACTGTAGGGCAGACCTCAAACACAAAGCTAAAACTTGCAATTAGTCATTCAGAAAACACGGATATGGAGTCTAGTGAAGACGACGATCAAGAAACCCAAAATAAAAACTCATGGCAAGTAGTCAAAAAACGTAAATTTTCAAAACAAAATAATGATCCCAATTCTCCAAGCTCACCACCAACAAAAATACAAAATCGATACAGTGCTTTATCTAACGCTGAGAGCTCTGAACAGACTGAAACAGAAAAACAACAGAAAATACCAAAACCACCTCCAATATTCGTATATGGCGTCAAAAACTTTAAAGATATGGTCGATAACTTTGCACAAATTGTGGAGGAAGAAACCTACTATACCAGAACTCTACCAAACGACACTGTCAAGAATATAACATATACAATAGATACATACCGTAAACTGATAAGACATTTACGAGAAGAAGAAATCATTCACCACACTTACCAAATAAAGGAAGAGCGTGCCTATAGAGTGGTAATAAGACATATTCATCACTCTATACCCACAACAGATATAATAAAGGAACTAGAAAAAGCCGGCCATAAAGTTCGCAATGTAACTAACATTCGACACAGGCAAACAAAGGAACCTTTATCTTTGTTTTTCATAGATCTTGAACCCAACAGTAACAACAAAGACATATTCAACCTAGAATTCTTATGTCACACCAAAATAGCAGTCGAGGCACCAAATAAGAGAAACTCAATCATTCAATGCATGCGATGTCAAGCATATGGTCATAGTAAAACATATTGCACTAAACCGCATTACTGCGTTAAATGTGGAGGACAACACAATACAAAAGATTGTAAAAAACCTAGAAGCACTCCAGCTAAGTGTGCACTATGCAAAGAAGGTCACCCTGCTAACTATAAAGGCTGTGTAGTCTACAGGGAACTAGTAGAAAACAGACATTTGCAGAAAAGAGGAAACCAACAGCCCCAAAGACCAACATTCAACAGTCCACATGTATATACTGAAACAAATCAGCTAAATACTCTACAAAACCATCAAAGAACATATGCAAACGTGACAGCAAATCAAACAAATCACGATTCAGAACCTAAAACTAATATAGAACAACAACTATTAACATTCCTAAATGAGTTCAAAAACATGTTCTCACAACTCATGAGTCAAAACAGTATGATATTAAACTTACTAACACAAGTCATTAACCAAAGAAATTCTTAAACATACTTAGAGTTGCCACATGGAACGCTAACGGCCTGCTAAACCATAAGCAAGAAGTAATTACTTTTTTAAACTTAAATAAAATTGACGTTTTGCTTATTTCAGAAACTCACTTTACCGATCTGACTACGTTCAATATTCCGCTCTATACCACATACAGCACACCTCATCCTGATGGTACAGCTCATGGTGGCTCGGCGGTAATCATCCGCAGCTGCATATCACATCATGTATTGCCGAATTATGCAACAGAAAAAATACAAGCAACAATCGTTCAAGTAAATTCAACTCGATGGCACTTTAACATATCTGCAATGTATAGCCCACCTCGTCACACAATCTCCACAGATGAATACAAAGCCTTCTTCCAATTACTTGGCAGCAAATTCGTTGCCGGGGGAGACTGGAATGCGAAACACATACACTGGGGCTCAAGACTCATAACAACAAAAGGTCGTAATCTTCTAAAAGCAATGACCGACAACAACTATGATTGCCACACCAACGGAATCCCTACGTACTGGCCAAGTGATCCAAGAAAACTTCCAGATCTGCTGGACTACTACATAAGCAAAGGAGTGTCCAGAACCAACTGTCTAATAGAATCCAGCTATGATCTCTCATCGGATCATACACCGGTTATTATGAGCCTGAGTACCACAGTTATAAACAGCCCACCACCTCCTCGACTCACGTCAAAAAACACCGACTGGGCAGATTTTCAATCCTACCTAGAAGAAAACACCCATCTTAATCAGCGGATCAAGTCTACACATGACATAGATACAGCAGCTCAATACTTCACCACACTTGTGCAAAAAGCGGCATGGCAATCTACACCACGAACTGAACGCAAACCAACACATACCACAAATGTTCCCCTGCACATTCGCCAACTCATCGCTGAAAAACGTCGTGCGAGGAGAACTTGGCAAAGATCTAGAAATAACATAGACCTACATATATTCCATAGACTACGAAGGCAACTTGGAGTAGCCATCAAAGCTGCAAACAACGAAACCTTCGAACATTACATAACAAATCTTACAGCAAATGACCAGACGTTATGGAAGGCCACTAAGAAGCTAAAGAAACCATACACAACTATTCCTCCTATCCGTAAACCAAATGGCGAATGGGCCTGTTCCAACAAAGAAAAAGCTGACGTTTTTGCTGAACATCTTACAAACGTATTTCAAACAGAGCCGGCAGACCCTGATGAAGAAGTGGAAGAACTAATTAGCGCAGCATGTCAAATGTCCCTCCCAATTAAAAGTTTTACTCCTATAGAAGTTAGGAAAGAAATAAACAAACTCAATTCACTAAAGGCCCCAGGTTATGATTTAATCTCGGCACAAGTACTAAAACAACTTCCTCGTAAGGCCATAACTTTGCTAACAGTTATATTTAACCGCATGCTAAGCTTATCATACTTTCCAAAAATATGGAAATTTGCTGAAGTCATTATGATCCCCAAGCCAGGAAAAGAGCCCAATGAAGTAACATCTTATCGACCTATCAGCCTGCTCCCAACCGTAAGCAAAGTTTTTGAAAGATTGCTACTTCAAAGAATATACGCAGATCATGAATTCCTTACATTACTTCCAAAACATCAGTTTGGTTTTCGGGAAAATCACTCCACTACCCAACAAGTTCATCGAATGATAAATGAAATATCAAAAAGTCTTGAAGAAAAGAAATACTGCAACGCTGTATTTCTAGACATCTCACAAGCGTTTGACAAAGTTTGGCACAGAGGTCTGCTTTACAAAGTAAAAATAGCAGTATCCAGTAACTATTTCCTCCTACTTAAATCCTACATATCAAATAGATATTTCTCTGTAAAATTCAAAGACCAACAATCCAACCTCTGTCCTTTCAACTCCGGAGTCCCGCAGGGTAGTGTTCTAGGGCCGCTGCTTTTCTCACTCTATACAGCCGATATACCAGAGACCAATAATACTACAATCGCTTCTTTTGCTGACGACGTAGCAATACTAGCCGTAAATGAAGATCCCATACAAGCCTCACAAAACCTGCAACATCATCTGAACATACTCAGTGATTGGTATACAAAATGGAGAACAAAAGTAAATAAAACAAAATCAACTCAAATAACATTTACCAACCGTCACAATATATGCCCACCTGTAAGGATGGAAAATATAAGAATACCAACAGTAACAGACGCTAAATACCTTGGCCTCCATCTTGACCAACGACTTACTTGGAAGAAACATATCCAGACCAAAAGAAAGCAGCTCGACTTAAAATTCCGACAAATGTATTGGCTTCTTGGACGTAAATCAAAACTTAACATCCAAAACAAAATTCTTCTATACAAAGCCATACTCAAACCTATCTGGTTCTACGGACTACACCTATGGGGCTGTGCAAAACCAACGTCGCTGAATATTATCCAAAGATTCCAGTCTAAAGTACTAAGATCGATAGTGGATGCGCCATGGTACGTAAGTAACCAAACACTCCATAATGACTTAAAGGTTCCTTTCATCAGAGAAGAAATTCATCGAGCCACGGAGTCACAAAATGAACGTACCATTCACCACGAAAATGAGTTAGTAAGGGAACTATACAACAATGGACCAGCCACAAGAAGATTACATAGAACCTGGCCTCAAGACCTTCTTCAGAACTAAACCAAAGTAGAATAAGGTGAGACATCATTGGATGTCTCCCCTTCACGCGCAAAACCTGTAATCACATTTACTTAATACTCTTTTTTGATGTAGATTGTAAATAAACATAATTATAATAAAAAAAAAAAAAAACTTTTGTTGCAACAAAATTTCATTCCAGATTTCATCGACCAATTTTCTAATGCAGAAATAGTATCTTGTAATGATTGTTTAATTAGTTCTATGTTTCTTCCTTTACAATAAATTATGAGATCATCTGCGTATAGCCTACTTTTTACCGGTGGAGAATCGTTTTCCAAAATACTGTAATAGCAATAAGAAAAAGAGTAACACTAATCGATGATCCTTAAGGGGTTCTATTTTCCTGTATTTTTGTTTTAGAAATGAAATCATCTACTTTTACTTGGAAACTTCGGTCTTTTTTTAAAAGGTATTGATGAAGTTTAGCATATTTCCTTGTATACCTATTTTCTGTAAAGTTTTAGTTATTCCATGGCGCCAAACTGTATCAAATTCTCTGGTTATATCAAAGAATACCGCTATGCAGCTTTGATTATTTGCTAGCGCTTCATGTATTTCAGACTCGAGGTCAACTAGGTTGTCTAGAGTTGATCTATCTTTGCGAAATCCACTTTGTTTGTTAGATAAATCCACGAGGATTGTTTTTGCTACTGATGTCCTCCTAGTATTTTTCTGTGGCCAAACAACGTTTTTTAACAACTTTTTATTAAACTGATGATGGAATGATTTAATTCCGAAAAGATATTCTTTAAAATAAAGTTTTAAGCTTTAAATATGCGTTTTTTATACCTTAATACACACGAACACCACGTGCTTTGTATTCAACAGGTATACTAACCACTCCTGGATATCTCCACTTCATGGTTTTGTTCCAGTTTCACTTTTAATTTTAAAAATATTTTTAATTGTTATAATTTATTTGTATATTATTCGGTCTTATTTAACTATACATGGTATTTCAAGCGGTATGCCAGTCAAAGAAAATTTGTAATTTTTAATGATTTAATTTAAGTACTTTGTAATTATTTTAGGGATACCCAATTTTTTGAAAATGTTGACGATGATGGATGTAGCAATAATACAAATGATATTTACAATTTATTGATGCTTGAAGAAAACATTGATGAAAATAATGAAAATATTGTAGGTAACGATAATAAATTTTTATATGAG
This sequence comes from Diabrotica balteata, assembly GCA_918026665.1. Classification (NCBI taxonomy): domain Eukaryota; kingdom Metazoa; phylum Arthropoda; class Insecta; order Coleoptera; family Chrysomelidae; genus Diabrotica; species Diabrotica balteata. The sequence continues at coordinate 51,467,490 of OU898282.1, forward strand.
CCTCCTAAAAAATTGCAAAAAATGCAATTTTAAGTTTATTAAAGTATGACGAATGTTATTTACTTCAATGATAATGTATATTTATAATTCAACTATAATATAAGAAAACTATAATGCTATCATTTTAATGTACTTATCTAATAATCTCATTATTTTAAATTTTATACTTATAATTAAATCATTTTATTATTCCACTTATCTATAAATGGCATAGTCTGTTATGATTCATATTATCTTTAATATGTAAAAAGTATGTTTAAAAAAATTGTGCCAATAATTATGTATAATGCAAGTTTATTTTATAACGAGACAGGCACAAAATATAATGAAATAGCCGAAAAAAATCTTCTCAATAATAATTTGTTTTTTTTTATTTCGACGTTAACGTGCTCGGCTACTATGGCCACTTACACAGGTACTATAACATGAGTTTTCATTACACAAATAATAAGTGTTACATTAAGAATATGTTACAATAATACGGAATGATAATAATATGTTACACAATGTCTAAATTAAAATCTAATTATATTTTTTGATATAAGTGTTCATCTCTAAGGAAATGTAGCACAGCTTTTATTTGGTCAGGGTCGTTTAAGATATCTCGTACTTCACTTTTGAGTTTGTATTGTAATCTTCTGGTCGAATATTGATGGCATTCAGTGAGGATATGTTTGATTGTCAAATATGATTGGCAGCTTTGACAGGATGGACGGATGCTAGAGGACATTAGGTAGCCGTGTGTGAGTTTTGAATGTCCTATCCGTAGTCGTCTTATCACAATGAGATCTCGTCTTGACAGGCCTGAATAGTCAAATGTAGGCTGATTATTGACGGTTTTATTTCGTGTAAGATCGAACGGTTAGAGTTCCAATGCTGCTGCCAAAGGAGTCTGGTTCTTCTTTTAGTAGGTATATGATTTTAGGTCCATACAAATTTGAATTTTATCGGTGATTTCAGGTGATGCAGTAGCAAGTTTAGCATAGTGATCTGCAGTTTCATTGCCTTCTATCCCAATGTGAGATGGCAGCCAAATTATGGTAACTGTTATGTTTTGGGACAAGATAATTTGGTAAGAGTCTAGGATCTTTTGGACGATTGGATGATCGGTAAATATATTTTTGATAGAATGGATTGATGCTAAAGAGTCTGTGCATATGGCAACCTGCTTATTAGGTGGATATATATGGTTAAAAGCTTGCAATATACTAAATAACTCACCAGTATGAACGCTGCTGACGGATGGTATAAGTGATGACTTAATTAGTGAATGAGAGGTTGTAACAGAGCAGCCTACTCCTGTGTCATTTTTTGAGGCATCTGTGTATAATATTAAGTCGTAACTGTTTGTATTTATAATGTCTTTAAATGCATTTATAATGATCTCTTTCAGATGTTTATTTTTATCAAAGTTGGTAAGCGAGGTGTTAAATTTGGGCGTGGAGATGATCCAAGGAGGAGATATAGGGGGATAAAGAGGAAGGGTATGTGTAAGAGAGATATCATTAAGTGTCTGTGCTAAAATTAGTGGAATAGATTTTATTGGTGGTAAGGAATTGGTATTGTGTAAATTATACGTGGACATTAAAAATAAGGGATGCACTGGATTAGAGGGGTTAGCTGATACCGATGCTGCATAAGAGAGTAGCAGTTGTTTTCGTCTTATACAAAGAGGAGGTTCGTTAGCTTCGCAATAAAGATTATCTACAGGACTAGATCGAAAAGCGCCAATACAAAGGCGAAGGGCTGTGTTGTGAATTGAGTTTAGAAGGTTAATATATGTTTTGGAGGATATATATATATATATATATATATATATATATATATATATATATTATAATGAAAACAGAAATACAATAAATTAACTTAGAAATATATACAACCAGATATGCAGTGTTGATTAGTAGATTTATTTAGATAGTAATTGAAGACATAATTTATAAGTTATATATTAGATAATATTATTAAAAAATAATTATATGAGGGTATTTTTAAGAATTTAGCATAAGAATTAAGTTTAAGAAATTTTTTTTTATTTTATTTAATATTTAATATGTTTAATTCAGCCATGTGCTATGCAGCCAAACATACACTGTAGTGTCAAAGTCAAAAAGTTATTTATTTTTGGAATGTTAATTTAGAATATAATTGTGGATGTAGAATAGTAAAAATATAGTTCATATAAATGTTTAAGTTACATATAATAGTGTAGTTCTGATCTGGAGAGCCTAAAGTCAAGTAAAGTATAGATAGAAAACTCTAGAAATGTCAATGGGACTATTTACATAATACATAACAGGCAGGAAATCATTCCAGATCATTGTGCCGTCTTCTAACGAAGGTTAGCGATCGCTTCTTTAAATGCTTGCCTATCTTTTGTAACATGAAATATCGGTTCAACACTGCGGTTAGCCCAATCTCTGATATTCCTTAGCCAAGGTTTCTTCTTTTTTCACAAGTCCAGAACATGTGGCCCAGATATGATGTTACTTACGGGAAGTAAGTCGTCAAATTAGAAAAAAGGTATTGAAGTTTCAGTTTAGGGTAATGTATAAATGAGTCCCACTCAGAATACTAGAAAAATATCTGAAGCTTCTGGTGTTTCGCATATCGTCGAATTTTAAAAGATAACATTCATCTATAAAAAATGACACGTCGGTCAGAACTTAATAGTAGTAAGCGTGCCTAGCCAGAAATAAAAAGGGTAACGTAGTAATATATAATTCAAATAAACTTCCTACTAGTACTAATACTAGAGAACGCTGATATATCGGATCGACCTATGGATGAGCAATACAGCAATAGATAGGAGCTTGTGGATCAACGTAACTGCTCCATAGGTCCTTTCGAAAGAGCGGGTACGCTTAAACATCGAAATATAGAACAAAACTATACAAGTTCAAGAGATGAACGAAGACGATCCTGCAATTTTTCGAACTGTAAGTTGCTACGAGAAACTGGTATATGCACAAAAGACGTAAAAACCAATGTTCGAACAAAAAAAAAATGTCTTAAGTATTTTTTATAAACAGAAAATTTTGTAGCACGTTTTAAAGAAGCAAATTTTTTACTTTAGAAGGTACAATATTTGTACTCATTATTTTGCAAGGTCATGATAATTTCCCATTAGATTTATGTGTGGTATAATAAATTCAGTGTGAAGGTTACTTCTTCGCTTAGTCATCGCTTTATTACTCGAATTATAAAAATTATAAAAAGGATAAACTGTTGTATTAATTTTCCTAACAAAATTGTTTGCGTATCACAGTAGTAAGTAGTTAATTTTGGTAAGATTACTTGAATCATCGCCATTAGGTACTTAACTAAACGTGTTGAGTTTTCGAGTTTATTTAAATGGTAAAACGAACATTCGAGTGCAAAGCCAGTTTAATGAGACGGCGGTCATGAACTCATTTTTTATGCTATTTCATTGTTTACGTCCTAATTAAAACTGGTTGTGTGAATGCAAATAGAATACAGAGTGATTTGATATTATTATACATTGTACATACTGTATTTATAAAAAGATGTATCAATTATTGAAATATTTTTGGAAAAAGGAATCAAATAGGACAATTAAATTAGATGAGTATAAAGAAATATCCATACTAACAGTATAATGTAGATTTCAACAGGGTAGATTAAGCAAAAATAACCAAAAATCACAATTAGAAAACAAATTACTTGGAATCACCTTTCACTATAAAAAACTTAACGATGCCATAAATACAAACAAAAAGTTGTAGATTGGATAATAAAGTACAGTGCAGCCAAGTAAGAAAAGTATCATGTTAACTTACCACAAATTGACCACCAAATATTCAGAAATACGTATTTATGGTTGCATTCCATTAATGTACGTATTTTGTTTTTTATTTTCTTGTTGTGCGAGACATGCCATTACATTTTCTTTTATTATTCACTAGCATTAACCTTCTCTATTCAGGTCAGACCATGGAGATGGGGTATCTCCATTGTAAAAATGACGCGCGCCCTATCCTCCATGTTATGGCAAGCTGGACGACCCATACAGTCTTTAGTCAACACCCCGAGGTATGAGCGGAAGCACAAGGTGCATAAATACTCATACGCTTATGAAACCCACCTAACGCATCATAAGGACCTTCACAAATTACTCTTTTTTAACTTGTCTTGAGTGATATGTCTTTGATGTTTCCTATCAGCCTCTCTTGGCCAACTCTTGTTTCTTCCGACCCCGAATGGCTATTAGGTTTCCGAGGGCAGACGGGTCACTATATTTCTTTCTACCTCATACTCTCAGTGTGGCGAGTCATTCAGTGTGACGAGTCATTTAGTGTGACGAGTCATTTAATGAGGGATTGCCGGTATAAGCAATCCCTCACTTACTGACCAAAGACTTCGGGCGGATGAGTTGGTAAGTGGTAGGGCACTCTTTTGTCCTGAGGTTGTGAAATCGGCCTCGAAGACGGATAAACCAAAGATTTGATCAACGGCATAAGAATGGGGAATCACAAGTAGGCAAACGCTCTATTAAAGATTCACAGCTATACGCCCTAGTCTATCAGTCATTGCAATGCTCAATACTAAAATAAATTTCGAAGTAAGTCCTCCGATCGGGTCTCCGGGGAGGACAGTTTTGAGTTTAAAAAAAGATAATAAATTGAAGTGCAGAAAGAATATTAAGATTTGCATATGGAATGTTAAAACTTTATACAAAGCAGGAAAAATCCACAATGCAATACAGGAGATAAAGAGAATGCATATGGAGATCATGGGAATAGCAGAAATGAGATGGCCAGATTCTGGAGAAATACAAACAGAAGATCACAAGGTATATTACTCGGATCACAAGGTTGCCAAATGCCTTACTAACTTTACACCAATATCAGAGAGAGTGATGTTACTATAAGTAAAAGCCAACACTACTAATATAAACCACATCCAAGTCTATGTTCCCACTGCAGACAAAGGAGAGGAAGAAGCAATTGAGTTCTATCAGAACATCAATAATATCATTTAGAAAATTCCTCGACAGGAAGTTCTCATTATTATGGGCGATTTTAATGCCAAGATTGGAGCTGAAGAAAAGACACAGTACATTGGAGCACATGGACTTGGAGTTAAAAACGAGACGTGAGACCTCCTAGAAAAATTCGCAGAAGACTCAGAATTAGTTGTCACCAACATAGTCTTCCAATTACCACCTCGCAAGCTGTACACGTCGAAATCCCCTCAAAACAGACCCAGTAGAATTATGAGAAATCAAATAGACTACATTTTATGTTTCGTAGGGTCACTCGAAGAGTAGTGGGTTTTACGGTCAAAAGGTGGAGAGAAAAAAGACAAAGAAGGTGGCTACTTCATCTATTTATTGAAGACGTTTCGCTTTCTAATCAGAAAGCATTATCAGTTCAACTAAAAAGAACAATATGAAAACCCAAATATTCATAGAAAAGTTAATATAAGTGTGTTACCTCAAAAAGACATGCAGCAGTCAATGATATTAAAAATGTAAAGAAGCTTACGACAATAGACATTATTAGACTATGTTGTATAAATAATAAATTGAACTAAATACAGTTAACAATTTGCTCAACCTTAGCACAGCAAAAGACCATTTGGTAATTGTACATGTATATAAAAATTAAGTACAAAAAACTTAAGTAAAAAACATTAATATGAAGAAGAACTAAAAAGATCAAAGATGCACTTCCAACAGTATATCAATAGTTAAATTTAATTTTAACTTTATGTAACATTATTAAAGTGATTAAGATTGAAATTTAGTAATTTAAAAGTATAATGAAGTTACCACTCCGAGCTTCTAATCTGCTGCCCGTGCAATGAAAGCAACAGGTATTAACACACGCCAACAACGAGAAAAGACAGTGGTCTTGAGGTCAAAATATGACAGAACATCAAGGCGAAATACCAACTCTAATACAATAGAGCAGTTCATTTAAAGAAAAGGATAAATTTGGGTGACAACCTGTCAGTAAAAACCAAAAAATTAAAGGGAAAGGTGGTTAAGAACACCATTTTCCCTCCAGTGATTGGTTAAGAAAACAAAGAATAAACAAGCAAGGTCAATCCAAAATATCATATATTAATAGTCTACGTTGTGGCTGGTTACCCAGCCACAGGTGAATATTGATTAAACTTCCAACAGTCCAAGGTTCATAACATTTGGAACTGAGATAAATAAAGATTCTATGAATCAATTATAATTATAAAATTGTATTGAACCATTTGATCAGAAACAATTAAAACATATATGTAAATGCAACGTTGACAAAATAAAATGTAAGTTGCATGAATGTAAGTTAAAAAAGTAGGAAAATATTATTTTATTTTATTTTATTTATATTTGAAATTATTTAATAAGAAAATATGATAAAGCATACACCTTAAGGGACAATTTTAAAGTAAGTAACATATTAAGCCTAATTCTGCAATACTAAAGCATGATAAATTTGACATAAGTTACTAATGTCCATTCTCTTATTAAAAGCGTTAGGGTGTTTAAGTATTAACACCTTTCAATACTTAAACACCCTTTAACGCCTTTTAACGAGATTACGTTCAGTGATAAAAATCTTAACTTCGTTAAAGTCCACTTTGTGCTTAGTGTTGATAGCATGCTGGGCAAGATCACAAGTACACAGCACAAGGTATATGATAGATAACATTAACTTGTTCCAAAAGGGACAAGGGTGTTTTAGTTTTTGAAAACAAATTTCTAACAGTCTTAGCATTCTTAACTGCAATTTTAACAGGTACGTTATTCTGTTTGTACAGTTTAAGTTTTTCAGTAACCTGAAGAAATTAAGGTAGAGATGAGTAATGGGTGGTTGAAGTTCCAAGTACACTTCCCGTCATATAAAACTGATACACTTTTTTCCCAGTGTAAACCTGTATTTAGACTGGACACAATGGATCATAAATCAATTCGTTGTTGCCATCACCGATGACGGAATTGCACTTAATCTAAATAAAAAAAATAACGTTCAAAAATGTATAAAGTTTTTAGGTAGGTATTATTTTTATCATTAACAACAAAAAACCAAAATGTTTAAAGGATACAAAGATTTTCCTGTGCCAATACCCAACCTAGTTATTGGCACAGGGAAGATTGGAATGCATCTACTTTAATTTTATACTTCAATTTATTACAAGAACGATAAATGTTTTATTTATTTGCTCATTTATTAATTTATTACAATCTAATAGACTATTTTATAATAATTCGTGGGTCTCACCTTGTCTGTTAACATGTAATATTGGCATAATTACTGTAATTTATAACATCTACTTTGTTTATCTTTATTAGACAACACCCTAGTATGGGTTTATTATTATTTCAGCATTTATTTAACTTTGTATCGAGACCTGAAGATGCTCTGCATATTATAGAAAGCGAAATTGGTCGTCTGGATAGTTAAATTAAATTGATTGTGAGTAATTTAAATTTTTTTTTTTCGTTACCTATTTAACTTTTGAACTGTTGTTAAGTGATAGGGTTTAAGCAGCTAATCCTTTAAACACCTCCAAACCCTTACATTAGGAACATTTAGTTGAGCAGCTATTACCTTTGTACTTGTTCCAAGAACTTCTTCAATGATTTCTAAAATGTCTTTATCATTGGACGACAACTATTGCCAGCAACTTGCGGTTGGAATGTAAACGTTTCCCGTAAACGACAATCAACGGTCAGAAATAATCGTCTATCAGGTGTATTCGATTGGGGTATTATACTGCATAACGCCTTGCGTCTGCTCCACTATTTCCTAGAAATTCACCTACGATATTCCCGATAGTTTATTGAAATCATAATTTAATGTGATCCAACTTACCAAAAGTTAAATGTATATCTGCCATTTCCTGAAATCTGTAGACCATTGTAATATCAAAATTTTTGATATTAATCTTATTCACACAATAAATGATAGCTTCAACTTATTGACTATTACTAATAGAACTGTTTGAAATTATTGTATCCGTAGAAACTAATTGTAATTTTATGACCAACTAGGGAAAAACTAGTTTTTCGAAAGAGTGGTAGGAGGCAAAAAAGTTTTAAAATTAAGTGTTAAAATAATGATGCCACAAAATTCATTTGATTTGAACGTACTCAAAAGTTTGGGGGGGTTTAGGGCTGCACACTTAAATTTTTTCTGTGCGCTTAGATTTTGTTGTTTCTTTTGTATAAAAAATGCTTTCAGAGCAAGAAAGTAATGTGTCCATTTTTATTACAAAATGTCAAGTAGTTTAGGAGATAATACAAAAAAACAATTTTTATTTTGTAACTTCAAAGGGCTGAATTTTTTTTTGTGTACACTTTTGTACTAAGGTAAGTTGGATTCAATCAATTTATTGTTGTCCCTGGAATGCGTGATTTAATTTATGACGTACCTTTTTGAAACACCCTGTATTTAGAATACATTTCCTATACTTTTAGGATCCTGACGGACGTAAATGACAGGACGAACTGTAGGTAATAATGCTGGTTATTTGGCACATTTACCTGTATTTGTACACCAAGTGATGAAAATTTTAAGTTTTTTTAATTTTAGATTGTTAGGTAAAATTTAAAAATTAAGTTTTTTTTACTTAAAGATTTTGATCAAATTGATGTACAAGCACAATCTGTCTGAGCTGTAGAAATATCTGGACGAGACGAACATGTAGAGCTTCATAATCACTCACCCAGTATACCAATTGGAGAACGCAGTCAGGATATAATACAAGCACAGTATGTGGATGTGGACGAACGAGCTGATCAAGCTGAGTATGCAGAGCTTAAAAATGTGACACTAGATAATGTTGATATTCTACACAATGAGTACTTAAACTTGGTACCGGAGTTTCAAGATCTACACCTAGTAGCACTTCATCTACCTAAAGTTCAACAAGACCCTAATATGCCTGAATCATCTACATCTGTAATATCCTTTAACGACGACAGTGCTCAAAATTGGAAACCTCAAAACCGTCGAGTGCTTATAACAGAAACTTCCAGTTCTTCTGATAATGATGACAATAATGTAGTACCATGATCCGGCACTTCTACAAACCCAAATGAAGAACTGTTTATCTCGAAAACAAAAGAGAAACTCAAACAACGGGAAGAGAAATTCACAAAAGACATTGAGAATGGCAGACAAAGAATATCTAAGTAGAATAGGGAATAACATTCGAGCTAGGATGGTTAGAGATGTTACCTGTAAATGCCATTATAAGTGCAATACCAAAATAGAAAAAACACAGCGTGAGCAAATGTTAACTATTGGAATATGGACTATTTGGAATATTATAAAGAAGTTAATGTTGAGCTAGAAAAATTCAGTTTCTACAAATCGGTCTTCGTGTCAGAGTTCAACCACAGGTTTCACACTCCCAAAGAGGATCAGTGTGACTTTTGTACACAGTACAAAAACAAGTCGGGACGAGGATAAGATAAAATATGAAGAAGCTTATAAAGTACACTTGCTCGTAAACAAGAAGCTAGGGAACACAAAAAATTTGACAAGGACCATGCCAAATGTGATACAAATTTCTGTTCCTTTACTATCGATTTAGAAAAAATATTATTGACCCCCTAGTTTACAAGTAGGTCAATTATACAAAAAAAAGTTAAAAACATACTACTTCACTATATATGATCTTTCTGCTGGATAAGCCACAAATTACATGTGGTGCGAGAGTAATGGGAAGAAAGGTGCATCAGAGATCGTCACGTGTCTGTGTAAACTTGTGGTTTCACTATGCACCAAAGAAGTGACATTTTATTGGTACACAGCATCAGAACAAAATAGAAACACTATTGTATCTGCTATGCTCTTACAGGCCGTGAAGCAGCTACCCAAAGCTTGGAATCAGACGATGAAGAAAAGCCCGATACAGAGAGTGATGAAGACGATTAATTAGTAGTGATAGTAATGTGTGTATCAGATGACAAATGCTACATAGGTGTTAAAAATTTTTAATAATAAGCATAATGGGTGAGTCATGAGGAACTTTACATACTTCTACCATATATAGAGTCCCTCAGGGAGCATATCATGTGGCCACTAAAAAATGACAACTCCTCTCCTTTATTAATTAACAGGTTGATTTGTGTAATTGACCATTTATTTCATTTTACTGTAGTGTTTATACGGCTCATTTGATTTTTTAAATTTTTGCATGATACAGTACACTACTAACAAGCATTCGACTGGTATTAGCTAAACTAAAAAATTCCAGGACTGGCTTTGGAAAAATTAATTTAGGGATTCGTATTAAATGTTACACCCTGTATATATTTTTTTAAAACGCAATAAGTGATTTTCAAACTACATAAATAGCCAATGAAAACGACATATGCGACAATGTTGTCGCATTTCTATTAAATTTTTAGTGAACGATCAAATCTTACCAAAAATAGAATAACCATAATGAAGTATCAAATTATAAGGTAATTAATTTAAACAAATGTTATAAATTTTAAACATTTTAATAGAAATGATAAACTGAGTCACTGCACAACAAAAAACAGTAACTACTAACAATATCTAAGAACAATTTAAAAAAAAAAACTAAAAATATGTACATAGTTATGATAAACCCATAAATTAGAACTGGAAAAGATACAATAATGGTAACAAAATAAAAATAATTCAAAGTAGATTTTCGAAATGGAACCCTGCAGCCTGTACACATTTTTGTTGCAGAATTGTTAATTGACGTATTGAATTACGGATACTCTGGGGATCGTTTCTAATAGTATTACAACAATGTATAATTCTATCAAATAATTGTTGTCGGTTATTAATATTCACTGCGTAAACTAGTTGCTTCAATCGTCCCAAACTATGGTAATCAACGGGATTGCAATCAGGGAATCTTGAAGGCCACGAAATAGGACCTGCACGTCCTATCCACCTGTTGCCATAAACATTATTGAGATGTTGTCTCACTGCCAGTAAAAAGTGTGGGGGTGTTCCATCATGCTGAAAATACATCCCTCGGATAGCAACGTTCGCGTTGGCAAGCAAATTCGGCAAAATATTTTGTAGAAAGTTCAAATAGACCTACCCTGTTAAAGGACCATCAAAAAAGTGAGGACCTACTAATTGGTTATTTATGACACCAATCCACACGTTAACCAAAAACCTTAACTGGGAACGACGTTCTCGAATAGCATGGGGATTTTCTTCTGCCCACACATGTGAATTTCGTGAATTATTTATCTTGTCTCTGGTAAATTGGGCTTCATCTGTAAATAGTGTCCTGTATAGCGTTGGTCGATTATTGTTAATCCATCTACAAAATTCCAACCTATCGATCTCATCTGCAGCATGTAGTCGCTGAACCATTTGAATGTGATATGGGTATAGATTATTTTTTTGTAAGACTCTACTTACTTTTGATTGAGTAACATTGAGTTCTCGACTTACTTGTCTAGTGCTTATTGTAGGGTTCATAGTAACGGCGTCCATAGTGTCATCTTTCTGCGCTACATCTACATGTCGCTCTGTTGTTCCACTAGGAAAAGTGCCATTTTCTTGCAAATAATTAAAAACTGACCCAAATGTTGGATGACTGGGAGTTCGACGATTAGGAAATCTCCTGCGATATTCTCTACTAGCAGCCCTACCATTCCCATTACATAATCCATAAACAAATATTATGTCTGCATATTCTGTGGTCGAAAACTGATGTGGCATTTTGAATGAAAGTAACAAAAGCTCTACCAAAACTAAAACAATGTACTTAACGTAGATATGACAGAAGAAATATGTATTCTTGTACACATAAATAACAATTGATAATGACAATAATGACAATTGGCATAAAATATCAAGAAACGTCAAACGGTCAACGCCAACCTTCATTTTAAACTTTTTTAGATTTATTTTTATTTAGTACAGTTGATGCAATGTATTATTATTTGACATAAAATTTTAATCATTTACAATCAACAAAAACTAACACATACAAGAGGTTTGACTTTTTAATCAATTTAATTTATTATTTATCGAAAATAATGCCCCAATACGATCTATGAGTAAAAATTTAAAATTGAAAAACAATTGATTCTATCGTAGAGATAATACAAAGTGACAGTAAAGATGTTAATTTTCTACGTATTAGATTATGTTGTAGGAACTCATTTTAATTAAAATGTTTGAAATTTATAACATTTGTTTAAATTAATACCTTATAGTTTGATACTTCATTATGGTTGTTCTATTTTTGGTAAGATTTGATCGTTCACTAAAAATTTAATAAAAGTGCGACAACATTGTCGCATATGTCGTTTTCATTGGCTATTTATGTAGTTTGAAAATCAATTATTGCATTAAAAAAATATATATACAGGGTGTAATATTTAATAAGAATCCCTAAATTAATTTTTCCAAAGCCAGTCCTGGAATTTTTTAGTTTATCTAATACCAGTACCAGTCGAATGCTTGATAGTAGTGTACTGTATCATGCAAAAATTAAAAAAATTAAATGAGCCGTATAAACACTACAGTAAAATGAAATACATGGTCAATTACACAAATCACCCTGTTAATTAATAAAGAAGAGGAGTTGACATTTTTTAGTGGCCACATGATATGTTCCCTGAGGGACTCTACATATGGTAGAAGTATGTAAAGTTCCTCATGACTCACCCTGTATATGGATGGTTTAATAAGTCCCTAGAAAAGCCAAGAATTTGTTTCATTGAGAACATGGTTAGTTTTTAGTACACTGAAAAAAAAAGGAAATATTGAAGAAAAGTACTTTTTTATGTTTTCCTCTTAAATTGATTTTTTTTTTAATTTCATCTAATTTTACTTTTCTTTTGATTCTCATTTTGATATGATGTAAAGACTTTTTAAACCGCCTTTTTAAACCGCCTAATAAAATAAATTATTTTGACTTTGACAATATATCCATCCATATTAGTCTAGTTCCTGAATTTGTAAATTTATTGTTGTTTTTCTTTTTATTATTTGAATTAATAAATTTTGAGAACCATAATGCGACCATTTTTATAATATTATTTATTAACATTTAATGATAACAATATTAACTGGTATTGTAGATTATAACAAAATTTAGAAGCTTTTCCACTATTGGTAAGTATTGCTCACGCAATAATTCTGCGGCTTGACGCCTTTGAGTGCCACACAAAGTTCTAACTATTGTGGTGGTCAAGGTCTAAGGTCTAATACACGCATCTTTTGAAGTAACAACTTAAACATTAATTAATTTAATAAGTAGATATAATCTAAAATGAGGTATATTCAAAATTTAGTCAGCAAAAAATAATAAATTTATACTTAGGTAAATTTTGCAAAAACTAAGTAATTTTGTCACACGAAATCTTTGAGCGCCAGTTTCTCAGAATTTTACTTTTGTGAATTGAACCCATAGACCTCCACGGCGATAATATAATGGAAAATTTCTGGAAAATATATGGAAAAAATCCCATGGAAATATTTTTTCGAAAAAACCCGAGCTTTTCTCCTTGTCTATATAAATAAAACGTATTTAAAGGAATATGTTTTTTAGGTCACTATTTCAAATGGTATCTGCAAAAAAATGTCGCAAATAAAAAGTATGTCATGTTAGGACACCTTCAGCTACATCTTTTATAATTATTTCAAGCAAGGAGTTGATTCTTAATCAAATGCCTGACCTTATTATAGTTTCCACATAAATATAAACAAGCTATTGCCATGCATATTTCAATAATTAAGTACCTAGAAAAGTGCTAAGTACCAGAAAAAACTAGATTTTTCAGCTATATTTTTCATGAGTATATTTCAGCATTTATTTCTATAAAAAATAAAATATAGAAAAAAAATTATAGTTATGTTTATTCAATATTTATTTTTGTTTAAACACCGCGATATATTTATTTATTTTGTAATGTCTACCAGGTATTTCTCATAAATCCAGACAAGACCAATCAAATACATTACGTATTAAAGATTGCACAGCCAGGATTGTAGTATTTACAACCTAAATAAATATTTCTTGATATATGAACTAATACATATCATTAAAAATACTTTGTATAAAAATATATATATTATAATTTTTTTATTTAAAATATAAAATATGACGATTGTATGGTGGCGACATCTATTACTCAAATCTAAAAGCTTGGTAAGGAACTGCCGCAGTATAAAAGATATCTGCTCAACAAATGACTAACATTTCAATTCTATTTAAAGTTCTGTAAACCTTTAATAGAGGTTACTAGTATATTTACAAGTTTGTTTAATTTAGTTGATAAAATATAATTTTTAAAGTTTTTTTTTTAGATTTTCGGATTTCTAAACAAAAACATAAACATGATAATATCACAACCACAACAACTTACTTTATTTTTTCTACTCTCTTACTAGTAAATTGTATATTACCTACTATTTGGATGCTAAGTAAATGCATCATAACAGATACTGACACGTAATGACTAGCACGTAATAAAAAAAATTACGCCTCAGTTCTATAAAAATGTGTAATATCACATAAGCCTTGTAAGTCAGTTGGTCGAGTTACCATGGAAACGAATTAACAGGCGTTGTTTTGACAGGTTAAAAATTATTAATCTGTCAGTGTAATTATAGTGGTAATTTAATTTTTATTTTTATAAACAAAAATAATGGTAGAAAAAGTATAGTACACAACTTGAGTTGTAAGCTTATTACATGCTTGTAAAATTACTGCGCTCGCCGCTACGCGGCTCGCGCGCAACTTTTTTACTCGCATGTAATAAGCTTCTTACAACTCTCGTTATGTAATATACTATTTTGTACCATATCTTCATGTACATATATGTAATATTTCAATATAAATTAAAACATTAGTGAATTTTTAAATTGATTTTTAACCATTTTGAAAAACATTTTTATTTATTCAATTTCATCAGATTTTAGTAAAAACAACTGACTATTTATACTATCCTTTAGTATGTTTACTGATATTCTGAATTAGGAATTATTCCCATCTTTACGTCTAAACCATCGTCCACTTAAAGTTTTTACAAGTACCTACTGTCTTTATCTCCAAAATGCTGTACAGAATTTGGGTATTCTTTTTTTTCTTCTGTTAATAGCCCTTGTCTGTCCAGTCCTGAACATAATCCTCCTTTTTTTTGTAGTACCTGGTTCGGATATTAACGACTATCATTGCAATTGCTATTTTCACACTCTTGTTCTAAAAAGATTTGTGGTTGTTGTATTAAATCACGTCAATTTAAATTTGTCTCTTTCAACCTGGTGCCATTGTCTTCTTGTCTTTTCTTTCATATCGTCCAGCCATCTATTTAGGGCATCTACCCACACTCTTACGGAATCTAGGTCTCCACTATGTGATGCGTTTACTCTACCTGGTATCATCTTCTCTGATAACATATCATATCTAATATCACTTCGATGAAGCAGCGCATTGTATTACGTCCTCTACTTTTAGAGCTATTCCTGTCGTTCCACTTTACGTTGTGTTACTCTCATTTTGTTAGCAGCTTTTATGGTTAACCTAATTGTCTCCAGATCGCATATCATCACTGGAAGGATACAAGAGTTGTAAACTACTGCCTTGAGATTTATAGGAATAATATTGTTCTTAGGCATAATTCTTATTTTATAACGGCACCCCATGCCATGCCTATTCTTTGGTCTACTACTACAGTGTTGGTTTTCCGAGCTCAACTTTTTTAGATGACATAATTAATATATGTAAATATATAATGTAAAATTTGTCCATGTTAAAAAAAAACTGAACAATTTGTGTATTTATATCTAATTTCATCTGTCAAATAAACGTCAAAGTTTTAAATACACATTTTAAATTTCCTCACGGATTTTAAAGATTTAAACAGTATTAAACAGATAAATTAATCCACCGACGAGTTAAAAATACGAAGAAATTCCCACTCAGGTAGCCTACGAGTAAACATTACCGTGCCTTATCGGTAATAATCGATTTCTACCAGTTTACGAACCAGTAACAATTATGTGAAAATTCGAATTATTTTGTGTGTTATGGAAACAGCAATTATCATTGAACTATAATATTATTATATTCAACTGACCGAAAACTGCAGATACAGGTAACTGTTATATCACTATTTTTTACCCACAGTGTCCTACTAGGACGTCTGTTCCAATATTAAAAATTAAGTGAAGTGTTTTTGGTATCCAGGAACACTCACAATAATGAACCCAAATCCAAAACTCATAACTCCACAAGTCCACCCCACAAAATCATATGTCGCTGCTACTTTATCCAAACCTCCACCTCCTACTTTCCCACGGAAGGAGCAAGCCATTTTAATACACGCTATTCCAAATACTGTTTTATTTGACTATGTTAAAGCTATAGGAGACATTGTAATCCCAAAAAATATTACCTTTGCATCACGTATCCCAAATAACCGCATCTGTATTTATCTTTCCTCGCCTACAGTTGTTGATAACCTTCTAAAAACACATCAAAATATCTCTATCAACTCTACAGTAGTTCCCATCAGAAGACTTATCACCCCAGCTAAACGCCTTCTTATATCTAACGTATCTCCTTCAATTCCACATTCCATAATTGAGAAAGCCCTTAAAGATATTGGATTACAGCTGGTCTCTCCTGTGTCATTTGTGAAATGTGGTGCACTCGGAGAAGGTTATGCACACATAATGAGCTTCCGAAGAGTAACGTATATTATCCCCGATAAGGAGAACTTTTCACTAGATAGTAACTTCGTTATTACATACGAAAACACTCCTTATAGAATATTTATTTCTACGGATAAATTGCATTGTTTTTTATGTAAAGAGGTCGGACATACCGCTGACTCATGTACCAATAATACAACTACTTTTTCTCAAACTGAACTACCCCATCTAGAGCCCTCTTCATCTGAAACTACTGATATAATTTCTGACGTAAGCACTCCTGATCAATTAGACCTAACTACCCCAAACTGCACAGAAACCCCTACTGACATAGATACTGAAACTATACTCCCATCAATTCCACCCACAAAAAGACAAAAAAGAGCTATATCAACAGACAGCAATTCTGATATTCCTTCTCTTTTATCTTCAGCAAGTACACCCGAACCACCGTCTAACCAAATGTTTCCTCCGTTATCCACAAAAACAAACACTGTCTCCAAACCTCACAAGAAAAAAACAAAAACTACAAAATCAGAGGAACATATTCTAACAGCTAGTTCACTACAATCCGTAGCGGCCATTTATGAAAATAATCCATCTGGTCTAACTTTGACCGAGACTCAGTTTATTGCTTTCCTAGAAAATACACATGGTAATCCTAGTCCACTTAATGAAGCTTTTGTGTTTACTTCAAATATTGAAGGACTCTTACACGACATAACAGTTCTCCATTCAGAAACTAAGGAAAGATCCCTTAAAAATCGACTTACCAGACTTCAAAAGAAAATCAAAAGACAGCTAAACTCAGATGACTCTGATAATATCAGCGTCTCATCTGAACTTCTAACCGATAATGAAACCAATACCCTCCTCTCCCAACAGCCAGAACAACCATCTCAGTTGACCCTTTCCCCTTCAACTCAAGCTTCACCTTCAATTTAATCCAATGGAATTGCGATGGGTTCTTTCCCCGTATTGAAAGAATCCAACAACTAGTGACAGAAAAACAACCTGATATCATATGTCTACAAGAAACAAACTCAAAAATATCTAAGCTTCCCACATTAAAAAAGTTCGAAGGATACCATTATATCAGAACTAATTGTAACAGAGCCAGTGGTGGGACATCTATTTTTATTTCCAGTGAAATATATTCATCCCATCTCCTCATCACCACGGAACTCGAGGCTATAGCCGTAACTACTTGGTGTCCAAATAAACTTACGATATGCAGTGTATACATTCCTCCTAACTACCCTCTTCAAGAAATCGAAATTCTAAATCTTATCTATCAGCTCCCCGCTCCATATATTCTAGTAGGTGACTTCAATGCTCATAACTTTATGTGGGGGTCAAACCACACTAATAGCAAAGGTAAAACTATAGAAAACGTTATCAATTGCACAGGCTCCTGTCTACTAAATACAGGCTCTAATACGCATTTGAACTTTTCCTCTGGCACATTTTCGGCTATAGATCTTAGTTTTAGCGACCCAAAAACATATACTTCACTATCTTGGAAAACTTCAGATGATCTTTATGACAGCAACCACTTTCCAATATTTGTATCATCTGATAGCTCCAACCATGAACAAACTATAACCAGAAACTTCTGGCGACTAAAAAATGCCGACTGGAATGACTATACTTCACAAACAGATAACACCTTACCTTTTCTATCCCTATCCGACAATATTAACAATAATCTATTATTAATCACCGATTCCATACTTAAAGCTGCAAATTTGCACATAGGCAAAAATAATATTTCACATAAAAGAAAGGCAGTACCTTGGTGGAATACATCTTGCCAAACCGCAACAGAACAACAAAAATTAGCTCTTAAAAATTACCGTAAAAACAAAAATCTGGAGAATCTCATTGAACTAAAGAAAACCAGAGCCAAAGCCCGATTTATTATAAAACAAAGTAAAAAATCATCTTGGAGAGAATATGTATCTTCCATTAATTCAAGAACCAATCCGGTGGATCTTTGGAAAAAGATTAGACAAATCCAAGGAAACAACACCAACCTCAAAATCTCTAGCATTGCTGTAAATAGCACTACAATCACTGACAATCAAGAAATCGGCGAAACCTTAGCAAAGCACTTCGACAATAAATTTAAAAGTAAAATAGATACCTCCTTACGAAATACATTACCTAACGCCCCACCTTGTTCCTCACCCGATACAATAATGGACATCACACATCTTAATTCTCCCTTTCTTTTTGAAGAACTAGTATCAGTTATTCAAACCTGTAAAAACAATGCCGCTGGTCCTGACGACATTCCTTACATATTTATCAAAAAGCTCTCCAATTGTAGCCTACTCAAAATACTTGAGATGTATAATTTAATCTGGTCATCTAACCAATTTCCCAAACAATGGCAAACCTCTATCGTAATACCCATTAAAAAGCCTAACCTAGATCGTTCCTTGGCCAACTCTTATAGGCCTATATCACTAACTTGTACGATGTGCAAAATATTTGAAAAAATGATTAATAAAAGACTTCTATGGTTCATTGAAAAACATAAGATATTCGCTAGTGAACAGTCAGGATTTCGTCGAAACCGTTCAACCCAAGACAACCTTGTAATCCTCCAAACTCATATATCAGAAGCCTTAAACAAAAAACAAGAAGTCGTAGCTGCCATATTTGATATTGAAGGTGCTTTTGATACTATAAGTAGGCAATGTTTAATAAACAAACTTATCCTTCTTAATATTAATGGTAATATATTTAACTTCATACAAAATTTTCTATCTTCTAGATCGTTCAGAGTCTCTGTCAACGGTATTTTATCTTCTACTTATACTCAAACTGATGGCGTACCTCAGGGATCGGTACTAAGTCCTACACTTTTTAATCTAGCAATAAGTGATTTATGCTCTCATCTCATTTCCCCTATTAAACAAATCATGTATGCTGATGATCTAGTAATTTACTGTCATGGACAAAACTCTTTTACCACCTCGAAGCTTATTCAAGCTGCTGTTGACACACTTTTAAAAAAAACTAGTGACATGGGGTTATCTTTATCCTATGTAAAATCTAAAATTATAAACTTTAGTAGACGTCCCCCTTCTCCATCTCCACTTATTTTGATTAACAATGTCCCTATTCCTGTTGTTAAACAATGCAAAATTCTCGGATTAACGTTTGACGCACGACTAACTTGGAAGCAACATATATTTGCAATAAAAGGAGAAACGTGCAAAAGACTAAACATAATAAAAACTTTATCACATCATTATTGGGGATCTGACGAAAACTCACTTCTTAAAATATACAGATCACTAATACGTTCCAAGCTAGATTATGGTTGTCACATATATATATCCGCCTCCAAAACATATATTAACCTTCTAAACTCAATTCACAACACAGCCCTTCGTCTTTGTATTGGCGCTTTTCGATCTAGTCCTATAGATAATCTTTATTGCGAAGCTAACGAACCTCCTCTTTATATAAGACGAAAACAACTGCTACTCTCTTATGCAGCATCGGTATCAGCTAACCCCTCTAATCCAGTGCATCCCTTATTTGTAATGTCCACATACAATTTACACAATACCAATTCCTTACCACCAATAAAACCTATTCCACTAATTTTAGCACAGACACTTAATGATATCTCTCTTACACATACCCTTCCTCTTTATCCCCCTATATCTCCTCCTTGGATCATCTCCACGCCCAAATTTAACACCTCGCTCACCAACTTCGATAAAAATAAACATCCGAAAGAGATCATTATAAATGCATTTAAAGACATTATATGTACAAATAGTTACGACCTAATATTATACACGGATGCCTCAAAAAATGACACAGGAGTAGGCTGCTCTGTCACAACCTCTCATTCATTAATTAAATCATCACTTATACCATCCGTTAGCAGCGTTCATACTGGCGAATTATTTAGTATATTGCAAGCTTTCAACCACATATCTCCACTTAATAAGCAGGTTGCCATATGCACAGACTCTTTAGCATCAATCCATTCTATCAAAAATATATTTACCGATCATCCAATCGTCCAAAAGATCCTAGACTCTTACCAAATTATCTTGTCCCAAAACATAACAGTTACCATAATTTGGCTGCCATCTCATATTGGTATAGAAGGCAATGAAACTGCAGATCACTATGCTAAACTTGCTACAGCATCACCTGAAATCACCGATAAAATTCAAATTTGTAAGGACCTAAAATTATATACTAAAAGAAGAACCAGACTCCTTTGGCAGCAGCATTGGAACTATAACCGTTCGATCTTACACGAAATACAACCGTCAATAACCAGTCAGCCTACATTTGACTATTCAGCCCTGTCAAGACGAGATCTCATTGTGATAAGACGACTTCGGATAGGACATTCAAAACTCACTCACGGCTACCTAATGTCCTCTAGCATCCGTCCCTCCTGTCAAAGCTGCCAATCATATTTGACAATCAAACATATTCTCACTGAATGCCATCAACATTCGGCCAGAAGATTACAATACAAACTCAAAAGTGAAGTACGAGATATCCTAAGCGACCCTGACCAAATAAAAGCTGTGCTACAATTCCTTAGAGATGAACACTTATATCAAAAAATATAATTAGATTTTAATTTAGACATTGTGTAACATATTATTATCATTCCGTATTATTGTAACATATTCTTAATGTAACATTTATTGTTTGTATAATGAAAACTCATGTTATAGTACCTGTGTAAGTGGCCATAGCAGCCGAGCACGTTAAAGTCGAAATAAAAAAAAAAAAAAAAAAAAAAAATATCTAATTTGCATACAATCTATTTAACTACTAATTCACACTAATCTTGTAAAAAAATATGTCCTGAAATTGAATATTACCACTTTACATTTACTTTTACATCACTGTGGGAGTAATATTTAGAAATATTTGCCTTTTGTTATGTTGAATAGCATTTTACTTAATTTTTCTTTTTTTTTTAATATATGTCTAATCAAACTACATTGATACTGTAAATACAAAAATCTTACGTCATTGGGCGAAACTTAGTACTTGACTAAACTGTAGAGATCCGTTATTTAAAAGTCAAATTGACAATTACGATTTTTCCGTGACTCTATATCATATTCCAGTTTTAATCAAGTTATACATTAGGATTTTAGTGTATTTTTTTTAAGTTATTTAAAGTCGTCTAACACTAACACTCAGCGGCGCATCTAGAATTTTCCTGTGCGGGGACGGGGTTTGGTTGAGCACCAAGTTTTTTTACTCTACCTCCATTTTAAGTCCTTAGCTTAGAATTTGTAAGTAACAGTGTCGGAATAGGTGCCCTGGGGGGTTAACCTTCAAAACCCCTCTGGGTGCACCACTGCTAATACTAATAAACGAATAACTTATAACCTTTAGTTATTTAATAGTACAAATTTATATTTTGAACTGACTTCTTAAAACCCAATTTCCTTATAGTCGCCTTGTTCTTCGAAATATTCCCAATGTTCCCAGAACTTAGTTGAATTTTCTCGGCGGCTTTAGAATACTGTAGCTCAAATCGTCGATCGACCGCGTAGTATATTCAATTAGGCGCGTAGCAAGGGTTTGGTGTAATAATATAATTATGTCCAAAAAGTTATCGTGTACCTTTACCTATTTTTTTCGACCAGTAGCGGTGTTTTCTTTAGATGACACTAATGTGTGGTCTGGTAACATGCGCCAAAATAACCCACTCTTATCTCCATTCTAAATTTGCTCAGGTGCCAAATCGTTTTTCACCACAAGTTCTTCAAATGCAGTAGTGAAGGGTTCGATGGTGTAGGTTTTACTCGAAAGTTTCTCACCAGTAATTTTGGTATATCTAAATGATATCGTTTGAATGACGTCGTTTGAAGTTGTCCAACCAACCCTTAAATGCTCTAAAAGCTTGGTAATTTGGTGACAGTTCACGATGGAAATAACGGGTTTTTTCACACAACATTTTACCACTCACCACATAAACAATGTACTTTCTACGTACTTTTAAAAAAAGAGACAGATGGAAAGTGCTGAAGGTTGATGATGATGAAGATGATGATGGTTTTTCATTCAGAGAACCAGCGGCTCTGTTTGCTATATTCACTTGATCTTCCACTAATGTTTCGAGTATGCTTTAATTGAAAAGGAAAATAAGAGATACCTTAAAAGCAGGCCTTTGTATATTCCTGCACAGTTAATTCCGTTAATACAGCTAGCTAAAAACAGAAAAAACCCAAAGAAAGTTCATGACCAACAGTTCAGTAGCTTCTCAGATCTAAAAAGTCTACGGCGGAGTTAGACAAAAATATTATAATAAACACAAACCATAATAAAGTAATTTGGAAAAAATTTTGTATAGTCAAAGTAACTAAAGCTGGACCGTTTACTGTTATTTATAATATAATACATAGCCTGATAAAGAATTTGTGAATATTCATATCAAGTACAAAACTAGAGGTCTTCCCATTGTTCTTCTAAACTAAAAAAGCATTCACTTCCTGTCCAAAGATATCTAGTAAAAAAGGCATGATACATTTATGTGTCACTAATACAATTCCTCAAAAATGCTGGGCTTTTCAATAATCTTGCATCAACTGCCTTGATGATAATATGAATTCTGTATTCTGTATGATAAGATTAAATAAATTTTATTTTCTTCTGAAATACTGTATGATGATTAAATAAATTTAAGTTTCTTCATGTAATTCTTATATTACTAGTCTTCTTCTTCTTCTTCTTCTTCTTCAGCCTTAAGTAATTCAACTTTGGACATAGGCCTCCCCCAAATCAATCCAGTGTCTTCTATTTTGCGCCACTTGTTTCAGGTTGTGTCCTCCGATCTTCTTATTGTCATCAGTCCATCTCATTTGTGGTCTTTCACTGCTTCTCTTTCCTAATCATGGTCTCCATTGTTGTATTTTGTGGTTCCATCTTTTATCCTTTAGTCAGGCATTGTGTCCTACGAAGCTCCATTTTAATTTGGCAGCATGTTTCCCTGCGTCTTTTACTTTGGTTTTGCTTCTAATCCAGTTGTTTGTTTTTTTGTCTATGAGTATCACCCCAAGCATTGATCTTGGCATCTATTTGTATTTTCATTGCAGCTTTCTTTCATAATCAAAGTTCAAGTGATATTTATTGGCTTACTCTATTAGCTTTCTGACTGGACTGTAAGAAGATGATCCGGACCCTTTCGGAATCCTGCCCGCTCTTCCGGTTAATAGCTATCGAGTTTCTTTATGAAATTTTTATTTTTCTAGTAAAATACTTAAATTAGTATTAAATAAATTCATATCCAACTAGTGAGTTCCTTACTATACTTATACAAAGAATTAAATCAAAACATTATAATACCTTACCATATTACAAAATTCATAAAGTACCAACACGAAATATTCCTCAGAAGTAAAAACAAGAACTATAAGTAAGTTAATTTCATCAGAACATAACTAAGATTATTAATAAAAACAGCTTTTTAGTTTGAATCTAATTTTTAACACACTGATAAAATCGTTGATTGCGATTTTCTCAAAACTTTACTTTTTGGCTTCTTTCCTCATGAAACTGAGGTATGTTATTAAATAATCGTTAATTTGACCAATGTAGCTTCAGCAATATGGCCTTACCAACTGTTAAAATTTAAAATTCTTTGATGTAAGAAGTTTTTCGTAAATACTCAAGTCGTCAGAGGCAAAAATGTCACTAAACCTCTAAAAATCATACGAACAAACTAAATTTTTTTGTTCCACACACTCCAATATCCCAGAATACGTCTCACTTATTCACAACATCCCACAAAAAAACTTTCTCAAACTAGACCTATATGAAGACCTAGAAATCATTAAAGAAAAACAGAGAAGTCCAAATTGTGTCAATCGCCATGTTTCATTTAATCGAGACTTTCTTCCGCTCCACCGTCAATTATTCTCATAACTCATTATCAAACTTTACTTCTTCATTAGTATATAAATTCTCATCCTTCTCTTATCACCTACTAATCATCCTTAGCCCTCTCAAACTTTGTTCAATATATCCAACTCCCTTTCTTTCCTCACTTCTGTCTAGGCATCCAAACGTCAAATCTGACCTAATACCCAATATTCTTCATGCTCCTTCTCAACAAAATAAATTCAGAGCAGATCATGCCACTTCCTCTCCAAAAACAATTTTTCATTAATATACACCATCACCCACTCAACCACATATCTTCACCTTTTAATACTGCGTTTTTCATTTTCATTTACAACTTCTTTTTACTCATCCAATTTCCCTCAGGGTTTGGTTTTCGGGTCTCTGGGGTCTTCAGTCTTTTGTAGTTTTCCCCTTCATCTTCACAATAACATTTAAACATCACACATCTTTAGTAAACTTGATAGATCCACCTTACACACAACTACTCTTATAGTTCCACATATTGTCACAATACACTCCATAAGCCTATTAACTCTACACCTACCTACACTCTAACTTATAACTCATCCCTATTTACTTTTATATTTCTTAGGCACCAAATGTTCCTTTTAACATATAGGGCCTTTTGTTTTCTTGAGTTATAACTTGAGCAATGTAGGAACAATATCACACCTAACCATCATTCAGCCATCAATTTTCTGTTAGTCTGGCATACTTGCCCACACACATAAACAACCTACCATCTTTACTTTACACACCTAACCAGTAATTCATGTTCACGTACTTATAACTTAAAAATTTTTTATTTATCTTTACTAGGTACCAAATGTAGTTTTTTGACATAGAGGGCCTTCCATACTTAAGTTTTAAGTTGAGTTCTACACGAACACCACATTAAAATCACATTCTTATCATATTTACATTTCAGCTCAACAACATATCTAAACACACCTCCACCTACTACATCAATACTCAATAATAAATCTTTTAGGACCCATCTTCCCACATGTGCCTTTTTACCATTTTCTAGGTACCAAATGTCTCACAACATACCTTTTGACAAAATCTTTAGCTTAAAATAAATAGATCCTTACACATGTATAGTTTTCATAATTTCATAAATTCCAGTTGACCCACATTAATTTTTAAAAAACCAATTTTCAATGTTTCAAATATAGCTATTTGATTAATTTAAAATACAGATTACAATATTGATGGTTGATACTGTTACATTATTATAATTTTAACTTTTTCAATTTTAAATAAGGCTGACATCTGTCATTTTTAGACAACTACCGTAAGTTACACTGACTGCTCTGACACAACATCCGTCCTAACATGTCAACAATGTCATTTTGATCAGTTGTTATCAACAGGTCCTCGTAGACACTTTGTCTCAGGACCATTTTACTCATGTAGAGTCGTACGCCGCCACGTTACCTATCCAACGGTAACTTAAACATCACAAATTATAACTACTAATAATGTAAAACAACTACAAATTTAAAACATTTAAAGGGTTTTGACCAATATATTTTGGTGGCTACTAGCATGTACAACCGTAAGTATTAACCACATTTTGCTCTAACCTTTGTCAACATTTTAATTTAACGTTCTTTTTAATTAAAGTGATTATATACTTTCAGGTTTGCACTGATGATGGATTGATTAATCCGAAAACGTTTTGCAATGTGTTTGTGATAGCCCGTTTGGGGCATTTTTATATACCTTTTATAAAGGATTTTAAACAATTTTTTGTGATATATGGTATACAGCCAGCTACAGGAACTTAGTTTCCTCGTGGAAACTAAATTTTGGCAAGCCTATTAATTTTGGGACCCAAAAAAGATGCAAAAAAGTTTACTACTTTTACTCCCGGGCTTCCCCCTAACACCCCCATCGCAGTGGGGTAAAAACGCAAAAAACTCAATTTACCAAGAATTTGTACCCCGTAGCAAAAAATGTAGCTGACATAATTTTAATCAAAAATGTTAATAATTATTTTCTGTGTACAATGAATCGTTCTCTTAGAAACAAATCTTGAAACGACCGTCGATTTTGCATGTCAGTTACGAGCGCGAAATCAATGAAAATTAAATTCGTATCTGCAAATAAAAATTCAATATCTTTTGATTTAAGTGACATATCGACAAAAATCAAAAAGCGTTTCAAAGGTGAAGAGTTTAGCTTTAGTTTCGTATGCAGTTTTTGTGTTTTTCTGCAAATAAACTCAGGTGTTTTAATTTTATACAGGTGTTAAATAAATAAACGTGGCGCGACTCTAACCATTTTTTATTATTCTCACGAGATCATTACAATATATCCCTTTTATTGCCTGCTCACTATGAATTTTCGATAACTAGAGCCTAATCTTTAAAACCTATAGCATGAAATGTTAGTTTTGAGTTTTGGCAACAAATGTGAGGCATTTGAAATGTATCCAAAAAATGCTGGCTGGATCTCACAACAAACGATCTAAAAATTTAAAACTTTTTTCAATTACACTTGTACGTTTTTTAAAAGAACTAAACTTATGCAATAAACTACACCCAAAATTGTCTTTATAAATGCATTTACCGTGACGTGTGATCGTTTGTAATGTAAAACATTAAATTCTGCGTTTTTTATTCATATTTCAAATGCCTCACATGTGGTACGACAACTTAAAATTTAAATTTCAAGTCATAGGTTTTAAAGATTGATCTCTGAAAATGGAAATTTGACTTCAACTGTTCAATGAAAGTGATCAGTTTTATTGATCTCACGAGAATCGTAAAAAATGGCAAAAATCGCTCAACGTTAATTTTTTATTTAACACCTTTATAAAAATTGAGTTTATTCTCGGCAAAATACAAAAAGTGCATATGAAAGCTGCACCCAAACCCCCTTTGTGGCTCAGTGGTACGAGCGCCTGCCTTTAAACCTAAAGGTCGTGAGTTCGAATCTCACCTGGGTGGAAATTTTCGTTTATTAAAAAAAAATTAATACATGAAAATAATTTCTATCCTTGTGTGATCGGTACTCACCGGAGGGACCGCAGACGTTCGGATACAATTAGCGTCTCTTAGCAAAGACAATGACGTCGACTTTGCTAAGTATCAAGACAATTACTTTACATACACAAACACACACACACACACACACACACACACACACACACACACACACACACACACACACTACATTAATAAACTTATCTTGATTGAGACTGGCTGAATGACAATTGTCCAAGCCAAAACACATAAAAAAAAGCTGCACCCTTTGCATTTAAAACACATCTTAATTTTTGTCGTCAATAGAAAATTAGGATCAAAAGATATCAAAGTTTTACCGTCGAGCTGATACAAATTTTATTGAACATTGATTTTGCACAAGTAACTGACATGAAAAATCAACGGTCGCTTCAAGACCTGTTTCTAAGAAAACAGTTTATTCAACACAAAAAATGCTAATAAATACTTTTGTTTAAAATTATTTCAGCTAAACTTTTTATTTAAAACATTTTTTTCTACGGTATACAGATTCTTGCTAAATCGATTTTTTTTTGTGTTTTTACCCACCTGCGAGGGGGTTTTAGGGAGAAATCTGGAAATAAAAGTGGTAAACTTTTTTGCATGCTGTTTGGGGTCCCAAAATTAATATTCTCTCCAAAATTCAGCTTGTTTGTATGATTTTGAGGGGTCAACTCTCTGATGACTGGACTAAAAGTTTTTTAAATAAATATTTATATTGAAGGTAACATTAAAATAATCAAAGAAGCTTTTCTTAAAAATATCAATCAAATTTTCATAAGGTTTATCTCAAGAAAATCCAATTTTGTAACAATTATATATTTAAATGAAATCAGGTTTCGTTAGTTAATAATTGCAAATTTCTAATTCATGCTCTTCCTGAAACTCTACTAAATTATGCATATATCCAACTTAATTAAGAAACTTAAAAAAACCCTCGCAAAGCCCCGACTATTTAAAAATACATAAAATTCGGGAGGAAAATGATATTTTGCATCCCAATGAAGCAATCAAAACTTCTTTTCGTGCCTTCTAACTAGCATATCTTATATACACATATACACCATTATAGATTTTTTTCAAGTTAGGGAAGATTGCAGTCGTCCAGACGGTCTAAGGACCTGCTCACTTGAGGTGGAGGCTCTTGAGCATGTTCTGTATTTATTTGGTTTCACATAAATTGACTTGAGGGTGAAAAAAAGCGAGGGTGGATTCGTTAGGGTAAAAAAATACTAGATTTGCATTCTTTAGACTTCACAGGAATTCGCCGTTAGTTGCTGAAATTTATTTTTTTTTCTTCAAGGAACACAGACGTTATTATCTCAAACATTGCTCTTGGCTGTCCGAATCTTTTGTTGTTGCATTTTATAAACACTAAAAGCGAAATATATACATGAACATAAACATTTATTGTATTTTTATGACATACTAAATATATAAGAGGTCGTTTTACAAATTATACGAAGAAGGTAGAGAAATGACTAAATGATCGAATATAAAGAAATCTAAATATTTTTCGATTCTGATTTGAAAGTTAAATAAAAAAGTGTATTTTATAGTAATTGTACTATATAATTATAATTGTAAATGTATGATTTAATCAGAAATACATTACAGTATATAATCTATTTATCATTTATCAAAGAAGTGAAGTCGCTGCGAACTTTCAGCAAATAAGAAAAAATATATATATAATTATAACAATTAAAAGTTCTGGTTATAGAAAAAATAATGCCTATTTTGCCCGTTCTAGATGTTTTTATTACAGTTTGCCTTTTTTGTAAAGTCCGTCTGTTTGTGCCCTTTTTTAACACTTCGTTGCATGGGTGAGGCCTGTCAGTCCAGTCTTTGCATTAAATTTCCAACTATTTGCTAAAACTACGATATTCTGGGGTACCTTTCAAGAATATGCATTTATACAGTTTTTTAAAAAAAAAATATGATACATTCGAGATATACCTAAATTGACTGACAGGCCTAAATGGACAGTTCCATCAAGTAAGTAAAACTGAACTTTTTGGTTCACCGTTCTTTAAAAATGCATTTATACTGATAAGAAAAGTTATTACGCTCTCGTTTTCGTAACGGGTGACACGGTGTCTACTTTAATAAAAATCTACAAGGAAAGTAAGTTCCTGTAGCTGACTGTATACCTTATAGCACAAAAATGTTTTATTTAAAATTGTTTATAAAAAGTATATAATAAAATACCCAAATGGGCTATATCACAATTACAAAACGTTTTAGGAATCTATATTCCATCATCAGTGTGTCCTAAAAGCATATAATCACTTTAATTAAAGAATACATGAAATTTGAAATTTTGACCAAGGTTAATAAAAATGTGGTCAATGCTTACTATAGATAAATTCACATTCAGATGGCAGCGTTACAGAGATAGGCCTGTACTTTCTATATGCCAGAAATAACTACATTGTTGTCAGTTTTTAATCGTACCTACAATCGTACGTTATGGGCCGGCTCCTATAAAAGAATTATAATTTCGGAAATATTTATGAATGTGAAACGGAAAAATACTACATTTTTTTAATTATATAATTTTTCTGTTGGTATTTTAAAAATAGAAACTTATATTTCGGAAATCTGGTCTTTTCGGAATTATATCTTCTGTTCAAAATTGTTTACAATTCGTGGAAATGAAATAATTATTTGTATAATCCGTTTTTGATCTTAATGTCCTTTTAATGACACACTTTCTCTACCTGCATTTACAGTTACAGACATTAAAAAATAATTTAGAATTAAAAAAATATACCTATTTATAAATTCAAAATTATTGTCTAATGCCAGCAATTATAAATTCAGGTAAATACTTGAGAGTCATTAAAAGAATTTTCAGTTGATATCAGACGTTTGTGTCGTGTCAGTCTCAAAATGGCCGCGAGTGTAATAAAATTCAAAAACGGTAATTTGTTAAATAGTGAATGCAAAAAAATGGTGTTAAATGTTTTTAACTATTTATCAAACAGTAATAATGATAAAAGTGTATCAACAATAGTGCGGGAAGTTTCTGCTATGACTGTAGTCTCTGAGCGAACGATATTCCGATATAGAAGTGAAAGTAAAAATGGTCCACTCGTAACTCCTATAAGAAAAAAAAGAACCGGTTATTTGAATAGTCGTGACAATAGATATGATGAAGCAACTCGGTCTAGAATAAGACAAGTAGTGCACGGTTTTTTTATGGATAATATTCCTCCAACCCTTGACGTAGTACTAGAAAAAATTAAGCAAATGGAGCATCTTCCGAATTTTTCCAAGAGTACGTTGAGAAGACTATTGCACGACATGGGTTTTATATATGGCAAACAAGGTAGAAATTCAATATTAATAGAAAAACAAGAAATAGTCGCTTGGAGGCGTCACTATCTCCGGGAAATAAAGAAACTGAGGAACGAAGGAGCCAATATCATTTAAATGGACGAATCATGGGTTAATACTGGAATAACCAATGAGCAAGTATGGCAAGATACAACAATAAAAAATAGCAGACAGGCTTTCGTAAATGGACTTACCACAGGTCTAAAAACTCCGACCGGAAAAGGACCAAGATTTGTTTTAGACGGAGATCTATTTGAAAAATGGTTTGAAGAGATGTTAATACCGAATCTCCCAAAAAATAAAAAGAATGTCATTATCTTGGACAATGCATATTATCACTCTAGGAAATTAAATTTTCCCAAACAATATTGGGTGAAACGTCAAATTAAGGAGTGGCTCTATAAAAAGGACATTTATTTTGAAGAAGATTACTTAAAAAATGAACTTCTGGAAACTGCTAATGTATTTAAAAATATTTATGACAAATACAAAATTGATTGTATTGGTGAAAAATACAGGAATCACAGTGACGAACAATGCCGCGTAGATGTACATATCTTAAGACTTCCGCCTTATCACTATGAACTGAACCCAATAGAAATGGTGTGGAGTGAAGTGAAACGGTACGTGTCCTCTAAGAATTCAAGTTTCAAACAAAACGACGTTAAAACATTGATTTATAAAGGTTATGATAAAGTACAGAACAATAGACATTGGAAAAATTACTTCAACCATGTTATAAAATTGGAGAATAATTTTTGGACAGTAGACAACATTCAAGATGACATTGAACCTATTAGAATTTCATTAAACGATGACTCTGAAGATGAACTAGATTATGAAAATGAAGATGATTGAAAATTGTTTTTCGGGGGTATTCTTTTCTCAGTAAAGGTAATAAAATATTTAGTTGATCTGGTTGAAATGTAGCACACTTAAATAACTCATTAATCGACATAATTTCAAGTAGTTATATTAGACGTCATTATGCAAAAAATAAAGTTATGAACATTTAATAAATTAGTGCACAATTGAGGCCCCTAGAACACAAGGGGTGTAAGTGCCAAAAACAAAGTTTTGAAAAATCTTTGTTCAAAGTTCGATATAAATTTAAAAACCTAGGTAGCACTTTTTCAGTTTTCAGCATGTTTTCAATGACATGTAATTTTTGATGGTGTTATTGTTGTTAATGTAGAAAGTTTGAAGCCAAAAGTACGTGCCTGTTGTTAGATATCAGTTGCTAAGTGATAAGCAACTGCACTTACACCCTTGTGTTCTAGGGGCCTCAATTAGGGGTTTTTTGCAATTATCTCAGTCATTTGTTTATGTATTTTAATTTACAAACTAAAAAATTAAAAAACTTTTCAAGATCTGCAACATTTATTTGAAACATTTTTCCCTAAAATGCACGAGGAACAAAATAGGCAAAAAAATAATTTTTTCCAAACTTCATCTTTCTTTAAAAAATAAACAAAGCAAAATTGGCTGTAATTCTTCAAGGAATTATCATCAGTTATCCCTTATCTACCGTTTAGAACATTAAAAAACCTGTAGAATATTTTTCATATTTTTTTTCCCTATTAACTGCGGTATTATGTATAAAAGCATTTTTGGAATTATTACCATTTATTTCATTCACGAATTTTCTATTAACAACTTTAGCTTACCTAAACATATCTTAGTTTACCGTGAGTTTGGCCCTGCTTATTTTACAAAAGTAGCAAAACTTACAATGGCAGTAGAATTGGCAACGCTGTTATCCTATATCCGTACACTGCCATCTGAACGTGACTTGATCTATAGGTGCACATGTTTTGAGCCAATAAATATTCAGATAAAAACCCGTTAAATGTTATTAATTTAAATTTTGGTTACATTATTGGATATTATATGAGATGATTCAATGATTGATGAAAGGTATAAGTGGAACTAATAACATGGCAACGTAATACATGAGATTGCTGGTCCTGAGACAAAATGTCTACGAGGACTTGTTGATAGCAACTGATTGAAATGACAATATTGACATGCTAGGACGGAAGTCGGAACAAAGCAGTCAGTGTAACTTAAGTTATTGGTGTAAATACGACAGTAGCCAACAATATTTAAAAATTGAATAAGTTAAAATTATAATAAAATAACAGTAGCAACCATCAATGTTGTAGTTTGAATTTTCCTAATTTTACGTTAAGAACATTAATTTTTTTTTATTAATTAATATAGGTGAACTGAAGTTTTGGTGATATTAAGTACTAATGTAGGTGAATGTCTAATAAAGTGGTGGTAAACTAAAGATTTTATTACAAAAGGCCAAATGTTTTGCAACATTTGGTACCTAGAAAATCGAAAAATAGATATATGTAGGAAGTTGGGTTGTTTAAATTTTATTGTCAAGTAGTGAAATAGTAAATGATGTATTTGAAAGTGCTACTGAGATGAAATAGAAATAGAATAAAATATTTTGTTAATGTAATGTTCATGTGGTAGGTACTTAACTTATAACTTAAGCATGGTAGGACTTCTATGTTAAAAGAGGTTATGTGTGTTCTTACCGAGTGAAAGAATGAATGGTGGGTTATTATATTAATTGATATAGGAGGTGGTCAGAAAGATTTATTGATTTAATACTATGTTACTAAGGAGTTATGATTGATATGCGAAAATTCAAATGTGTGGCTAGACTTGAGATGGATCATGAAATTATCTGGATATGTGGATATGAAGGTGAAGATGTATGTAAGATATGAAGGTTGTGTCGAAAAGGAGCATAGGAATAAGCGTCAGACTTAAAGTTAAGATTCCTAGACAAAAGTGGATAAAAATGGAGAGTTAGATGTATTAAACAATTAGGTTTGTAGTGGACCAAGGAAGATGAACAAGTGACAAGGGAAGAATGATTAATGTATTTTTTTTATATTTTGATTAAGTAAAATTATTGTTAAATGTTTGATTTTTGATTTTTTGAGCAGTGAGTACAAATTAGGATTGGTAACAGCAAGAAACCGTAAGTAAAATTTTTTTATTTCAAGTAAATTTCACTATTTTGTAAAGTATTAGTGGTGTATAATGTATCGATATTTTACATATTTTTTATGTACATGTATTATTCAAAATAATTTTCCGTGTATGAAATTTCATGTTTGGGATCATCTAGAAACAAAGATTTTAAAACATAGAGGAGAAGGTGGTAATATGGACCCCCATTTTGATTTTTTATTGTAAAATTGATATTATTAATAAAAAACAGAGATTGTTAGCTTAGTTACGATATGGTGTTAGTTACCGAAGACATTGTAATAGTTAAAGCGGTTTAAGACTTCATTTTACATTTTTTTTAAATAATTTTTTAAAAGTTGACACATTCATCAGAAAACGGGATGTGCAGTTAATATGGCCCCCATGGTGTTGTTAATATGGACCCCCTTATTAATTTAAGGAAATATTGGCAAATTCTGAAAATTATAACTGCATTGAACAAAAAACCTTTTTATTATACATAAGTAGATAGAGTGTATATAAGTAGATACAGCATAATATGTATGTATAGGTAGATATAGTCTAGTCTACAAAATTAAAATGTCCTACATGGTAATAATGGACGAACAACGACAGAAATCGCAGACGTACTCATCCTTCTCTGCCCCTGCACATTCGTTATGTGCCCACAGTGAACACATGAGACACTGAACCCATAGTTCCCCCCGCACGCTGTTGGTGAACTTTTCATCACAAAAAATACATGATGCGTCATCTTGGTTTGGTTGAGGCTCTCCAACTGATAGATCAAAAGGTGATTCACCGGAGCAAGTGGAGAGCTGCATCCCGTCATCATCATCATCATCGTCGTCGTCACTGCTGTCAGCTGGACGTTTGTGTTTAGGGTTGTTCTTCTTTGATTTTCCAGCGTTGGCACGTGGGGTACAGTCAGACTTGGCTGCTTGTCCTTTAGGGCTAGCTTGAGGCCCAGAACAAGACGGTATGGGTTATCAAACGTCACAGCGCTAGTTTGAGGTCCGGGACAAGATGGTATGGGGTTAACAAACGTCAAACTTCGAGTGACACTTGTTGAAGCACCTCTTCCAGTGCCTTTCCCATTGCCACGGCCATTGCCACGGCCACGACCACGACGACTTGCAGCAGCTTCTTTTTTTGCCAGAAAATCTTCTAGCTCTCTTTTATAAGGAGAACTAGTAATGACGTTTGCGATGCAGGGTTTTCGTCCACGGTTTGATTTTTTCTTTTTTTCTGGAACGGGGTGAATGTCTTTAGGAGACACAGCTAAGGTTGTTGGTGGATGAGGATTGACTTCAACTGCAGGAGTGTCATGCAGTCGGTTATCAGTGTTCTCAGCCTGATTTTCGTTTGGTGCCTCCTCCTCCCCTGCAATGAATTCATGGTCTTGAAAAATATTTCTTTCCAGGGGGTAAATACCTGTGACCCAGAATCCATTTACAGCGTTTACTCCTGTGGTACATCGGAGGTACGCCTTTCCCAAAAAGGACGCAATTTCGTAAGGCCCAACAGGTCTACTTTCATGAAGCATCCACTGTCGGATATTTTCACTGTAGTGAGTCTTTAAAGCTCCCATAAAAGTGCGGTCTAGTGGTTGCAATTTATGTGTTGTGTGGGATGGTAAGGACAATATCGTGATGTAATTTTTCCTTGCCAAATCGATCACATCAATGTTTCTTGTGTGAGAAAAGTGACCGTCAAGGATAAGTAGTATGGGCGAGGTCTCTGTTGGATTTGTTTTTTCAATAAAATGAGCTAACCAGTCTCTAAACAGATTTGATTGAACCCACCCAGACGGGTGAGCTCTTCCAATTGACCCAGGAGGAGCTCCTTCCATAAGGAGATCAGACATGTTTATCCTTGGGAAAATCAACATCGGAGGGACATAAGATCCTCCTGCACTCATTGAACATATGACTGTGACCAAAGATCCACGTTCTGCCGCAGTTAGAGAACATATTTGGCGTTTACCTTTACTGGCAATAACTTGTGGTATTTTTGTCTGAACTACACTCAGGCCCGTTTCATCCACATTCCAAATACGATCACCTGGGTATTTGTGTTTTGAATATTCGGACTCCAGCAAGTCATAAAAGGCATTAACTCTTTCACGAAAAAAACCTTTTGCACGAGCATATGATGTTCCAGTTGGCTTTCGGATTGACAACTTGTCTTTGTGTCGTCTAAGGAAATGGTCCAACCAAGCCCTGCCAGCAATTTCGTTTCTAAAGTTGGTTTGAATCCCATTTCTAATTGCTAGTTGGTAAGCCATTCGACGAACATCCAAGCGAGTGAACCCGTAAAATTTTGCCTCCATATACTTCAGGTACTCCACTAGTTCATTTTCCAGTTCTTCAGGTATAGCTGGTTTCCTACCTAGCTTTTTTGTGTGAACTTCAGTGGCTTCAGATGTACTTGCCTCTTTAACATATCTTCTTAAAGTGGTCTTAGGCACATCAAAATGTTTAGAAGCCTTTTTGACACCCATTTTCTTTTCAGTGACAGCTGCTACTGCTTCTTTCATTTTGTCCTTGTCCCAAATTTGCCTTTTTCTGGCTGGTTTAGGTGTTAAGCTGATTCTAGGCATCTGAAAAATAAAAAAACCACAAATATTGAAACTGCTTGTAATATAGATCCCGGGGTCCATATTACCGTTACCTAGGGGGGCCATAATATACACATCTCCAAGTTTAAAACACGTGGTTACAAGATAAAATGTAAAAGACTTAGAACATTCTAGTCTGTGTTAAACTGTAGGTAATAACCTCTAATTCATATGCACGATACTTAGAACTAAGTTATTATTAGTTATGGTAAGTTAAAATCAAGAAATTTACATACCTTTCAAAGTTTTGAAGATTGACCAAAACACAAACTACTGCACAATTACTAAGTGACTGCACTTAATGGCTCACAGCGTTCCTACCGGCCAGTTGGTATACTAGTGAACTAGTTCCAGCGTTCTCCACTAGATTTCAGCACTTTGTTATTAAAATACGGAGGGGGGCCATAAAATATGCAGGGGCCATATTACCACCTTCTCCTCTACCGTATTTAAACAGTTTTTATGTTGGTAGAGATACTTGGACAATATACTGGTATACTTTAAAGGAACTAACAGAAAACTTTTATCATAACCAATTTTTATCATATCTTACTTCACTCTGTAATCATATTCAATTAGAAATAAAAATAGAACAGAATAGGAACAGAACATAATCAATCCATAAATTTTTTATATTTAAACATTCTTCTTATTTAAGTGCCGTCTCCCAATCGAAGGTTGGATATCATCATCATTATCTTTACTTTATCTACTGCTGCTCTGAAAAGTTCTATAGAACTGCATTTAAACCAGTCCCTTAAATTCTTCAACAATGACACTCTTCTTCTTCCTATACTCCTTTCTCCTCTTATCTTCTCCTGTATTATAAGCCTTAACAGTTCATATCGCTGTCCCCTCATTTCGTATCCGAGATATTGTAACTTTCTTATTTTTATTGTGTTTATTATTTCGCATTCTTTGCCCATTACTTGCAATACTTCCGTGTTAGTTTTCTTCTGTGTCCATGCTATTCTAAGCATCCTTCTGTAACACCACATTTCAAAGGACTGTAACTTATTTATGTATTTTTGCTTCAATGTCCAAGTCCACATTGCAGTATCGAAAACACGTAGCATCTCAGTGATGATCTTACTCTCAGTTTTACTCTCACTTTTTTTTTTACTGAGGTGGAAAGGTTCTAAACCGACTAGGGAAAGATGTCCCTAGTACTGTTGGATTCGATCCGGGAAGGAGCACATGCTAGGACATATCATCCAGAGTATGGATTATATGCACCACATGCACCCCTGAAGTGACCAGTCGCCTACCAACTAAAACCACCCCTTCTTCGGACAAGGCACCCCCGGACGAGTTCAATCGGTGAACGAAACATTGAGATGCCTTGTGCAGTCTGAAAATTTGGGAAAAAATTGTAAAAGGGTTCTTACCTAAAAACGATAAGAAGCGCTTAAAATGGTATGCAGCGACGGTATTGTGGGGAAACAAAATATTGGGTCCTAAAAGGTGCAGGTGCGTTTAGCCTGACAAGGAAGGAATGTGAAATAAAAGAGGCATGAGGTCGTGAAAACTACGTACGTAATATAATTACAGATCTGGCTGTAAAAGTGCCGTCTATTCCGTCGTACAGCCGAGTTGCAAAGCACTTATGACAGCGTATTGTATAATTTGTTACCTCATCCACCTTGCTCCTGTCTCGCTCTTTCTAGCGTCTCCTTTTTCTTTATAATTTGCGTAATTATCTCGACAGCAATATCGTAGGATTCTTTGTTCTGCGTCGCTTTCTGTATTAGGTTATTGGGCGTTATCGCTCCTAGCCTTGATATTAGGTTATTCCGTTCTCTTTGGAAAGTAGTGCAAGCAAAAATGCAGTGTTCTGCGTCATCTATGACGTCACAATTTATACACAGATCATTTGTTGTCTTCTTTATTCTATACGTATACGACCTAAAGGAGCCATGGCCGGTGAGAAATTGTGTAAAAAAGTAATTTAACCTTCTGAACCTACATTTAGACCAAGTTACCACGTCAGGGATTAATATTTTGGTCCTTTGGTACTTTGGATTTTATTTCCGGTAAATGACCGTTTTCTCTGTTATATAAAGTATCTCTTTCTTTAGCTAGGAGGTGAATGGGGAGCGTTCCTGTTATGACCTGTAGGGCAATCGTAGAAGTAGTCCGGTATGCGCTTGCTACCTTTAGTAGAGGCTTCCTTTGTGCCTTTGCAAGCAGTTCCTTATACTTAGCCATTCTCAAGGCTTCGTACCATATGGGAGCGCCGTATAAGAGTGTAGAGT
Source organism: Diabrotica balteata (assembly GCA_918026665.1). Taxonomy (NCBI): domain Eukaryota; kingdom Metazoa; phylum Arthropoda; class Insecta; order Coleoptera; family Chrysomelidae; genus Diabrotica; species Diabrotica balteata. Next base: position 51,506,266 of record OU898282.1, read on the forward strand.
GCACAATCTGAAGGTACATTCTTCTTTTGAGGGCACTTGGACCACCGATATTTGGCATAATTTTTATTAATGCCGCGGTTCTTTCTTCTGCTCTATGGACTACTTTCATCAGGTGCTTTGTGAATCTTAGACCTGTGTCTAGTTGGATGCCCAGATACTTAGCACAGTACGTAGGCTCTATACTTGTACTACCTACTACAAAAGCCAGGTTTGGACGGGCTCTAGGGCCTTTCAGGATCAGAATTTCTGTTTTTTCTGTTGCCAACTCTAGATCTTGTTTCACCATCCATCTATTGACTTTTCGACAGCTTCTGTTGACTAACATTTCTAACTCCAAGTTATTGTTACACTGAATAAGTAGAGCTAAATCGTCTGCGTATGCAATAGCTTTGGTCTCTGCTCCATAGTCAATTTCTAGGATTTCATTATATAAAGTGTTTCAAAGCATTGGTCCTAGTACGGATCCTTGCGGTACGCCTGCTGATATTTTCAGGTCTTTAGGTTTTGCCACTTGGACATACCTTTCATTGAGGTAGTCCTTAATTATATTGATCAAATAATCTGACACGTTTGCTTTTTCCAGTGAGGTGATAATGTGACCCCAATTGGCTGAGTTGAATGCGTTTCTCACGTCAAACATCACGAGGGCAGCCCATTTCTTTCTCGTCCTTTTTACAGTGTCAGTTATTTCTTTTACCGCATCGATGGATGTTTTAACCTAAGAGCTTTGTTCCAGATAATTATTTTCATTTTTACCATCGCATTTTTTGCTATTTCTATCCTAGCTCTTATTTCGGTTGTTTGATCATTATTGCCTGAAATCCAGGTTCCTAGGTATTTGTATTTATCAACCCTTTCTATCGGTACAATTCGTATCGTACATTTATCAGGCACGAAAACAAACATGAGTTTTCCGTTTTTCATAAACCTACACATACTGGCACGACTACACATAATTCATCATCCTATCCTATATAACATATATCGGCACCCTATCATAGCATGTTACATGGATTAATAGAAATTCTCATGTTAAAAAACAAATTCGATAAAGTTGAATATCATTAGACAAATAGCACTAAACAATGACTATAGCGAATAGACAATAAACAAAATTTTACTTTCTGCTTGATTACATATACTGGCAAGATATTATCAAAAATCGCCAAACATAAAAAAGAAAGGAATAACGCCAGTTTCAAAACAAAGAACAACTTAAGCAAATATACTAAGGACAAAAAGAGTCAAAAGAAAAAGCACATACACAGTGGTGTACACAAACTTTCATGTGGAGACTACCCAAAAATTTACATCTGTCAAACGCGTAGTAATTTTAACAAACGGGTAGCAGAACACAAATGGTTTTAATACTAGAAAAACAGATTTTACGTACGCACTTCACCTTTGAGATCATAATCATTCTTTTAATAATCAATTTAAAATTTTTCATATTTAAAATAAAGGCCGTAAGCTATCATTAATAAAATTTATGGAAAATAGCAAATTCAAAAATACAGATATAATTGTGAATGACCAACTTGAGCAAATAGTTCTCCCCATCTCAACTTACTCTGTTAAAGGCTATAAGTGTAAGACGCATAACAAAAATAGCTTACCTGAGAAAGGTACATTGCCGAAACAGCTGTAGTGATAGTAAATGATAATAAAATTTTGGAAGTATTAAAAAAAAAAGATTTCAATGTTTTATTGCTTTATTTTATAATATATTTTTTGTATAAATCTGCATATAGTTAAATTATTTTTCAATTATTTAACTTTAACTAAATGAGGTTATCTCGAAAAGTTTTCGTTTAAAATTTCAATAATCAAATTAGCTGTATATCTTCCATATAACTGTCGTTTCGTCCACGATAATATAAAGAATTGTCCTCTAACTTCCGCTTTATTTTGGAATTACATTCACCATAGCATTTTTCCATAGTTCGTTTTCTTAATGTACTCTCACCAGTAAGGATTTAATTAAATGTTTTTTAAAGAACTTAAAATTAGTGTGATTAACTTTATATAGAGGAATGTTGAATGCAATCATCATCTGATATATCAAAATTAAATGTGAGTTTTTCTAAGCTCCTTAAACTAAGAGGCTCCAGATATATTTGCACTTGAGGAATTTAATTTTTCTCAATTACCTACACCTATTAAATGGGGCTCCACAATGCTAGTCAATAAAGTATTTTATACTACTTAAAATCTAAGCATTTAAAAAAATAACTAGAAATAACCATAATAAAATAACTAAAATAATTAGAATTTTGGAATTTAGTTATAGAATGAGAAAGATGCACAGTTTACAAACTGCTCTCCGCATCTACTTCTAGAAAAAGTTTCGAATATGTGCCAATCCATGCATTTAAGTTAGAAGTCTTCTTTCTAAATATACGTCTAAAACTTTTTAAAATGTACATTCTTTACTTTGCGGCATAAGCAACAAAACTAAACTCTAATACCGTAACAGACGGGAGTCTGATTGTCGGAACGACTAAGGTATGGAGTACACATCCAAAAGACAGTAGAAAAGGCGAACCGAAATCTGGAGACGTTGATACTGCTGATGCCAAATATTGGAAGCCCAGGTAGCACCAAAAGAAAGGTGCTAAATGGAGTTCTCCAGTTGTTGGTAACCTACGCTGCCCCCTTGTGGTGTAGCGTACTAAACACTGCGAAATACGCTAAGCTGATGGAGACTTCGCAAAGGATGGAACTGATGGAAACCTCAAATCGACGACATTGCACAGAAAGCCACAAAGAGATGTCGACTGCTCAAACGTCTCACAGCAACAAAGTGGCGCGCCACGCAAGATGTCCTGGTAGCAACATACAAAAGCTATGTCCGGCCGATATTAGAATATGGGAGTGAAGCTACAATAATTGCGAGTACAAACACCACCTCCAAGCTTGAAGTCGCCCAGAAGACTGCCCTTCGCGTCATCACCGGTGCTCCAAAATTAACACCTATTACATCAATGGAAGCCCAGACCGGTATTAAATCAATACAATGCAGCAGAGAGCAACAAGCGTTAATCTTCTGGGAAAGGCAAAGACGAATACTTCCACAAATATGGGACGAATATAAACAAGCAGCCTCACGTCTTAAAACACAAACCACTCCGCTTACAGTAGCAAACCAAATCATGGAAAAATACCACATTATCCTGTCGGAAGCCGCCCCCTTCCCAGCGCAAACCACACTGGCCCGCTGTCTACGAAACACAAAATTACTGCTTGAAAACCATAACGACCCATCACTTATCGTCAGACATTGCCCTAAGGCAATGGTTAATTTTATGGTTAATATTATTTATTAGTTTATGGCCTAACGTCTTAAATATTTTCTGATTTACAAAAATAGGTATGGTTATTTATAAATTTTTCGTTTTTTAATTTAGCTGTTTATTGGGTGGCAAGACCACCGCTCTGGAACGGTAATTAAGGTTTTGCCGGAACACGGTTAATCCGGTACTATCCTGGGGTCTTCTGGCCTAGTATCCTTGGCCGAAAGATGCTAGGGTATCTTGTTCCGTGACGTAGATGTCCAAAAAAGATTTCCCCTGCCGTTGCCTGTCAGAATTCAATAGATACCTTCTTAAGCACTTACTGGAATCTGGCAATACGACAATTAAGAAAAAAATACAGTAACCGACTCTACAACTGAAAATTGTTTAACAAAAAATCAAAAAAGGTTAATTATTTCGGAATAGTTAAGCCTTTTGGTAAGGTACATTTTCCTAGAAATCAATTAAAAAGAAAACCGTTGGCGTTGATATTTTCTTTATATTTTTATTATATAAAGGTTAGTAAAATGAAAAATATTATGGGTACTAGCATTCACTTTAAACCCTTCAGTGAACGTATGGGTTACAAATTACACAAGTACACGAGTGAGGCCTGTCGGGACCATTTTTGTATTGTAATTTTTTTGCAAAAATTATTTTTTGTTAAAATAAAACACACCTTTATAAATATATTAATTCAAAAAATATTTTATTTTTTTATTATGTTTGAGATACTCAAAAATACAAAAAACTGTTATTTATTGATATATTTATATTTAAAAATCAATAAAGCCGTTTTCTATAACAACAAAATTTTTAAACCTATTTAGTCTAATCAAGAACTAACTAAAAACTTACAAAAGACAAATTTTAACTCCAAAACTCTTTACAAACAAAAACTACTGTGACCTAAACTTGAACTGTTTTATATTATATTATATATATATATATATATATATATATATATATATATATATATATATATATATATATATACACATATATATTATGAACTATTTATATATTTTGGTTAAGACACTTCGCAAAGTACATTACTGTTATATGTTTCAGATAAAGTCGGCTCTTACACAATTTGCAAACATATTTAGTTTTGCGCCTTTTACAATATTTTCCATATCCCCTTTTGTTTGGTGGGGAATAAGAAGGTTTTGGATATGGTGGAAACCTCTAAGCAACGTCTCAGTTAAAGCCCGTGCTGCAATGTTTGGTTTAACTAAATCAAGTCCTCAATTTTATTGGAATATTCTTCTGTTTTTGATATAGGATACATCTGGATTATTGTTGGATTATTGTAGCTAGTTACCCTAGCTACATCCTAAGTTAAAGCCATTGTATCTACCACATTTTCACTTTTTGTTAGGTTATAGAACGATTATTTTGAGAACGATTGCCGAAGTGGAAATTGAAACGTCAATAAACGTATTTTTATCTTTAATTGTGGCTTATTCCCAGTTTAATAGTAATTAATTTACAATGCCACAAGAAAATAGCTTCAGAACAATATTATAGAAAGATATTATTTTTAGCTTTTGGGTATCTCCTGTTGACAAATCGATGTTCTTAATATCACGATGCCAAGAAGTCCAAGAAGAATATATCGCGTAAGGCATTTTTATATTTTATAGAGACATAGGTTGGATTAGGTTAGGTTACTCTAGGTTAAGTAAAACTTCAAAACTGTTGCATACAAAGTGAAATGGGCCGTGATGATCGCTAATGTTCTTAAAGAATGAGACACACAAAGAAGAAAAAACATAGAAAACTGTGATGGCATTTTTTTTCAAAAGCAAATAAAGATGCGAATATTCTACCATTTACTACACGCAGTATTTCTGCAAGCTCTCGTATATTTGACCAAATTCGACCAACACCTGTTAAGCATTTTCAATAACGTTCATGCCTGTGAACCATAGATCCATAGTTACATTTCCTCCTGTACAAATGTTGACACATTTGGCACCAAATACGGCCCTTGAGTTTGTTGAAATGCGTAAATCTCGAATTGTGTAAAAGGTTCTCGAATCAACCACTGAAAAAATTTTTGTACCATAGTTGTTGATTTTAATCGCGATGTACATTCAACATTATAAATATGCTGTAACAGCAGCTAGTTTTTCAGTCGCTCTTCTTTCCTACCTAGTATCTGTATCATCAAATCTCATCACTCGGGACAGAAATCTAAATCTTCGCAGCTACGAAGATTTCAGATCCATTTCATCGTCAGCCCAATAATCTTGTATTCGCGTATTCCATCGTATTTCATGGTCAAATAAAAAAATAGTCCCCATCTTCTACGATCTTGCGTTTACATTCCCATTTGAACTATCATACGTGTAGCAATTTCAATAAGTAGTAAAATTTAGATAGGATTAAAGACATGTGACCATAATATGTTTGTATGTTTTACCAGAAAACGAAGGTAGTTTTAGTGCACCTTTTCGTATTTTTAATTTTTTATTATCAGAATAATTAACTGTGTAATTAACTGAGTTAGATGGTATCAATTATTTTTATTACTGGAAAGAATTTTCGTTAAAACAAATAATTTTAACATTATACCACGTAATGTTTTTTTTTTTAAATATGTATGTTTTGGTTTGATTTTGTACTTTGATATCAAAATCTTTCTTTGAAATGAAAATATCCAAGAAATATAATGAGTTAATATCTTCCTCTTCCGTGATAAATGTTATCGACTTTTTTTTATTGTTTATATTCATCAGGTATGTGTCCTACATATTGTATTTATCTACCTACACCATACTGTGAGTTTTAAATTTTGTTTCCAAATAATATTTGTTTCAAAATCTTCCGTTAATGTATTTGATAATAATAGATATAAAGCAGAGACCAAAAGAGAGACCTTGAGAGACCAAAATTTTGTTTATATAAATCACTATTTAGTTGAAAATATGAATAAGGCATATAAAATTAAATCACTAGAGGAATTGTTTTTATGACAAAGTAACAATAATTTATTCAATTTGTATTCCAATAAAGATTTCTCACGTGGAACTTCAAACGTTTAAATAAACATTTTTTCTACTGAAATTGTGGTTACTTCCCAATAATAAATTAATTATTCGAATAACGAATTAAATATTAAATAACGTACATTAATATTTAAATAATTATTTTGATAAATGTAATATATGTTTAAAACTAAATTTAATGTATATTCTTTTAAAATTCAAAATGATGGTAGGGTTTTGATTTTATCAGATTGTTTTTTAAACTTCTTCCTTTTTTGGGCATTATGCCGTAGACTGTAATAACTTTCAAAATAATACACTTTTAATGGCTAAAGTCGACGACATTCTTGTCTTCTGGAAGATCAACATTAGCGCTACATTTCGTAATAAATAAAAAGTTTTAATGAAAAGCATTTTCATTAAAAGAGAAAACATTGTGTACGTTTTCTCATCTAAATTTAAGAAATATGACAACATTATGGAACAAAGAAAAGTCGTTAGTTTTAATGTGTAACACGCCTAAGTCTGCGTACAAAATTTTATATCTGGAGAACAAAACCCAATTTCTCATATTGCCTGGGGGGTGAAAAAAAGCGCTGGGGTGAACCGTAAGGGTAGAAAAAAATGAAGGGCGAGCATTTTTTATTGTGTACCGTTTTCTATCGTTTGAATAAGGGGAATCAATCGATGAAATATTTTCGATTTTTGATACAGCACACCGGGCTCTTTTTTTACTTCTTGGGTTAGGTTAGGTAGTTTATTTTTTACCTTTCCCATGTGCAGTCACTAAAGTATTAGTATTAGTATTAAAGTAGTTTGTGCGGATGTGATTTTAATGAGTTTGCAATTAATTAAATAGGTACGCAACAAAAGCTAAAAATTTTAAAATATAATTTAGGTTATCTTGTTAACCCTTAACTTGACGGTGTGCACTCCAGGATACGTTATTTATTAAATTATACTTCCTCTAAATAAACTAAGTTTGCAGCAAGATTTTAAAAGTACCATCTCCCTATAGCATTCGGCTAACCAACAAATTAATTTGAATGCCATACATAGAGTTTTGGCACAATTAGAGAGTGTTTTGTGTAGACGTGCTCAAAATGACTTCCAAAAAAGTGGCAATTTGTGTCATTCGGTAAGTAAATTAATTTTTTATGTGTTAATAGTTATTGTATGGATTGGCAAACTATCATTATACTTAATTGTGTCTTCATTAAATAATTGTATAAAATAATATTCACAATTTGTCTATAAACAAACAGATAGGATCACTTTGAAAAGTAGTATCTAGGAAGACACATTGCCAGTTAAGCGACAATTTAGTTTGTATCCTCGGGTGTACATTGCCAGGTACTGAAGAAAATTGAATAAGTATCTTTCTGGATACATTACCCGGTATACGGACAAATACTAATTGTATCTTATTAGATACTTTGCCCATTAGAGGATTAACAGAAAAGTGATAAAAACATTTGGTATATTATGCTTGTAACGATTTGTTCTATAATTTGCGATTTATGGTATACAGTCAGATTCAAAAATTTATTTTCCTTGTGGATTTTTGATTTATTGTATGTACTCCAAAAGCTTGTGAATCAAATGCAACTATTGTTGATCTTCACATATATATATATATATATATATATATATATATATATATATATATATATATATATATATATATATAATACATAAATATCATTTGTTTACACATTTTGTAACAAAATAACCATCAAAAACGCTCCATTATTGAAATGTGTGAGATCCTAAAAAACCCATCTACAATGAACAAAAGAATTGACATCGACAATTTAAGCCAGGTTTACCGCTCTCTCATCTTACGAAATAAATAATACCAATATTTCTGCGAATATTATTTTTTGCAAAGTTTTTGTGTTCTTTGTTTCTGTTAAATTTTTGTTTAAGTTAGTTCTAAATTTATGAGTAAACTTAAGTACATAATAATATACAATAACATCTTTAATACTACATATTGAGTTGTAAGTAATAAATTATTAGATCTGTATTTCTTATAAACTCTATGTCATCTTTGTATTTTAGAGAACTGATGAAGCTTTAGAAGTATAAAGCGAAACGTCTTCTATAAACTTATAAAGTAGTTGACTTCTGTTTTATTTTGCAAACCTGAATGACCGAATAAACCTCTGAATTCACTATTATTGTTGAATTATAGTTGAATACTTTATTAATATAAATTGACGGACGTAGTTTTTACAATATATATATATATATATATATATATATATATATATATATATATATATATGTATAATCCGAATATGTATATAAAGAAAAATTAATAGAGAAAAAGAAGACCAAAAAATGTTTGTAAAATCATGTTATAATTATATCATATTTATATATACGGTTTAATTTTGTTGTGTTGTGAAGTTATATTGTTTTGTGAAGAAAGGACACTTTTTCGATTTACGGTTTGCAGTTTTACTTTTCAAATTAGCATTTTATTAAGGATTAGTTTAAGTAAATAAAATGTTATATTGAAATATCAAATCTACCTACATTTTTCAAGGATTAATATCGGTTACCAGGAAACAAGTCATTAGTAGATAGTAGAAAGTCTTTGTCTGATATTTTTGTATAATACACAATTTTTGGGTGCAGACACGAATTGAGGATCAAAATAAAATTTTAAGTAAGGGTTTACAATTATACCTGAAAAAATCGCGCGAATTGAGGACCAAGACTTCTGATAAGGAAATCATTATACTCAGGTATAAAATATTATTAAAAGTACGAATCTTAATAATCACAATTATTGTAATAATCACAATAACTATTAATTTCACTCATTTGGAACACCTTTCAATACAGCTCAAAGGAAACTAAATCTAAAATAATATTTTAATATTAAATGTTTCTTTACTCATTAAAATCTCGTTCGGTCCGTAATTCGGTGCACTTATTTTGGCTGTTCAGGTAGCGGTCCTCAACTCGAGAACAGCGATTTTTGGAATTGGAATGTGTTGGCTTTTTGGAGAATTGAAAACATATGAATTATGAAATTGGCGTCGTTAATAAAATTTATTTACATATTCGTAATAAAATTCACTAAATATTTTTTTTTTGTTTTAATTAGCTATTTGGATCACAATTAATTTAATTATTGTTTTATCATATTTCAAAATTACAATATCATATTAATATATACATATATATATATATATATATATATATATATATATATATATATATATAGATATATATATATATATATATATATATATATATATATATATATATATATATAGTGTTAATCACAGCTGCTAAGTTAAAAAATGAAGTAAACAATAAAACTCTTTGGGTACAAACAGCTGAAAGGAATTCAAACCTGCGAAGACGACTGTTTTTTGTCAAACATGTCGTCTTATTTTTTACTTTTTAAACTTTGTAACATGTTCTTTAATTTTTAAGTATTTTAAAGTTTTTAAAATTTTTAATGCCTTCAATAATTCAGATCACATTATGTTATTTAACGTTGTGTTTTATATGCTATGAATCTTACTTTCTGACCTTGATAAAGGTGGCAAATAACCACCGAAAGCTCGGATTTCAGAATAAATAGTACGCCTTAGCAAAGCTCTATTTTTTATTGACTACCACACCCAAAAAGAAAAAAGTATTTACATATTTTTTCCAAACTAGTCAAAAAAAATTTTGGACTACCTTGTCTATATATATATATATATATATATATATATATATATATATATATATATATATATATATATATATACCCTGTCCATCAATTATCAAACATTACAATGCACATATGGGTGGCGTAGATTTGGCAGATATGCTAGTAGCGCTTTATCGAACACCTTTTAAAAGCCACAGGTGGTACCTTTCAATTTTTTCCCAAATACTGGATATATGTGTCAACAACGCTTGGATTTTATATCGCGGAGATAATAATTTACTAGAGGACGAAGAAAATGGTATAAGTCTAAAGGAATTTAGAATATTACTTGTCGATTCACTTCTATTTAAAAATTGAAAAAGGAGATCCGACGGAATTAATACACCGAAAAAAAAAAAGATTCCTACTCACGTCCAGAATATACCTGGAGAAGATGTTAGAAAAGATCTTTTTGGACACTTTTTTGCAACTTTTACAACCAAAGGACGATGTCGAAACTGTTGCAAACGACAAACAACTATGAGTTGTTCAAAATGTAGAGCGAGGTTATGTTTAGTGGAATCCCGTAATTGTTTTTATGATTTTCATAACTAAATCTTTTAATTTTTTAACAAATTATAATAATTACTTTTTACTTTTATTTTTTGAGTGTTCTAAGTTTTATTTAAAGTTTTGAATTTAAGCTGTAAAAATAAATGTTTGATGATCTTTGTAGTTTATTGAATAAACTAAATGATAAAATATTGTTATGTTACTAAAAGTAAATGATAAAATATTATGTTTATGGTTTAAACCCCTACTTTATGGTATCTGTTCATAATAACTGAAGTAAAACACAGTTCCACAAAATGTAGTAAAAACATTAAACAAATCTACAATTGTTTTGCTAAAAGTCTTGATAATGCTAAAGACCCTTAGCGAAAAAATTGTAGATTTGTTTAATGTTTTTATTATATTTTGGGAAAATTTGATAATTTCCATTTAATCCAACATTATTTAATATATTGGTCCAAACGACAAATATACGTCTTGGCAATGTATCTTTCTAGATACGGAGGTATTTTTCTAATAACCTGGCAATGTATCTATTGGTCATCAGTACTTGTTTTATAGTATACCTGGCAATGTGTCTTGCGAGATACATTGTAATATACCGTGCGCCTAGCAGTGTATCTTATGAGATACAACGTCAATAAAATGTCAAAAAAATTAAAATAGAAACAAAAATGTAATTGACTCTGAAAATGGAGCACTCAAAAGATAATATTCAGTAAGCAAAAACATTTTTCTTACAGCGGTTATGTGCGTGCCAAGTTAAGGGTTAATAAGTTATATGTTTTATAATAAGTTTACATCTGTTGTTTATTTTACCTAGATTATTGCTTAAATAAAATCTTTTTAGATATAATCAATACACAAAACTTTCTATAAAATATACGACTGGTGAATGTATGTTCAAAATATACATGTATAGATACATACCGGTTTTAAACCATACTGCGCCGTAGCCAATCGTCCTCACTCTACTTACTGGTTTCAAGTCTCTCTCCCGAATTTCCAACTCGTTTAATCCAGCTTTCAGTTGGTAGTTTGCTTTTTTCTATATCCTCTTTATTTTTTTCGGTACTCATTCTTTCATTATCTTAGATGCCATAAACTTTACCTGCCATAAATTTTGTTATCCTCTCGTTTTTTTACCCTTTCTCTTATTGAATTTCTCCAGTAATCCACATCCTCAAGCTTCTTTTTGATTTCACTTCTGGTACTCTCATCCTATTACTATACACGACTATATTCTTAATACTTTTTTTTTTCTTAATAATTTAATCTCCTTTTAAATGATGCTTTTCCATTAGTAGATTTTTATTTTGTACCATGATTTGTACCATTATTTGATGTATATAAATATAGATAGATAGAAAGATAGATCTTTATTTAAATAGAAAAATCTAATATACATACAATATAAAGAAAGTACACTATAAATTTTTGATATACTGTTTAAGTAACATTTTAAAATTATTGAGACGAGTAAATTTTTTTACATAATATATAGGTAACTGATTCAATTGAAAGAAGCTTTTAAAAAAGAGCGAATTCATCATACTTTTATACATAGTTCTAGGTACATGTTATCTAAACCTCGGGTATTATAAGAATGAATACTTTTGTTGAAAGAAATGAATTCTTGAAAATATTAGGGTGATATTCAGTGAAAAATCATGATGAAATGAAATAGTCTATTTTCAACAGAGAACCAATTTAGAGTATTTAACACATCATCGCAATTGGGATACGGCGATTTGTTTTAAGAATTATTCTTATTCTACGGTTCTGTAATTTCTGTAGCACGTTAAGTTTGTTAAGGTTAAATAAATATAAGATAGATGAGCAATAGTCAAAATAGGGTTGAATAATTGTGTTATATACTGTTATTTTTGACTCCATTGACAAATGGAGCCATTTGAGATATTCTACTCAGAAAGTAAAGTTTTTTGATATTTTTTTATGAACGTACTCGAAGTGACTTTTAAAATTCAGAATATTGTCAATGACATCCTAAATATTTATTTAACTGTTGTGATTTTATATTTAACTGTTGTGACAATTTCAATTTTTTCATTATTGTTATTATTTGAATTTATGATTTCAGAATCAAGCAAGCTATATTGATGTTTTGTAGTGAAAACCATTGCCTTTTTCACATTCAACTTCAGTTTATTTATTTTTAAATATTTATCAACCGTATCTAAAATAGTGTTCATTTTTTGAATAGATATATCAAAATTTTCATCACTACAACAGATTAGAGTATCATCGGCAAAAAGATTAATAAATTCACAAATTACAAAAATATCGATATCGTTAATGTACAGAATAAATAAAAGGGAGCCTAATCCACTACCTTGAGGAATCCCTGTACTTCCTATACCATACTTCTTAAGTTTGGAAATCATTATTGCCTGTCAATGGTCTCAAAATCTCTTTTTAAATCAAGAGATATACCGACTACGTACTTATTTTTATCTAACTTACTCTTTATGTAATATAATGTAACTTGTAACGCTGACTCACAAAAGAATTCTGTTCGAAAACTTGATTAATTATTAACTAAAATTTTATTTTTTGCTACATGTTCCAATAATTGTTCATAAACAGCAATTTCTAATATTTTCTCTATAGGAGGTAAAGTATTGATTGGTCGGAATTCTTTAGCTTTGATAGTGTTCGATATTTTGTGAATAGGGGTGATAGTAGTTATTTTTAATACATCAGGAATTCTACCCGTAGTAAGAGATGTATTAATTAAATTTACACTAACGTGCCCAATGGTTTCAAAAACTTCCTTTACCATTCTACAATTTAACGTTTCATGTAGTGAGAATTTATTATCTAAGTTGCCAGCAAATTTTTCGCAAATCCTGTATAGATTATCAAAATTTAGATATAAAATACTATTTACATTACACCATGTTTTAGAATTATATATACTTTGAACGATACTTTCAATGCTTTCAAAAATATACTCATTAAAACTGATAGCTATTTTTTCGCTCTTTGTTATCCGTTTTAGGCCAGTAGTAGTTCCAAAAATTACAGTGTTTGGCATTTCTCGACTATTATCATTGATTTATTTTTTTTAAGTTTTTTACATACCTGTCTATTTTGTTAAAATAAAACCGCTCTTTTTTTAGCTGTAACATATTTACTTCCTCATTTCTATGTCTCTTAAAAACCTGCCATTTATGTTGTTTTTCAATGAATTCAATACATTTTTTAAAACCTTTATCAATCGTATCACGTTGTTTAATTTGTTTATATACCTCATAATCAAACCAAGGTAATTTTCATTGAAACTGGCATGTTACAATTGGTATTATGCCATTGATTACATTTTCACAATTTTGCAAAATTTTCTGGTAAATGATAATAACATCAACAGAATCTAAATTAAAGTGATTCATGATAAAATTAGTTTTGATTTTATCTAAGTTTTGATTACATAAATTTCTAAACTTGGATATATTACCATCATATATATTATAACTATTATTATTGGAGATATTTACGGAAATAAAGGAATCATCAGTAATTTTTGGATAATCGTGAACACAAGCACTTATATTATTTTGATTAGAAAGCACATAATCTACCAAAGTTTTACTAGTGTTAGTAATACGGATAGGATCACTAATATATTGTTTTATCCCATAAGCTGAAAAAAATATTTTAATTTTTTACCATAGAAATTACTAGCCAACAAGTCAATACTAAAATCACCAACTAACACACAACGGTACTTTGTAGTAGTAAATGAGACGTCACATATTTCTTCCAAATTTTCAATAAATTGAGCGTCAGAACTGGATGGTGAATGGTATAAACAACCCACCAAATAAACCGTAGATTTAACATAAACTTTTATTACTTTGCACCAATAATTAGTACGCACTTGAAATGATTTAAAATTTGAAAAATTATAATGTTTGTTGATTTATAGCATAACACCTCCAGTGAACCTATTCGTTGAGTCACAAAGAATATGATAATCCTTTTCAAGTTTCACTTCAATATCTTCAATATCTGATGTCGTCATAGTTTCAATTGATAAAATTATTTTGGGGTTATAGCTATGGATACTTGTGAATTTAAACAATATTTAATATTTACAATTTAAATTAATGTGCAAAATGTTAACCAACTAATATTTTTGTTTATATTTGACAGATTTATGAATTGAAGGTTAGATATTTAAGTATTTGATGTATAATTTTGTTTTATATAATGAGTTATTATCATATTAAGTTATTATCAGCAATCAACATTATTAATAAATTTAGCGACAGATCTTAGGTAAACCTGCTATCTTTGGTTCTTATATTGTTATCCAGGGTTAGTAAATATGAGTATATTTCACTCAAATGTTTAATATCTGATTTTTTGTTGATACAATTATAACACTCTGCTATGAAATCCATTTTCAGAAAAATACTCTTATTATAGTTACTTTCCACACCTAAGATTTTAAAGAGACCATAATCCATAGTGTGAATATTATTATGTATGTGTGTGGCAAGAGTGCATCTTTCTGGATATAATGTACAGTTACTTTTGTGGAAGGCAATCCGATCTTTTATATATCTTGAACTTTGTCCTATATATTCTCTCTTGTTGTTAATTTTTCAAAATCCTTCAATTTTGATAACACTGTATTTATTTTTGCATATGTAACATTCTTGCAAATTTTTACATCTGTAACATTTTTAAATAGTCTGGTTAAAGCTGGAGTGATTTCTCTGATATACGGTAATGAAGCATTACCGCGGTAAAGGTATTTTGTTGTCCTTGGGATGTAGTGTGTTGATATATATTATTATCTTTTTGAATTGTTAATGGATCAATAGATGTGGTGTTCATCAGTGCATGTGGATAAGTATTATCATTAAAAGTTTGTAAAGAATTAAGGTTTTTTGATAAAATGATTTATCTGATATTTGACTCACTCTATTCTTAAAATTGTTTTACTAAATTCACCTTTATGGAATATTTATGGTCTGACATATAGTTCAGGTATGTTCCCGAGCTAATTGCTTTCCTATACCAATCAATAACTATTCTATTATATAATGCCAAGATGATATCACTTACATACTTTTTTATGAAAGGGATTTTAAAAGATAGAGTTAGTAATACTATATCTAACAAATCATCCATGACATATGTGGCAAAAATAGGACTTATTTTTGCTCCCATTGGTGTTCCAAAAGTTTGTTTATATATTTTGTTTTCAAAAGTGAAATATCTGTTCTCTAACCAAAAAGTAACCATGTCAAAGAATTTGTCTTTAGTAATTTTGCAATGTTTGGTAATATCAGACCATTTTTTATCTATAGATTTTAGACAAAATTTTAAATATACATTGCTAAAAAGTGATACTACATCTAAGCTAGCCAATACGTAGTTATGAGGTAGAATGATACAATTGAGAAGTTTACTGACTTCAAAAGGATCTTTCATATGGATTCATATGCTTTAGTAATAAAATCAGTTATAATCATTGCACAATAGGTATATTGATGTAAGGCAACCGTATTATACATATCTCTGACTATTTGTCATCTTCAGTACGGTGCAGCCAAGTTAGAAAAGTAGCCAGTTAACTTGAGAACAGATCTCTACAGGTGCAATGCGACCAACTTGTGGAATTAGAGTTAGAAGACCCTGATTATCTCCAGGGTAACAACTAATAATAACCGAGAAGGAAGCTATAGCTCCCTGAGAAAAGGAATGCCAAACGTTAAAACGTTTAAAACAAACAGAAAAGGTTAATACAAGTGAATAATAAAAGTAAAATGTAATAGCATATCTCGCAAAACAGGAAAATGTTGACTTTCTTTGATATACCTATTTTGCTTTTTGTTTTCCTGTTTTGTGATTCATGCCAATACATTTTACTTTTATTATTCACTCGTAGTAAGCTTTTCTATATGATGGTTCTTTTACATAGAACACGATACTGGAACATCACGAGTAAGGGGAGCAGGCAGATTGAGACCAACCAACGCGGTTCTTCCATATATATATATATATATATATATATATATATATATATATATATATATATATATATATATATATATATATATATATATATATATGTATATATATATACGTATTTATGTATATATATATATATATATATATACATATATATATATATATATATATATATATATATAAATTACTATTTCTTACTTACTATTTCTTGGGTTTAGCTTCAATAAAATATATATTACATGTGATTCTATTTTCCATAGCAATCAAAGCTTTGCCTTTGTCGAGATTCTAAGATGTACATGTATAAGAACAAACAGTTAATGTAAAATATGTATATATGTGATTTACCAAAACGTAAAACGGGACACAGACATTAATGAACTGACAAATAAAAAGTTGATATGATTTCTCATGGTTTACTATCATTAGTTTATAATTATTTTTATATAGGCGTATCATGTTTTCAAAAAAGGTAAAGTGGAGATAGGTTATTTATAACCTATAAAGGATAAACTTTAAGAGCTGTTTATGGTGTTATATTTATTATTATTCAAATCAGATTGAAATATATTTTATTTAGGTTTTGTGTATCTTTTTTGTCATTTATTGCGTCGGTATTTCTTTTTATTTCTATTGACTCGTATATCTTCCTCTTCTTTTTGTTTTGTTGTGTTTTTTAAATTTTGATGTTCTCAAAATCAAATTAATGTTTCTTTCTGATGTTCTGAGACATCTCTTGATGTCTCTCTGTTGCATTTCATCTAAACCAAATGATTTTGTTTTTTGTATGTTTACTTCCGAGCTCCACATCTTATTCCATCGATAATTTTGTACGTCATGTATACGATTTCAATGGAGATAGCGCTGAAGGTATTTGGTCATCTTAGAAGTATATACTAGTATATATTAAATTGTATCGAACAGGTATGGAAGAAAATTATCTAACTATAGGGCATTAAGACAACGCAACGAACTGAGAAAAATATTATATAGACTTGTATGCACTATGGGCACACATTATTGCCGAAAGAAAGTTTATTTTTAGATAGTCGGGGAAATATTTTATCACTGCTTACAAAAAACTGCCTAAAAACTGCGTTGCAATTTGTTACCGAGGTAAAGCAAATAAAAACCTTATTTTATTTGTAAGACGTCACTCGTCAGTAGCAGTTGAAGAAGCAGGAAAAAAGCCAGAAATTATAAAATTTTATAATCAAACTAAATTTGGTGTCGATTTTGTTGATCAAATGGCAAAGAAGTACACGATAAAAGCAAGTTCAAGACGGTGACCATTGCAAGTTTTTTATAATGTTTTTTATAATGCAAAAACGCATTAAGTGCATCCAATTCTAGAAAAAAGATGAAGAAAGAAAGAAAAAAGTGCAAAATATCTTATTATAACAAAACCAGTGATTTGTGTGACAACTGTGAAAAAAGAATTTGTGGCAAGTGTCTAAGAACAGAAACAATTGTATGTAATCAATGCTTACTGAGCATGGAAATAATACTTTTTTATAAACAAAATGTATATTATAAAACTATTATGTATTTCCGTAAAATAGTTTCGAAACACAATTCAGATTTCTGCTTTAATATGTGCTTTCTAAAAATTGCAAAGCAAAACAGACGTTAAGAAGGTGTTAAAAGAGACATGGGGAATCTAAAATTTGCATTCCACGATACGTCTTTTCAACTAAGCAGAAATCCTTAGCGAATTGGTTTCTTGTACTCATACAGAGTAGATCCGAATAAAATAAAAAAGACAGCAAATATTTTATTTCACGCAAACAGTGCCTATGTATCTGTTGATACGTATTTTGACCTAATAGGTCTCATCAAAACAGTTATTCATAGGAACAGTTATTCACCTAGGATTCACCAATTTGCAGATAAAGAGGAAAAATCGAACGTAGCATCATAGCATCTAACCAATTTCATTTTCAGGTTTAAGTTAATGTCATGACTTCTCAGAATGTCCTTCATATTAACAAAAGCAGCTCGAGCCTTTCCAATTGTAGTTTTTATTTCTTCTGTGATGCCATTGTTGTTATTAACTATTATTTCTGCACCCGTATTTATATTTCATTATTGTGAATGTACTGGTTTGCATTCAATCTTTGTTTTTTTTAAGCAATAATGAATTTCTTCTTCTTGACATTCATTGTTAACCCTTTTTATTCACTAGCTGTGACTACCTTGTTTAAAATGGCTTGCAGATCTTCTACTGTCCCCGCCATTAAAACCGTATCATCTGCGTATCTAATATTATTAATTGATTGGCCGTTAATTTTTATCCCAATATCTTCTTCCTCCAATGCTTTCTTCATAATTTCTTTCGAATAGAGATTAAATAACATTGGTGACAGCACATCCTTGTCTAACTCCTTTTTTAATTTAAATTTCATTTGTTGTGTTATTTTCGATGCGTGCGACTGCCTTCTGATTATAATACAGAGTAGATATTATTCTTATATCGCGAGTGTCTAACTGTTTAGCTTTCAAGATCTCTAAAAGTTGGCCATGCTTGACAATATCAAACGCCTTGTTGTAATCAATGAAAAAAGCAAATACATCTTGATTCATATCCAAATACATCTGTGTCAAGATATCAACAGGAGAACGTTATTTAACTTTTTTGAGAAATCAACTTATACCTGTCCTTGCTAACATGTATCAAAATGTTAATAATCCAAATTTACCTAGTAAAAATATCTGGTTTCAATGAGATGTAGCCCCTTCTCATTACGTACGTGAAGTGCGTCAATTTTTAAATCATTGCTTTCCCAGGAGGTGGATCGGAAGACGAGGTTTTATAGAGTGGCCATCCAGGTCGCCAGACCTAATACCTCTAGACTTTTTCCTGTGGAGTTACATAAAATCAAAAATTTATGTCAATAGATCTTAAACCTTACAGGACTTGAAAGATATAATTAAGCATGGAATGAGTCTAATTATTCCAGAAGTCATCCGCAATATACTTGATGAGTTTGTCCGATGATTCGCATATTGTCAAGAAACCGATGGACGGCATTTCAAACATTTAAAATAATTATTATGGATAATTTGGTTACTTTAAAATACATTATTAATTAAATCAGTTGTAATTTAGTTGAAGTTAAATTAAAAACAATTGTTTTTGTACCCTTAAAAAAATATTTAAGTTAAAAATGTAATATCGTTAAATAGAGAATTAAATTCTCGTTTAAATGAGGTGTAGCATTATACCGATTTCTATTTAAAAAAATTAACGATTACGTCACTACACCTACATCGGTGACGTCATCCCTACTTAATGTACGTTATATAAGATGGGTATTTTATAACAAAAATTGACCTGTTTCGGGATTTCCCTCAAAACTCGACGGTTCTCGAAATAGTGATAATATTCCATAATTTAGCCGTTCACTGTATAAGGTGTAATATCACTTTTTTTTTCAATTGAGAGTAAATGAGTTCTTGACAGTCAATACTTACTTTGCCTCGATCTAGACATCAAAAGTCATGTACGATATATACTTCGAGATAAAATGAGCAAATTTGAAAATTGTGAGAGATATCTTATGGTACATAACAAACACATATATTGTTTGGACATGTATGAAACAGACGGATACCTTTTAGATAAAAGTTGATTGCGTCAGTGTTCAATGCTTAGTCTTTATTTATTCTCCTTAGTGTTAAATCAGATAATAGGAAAAGTACAGGGTAACTGAATAAGAAACAGTGTACAATACTGAAAAGGAATTAGAGCAACGACTAAAACTTTGCCAATATACTCTGAAGACAGGAAAAAAGCTTTAAAACTTAAAGCTTTATCAGCTAAAAAGAAACAATATACAAGGGAGAAATACAGAGTATATTTTTCTTCTTCTTCTTCTTCTTGTTATATAGATACGACTTTGTTTTTCAATGTGCCTCCAGTAAGTGTCGTTCCAGCGTTTTTGTGGTCTTCCTACTGATCGTCGTCCTCTTGGGGAACCGTCTCTCGACTTTTTTACTACTCTGTTTGTTGTCATTCAGCTTATATAATCGTTCTATTCTACTCATCCATTTCCTCCCCAGTTCTTGATGTTCTCCACCTTGCATGTACGTCGTATATCTGTACTTCTAGCTCTGTCCCATAGTTTCTTACCATCAATTTTTTTAAGTGTTTTCACGTCTGTTGTTTATAACATCTTTTTTGTCCTCTCTGTGTCAGGTCTTGTTTCTGCAGCGTATGTCATTATTGATCTGATGACTAATTTGTAAATTCTGCCTTTCGTTTCTTTCCCGATATTTTTATTTCTCCAGATTGTTTCATTTAGGCAGCGAGAAGCTCTGTTTGCTCTATTCACTTGATCTTCCACTTCAGCTTCGAGCTTTCCATATCTAGATAATGTGATGCCTGGATATTTAAACTCCATCACTTGTTCTATTTGACCCTTCAGCTCCAATTTACATCCTAGTAAATTTGCTGTTGTAACCGTGAATTTTTTCTTTCTTGGGGAAATTAGCAAGTTAAATTTTCTGGCGGTTATATTAAATTGGTGCAGCATACGTTGTGAATCATCTTCACTTTTATTTTAAGTTGTTTTTCTTCCATTTAGTATCCTTTTATATTTCTTACTTTTTTATGATTTCATCCATAGTGTTTGATATATCCATAGTGGTTAAACAATAGAGGACTCAGGGAATCTCCCTGTCTTATCCCATTGCTAGCTTCAATAGAATCGGTTCGTTCCTCTTCTACTTTTACTTTTATTGTGTTGTTGTATCTCTCTTGCGTACAGTAAGTGGATAATGTCTTTTAATTTGACCCGGTCAAATGCCTTCGTATAGTCCACAAAACAAATATCTGCCGATTTCTTGTATTCGAATGATTTCTCTTATACTTGCCTCATTATAAATATACCGTCTTTTAATGAAGATTACAAACTTCATTAAATTTTTTCGAAAATATAAATTTGGATACCTTTACTTCTGATTCTTCACTTTGCAAATACAGATCAAAAAGTTTTGAGATAATTAACTCAGGTGAGAGATACTCTCGATTAGGATTTTTGTTTTGACTATAGTGGGAAGTTGTAAAAACTGTGAAAAATATTTTTTTCTTTCTTCAAGAGAGAACAACAAATGACACTTTCGTGGGCATCTACAAACTCCATGAAAAAATTCTTTCTTAGACACAATTCCAACACGAGAATTCAAATATGATTTTCCTGAATTTCTTTTCAACTTGGACTTACATCTTTTCCAAACTGACTTATTTTTTTTACGTTTTTTACCCCTACTTGATCCAGGTTCCACATGTTCATCTTCTTTGAAGCTTTCCCTAGTTGTAGAAGACTCATTATCAGATGGTGGATGGAAGCCCGAAGATTCGCTGGTTTCTTGAGTACTGGATGTATCCGACCACGGCATTTCCAAACTACAACAGAAATATTCTTTATTAATTAATTCAAGTAATCAAATGTCTTTTAGTTAAAAATTAATCTATACTTTTTGCAACATCGCTTGTGAACCATAGACATACTATAGATATTATAACTTATGTAGAAAAAGATCCTGCAGAAGAGAGACAATAGAGAGAGAGAAGAGAGAAGAGAAAGAGCCTTTCTTTATTTTAAGGTTATAATTTTAAGGTTATAATCTTAAAAAATTTAGAATCGTAGTTTAAATTTTCAGCCGAGATATTTACACTCGACTATATCACTATTAATTTACACTATTAATATAAAATACAATAATTTACTCATCGTTATTCACGATTGCATAAACATAAACCGTTTAAAAGGTTAATAGTACTTTAAAAAATGAATTAACGCTAACAAGACTGATATAAATACACAAGGCAAGAGTGAAAATGTCTGAAATATCATACTGCACACTGGCCCAACCGTCACTTGGGCCACAATGCCATAACTAGATCATATGAAATGTTTACGTAGCCTAACTGTACAACTCACGCCATCACTTGGTATACAGTAAAATGTTAGTTAGCCACTCTGAAATAAAAGATATGATAAAATGCCACCTATTGTATTACCTATGTAAATCCACAAGGAAAATAATTCCTGTAGCTGGCTGTATACTGGCTGTATACCACGTATCACAAAAAAAGAGATTAGTCTTGGTAAGTGTGTGTATTTATTTAAAAACCCTTAAAAGGGCTACATCAAAAAAACAAACATTTTCGGACTAAACAGTCCATCATCAGGTTTAAAATCGCTAGGTTAAAATGCCTGAGCCACCAAAATACATGGGTAAAAACCCTTTAAATTACATATAGTTATAAAAGATTATACATCTTGATGTTAAAAAACTGTGATGTTCAGTATTAAATTAAATATGACTTAAGGTAACATACATTGTAAAATTGAGTTCCAGAGCCGGGGAGAAAACCTCTACGCACGGAGAACAACGGGAAACAGTTTCCAGCAAGTATTTTACAGTGATGTATCACTTTGTAAAACTTTATCATTAATAGTCAAATTTGATTTTTTATAAAATAAATATAGCATTTTAATTGTCTATTTTATAAAAATTTTATTAGATTTTTTAAAATCCGTTTATAGGGTGAAATTTTAGCTATGAAATAAACATACTAATTTTGTAAAGCCGAGCCTGATTTTTCCAATTTAAATAAATCACAACTTACCCTACTTATTATTAAGCAATGCGAGCCGACATTTTTTAATGGTCATTTGATATTCCACTTAATGGCTTCCATACTAGGTAGCAGTTTATACAGTTCCCCATGACTCACCCTGTATAATATTAACTTTAGTCGTTGATAGATGATACGCATGAAACTATAAAAACATTTAAAACTATTTAATGGTCTCTAATTCGCGAATAATTCATAAATGTTTTTATTACGAATGGTTTTATACGTATCTGGATCAAAAAGATAATAACCACTCTCAGCAACTAAATCCCAAATTAGACATCTGGTACCTACCTATCATTTAATATCCTATTTGTTGGTTAGAGTCTACTTTGATTACATACCCGAATCGCCCTACTTTTTTCTTAAGCCCTTACGAACATCATATATAGGTATAGAACAAAAAGAGTGTGTAATACATGTTAAATACTGGCTTACCCCATGTCAAGGTGCATCTACTTTGAAATTAAATCTCTCACCCCTTTTGTTTTTTATGTAACTGTACACGCCGCTCTGTTTTTTTGCTTATATCAAATTCAATGTGTCTCAATTTTAACCCTCTTTCAAAACCTCCCCAATTAGCATAATTAATCCAGCATGGCGCAAAAAAAAATCTATAAATAAAACCACCCTCTTACCGCAGCACTAGTAGAAAAAAAACTGTTTGCTTTTACTATTTGTAACAGTGCGCATGGAACACCCTTTATAGACGGTTATCGTCCAATCGTAATTAACCAAAATAGTATAAAAAAACTATAGAATGGATCTTTTATTTTGGTTTGATTCGATTTCAATTAGTTGGTGTTAAATGGGGTTGATATTGTATTGTTTAGTTTTTTTCTACAGTAGAAATTAAGGGAGTGAAAAGATATACATACTTATATAAAACAAAGAACTTATAACTTCTTGTAGACAATTTCAGTTCTAATCGTTTTGCAATACTTATCTTTTCTAGAGGTGTTGTATTTTTTATATTTATGTATAAGTTAATATGGTGTAATAAGTATGCACCTAACATCAAAGCTTATTTTCAATGAAACTAAAATCTTTAATATACTAGCCAAACTATTGATGTCTGATTATTTCAGGATTTTAAGACTCGGTGAAAATTAAAAACAAATAAAGTAATGAAAAAAGGATAGCAAAACCCCTTAATGCCACAATGTGCACATGGACAGAAACATTATGCTTAGACAGAGAACTACAAACACAGTGTTCGTAGTTCTCTGGCTTAGGTGTGAGAAAATATTATATCCTTATCTACAAGACTTCCTCTTTTTCTGCGTCATTTTTTCATTGGGTGCCCTTACACTTCTTTCTTTATAGTTAGTCAAACTATTTTCATTCATATGTTTATATTCTGTTTTCATTTTGATTTGTCTCCTTTTATTTTCTCATGGATCGAGTAGATGTTGAGCTCTTGTCTGGAAACCTCATTTGTCTTCAGTCTTTTTATTGGCTGGCTAAGTATTTAACCGGTTAAAAATTTACCAAGATCATTTTTCTAACATAAAGAAACTCTTATTTTATTGCGCTAGCTTTGATTACAGAATTTTCTTTTTGCATTATTACTCCAGTCGTCAGAGACGAAAATGCACTGAACCTATAAAAATCATAGGACAAGCTGAGTTTTGCCGAGAATATTAATTTGGGACCCCAAAAAAGATGTAACAAAGTTCATCATTTGTACCTCCGGGCTTCCACCTAAAAGAGGGGAAAGGGGGCAAAACAGAAAAAAATCGATTTGCCCAAAATTTGTACAACGTAGAAAAATATATTTCAAATAAAAAATGTAGCTAACATAATTAGCTAATGATAGCCATTTTTTGTGTAGAAAGAACCGTTCTCTTAGAAACAACGCTTGAAGTGACCGTCGATTTAACATATCTGTTACGTGCGGGAAATCAATATTCAATAAAATTTGTACCAGCTCGACGGTAAAAATTCAATATCTTTTAATTCAAGTGAACTATCGACAAAAATCAAAATGTGTTTTAAAGGTAAAAAGATTATGTTACAAATTTAATTGACATTTATTTAGAGTAAAAAGTGTTTAAAAATTTGCATGTTCGTTCAAAACAATCAACTAGGTATATAATTAGAAATTAAAAACATTGCGAGCAAACAAGTAACACGTTTAAATCACAATAAAGTTAGTTATATTTATATACATTAAACATATACAGGATGGTTAAGTTTTTAGTGTTTAAAAATAAAAATCAATTGAAAGTATTTAGAATATTGTCTGTGTAGTGTAATATATTCTAGTGTAGATATTGCTGAATTGTGCCGAGTATACTTTGTAATTTATTGCATGTTTTTTTTTATTAATGTGGTACTTTTCCAAAACCAATCTTTTGTTATATTATGTTCAAGTTAAATATCAATTTTATTAGGTTATTTTTGGGTATCCATTTTTTTCGAAGATGTTTAATATTAAGTTTTCGTCACTTAAATGACGTATTCCATAAAAACATCATGAACAGAAACTTAAACTTGCTATTAAAGATCTTTGAAAATGATAGATATCTAAAAAAATATCCTATCATTTTCCATATCATATTTTTATCGGATGTTTGACGAAAGTAAGCTCTATTATCTCTAAAAAAGTATATTTTATAAAAAAAATATAATTTACAGTTGTTGCGTTGCGCCAAATTTAGGCAATTTACAGTTGGTCTAAGCAATGCGGAAAACTGAGATATTATTTCAGTCGCATAGATTCAAAACCCGACAAGTCCAGGTAAATGAGATTTGAGATAATGAAGAAAAACTTGTAAATTCCATATCCTATTAAATTAAGCAGCGACTTTTTGAGAAAATTGAGGTTTTTAATAATAATACATAATGATATATTTTGGACATGTCGGGGTTTGGAGATAAATTTAATATTTTGAAAGAAAAAAAATCGAAATCTATTAGAAAAATAAGTTACTCCACAACGCAAGATAACATTTATCCACTATTTTATATTGCAAATCTAACTGTTTCTGTTTCGCAATTATCTTCTTCTTCGTTTGCCTCACTGCCTTTTCCCTCCTGTACAGCTTCGTGGAATACTTATTTGAAAAAGACCAGTTCATCTCTATCTTGCCATTCCTTTCCGTAGTGTTTCTCGATTAGCTTAGTAATACTTTTTTTCTTATCTTCTTTAATCGCTATTCCAGCCTTCAGTGTTCTTGGACTAATTTGTGAGACTTTTTTCCCTCTTTTGCATAAGTTTTGGGTGCACATAGGGCAGTTTTGAAAAATGCCTCACCTTTTATAAGTGGTACTGTTTGCCCTCTTGTAATGATTACTCTCTTTGACGGTTATAACTTAAAATGCGAATAGCCTGGTTTTTTATTACTTTTTGAGTTTCAGCATTCCAGTCCTTAATTGCAACACCAGTTCCAGCTCTGAAAACAGTGGCAAACTTTTTGATTAACTTTACATATTCATCAGGATAAACAATTACCGTGTGTTTTTTTTATAAATTCTTTCAATTTGTCCAAACACACGATCAGGGGGATAATAAGAATGTCCCACAACGGGAAACACTATCTCAATTTCCTTTATTTGTCTTGGAGCTTCAAACTGAAGCCAATAGCTCAGCATGGTGATGACCGTGGAATTTTTATTCTGTGCTCCACATCGATTGCAAATAAGCCGAAGAACACGTACATTGTCCACAAAATTAAAATTTGTGCAAGAACGACGATATTTCGTTTGAACTTCTATGATGGTCCAACTCCGTCCAAACATATGACGTAACATTTTCTGGAGTTAATTTACTTTTTGAAGATCCACAAACTACAGTTAGGTGATAAAAATTAAGTTGCATACTGAAATAAGCCGACTGATTTTCTTTCTTCTTGAAGAAGTCTATAGAAGCTCTCACTTCTTACTTTGTGGAGACGTTGTTGTGGTTCCAAACTAGTTTTTTTTTGCTTCGTCAGTCTCGCCTTTTATGCTGGATTTGTACTGTAAACAAGTTGAACACAAATCCGTCTTCGGAGTTTCAAAGCCAACGTTAAAATTTTTGTTGAAATAATCTGTAAAGAAACATTCTTTGATTTTAAAGTCATTTTAGACTCGATGAAGTTTTTTATAGATTGTTTTTACTTTCGTTTTTTTGTCCAATTCGATTTCTGCCCCTTCTTTCGGTAAGAATAAGCGAATGCTTCTTGTAGTTTTTTATAATGTTTAACATTCTTTTTTTTTTAAATCCCAGAATGCCTTGGAAAGCTGTTCGACATACAGGAACAATTAGGCTGTCACTTCTCTTTAATTTGTAGGATAAAATGCAAGATTTTGGTTTATTTTTGTTGGTTGTTAGTTTCTTTTATCTTACCGGGATGTGTGAGTCAATGTGGCGAAAAATAAACATGTCCTGTTCCCTTTTATCCTTATTTTGATAAAAAGCTGAATGAAAGTCTCTTACATCGTTCATGGACAGATGAGATATACATTTAAATGGTTGATAGGTCGCAAGTGGGGTACACAGGTAATGTTCTGGCAGCATACCTAAAAATAATTATTTCATCACAAATATTGTACTAATTTATTGTAATATTATAGGTTTTACCTTGCACGTTTTGCCTTTTCTCTTCTTGTTTCGACCTTCCCTCTTTTTCGAGCCTTTGTCACATCACACTGTTTATTACATTACATTATTTTAGCAATTTATTACACACACTGCAAACAACTTACTTAAAAGCATAAACTAAACTGATCTGCTTGGCTAACACGTTGTCAACCGAAATCAGGTGGCGAGTAAAATACTACGCGTCTATTGGCGGATTGGAAGTGTCGGCTTTTGCATTTAAAACGAGAATGGACCTGTCGGTATTTGCATCTAAGGTACATTTTTGGGAGCCTATAATTATCGGATATATCAGGATTTGCTTGATAAAAGTATTATGGACTTGTAGGTTTATGTATTTCAAATTCTTATACCTAAAAAAAAGGTTTTGAAAAAATTGTGACTTGTCGGGTTTTGAATCTACGATTTCACTTAATATTTCCTTAAAATACCGAATAAAATTAAATATTATTCAATATTAACATCTCAAATTTAAAGTAATGATTCTAAATGAATTTCGTTATTAACTGAAAATCGAGCAACACTGTTTTATGATTTTATATTTCAAATTAATATACAATTTCAAAAATATGAACATTGCACCTTTGATTTGTTGTTTCACGCAGTTTTATTTTGTATGTGTAGCAGTAAATAGTTAATAGTTTACTGGCAGACACACATTACTGGTTATTCCTCTCTTTACAGATGTGGATGAGATTAATGCATGTTTCATACAATCGTTTTTATGGCGAAATGTCGAAACAGTTCGATTGACCATTGAGATAAGAGTACAAGTGCAAAAGCTTCTCTTAACAAAAGATTATGCTTTCTTATACCGAGTATTTTACGAGATACAACCAATTTTATTTGAAACAGTTTCCGATTTGACATCTTAGATCGTTATATAATAAGATTATAAACATTTTGTTTAGTACATTTTTTTTAATATTGTCTATTTTAATTAATCTTTTTGTGAGTAGAATTATATTTAATATACAAGGTGATTCAAAATGCGAACTTAAACATTTCTCAAGTAGTTCACCCTATATACTACGACGTTATTAGAAAGAATTTTAATTCTTCTTTAATTTTTGTTAACCCTTTCTATACAGTTATTAAGTTACAATTATCCAACAGTTGTTTTAGATATTTAGCTTTAAATGTATGTATTATAATTTTGATTACTATTGTATAGCGGGTCATGGAAATTGTAGTTAGCACTTTTCAATTCGCGTAAACTATATCCAGATAAACAGGCTTATATTTTTAATAACTGAGTAGTTTATAGAGTAAAATAGTTTAGAATCTTATGAGGCATGCTTTTTCTGTGAATGCAATAAAAATATTTACAGCATGTTTTGATTGTAGTAGGCTAATAAACATTTGTATGTAGAGGTAGGTGGGGAAATAGCGAATACTTAAGACAAAACTGTTCTAGACTGTTTGCTATAGCCTTTACGAATTTTAAACTTATAATATGGACATTTAGTTTATTCAATTAACTAATTCCTGCTTTAAAAATATAAAACAATTACAAATTTCGGGTAATATCGATCAATAGGGTAATATCGACAATGGAGATGGATAATATCGATCAAGGATGAGAAATATCGTATCACGATATTTTACAAGTTCAATGGTTAAGTTTAAGAATAATATACATATTTCTTTAGTTACATTTACAGTTTGAGCAAATATAAAGAGTAGCAGTATCGGCTTCCGTGCAGTCTGCATGAGCCCAGAGACCACAATGACGACATCTCCACCATAATTCATTTCATCCAAACTCCGAACATACTGCACATAGTGCGCTTTCTCGTGTTTAGTGTGCTTTCACGACATAAGTCTTCTTTTTTTTTGTTTTTATCTTAGTAACTTTTTTTGTCGTTTAACTTTCTCAACCTCGTTCTTCTGTTTATTTGTTTCTTATTTTCTGATTGTTTTTATAATGGTATTTTATAATGATGATTTATCCTTATCGTCGCTCAGACCAATGTCTTAAACTTTCTCTCATTATGAGTCTTATAAAGAATCTTCTGTTGATGGTGCTGCTTTTGGTCTCAGTTTTTTATTTTGGACTCCACTGGGTCCTGGTAGTTCATCTAGGAGAACTAGTGTTGGCGATGGTGTTTGATGTGTATCGGGCAGAGAAGACACATTATCTTAATATTTTTTAACTACTGGTATAGATATTATTGCTTCTTTACAAAAAACATCGGGATGAAGGTAAAGATCGTTATGTTTTGAAATCTATTTACCGCATTCTCAACAAACGTAGCCCTATTGTAGGTATTTTTAACAAGTTCCGCACCGTCTGTTGTGTATTGATTTGGTCATATTTTTTTATTTTATATACTTCACATCACATTCTTGATAATAAGCTGTCTTGAATGTAGAAAAAAACGTGATATCGTGAGGCCGAAGACGGTGGGAGGTGTGCGGTGGCAGTAAAAGGAGATTTATTCCGGTGTTGCGACAAAAATTTTAGGAAGCCAGACTTAAATGCGTTGTGCGGTTATCTAGCACTAAAAGAACTGGATGGTATTTAGAAGCATTAACATGCCGCTAAAAATGTTTCAACTACTCCAAAAAAAAATTGTTCCGTTATCCACCCTGATTTGGAACATCTGTATATTGCCCCAATAGGGCCGTTTTTATCCAAACCTTCTTTTATCCGATTTCTTCTATAAATAAACATAGTTGGAACATATTGACCAAAGGCACTGAAAGCGCATACTAGCCTCGTGGTTTGTCCTCGATCACCACTGGTAATTGTACCAACTCGTTTCTGGTCTTTGGCAGCAACAATTTTACAGGAAATATGAACATTACTGATACCCGTCCCATCAACATTAAAAATTTGATGACATTCAAATTGTAGATCTTTACGATTAAAAGCAGTAATTTTACTCAAACTTGTTGCTTCTGGTTTATGCAAACTGAGTTCTGGATGACGGTACATAAATAAATAAAACCAGTCTTTTGCACACATTTTCGTTGTCATTTTTTATGGATGTTTAATTTTGTTTCGCTTTTGTGTTTAAAGACAGCTTTTCGTCCTAGTGTAATTCTTTTGGCCTCGAAACGACCTCTTAATCGGTCTTGCAATGTTCCATAATGGATGTTGTATAACTTGGAAGCTCCTCTTATCGAAAGTATTTTGTCAGATATATCGCTAAGGACTCTTTCCATCGCCTCTTCGCCCCATAAGGACCGTGTTGGTTTTCTGCTATACCTTCGTGACATCTGAAATAAATAACGTTAACTGAGACCTATTACAATTGGGGTAATATCAATCATGTTGGGGTAAAATTGACCACTATGGTCGATTTTATCGGAAAGTGTGGTCATTGTTGACATGAACGTTTTTAGAAACACTTAACCTAAAATTATATGATTTTGTGATAGTTGTATTCTAGAAATATGTTTCCATACATTGTAAATACTAAAATGCTGACTTTAGCTAATGAAGGAGCACTTACCTTAAAATACGATTGTAGAATCTTATAAAAATCTTCCACAAAACACAAATGTACTAGACATTAAGTGCCTATGGTCTATGAAAAACGATTAAGTGACCAGTGCACCACCTGTTGTTAATGCGTTCAACATGTGCGCATTCGTTTTGCTCTGCGAGATCAATTGGATGAAATTTGAGAGTGTTCGATATTATGCTGCGGACGATATTCCCCCACCTTCACCTAGTTGGAACTTTACAATAAATCTAGACTTCATCAAGTCAATATGGTTCTTATATCTTCCTTTGCTAGTTAGCATTGAAAAGCATTGAACGGAGCTGTTTATGCCAAGATTTCAACTTAACTAAAGCTGCAAATCTAAAATACACACCTTAAGCACATGGAAATTATAGCCGTACAAATATTTTTTCATTAATATATGTTTCGAGTTCAACTTTCTTAAAGACAGATTATCTTAGAATAAGTCCGATCTATTACTTTCATTTTCGCCATACGTAGTCATACATTTAAAGAATGGTTTCCAAGTTAGATCATCTCTTCTTCTGCCTGTGGATGCTCAACACTAGTTTTGTCGAAAGATTCGGTTTTTAAATTTGAAAAAATATCACTGATTTTTAGTTTTTGACAATTCATCCATTTTACTCTTTTCTTAAATATAAATTCCATTCAAAAAGCAAAGCTAACGGTACACAATTTTAATATTAAAACTCGTAACATCTGAATCGTGACGTATATTTTTTCTCGTAACTATATCAGCAACATCCGGACGGCGGACGACCATTTTCCCTTTTCCATATTAATCTAAGGACAGGCGTTCTTCGCCTCCCGACGCCCCCTCCCACATACATATACGAATAAGCACTGTTGTAAGAGAGGCGAGAGGTGATATCCTGCCGTTTGGATAATTTTCAATTTAGAAAGCTTCCAGGAAGCGTTGAATAAGAAAAAATAAACAAATCTGAAAATTAAATTTAATCGTGCCAAAAATAATGACTTTTTAATTATAAAATGTAGCAATATAGCAAAAAGGTTTAGTAAATAAAAATAAAGTATATAAAAATTGTTCAGTAAGGAGTATAACTATAAAAATAACAGGAATTATCAGAACAACTAAAGCATAAATATATGTATATAATAAAGGGGTGGCAAAGCTTCTTGATAATCCGAGACATTTTTTAAAATCTGAAATTTTTTGCGAGTTGCAATTAAATATGCATTAAAGTATATAAGTATATAAAGTATATAATAATTAAGTATACAAAAATTATTGACAACATAAGTAAAAGTATGAATTATGTGTATTAAGTTTAAATACCAAAAATAAAAGACATGTATTTCACTGTTATTGATAATTCATTAAAATTTGGTTAATAATTAGTGACACTCCATCTCAGTAATTCTTTCAGATTTTCATTTCAAATCCTTTATAAAAGGTATATAATAACATACCCAAACAGGCTAAACCGCAATTATATTGCAGAACGTTTTCGGAATGAAAATTCCATCATTAGTGTAACCTGAAAGTATATAACCACTTTAATTAAAAAGATTATAGAATTTAAAATGTTGACTAAGGTTAATGCAAAATGTGGTTAATACTTTCGCTAAAGTATAGATACTATGAGCCACTAAAATATATGGGTAAAAATCCGTTAAATGTTGTTAATTTAAAATTTTATTACAATATATGTTACTACAAATTAAGACGTTCAAGCTACCGTTGGATTAGTGTCTTTGAGGACCTGTTGATAACAACTGATAAAAATGACAATATTGATATGTTAGGACGAATGTCGGAACAAAGCAGTTATTGCAACTTACGGTAGTTGTCTAAATATGACAGAAGTCAGCCTTATTTAAAATTGAATAAGTTAAAAAATATAGCAATATAACAGTATCAACCATCAATGTTGCAGTCTGTAATGTGAATTTTTCCTATATTTATGTTGAGAATATTGAAGAAAATTTTTTTTGTAAATTAATGTAAGTAGACTGAGGTATGCCGGTCAGATAGCTCAGCGGGCTGTGCGGCTGCCTCTCATTCGCTTCACTGTCGAATGGTTCAGTGGATGTGGGTTCGAGCCCCAGCTCGGTGTACTGAAAACAAAAAGTCTAACGCAGCAGTTTAAAATTCTAGATGAATCTGCGGCTTAGACTAGGATATGCTGGGATCTGATCGGCCTATGGTGGAGCAGTACGGCAAGAGATAAGGGCTTGCGGCTTGGTGATACTCCTCCATAGATCCCTACCGGACG
Organism: Diabrotica balteata; assembly: GCA_918026665.1. NCBI lineage: Eukaryota > Metazoa > Arthropoda > Insecta > Coleoptera > Chrysomelidae > Diabrotica > Diabrotica balteata. The sequence continues at coordinate 51,539,736 of OU898282.1, forward strand.
GGCGTAACGCCTAGCCTAAAAAAACGGATATATATATGTATATATATATATATATATATATATATATATATATATATATATATATAGACTGAGGTATGTGAAATTTTGTAGGTATCGATATAGGTATCGATGTAGGTATCGATAGGTATAGATATCGATAGGTATCGAACCAACTATACATGTGTCTAAATTTATTTTTTTTTAACTAAAGATTTTTAACAAACCGCTCTGTATGTTATGAAACATTTGGTACCTAGAAAATGGTAAAAAGGACATGCAGGAAGATTGGTTCTATAAAATGTATTGTTGAAGAGTGATGTTAGTTAGAAGAGTAAATGTTATGTTTAAATGTACTGTTGAGATGAAATTTAAATATGATAAAAATGTTTTTTGTAATGTAATGTTCATGTAGTATTTAACTTACAACTTAAGCATGGAAGGCTTATGATACTATCAGCAGAAAAACCAAGTGTAGGATAAAATCTAAATACTCACTACGATGTAAAATCGAAATTTATGGAACAATAATAAAGTAGGAAGCAAGATTAAATATGTGCAAATAGATATAACCAGTTACAGAGATTTTGAAGAAGAAGTACGACAAGTAAGGTGCCGGAATCTCTAAATGACACAATCTGGAAGAACAAACTTTAAGGACAAGATACAAAAACAAGAATCTTTATAGCAACATGGTGAAGACAAGACCTGACACATCAAAAACTAGACGACTACTAGAAACAATAAAGATGAAAATACTTCGAGGAATATCAGGGAAAAGTCTATTGGATAGGGAGAGAAGCGAAACCATAAGAAGAGCATTCAATATAGAAGACATAAATGGATGGGCGAAAAACGGACACAGGAGCGTAACAAACTCATTAGTAAAATGGCAGAGGATAGGGTAGTACGAATAGCACGAGGTAGAAAGATGGTGCGATAATTTAAACAGTTTTGGAGGCTTATGTTGAAGAAGAAACAGGCTTTAGAGCCTACATACAAGAAAAAAGTGGTTTTTTGTTACTTTGGGATACTTGACTTCTGGTAAAAAATTTGGTAAGTTAATTAAACGGCTTATCTTTTAGTTGTAGAACTTGATGTTCTTGCTTCTCTTTTTCTTCTTATTCTAGTTTCATGGCCATTATCGATCGTTGGATATCATGTTATGTACCTTATTCGCTATCGTGACTTTATTGATAGCAGCTCTAAATATTGATATTATCGATTTTTCTTAGCATGGTCTTAAATCTTTTAGCCATGATATTCTTCTACCAGGATTACCTTTACCTTAGATTCTTTCTTGAATGAATAGATGTACAAGTTTATCTTTTTAATGGTGTCTTATAATATGATCGAAATATATCAGCTTGCGTCTCTTTATTATATTGACCAGTTGTTTTTTTTTGGTTCAGGCGTCTACGGACTTCCTCCTTTTTAACTCTGTCGACCCAGCTTATTCGTAGTAGTCGTCTGTATAACTACATCTTAAAAGCTTTCATGATATTAAGCATCGCCCTACTTAGAGTCCACGCTTTCACTCCATACAGTAGCACTGGAAAAATATAGCAATATGTCAATAGAACGCGAAGGTCAATATCTACTAAGATCGTGACTGCAAAGTACGTTCCTCATGTTTACAAAAGTGGCTCGGGCGTTATATGCAACGTTTAATTTCTACGGTTGGATCCCATCTGATATTAATATTACTACCGAGATACACGAGTTTCTCTATTCTGTCTAGTACGGGATCTTTGACTTTTATACCGTCGTCCCGTATATATTTTTGTTTGTGAGCTATCATATATTTAGTTTTCTTAACGTTGAGTACGAACTCTTACAAGAAAACTTTGATAGTGTTTAGCACCATTACATTTACATTAAACAATTTTTCAAAAGTTCAGCAAAAAATGACCTGGGTAAATATGAAAAAACCGAACGAAGTAAGCCATATTGGTGGGATAAAGAAATCGAAGAAAAAATAAAGATTAAACGAGATAAATACCACAGACACCTAAATATAAATACTGATCGAAATAATATCCTACAGCTCAAAAAAACGTACGAGGTGCGATAGCTAAGAATAAAAACGAAAGAAACTGCTCCAAAATTAACACTTACTTAGAGGGTAGTAGAAGCACCAAAAGCTGGAAAATACTTCGATCTCTTCGACAAGATAAGACTAAAGACATTATCTTACCAATTACCCTACATAAATAAAATCAAACACAACCAGAGATCCAATTACATAAAATAGCTTCCCTAATATTATGATTGACGACAAATAAGTACCACGAGTATTAAGCATTAAAGAATCGAAAAATACCAGGCCCTGGCAGTATCCCAACTGAGCTACTCAAGTACGGTACAAGCAAATTATATAAGCAACTAGCCAACTTTTACAAAAAATGTATTAACGGAGAGATATACCGAAGAAGTGGAGGACATTGTTTATCACGACAATACATAAGAAGGAAAGTAAACATGTATGTAAAAATGCGAGGAATCGCAGTCCTTAGTACCATTTCGAGAGTTTACGGAAAACTCATCAAAAAGAGAATGCAAGATGAATTATTATGTGATATGGAGACCGAAGAAAAGGCCGGCTTTAGAGCAGGTAGATCAACTATTGACCATCTGTTTACTGTTACCCAGCTAATCGAAAAAAAAAAAAATAGCACGAAATCAACCAATACATCTTCTCTACGTGCGCCTTAAAAAAGCTTATGACAGTGTGCCACAACAAAAACTCTGGGAAGCTCTCGAGAAAACAAATATTAGTATAACTTTAATTAAAACTGTTTAAGATCTCAACAGGAATAACACAAGTAAAATAAATAAAGGTAAGGAAGTATCAAAGGGTTTCATTACCAGCAAAGGACTCAAGCAAGGATGCTGCGTATCTCCTATTTTGTTTAAAATCTAATCGGAGCAGGTGATGAAGACGTGGAAAAGAAAATGCAGAAACATGATAATTCCTATAAGCGACAAAATATTGTACACATTGAGTTTTGCAGACGACCAGATAGCGATGGCCCAAGATTATAAAGACCTCCAATATATGACCCGTAAACTTATCGAAGAATATGAAGTATGGGGGCTAAAAGTAAATATCAAGAAAACTGAATACATGTGTAGGGAGATAATTCTACAAAATCTAATCTTGAAAGAAAAACAGCGAGAAATAAATCTATCAAAAAATCACTATCAAAAATACAATTTAAAAAAAAAAAAAGGTATTCCAATAACTAACGATGGCAAATTACACGAAGAAATTAAACATAGAAATAAACAGGGAAGATAAGCCATTAGGCAGTTAAATAGTGTACTGTGTTATCTTTGAAACACAATTTTCAAAGATAACAAACACAAAATCTACAATGGAAGTGATGTATGGCCACTGAAAGGAAAAAACTTAAAAGCATTAGAAGCAAGAAATGGTCTTCTGGACAAGAGCGGTGGGAAAATCAAGATTAGACAGAGCTAGAATACAAATAAAAATACGAGAAATTGTGGGTGTTAAGCCCGATATAACAGAAGACATCAGAATAAATTAACTAGGATGGTATGGACATGTCCAAGGAATGGGTAAACATATAAATTCCATGAATGGAATTGCAACGACTGATATAAATGGAGACTGGAAATCAGAAGACGGCGTAGAACGTTATAAACTGATTGATTGATTGATTGATAACGTTGAGTTTTAATCTATGCTGATCACAGGTTTGTTTTATTTTGTGTATTAGATTTAGAAGGTCTTATCTGCAATTAGCCAGTATCGTCGGCATTACCATATATTAGCATATATAGCATATACCATTACCAATAATACCTTCTGTTCTCTCAAATTAAGCGCCCTAAAATATTTCTTCTGGATAAAAGTTAAAGCGTAAAGGCGATAGTAAACGGCCTTGTCTCACTCATCTTTTTATATTTATTTCATCCGACAGTTCTTGTTTGACTTTTATTCTTGCCACTTGACGCCATTATAGATTTGTAATTATTTGTAAATCTTGATCGCCTAATCCAGTGGTTTTTAATATCTCTAGAATTTTGTTATGTTGGACCTTGTCAAAATCTTTTTCAAAATCGAGTGCATAGATGTATACTCTGCATGTCTGGATCAAAAATTGGATACTGAACAACACTTCTCTCATACCCAAGCTCCTAATTCAGTATTGCCAATTCTCTTCTCTTATATTGTATATATTCTGCCATGTGTTACTCGCAAGATCTTCAAAACATGACTAATCATACTTATTGTCCAATAATCACTGCATTTCTTTACACGATGTTTCTTTGGTATTGTGATAAATGTCGACTTAACATAATCCGTTGGTTATATCTTAGTGTCATAAATTCTATCAAAAAGATCACCCACTGCTTTAATTCCATCGTCTCGCAAAAACTTTAGTATTTCAGCACTACATAACTTCATCTAGCACTAAGGGCTCTTCTATTTTTGGCGTTTATATTGCCCATGCAATAAGAATATTTTTAATATTTCGTATTGAATCATCTTTTAAAAGCCTAATAAGACTGATTTTTTTACCAAGAGCTGCCTGAGTATCTTCAGTTGCAATGCTTAAAAGTTAAAGAGTCATAAATCATATCAAATGTTTTCATTAATTACTATTAAACTGGAAATAAATTAAAGATAAAAATACGTTTATTGACGTTTCAATTTCCACTTCGGAAATCGTTCTAAAAAAACAAACAGTAAATTAAACAAATTTTGTTTTTTGTTACATAGTGAAAAATTCTTCTAATAATTTAATTTTATCTGACTCATTTATATTGACAATTCAGACATACATTATGCATGTTAAAGTAGACGACTTTAAAATGATATTGCCAATATTGTTGAGTTGCGCTCCTGGGACGACTTTACTTATAAGATAGTTCATTCGATTACATGAAATCAACTTTAACTTGAGAATATCCGTCAGAAAAAATCATAGCATGTAATTCGTCTTTAAAAAGACAACCACATGACATGATGACAGTAAAATTCTCCTGTTAGTGATTCCATAGTAAATTATGAGGGAAAAACCAGGAAAAAAACTTCAAAATACTATCCCATACATTGTAAGTATTTGTTCGTGAATTTAGTGTACCTTCAACAAACATCAAAATTCTGATTTTATATGTTACGTTATTTAAAAAAAAAAAAACATAAATGATGCATCCTCTATATGTTACTGACTTACTAATACTGGTATTTTCTTATTAATAACTTCCTCTTTCAATATTGGTAACCAGATCCTACTACATTCTGCCGAGGAATTTGCGACACAATTGGTCTCATTTACTTTTTATGTTTTTTTACCATCCATTTCTTTTAGGACTACATTTGAATTATTCCATTGAACCCTATGTTCATTATCCCATGCGTGTTTACATATTTGAGATCTATCAAATTCTCTATTTTTAATATAAGATTGATGTTCACTTATTTTAACATTTAATGGCCTTGATGATTCACCTAAATAAAACTGATCGCATTCACAAGGTATTTTATAAATGCAATTCTTTGTCCTTTCTTGTTCATTGTTAGGTTTGGTTTTGGACAAAATAGATCTCAACGTGTTTGTTGTTTTGAATGTTGTTGAAATGTTGAATTTATTTCCTATCCTTTTAAGTTTTTCTGATAATCCTTTTATGTACGGTATTGTTATTTTCCTCATATTATTCCTTGTGTATGCTGTAGGATCTCGTTGTAAGTTGTTCTGTTCTATTCGATCGATTGTTGAAAATTCCTTATTTATAAACGATAAAGGATAATCATTTTTTAATAAAACAGATGTTAACAAATGTTTCTCCTCCAAGAACGAATTTTCGTTAGAACAAGTAATTTTGGCTCTATCGTATAAGGATTTAATTATTCCTTTTTTTACATTAATATTGTGATTTGATTTGAAATTTAAATATTTATTGGTGTGTGTTGGTTTTCTATACACCTGAGTCTCATATCCAGTATCGTTCTTAGAGATTAAAACATCCAGGAAAGGTAGCGTGTTATTATATTCGTATTTTCATCTTTAATTGTGGCTTATTCCCAGTTAAGTAGTAATTAACCTACAGTCTGGGTCGACTGTTTCCTCTTCTTCATCCTTATATGCAGTTATCCACTTAGAAAAGTACTTTGGGCCTGTATTATTCTTGTACCATATGTTTAGAAATCACCATTTAATCGGTATGTGATTTATGATGTTACTATGTCCCGATCTAGCGATTACATCATTTTGGTTTTCTCGTAGTCTATACTATTACATTGTAGGGCGGCATGGTGTTTTCGTTGACCACTTTTTGTTTATTATTTTCGTTCCAAGGGCTTCTCGGGCAGCATCCAGAATATTCTACATTGCTTTCATTTTCGATATTCTTCATTTTTCTGTTCTAGCCTTTTTTGATATAATGATTTTATGGAGTCATGTGTTAAATGTTCTATTTTTATTATTTCCTCTGAATTGGTTTGTTTAAGCTTCTTTTTCCATCTTTCATTGAATCTAATTTTACCAAGTACCAAATAGTGATCGCTTCCCACATTGGGTGACGTTAAATTTCTCACATCCACTATCTGTTTATGGTGAATATTTCTGTTTGTGATCACATAATCTACCATTGATCTATGTCGTGAATGTATATGAATTTTATAATCAAAAAATGTGTTGGGTATTCTCAGTTCGTTTGATGTGCAGAATTTCACCATGCTCTCTCCGTTTTCATTGATAACTCTTTCGTTAAACCTTTGTTTTATTCTTAGTATTACTCCGTCTCTTATTCTGGCATTGAAATCTCCCAATAATATAAGTAATTCATTTTGTTTCACTGTTCTTTCCACTAATGTTTGTAGCTCATCATAGAATTCTTCTTTATCCCTGTCAGGTTTGCAGTGTTCTGGTGCATATATCCCTATTATGTTAACAATTTTGCTGTTCGCCCTAATTTTTAACAAAATATTCTCTGAGATATGTACTGGCACACTTTAATTTGATCTTTATGTTTTGTTTTCATCATTGTTGCTACACCTTCCTTTGCTCTTTCTTGTTTCGAAATCCCACTATCTTCTTCTTCATGTACCATGTCCTTTCAGAACGTTGGTTACCATCATAGCTATTTTAATTTTATTCACTGCCACCCTAAATAGCATGCTTGTATCTACACCATACCAGTCTCGCAAGTTCTTCAACCATGAGGTTCTTCTTCGTCCTGGACTGCGTTTGCCTGCTATTTTTCCTTGCATGATGTTTTGTAGCAATCTATATTTGGGACCTCTCATTACATGTCCGAAATATTCCAGCTTTCTCTGCTTGATGCTTTTTATGATCTCAGTAGTCTTGCTGAGACGTTCTAGTATTGTGGAGTTACGAATCTTCTCCACCCAGGAAACTTTTAAAATTCTTCTATAGCACCACATTTCGAAAGCCTCAAGGCGATTTAGATCGATTTTATTCACAGTCCAGGACTCGACAGCATAAAGTAAGACCGAGAACACGTAGCAGCGAAGTAGGTGGATCCTTAATGCCAATTTTAGGTCTCTGTTACATAACACCTTGGACATCCTTCTAAAAGCAGCTCTAGCCTGCTCTATTCTGTAATCTAATCCCACTATATATTAGTAAATATTCTCCAAGCCGCGTCTGTCCTTTACGTTTCCTCTTTGTTTCCTGTAGAGCGCAGATATCTATTTGATATTCTCTCAACTTTTTCTATTTCTTATTTGTTTCATAAATATCTTATGGACATCCCATAATAGATTAACCTTACACTTGAAACATCATATCATCAGAGTATTTGATTAGGTATTCTTCATTCAAGCCCAGTTTAAAACAAAGCGAGTTTTGTTTAAGTACTTAAATTGTGCGGCTTATACGAAATATGTTAAAACCAAATCGAATATATGTTTTTACACCATTTCTATAAACTGATGCTACATCTGGCTCCTTTTATTGGTATATTCTTTATGTAAACGTGTTTTAAAATTACGAAGTTTATCACGATCTTTTATGACCTTAATTTTGACGACAATATTTACTTCTGTCTGTCATAAAGTATATTTCTAAACTTTATACAACGCATCGGTTTTGTTAACTGTACAATATATTTGCCACTTTATTTTTCTTGATATATCTTGATACCGCAGCATAATACTATTTACATTTTTATAGCTCTCCTTTCTTGATCTATCCTGCCTGTGACGCAAGCTTGATCTCCAGTCAATATTTATAACCTTCCGTAAATATCCGCACTTATAACTTTATTTTCGAGTTGTCTTATAATTCCAGATTTGATTTTGTTTCTCTTTTTGTTTTAAATTTAACTTCGATATTTATATCTCAGTGTAAATTAGTGTTAATTACTTTACCTGTTTGTCATCGCCTAAATAATTAAAAGATCTCTGCAATGAAGCACTAAAAAGCACTAGACCTACAACTTTTCCGCTGCAAAATAAGTCGCTATGTGAGTTTTTGCATTCGATTCGGTAGACTGTCAGGAAAGTTTGTGAATAAAATTCATGGTGGTAAAATAAAAATTGCATTTTGTACATCAGGGCAATGCATTTCCAAAGTGCATAGAAAATAAAAAAATTGCAACTCGGAAAATATCGGCAGGAATCAGTTCAATTTTGTTACTCGGAAATTCTCGAGGTCGCTGAACATGAATATGATAACAACAACGATGGTCCTTTAGCTACCTGGAGCCCAGTGTGGATCTCGTCTCCTAAAGTTTTATGTCCATTTCATTCTAAATCAATCAACAGTCATTACTCAGGGTTTTCGAGGTCATTAAATTTTATTATTTCGTTAATAAATAACCTCAGAATAACTCATGCTTATATATAATTCCAGGCTACAGCAACTTCGTGAATAGGAGATGATGTTGATGATTTGGTGTTGCAAATTTAAAAGCCTGCGACCTGTCATATCAGAGACATGTTCAATTGGATACAGATCAGGCGATCGTGGTGTCCCGTCTGTAGTAATGTGATAGAGATGCAGATGTACATAGGGCTTATTATACGAGTAGACAGAATAAGTCTGTTGCTAGTAGCATGCGCCTACAGGACTATTTTTGTAACGGCCTTGTGGACTATCGCGAGTCGTGTTCCTCTGCATGTGTTAGCAGTAGAAAGCGGACATCTCTATGAGAGAAGAGAATATTTGACAGCAGACATAAAAAAGTAGAAAGAGAAAGATCAGTAGAAAGTTGGCAAGAAGAGTGGAACAACACGGAACATGTTGCTCAGTGGACCAAGATGCTGATCTCAAGCCTAAGGGGCTGTAGTCACAGGCGACTGGATTACTTTCTGATGCAAGTGCTCACAGGTCATTGGTGTTTTAGGATATATCTTCATAGATTCAGAAAGAAAGATACAGATAAATGCCTACACTGTGAATATTCTGACACTGTTACTTACACAATTCTGGAGTGTAATAGATGTTAGAACAGAATAGAATAGAATAGTAAAGAGAAACATAATGTGTAGAGAAATGTGTAGAGAAATACATATATATGAATCCTGTAACTGTAAGAGAGATGATCGTAAAGATGTCTGAAAATAAGGAGCGATGGAATATTGTACATAACTACATTCGAACCGTAATTAAAAAGAAGGAATAAGAGAAACATCAGCCAGACCAACGACAGAGATAATATATATATATATATATATATATATATATATATATATATATATATATATATATATATATATATATATAAGAGAAGGTAGTGCTCCGAAAGTGTCGTCAGCCTTACAGCGGTCATTCCACTTTCGAAGTACGGTATGTGTGTACAATATAAGTAGTTGAGGGTGGTTTTAGTTGGTAGGCAGGATGATAAGAAGAAATCTGTTTGCAGGACATTCTTCTTCTAATGAGAAATGGGCTCAGATGTACCCTGAATCCAACAAACGCCAGCCATTCCTAGAGATGAGTTAACTTGGTACGGCTTTTTAGAAATGTTCACCCTCGGAGAAAAAAAATGTTACCTTTGATAACATTTCCAGTTTTCATACGTCTTTTTAATATTTTTTTTGGGAATGTCACAAGTTAAAAATACATGCTTTATAAAAAGAACCATTTTCAGCAGCTTGGATGGATAAAGTTTTATTTTCCTCTTTTCTTAATAACTACTTTGTTACATCAAGGATAGCTTTTCTTATCCCCTCGTATAAATTCTTAGAGTTTCGGTCTCCTATGCTGTTTATTTTGTACCCCAATCTCCACCGATAAAGAAATTGTACTGATTCTTGTTTCAAACTTTGTAAACTGTTTTTGAGTGCTATCAGTTATTCTTCTATTTGATGTTTAAAAATTGTGTTTACTGTTATCGATGGGAAATAAATATATTGGCTGTTAATAATGATGAATATATTATCTTTTAACTAAAAAAGATTTAATTCACCTTTTAAATCCTCTGCATTATTAGTTATCAGCTGCAATTTTTGCAACAAAATTAAATAGTTACTAACATTTTTTGCTTGTTTACGTGTATATTTGTTTTTTAGAAAAAAATCATTTATTATTTTTAAGTACAATCTCGTAATATGTAATATGTATACATATTACATACATATGTAAACTACTTTGCCGTGGAATTATGAGTTGAGATCTACTGCTGGAGTTTTGGAATAGAAATCAATACTTGCATCTTCTAAGGCTTCTAGTACATATTTATCTGTCAGATCGTTTCCCGTGATTCCAATATAAGATGACACGCACAGAAAAGCAATGTGGCTGTATTTTAGATTATGCAATTCTTGTCTCATGACATTGATAGCACCAGATGGTACCACAACCACGTGGTTCATGTCATGTTAGATCAAATCGATCATATGCTGATAGACAAAAGGGCAGCCATTGGTATTTCAGATGGGAGAACACGACGAGGAGCATGCTGTGGATAAGACCATCTTTTACTCAAAACCAAATTTAGATGCAGATTTAACAAATAAAGAAACTAAAGACAACAAAAAACAAACAAACTGGATCTAGAAAAACTAAAGATTCAGGAATGTAAAGGGCAGTTCGAAGAAGAAGTCGCAAATAAGTTAGAGACGCTGGAACCGTACTTCATAGAGGGCAACTGGAATAATATCAAAATAGTAGTACCGACAGCGGCAGCGTCCATCCTGGGAAACAACAAAAGTGCGGGAAGAGAAGCATGTTTCGATGAGGAATGGAGAAAAGCAATAGAGATAAGAAATGAAGCACACAAAATGTATATAACAAGAAGAGCACGGGAAAGACGAATATCATTTAAAGTCGCAAGACGGAAATCATACAATATATGTAGAAATAAAAATAGCCTATGGAAATGGATAACTAGATAAAATTAAAGAATATTTCAAAAACAACAAAATTAAAGGGGCTTACGAATACCCAAAAAAGATAAAGAGTGGGTATAAATCTCAACCAAGTCTACGTACAGACAAAAATGGGCAAATAATCAATAACTAACAGAAAGTCACAGAAACCTGGAAGCATTATTTTCGGATCCTACTTGGAACACAAATAGACATGGAAGATGAAATGGGGTACGAACTATGTAAAAGAGAATGGAGTAAACGCTTTAACCATAGAGGAAGTTCTCGATGTTATTAAGGCTCAGAAAAACCATAAATCATTGGGATTTGACGAAATACCAGCAGAATTGTATAAGGTAGATGGCGACCGCCTAGCAAGTCACATCCACGCGCTCATCAAAGAGATATGGCAAGAAGACAAAATCTACCGTGGAATTTCTCTACTATGTACAGTATAGAAAGTCCTCACGTATATGATAAGCCAGCGGTTCCAACCACTAGCAGAAAATATTATTGTAGAGTATCAGACGGACTTCCGACGGGGAAGATCGACACTGATTTAAATATTTACAGTCAAACAGACCTTGAGTGAATCATAGGAACATGACATTAATGTTCACAATGTGTTTGTAAATTTTAAAGTGGAATACGACTTAGTCAGAAGGAACAAACTCTACAATATATTGGCTGAATTGGCAATACCACACAAGCTAATTAGACTCATTAAAGCCACAATGGATGAAACTCAGGCATGTGCACAAATACAAAACCACCGAACATACTTTTTTAAATTTCGCAGGGAGGTGCCAGCACACCTCCCCAACTTTGTTTAACCTGGCACTGGAGTATGCGGTTAGGAAAATGCAAACTGGACAAGGAAACCTACTGACCAACCAAACGGTTCAACTGGATGCTTATGCCGATGATAATAATATTATGAGTAGAAAATCAACAGGAGCACAGAAAATATACCCAAAGTTATAAACGCAAACAAAAATGCTATGTCTGGAAATTAATACAGAAAAAACAAAAATAATGGTACAGACAAGAAGAAATATAGGCCCACAAAACATTATACATGAAGATGACATTAAAACGGTTGGAAAGTTTACATAACGCAGGCAAACAGAATTTATTTTGCTTTCTCCCATATATTTCGGTCTAAAAATGTCCACCGAAATACAAAGATGAGAATCTATAAAACCCTAATTCGACCTATGGCAGTGAAGCATGGCCTTGAAAGAAACATCCAGAAGCAAACTCGATACATTCGAAAGGAAAGTACTGAGGAGAGTACTATGACCTGTGAGGGAAAACGGAATCTTAAGAAGCCGATACAACAACGAGCTTTATCAACTTAATAAGAAAGCACCACTGTCAGACTTCATTAGAATACAAAGATTGCAATGGGTCGGACATGTGATAGGAATGGGAAAGGATTTTTCTTAATGTGCCTATCCATTACGAATGTTGGCGATCAACATGGCAATCTGTATCTTATCTGCAGCAGCGCGGAAAAGCTGCACAGATGTTGTATTGGACCAGATTGTAAGGTTTTTTAACCAAGATGTTCTTCTTCTTTCTGGGCCTCGCTTTCCAAATATTTTCTTTGCTGGATGGCTTGAAGGAGAGCATATCTGGATTCATTTCGCATAATATGTCCGAAGAATTGTAACTTTCGAGATTTAATGGAAAAGGATAGGCTGCCAAAAATAGCACTGAATGCTAGAATGCAGGGAAAGAGACCGGTTGGAAAGCCAAGAAAGCGCTGAGGAGACACAAATAACATCGACGCGCAAGCTCTTTTAGGAGTCCGTGTATGGAGAAGATCAGCCACAGACAAGCAAGGGTGGAGGCAAAAAATAAAGGACAAAATAAAGTAGGCCAAAGCTCAATTTAAGCTGTAGTGCCGTAAAAGAAGAAGAATTCTTGTCTGGTGAGTCTGACCCCAGGATAAAAAGGATATATTTTAGAGTTAATTTCTAGCGAATTTAGTTGGTCTGTAATTAGTAGGAAGTTAATTTCAGGTCTTTTATAACATGGCATAAGACTTTATATATTGCAAGTAGCTCTCCTATTAAGATAGTATTAGTCTCCAATAGTTTATATTTCTTTATTTCATCCTTTTGATACAAAGGCAGAGACTACACAATGTTCTGTCTTAGATCCATCTGTGAATAACTGTTTAAAAGGGAAAATTAAGAAATTAAGGTTTGAAATTCAGAATTAATAGTTAGATAACGAATGGTTTGTTTCTTATTTTTTGATAATAAATCCAAATTTATACGAGGAAAAGATATTGGTTAAGGAGGGAAAGCTAGCCTTTTTCTAGGATAGATTTTAAGGACTTTAAATTCAGTTATGATTCGTCTCCATGTTTCATAAAAGATGATGCAGGTTTTAAGGTTTTAAGGTGCTGAATATTCGAGGAGCGAATGGTTTGGTAACATTGTAAAAAGTACTGTATGTAAGAGTATTAATTCCTGTCTTCTTTATCCTAAAGGTAGCTTACCTATTTACCTGCTAACCGTAAAAATACTGATTGAAAAGTCGAACGAGTATCAAATCCCATTATACATGGCACTCATAGACTTCCGAAAGGCGTTTGACAGCATAGAACATTGGGCCATAAAGAAACTCACTACAGAACGGCAGAATTGATTACAGGTACACGGACCTAATAACAAACATATACAAAAATGCGAGTATCAAAATAAAATTGACGTACGAACACGCTACAGAATCAATAAAATTCGAAAGAGGAATCAGGCAGGGAGACACAATATCGCCAAAATTGTTCAATCAGGCTATGGAAGACATATTTAAAAAAATAGACTGGGATACATACGGAATAAGAATAAATGGAGAGCTCTTAAACCACTTGAGATATGCAGATGATATAGTCCTGATAACAGATAAGAAGGAAGAGTTACAGAAGATGGTTGAGGAACTAGATAGAAAAGTGACAGAGGTAGATCTAGAGATGAACTATAGTAAAACCAAGACTATGACAAACCAAGAAGACCAATTATAAATAGTAGTCAAACAGAATAAATTAGAACAGGTGGCAGAATACATATACCTAGGACAGATAATAAAGCTGAACAGGGACAATCAAACAGAAGAAATAAAAATAAGAACTAGACTAGCATGGGCCTCATTTGGTAAACTATCATATATTCTAAAAAATAAAAAGTTCCCTCAATATATGCGAACGAAAGTATTCAACCAGTGCATTTTACCAGTTATCACATATGGCTCACAAACATGGACTTTCACAAAGGAGAACATCGACAGGATATCCAAAACACAAAGAGCAATGGAAAGACAGATGTTGGGTATCGGTCTTAAAGACAGGAAAAGAAACTCATGGATCAAAGAATAAACAAAGGTGAACGATGTATCAAGACAGGTTGCAAAACTTAAATGGAACTTCGCCGGTCACACTCTCCGGCAAAAAGATGAAAGATGGAATAAGCGATTTCTACACTGGAGACCATGGGAAAAGAAAAGAAAAAGAGGAAGACCACAGATGAGATGGACTGACGATCTTTAGAGAACGGCAGGAAAGGACTGGATGCAGATCGCCCAAAATAGAGACCAATGGAAATTAACAGGGGAGGCCTATGCCCAGGAGTGGGCGTTTAAGGCTGATTAGATAGATAGATAGATAGTTTACCTAGTTCGGCCTGAAAACTTATGATAGGAGTTATTCTAAATGCACCGCATATTATTCTAACACCATTATTTTAAATAGTGTATAAAACTTTTATAGTTTTTGTTGAAGCAAACGAGTAAGCATGGCATCTTTCATCGATCTTGGAGCGAATCAGATCAATGGACACTTTTTAATTACCTTTTTCTTTTTTGATTTACAAGTTTGAGTTGTTTCAATAAGTATCCCAACATTCAACTTTTATTCTTGTTAAGTACTCAAATACTTTTTTGTATCAATATATTATCTTTTTTTTGCTATCTTCAAGTATTTGTTGTGTTTATATTCATTTACATTTTTTCCGAAAGATGATGTGTTGGCCTATGGTTTTAAATTTTTTGTCTGGGTTTATTCTGTCAGCCGAAAAAGTTTTAGATTTTTCGTCCAGAAACTAGAACATAAAATGTATTGACAATTATATTTAAACCTCCAGTAAGTAGTTAGTTGTGAAAACAACTGCTAGTCTAATGGAAAGGAAATCAAAAGACACAAACTATACAATAATACAAATACAATGTAGATAATCTAACATTCTCGATAAAAGCTAGAATCGAAGGATTTCAAAAGAAGTGAATCGTGTGAAATGAAATCGAATTGTATTAAAAAAGTTCTTTTTTTATTGTCTTTTATACGTTGGAGACGTGGGAGATGTGGGAGACAAACATGTTACATTTAAATTATTTTTTGAAATTTGTCAATTATTGATACAGAGGTAAAGTTATTCGGTCCCGAGTGTATATATGATTTTTTATCTTTTCCCTAGTGTAATAGTTTAATTAGAGAACGATTGTAGTGAAAACTTTATTAGACAATAATAAGATAATGCAAACAAATATTTTTTTTTGTGTATCATGCTTCTTCCTCTTCTTGGTGTGCCTATCCGTGACGAAATATTGGCAATCATCGTGACAATCTTTATCTTATTTGCAGCTACTCGCAAAAAGCTGCACAGATGTGTTAAAGATGTTCTTTAACCAGGATATTTTTTTTTGTGCATCTCGCTTTTCATATATTTTTAATTGCAAGATGACTTATAGGAGGGCATATTCATTTTGCAAAATGTGTCTGAAGTTTGGTAACTTTCGAGATTTGATGGTGGTCAGTACTTTTCGGTTCCTTTTCATTCTTCTGAGGACATCCTTATTTGTGACTCGGTCAGTCCACGAGATCATAAGTACTTTACTATATAGTCACATTTCCAATGATTTTAATCTTCTAAAGATATCTTCGAGCGAGGTCTACGATTCAACACATAAAAGCGACAGACAAAGCGTAGCAGAATTCTTACTTTTATACTTAGAGAAAGGTTGTGGCTCTTGAAGAAGGCATCCCATTAAACGTAGATCTAGCTTTTTCGATGTGCACTATTTCCTGGTTTTTGGTATATATTTTTTGAAATAAAAAGTTGCCAAAGTGTAAGTGTTGGTCTTAATTATTCAGGACTTTCGGATTCTTTGATTGAAGTGTTAATGTTTACCCAATATAACTAGCGACATGTTTCTGGTGTAAGATTTTAAAGTAATCTAGGTATAAAAGAAATCTTTTAAAGTAATTTGACTACAAATATTATATTCGCGGTGTTCAATCACAAATTAACCCCTTAATTTGTAATCTCACATTATTCTTAACTTCTTAATCTTTTATAGTTTCACCGTGTATAAGTTTGCATTATATATATTGCAAAACCATATCGTATGATAATTTAATAATTAGTTCATTTACCTACAACTAAATAAATTGCCGAATAATAATATTTTCTAATTGAACTTCCTAAGTGTCGCAATTAAGGCGTAGATTAAATTGTATTATAAGCAAAAGTTAGGTGGTTTGATATGAACGAAGCAATGACCTGAGGTGCTTATGCATATATTATGTGTGAAATTATAAATTGGGATATTTGAGTTCAAATGAACACAGTCAATATTGAGTAGTTACCGAACGAACACCATATTGTGTAATTACGAGTTGCTGTCAATAAATCATCACTTTTACTCCACAACTTCAACATTTATTAACCCTATCATCATCGATCGACGAGAAGCGGACAAAGGGGCATTTACGAACCGAAACGAACTTCACTACTAAGTTCGATATTTTCCATTGTACTAAGTACTAAGTTCGATATTTTCCATTGATATTCAATGGTAAAAACGCTGGAATATATGTGTAAGACAAGCAATATAATAAATTGTAATTCACTATCGAGCCAGCTAAAAGAGGAACAAAAACGAGCAAAAATGATAAGTCGAGCTTTAGATCTGGAAGTCAAAAGAAGGCCGAAGAGGGGTTTTCTAGGAACAGTCCTCACATCAGTATTTGGGGTAAATGATGAAGTATACAGGGACATAGATTCCTTGGACGATAATCAGAAGGATCTAATAAAAAATTCAAAACATCAGACGAAGCTGATGTTACAAACAATAGCCTCGATTAACTCTACAGAAGAAAGAATAAACGGACATCTAAATAGGTTCCGAGAAGCATTGATAAACGACTTATAACCGTGCAATGGAATATGCAAAAAAATATTCGAACACATACGAAAAAATATTAAATCTTCATTACAATCATGGACACTTCATAGACATTATAAAACCTGGACAAATAGAGTCAATCATTTCGAATGCTACAAGGTTTCTTCCACAAGGAGTAGATATAAGAAGGCAACCAATAATAGATACGGTCGTACAAAATGAAAAAGGACACATCGTCATTATTGGCTATTTCCTAATAATTGACAACACTAGATACAACCTACTGAGAGTCACAGCTCTTCCGTTGTCGGAGAGAGGTTGTGTTGTGCGCTCGTTGTTGGTCCCAAGGAATCTACTTGCAGTAGATTACAATAACTTACATTATTTTGAAGTGACATATGAAGAAAAAGGAAGGTGTATAGAATTAAACATAGGAGAGTTGGCATGTTCACTAATGGGAATCATTAATATGGATACTCAGCCAAACTGTATCTTAAATGAATTATATGATAGAACGACCAATACCACTTGCAATATAATAGAATACACGATAAAGGAAGCCAGTTGGTTGAAAATGAGCACACCGAATCTGTGGTTAGTCATTCCACCATACGCTATAAATTTAGCTATAATGTGCGATGGTTCTCGATCTGAACACATAATCGATCAAACGAGTTTTATAAAACTGTCACCAAAATGCGTTGCTCAGACTCAAAACATAACGTTACTCACATCCAGTAACGGATTGGAAACAGCAATTGGAAGCTACTTAAAGACTCCCGTTAGTCCCATTGCAGAGCTTATGCAGAGGCCAATCATAAGGCAGAAAAACATTTTCAAACATAATATAGATATTCGGGGAGATGAGTTGCCAAATATTATACTTGAGGCAGAGCAGTTTGACCAAGATATATCAGAACACACGTGGAAAACCATTGCTAACCATCAGTGGATTCCTTATTTAACCACGGAACTAGTCACTTTATTTATTGTTATGTTGATTGCCATTACGTGGACGGTAGTCAGATATTTTCGAAACTCCAAGAGAGCCAGAAAACAAAGGCATCAAGGTTCTTACATCCAACCTCATCCAGCGCCTCGAAGACATACTTCATCACAACCAAATTTAGGTAGTACTTTAAAGAAAGCCCCTCCTAGACCAATTTCACTTAATGAGCTTAGATTTGAATTAGATAGTTTAGCTGAAACATGAATTCTAAATAATCAAATTATAGGTAGCATTGCTCGGGTGAGATAATAATTCAAAAACCGAGTGAATTAGTGTTATGTTTATTATTATTATTATTATTTATATTTTATATGGGTTTAAATATTTTCGTCTGTTTGTTTTATATAGTGGCCAATATGTTCAATCACAAATTAACCCTTAATTTGTAATCTCACATTATTATTAACTTCTTAATCTTTTATAATTTCACCGTGTATAAGTTTGCATTATATATATTGCAAAACCATATCGTATGATAATTTAATAATTAGTTCATTTACCTACAACTAAATAAATTGCCGAATAATAACATTTTCTAATTGAACTTCCTAAGTGTCGCAATTAAGGCGTAGATTAAATTGTATTATAAGCAAAAGTTAGGTGGTGTAATATGAATGAAGCAATGACCTAAGGTGCCTATGCATCTATTATGTGTGAGATTATAAATTGGGGGATTTGAGTTCAAATGAACACAGTCAATATTGAGTAGTTACCGAACGAACACCATATTGTGTAATTACGAGTTGCTGTCAATAAATCATCACTTTTACTCCACAACTTCAACATTTATTAACCCTATCATTATCGATCGACGAGAAGCGGACAAAGGGGCATTTACGAACCGAAACGAACTTCAATACTAAGTTCGATATTTTCCACGCAGTATAAAACATTTGCACAATAGTTGAGATATATAACAATAAAACATTGAACACTTTGTTTTCAAAACTTCCACAAAATGTATTATATTATCTCATATCTACAGCTGTTTCGGCAGAGTGCCTTTCTCACTTGAGAGAAAGGCAGTTACTCACTGCTAAAAGAAGCAGCTTCAAAAATGGGTTTAATGGTTTAAACCAAAACGATGTACATAAAAATAAGTATGCAACCACAAATATTACGGCCACTTGTTATAAAAAACAACGTCATCAAAAAAGTTAATAAACTTGTATACTAAAGTGATTGTAAAAACTGAAACAATCCTAAGGGCCCACTAATTTGGGCTCAGTCACCTTCTTAAATCCTTAATTAAAACGAGAAATACAATGGTAAGACTCAACATAATAGTAAATTTCACCATTATAAACATATGGTTCATTAACCTGGAATCTAACAAAAAGTAATGAAAACATGTTGGGATGTTTCGAAATAAAAGTACTAAGGCTATATAAGTAAGGCTAAAAGTACTATGGAGCGGTAAATGACAATGAAATGTGATGAAGGCAATCCAAGTTCTAACTTTATGTAATATACCAGTATACCGGTATAACCATTTATAATAGTATGGTTCACCAGTATAAACATATGGTTCAGAAACCTGGAATCTGACAAAAAGGAATGAAAACATGTTGGGATGTTTCGAAATAAAAGTACTAAGGCAAATCTATGGAGCGGTAAATGACAATGAAATGTGATGAAGGCAATATAACTTCTAACTTTATATAATATACCGGGAATCAGATATCATAACATACGTTAATATAGGACGTCGGAGGTGGGTACCGGTGGGGATGGAACAAAATGCCTAGCTAGATAAACGCTCATATAAAAATAAATTGGTTATAGAAAAAGAGAAAGACCCAGAACAAGGTTCCTTGATGACATTGATAAAGACATAAGAAATATGGAAATACGTGGATGGTATAGGAAAGCGATAGACAGGCACAACTGGAGAGACATTTTTGAAGAGGCCAGGGCCCACACAGGGTTGTTAAGCAAAAATAATGATAAAAAACATTTTGGTAGACCAGTCATATAAAGTATCCAAAACAACAGTGCGGGCTGAGAATAATTAACTTACTGCGTTTCGTCTCTGAAACATAAATTCATGATGTTTTATATATCCTATTTAAACACGATTTATTTTTTATTATGGTTTTCGTTGTATTGGTTATGGTTTAACGTGCAAATCAATCTTTTTTACACTAGACAATCTTTTTAACACAGTTTAAATTAATAAAAATTTGTCTTATCAAAGAAAGAGTTATGATGTCTTCCCTTAATCAAGAAGTTTTAGCAGAATCCCAAGAATCCCCTGTATATATACACAAGCAAAAAGTACTAGTAAACTTTAAATAAAATACAGATACATATTATATTTTTAACAAACTAACATTTAACACATCTTTACTGGAGAATAAAAAGTTCTCCTCCTCTTACAGAATCGTTTATTGATACACATTTACACCAGTCGTACATTTGACAATTACCAAAATTTCCTTTTTATGATCAAGATCTTGAACTTGTGATAAAAAACTAACCATCATATTGCCTTCCTATTCAGACTTCTCAATTTTAAAAAATCTGATATTCAAGTCTTTACTACAACAATGAATTCAACAAAGGGACTGCTACAAGAAAAATATAGAATTTCCCATTTTTATAGCGAAACTGCTGCTATATATATAAACTACTGTAGTAGTGCCAGATCATAGTATTGAAGGCTATTTGTGATTGTTCAGTAGAGCATTAGATGCAAGGAAAGGTGGAGGTTAAAATAAATTCAGAAAACATAGAAATCATTACTTTACTTTTCATCAATGCTTACCAAAAAATTTTTTATTTCAACTATAACTACAATAAAGTGCACTCCTCGTTCATAACCCATCTAAAATTTAACCAGGGTATAATTTCAGATCATTCATATTTTTCGAATGTCTTAATCATAGAGATCAGAAAAAGAACCTATATCTAGAATTATTCCATCTCAAAATGAATCTACCAGATAACATCAGCAATCTGTTATATTATTATTCAGGCGACTTTTAGGTTTCCACGCTTTTTGCGCATACATTAGGCTAAATTTGACCAATGGCATGAATTACGTTTGCTTGGAGTGCTGTGTAAAATCCACACCCTACAAGAAAAATTTTAACAGAAAAATGCTACTATCTTGGTGGCCAGTTCACATCACCTCTACGTAAGATGACCATGTGCTCAAATCACTCGTGCAGAATCTTCAATGTGGCATAAGTTATGCGATACAGAAGAATTTGATAATAATTTTTAACTTGTAACACGCGCAGTTTACGTTGATGAACTGACCAACGTCGATTTCAAAGAAATACGGGCCGATGATGCCATCAGCCGAAAATACACATCAAGGAGTAACTTTTTGGGATGCCTTGCAAGCTTTTGGTATCGTCCAAAATTTGACAATTCTGTTTGTTGGCGAACCCATTCATTCAAAGATAGACCTAATAGTTAAAGATCATTTTTCAACTCATTTATTTGATTGTAAAATTTTTATAACAACTCTCTGGTGTAAGATATTGACCATTGAATACATATTTGGATCATTTAAAAAATAATTATGTATAAGAAGGGAAACGTCTGTGGTTAGATTTAATTATAACATTATATAACGAATTTGAGTAAAGTGTTAGCCGTCAGGCTAGACGTCATCAAAAAGTGTATGATGGATGGTGACAGTCAGTCTGTCGAAGGTTTTTCTACTGTTTGTTGTATAAAATTGGAATAGAAATGTTTCTGTCAGTAATGCCCAGTACCTTTACTTGTAATATGTCAAAAAAAAAACTTGAACATCAGCTACCCACGCGATCGACGTAACTGATATAATATGTTAAAGGTAAACAACAAGTAGCTGACAATAGCGCTTAAATAATGAAAGTAAAATAATCGCATCTTCTTCTTTTTCACTTAATTTTGCGGTTCCACTACACTTTATTGTATAATAATGTTTGAAAATGTTTAAAGATTAAAAACTGGATCGATAATCAAATGAAGAATTTTATTGCGCACACTACAATCGAGAGAATAGTAGTGAATGTTATAAGTTTTAGTAATTAACGTTTTAATCAAGTTTTTACCGTTCTTGTCTATATTCTTTTTTAAATACCGAATTCTGCCTTTCACGGCGCCGTCTCCTTTCGAAGGTTGGCGATCCAAATGGCAATTTTGATTTTGGAAACTGCTGCGCGAAAATGTCTGCGCATGAGCGGCCTAATCATCTCCTCAGGTCTTTCAGCCATTAGTTCAGGCGTCTTACTACTGATCTTTTGCCCTGTATTTTTCCTTCCAGTGTACCGTGAAGTAATTGATATTTTTCGCCTCTCAACACATGACCCAAGTATTGCATTTCACTGACAAGTAGTCATAAATACTCCCAACACTTATATTTATTTTCTTGCATACTAAGTAATTTTAGTTCCAATGTAGTTCTAATGTAAATGTACTCTTCTTATGTAAATGTACTTCTTTATTTTATAGCGATAAGAGTACCAAAGGGAATTAAAACACTATGATAAAAATAATACCTCAATCAACCATGGGAGCTTATCGTCTATGCTTCGCCTAGCTCAGTATCTTAAGTGTGAGTTTGTCTTGTCTTAAACTAGGAATTAAACCCAGAACCTTTATCTGATAGCAAATAAAACAATTATTAACTAATCATATTTATTAAAAATAGGAAACAATTAACCCTGCCAATGCTTTACAATGAATACAATGTGGATGATACTTATGGAATCGATGGCATCAATGGGCTGTTTGTGTGGCCTTCCAATTAGATGGTCAGGTCCTCCTGAGAGCTGCAGTTATTCCATATTATATTCTGAATTTTCCCATAAAATCTCCAAAAGTCTTCTATACAGCCAATAAGTTCTTTAATACAGCCAATAAAACTTTAATTTGGCCAATAAATACAGCCAATAAACTCTTGAATATGGTCAATAAACTAAAATACAACAACAGCTTGTTTTAGAGACACATCAAAAAGGGTTTAATTTCCTTGCCATTTTACAAAATTACAATTAAACAAATAGCAGATGGCGAGGATAAAATGAAATATAATTATTATTACTTAGTTAAATTCTGTTAAGATTCCTATATGTATATAACTGAGAAACGTGCTTTGAAAAAAAGTGAGGTTACGATTATGAATAATAAAAATGCTGTCAAAATTATAGAATATAGTGTATAGAATGAAATTACTCATTCCAAGAGAATTCTGCAGACCATAAAATGAAGCTTATAACAATTTTTGCTTTCTTTTATAAATTTTAATTATAAACAAAAAACGGAAATTTTAATTATCGGAAAGTAGGAAGGGCTTGCAATGAACTTAGCACATATGACATATGACATGTGCCTAAGATAGAATTAGAACTTCTGTAAACATAAAACAGAATTTAGTCTACCGGACAGACAGAGAGAAGGCAAATATTTATTCTACCGAAAAAACAGAGAAGGGAAAGAAAAACAGAGGGCGCTAACTACTTTTTGAAGAAAAAGTAGTAAAAAATGAAGCTAGAGGTAAAGAAATTAATAAATTATTAATAAATAATAATTAATAAATAATAAATATAAGTAAATAAAGATGTGACGTTTATAACGTTACAATTTCTAAGAAAACCAGTAATACCTAAACAAATACAACTTTTTGTTCAAATTAAGGACCGTAGTGAAGGAACATAAAACATTACAGATATAAAAACCCACTAACAAACTTGGAACAGATAGTGAGTGTCAATTTTAACAAGTACCTGTCATACCATTAGTAATCCGAAAGTATAATTTGTGTTATTGGATTTTTTTGGATTAACCATTCGAATTGTGTTATTTAAAGGCGATGAGTTTAATATGACTGTACTCAGAAACTTAATTGTTTAGATATAAATATGGCCTTTTTATTAAAAAAAAAATATTGATGACGTCACATCTGTTAAGATAGTAAGGATAAAAGTTATTTTTTGTAAAGGTTGAAAAACAAAAATAAAAATAGCTTTAACTCTGAAAATAATTAAGTCACTATATAATAGACTGTTTTCACAATTTATGAATGCACTGTAGGCTACTACTTACACTTCCTTAAATGGATTTTACAATTGCTCTATTTAGGCAGACAAAAAAATAATTGGTTAATGCAGTGTTTTATCTTAACTAACTTTCAGTTGGTATTGATATAATAGAAACTTGTTACTCTCTTTGACATATTAATTTTATTTATTGGTATCAACGTATTATTCAGCTTACTATAGGGACATTTTTAGTCAGGATTGGTTAAGGTCACAACTGGGTGCTATTTTGTTGTACAATATTGTATTGCATGTTCTGTATAGGTGGGCTTGCAGGTAGCGGTAGATACTCTTTTACGTTCCCGGTAGAAGATAGATCTACTTCCTACTAGAAGAAAGTTTCCTTTTTCATATCCTACTCTTATGTCAGGCAGCGCCATTACCAGTACCAAGATTGAGCGTAAGACAAAAAAATAAAGCTGGATCGACACGTGGTATGGCACTTCATTGCCCTGGAGCTGAGAAAAAAACTCCAAAGGCGGAATAGCTAAATCTGGCAAACTACATCGAGTTATTACAACTTATGGATGAAGATGGTATTGATTTAATAGTTGAACTCTTTGATCTAATATATCAGACTTCAGCAATTCCCAGACAATGGCTGCAATAGACTTTTATGGTAATGCCCAAAAAGTCAAGTGCACTATTCTGCTTAGATCACAGAACAATAGCTTTAATGAGTCACACACTTCAAACATTTTTGAAAATAATACACAGGATAATTCTTAAAACTCTTGAATATGAAATTAGTGACACATAATTTGACTTTAGAAATGGTATGGACATGAGAGATGCTTTGTTTGGATTGAATGTGCTGGCCCAGAGATGCATGGGTATGAATGAGAACGTGTACTTATGTTTTGTAGATTTTGAATAGGCATTTTATATGGTTAAACATAAAAAACTTGTAGAAATATCAAAAAGCAAAAATATTGGTAGTCGTGATATGAAAATTATATCTAATCTATATTGGAATCAAACTGCCAGGTATCATATTCAATAGAAGGTATATCTATCCATGGAGAAGTTTTGAATAACTTGCGTTTTGCAGACGATACAGTAATAATGACGGATAACCACAATCGTTTACAGAACGTAATGCAACGTCTTAATGAATGCTCTCATGAATACGGACTAAGGATGAATTTGAAAAAAACTATGCGTAATCATGACTAAATCAGCAAATATAAACATTCAATTGATTGTTGAAGATACTCTAATTGAGAGTGTGAATACCTGTAAATACTTAGGAACATGGATAACATCAAATGAAGACCAAACCAAAGAAATTAAATTACGCATTGAAATAGCACGTGCATCATTCGTTAAACTTAAAAAGTTTCTTTGTTGTCGGGATATAAAATTAAGACTACGTCTAAGAACACTTCAGTGTTTATTCATTACTCTCCTTAATGGCTTGGAAGCATATACATTAAAACAAGTGCATCTAAAAAAGTTGTCCGCCTTTGAATTTTGGTGTTATAGGAAAAATTATACGAATATCATGGTCTCACAGAATATCAAACGCAGAAGTAAATACAAGACTAGGAAATGAAGCTGAAATACTAGTGACTATCAAAAGAAGAAAACTTGAGCACTTAGGCCATGTTATTAGAAGGCAAAAATACTAATTATTGCAGCTTATTATGCAAGGAATTCTAGGAAAGCGAAATGTGGGAAGACGAAAAATTTCGTGGCTTAAGAACTTAAGGGAATGGTTCGAATGCAGTAGTGTAGAACTATTTAGAGCGACATTCAACAAGTTCTGCATAGCCATGATGATTTCAAAACTTCAACAGAAAATAAAACTTAAGAAAGTACTTTGTATTTTATTAATTAATACACGGAGATCATCTCAAGACATCGTATATCATATAATTAGAAACCAAATTAATTACATTATGGTAAATAAAAGATTCAGAAACTTAATAACATCAGCCAAAACATATCCTGGTGCTGATATCGGGTCGGACGATAACCCACTGGTAGTTAACATTAGACTAAAACTGAAGAAGATAGAGAGTGCAAAAGCAAGAAAATACGATTTAGGGCCATTAATAAGTGAAGATACCAGGCACCAGATACAAACCTATATAGAAAAAGAATTAAAAAATACAGACAAAGCTAATGAACTAGATATCAAAATGGCAAAACTACAACCAATTAACCAGACAATCCTAGATAAATATCTTAGCCCAATAACGGTTACAAAGAAAGAGTGGATTACCAATAAAATCCTAAATATAACGAAGAATAGAATAAGAGCAAAAAAGAGACATGTGGGAGTATAGACGTATTTACAAAGAAATAAGAAAAACTATTAGAGAAACCAAAAACAAATGGTTGGAAGATCAATGCAGAGAAATAGAAACATTGCTACACGGTAGCAATGATCATGGCTACCCGGTAATAGACATTGAACAAACAAAGAATATATGGAAGAGATACATTGAGAAAACATTCGATGACGACAGGGATAACAACCAGATAATTATGGAATACGACACAGGACCAGCAATCACTCAAGACGAAGTCAAAGCCACAATTAAAGCAACCAAAGCAGGTAAAGCACCAGGGGCCCGACAACTTTCATTCAGAATTCTTAAAAATCATGGGAGACGAAGGAGTAAAAGGGCTTACAACAACATTCAATAATATCTAACCAGCTCTATGGGAAAAATCCCATAGAGCTGGTTAAAATCTACATTTGTTGCTATAACTAAAAAACCTAATGCAAAAAATGCGAAGAGCATCGTATTATCAGACTAATGAGCCACATTATTAAGAATTTATCAGAAATGCGAGTCACAGATCTCACGAACGCAGTTTGGGTTCATGGATGCGTTATGTCAGAATGGACCATTATCTCTCCTGTTGCTGACAAAGAATGTAGAGCGTAGAACCAGTTTAATTAATTTTAAACTGTTTGTCCTTGTTTTAGTGTAGTGTTTTTTACAATTTTATGTTAAAATTCATGTTTATGACATTCTACGCTTGCTGAATAGCCCAAATTTGACGAAATGCCCCTGAAGATGCTGTAGTAAACGAAAGTACTTGGGCAAGATTTAATTGTTAAAATTGTACTCGATATTTGCCTTTCATTTTCAAAGTTCATAAAACAAAGAATTGAAAAAGCCAGGTCAGCGTTTGTCAGAATGAGCAAGATATTTAAGAGCGACGAATTACCCTTAAAAACGAAAATCCGTTTATTGAGATGTTACGTGTTTACAGTGCTGCTCTATGGGGTTGAATCATGGACACTAACCGAGGCATCCATAAGAAAACTAGAGGCGTTTGAGATGTGTTATTATAGACGGATCCTGAGGGTCTCCTGGGTGGACCGAATAACAAACATTGAGGTTTTACGTCGGATGAATAAAACATGTGAAATTGTATCCACAGTGAAACAGCGCAAGCTGGAATATCTTGGACATATAATGCAAACCGATAATAGATATAACCTGCTGCAACTTATATTACACGGAAAGGTCTACGGAAAGAGGGAACCAGGAAGAAGAAGAACATCTTGGCTCCAGTACTTACGAAAATGGTTTTCCTTGACCACTTCAGTACTATTTCGAGCTGCGGTCAATAAAGTTAGAATTGCCATGCTAGTAGCCAACATCCGTAACGGATGGGCATCACAATAAGAAGAAGAATCTTTTATTTCTTAGAAGACTATAATTTAGGACTATGTTGCTAAGTATATTTTTTTAGATTTTAGTTGTACTCTGTCTAAATGTATATGAACTGTATACATAAACAATAGAGAAACAATAAAATTTACAATAAAACAAATGGGAAATATTATTGACTGAGTTTTAAGATAATATTTTAAGTGATCTCTAAATATTTATAATAACCAAAAATGGATATAGAATAGTCATAACTTAGGTAAAAAGTAAGGAAGATACTTTTTTGAGTATATTATTTTTTAAGAAATCCAGAATCACTTTGCGTGTAATAGATTTTTTTTCTCACGAGGATATTTTTAAAGGAGAATATTAACGAGCGACAAGTCTGAATCTCAATGTTTTTGTTCGCAAAGTATATCAGCAGCATCCGGGCGACCATTTTCCCTTTTCCATATTAATCTAAGGACTGCCGTCCCTCTTTGCCTCCCGTTCCCTCACATATCTACGAATATACGTTCGTCGGGCAGCCGAGGCGAGAGGTGATACACATACTCCTTCTCCCACATAATTTATTCCGAACCGTTGGGTGACGGTGAGTTTTAATAATATTTAGTTCCGATCCGAAGGACCCCCCGGAAAAGAGGGTGTAGAGGGGAAAACGGCGATCTTCGCATAAGCATCAGTCTTGGCCCTCATTAGATATGTCTTCGGCGCTTCCCTGACGGTGGCGCAGTAACCATCTTGTGCCTAAAGGACCCTAAGTGTAGATGAGCAGTGGGGGCAGAATGACGTCACACGTCGGCGCGTGGTGTCCGAGCCCGCCCCCAGCACCCGCCGCTTTTTAATCAGCGATTCGACATCACAGCGACACTTTGCCTTATTGATCTTATCTGTTATACACGTTTCGTTGGACTGTTTGACTTTCCAATTGTTTTTGGCGCACCTTTTTTCCGCGATTTTAATTTTGATATATATGCTAATCAACAGAATATCTAATTATTTCTTTATAATACTACAAATAATTAACAACATTACTTATTTCTGAATATTATTTACTACTTACGTGATTTTATTAAATTTTTTTCCCTTTAATCTTGAATAATTGAAGATGCCAAATTGTTGATTTAGGTAGGGGAAAATAGGAGTTTCGAAATATTAAAACAAATATATTTATAGAACATGCAATCATGGTACAAATGGTGGTGTTAATCATAGGTAGACACCAAATATACTCCGACAGCTTTAAGGAAAAGTAATAACTCTATGTAGTTAATTACAGATGATGTGCCTCTGAGTTACTAACTCAATAATAATGATATTTTTGTATTGCTGACTTTGTTTTTCAGTATTGGTAAACAGAGCCTGCTATATCCTATTGATGTATCTTTTCATTGTACTCTGTGCTAATTGTACCAGGCATGGTAGCATATTTGTGATCTGTCGAAGTCTGTTTATTTGATGTATGCTTCTGTAAATACCAGACATAGCAGTGTCCTTCATTGTCTCATAAATTAAAGACTGAATTGAAAAATTGTAGAAGGCGAGTTTTCTTTTATAGTATGATGCAGAAATTTCTGACATTGGAGTGAATAAGATCTTTTGGAAATCAAAACATGCCGCAACTACTGAGTTACTACATTAAGCAAGCGACTTTATTTGCGTTTTGAATTCAGGACCCTTAAGCTAGCGGGGACACATGAGCGGAATCCAATTTAACCTCTGTAATATTTGTTCACCCATTTTTCAGTAATTTATTACCACCCTAATAATTTTTCATCACCAAACCAACCTTAAGGGGAGCGATTCTGCTGGCTTAAGATTCAAGCTATAAAGATGCTGTTAGTTAAGTGTTATAGCAGTTAGTTAAGTGTTAAGTTTTTTCTAAACTTTGACCACCCTGTTAATTTTACATCCCTAACCCAATCTTATTCGGAAACGTTCCTGCTAGTTTAATATTCAAACAAGCGAAATTTGACCACCCTGATAAGTTTTTATCGAATTTTTGACCCCTAAGCCTCAGTTAGTGGGAAACATTCAACAAGCTACACATTGAGGCTAGCTGAATAAAAAATCTTTTTGGAAACACAAGAATGCTCTGCTAGATTTTTACTACATTTTTACGAGCCTATTCATGCTTTTCTCAACTACCCTAATTGAAAAACATTTTCAAATGTTATTCTATGCTAACTAATATTTATGTTTTTAATGTTTAAATATTGAAAATATGAAAATACTTTATTCCAAAACCTATAAACTTTAGCTGTTTTAAAAAATTGACTCCAGTTTCGAATCCTACTACATGGCTAAGCGAAATCGAATCGTTAGTCCCTTTTTGTAAATATAAAATACCTGAAATCAAGTTGAGTTTTGGTAGATACAATGGAATTTTTATATTTCAAAAAATAAATTACCAGGTTACCAGGTAACCAGGTAATTTTATTACCTCTATTACATTATTTAACTAATGGTAAAGGAGAGTCGGAACGTGCTCACCTATTGTTAGAAGATTAAAAAAGATTTGTATACATTAAGTACATTTTTATCAAGTACATGAAAATTTGAAACATAATTTAGTTATTTAATATTTTAATATTATTAAAATAAGAGTATTAACGATTGGTCAAAACATACTTTTAAAATTAGGTGTCCAGCATAAAGAAATTATATTGGAAAACGTTTTAGGATATAAATATTTTAAGTAGGTATATTCAAATGAGACGAAAATTACCGATTGGTCAGAAGAACTGGTAAGATTATTTGCGTCGTAAAATAAATTTATATTAGCAGCAGTTTAAAAACAATCTGGTTTCTCGTGACAATCCACACACTCATAAATTGGGTTTTTGCTTATTTTTAGGATAGGACATACTCTGAATCTTTTCGTTTTAGTTTCGCTTTTGTCCGATTTATTAGCAATTATTTATAGGTAAATGTTCGCATGCAATATTCCGTCTTTCTTTGCTTTTTTATAAATTAATTTACGAATTAATTCTAACCTTGATACCGTCTTTTATGCTTTTGTTGTTTAATATATTGTTTAAAGTCTAACTTTTCACAGTACCATCGATTCATCTAGCGATAATTCTTTTACTGGATAATCCAGAGCAGTCAATTTATTATTGAAAAGTCTATGACTGTTCTTGTTCTATAAAACCGATCTACGCGAATAACATTAGGTCTTATTGGATTATGGATGAAGTGTAAGCACCTTAAAATTAAAAGAAAAAGATCTCTACCGATGTTCTATAAAAAATATTTTAAGTTGAATATTGTATCTGTTTTCCAATAACCCTCCAATCTTGAAATCCGTATGTGTCAGTGTGAAAGATAATTCTCAAAAATACTAGAAACTCAAATAAGGAAAGTAATTTACATTTTTAAATGCTAGAATTTTCACAAACACCAACTTCGCCAACTTTTTTATATGCTAAACATTGCAATATTGTTGTTTTGCAAATTGCCTATTTTTTAACAAAATTTTACAATTTACCATACTAGAATTGTAATAAATTCGTAAAAGCCTAGCAGAACACTGTGGTATATCCATCGAGCAAAAAGACAAAAGAGGACATGTAAAGGTAGTGGGTGCAAAAATATTGTTAGACAGGAAGTTCCATCTTAAGAGGCCAAATTAAACAAGGAAAGAGAGTCGTTCCTTGTTTAAAAAATCAAATTTAGTTGGGTTATGTTATTTTTTGTCCCAACTGTCACATGAAATCTTATTTATATTGAAGTTTTTTAACAATTGTTTCACATTTTGGACTGTTATCGTTGATATTTAATTAAAACTTTCTCGTCTAAGACACATTCTGAAAACTATTTTATAGCTACTCTTAATAAGTGTCGGAAAATTTAAATTTGGCGCATTCGAATTTCCGGATATGTCCGCCATCAGAGGCCACTTTTTTGGTCTCCTTGTCATAACGATTAGATTCCCTCGTTTGTCTTTTTGCTCGATGGGTATATCATAAATATTTTTTTTTTTAATTCTGCTAGCTTGAACCGTAAGCCAGCAGAATCGCTCCCCTTAAGGGTGGTTTGATGGTGAAAAAATATTAGGGTAGTAAAAAAATTAGTGAAAAATGGGTGAAAACATATGCCATCAACAAAAAGTTTTTTTTTTAATTCTACTAGCGTGAACCTTAAGCCAGCAGAATCGCTCTCCTTAAGGTTGGTTTGGTGGTGAAAAATTATTAGGGTGGTAATAAATTAGTGAAAAATAAATGAAAAAATATGCCAACAACAGAAAGTTTTTTTTGAATTCTGCTAGCTTGAACCTTAAGCTAACAGAATCGCTCCCCTTAAGGTTGGTTTGATGGTGAAACATTATTAGGGTGGTAATAAATTAGTGAAAAATGGGTAAAAAAATATTAAGTAGTTTAAATTGGATTCCGCTTATGTGTCCCCGCTAACTTAAGGGTCCTTTTGAATTCGCGCACCACAGTTTAAGAAGCGATATGATGAGTATAATTAAGCTGTATACTTCCCCTTTGTTCAAATCTATGTCAAATTCATTGTAGAATACTTCTCGATATTGTCTCTCGGTGGCTTGGATCTCTGGTGCATATTCGTTATCATGTAACCACTCTTTATAAAGTTGATATCATTTGGGAAACGTTAAAGATTCGTCAAAATGTTGTTTACGGTACAAGCCCTCACGTATTGTGACTCTACAACTGGTATCTGAGCAATATGTGTCCTCACATTTTGTTTAATAACCTCAGATACTTTGTTTGGGGGGCTTTCATGACGGCCTCGTTGATCGGCCAGTGAAACAAATCAGTTACTTCCATATAAATCTTTTTATAAAAAGTGTTAATCTACTTATCTGTACGGTCTAGAGTATCGAAAAACATTTTTTTATGCCTAACTTTTTTCAGCGTTTACCATAAATGAATATTTATATGACCAACGGCGCCTTGAAGTTGCAAGTGTTGCAAGTACTGCTTGTTTTAGGTAGTCTTCCAACACAGTTATTTATAAAGTGTATTTAATAATCATGATTCAGAAGTGGCCAAAATTGTAAAAAAATCTGGGTTCTGACTTCTAAAGATAACTTTTGAATACATTTTTTGGAACAGTTCTGTGTACATTTATACCCTTGTTACATTTGCCTTTCTCGAATTTGTTGACCTTGTTGATTCGTAAAAGCCAATCATAAATTTGTTTTCCGTTTATTCAAGCTGCATGTCCAATTGTTGGTATTTTGTGTCCTCTTACCATCAGAAGTACATTTTCCAAGCATATTTCATTTATTTTTCTTATGCAAATTTTACATCTATTTATTGTAGATTCCTTCCGTTTGGTCCATCGAAATAGCTACTACCTACAACAAAATTATTTTTTCTATATCTACCTGAAGATCACAGAATAATATTAGAAACAGAAATTAACAATTCGCAACAAAAGAAAATTATGGTCGTCTATTAACAAGAAAAAAGTGAATAGCAATGGATATTCTAACAACTGACACTTTACCTTCAGAAGTAGAAGGTACATATTCGAACACATTAGCAGGAAAAGGCTTTCTATGACCACTAGAGTCTACATCACTACCATTCGGGTCTAGAAATTTGCTAAAACCATGCCGTAACTTTCTTTTAAATTCGGTCGTTGAATAAGTATTTCATCGGATGATACATATGATGTATTATCACATAAAGGGTTTTTTTACATTAAAATCTTTTTTAACATTGTCTAAGTTTTACATCTCACCAGACAATAAATGTTGCTCCATATTTATACAAAATGTACAGATTTTGGAAAAAGAACAAAATTACAACAAATGATGTATGATTCACAGAAAAAAGATTCAAATTTCATTAATAATAGGAATGACATCACAGATATTTCCAACATGTATCATAATTTAATAAATTAAATTGTTTTTTAAATGCACTATAGCAGATATTTAAGATACGACCCTGAACCACTCCTATTTTAAGATACCTGCCAGATGTCATCTATCAATACCAGATACCAATTTTTAATCCATGTTAAACTTTTTAAAAAAGTGTAAACATGAAATTTAATTGTAAAACGTAATGTTTAAAGTTTAATAAAGTATTTACTGATAATGAAAAATTTACCGAAACGTTTGAGCAAAATTTAGTTTAAATAGTTTTATTTATATCACACCGAAAACCCAGGAAATAAACAAGTTTTTATATATATATATATATATATATATATATATATATATATATATATATATATATACATTGAAATGATTTCAATATGTTAAAAAGGATACAACTTAAAGGGATTTTTATATGAGTTTGTTGTTCATGAATTTCATGAAGCCATCACAATGTGGGGTCGACTCTGAAATAAAAGAGAGAAAAAGATTAGTAAATTGTTAAATAAATTAATTTTGACTTACCTGGCATAGTGTTAATAATTTCTGAATAGTATAGTTGCCTAGTGTATAGGTGAATCGTCTAAACCTTAAAAAGAACAAAAAAGAAGAATTTTAAAACAATATTTAAACATAGAAATTTTAATAAACGTCAGAAAATAAACTGCTTGACAGTTTATTTGACAGTCTGTGGGAGCTAAATTAATAGGGGTTATGTTAAATAATAAATTACAATGATGTGGAGATGAAAAGAATAAATTAGTATTGTAATAGAATAAGTTTTATATCTAAACAATTTTTTTTATAAATTCCCAAATTAGATGTGATTAAAGTGATTATGAGAAAGTAATGTGGCTTGACAAATATGTCAAACAGGACAGTTTTATGGTTTAAAATATTTAAATAGAAGACAGAAAAAAAGAACGTTGGTTGCTGTTAGCAACGGATAATAATTGGTTTTTTGGAGAAGACGCCGACGATAATTTTTGGACGGAGAGCCCTGAAACTGTGGAATAGGTCGGGAGTGTTTTTTTAACTCGTCTAATTAGAATTTAGTTTTTCCACAGTTTCCACAGCAGAGATATCCAGAATTTGTTCCAGAGAGTAAGAGAAACAATTTCACTTATAAATTATATTGGAGTATAGAAATGTCATTTCAATTGAGAACATTAAAATTCATGAATTAACATAATTGCGATAGGCCTTAAAAATTGAAAATATTAATGATCATTAAATTAAAAATAGAATAGTACGTACCTTAACTTCCGAAGAGAGGATTGATATTCCAGTTTCACCGATTATTTTGCGAGTAGTTAGTTTTCTTTAAAGAAATCAGAACTGTTTTAAAGTGAGGTTGGATAATAATTTTGGGGATCATTTGAAAATTTGATTATATTTGAATAGTCAGCGGAGTAAAGTGTTCAGTTTCTTTTTCTTTATAGTTCATTTAAACACTTTATAAAGTTGCAATATTTATTTAGTTTTTAGGTACTTGTAGAGAGTCTCCACATTTTGTAATACATTTTTATTGTCACGTCACTAAACCACGTTAAGATTTAAACGATTCCTATTTTTGTAAATTTTTAAAGGCAACCCAAGTTGCAGCCGAATTTTATTGTTTATATTAAATTTGTTCAATATTAATAAATAACGTGCTTCATTTGGGTTAATTTATCAAAAGTCTAAAGTAAATTTTGGTTTAATTTCTTTTTGAACTCTACCAGGAGACTACAGAGTCGACGTCACACAGTGACAGATTGCTTAGAACATATAATTGAGCTAGCTGAGGTATATAATAAATTAAACAACATAAAAATTACATTTATTATAAAAAAAAAATAAAATTAAAAAAATACAAACTTTTCAATATATATGGTATAGTAAAAAAACATGATATTGTAAAGAATATATTTTGCCTACCAAATGGGGTATTATTACAAGGGGTAGAAAATTGAGGACAAAAATTATGGGGGTTATAGATATAGACAAAATTATAGGGCAAGCAAAATAAATCGAAACGTAAGCGAACGGCACTCAGGATTTGTTAGGAGAGCTGGGGTCGTGGATAAGTAAATGACAAGGGGGTTGGATTAGGGCAAATACAGAAAAATGAAACAAAGGGTCATGAATCTCTTGGGACAAACAAACAAAGAGAAACACCTCTAGCAATTTAAAAAGGACTCCGCTTCGAGGTGCCAAATTATGACGATTACAACAACTAGTTGTAACTAGGGATATACTTATTAAAAATGCAAAGCATATCTGTTTCAAATATAACTCAAAAAAGGATTAGTTAAAAAAATAAACAAAATGTTAAGAAAAAAATTTACCATTTATTGTGTCTTACCACAAACAGTTACAAAACATAGACAGTATAAGAATACTCAAAAAAAGGCAATACAAAAATACTACGTGGATAGTTACAGATTTATACCAAAATAATAAAAAAACTTACAAATGTTACTGCAATGAAGGTTAACCTTCTTTAAAAACAAAACAAATGAATATCAAAAATAATACAACGAGCTGTCATAAGTTAACATTAAATTTAAAACAACAATTAAAATGGCAGCTAAAGTTAAACCCTAAAATTTACAATTTTAAATATTACAAATTTTTGAATTATTTTTATGAAAGCATTTATTACTTTAAAATGTCTGTCTTTACTTTAAAATTTGAAACAAAAAACAGTTAACTGAATTTCACAAAAACGCTTTGAATTTTCTGGAACTATTACTGGAACTATTACGGGAACAAAAAACTACACCTAACACTTGCGATAGGACTAACTATTTGAGGTTGAAATCGGCACTGAACACAAAACTTTGGACTCTGCCTCTTAAAAAAACACAGAAACAGGTATAATTAGAGTGCATGCACATCAAATAGTTACTATTAACTGCCACTAAACTTCACTATTCTCCATAACAAGGGCTAAACATAGGAAATATTTCAAATTTGATGAAAATTTGGACTAAAGCTAAAATTGACTGCATCTAACGGGAATGACTAATTCTTACCGGCAAAAAACTAGGCATAAACAAAACGGGAATTCAAACGCATATTATTAATTGGAAAATGGCGGAAAATAAATTAAATCAGGCGGTTTGAGCAAAGAAATATCAAGGAACATACGCAGCTGCGAAATATAAACAACTCTAAAATGGTTTATTTTCGACTTCGGTGACGCTAAGATGCATTGAAAACATTAGAGTTTTAATTTTTACGGAAAGAACAGATAAATATGGAAAATATTCTTTGTTATTTTAATTCATATATGAGAGGATTTCAATTTATTACATATACGAGGGGATTTCAATATATAGGAAAATGCAAATACTACAATGTCAGTTCAGAAGTGCACCAGATCATACATTATATTTACTTAGATTACATGCAAAAAGTTAAATTTTAAAAATTTAATGACAGACTGTAGATGACAATTGATTGCATCCACCTTCACATGGCAAAGACGGGCAAAGTTACTAGTATTTATATAGATATTTAATTTTTTGTTCATGTTTAGTTATTTATTTAATAAATGTATTTACCGAATTTTGACAACAAAAAGAAATATACTTATACGATCATAAATTAACACTAAAACTACACATAGTTTCCCTTTATTGAGTAAATTCTTGACGAATGTCATAATTTTTCATTAATGATTATTTTCATCTCTGAGAGTAACTAAGAGATAAGGGTAAACTAAGAGACTGTTTTCTTGATCTGGTATTAACTTATTGTTATGACTTGTGACTGTCTGAGTATTAACTGTATTTAAAATTTATAAATATATAAATGTTTTTGAATTTCCTATACTATCATTTCGTTTATAATATAACAAGTAAAATAATTGTTTTCTGGTATACTATATTAAAGACATTCACATTTTTATTTAGCTTTAAAGAGCCCGGCAAGTTCAACTCTTATTGAAACAAGTTACCCAGCGCTGTTCCTTTCCTTTTCTTCCCTTTGTCTCGCCCGCCTCTGTTTAATGGTCGAAAAGGAAAATGGTCAAGAGAATTAGAGCTTTCGAGCTTTTTAACTGCGGACGTTTAAAGCAAGAAGGGTAGAGGGGATTAATTTAGATTGATCAGTTCTGGACACAAGGAATTGATTAGGCAATCTGTTCTAGCATGTCCAGTCAAGTGGGCCCGGACAGTGTCAATGTTGCCAAATTTAAAAGTTAGTCAACCGTAAAATTGCTCGGACACGGAATGTCACTTATGAGTATTGAACATTTATGGATAAGAAAATAATTAGGTTTTTGGTTATTAGATGGTTCTTCTTCTAGACACTATATTGTTAATTGTTTTTCTTTGAAAATTATTATTCATGTATTTAAGAAAATAAAAATTCGAAAAACTCCCAAAATATGGCGGAACAGATCTGACAAATCAATTATTAAAAATAATTAAGCGTAAAGTAATTAATTAAGAGATTAAACTTCCTAATACCTCTCTTCAAATTGGAAGATAAAGCGGATCCGGACATTTACATAGGAATTAACATTAAACTCAACATTAAAATTAACAACACAAGTGATAAAAATAAACTTATTGACATTATAAAACTAGCAGAAGAATAACAAGGTTTTAGGTTCAGAAGATCATACGCAGACGCCATATTTATAACCAAAAAAGTCTAAGAAAGTTCACTTCTTATTAGGGGTTCTTTTTAGGGGTTATGAGTGTCAGTAGCATCCTTTTTTCGTTTTTTTAAGTGCCTTTTTTATGCCACTATTTGATTGTCTAATATCTTCTATTTGATTTTGTGTAAGTCTTGTGTATGTCTGGTTAGTGCTTCTTCATACAGGTTGTTTTTATGAGGCCATCCATTTAGTTTTTCGTGGTTTTAAGATTTTCTTAATTCTTTTCAATTTGGCATTTAATCGTACGTTTGCTCTCATTAATTTGTAATCGCTTTCTACCGCAAATTTTTCAATTTCTTCGATTCTTTGTTTATTTTTTTTTTCTGTTCGTTATAATTAAATCTGTCTTAATTTTGATACTGCTATCTGAGTTTATTTATGTTCGTTTACGTTAGGACTTTTGATCGACAAAATAGTTAATCATTGATACATTTGCCTGGTGTAAGACGTTGGGTAGTCTTTGCCCTCGCTCATTTCCTTCGCTTTATCCATGATTGTCCCATTGCTACATTTGCATGATATTGTTTAAAGTTTCTGTTCGCATTAAAGTCGCCTATAATTATTGTGCAATATGTAAGTGTAGCATATTTTGCCCTTTTTAGGTCCTCCTAAAAATCTTTAATTTCTTCATCCATGGGTAGTTGTTGGAGCATATGTCTAGATTACCTTAAGGTTATCAGACTTTGCTGTTAATTTTAACTATATATTTTGTGTGTCTTCTATTTATAATAAATCCACCTCTACCATTTGATTTGCCTTTTTTTGAACCTATTCTCTATCCTTTCATTTTTGGATATAGGTCTCCACCAGTTCTCTCCATCTTTCCCTATCTTGAGCTGTTCTCTGCCATGTGGGACCTTCTTATTTCCTGATGTCATCTTTCCACCTTATCTTTGGTCTGCCTCTTGATCTCTTTGCATTGTATGGACGCCACTTTCCGATTGCATTGTTCCATCGTCCGTCTTGGAGACGTTCATTGTGTCCAGCCCATTTCCATTTCAGTTTTGCTGCTTGTTCTATCGCGTCTACTGTCTTTGTTCTGGTTCTGATTCACTGGTTTCGTTTTCTATCTTTAAGTGATATACCCAACATTTGTCTCTCCATCGCTCTTTGTGACTTCCTTATCCTATCCAAATTGGCCTGTGTAAATGTCCATGTCTGTGCTTCGTAGGTGAGCACCGGTATTATACAGGAGTTATATACCTTGCTTCGTAAGCATAGACAATATAAATTTGCTTACTTCTCCTCTTAAATAAAATAGGTGTCCTCATTCAAGAGTAATTTGGGCTTTTTGGCTTGGTCTTATTTCGCTAAGGTTGATTACGTTCCACTTCATCCTTTTTAGTTCTTCCACTATTTCCATCAGCTTCTCATGTAAATAAAAGTTCTTTCATTATGTAAATAAACATGCATTTATCGCTCTTTGTGATGGTCTGATCTTTTCCGATGATCCTTAGTACTCTCTGCTCTAAACCCATTTTAACCTTGGTTACAGGTGTTAGAGCTGCTGGAGACTGACAATCGTTCAGTAATTTCCGACTTTTACGGCAAGTAACTTTTGGTAATTTCAGCGAATAAAACGCCAAGCTTGGCTAATGCGTGTTATAGAAATAATTTTGGATGTGGAGGGAGGAAAGGATAAACATGGGAATGCATTGAATTTGGTTATTCTTTCTCCAAGGCTGGGTGGCAGGGGAAATCCATAAACTTGAGTAGACATGCATCTTCTGTCGAGCATTGAGAAGTATCTATCCGCTACCCTTTCTGCTCACTTTTACCCAAGATAGTCACTATTTTCTCACTTACCAACTGCCAGTGTTTTAAAAATAAGTACATACTAAAAATAATAAGTTAGATTATGTATTATGCATTGTTGTGTGAAACTTACTAAAAGTCCAACAGAAAGAATTGCTATTGCATAGCCTACCCTAATTACCCAATTTTAAACCGCAATTATAATTAAGAATATTAAATATTTTATATTTCGATTTCCAACTTAAAAATCAATAGAATAATTATTATTTTATTTTGTTACTTGGAAATAAAAATTCTTTTACTAGTTTAATATATTATCTGCTTCAATCAGTTTTAGTTATAGCATAGTTTATTTAATTAGTTGAAATCTACAATAATTTAGGAACTTAGTTTAAAAAAAATATTAATATATTATGATTGGTCTTAATAAAAATTGGGAATTTTTTTATTTCTTCTTGTTTCTCCAACATAAGTTTGAATTAAGGAAGATGCACTTAAAATTGGCACTATATTCAGCTGAGATTAATCACTACTTTGATATTCTAGAAAAAGAAAAATTATTCCATGATGGCTTTACTATTTTATTACTCCAAAGTAAATGTTTTAAGTTTCCTTGGTCAAAGTTAATCTCTTCTTCTTCCTTCTTGTAGGTAGGCTTTAAAGCTTGTTTCTTCTTCAATATTAGCCTACTTAATTGTTTATATTATTGCACCATCTTTTTCTTGGTCTGACAATACTACTTCGTCCATTTGGTGACTTTCTAAATATGCTATTTATATTATCCTATCCTCTGCCATTCTACTAATGCATTCGTTCCACTCCTGTCTCCGTTTTGTCACCCATCCATTTATGTCTTCTATATTACATGCTCTTTTTATGGTTTCGCTTCTCTCCCTATTCAACATACTTTCCCTTGATATTCGTCTGAGAATTTTCATCTTTGTTGTTTCTAGTAGTCTTTTTTGTGTCTTATTTTAGGTGTTTGTTCTTCTAGATCGTGTCATTAGGAGATCTTCAATATCTCCGTAACTGGTTATATCTATTTCTTTTTCTTCTTCTTACGGTGCTTTATCCTTAAGGACGTTGGCCATTACATTTGCCCATTTAATCTTATTTGTAGCAACCCTGAATAGTTCTATGGAGGTCATGTTCGTCCATTGCCGTAGGTTTTTAAGCCAAGAGTTGCGTCTTCTTCCTGGTCCTCTTTTGCTATTGACTTTGCCTTCGATTATAAGTTGGAGCAGTTCATACTTTTGATTTCTTATGATGTGACCAAAATATTGTGTTTGCCGTTCTTTTATTATAAGCATAAGCTCTTTTCCCTTATTCATCCTCCGCAAAACTTCCGCATATGTCGTATGGCTCATGTAGGATATTCTAAGCATTTTACGGTAACACCAGAGTTCGAATGCTTGGATTCTTTTTTGTGTTGCTTCTGTCATTGTCCAGGCTTCAACACCATAGAGCAAGGTGGAGAAAAAATAGCACTTAAGTATTCTAGT
Source organism: Diabrotica balteata (assembly GCA_918026665.1). Lineage (NCBI taxonomy): Eukaryota > Metazoa > Arthropoda > Insecta > Coleoptera > Chrysomelidae > Diabrotica > Diabrotica balteata. The sequence goes on from OU898282.1 coordinate 51,581,680, forward strand.
TCTCAATGAGATGCCCAGCTCGCGGTTGCATAGAACTTTTTGCATTTTGTAAAACATATCTATTCCTAGACATCTAAATATTGCTTCCTACTTTATTATTCCCATTAATTTCCATTATACATCGTAGTGGGTATTAAGATGTTGTCATACATTTGTTTTTGTCTGCTGATATTATCATATTGTATTTATTGGCTGTTGTTAGTTAATTTAATACGATAAATTTGACACATATTCTTAATGACATCTTCTTTAAGTACCATCTCCATGAAGGAGGTTGGCATTCACAAAGAATAAAGACAGTCTAAATTTAGAGCAACTGCTCTAAAGAACAAAAGACATAAGATGCTCGACTTCTTTTCACACTTATTCTGCCTTCTATTTTGGCTTAGATTATTAGCCGTAATATGCCATATTTTTCTCCACGCTTACGTTGACAATGACCTGTGGTGACAACGAAACATATGTGGGTTAATAATCCCATGTAGATGCAATTTCCGCTATGATTTTAATTTTAACTGTAAGGGGTCCTGCCCGTAACCAAGAAATCAATCTACATTATGTGCTATACTTGCTCCAAATTTTTCCTCTTTAATCATTATAATAATTTTTTTAGCTGTCAATGCCAAATGTTTTAGTTTTTTATCCTTTTTAAGCTTCTAAGTTTTTTTATACTAATTATAAGTCATGTGATTATAAGATCCTTCATTTTTATTCCAGTTGTTTTATTCTTAAGAACTTTGTTAATTTTTTTCTGAACAGACATTAAACAATACTAGTTGCATCACCCAAACTTGTCCCTTTTTTAATACACTAGCTTCTTGTTCATATTAAAGATTGCTTTATTAGAATATCTCCGGTGTAAATTATTTTATTTCTGAATAATATTATTAATAAGTTTTGTTTTACACAGAACATAATAGTTCCTAATTAATAGACAATAGTTATATTGAGATTTAAAGAAACAACGCAACGTTATTATTAAAATTTTTTTTTTAAATATTTTTCAACCTACTTTTTCTTCTTCTAGTGCCATCTCCACTAATGAAGGTTGGCTATACCCATTGCAAATTCGTGTCTATCTTCTGCTTTTCTTAAGAGCGTCTGTGTGTTTAACCCAGTCAAGTCGTAAATGTTTTTCAGCCAGGACATTTGTCGTCTACCAGGACCCGTTTTCCCCTTTGATGTTACCCTTCATGATCAACTGCAATAACTCGTATTTATTATTTCTAAGTATGTATCCCAAATATGCTGTCTTTCGCTTTTTAATGGTGGTCAAAAGTTCTCTGTCTCTTCCGTGCAACACCATTTCGTTCGTAATATGATCGGTCCATGGTATCTTTAAAACTCTTGTTAAAAGATATATCTCAAAAGCGTATAGTTTTCTCATTAAATTAACATTAACAGTTCAGGCTTCGACACCATAAATAAGAATAGAGTGGATATAACATTTTTCCATCCGATATCGAACTTGCAGATTGAGTCTTTGGTTACTCAGAAATTTCCTAATCTTCAAAAAGGCTGCTCTTAATTACTCTATCTTTGAGCGACTTTCTGATTTCCGATTTAGATCTTCAGTAATCTAGACTCCTAAGTATTTCATTTTGTCCACTTGATCAATATCTTCGTTTTTTATCTGGATCCTGGTAATAACTTTACCCCTCCTACTGATAACCATGGTTTGTGTTTTCTTTATGTTTATTGTTAAAACAAACTGCTTACAGTATCACAAATTGTGTTTTTTAACGTCTGCAGGTATGTCTCACTTTCAGCGATAATGACAGTATCATCAGCATAACAGATGTTATTTATATTTTCACCAGTTAGCTTGATCCTTTCTGTACAGTTATTAAGTGCTTGCGGTAACAACTCTTTAGACTATATATTAAATATTAACGGTGAAAGTAAACAGCCCTGTCTCACTTCTCTACTTATCTGTTGCGCATCCCTGCTATTTCCATCCAATGTAACCACATCCTGTTGGTTCTAATAGAGATTTCTCACTATGTTATCTAATGTCATTTTTGTCGAGTCCTTTCCTCTTTAGACATTTCGCGAGAATGTTATGTTTAACTTTGTCGAAAGCTTTCTTATAGTCTATAAGCGAAATGAAAAGATCTTTTTGTTGGTCTCGACATTTTTGGGCAAGAGTTGTGAAAATATGCAGAGCTTCCACTGTTCCGAAGCCGTTACGAAAGAAAAAGTCTATTACTCATATCGGCTTCGCACTTTCTGAATACTCTTGCACATATAATCTTTAAAAATGTTTTTAATATGTGTGACATTAAGCTGATTAATCAATAGTCATTACAGTGTTTGGGGTTCTTGGTTTTTAGTAGCGGAACAAAGGTCCATAGCCGCCATTCTGTAGGTATTTCACCAGAATTGTATATGTCGTTAAAGAGTATGGTTATATCACACTTAAATTGTCTTCGTCTATAAGTTTAATCAGCTCAATATAAACTTCATTTGGCCCAGGGGCTCTGCCTGATTTTGAGTTGTTTATAGCATGTTGGACTTCAGATTTTAATGATATTGGAGCTTCCTCGTTATCAATTTATAACGTATTATCGTATTATCGTAAATTATAATGATCATGCTTTTTCAAATTACAAAAAGCTGAAATACCGTAACAGAAACTACCTGAAAACAGAATGATTTAAAAATTCACGGACAGAAGTATACGGTAAAAAATGCTTTTCATTACATTAATTTTCATTAAACATAAAAAATAGTAATTGTTTCACAAGTTAACCAAATGACATAAATATCATCAATTTTACCATAGATAACTTCACTACTCATCTTTTAGGAAACAAAAAATTACAGATCTAATTTCAATCTAGTTGACATAGAAATAGCGTTTGTGGGCACTAAAAATTAATACTATTAGGAACTAATTTTGTGGACTTAAATCAAAACGATTTTTAACTGTTAGTTTTGCTAAATTTTCTTGAATAGTTTGATATATGTAAGAAAATTGTATTGTTGTACACGTATGATGACGTGCTTCCTTACTAAATATACCTATTAATATTTTAAGTATCCTTAGTCCGGTCCAAATACTTGCTCCACGTGGCTGCATTGATTATTGGAAAAACTGGAGATTAATTACGGTAAAACATTTTCCTGAAGTGGAGGCTGTTTTTCCTGCTTTTCCGTTATTCTCTGGGAAATGGGAATTTTAGAGGTTCGTTATACCGATTGATTAGAAATTACCTTCGATGTTTTTTGGTCAATAGGTTTTGTATTCACCCTTAGATACAAGTTGAGAAGCAGAAATATTTAAAACATCATAAATAAAAAATGTAAAATTGACATAATTTGAGTCATGGAAGGTGTAATATTCTTAATTTTAGTCATTAAATCAGTTTACCATTTGTACCGATTAAGTTTTTCTGTATATCTTAAAATATATTTTTATATGATTACTTATAGTTGTGTTTTGACATTTAATAATGAACATTGGGTCATGCTCCTGTAGACAGGTCTTGCACCTGCTACACTTGTGGTCATGATATTTTACATACTCTTTTATATTAATTTGGCCGCCCATCAAAGTAACTAGAACGGTCGCGAGTATCTCCGACATACGATTTTTTATTTTTGATGTCATATTTGAAAATAATATAAATACAGTATGTTAATTTTAAAATTTACAATGGGCTATATCTCAAGCTAAGTGAAACAATTTGGTTTCAGAAACAACCTTGGAACCAAAAAAGCACTCTTCAGTTTGCAGGTCATGGTTCAAAGATGTAGATATATCGAACAATCGGTATATATCTATTTTATGGACTTCGAAAAGGCTTTTTACCGAGTAAACCATGACAAATTTATAGGTGCCTTGCAACAGGTGGAAATTAATGGCCAAGACCTCCGTATTATCAAAAATTTGTATTGGCATCAATGCGCAAATATACGAATTGGACACAACACGACGAAAGTAGTGGAAATACGACGTAAAGTGGGGTAAGGATGTATTCTATCGCCTCTACTTTTTAATATCTACTCCAAACTAATTTTCAAAAAAACCTTAGTTAAAGATACAGGCATTAAAATTAACGGAACTAATGTCAACAATCTTAGATATGCAGACGATAATTACTGCCTCCAATGAAGAAGACCTGCAACGACTTATTAACAGAGTAACTGAAGCATTTGATAAATATGGGCTAAAACTGAATACTTCTAAGACAAAGACTTCTTGTCAGCAAAACAAGACAAGTTGTAACAAGAGTTACAACCAAAGTACATCAGAGCGTATGGAATAGAGTTAGAAGGAGTTCACAATATAATTATTTGGCCGCAAACGATAACGATAACTGGGATATAAATAAGAATACGTATTGAAAAAAAAAGCCAAAGCCACCTTCTATAAAAAAAAAAGCTAACTAATAAAGTTATTACGTTAAACCTTAAAATCAGCTTAATACGCTGCTACATATTGTCCATATTGCTGTATGGTATGGAGAGCTGGACCCTTACAGAGACATTAATAAAAAAATTGGTACACAATTGGCAAAAACATACCAAAAATGATAAAAATTCGAAAGTTACAATATTTCGGTCATGTAACGAGACATCCAGAGAGGTATAACCTACACCTCAAATTACAGGGTAAGATCACCGATAGGGAAGCCCAGGACGAAGAAGAACATCCTGGCTCCGAAATCTCCGAGATTGGACGAAGATATCTCCGAACGAAAGCTGATATACAAAAATGGTTAAAACCGTTTTAAGGATAGTAAGGGGGAACTAAAATGACACGAAAGAGAACTCACCCCCATCAACCCCCTAAGCCCCATTAACCACAACCAAAAATGTTTAAACTCCTACTTGTGATACATCATTAAAAAGGCTATAAAAAATGCTATCTAACGATATAAATAATAATTATACAGGATGAAGCAATAATTGTGAAACTTTTTCTTAAATGAAAAATTTAATGAGGTTTTTGTTAAACTACAAATTTGTTAAAAATATTAATTAAATAAATATTAAAAGTGGGTTCCCTTATTTTATAAACAATAATGCAGCCTATTCTGCACGAACTTTGGCAAATGTTGTTCTAATAATAGCGCGACAAGCTTGCGTAATTCTTTCTCTAAATTCCCCGAAGTGACGCAGGTTGAGTTTTATAAACAAAACTGACTTGAAGTAACCTCATAGAATTATTGTTTAAATATTATACAGGGTGTTAATATCAGCCGGCTTACTATGACCTTTGGATTTGTAATGCTATCTCCCGGACTATTATTTTTAATCATAAGTGCCTGTCAGATTTTTTTTCATTAAATAACAACTTAGTTCGCCGTTTTTGCAAAACAAGTTGAAAACATCTGTTTTTTGGGTTCTGTCAGATTCAATAATTTTTGGTTTATTTGAGAATTTAGAATGTCATTGGTTTTCGTCAATTGTACTATCGGTACTGTTATTCAGCTGTAGTTGTCACGATGGTTTACAGTATACCTGAACGCGTGGAGATCCTTTTCATATTTGCCTCCCAAAACCAGTGATATTTACGTTCAAATATTCCAAAATAAAAGTTAAAATATTTCAAAAAAAACATCCAGACAAAAATGTAAGACACATGTACGTCCGCGATTTAGATGAATAGTTTCGAGAAATGGGATTAGTGCAAAATTAAAAGAGATGCCCCAAGTTTACTGAATGAAGCATCGCAAATTGAGGTACTTAAAAATTTTGCAATAGAGAATATTACATCAACACGTCTAGTATCTGCAATGACAGGACTTTCACATGAGTCGGTTAGAGAGGAGTTGAACTTACATAAATTCCACCTGTACAAAGCACAAATTCTTTAAGAACTAGGCGATGATGCTCTAGACCGACGAATTGAGCTTTGTGAACTCATGACTGAAATAATTCGCGTTCTTCCTGAGAATGTTAAAAAATATTTGTTTCACTGATGAATGTACTTTTATGCTAAATGGTAATGTAAATAAACAGAACTGTCGGTACTGGAGTGATGCGAACCCGCATCGATTCAGAGAATTCGATTTGCATGCAGAGAATCGATTGATATGCTGGAAAACACCATCGAACCTTTAATGTGCATGTGCATGAATTAGAGAACAAGAAGGACGACCTAACCTAACCTAACCTAACCTAACCTAACCTATCTTTAGACGAAGATTTGCTGTACTTCCAACAAGATGGAGCACCTCCTCACTATGCAGTTCTAATTAGGTACTGGTTGGATACTGATTATCCGGACAAATGGATTGGAAGGAGAGGTTCTATTGAGTGCCCATTGAGGTCACCAGGCTTACCACCACTGGACCATTTCCTATGGGGTTACCTCAAGTCAGCTGTTTATAAAAATCATCCTACGTCACTTGGGGAATTGCGAGAAAGAATTACGCAAGCATGTCGCGCACTAGAACAACATTTCCCAAAGTTAGTGCAGAATTGGAAAATAGGCTATATTATTGTTTAATAAACAACGAAACCCACTTTTATTTACATAATTGTTATCTTTAACAAATTTGTAGTTCATCATTAAATTTTACATTTAAGCCAAAGTTTCACAATTATTGCTTCACCCTGTATAATTATTATTTATACCGTTGGATGATAGCATTCTTTATGGTCTTTTTAGTAATGTATTATAAGTAGGGGTTTGCAATTTCAACTTTTTTGGTTGCGGTGGGTGGGACCTAGGGGGTTGATGGGGCTGAGTTATCTTTCATATCCTTTTGGTTCCCCCTTACTATCCTGGAAACGGTTTCAAGCATTTTTTGATATCAGCTTTTGATCGTAAGATATACCTCATTGTAAGTTTTAAAATTAACACACTGTATAAGTATATTTATTTAAATCTTCGGACGAAACGGCTATTTTAAATTATTGGCGCAGAAATAAGGTATTAAGAAGTAAAAAATCTTAACATTTACGTTGTAATAAGATATTCAAGAAATAAAACCAATTAGATTAGTGAAAGTACATAGCCGGAAAAGAATGTTAAAATTGTCATACGGGAAACGACCTTAAATTTTGGTGTATTCTTCGGCATCACAAAAGATGAAGATTCACCAAGTTTTAGACCAAAATATTGAGACGTAACTCCAAAATTCCATAAAACGTCAAAAATCATTTTTTTTGTCCACAACTCGCTTAATTTTTATCAAATTTAAATTGTGTTTTTTAGTTAAAGGTTTTTTTGTGCCCTACAAAACTATTTGATTGAAAAATGAGAGTTGGCGGGAAATTCAAATTGATGTGAGCTTTTGAAAATGTTACATGTACATTGAATGCTCATACGCAGTATACCTATATTAATATTTGAGTACATACAGTATAAACGTATTACATTTCTCAACATCCGCAATGTACTTGATTTACTATATTATTCCTACAGATTAAAAATCCTAATAAAACATTCCAAATATAAATGTTATGAAATTACCTTCAGAAACATGCACTTAAATGTGTTCCTTTCCACTATATTCAATTAAACTTTTGACGCGATCTACTAATTTAATAAGATACATTTAATTGTATCATACAAAAAAAGAAAAATTGGGAAAAGAAACTATTGGTACAATGCAATTTTTTATTTTAATACATTAAATAATAAATACAAAATAATTACAACAAATAAATACGAAAAAAAATTTAAACAATATCAACTCTAAACATAAAAGATACCTGAAAACCTAAGATACCTAAAACCTGAAAGATAGTTCTGGTTATCGTATATCAATTCCCATTTATTTTTAGTTTGTCTTCGTTAGTTATTGCTTTAGATCTCGATTTAAAAGTTTATGGTAAGCATCTCATGCACTTGGATCTTGTAGCTAATACACTTTAAACAGTTCTTTTTGTCTGAGTGATAAGAAATTAATATTAATTTATATAATAAAGTTAATATGGAGAAAAGCAATAATGTTTAGATACGCCATACAAACGCCTCATAAATAATGTGATACACTTATTATATAAACAATTGAATACTAAGGGCTTTTAAAACTAGTAGGGAGAAGGTTTATAAATGACAGATGTATGTATGATTACAATGTGCTCTCTTTGGAATAAGGTTAGGTTAGATTAGGTTTAAAATGAGTGGACTCTTAATCACTCGAACTTTTTTTACATCTTTAAAGGGAAGAAGAACAATCTGCACATAGGCACCTGTTATACTCCCAGATATTATTGGGTTCCTAATACCCTAACGAAGTTGTGCCAGGACTTGATGCCCGAGGCAGTTAGACCTTTGACACTAAGTCCTATGAACACTCCGAGACGGTCAGCGTCCAACTAAAAACCTCTCCTTTGTCACCCCAGATATCAGGATGATTGGGCTGGTTAAGGCAAAAAGAGATCTATTGTTGCTCATTCCTAGGTTAAAGTGGTTCCTTCAGTCAAGGTTTTTTAACAAAGTCTAATATGACCTCACACCATATTCGGAAGATATTCTAGGCGACTACCAATGCGGCTTTCGTGCTGGAAGGTCAACTACAGATCAGATATCTACCATCCGACAAATATTAAAAAAAAAAACTGGGAATTCAATTGCGATGTCCACCAAATTTTCCTAGATTTCTATAAAGCACATGATTCCATAAAAGGAGCAAATTGTGGATAGCAATGTTAGAAATGGGAATACCAAGAAAATTAGTTGAATTTTCGCAAATGTGCGTGACACACTCATATGCGCAAATAATAATAGGAAGCAGAACATAGATGCCATTTGGTATAAGTTCAGGACTTAGGCAGGGGGACCCCTTGTCACCGTTGCTGTTCAATTTTGCTTTAGAATATGCAATAAGTCTAAGCTGACAGGAGGATTTGCTGATCAAGGATCAAAACTGTTGTTGGCCTTTGTTGATTATATAGATGCAGTCACGCATTCTGCAAGAGACGTGAGAGAGGTGTTTTCACAGCTTGAGGAGCAAATAGGTAGTCTGGGTCTCCAAATAAATGAAGAAAATACGTAATACATGGTAGTAACCAAAAATCCAAGGCAGAATATCAGTATTAATGATCACAATTTAGAAGTAGTAAAGGAGTTTAAATACCTGGGGGCGATAATCACAGCTGACAACCACAAAGAAAAAGAAGTCTCAGCAAGGATAGCTGCGGTCAATAGAGCAGTATCCTTACTTTTGTTATCATTAAGATCGAAGCTGCTAAAAAGAAAATCTAAATGAACACTGTACAAGTTGATTATTCACAAAATTATTACATATCGCACTGAAACACGGACTATCAACCAGCGGGAAATCAATAAGCTTCTAATATTTGAAAGAAAGGTTCTCAGAATAATATTTGGCCCCCAAAGAGATGAATTCACAGGAGATTGGAGAAGACGCCGCAATGCTGAATTGGTGACTCTGTATGGAACTGAAAACAGTTAGACATATCAAGACAAACCGAATAAGATGGCCAGGTCACGTGGTACGATAAGAGGATGAAAGAGTGTTAAAGCCAGTGTTTTTTGAAAGACCAGATGGTAGAAGATCAGTATGCTGACTGAGAAAAAGATGGAAGGATGATGGTGAAGCGGATTTGTCTTGAATTGGGGTATAATAATGGAAAATAGAAGCGCAAGATCGTAGAGGATGGAGGGCGATAGTGGATGCGGAGAAGACTCATTCCAAGTTGTAAAGCCAGTGAAGAAGAAGAAGAAGAAAAAGAATATGACCTTAGGTGCCTTAGGTTGCCAAAATATATTGAGCCTTATTCTATCAAACCCTGAGCAATTGTTACCGTCTCATCATCAACCTGATAGAATCTGTAAGGCGCACTTGGCGATAGTGTCTTGTCGGTGGATCTTTGGATCTTTTTTTTTAAAGGCTTATGTATAAAAACTTCTGCAGGCTTATGAGCCAATGTTTTTTACCAGTGGTTAAGTTTAATCAGGCTTAGTCTTGGTTTTCCTTCGTCTAGTTCCAACTTCCTCATTTTAAATTAAACATTAGTTTGGACCCGTCTCTATTCCAGCATTGATCTGTTATTGTATGGGATTCGTATTATTTGACCGTTATTCGTCCTTTCGATGAAAAATAATGGTAGACGGCTTTTCGAAATTTTACGTAGGTTGTATTGCATCTGGTAGCATTTTTAACTCTGAGTGATTTTTAATTTACTTTTCAGATTTGGTCGCGGCATCCTTTTGCTTTGCTTCTAGCATCTTATCCACCTTCTGTACGCTCCTATTAAGTACCCTGATTAAGTATGCTTGTCGTTCAAGCTTATTTAGCTTTTCATTGTTGGTCTATGGTGTCATTTAGACCACAATATTAGTGCGCCATCCGTAATCATAAGTTTCACTATAGTCATATATAGTCAGTACATCTATTTGAGTATTAAACGTCATGTTTCTCACATATTCTTCGACATATAAAAAAAAGCTTTACTTTTATTGGTTATTCTTTCTTAATGGGCGTGAGCCACTTATCTAGCATTATTTCTAAATTTGATCCTAGTCGCCTCTTTGACAGTCTCTCTATAAACAGCAGACATCCGGATGTTATCTAGGTTTTGTCCCTTTGTAAAACTGACTACTACTGTTTTTACAAGGACTGAAAGAGAGTTTTTACCTGTCGCACTATCTAGTAAGGATGGATAGTAAAAATTTAATGTTCTTTGGAGTGTACTGAAAAGAACATTACCATATTTCCCTTTACCATAATTACTAGATCATTCGCGTAGATCTTTACTTCCTGAGTGTCAAGGAGCAAGATCAAGTGATCCACTAGAAGGGACCAAAAGTGACGAGAGAGCTCTTCCTTTTGTGGACGTCCTTTAGCTGTTTTGGGTAAAATCATCTCTCCTTGCAGATCTGTTAGAATCAGCTTATTTTCCAACATTGCTCCAATCCAGTTATACACAATAGGGGATATCCCTATTTATGCTGCTTCATCAAGTAGAATTTGGTAGTAAATTATTAAATGCGACTTTTATATCTACAAAGGCGGTTAATGCAATTTATTGATTAATAATGGAGTGACTGATTTTTTGAACTACTCTATCCAGTGCAGGTTCTATTGATTCTGCTTCTTGATATACATACTGGTTGCGATTGAGATGATGTATCTCTCAATGACCTCTCCTTAATATGTCTAATAAAAATTTTTGTATTGCCTTTAAATTAAAATATTGTAAGATTGATCGGTCTGTAGGATTTACATAGGGAGTTGTCTTGTCGTTTTTCTTTCCTGTATTTTTGAAATAAAAAATGATCTGTTTTAAAATTTTTACAAAGAATATAAATACTGCCAAATATCAGTATGAACTCATAGTTGCTAGGGCTATATTTTAAACGACCAGTTATATAAAGCATCAAAGCGCTTAATAAAAAAATATTAAAAGTGATTATTTATTGCGAATATATAGTGTCCAGCAACAAAAAGGATTTACCGACTACGCTTATCACGAACTGTATTGCTAATGTTCTAGCCACAGTTTGTCATTTATTTTATCAACATTGTTAAATTACCCACGAGTTTTATAATTAAAATAATTGCAACTTAAATTACTTTAAATTATCTAACACGTGTATTATTGAATAAAAAATAAAAATATCATATTAAAAGTACATCAAACATGATGGGATGTATACCTACCGTAAACTTTCTCAAGTTCGTAAAATTCTTTTATGGCTTTTATGTTTCTTTTATGGATCCGTTTATGCTCAAATCAAAATAATTTTGTCTATTTCATATTATTATTAAAGTACTGCAACACATTTAATAGTGTATATTAAATATACTTTAATTATATTAGGTGTAGATAGCCATATCAGCTAATTGGTGTTGACACCTTTAAGAAATAAAATTTTAATTATTTTATTTAAAATAGACACTATTAGATATAATATTTTGGTGTACTTTTATTTTAAATGCACTTTTAAAACTGGTATTTTTCATTATCACTTTATTTTTTTAAATAAAATAAAATAACATTACCTCAGTTATTTTGTTGTAATCGATATAATCCTTGATTTATACAGGTTTGGCGTTTATAATATTTGAATCATTAAAACAACCATTACTGTATTTATAATCGATATTTGCTGTTGAATCCAACGTATTCAACATGTCTTTATGTCTTAATTTTTATTACACCAAGATTTTTAATCTAGATGCTAATCATAATCAAATACCAAAAGTTCAAAATGTGAACTCAGAAGACATCCCAGATATCACAACAGAGAAAATAAAAAAACTCTCCGAAAAATAAAAAAAAAACAATCAATTACCTACAGAAGATGGACTAGTCATAGAAGAAAATCAAAGAATGAAAAATGTTAATAAATGTGTGGAAACACTTGTTCAAACTTTGTTTGACAAGAGCATAATGCAAAAATAACCATATAGCACAAGAACGGTGACATTTCATACATAAAGAACTACAGATTTGCTCTCCCATACCTACCAACTATTTATAAAAATAATAACAAAACGACTTGTAAATAAACTGGATAGTTACCAACCTTGCGAACAAGCTGAGTTCACTCCAGATACGGAACAAATGATCATCTATGTTATTAAAACGCTCATAGAAAAGTGCATAGAATACAACAATCCCATCTTTCTTATATTCGTAGAGTCTAAAGAGGCGTTTGATCCTATAGATCATCACAAATTGCTTCGAGCATTAGCTAACTATCGCATTAACTACCGATATATTGCATTAATTAAGATTGTCTACGAAACTGGTACAGCTTTTGTCCGACTTCATGAAGATATTAAAAAGTTTCGAATATAACGTGGAATTAGACAGGCTGATACTATCTCCCTGAAATTGTTTACAGCAGTACTCAAATGTATGTTCAAGCGAATGAAACAAGAGGATAATATGGGAATTAATATAAATGTAGAGGATCTGAACCACATGGTATTTGCCGATGACATCGTATTAACACCTGCTTTTAAAGCTACAAAGTGTTGTAAAATGATATATGGTTGAATGCTCGTTTAAATGAACTTTAATCAAATAAAAGTCAGATACCGAGCACAGGTTTTTGCTGCTCTGAGAGATTATCTAAGAGCGAAAGTACTTTGGCAAGATTTATTAAAAAAATGTGCTTGCTATCTGCCATTTATTTAATTAAAAAATGCTGTAAAATGCTTTATAAAGCGTGAAACAAAATTAATACATAATTTATGAATAGCCATGATATCTTTAAAAAGTTTCTTATTTAATGTCTAGCTTTCGACACCATATGGAAAACACATAATACCTAACCATTCCAATTCTTAGAGTCATAGAAATATGACTTTAAGACTTTTTGTGATGAAAGAAAACGGTGCTATTAACGGTTTTTTCATTTTGACAGCTCGTGATTGTTCAATGCGTAAGCAATTTTTTCAGAATATTGCTTAGCTGATTGAATAGTTCTACTTACATATTTGTACAAAGAAACCCACTCAATTACCTGTCACCATTTTGGTAATCCTGATATTAATATGTGAACCATGCGTCATACTAACCATAGATACAGTAGTATGACGGATTGGAGAACCAATACTCAAGTCGTCAAAAACGAAAATACCACTGAACCTCTCAAAATTATACAAACAAGCTAAGTTGTGCTGGAAACGTTAATTTTGAGACCTTAAACCTTAGACAAAAAATTTTAGCACTTTTACCCTCCAACGTCATCCTAAAATGCCACCTCGTAGGAGGTGAAAAACAGAAAAAGTCTATTTATCAAAAATCTGTACGCGTAGAAAAAAATGTTTTAATTAAAAAATGTAACTGGGAAAACTTTAAACAAAAATGTTTATTAGCACTTTTTGTGTAGGATGAACCGTTCATCTCAGAATAAACGCTTGAAGTGACCGGTGATTTTGAACGTCAATTACGAGCACGAAATCAATTTTAAATAAAATTTGTGAGTGTTCTATTGAAAATGTTTAGCTTTCGTATACACTTTTTGTGTTACAATAATAAACATTGGGCGATTGTTGCAATTTTTTATGTTTCTCATGAAATCAATAAAATTTATGACTTTCATGGACTGTGGAATTTTCTTTGTTAGATCCTAATATTCAAAACCTATATCATGAAATTTCAGTTTTGAGTTTCGGTAATAAATATGGGACATCTGAAATACGTCTAAAAAACGCTGAATCTAAATATTACAAATGAAATAAAACGTTTAAAACTGCTCGTGTTGACTTCAAAAGTCGTTTTTTTAAAACTATGTACATATTTAGCTACAAATTCTATTCAATATGGCGTTCGTGAAGACCTTTTTCGTGACGTATGATCGTTTGTACTTCAAAAGTTCAAATTCTGCTTTTTTAGGCATATTTCAAATGCCTTATATTTGTTGAAATTTATGACATTAGGAGTTATTTGTACTTTTTCTATTAATTGCTGTTCTAATTTAGTTAAAATTTATCAAAATTATTTTTTTTTTGTTTCATAATTTATTCAAATATTTTTTTTATTCAAAAAGAAGGAAAAACATTAGTTAGATTAAAATGATTTTAGAATAATATTTTTTAAATACGTTTTTCAGCAAATTTCGTTAACAAACGCAATTTTATTTGCATGACAAATGATTTGTATGTTCAATTTTAGCTCTTGAATAATTGCAACCATAATTGAAAGCTTGAGTATTAAAAAATAGTTCTCTAAGAGTCCTTTTCATTGACTACAGCCCATCCAAACATACTTCGTGGCCTCTAGTATTCCCTGGAATGTGGCTTTCTTTAGGATAGACAAAAGGAATAAATATTATAACACAATTTATAACCTTCCAAAACAATCACCATTTATTTCAATACCATATATAAGTATACACATAATAATTATATACACTGAATTATATATTTCTCAGAGCAGAAGAAAACTTAATTCTGGTATTTTACTTTTTAAAACCAATTTATTTAATTTACTGCAAAATTGTTCTCATTAACTTTCTTAAAAACAAACAAATTGTAATCTAAATGCAAATTTTCTGACTTATGAATTTAATTCTTTTTTATCAATTGCTTTATGGTATGAGTTTAAATAAAATTAGAAGACTTAGAAGAGAATTGTTTAGAGCAATGATAGACCTATGAGTACCAAATGAGTTGGTAAATCTAACCAAACTAACCCGTGAAAAAGAATGCAGAGTACGAATCCGGGGGAAAATCTCTGAACCGTTTAAAATAAATAGCGCGCAACGTCAGGAAGACCCAGTCTCCTGTATACTATTCAATGTAGCTTTGGAAAAAGTAATACGTACGTCACAAATCACAACTACCGGTTCAATATATAACAAATCTGTGCAAATCCTAGCATATGCTGATATTATCAATATTGTTGGGAGAACGGAAAATGTAGCACGAGAGGCTAAAGGAAGCCCGGAGGCCAGCACTAAAGGAAGCGGCTACAAAAATGGCTTTAATAATAAACATCTATAAAACGAAATACACGGAAATAGGTACGCAACCACAAATACACGGCCACTTATTATAGAAAACGACGTCATCGAAGCAGTTACCGAATTTGTATACCTGGAAACGTGTCAATACTGAAAATGACACTATCACAGCGATAAACCGCAGAATTTGCACGGCTAATAGATGCTATTTTGGGCTTAACCTTCTTTTTAAATCTACAGTTATATCAAGAAATACAAAAGTAAAACTCTACAAAACACTAATACACCCAGTCCTAACATATGGTTTAGAAACCTGGACTTTAACAAGAAGCAATGCAAACATGTTTCATTGGGATGTTTCAAAAGAAAAATACCAAGGCGAATCTATGGAGCGGTAAATGAAAATGGTGTCTGGAGAAGACGAGACAACTTCGAACTCTATAGAATATACCAGGAACCAGATATCGTAAAACACATTAAGATAAGACGTCTGAGGTGGGTAAGCCATGTAATGTGGATGGAGCAAACCGACCCAGCTAGTCGGTTTGCTAGCTATAAATATGGAAATACGTGCTTGACAGAGGAAGGCGATGGATAGGGACGACTGGAAAAAAATTATTGGGGAGGCTAGGACCCAAACAGTGTTGTAAAGCCAAAATAATGATTACCAAATAAAATTATTAAAAACACTTATTTCACAAATAAATTGACTGACCATTTTTACACTGACTTAGTCTCCTGATTGTGTTCCTAAAATATCGTCCAATTTTAAAAAACACGTGTGGCTCTGCTTCCTCCCTCCAAAAACTATTACACAAAAAACAGCCCTCAGTTTCTCTTCAAATTAAAAAAAAACACCTCCGACTCGTTTCACAATAATAATAATGGGACTCTTTCTGCATATTGCGTCACCCGCCTCTAATAGTAATCTTGTACACACTTTATATTGTTTTTTCCTATAACTTTCTATAACGTTTTTCCTTTTCTTACAAATTTAGGAGTCTCTTCGGACACAAGGAATTTGAGATTCTCGACCTGGGTCTTGGTTCGTCTACAAATATTCTGCTCACCAACTTAAACTCACATAAAAAAACTTATACTTCTTTTTCACACACTGTTCTTAAAGTTGACTTCTCGTTCTGGATTTCAAAAACACAATAATTCAAATCTCCTGGTTTAATTTTCTTCACCCTAGTACTTTCTAGCCAATCAACATTCATTCATGCTACTACAAAATTTATCCTACTACCAAATTTCAAATTTTCCCAATTTTAAATTTCAAGAAGTCAAGCGTGTTTACTGTAATTGGTTTTTCCCCCAATTAACAGGATATGATATCAACTAAGCTTTCTGTTGTGTTGCTACAGGCAAATGCCTCTTTGTAATAGCTTACATCTATTCATAGCATTACCTTCTAAACAGATAATATACAACCCATTTTATATCTAACATTAATTTTGAATTCTTATCTGCTACAAAACCATGTATAATTAGTTGTAAAATTTTAAACAATACTTTTTTAATTTCTAAATAATTCCGAATTGTTTTTCTATACAAATGTTCTTAGAAACTATTTACTGTTTTAAATCCACTGTTCTCCTAAAACACTACAAATAAAATATGTATGGTATAGGGTTATGGTAGATCAAGACAGGACCCATTTATGAGCCCTTCAGACACCTAAGTCTGCTAAAACGGGTCCATTTTATCATCCCTTTTATACGGAATATGCTCATAAGGACATATGCTTTGGCGTTTCTGGGTTACAGGTTGTTCTGAGCTCCCATATCTGCAGTAATTAGCACGGGCTCCAAGTCTGAGCCCTTCCTGCCATTCTGAACGTCTAATTCTTTAGTAATTTTTGGTCTCACAGAAAGCCACCCGTCTCTGTGAGAATGTACATAATGACATACATTTTTTTTTATTTTTGAATTACCAATAGTAGACGATTACAAAAATATATAGATAATAGTTTAACTTTAATCTCATTGGTTTCCTAATCAGAGACAAATGTTATTTTATTTAAAGTAAAACTGGAATAATAAATATTTTTTTCAATATACAATTATTACAATAAATTTTAATATTAAATTAATTATACAAAACATAAATGCCGTTATATTTCTCGCGATAACCAAGACAGCTCCTAAATTCTTTCGACATTCGACTTGAAGTTTGTGGAAGAATGAGTCTTACTTTATCACGAAATTTTTCTTTTGAGAGAATAATTTAATACATAACTAGATGCAACAAACGTATTTAGTAAATTAAGGAAAACAAGTTGCCTCTAAAAGATCAGATATAATATTTAGAAAGAAAAAAGTGAGATGCTGAAGAAGAAAAAGAAAAAAAGACAAAGAAGAAGAGAAAGAGTAATGTCAATTATAGGCCTACTTTCTTTTAAAATTAGGCGTGTAACAGTTAATGATAATATATACAAATAAGTCGGACAGATATCCTACTCGTTCTACTATCCTACTAAAAAGTTTGTAAAAAAACTAAAAAGTACTAAATAATCCTACTAAAAAAGGTAATACTTTAAATTTGGTTTAGAAACTTAGTGTATACATAATATTATGTAATTTGTTTGTATCTGTAGTATTTTTTTAAAAGTATTTTATAAATTCACAAAAGCTTTTATTCCAGTGTTGTATTGATAAAATAAAGGGGAGTGTTTTAAATTTCTTATCTTAAAATTTGATATCTCTTTTATAAAACAAATTTTTCCCGACAGCTCCATACGAACGTATTTCTCATATACAAAAAATACTCATTTAAAGTTGAAAACATATTCAGAATTACTCGAATTCAATTTCCTTGGCCATTTACACAAAAGTTATTTCCCAGAAAGTTTCCCCTGAAGCTTTTCTTTGCTAAAACAACACACACACATTTAAACGTGTGTCTAGATTTGACTCACATGCCGCACCAATAATCGAGAGAAATGGCTTGAATTTTGTATGAAAGACGAAAAAAGGTTTTTAGCAATCGACCCCCCACCACGTTAATGTATGAGTGTGACAAAGACAGTATAATAAGAGAGAAGACTGTTAAACGTACCGGGGATGGTCAAAGTATAAGAATGTTGATAATTTCAATATCATATTTGTCACCTTGTCAGAAAAATAACAGTAATGAATAATATTAAATTTATATCTGTAAATACTTTTGTTGCTGTTATTATATAAGAAACGATTTTTTCTCAAAAATAATAGAAATAAACATTGAATTGAATTGATAAAATGTTTGTGAATAATACTAATAATAATCTCCCTCTTGCTCTTTTTCATTGTTAACCTTTATCCACCCACTGAAAATAGGTCTCACTCCAGTACTTCCATCCCTGTTTGACCAGCATCAATCTCATGCACTGTTTGCTGCCACTGCTCTTATCTCGTTCAGTTATTATTTTTGAGGTCTTCATGTGCTTCTTGTACCTTCTCATTGTCATTGTTTTTAATTCTATTATACATGAGCTTACAGGCATTATTCAAGTGTGCCCACCTTCCTCTTCAAGTTTATGGATTGAAGCTATTTTTTAGGATGTACTTCAATGAATAGAAATCGTCAAATGTTAATTGTATTCTTTTTATTTTAACTTGCTGATTTGGTTTTCCTAGCTTGACGACATCACCTAATGCAAACATATTGTTGGCGTTTTTTATGATATGTTTTTATTTCGTAATATTTGTCTGTTCTCGGCTCAATATTTTTATTGTGCCATAGTTCATTTTTAGTCGCACTGTTCCAGATACTTTATTTATTTGGTGTTGGAAAACCAAATATATCTTGTCACTACTCCAATTTAAGCTAACGTCGCGGGTACACGTAAACTCATCGCCAATTGGCATAAATATACCCTCGTACATAGTACAAACTCATTACCGATATAAAACTAGGGATTTCAAAATAGACCCCGAGATATTGGTAAACTCATCACTGGCCTACCTGTACCCACCACGTGGAAGGTATAGACCATAAACCCACTGCAAAAATAAATCTGAACTAGAGGTATTAAATGCAAACGCAGTTCATTGGTTTTTTTATGGGAATTCCACAAAATTCTACTGATAGTTACCTAAAACTATGCGAAAAGAAAACTTTCTCTTCCTTTGCCCTCCTTCCTTTAACACAGATAGTGAATTTCTCATTGATAATATATTAAAATTTCTCATCCTTTGCCCTCCTTCCTTTAACATAGATAGTGAATTTCTCATTGATAATATAATATAATTTTAAATTATTGATAGTTATCAATAATTTAAAGTTTCATTTGGTAAAGACTGTAAGATTGAATTGCCTTTTGTGGACTTCTGCGACAAAAGAGTGAAGCTAAATGTCATACAACTGGTGAGAAAATTTTATACCGTTTTTTAGTTGTTTCGCATTGGTGGTGAATCATTCTAATCAAACAGAAAAAAATAAGCTTAATTAAGTTCTTTAAGTCAACTGTACAAGATGTTTCGTGTAGACAAGGTATAATATAACTGTTGCTTTAAGTAGATTATCCTTTCTGATATTACATTTTTAGATTTCTCATTAAATTGTTAAGGTTAGATTGTCACAGTTTTAGATTATAGGTACATTATAAAACATTGAATATCTCAAAAAGTATGCCAGATATTATGTTGATATTGTTGATATGGATGTGACGCAAAACAATTTTGTTTTTTTTTATTATGACAGGTTTACATCAGACACCTTTTAATTAATTTTATTTGATTGTTGATTAAATTTTCTTAATTTCAATTGCAATAAGAATGAGAAAATTAATATTTACAAAACTGTTAAATACAAAACAAAGTAAGTATATAAAATATGTATGTTACTTATACACATTGAAGATGGTAGTCTATTAAAACAACCTAAAGTATGCTACATGTAATATCTTGTATACACAAAAATAATTTTTATTGATAGACCACTTAAGTCTAGAGTACTTGGCTATTTTTCTTACTTGACACAATTTCCATGTTTCTTGAATGGTGGTAGAGTGAAAAACCCTGCATACCAAGAAGTTTATCTCTAAACAATATATGTAAATATTGTTTTTTAAAGTTTGTTAAGAAATACTCTATATTTCTCTTGCTAGATATTTTGATACAAATTCAATATGCCAGGATTGGAAAATCATTTAGTATAAATAACTAATTTTTGTGTAAAAGTCAAATTGTACCAATTCAGTTCCATGTTTAAGTTTTTAAGACCTTTTAATTTTTTAATTTTTTTGCTGTTTTACAGGATAATGTTTTATCAAGTAGGCTTTGATCGTTTATAACAGCCAGGAAGTTAATAAGTTGGGGACTCTTTCCGATATAAATGAAAATAGCACATGCCCATAAATATTTTCATTACAAACTTCACTATTGAAAATCTATGCAACTTAATTTTCAGATCTCGAAAGCGTTTAGATTGGCAGATACCTACGTCTAATAGACCACATCGTAAGGAACCCGATAATATTACATATTTTAAAACAATTTGCTTAAAATAATGTCTGATTTCTTAAATAAATTACCACATAAACTAAAAATGTACCAGGTAACAGGCAATCTTCCGCATTAGAAACCAGAGCATTGGGACAAAAATGATGGTGATGAGTTTACTAATCTGCGGTGATGAGTTTACCTATATCCAAAGGATGCCAGTGAACAGTTTACTATATATCAGAGGGTCTAATAATTTTATTGGGGACTATAAAGCGATGAGTTTGTACACGTCCAACGCCGCCACTGTGATTTATAACATCTGCATCTGAAATACTACCTGATATGAGTTAAAAGGCCAAATGATCGTCAGCTTAGCTGTCCAGTCCGCACACCTCTTTATAGGTACTAATTAGTACCTGTAATTGTAATAAAAAACATTATTGAAGTGGCCAAGTAGCTTAAGACAATGTTCTCTCTCTCTCTCATTCGTTTTGCACAAGAGCAAAGTAATTTAGTATTGATAGGTGTAATTTATAATTGTAAAGTATATGAGTTAGAAATATATCGTGGAATTAAAACAAAATAAACCGGTAAAAAAAGTTTTGTGTATAGTTTCTACTCCATAAGACACAAACAAAAAGAATCAGCTACAACACAAAATTATGTAATACAAATTCGGCAGGTCATCGCGAACGTTTGATGCTCTACGGAAAATTAGTATGAAAATGTACACCCTTGCTTGGTGAACATTTCTGTTAATTCTTAGAGAGTCAAAAACGGAACAAAAACAGGTTTCGCATTTTTTATTTTAAGTAAGTTCCATTTTTACTGCCGAGTCCTTTGTCGTTGAATAGACATTAGAACGATGTGCAACTAAAACATACACGAATGTAGCAATAACTTCAGACTCGAAGAAAACATTACAAGCCATTAGCGGTTATATTGAATTGTTGATGGAACCTCCTTTGACCTTTAGTCAATTTTCAACATATTATTTATTATGATGCTATAGAAAACAAGATTTAAAAAACTTAATTTTGGAGAATCTTCGATACATGTCTTCTTTCATTATGAATTTCAATTAAGCAATGTTTCGATAATTTAAAAATCCTATTTTTCTAATGACATATGTCAATTATCATCTTTGAAGAATCATTTAAAAGGCTGGCATACGATTTTGCTCATTTTATCTGCTGATACAACTACAATAAATTGTCGGATTCTGACACTTGTACCATAACAAAATTTTTTAATGTATTTGGATTTTAATTTGTTTCATTGACAAAGTAGAAAAAATTAGATACAACCAGTATTTTTTTTTTAATTTTCTTACGATATGATCTTTCCTAGTAGAATACGATAATATTTGACGTAAGTGTTTTATACAAAATATAATTTTCCTAATTTTTGTTTATGTACTGGTTCCAAAAAAACTGATACTACTCTTATCTTGACCAGAGTATTTGATTGGTCTGATATTATATTATATGTATTATGACAGACAAATAATAAAATAAACAAACATATAACAAATAATTTTTTTTATTGGGTTAATGCCTCGACAACTATGATCATTGGCATGGTACAGTCAGGTACCTAGTGTAGTGTGTGTGTGTGTGTGTGTGTGTGTGTGTGTGTGTGTGTGTGTGTGTGTGTGTGTGTGTGTGTGTGTGTGTGTGTGTGTGTGTGTGTGTGTGTGTGTTTGTGTGTGTGTGTGTGTGTGTGTGTGTGTGTGTGTGTGTGTGTGTGTGTGTGTGTGTGTGTGTGGTGTGTGTGTGTGTAGAGTAATTGTCATGGTACTTAGCAAAGTCGACGTCATTGTCTTTGCTAAGAAACGCTAATTGTATCCGAACGTCTGCGGTCCCTCTGGTGAGTACCGATCGCACAAGGATAGAAATTATTTTTATTTATTAATTTTTAATAAACGAAAATTTCCACCCAGATGAGATTCGAACTCACGACCTTTAGATTTAAAGGTAGGCGCTCTTACCACTGAGCCACAGAGGGGGTTAACAAATAATTGACCACATATGTTAATTCATATTCATATCAATAATTGTAATGATTATTAAAGTCTAAATTTTGATATTATTTTGAATTCTTGCATTTTATAAAGAGTATATAAATGATAGGTTTTAAATAAAATAGGCCCCCTTCTACTTCTTATTAAAAAAGAACTTAAAAACATTTCTAATAAGAACATCCAAGTGCACTTTTTATGGGTGCCTTCCCATGTAGGAATTGAAGGTAACCAAGCTGTAGATAAAAACAGCACCAACTAACCCGATGTCCGAAGAAAGTAACATATTGGTACAAAACCATACTAACTACTTTAAAACCATACTTAAAACAAAAAATAATTCAAAAATGGCAACAAACTTGGAACAACACTCCATCAAGGCTATATGAAGTTAACAAACACCCAGAGAGCAAGTGATACGTACCCGTCTCCGTATCGGCCAAACACGACTTACTCATGACTATTTATTACAGCGCAAAAACAGTGTGAAGTGTGCAACAGTGTTCTAACGGTAAAACATTTTTTAATACAGTGTCTCAAATATAACAGTGAACGACTCAAATATAGCATACCCAGCTCCCTAAGAGATGACCTAGAAGAAAATACATATAACCGAAAAATATTTTCCTATCTTAAAGACTGTCAACTTCTTCAAAAGATCTAAAACGTACATTTTAACACACATACATATTATTATTATTATAATTATTATTGTAAACTAATGTATATTCACATATTGTATCACTGTCACATATGTTATATAATCTAAATACGCTAATGACCCTGCGTGGTTGATGCGTTAATAAAAAAATAAATAAAATAGGGTTGTTTTTATTATTTCTATCATTATTAAGGAATAAAACATATGACTTAACTCAACAATATATAAAAGCAAGAATTGTAACCAAAATAAAAGTTAACTGGCTACACTGGATACGACACTGGCAGCAAAACATTGTAACATAAGCAGAACCACAGTTTTTCTATTAATAAAAAATGTAGAGAACAAGACACTCTCTAAAGAAAGCGATGGTCTGGAAGACCAAAACTATACTAAATTTAGGTATATAGAAATAAAATTAGTATTTTGTAATATCTCCATCAGCATTGAAAACAGCTTGTAGTCTTCGGTCCATCTGCGTGAAAAGAACTATGACATTGTCTTCTTCAGAGAGCTCTTCCCAAACCTATTGTATACTGTGTCACAGCTCCTCAGCATTTTGAGGTATAAAATTAAACCAATACAACCATTTTATAATAACCCCCCACATATTCTAGATTATTGGGTTTAAATTTGGACTGTAGCTGGGCCATGATAATGTTTCGATGTTGTTATTCTGGAGTCACTGGTTTGTTATATTTACAGTGTGAACAGGACAATTATCTTATTGGAGGATAAAATTATTTTCTGGATACAACTGTTCTACACTGAGAAACATAAGGTTTTCTAGAATATTCAAATAAGCGTCTTCAAAATTTATTATCTGTTATATACACCCCAATTTTGCCCTTTTTAGAAGATTGAAAAAATTTCTCATCTGTAAATATAACCCTGTCCCAAAAATCATGATCTTCTAGCTGACGGATTAAAGGAAATATAAGTCTTGATTGCTTCTGTTGTAGTGTAAGAGCCCCTTTTAAGTTTAGAACATTAAAATTTAGGGTAGTTCACCAAGCAAGTTCAAATGACATCCTGACACTCTATTTTGTGTAAATATAATACCGTTTATTTATTTTCAAGATTTCCTATCATTTTTTAGTATTTTCTTTACATTTTAATCATTTTCGGTGACATTTTTATTTATATTCGATAATAATAAACTGTGCCAACCTCTGAAGCAATTAAAAGTAACAATAATAGTACAAGTGTATTTAGACAAAATTTTACAGTGTAGATATTTATTACTATACACTGTGTCCGTAAAGTATGGAACAAATTCTTTTTTAGCTAAACAGAACATTTTGAGAAATAATCCTGAAACTGGTCGATTTTTGATTTTACTTTACCGTATTTTAAAATAATATTCTAATATACAGGGTGAATTACTTTCGAGTAATGACGTCACCGTCATTTTTTTTTAATGGAACACCCCCATTTTGTCTCTATTTTCAGATTACACTAGCTGAGCTAATTCCAAAAATGTATCACATGTTGATTCAAATTGGTACAGGGTGGACCAAAATACAATAGTTTTGTGTGTGTTCATAAAGTAACGCGCTAGTTAAATTCACAATATTATCAAAAATACTTATTGTCTAGCGGACAGAATATGATGAAATACATGACTTTATAAATGTTCGAACTGCAGCCTTTGCTGTATTTTACAGTAACCCAAACGTTGTACAAATTCTTGTTGAACCTTGTTTATTGTCTTGAGAAATATTGTTTATTGCTGTCCGAATTATCTGTTGTAATTCTTGAATATTTGCTGGTGTCATGAGATACACAACATTCTTCAGATGGTCCCACAGAAAATAATCAAAAGGATTGAAATCTGGTGACCTCGCTGGCCATTCAATAGGTTCACGTAGGTTCAAGTAGGGTTCAATGATTCGATTTTTTACAATTGCAGCCAACACATTTACCTTTTGCGAGTATTGTGTATAATGCTCACGCATCCAGTGAGCGTTTTCTTTTACCCAGTATCTACAATTCTGACGGTTAATCTCGCCATTTAACGTGAATTTGCATGTGTTTGCTTATATTTGCGAATAACGTGTTTGCCTCATCAGAAAAAATTATGTTTTGTACCAAAAGAGGATCTCGGTGGCAGTTTTCCATCATTGCTTCGCAAAATTGCATTCTTCTATCTGGATCATCTTCGTTTAATTCTTGCACAAGTTTTATTTTATGAGGATGCAATTTTTCAACTTTTAATAGTTTGTGTACCGTTGTTTTACTAACACCGATATCGCGACTAACTTTACGCACAGAAGTGTGCGCATCTTCTTCAAAACTAAGTAAAACATCTAATGCTGTATCAGCATTTGCAGAGGGACGAACTGATTTCCGTGAGTTTTAAAACGTACCAGTTACTCGAAATTTCTGTTCAATCTTACTGTTGAACGCGTTATAGGTCTTTCTGGATATTTATCATAGTTTATCATATTTATCAAAGTTTATGGTTGCAACAGAATGGTGCACCTCCACATTATACTGTAGATGTTAGAAGGTAGGTAGACGTGGACCTGTTGAATAGCAGGCGAGGTCACCAGATTTCAATCCTCAGGATTATTTTATGTGATGTTATCTGAAGAATGTTGTGTATCAAACGAAACCAGTAAATATTCAAGAATTACAACAGAGAATTCGAACAGCAATAAACAATATTTCTCAAGACACAATAAACAAGGTTCAACTAGAATTTGTACAACGTTTAGGTTACTGTTAAATACAGAAAGGGCTGCAGTTCGAACATTTATAAAGTCATGTATTTCATCATATTCTGTCCGCTAGACAATAAGTATTTTTGATAATATTGTGAATTTAACTAGCGCGTTACTTTATGAACACACAGAAAACTATTGTATTTTTGTCCACCCTGTACAAATTTGAATCAACATGTGATACATTTTTGGAATCAGCTCAGCTAGAGTAATCCGAAAATTGAGACAAAATGGGGGTATTCTGTTTAAAAAAAATGACGGTGACGTCATTACTCGAAAGTAATTCACCCTGTATATTAGAATATTATTTTAAAATACGGTAAATTAAAATTAAAAATCGACGTGTTTCATCATTATTTCTTAAAATGCTCTGTTATTTCTTAAAATGCCCTAAAAAATAATTTTTTCCATACTTTACGGACATAGTGTATATTATTATTACTTATTATATGTTTTTTCTTCTGTTAGACTATTAATCTTGTTTTACCTGAAACGTATGTATATAAAGGAATATACGTGATGTACGTAAAGGACCTTCGTGTTCTTGAGTCCATATTGACTAATAGATTAAGGGCCAATTGTTCGAACGCTAATCAAAACTTTTTCGATTGTAATCAAATATTTAATTCAAATCAAATACGTCACATTTTGAGGTTATGTTGAGTGATTTATTTTATTCAATTTTATTATTTTGCATTTTAATTTAAAAGAAATTAAACTCTTTCTGATGTTAATATATTTTTTTACAAGTCAATAATAATAATAAGCAATTTTTAATAATTTTGACAGCTGCTGTGACATTTTGATTGTAATTAAATATTTGATTACAATCAAGTTCTGATTAGCGTTCGCACAATCAGCCCTTAATATTGGTAAACTTATTGAGTCGGTTAAAGTCTAGAAAAATAATATATAACTTATATAAATGCTAAAGTTAGAAAGTGAATAATAAGTTAAATTCTGCTGTAATGATTTTAATATATATTTTTAAAATGATAAAAAACTGATCATAAAATGGTTCAGAAATCTGCTGAACATCTGTTGCAATCTGGCAACTAGTGTTTTGAAGGTTTTGACACTATTGCCAAATTTATCCCCTAATCTACCAAAGGGCAGTTACCATTTTTTTTCTAATAACAAACTGCAACTTATATCGATAGAGACAAACGCAAATTTGTGTTTTACTGAAGTTTCTTTGTAGCTAACTTCATCAGAACGTGCTCTAGACTTTAACCATTGAGGTTTCTTTCATGATTTCTTGTAGATCTTCTGATTTTTTTTAAATGGTCAGTGAGACCATTTCTTCAACAATCAGGGCTCTAAAAAACTCTTCGTTTCACTGTACAAAGGTATTTACTATATTTCTAAGTACTTTTTTGAAATCGGTGAATAATGTTTATTATTTTTCTTGGTGTAGCTTCAAAATGTACGCACCGGCTTAAGCAGTTGAGGTTAATATACCTAGGTCCAATATAATACTTGTTAGGAATAATTTTAAGACCTCAAATAAATTTTATTATAACCCCTGTAAACACATATGAACAAAGAGAGAAAACTTTCGAAACGGGCCGACACCCATTTAGTCGCAACATTTCTTATAATAATCTCGGGTGAACAGGGGTAGTTAGCCAGCGAGGGGTTGAGCCACCGAGATGTTGGAGTTGGCCTTTTTTAGTAATATGGAAGAAAGCTTCGTTTCTGTTTTAGTCTCGGGATAATGTAATGAGGGATTTGAGTTATTGCCTTATTAAATTGTCATATTGTTGTCTTTGTTTCTCGGACATTCTCCTTCCTATATAAATTATTTTTATTTACGAAACACAAACCAACAATAAGGTTATGTTTTATAAAGAGTAAGTAAAGTAATGAAAGTATGCAATTATAATATTTTAGAAATTATGATATTATTTTTAAAATGTATAAATATGAGCCAAATAGGATATTTTATACAGGGTGATACTTTAGCAGTTTTAATTATAAGTTTTTTAAAATCTTGACATAATTATTATCTGACAATTTAGATTGGGATTTTGGATATGCCCAATTATCTTTTAAATATTTAGAGCCTCATGCCACTTCCAGTTATAACGGAAGTTGACTAAAACTTCCATATTTTATAAATATAGGGTCATTACGGATTTCGATACAATAGTTCTTGAGAATACATTCAATATGGTATTATGGTACCTTGTACCAAGTGTTTTACTAGATATGACCAATTTTACGTTAAAACAGTCTCCGATTAAACACTCTGTAGATAATAACATTACAAACATTTTGTTTAATAAATCTTTTTTACTTACTTGCTTAATCCTTAGGCCTTGTTTACTTTTACCGGCGTGATCTTCTTCCTTCCAATAAAAACCTTGTTTGGTGTGTAGTAAATGTTAGTTGCATTTATTACCTGATTGATTTCTGGTTCCATTTTCCTCTCTGCATTTACAATAGAGCCAAAATATTTAAAATTTTCAGCTTGCTTAATCGGTATTTGATCGATTCTGACACTACTTTCTTTAGTCGTCTTGGAAACTATAATAATCTTAGGTCTGTCTAGGTTGATGGTTCATTTTGTATTTATTAAAACACCAATGAAAAAGTACTGCGGAAAGTGAACACAACTGCGGATTTGGGCAAAATCGTGAAGCTGCAGTACTTGGGCCATATAATGAGAAATCAAGGCAGATACGAGCTACTTCAATGCATTTTACAAGGTTAAATTGAAGGAAAAAATTACCCCAGGACGAAGAAGAAAATCCTGGCTTGCTAACCTGAGAGCATGGTATAGAAAGACCTCAACAAAGCTATTTCGTATAGCAACCAACAAAGTCATCATAGCCAAAATGATTGCCAACGTTCGGAACGGACAGGCACCCTAAAAAGAAGATTTATTAAAAAATTCATTTCAAATTAGAAAATTTTTTACCCTTCTTATCTAGTACGTATTTTGGAATTAATTCTTTCGATTTTCGCATATATGTTATTTCACATATATCACATTTCTTGTTCAGATGTATAAAATTTTGAGAGCTAATAGAAGCTTTAAGCCTATCAATCACTATTTCTTTAATAACTTTCCATATATTTAATTAAAGGTTTTTCAAGATCTAAAAAACCGAATAATAGTTTCTTACTGTAATGATATACATTTTCTGTTACCTATCGTACTTTGAATATTAAATCTGTCGTACTTCTTTCTAATTTGAAGCCGCATTGATTACCATCTAATGTTTTTTCAACAAATTTTTTTCGTATACTACGCTTAGTATAGATTATCATCATCACCATCTAGCCTTCATTTATCCCGTTCACTGCTGGATATAGGCCTCTCTTAAACTCCTTCCTTTTTGCGATTTTGTGCTCTTTGTTGCCAATTTTGTGTTGCCTTTGTTGCCAAGTATAGATATGCCTCTGTAATTTGAGCATTTTTTATCTCCTTTTTTGTATTATCTCCAGTCTTTAGGAATACCGTTGTTTTTACAAGTTAAATTTTTATTTTTATGAAGTAGTATTACTTCGACTTCTGGCATGTATTTTATCATTTCTATACTACACGATGCAGAACACTAGAAACATCTGAAGAAGTTCTGAGGGCAGACTTATATGTATTGAGCAAATATTTTCGCAAGTGGCGGCTTCAACCAAATGCATCCAAAACAAAAGTAGGTTGCTTTCACCTGAACAATAAACTAGCTGGAAAGAAACTCAACATACGGTTTGAAAATACCACACTTTTCCACAACAAAATACCGAAGTACCTGGGCATAACACTAGACAGAACGCTATCATTTAAAGAGCATTTAACAAAAACTTCCCAAAAGTTGAGTACAACAAATAACATTAAACAGAAGCTCTGCGGTACCACCTGGGGAGTATCGGCTTCCACTCTCCGCTCTACTGCTTTAAGCCCTTGTTTTCTCGACCGCTGAATATTGTGCCCCAGTTTGGCCACACAGTCCACACGTAAAAAAGGTCGACACTCAGC
This sequence comes from Diabrotica balteata, assembly GCA_918026665.1. Taxonomy (NCBI): domain Eukaryota; kingdom Metazoa; phylum Arthropoda; class Insecta; order Coleoptera; family Chrysomelidae; genus Diabrotica; species Diabrotica balteata. Next base: position 51,611,847 of record OU898282.1, read on the forward strand.
TGCACAGCACTCTGAGGATGATAGCTGGTACAATTAAATCAACTCACACCCAATGGCTTCCAGTATTAAGTCACATTCCACCTCCACATTTACGACGAGTTGACGCACTTACACGTGAATACAAAAAGAATATGAACAATATAAACCTGCCGATCCTTCAAGATACCGAGGATGCACGAAATACCCGTCTAAGTTATAGAAAATCATCAATGAAAACGGCAAGAATGATACATGAGGAGTTCAACATCACGAATGCATGGTCCCAAGAATGAAATTCATGGCAAAATATCATGCCCTGCATTACCCACAAGCCACCAGGTTTTGATCTTCCACGTAAAACATGGTCCACTCTAAACAGGATCCGAACCAGACATAGCAGATGTGCATACATGCTACATAAATGGGAAAGAATCCGTCTCCTTAATGTGACTGTGGGAAGAACCAAACGATCGACCACATTATTGAAGAGTGTCCCTCCAGATCCTACAATGGTAGGCCTGAAGACTTCCTGTTTGCAACTTCAGAGTCAATTGATTATGTCAATACACTTGATGTTTGTTTGTAACTATTTAAAGTTTGTCATATTACTAATGTTTGTAATTTTGTTTTAAATGTGTTGTAATTGCCATACGATAAATAAATATCATTTCCGCTTTAATATTTTCTAAGCCTACTGCTTTTTCCTTCTTTAACCTGCTTATCGACTCTACGACTTCTTCTTTTGGTATTATATCTTTTGAATCTTTTATAATATTTGTAGTCGTCTAGATATTCGTTTGTACATACACACGCGCGTACAACCCAGCCCCAAGAGACATCTGTGTTCCATTGAACAGTCGGACCCGCTTGTCCAAAGATCAAACCGCTCACACTTCGTCAAGAAGCGGTAGATATCTGAGCCTCAAACTATGCCATTACTCCTCCCCCTTGTGTGACTTACGAATGAAAAGGCTTAAGTACTGAAAGTTACTTTAGATTCCCTGGGTAATGGAACGTCCTATGTTGTTGTTGCTTGTGGTTAGGCCACCTAATTTTAGGGGTAACTCAAAGACAGCTTTTCTCCCTATGATTGACTGAATTTAATTTTATATCTTGACTTTGGGACTTAAGTGCCTAAAAAAGTGTGTATTCCAGATAGAGAGCCATCTACCTAAGTATCCGAAAAATGTGTGTGTTCGATCACTCGGACGCCGAATTGGCAAAATAAATTTTGTTTTCCTCACTGGCTGAGCGCCCGAAAGTCCTGACCACCGAACCCTCGCTTGTCGCACATAACCTTAATTCCTCAAGTTTCGCGGTTACAGATTCATTTGACCTAAATGATTTTCTATCTGGCCTGATAAGCCTCTTGCTTACGAAGCATCTTTGTGTGTATATGTAAAAACGTCGTCGGCATTCACTTAATCTAGTTCTAGTTTCGATGGCTACTGTAAAGTTAAAATTAGTTTGCTTTGGCTTTTCAATATATTTGTCTGCACTCCTTCGTACCACCTTTGCATTAAATGCTTTTCTATGACTAGTTACTTACCACTTGCATCTTGGTTAAACCATATGTTTTATATATGTTATATCTTTTCCTTTTCTTAAAATTTTAAAATGTTCTATGTAATAGCTTATCATTTATTTTTTACTATGTTACTATGACTTTGTTGTCCAGAATGTCTATCTCATCCTCCAAACTGTCCCAAAAGGTAACTGTCTTTTCATTTGTTTCGTAATCTGGTGGTCCATACCCTAAACTAATAGTTATATTCTAATTTTTTTTCGGTGTGATAATCTAATCTTAGTAACCTTTCCAGAATAAACTTCCATGTATTTATTTTTGCGATGTAGTTTTTGTGTATGAGTGCAGTCACTCCTGCCTGAGCCCTTTCATCATCTTTACCACTAAAAATTAAATTTTGATCACTTTTTATTGTTAAGGTCGGTGTTGTGTGAGAGAAACTCGTTATGGACTTTTTAAAGCGAAAGTAGTTGATGTCAGTTATTTCGATACAAAACACAAAATACTCTTCCTTAACTAGCGATTTAGAGGCATATTTGAATGTTACATCAATGACTATCTGAAGGTAACTAATCTTCTAAGCTTCGTTGAAGCTGTTGAAATCTCTCAAATAAATAGCAGAGTGGCTAGCTATTGGTATTACTTAGTCCGGCCCTGATTCTTTGGGGGTGTTTTAAATGTCAATAAGTTGTTAACCCTCTAATTTAATTGCAACTATATAAAAACCAAAAACAGAGTGTGTCTGCTTATAGTAACTAAGCTGATTTCATCTTACTTATAACATATGTAACAATACCAACTGTATTAGAGTTATTGTCAAAGAGCATTTTAGATATGTACTCGCTTTTTGATTTCGAAATACCTTCTATATTTAATTAATAAAAATTTCTATATTTAGTTGACAAATCTTGCTAATAATTTAAGGTCTTTAGTTAGTTGGTTCCTAGAGGAACCGTTTTTCTTAGCAGTGGTTGAAGTCGTTTCTATTATCCTAGTAGACATCAGCCTCGCTCAAAGATCATTTAACTGGCTTACCCGCACTCTAGACTATTTAGCATTACCCAAAGTACACGTGTGGTATTCCATCATAAACGTGAACTAGTGTAAACCTTATCTTCTTCTTAACGTGTCCTATCAAGTCCCCTTGACGTTGGCGATTAACATGGCGAAACTGTCTCTGTCTCAAGCTATTCTAAATAGCTGCTCAGTTTTCTTTATTCCTGTCCACTCCCTGATATTCTTCAATCAAGAGGCATGCCTTCTACCAATTCCTCTGCGTCCTTCGATTTTACTTATCATAATAAGTTGAAGAATATTATATCGGTCTCCCCTTACTACGTGTCCAACATAGGCCATCTTTCTACATTTGATGTTATCAAGCAACTCGCGAGAAGCATTTGCTCTCTCAAGGACTGCCACATTTGTCAGCATAGCCGTCCATGGAATTTTTAGTATACGTCAGTGCAGCCACATTTCAAAGGCCTTCAGACGATTAATGGTGGATATTTTTAATGTCCATGCTTCGACACCGTATAAGAGGACTGACCAAATGTTGCATTTAACCATGCGCTTTCGAAGTTGAAGTTGCAAGTAAACCTTATATTTTTCGAAATTAAACATAAATGCCATCAAAAATTCTTTACCTGATTTTATTAATAAACCATCTTCTAAACATAAATATTAACAACTTAACAATTTTATTTATATTTCGTGTTTTATTAAGTATTATTATGCATTTTTTTCGAGTCATCAATTTCAGACATCAATTTCAGTTAGTCCCAATCGTCTTTTATTTGAAACATCATAAACGCCGCCTTCAGCTTTAGTGTGTTCTTCACACGTACCTCTTATTTGAAGATTAAGAGCTTGCAATACTATTAAGTTTGTTTATGTCAGCGGCCAGTTTAGGGACTTTAATATGCACCGATGCTCTTATGGTAGTTCCCAAATTAGTAGGACAAAACGTTAGATAGTCAAATCGACCACTTCTAATGTATTTGAGTTTATTTTCTAAAGTAGTCACGGTAAGTACCCACCTGGGGTACACTTCTTCAAGTTGCCGCCTTGTTGAAAAGATATGAGGCGGATATGGGCTTTTTCGTTAACCCACACTAAAAAAGTTTTATTATGATTAAAATAGATTCCTCTTCCAGTTGGCCAATATCGATTAGAATCAGCCTTCAAGAATCTATATCCTTCTTTAAAGAGAAAATGGTCGTCAAAATAAGTTGCGGTTGCTGTTCAGAAGTCCTATCACAAAGGGCTATATATTGACCGCTAGTTCGACTGGTAAATACTTTAAAGCAGCAGTTAATCTTTCTTCGGGATTTTGGTATAACTCTTCTCTTCTCTTTCTATACTTTTTTTTTAGTTTGGGTTAACGAAGAAGACCATATCCGCATCGTATCTTTACAACAAGGCGGCAACTCGGGAGAGGTAAACGCCAGATGCGTACTTGTAGTGACTACTTTAGAAAAGAAACTCAAGTTCACCAGAAGTGATCGATTTGGCTATCTAATGTTTTGTCCTACTAATTTGGGAACTCAAATGGGAAATTAAACGACAGTTTCGAACGACTCAGTTTAAAAAGTCATGTTTCATGCACTTGGATATAGTCGTTCTTCAATATTAGTCGTTTTTTTTTCTAAAATGCTTGGACCCAGTGTATTCGACATTATTTCTTGTCATACGAACAGATCAAATTCAATTTATTTAGCAACTTATTCGATGATATTGCATAATTGGAATTATGAAACCTATAAACTTCAAACAGAAACATTTCTTCGTCAGGTTAGGTAGGCAGGATTCAAAAAACTTAGATAAATGTTTCGAAGTTTCATTAAATCGTAGGATTTTTGTTAATTGACTTTTGTCTATTGTGATTTTAGGGGTAAATATGCCGAAAATCCTTCCAAATGTGCATCAGAAATAGTATAAAAAATGCCGTATTTTACCTTATTACTTACATGCTGGGCATATTTATGATGTTAAAAATCTAGCTTTTAAAAAGCTGGAATATTATTTATACTATTTTTTAATTTTTGTCACCTGTAGTCGATTATTAAACTTGATAATTTGTTCTAAGTAGAACAATATACCGACAATAGGTATAACAATATACCGACATTTACAGATATTCCTAATAATAGATATGTTTCAATTAAAAATTAACCTAATTAGAATTTCGCTCCTATCGCTCCAATTGGATTTTCAGCTTGATTCTATCACGAATTCCTCTCACAAATTACATTCTAATCATTCGTTACATCACAACACAGTAATTAGTCATACTTCAGTAAGCTCATTTCATTACGCTCAAACTTCCATCAACTTCTGTTGAAATCAATGAGAAAAGGAGTTAAATGAATTTAATAGGATTAAATAAAATTGAAACCGCCAGTTTGACGAAATTCCATTAAAATGTATAATTAGTTTTGCCAACTATTTCTTTGGAAACTTGGAATTCAATTATCGTTGGTTCACTGGGTTAAGTTATTAAAAAACTTTTTTTTTAAGTTTGTGCAGTTTTTCTTTTCAATTTCAATTTATAAAAATGCTATATCGTAATAAATTGAAAGAAGTAATTGTTAATTTTCTGAGTGATTTATAATGGTTTGAGTAATTTAATCGTTCATTTATATATAAAACTGAAATAAAAATTAAAGAAAAACGTGATAATCATTTATTAGAGATAGATCACAAGGCATATATATATATATATATATATATATATATATATATATATATATATATATATATATATATATATATATATATAATATATATATATATATATATATATACATATATATATATATATATATATACATATATATATATATATATATATATATATATATATATATATATATATATATATATATATATATATATATTTCTGTTCATAAATTCAGTACCAAAAATTTCAAACGATGATAAAACATATGGTTAAACACAAATTTACTACTAATAGCCAGGATTATAAAAAAAATCTGTGTAAATAGGCATATTTTAAATTCTTTTCAATACTTAAGATTTTAAAAAATGTGCAAAAATGATAAAATACAGGAATTTTTTACCAAAATATAGATATTTTTAATAAAGATTAATGAAAATAGAACTAAATTTCATATGGTGTTAAATATTTGCGTAAGCACTATGCTGTAATATCCAGGAATAAGTCTTGACACTCGCCGAACATTTGAAAGACACTTACAAACTTTAACAAAGGAAACAGGGAAGAGATAGCAAAGATGGCCAAACACAACTGGTCCGACTACTAAAAAAGGTTAAGTTCATATAAATTGCTGGCTAAAGAGAAAACAATAATATTTAATATGACAGGGTACGACAATCCATAACTTATAAATAAGACGGTACGCCAGGCAAGTCTCGTGAATTGGTAGAAACGATGGGTTTCATGCGGCGGCGGCGCAACTGCTCACTCAGCAAAGAACATTTCGTGCGTATGTTAAGCTTTTCGGAAAGGATATTATGGACTGCTGCATGTACTGCAATAAACGTGAATTTTACTGTATAGTAAAGCATACAGTCTTTCTCTTCACTAGATGGTAGGAAGAGAGCGACAGGACAACTTTTTCTTAGAAAGAAAACTGCCTCTAGACAATATAACGAAGCATGATAGAAAGTAAGGGTAAGTCCAAGATCAACGTTGGTTTTCGGAGTCAGACAGTAAGCACCGATCGTCGCCGAATTAGTGTGCGAATAATACTTTGTATTTACATATTTAGGTGGGCCTGACCAAAATGCACCTGCATGCTGACAACTTATCCGCTTATAGTTTGACACAGAGGTTTACCGGAATGAATCTTCTGTTTTGTTTTCAGACACCTGACGCCATTTAAAGTTTGAGTCATTATAGATACTGACGAATTAATAAAAAAGATTCAGTTTTATCCTTCTATATAAGATAAGAGAGTAAAGAATCATTCCAGGAATAAATATTACACTATAGGCGTAAAAAACCAGCATTCATTATGGCCATATGCTACTCGCCGCTCGGAGTCAAACAGTCGTCTCAAGAATCTGAATCTGACTATCAGCTTTGAGCAGTATTTATGTTAAAATACCTCATAGGCCAGTAAAAGATGGTACAGAAAGCAATAAGGTGTATTATGCTTATTGAAAAAAAATACAGAGAGAGAAATATAAGGCCAACCAAAGGCATCTACAGTTAAGTCAGGAATGATGTTTCCGGATGCCTACTAAATGGCGAAGACGAGGAGTGTTAGTGGGTTTGACAAGATTACTCTATCTGTGGTACAAGTTATCATGTGTACGTATTTGCATTTATCCATTACAAAAAATTAGTTGAATAACAATAACGCAAAATATTTTTTATCTAAGAAGCAACGTTGTTTTAGATGTAGGGTTATGTTACTTTAACAAAGAGCGCTTCTTATTGTTCTTATCTTATATAAAAAAATATTAATCTTTGGCACTTGGTAATGACAGATTTGTAACAGACCTTGTCCTCCTACTAAACTTTAGCAAGAAGTTCTGTATAAAAAGGCAGCAAATTTCTTATCAGAAGTTTAAAGATTTCCACTTGCTATACAGACCATATCTACAAAAGAAGAGGTATTAATTTTAGAATCTGCTGAGCCCATCATTGTCCCTTATATTTTAAATTAATCTTTTTGATGTGTAGATTATTGCACCTGTAACGTTGCTTCTGTTTACCTGGATTCCCCTTCGGTATCCTTGGAAGTAATTGTCAAAGGCTTCTCTTTTTCAAACCCATCAACCTGCATAGATTTCTTTTCATCCTGCTGAATTAGAATAAAGACTCTTCAATTCTACTCAGAACTCCATCGGCGACTGGTTTAGAACCAAGAACCTCTATACTCCATTGTGAGTCCTTTATTGTGTGTTATAGGACGGACAAGTTACCTCCAAAACAATATTGGAATATCTGGGGTTCCCCAAAATTAAAAACTTTTTATTTTTTATTTAAGAAAGTTTTTTGTTCATTCAGAATATTTCAACACAAAGTACCTTTTAATGAGTGCTACATAAGCATAATAAATTAACTTGATTAGAGCTACTTCCATAAAGCTATTTCTTCCTCCGGCACCATTTTGTCCGGAGATCAATGCTAACTTGATCCTCATTAAAGTATTCTTTAACTTGCACCACGATATTGTTTTAGGGGCAAAATGAAATTAAACTTCTCCTTGTTGTAATTTTTAGAAAGTACGACTTAAGTAAATTACTATTATCGTTCGATTTCCGAAGTGGAAATTGAACGGATGGAAAATCAATAAACGTACTTCAACCTTTAACTGTGGCTTATTCCCAGTTAAATAGTAATTTTTTTAAAAGGCGACAAGAAAATAGCTTCAGAACAATATTCAGACTTAAGTAGTTTGCTTTTTTGTGATATGATGACCTTGCGAGCACCAGCTTCATGCTTTCGTATATTTCTGTTTCAGTTCAGGATACATATTGTCGACATACCTAAAGTTTCGTATTTACATTACACTACATCAGTGTACATCAACCTATCTGTATATTATTTGATTAATTTCTGTAAAAGTAGGAATGTGTCAATTGTAAAATGAAAAAGCAAAATTACAGATTAATTTGTCAATTAAAAACCCTAAGAATAGTTCTTAGGTATGTGCAAAATTTGGCGAGATTTTGTACTCCCCCAACCGAAGTCTTTTACTCTATCTGATTCTTAATATAGTAATGCTGTTAATGATATAGATTATGATCCTCTGGTGCATCCTACTAGATAACTAACGATGCTCTGACGTCCGAGTATTTGCCGATATAAGCAAAGCACCATTTATTGATCAACAGCTTCGGGCAGATGAGCTGGTAAATGGAGGGGCACTCTTTTGTCCTGAGATTGAAAAATTGGTCTCGAAGGCGAAACCAAGAAAGTTCTTAACGACATGAGAATTCAGAAGGCAACAAGATACCACTGCATTAAAGGTCCCTGATGACATTTTTAATAAAGTTATCATGTCAAATACAACTAAAGTGGAAACAGTTACTAATCATGGAAAATAAAAACCAAGATTCGGCAGAAGAGGTGATCCACCTTTAGATTACAGGGCCTCTAGGGCGTCACCCTACCAAACCTCAGCGAAAGAATTAAAAAAGTGTATCTAAGAACTTCAGAATTTATTATTTAAATATGTACCTGAACGTAAAGAAAATGTATCAATCTGGAAAACTTTATAATACCTTTTAAGAAATGACTAGACTTTGAATAGGTATACCACTCGGGAAATATTAGCGGTTAACATATGTATGAGGTTGGAATAATCGTATGTTATCAATTACATGAATATGTTACTAATGTTATACCTGCTTCTAAAAGAATATTAATACACCAACTACTCCAGTCAAATTAAATATGTTATTAGTGTATGATCTTACTAAGAATAAACCAGAAGAAGAGTTAGAGTAATTCTATGAGTTGTTAATAAATTCATTGAAACGAATTTAGTGGTGATATTCTTCTAGAAAAGAGAAGTGAAAGGGGATAAAGATGAAAAGTGTTTGTAGAGGAAGAAGAATTAGCAATGCTAAATACATTCTTTAAACTACAGTCTCTTCACAGGATTAACCAGGAAACAATACGGAATCAAATTGATTACATAATGGTAAACCAGAGATTCTGTAATAGATGCTTGTCAGTTTAAAGTTTCCTTGGTGTTGATATATTGTCAGATTATGAACATAACTTTTAATGAATTTCAAGTCAATAAAGGCCTAAAGCAAGGATGCTGTTTGTCACTGACACTCTTTAAAATATACGTCCACGAAGCATTGAGGAATTGGAGAAATAAATGTAGATTTATGGGCGTCGAAGTGGGACGAGAAACTCTGTATACATTGTTGTTTGCAGATGATCAGGTGGTGGTTGCAACCGATGAGAAAGATATAAATTATATGAATCGAAAATTATTTAAGGAATATGCCAAATGAGGGCTTACTGTAAACATAAGCAAAACAGAATATTTAAAAATTGGAGGAAATACCACAGATCTGAGGCTTGAAAACGCAGTCATAAAAGGTTGCAACCAGTACAAAGATCTAGGAAAAATAATATTAGCAGATGGCAGAGTTAAGATAGATGTACAAAATCGAATAACCCAAGGGAAAAAATGCATCTGAATACTGAATTCATTACTGTTGTCTAATAAAATAAATATGCATACCAAACTTCGTGTACACAGAGCAATTGTAGAACCGATTACCACATATGGTGCCGAATGTTGGACGATGACAAAGAATGAACGAGATAAAGTAGACGTTGTGGAAATGGAGTATCTTAGAAGGTCATGTCGAGTATCGAGAATGGAAAGAATCAGGAATGAGGAAATACGAAACCGTACAGGAATTAGAGATACTCTTTCAGATAGAATACAAGGAAGGCAATTACAATGGTATGGTCACGTGATGAGAATGGAGGAGGAGCGGTGGCCAAAGAAAGCCTTAATGTATGTTCCGCCAGAAAGAAGGAAAAGAAGAAGACCACCAAATTCCCGGAGAAGATAAATTACAAAAACAATGCAATCTAGAAGCTTAGAAGAGGGAGATTGGAGAGATAGGAAAAGATGGAGGCTGAAATGCTGTTGGCGGCAATCGACGTAGGACCCCCCGTTATATGATGATGATGAATTAAAAACTCATAATATTCTTATGCCAACCTCCTCTATATTTATTATTATCTCAATATATATACACATATATATATATATATATATATATATATATATATATATATAAATATATATATATATATATATATATATATATACATATATATATATATATATATATATATATATATATATATATATATATATATATATATATGACTTCGTTAAAAAAAAATTATATTATCGTTTCTTCCCGTGCCATAGCAGAATTATCGGACGTTGAAATATATTGAATATCTGACATATAGAATAATTGTCCTGCATTTGGTATCTGAGTCCATTCAAGAATGTTTTTTACCCAAGAAACTCGTTTTCTTCCTACACCTCTACGGCCTTCTATTTTGCCTTTAAGGATAAGTTGTAATATTTTATATCGACTTCCCCTTACTATATGTCCCAAATAAGACATTTTTCGATGTTTAACAGTCTTTAGCAGTTCTCTATCTTCATTACGTTCCTTAGTACTTCTTCATTAGTTTTCCTTGCTGTCCAAGGTATCTTCAGCATTCATCTATCAACCCACATTTCCAATGCTTTAATTTTATTCGTGATCGATACTTTTAGCGTCCACACTTCTGCACTATACAAAAGTACGGACCAAACAAGCTCTTAACCATTCTTTGCCTTAGTTTTAAACTGAAATGGGTATTGCAAAGAAATGACTTTATTTTCATAATAGTAGTTTTAGTGATTGCTGTTCTAAGTTTTATTTCTATGTTTTAATTATATTATAAGTTACTGTTTTTTTTTTAATATTAACATGTTTACTACACGTTTTGGATAATATGATAACTAATAACGCAACACTAAGGGCATGAGCTCTTCATTTAATTTACAATTATCACCATTTTTATATTAAAATAAATGTGTTCTATAGTGTTGATACAATTCAACAGTTGTTTATTATAATACTATAATATCTACGAAAAATTCTGACCAATATTATGTATGTATTATGTAAAATAACATGACTCTGCAAAAATATCCTACATGATGAAATGTGACTAGCTTGCGGCTGCTACTAATTCCAAAAAACCCAATAGATAATTCTTCATTGACATATGATTTATATTCTTACCAAACTAATAAAGAAACGAACCCTACAGTTTCCATAAAATATATGGCAATATGAATAGAGGTGGACACTAGCAGTTATTTGTAAATAGAAAATGTACATTATGAGTTATATATTGATTTTGTATATCAAAAATGTATACATTATAAAAGTTTTCATGCATTTTACAATCGTTTCAGTTTTTGTGCTGGTATGATAAATGAGGTATTCTAAATAAGTTCTAAAATGTGAAAAGTCAATATATATGCACTTATTTAATATGCACTTTATAAATTTCTTAACACTTTTCAAAATAACCACTTATCTGTTTTGTTATTATTTCGATGACATTTAAAAAAACAAAATGTTAAACACAATAAAAAAGGATTGTTAATATAATATATGTAATAAAATTAACATCGTTGCTAGATATATATATATATATATATATATATATATATATATATATATATATATATATATATATATATATATATATATATATATATATTGGAAAGGTTTTATATTATCCTGTTGGATTGAACAGACTTAAAGAGTTATCACAGTACCAGTAACCTAAATGGCAAAAAATTATTGGAATATACTTTCAAGCATAATAGCATCATCGTCTCTCCAATGCCATAATCACAAATGTGCAAATTTCCAGTTTAAAAAAATATTGAAATGTTTGGATAAAAAGTAAAAATAAACCCATTAAATAACTAATTTAACTAAAAATAAACCCATTAATTTAGAGTGCCGATATCTAATAATTATTAATGGTTACACATCGACTTGACTTAAATTAAATTTGGAATACATTTTAATAACATTTTTCGTTAGAAAAAGAGCTCGTTATTTTGGTTTTAAAAAAATTTAGAAATATATATTTTTTGTGTTAAAAAAATTTTAACAAAATTGTTGTATATAACATTCATATTTTTTTATATTTTTCATCAATACAGCGAACAGTAACTTAAATTAGACACAATTCTGACAAGAAAATATACCTAAAAAAGGAAAATAACAGCTTTGTATTATGGTATATGTACTCTCCTCAGCATCTGGTTCTGGGAAGTTATCCCGCACATTTTTGTTATTTTTTAGAGCTGGATAATATTTATGGTATATCTTAGGCATGGTAAAACAATTTCACAATGTTTCTATATTTTTCAATTTAGCTTTGCAGATGTCTAGTGGTTTTGTATAGGTGTTGCTTAACACTACATGCTTTTTGGAGCGACCCTACCTTTTTGTAGAATGACAATCTTCTTCAATAAAATCTTTCGCATAGTATCTCCTATAAAATATTTTCCACTGTTGCTCTTTAATGAAACAGAGACACCAAACTCTTCTTCAGGGAATCTTATTGATTCCTCATCGCTGGTGTATAAACTGGTTAGTTTGCTTTTTTCAATTCTAGAGTGTATGGAGTCTATATTTTAGTGTGACCAGTCACAAAAACAAAGTAAAACAGTTTACCTATCTTAAGACAATAGTAAACAAACAATGATATTACTCACAAGAAGTAAAATGTAGAATACAGAAGGCTAGGAGTGCATTCAAGAACTTGGCCAAATTCTTTAAAAGTCACAACCTTAATCTGGAGATAAAAGTAAGGCTTCAACGATGTTATAACTTTTCGATATTATTCTACAGAGTTGTATACTAGACACTCACTGAAACCATGGAGAAAAAACTTGAAGTCTTCGAGAGGTGGCTATACAGAAGAATCCTAAGGATATCATGGACGGACAAGATAACAAACGAGACTATACTGCGAAATAAAGAAAAGTGATGTATAATATTAAAAGAAGAAAGTTAGAATATCTCAGACATATAATGAGAAATGGCACTAATTATAGATTACTGAAAATATCATCACTTAATAAAATAATTATAGCCAGAATAATCGCCAATATTCGAAACGAATAGGCACCAAAAGAAGAAGAAGTCTCAGAGAAATAACGATGGTTAATTGTTGTTTAAGATGGATGGTTGATGCAAAGATGCAAAAACATGGTAAAAATAGAGCATTTTTTGCTGTCCGCCACATCCATCTATCATACGAACTGCAGTAGCATATTGAGTGAATGATGAAATCTCATTTGTATCTTTCGTACCTTCCATCTCATTCCACAGATAACACATCACATCCAACACTGCCTGAGATTTGCCATAGTGGCGAGCTGTTTTGGTGGCCCCTACTTTTACAAATAACTATTTTATTATAATTATTTTCCTTTTCTGTCTTCTTAAGTCACTGGTCTTTGGTAACAAGGTATCTTCATACGGCACTGGTCTTTGGTAACATTTGCAGAATAGCTTTGGATAGTCTAGATATAAGGGAGATATTTAAAAATCTGTAAGGTATTTTATATACTTTGATTATGACACTAACGTGTCTCTATTTACGTAAGAGACAAAATGTGGTCAAGTATACTTTTTTAGGCATTTTTGGGTAATTTGTTTGAAGACGTATACTTCCCGGGTTCCTATTTTTCTAAGAATCCACTGCTAGAGCGCTTTTTAAAACAACTTCTTATAAAAGTATCTGTTATATTATTTAGCGTATTCATAAAAAAGACTAGCCTCTAAACATAACGCATTTTGTTTCATTGACTGTAAAGTAGGAAACGCAGGTAAAGGATTGTCGTGATTGTTCTACATTTCACGTAGTACGTTGTTTTACATTATATTCAATGTGACTGCACAAAAACTGTCTGTTCACTAAAACAACTGAAACTGTGAAATTCTGTAAATATTTTTTCTTCGTCCTGTTCATTAACAAAATCATTACATTTATGTTTTGTTTTTGTCAGTTGGAAAAAGAGGTCGCCGTAGTTTTAACTTCCGCGATGTCCAGTGCATCATTCCTCATTTAAAATCTTTTTAAAATGAGGGATTGTGAAGTTATTTTTGTTCTTGGTCTTTATTTTTTTGCCAAAACTTTACCTCCTGGTCTTTCAAATGCTTCTTTTGACAAATTTTAAAATGACAACATGGTGAATAAAAAAAAATAAAACTTTCTAAGACGTTATTGCATAAAAGTTTTTTTTAATTGTTTATAACGTTACAATGGCTATACTGTTGCAAAACTATTTTACAATATTTAACATAAACTTTTTAGTCATCAAATAATTTAATTTAATTAAATAAACCTTTTTATTCAATATGGTGCTTTTAGACTTCATACAGACTCAATAGTTTACGCAGACTTATGTTGTAGATAAAAGCTGTTTGGGATCAACAATTTCATTTGCAATAACTTTTAAGTAAAACTTTTTGAAATTTTTAAAGCTGAATATTTATGACATTGTCCTTATTCTTACGCGAAATTAGTAAAGTTTTTTCTGTATTCTTAGAAAAGCTAATAATAATTTTCACAAAATCGACTTTTGAAGCAATTTTTTTGCAATAATTAGATAAAAAATTAACCAAAACAACTCTACGAACCGTCATTTTAAAGGATTTTTTATACTTTTTCAGTAAAATTGTGCAACTTTTTCATATACCGACCATATTACTGCGTTTCACCTTTATTATTTACAGCAAATAGAGATCTTACATTGTTTGTGTATTGTTTATAATTAAAAAATGACGTTTAGTATTTTGCATAATTTTTTTGACATATCGTTATCACCAAATATATTAAAAGGAGTTGTTAGATACCTATATTAACGAGTTTCATGGGAAAATCGTTAGTTTCCTGGTCTAAGAAAGCAGAATCGGTCTTTAAGCGTTGAATCAAAACTAAAGTTGTTACTCTTGCGTCATGTGGGTATCGGCCCACAGACAAACTCATGCTTTTGGATTTGAAAACTTTCAAAATAATTGTTATTAGTGGTGTACATAGGTGATAAATCTAAAATTTAAGCAACCACGTTTTTGGGCTTTGAGGGACGATGTGTAAATTATGAGTACCTACTTTGACCACAAAGAAATTCATAAAGAAAAGTCTAAGGAGTTAGGATTTCGATTTTATCGGAAACTTGATTTTCTACCTACAATACTTCCTGTGCTATTGCAGCTATTATTTCCATTATTTACAATTTCTTGCGTCATGCTTCTACCAAATGAACAACTATATAAATATAAAAATACAACACTTTATATTCAAAACTTCCACAGACTTTATTATAATATCTTATCACTACAGCTGTTTCGACAGAGTGCCTTTCTTAAGTGATCTATTTTTGGTATGTGTTTACACTTTATAGTCTTTAACTGAATAGGTTGAGGAGGGGAAAGCTGTTTGTCTTAAGTTGGTCATTCAGAATTATGTCTGTGTTTTTTTGTCATAGATTCGAACAAAGCTAGCTTTAGGCCTTTATTTTGGATGTGAAATTCGTCATTAAACGAATGGTTATGATCTAGAAGGTGAAGTCCGTATGTAGAATATGTTTTTCTATTATAGAAATCCCTTTTATGTCCTGCTATACGTTTGTTAGAATTTCTACCAGTTTAACCGATGTAAGTTTTTGGACAGTCGCCAAATTTAAGTTTGTAAACACCACTGCATAAGTCCTTTTTATTTTGGCTCTTGTTGTTATTAATATTTTTGCCTTAGTTGTTGTTTGTTTTAAAAGCTGGTGTTATTCCATTCTTTTTTATGTGTTTGGCTTTTTTTATTAATATTCCTTGTATATGTAATTGAGCAGAAGGTACTGGGGTTTTCTCTGGTTGTAGAAATAGTAATTTCAGGCCTTTCTCGTATAGTTTTTAATTTAAAATTTTATTAATTGTTTGTTTGTTTTACCAATTGTTTACTACTATTTGCTTAATGATATTTAATTCTATCTCAAAGTTGTATTTTGACATTATTTGACAAATTGTTATTAATTTCTGTAACATGATATGATAGACTACCAATTTATGTTGTTTAGGATGGGACGATGAATAGTGTATAGTCGTGTTAGTATGGGTAGGTTTATGAAATAAGGAGACCTCATGTTTGTTTTTAAGTTTAATAATTTTTAAATATAAAAAAAAATTATGGATTCATTTTGTTTCGTTTTTATTGTAAATTCAATATGACTATATGGTGAATTAGTATACAATAAAAATTGGTCAAGTTGTCTGTTAGTTCCTGTAAAACATACTAGTATATTGTTTAAGTATCTCCACTAATATAAAAACTGTTTGAATAAGGAATGTTTTGAAATATTTATCTCCATAAATGATCCATAAAAATATCTGATAGCAATGGGCTTATAAGATTATCCACTATATGTCCTGCACTGTTATTTGCAAATTTCAAGAAGCTGTAAAATTTCAGACGTAAGGATTGGATTTGTAATATTATTATCTAAAAGATTTTTACTAGAACTAAAGTTTCTGTAGAAGGAATAATAGGAAAAAGATTTTTTACGTCAAATGGAATTATTCTGGACTTGTAAGAATCGAAAATATTGTATTTTTCCGCAAATCGCCAGGAAATTTTGACATTCCTGTCAAAATTTCTTGAAGAAAAAGTCAGGACTTCCTTACTGTAAGGAAATGTCATTTCCTTACTGTAAGGAAATGATATTTCCGTACAGTTGTTAGTGTTCTACATAAATGATAGAAAACACATTGCTTATAGGGAATGTGTATTATATATATCTAATGAAGCAGTATTCACTGCCTCAACCACCTCTGGAGGAGTCCCAGGAATGGAAATTTCATCATCACTTATCATTTTACTTTCGAGAACACCACCAATTAAATTTATAAGCGTCAAGTTTGATAATTCAACCTCAATACGTTTCCATAGTAACCTAAGTAATTTTATTAGGAATTTCAAAGCACCATTTATTTGGGAATAAAATTATCGCGTTTTTTTTTTTTAAATCAATCAATATCTGTCGAATTTTAAACGATTTGCGGAAAAATAGTATGTTTACCTCGTAGGAAAAGCCACATTCCTGGACTCTGTGTTGCTAAGTCTCGGCTTGCGCCTCGACTTAGCAATCTTCACAGTAGTCCAGGAATATTAAGCTTTTCCTACCCGGTAAACAATGTACTATTATTAACTAGTTGAATTTAGGTGAAAATTTAGTGTGTTCTAAAATAATGTCCAACAGTTTTTTGAAAGTTGATATGACGAAGCTGTATAAAAAGAAACTACAGGTCTTATTAGTTGATCAGGTTTGTGTAGGTTGATAAAAGCATATAATTTAGGAGGTTGAGGATTTTAATTTTGCTAAGGCTAGTTTAATTTGTTTTGATACTTTTCTTTCGGATCTTTGTTTACTGTTTCATTATTTTGATTATTTAAAAATTCTATCGCAATCTAATTTTTAATTAAAATGGCCGTTGAATTCTCTTTGTAACATGACTTTTTAGTTTCACTACACACATCGATAATTTTGCAATGACACTTTTTTCGATATTATTGGAACTTTTGTTTAATGCTGCTTCATCTTTTACACCTAAGTATTCTGATGATTATTTCTTGGCAAGTTGTGTTTAAATCTTTTCCTAAACCCTAAAAATTGTATCTCGTCATTACTGAATTTAATATCTGATAAATTTATAAAGCTATTGAAACAATTATGGTTCGAAAAACTTTTTGTACAAAGCATTGTGTTTTTTACTATTGGAAATTTAATTTTTTTTCACTGTGTATTGAATTTTTTATTTAATATATTATCTACTTTAATTCTCAAGTTACCCCCTCTATGGCTCAGTGGTAAGAGCGCCTACCTTTAAACCTAAAGGTCGTGAGTTCGAATCTCACCTGGGTGGAGAAATTTTCGTTTATTAAAAATAAATGAATAAAAATAATTTCTATCCTTCTGCGATCGGTACTCACCGGAGGGACCGCAGACGTTCGGATACAATTAGCGTCTCTTAGCAAAGAGAATGACGTCGACTTTGATAAGTATCAAGACAATTACTCTACACACACACACACACACACACACACACACACACACACACACACACACACACACACACTACACTAGGTACCCGACTGTACCATGCCAATGACCATTAGTTTTCGAGACAATAACTCAATAAAAAAAATATTCTCAAGTTAAGATCTATAATGTTAAATTGTACATTAATATTTAATTCATAATATAATTCTGAATGATATCTCGTTTTTTGTACTGGTTTCTTCTGTCATCTATCTTTAATTTTTTTTTGAAAACAAAACTTTTATGTTATATAAAATGAATTTTCATCAACTAACGGTCAAATCCATTACTTAACTATATAAATACACAGAGCGGCAAAAAAATGCCACTCTATGAAGTTCCGAAAATAAAAATTCATTGGAAGTTTTATGCTCTGTTTCATATTGCATCTTAAATTAAATATTTTTTGCAAACTTGTATGCTTGTTTTTGACAATTTCGACGTTTATGGTTCCGGTCGTAGAAGAGTTACCTCGCAAAGAGATGATCGTTTTATTACCATGGAACATTTAAGATATCACCATTCCACTGCAATTGCTGAAGAAACCGTCTGCAGGAGGTTCAAAATGGGAAAGTGAGAGAACGGTTAGAAGACGCCTCAATGAAAGAGGGCTAGTGGCAAGAAGGCAGGCTATTGTTCCCGAATTACAGGCCAGACACTTTAGGAATCAATTAATTTTGTCTCGACAATACTACAAGAATCCTGACATATTACTTGGGGAAAGTGGGAATTAAGACTCTAGAACAGCCAGCCTGCAGCCCCGATCTGAATATCATCGAACATCTTTGGGGACTTTATTAGGGTTATAAGTCAAACAGGTCAGCCAGAAAATCTTGCAGAACTTTAAAACATGCTTTGTGAAAAATATGAACTTATTCCGTTTTTATTCAAAATTTTTTTTTTTTTTTTTTAAATCATATGCAAATGGTTATTATGTTTTAGGGCATAATACCCAATATTAGTAATTTTGTTTAGGTTCACTCGTAATTTTTATTGTTTGTAATTTGTTTTGATATCACTATTTTCTGTTGTAGCCTTCTAATTAAATAAATTATGCTAAGAAATCAAACAGTAATGGCCATTTGATCTTAGGAATAAAATATGAAACAGTGCATGAAACTTCTGATTAATTTTTATTTTCGAAAATTTATAGGTTGGCCACTTTTTTGCCTGTCAGTGTATATCTATTATTTATATAATTGGTAGCTTAACTATATTTTCACCGATTTTTTTAAATTTTGTTCTTAATAAGTTTTCCTTTCTAATTTATTTTAGCTTATTAATACATTATAAATACATACAAGTTATAAAATATTTTGATGCATACAGTACATATAGCCAACAAAAATCCAAAAGAATGGATAAAAAATTGGCTTAGTTTAACGTTTTATAGAGAACGCCCAGCTCGTATCAGTAACGTTCGGCAGTATCTCATTAAACAAGAAATTCGATATCTCCTTATAACGATAATCTAGGAAACCATCACTTATATATTTAATGGTTTTTTCGCATCGTGGTTATATGCTGTTTCCCCTTATTACGAGTGGACAGAGAAGGTGATGTTATACATATTATTCGAAACCCTCGCGCAAAAAAACTAAGCAGAAATGGCCATGCAATTCGTAATCTATCCCAACGTTTCATTTATCCCCGAGGACCTCCTAGAGGTCGTAAAAAGTTTCTCCCTCTTTCTTAAATATCACACTCATATACGGTTTTTTTAGGATAGGCTTTGTTCTTCGGGTAATTATTCCATTCGCCCCGGGGTTTATTGCCACAAGGGGAGCGCGAAATGGTTCAAATGGTAATTATATCAATTATGCAATGTTTTTAGTCTATGAAATAATAAACTGGGACTGGTGTGGTTAAAATTTATTGCTCTAAAAAAATAATAAAAATGGTAATGGTACCTGCGTAAAATATACTTTTGATTGCTTTTTTTTTTAATTATGTACTTGATCGCATATGTTATTTATGTTTGAACTTGCATTATTGTAGAAAAAACGTAGATATTTCATAAAAAAGTAAATATTGACTGGAATTAAAATCCGATTTAGTTCCAAGTATTGATAATTAAACAAATAGTAAGTTAAGGAAATGAAATACCAATAAAAAAAGGCTTGAAGAAAGACACGGCATATATTAATATAAAAAAATAACAAAAAACATTAAGATACAGTATGAATCTGACAAAAAAATTTTAATTTAGTAAATCTCAAATATGTAGTTTTTTATGAAACCATAAATGTCTTGGCTGTATCACAATTTTAAATAGAAATGTCTTCTAACGTTATTTAACATCTCAGGCGTGACCGATCTAAGCGCAAGCGTTATTTGTCTTTTTAAGTCGACTATGTCGAGGTCTTGTCTAAAAAAAATCTAATTGCGTCAGATCAGGAGATGTGTAGGAGTGCCTCCCTGTCCACTGATTTGGAAATATTCGGTTGACGTACTGCCTAATAAGCACTACGGAGCAGAGGACGCCCACCAACTAGATGGACTGACGACCTAAAGCGTGTTAGCAATAACTGGATGCAGGCTGCACAAGACAAAGACAGATGAAAAGAGCTGAAGGAGACCTATGTCCAGAAGTAGACACATCCAGGATGATGATGATGACT
Source organism: Diabrotica balteata (assembly GCA_918026665.1). NCBI lineage: Eukaryota > Metazoa > Arthropoda > Insecta > Coleoptera > Chrysomelidae > Diabrotica > Diabrotica balteata. Next base: position 51,632,633 of record OU898282.1, read on the forward strand.
GTCTAACATTGATCTATTTATTGAAAGTTGTGGGTTTGCTTGTTAATCGGCGTTTTCATGTCTTTGATATATAGAAAATAGTAAAGGTAGTTATGCAATAAAGATGTTAAGTGGATTATAATACCTAATTGTGAATAACACCAGCACATAACAACATTGCAATCTCTAAATAATAATCTGAACAAAAGACTTAAGCAGTTAGAATCAGACGGAGAAAGGAAAGATAAGAAGATTGAATATGAGACTGAAGAAGAACAACTAAACAATAAAAATAAATACATCCCTATCACCGTCACAAAGTGCCCCAACTGAAGCAAAATCCTTTACTAGGAAAGCTGTATTGCCACCGCCAATTATAGTGGAAGGTATCAAAGACTTTAATAAATTACACAATGAACTTACAGTCGTCCTAAAAGATTTACAAATAAAAGTAATTAATAATGAGAATCTTAACGTCAATCAAAAGATAGGGATGGTTACCGAATAATAGCTGCCTTACTAAGTAAAGCACTTTAGTATTGTTCTGAAGCTATTTTCTTGTGGCATTTTAAAGTAATTACTATTTAAATGGCAATAAGCCACAATTAAAGGTAAAATACGTTTATTGACGTTTCAATTTCTACTTCGGAAATCGTTCTTAAAATACAAACATAATTGACTAATGTTTGTATTTTGAGAACGACTTCCGAAGTGGAAATTGAATGGTAATAGTATCTCAAAGTAATAATCTAAACAAAAGACTCAAGCAGTTAGAATCAGACGGAGAAAAGGAAGATAAAAAAATTCAATATGAGACTGGAGGAATAAACCAGGGAAAAGAGTGAATACGAGTAATTAAGAAACAACAAAACAATAAAAATAAATACATCTCCATCACCGCCACAAAGTGCCCCAACTGAAACAAAATCCTCTATTAGAAAAGCTGTATTGCCACCGCCAAATATAGTGGAAGGTATCAAAGACTTTAATAAATTACACAACGAACTTACAGTGGTCCTAAACTATTTACAAATAAAAGTTATTAATAATGAGAATTTTAAAATCAATGCAAAAGATAGGGATGGTTACAGAATAATAGCTGCCTTACTAAAAGAGAGAAACCACAAATGGCATTGCTATGAGAATAAGCGGAATCGCCTAATTAAAGTAATGGCACAAGAATTGCATCATTCTTGCTCTAATGAGAAACTAGGGCAAGATTTAAGGAAAAGAGGTTAAAAAACTCCAGCAGCTAACACAAAATCAAACTAGCATTAAACATGTTCATGCTGACGTTGACATAAGAATATGTCAATAAAATATTTGGCATTACAGATGTTATGGGAACGAGAGTAAAAATTATGCCGCTAAAGAATAATAGATGGTCCAATAGTGGTCCAGATGATACACCAACTGAGTTACAACTAACATGTAGAGAATGATAACATAAAAGTAGTGGTAAGACTTTTTAATTCAATATATAACATAAGAGTGATTCCCGTAGATTGGCTTAAATCCATCTTTATCGCAATACCTAAAAAACACAATGCAAGAAAATGCTCAGAATATCGATTTATTAGACTAATAAGCCACACTCTAAAAATTTTCCACAGAATACTTCACAACAGAATTAGACGCAATTGCGAAGAAGATCTTGAAGATACCCAATTTGGTTTTAGAAATGCTATGGGAACCAGGGAGGCACTTTTTGTCCTTAACATCCTATTACAAAAATGCTGAAACCAAAGAAAATATGTATTTGCATGTTTTGTGGAATTCGAAAAGGCATTCGATAAAGTACAGCATGTAAAATTAATGCAAATACTAAAAAATATCGGAATAGATGACAAAAAGAAAGATAGAAAGGTAGGTAGAAAGGTAGAAAGATTTTGGGTTTATCTGACGGCAAGGTTTCTTTTTTGGATGGAATGGGGTTTAGATGTTTTTAAATACTCTTATTGATTTGGGGTTTTATGGTAGCCGTTTTGTAAGAGTGTTTGCCTTATTGAGTTGATTTCGGATGACCTATGATTGTTATCGCTACGTCTTATGGAACGAGTTAATAACTGAATTGAGTTGGGCGGGGTGATGATGTGACTGGGCATTAAGATATCGGGTTGTATGAGTGGATTTCCGGTACACGGAATAGGAAAAATGTGAGGTAAGTTTTTCTGAATAAGAACATCAAGGAATGGCAAATACGCTTCAGACTCAACTTCCATCGTGAATTAAATACTAGGATGTATTTCATTCAGGTGGGAGAGGAAGAGATCTAACGTGTCTTTACCATAAGGCCAAATGAAAAAAGTGTCATCAACATACCGTAACCAGCAGATGGGTTTGAGATTTGGTGAGGAGAGGGCTGCTGTTTCGAAATGTTCCATGAAAATATCAGCATACCATTACGGGAGAGAGGGGAGATCCCATTGGGACACCTTTGGTTTTACGATAAAAATGATTTTGGAATTAAAAGTACAGTCCTCTCTCTCTATAACGATATGCAAGGGACCGGGAATTTTCATCGTTATAAGGAGAGATCGTTATACAGAGAGAGACAAAATTCGGTACTGTAATATTAATAATACTGTACTAAATAAATTATTTTTTTAAAAGAATTATCAAAACGAATCTAAATAAATTAGCATTGTATTCCACATAGATTTATTAACGAATAATATAAGCAATACAGTATAAAAAGTGACTGTACAATTAAAACATGTGTACTGTACAATAAAAAAAAAATAGAATGCTACTGTAAAATATATTTAGCCTACATTATCAAAAACATATGTCACCTTGGTCTGTCTTCTTTTCCCTTTCCACAGAACTGACCTGACATTGTCCTGAAGACGCATCGAATCTTCCGCAGCACTCATATCGTCTTCCTGGTGGATGAAAAATCGATGCAGTACTTTTGCCGCAACCAATGCCTGCTGAGGGGTCGGAGCTGGTTCTGGAACTGCTTCCACTTCAGAGTCACTGTTTTCTTCTTCTTCTTCTACACGGACTGCTTGCAGGATGTCCTCGTCAGAAAGTCCATATGTTGTAGCTATATTTTTATCAACTTCTTCAAAATCTGTTAGCTCTTCCGGTCCGTAGGTGATAGTAAGTTCAAACTGTCTGGCCCAAACATTTAATGGCAGGTCATCTTCATCATAAGTCAATCCTTGATCTTCAAGCCATCCTGCGTGTTTGAAGGAATGTTGTATTGTATTGCTCGTCACCTCGTCCCAGGATTTACTAATCATTACGATGGCGTCAAGAATGTTTAGTTTAAGATCGCCATTATTCTCAACCAATTCCATCAAAAGTCTTCTCCTATAATGGTTTTTCAAACTCTTGATGACACTTTGGTCCATGGGCTGAAGGACACTCGTTGTGTTTGCTGGCAGAAAACAGTTCGATGTTTTGAAGGTCGCGCAATACAGGATGAGCAGGACAATTTTTTTACTCGAGCTTTTTTATTTTGTCTACAAGCAAAAGATTTTTTTTCCCTTTAAGCTCGATATCCCACTTTCTTATCGCTTCTTCAAAAATTTCCGAGGTCATCCAAGCACTCTTGTTTGCCTTATATGTCACCGGTAGATTTTTTATGTTTTTAAAGCAACGCGGGTTTTTCGACTTCCCTATCACTAACAATTTTCGCTTCACCGAACCTGTCATGTTAGCGGCTACTAAAACTGGAATGAGTTCCTTATAGAGCTTTCCACCAACGCACTTTTCCAATTTAAATTTTAAAGTTCTATTGGGTGTTTTCAGTGTTTCAGGCCACACGTTTTCTAGCCAATGATCCGTTACGTTTTTGTTAACATCGCGAGCCTCTCCGCTGATTTGCCCGTAGTTGATCTTGTGCCGCATCTTCCACTTGCTCAGCCAACCCTCAGATGCCTTAAAATTCTCAATTCCAAGTTCAGTTGCAAAAAATTTAGCTTTTGTCCTCACCACAGGCCCAGAAAGTGGAATATGGTTCATACGCTGCTGCTGGAAAAACTGAAGCATAGCGCGATCTAAATCTTCGTGCTGAGGTTTCCGCAACTTCTTCCTGCTACCGCCCTCTATCTCCGCTTTAAGCCACTTTTTTCTGTCCTTTCTAGCCCCCTCCGGCGAACAATATCCGATTGCTTTTCACCTTTCTCTATTGCTCGAGTTATCGATAGCTTTTCCTCCACCGAGAGCACTTTACGCTTTTTCGAAAACATGTTGACTGTTATCACACTAAGACACAACTCAAACTGGAAATGAAAAGTCGTCAATAGATGACAACATCTGTGTGATAACAGTTAGTTCCGCCGTCCGAACAATACACGTGAGTCACTTAACCCTCTGATAAGAAAGAGTATATGCCGCATTCCTTAAGCGCAAAACAAAACAATCGCTGGACAATGACCTTTTAATTCGTGACTCAAGTAGTCTGAACTTTAAACACAATAACACATATGATTTGTCATCAACTATTGAACGCTAAAAAGTTATCGCTATAAAGAGAGAACGATATCGGTATAGAGAAAGAATTAATACATTGTTCTTATGACGAACCAACCAACGTTTACTATTTTCATCGTTATAGAGGAATTATCGTTATATAGGGAATCGTTATAGAGAGAGACTACTGTATGTATTAGGCATGCAGTGTTTTATAAGAGATAATGTATCTTGGGGAGTTTGATGTTTGGAGTCCAAGATGAAAATGGTTTCATCGATGGGAATGTTAGTAGACAAAGAAACAATGTCAAAACTAACTAGTATATCTGAGGGTGAAATGGAAATATTTTTCAGAAGATCAATAAAATGAAAAGAGTTTTTGGCAACAGACGAAGCTTTTTTGACTAATGGTTGTAAGGATTATATTTTACATCTGATTGGTTCTTTGCTGAATATTGTTATTTTGGATGTTTGAGTTGAGATTGTCATATAAAATTATTTTTTTCTTATGTTAAATCTATGGACTAGTCTTTGCAGACTATTTTCATGTTAAGCTATTAATATTGCGTCGTCTGCGTAAGTTATTATATGGAGTGACGATAATACACGTAAAACCAAACCAAATTTTTAAAATAATGGTGGAAAGCTGCTTATTTTATTTTTCAAAGACGTGCAGAATAGTAGAATAGAAAATAAAATAAATGCAATGGAAACGATGTTTTGCAGAAGTAGCTGCAGAATAACATTAATGGGCAAGGTACGAAATGAACGAATTAGAGTACTAGTGAATGTGAACAAGACACTAAATTGCCGAAATAAAAAATTTAAAAATTACTGTGGTATCGACATATTATGCGAAGAATGGACAAAGCAACAATAAAGCTGAGAACTTAAAAGTAGAAAGTAACCAGAAGGAAGAAAAGAGAGATTAAAGATTACAATAAAACAGACAAATAAAAGCAGTAATGAAAAAAAAAGAGACCTCACTAAGGGAGATATATGTGACAAGAAGAAATGGCGATTGAGATGTGGTAAATGAAAAACATAGTCTGCTGTGATAAGTCATGGATGAGTAAGTGTTATTCCCCAGTAAAACCGAAATCTCTATAAATTTGCTGCTTCCCTGTTTCGTAAATTTTAATGATTATATTATCTTTCGCAACTATATCAGAAACGACATTCTAAAACTCACTTCCCTCGGAATAAATTAGTCGATTGGTCTCTAGAAGTCATAAAATGGCAGCCTTTTGTCGTCCCTTCTTAAAATGAAAGTACATAATTATAAGAGCTAAAAACATTTTCTTTCTTCAGACAGTTAAGCGCAAGGGATTTTTAATTAAAAACGTTTTTGATAAGAGGGTTCCCGCACCGCTATCACAAAAACTGACTTTAATGTTTTTCGTTTTTATTTTAATGGGAAGGGAGAAACGTAAAATGGAGGAGAGTGTAATGTATTTGACGAAGCATTACGTCAATTATGTTCGATAAAATTATATTAAATCGTAAACAATTTAGCCTTTCAAAAAGAATTAAACTTTTTTAAGTATTAAACCGTCTTCTTTTTAAAAACATATTTTTTCCTCAACATTGCTAAGACATACTTCAAATTAAGCAATTAAAACACTGGCTCTCATACTTGTTTTATATTTTTTATCGTGCCTTGATTTATCCGCCCTTTCCCGAAGGATCATCATAAGGATTTGTTACTGGTTTAATAGTGTGGTAATTTATCGTTAACTTTATTAATCGGTATCATACAGGGTAAGTCATCGAAAACGTACTGGTAGGAATAACGACCTAACTTAGGAACATACTTTGTTGTCAAATTCCTGAAACAGGAGATTTTTTTGAGTACTGGATACAAATTTTACACAACCAGTTTTTAAAGAAAGACAAAAACAATAATTAATTTTTTATTAAACACCTAACTTGTATTTCATCATCATCAATCAGCCAATCGCGTCCACTGCTGGACATAGGCCTCCCTCAGTTCTTTCCAGTGTTCTCTACACTGGGCCGCTTGTAGCCAGTTTTCCGCTACACGTTTTATATCATCGGTCCATCTAGTCGGTGGTCGTCCTCGGCTTCTTTTATAGTTTCTGGGCCTCCATTCCATAATACGCCTTGTCCACCGTCCATCTTGTGCTCTGGCTAAGTGCCCTGCCCAGTTCCACTTAAGCGACGTGGTTCTTTCGATGACGTCTTGAACTCCTGATCTTTGCCTAATTTGTTGGTTTGTTATGTGGTCTCGAAGGCTCACGTTCAGCATTGCACGTTCAATGGCTCGTTGCGTAACTCTGAGTTTATTCGCAGGTTTTTGCGTGAGTGTTAAAGTCTCCGCTCCATAAGTTTGTACAGGCAAAACACATTGGTCTGTGCACACAATTGAACTTTTTAGAATATCGCTTAATTTGCCAAATGCTGCCCAAGTTAGGCCTATTCGCCTCTGTATTTCATGTGTTTGATTGTCTCTGCTTATTTTGATTTCGTGTCCCAGATATTTGTAAGTGTCTGTTTGTTGTATGTTATTATTGTCAATAGTTATATTTCCACTCATTACAAGATTTGTCATAAGTTTAGTTTTCTCAAAGTTTATCTTTAATCTTGCTCTTTCAGACAGACTTTTAAGCGAATGCATCATAGAAACTGTATCTTGTAAATTATCTGCGATTAATTAACTTCATCTGCAAATCTTAGGTGGTTTAATCTTTCTCCATCTATATTGATGCCCATATCTTGCCATTGAGTACTCTTAAATATTGACTCTAGAGCTGCCGTGAACAATTTTGGTGAAATATTGTTTCCTTGTCTAACTTCTCGACCTAAGCTAAATTTTTCTGTGTCTTCGTGCAGTCGTATACTTGATGTAGCGTCCTCGTAGATGTTTTTGATTAATGTCGTGTACCTGTAATCTATTCCGCTTTGATTTAGGGCTTCCAGTATTGTTTCAAACTCTACAGAATCAAAAGCCTTCTCGTAATCGACAAATGCAAGGACCAGTGGTATGTTGCATCGAGTACAAGATACCAACTTGTATTTACACCACCGAAATCTTTATAAATGAGAGTAATTATGAATTCTCTTTGACATAAATCACTAACGGATACTTACATTTTAAGAGCTTACCCTATCCTGTCTCTTATTTTACCTAATAACTATGTACTATTGCTTATACACAATACTACACTCTGCTTTTACACTAAGATAGATAACACTTTGTACGATCAGTGCCTATGGAGTCCTTGTTCAAGACTAACTACCATCTTCTTGATGACTTTATCCACATCTTCCATCTTAAGGTCCCTGTGAAGATCGACATTTATAATGTACCAAGAAGCATGAAATATAATCCTTAATATTTCGGAATACAGTAGTATTCCGAAATCTCTGGATGATCTGGATATTACCTGAATTGTCACTGCTTCAGAGCTGGAGCCATATGTCCATACTGGGCCCAGTATTTTTCATACTGGTCCCAGTATTTGTTTGTATACGGTTTGTTGGTTATCAATAGGAATTCCTGAACTTTTTTCCATCAGCTGATACATTTTCTTGTAATGGAGTAACCTCTTCCTTTCTTTCAACCTTTTAACCTTTCAATATGTAACTTTCAGTGAAGTCTTGTATCCAGTGTGATACACAAGTATTTTGCGGAAGATGCATATGGTATTTGGGCATCATTTATTCTAATTGAAATGTTTTGGATTTTTTTATTTTTAATATTAACTTAAATTGATAAAGATTCATTTAGGTTAATTTTCCATTTTTTAGTCGTCTAGTTATTTATTTGCAACTGTAATTTTTCTGCCGCTTCTTTGCTGGTATCTTCTAATGCTAGGATTATAGTATCATCTGCATACATGCCTATAGTATAATTTTCTAGTTTAGCTATCTCGTATGTGTAACGTAGATAGAGAATTGGATCTAATAGGGACTTCTGCCTTAACTTAGATCTATGTACACGTCTACTTGCTTAATTCTGAAATTACTATCAGATATGTATAACTGCGAGATAATCAAACAACGTGAAATCTCAATACTCTGGGAGTATTGGATTTTTGGAAGTGTAGAACTTACAAAGTTCAGAAGAACTGGAAGAGAAGTAATGAAAAATACTAAAACTATGGCTAAGCTCAGAGGAACAAAGTTAAATGGCCAAAGAGACACTAAATCTCAAGTGAGTGTTCGGGCTAGCTTCAATGCACTGGATTGTGGCTTTAAAGATGTAAACAGATAGCAAGGATACTGAGCTAATGAGACAAGAAACGAAATGAGACCTGGTAATATCAAACATGATACAACTAAAGAAGGTCACTGGGAATAAATTTATAGAAAGAGAACAATAAGAAGAGAAAAAGAAATTCAACGATAGTTGAGATTTTGAAGTAACAAATGATTCTGGAGATAATAACCTGAAATACAAAATACTAAATACTAATCTTGTTTTGCTATATTATATACTGGTTATTAGAACTGAAATAAAACTCAAAATAGTAACAATAAATATATTTATAAAAATGTGTATATCGATATATATGTATTAACAATTTACATATAATGCAAAACTAAATAACAGTGGTAGTGGGTAGTGTAAAGATACAATAGGACCTAATAGTCCCTCAACAAGCGAATAGTCACTACCACTGGCCAAATAAATTATAAAATATCAGTGAAAATTCAAGAATAGTCCGTATCATAGCCAAAGTCTTAACACAAAAAGGTAGTAATTTAAATTTAACTAGTTCGACTAAAATGAGATACAAATTACAATATTGTAAAGATATCAAACTTGATAAATCTATTACAATTATATTAAATATATATTACATCCAAAAAGTGAGTCTTCAATACTCCTTATACAATGTTTTAAAAACCACATGAAATTTATTTCCCTCCCTTAATATTAAAATTGTATTATCTCAAAATATATTGTATTACAAAATATTATATCAAAAAAAAGTGAGTTTGGTCAATACTCTTGAAATCCTAGTTAAAATCCCAATTTATTCCCCCCCCCCCCAATATCTTAGAATTATATTATATCAAAATTGTATTCACCTGATCATATGCATATGAAGAGTGTAAACTGATAAATAGAAAGTAACAAAAAGTTAAACAGTTAAACAACTTATCTTAAAATCACTATAAGTCCATAGGAAAATTCCTCTTGGCACGGTTACATCAGTTTGTGGCTGTAAGGACAAATCCCAGGAGAGTCCGGGCACAAAACCAGTCACTGGTCTATCTACTTGAAGTGACGGCAAAATCCAGGAGAGTTGCTAACTATTTAATAAATTCTGTTACTATTCCTTGAGGAAGTATTCTTAAGAGAATACTCTCAAGTGAAGTGACGGAATCTAAAAGAATCAGATTTACTTACTATTTTATTTAATACGTGCAGCAGCATAGATTGACTGCACCAAAAGAAAACATTAAAACAGGTTAGGTCAACATGTCAAAATTTCCGAAGTTACTTCGTAGACATGACAGGCTTGAGCCATGAAATGAACATGCGCAGAATACAGAAGGCTGTACCACATTTGTAGGACCTTTTATATTCCACCAAAAAAAAGTTAGATAAAAAGGGAACCAAAAAAAAACTTAATGATAACGACATGGACTAAAACAGAATTTAAGTTTAACTATATAAAAAATGACCTTCTGTTCTTTGCAAGTAAATCAAGGAAATTTTATATTTAAATTATTTCGGAACTCACAAATAAATCTCTAAAAAAATACTAAACTGCAATGATAAATTTTATTGTATGATAAGGAATAATACGTATGAAATGATTTACTCACATGGAGCCGCAGCACGGCAAAAAAAAATCTTCCTTTTTCTGTGGAACTCTTATACATGAATCTTGATTTTAATAAATTAATTATTATTATTATTTGTATTTATGAATTATTTTATTCTTTCCCCAAATTATTTTACTTGCTCCAATTCCGTCACTTTAAAGGTGAAACAATTTCACCGGTTGGCGTGTCTGCGTAGTGAGTCTCTTGACCAAACTGATCGTTCTCGTACAGACTCGACTAATCTTCCTTTCTAAGCGACTACTGCGCGTGTGGGGAAAAATGTCCATTTAAAAATCGATCACTGGCGGAACACAAGATGTTTCTTGAGAGGTTTTAGTTGGACTAGTCAGTAGCGTAAACGCTACAAACGGAGCTAAACAGAAGAATAGGACTGACATGGACGGCTTACGGAAAACTGAGAGAAGTCTTTAGATCAGATATTCCCATGTGCTTGAAAAGGAAGGTCTTTGATCAATGTGTACTCCCAGTTCTAACATACGGAGCAGAAACATTAACCCTTACCAGAAAAGTAATCAAATAAAATACAAGTGGCACAGAGAGCGATGGAGAGGTCAATGCTAAATATATTAGAAAAATTGGTGTTACTGACAACAGTTACAGTTCAAAGTTTTACAATATTATAATGGAACTGGGCGGGGCATGTTGCCAGATTATAAAATGGAAGGTGGACGAAGAAAATTTTGGAATGGAGACCTAGACACGATGCTTATCGTAATCGAGGACGTCCTCCAACAAGGTGGTCAGATGACATCAAGCGCATTCAGCACAACTGGATTCAGGGTGCTCAAGATAGAATGCATTGGAATTATTTACGGAAGGTCTATGTCCAGCAGTGGACTCAAAACGGCTGATGATGATGTATGACTGCAAAATTTCTAATTTTAGTATGTGGATTAAATCTTCACCCCATGCTTTGTTGAAGGCCTTATGTACGTGTAAAAATATTGTAGAACAGAATTTCTTTTTTTCTAACGATTTTTCAAATATATTAGTTATTCTGTAAAATGAACACAATCGTCGAATGTTTATTTATGAAGCCACATTAGTGGTTTGGAATTACTCAACCAGCTTCAATATCACTGGTAGATGTAGTATTGGCCTATATAAGGAGGCCTCGTTTGGTGATATCCTTGGTTTTGAGTATAACCTCGACCCATAAATTTGGCACATTTCTCGATCTAAATTTGGTCAGTTTAGTCAAATTAGGTTGGTCAATTCTACTATGGTTTTTTATTGGTGCTTTCTTCGGATATATGTTGTCTTTTATTTTATTAGCTACCTCCTTCAGGGTTGTAGTTCTGATTCTCTCTTTTTTTTAAATTAGGTTTTAAGGATATTTGATCATTGACCTAGTCTTCATGTCATCAATTTGTTTTCAAAATAACTACCGTCTTCTAGTTTAATGGATGTAGGATAGATCTTTTTACCGTTTTTTTTTTTGCTTTTTATAGAGAGTAATCAGTGCTCAGGTAAGGACTGATTGACTCATTTTTTATGTTTTGAAAAACAATTAGGGCACACAAAATTTTAAATGTGAATGTATTTTAAATGTGAAGTGAAACTTCGTTGAAAATTTTATTAAATCAGTATGAAGGTCATGGTAGTATACTTTGATTCTAAAATTAGATTTAGTTGTTCAAAAATGTTAAAATCTTAAGATGTCACCTACAAATTTCTCTAAAAATTTTTAGGTAACTTTCGGGAAAGCGTCAAATCAAGGATGGGCTAGAGATGGTATAAGCCAGTTTGGTGTAGAACTTTATTCTAAATGTGAAATTTTCGGTGATAGGCTGTCACCTTCATCAGCACTTAAATGGAAAACCTATTTAGTACAGGTGGTGGAAATCAACATTTAAAAACCTACATTGTAGGTTGTAAATGTTTAGTTGGTCTTTGTGGTGAAGAACACAATCACAAACATGTTAAAAATGTTAAAATATACATTTAAAATTTTAAATAAAAACATTACAACACAAAAGGGGATTTTTTCAAATACAACACAATAAAAAAGACTTCTTTTTGATGACAATGTTCCTGATTTCTGTCAATATCCCGATGTCATATGTAACAAGGTTATATTCACATCTGCACCTCATGGAAGTTGGAAGGAGTCTTTTTAAGAACCAAAAACAGCAGGGAAATGAAGTCTTTTCTCAAGTGCAGGTAGGTCATCTGTGTATGTTACGATAAGTTCCCTACATTCTCCAATCTGTTACATCTTGTCAAGTCCTGCTGAAGCAAAAAGGAATAAATACAACTTAAATTTTCAACATCTTTCTTACAGTTCATAGAAGAGCTACACTTATGGATGTAGCACATTTCTATGAAATTTCTGTTAAATTGGTTGTCAACCCTTTTTAGTACTTGCACATTTTGGTTGTCTGGGTAATTATTTAAAATACTAAACAAAAAAAATATATTGCGTCAAATAGAATTAGTAATTGATTAGCCTAACTCATAAATTATTGTCAATTCAGAAAGAAGCTCACCAGTATGTAAGCTAAGCTCGGCGGCAGACGCACGATGACGGGAAGGAATGGACATCACAAGAAGAATTTTCATCTTAGACGCAAGACCGTAAATGGCCTCTAGATGACCGCATATGTGACTATCTTGTCTTTTGGTTAAATATTGCGTACTACCTGGTTCAGCCGAGATGGATCAACCCCATTAACGTATATGGTCAAGAAATAGGTAAGGAAAGCGTATCGTAATAAATTAAAATTATAATATCGAGCTTTTGATACACTAGTGTGTGCCTCTTCATTTTAAGAAATACAAGAATTTAGATAAAATATAAAAAAATTTGATGTTTTAAACGCATTTTTGGGCTTTCGAGGTAATTAACCACGCCAAGAGACCTTCCCAGGGTTTCAAAACCATACGAGTCTGAGTATGAAATAAGTAATTAGAATATATCTATATAAAATGCTAGGATGAAAATCTACACTGTTTGTCTAGTAGGGTAACTACGCCACCTAGATAGAAACCTTAACAATCAATATCTAATATTTCACTCATATTTTGTTCTTGAAAATGCTACGATTGATTTATTGCTAATTTATTCTACAAATGGATGATTCAAATATGCTTATTCGAAAATTTTATGACCATAAGTAATTGGGTTTTTTGAAAAATTGCTGGAAATAGGGTTACTCTAATTGTAAGGCAACATTTAGATGAATTTACGTAACCACCTATAAAAGTGAGGTTTAACAATCGTCAGCGTTTTACCAAAAATAAAATATAATGAAATTATATAAATTTAAATATAATTAAGAAAAATTAAATAAAATAAATAATGGTAAATATATTTAAAAAAAAATACGTTAAAGAGCTAAAATTAAATTAAAGTAAGTAAAATTAAATAAAACTAAATAAAACTAAACAAAATTAAATACAATTAAATAAAACAATATAAAATGTAATGATAATCAAAATGGAGTTATTAAACATAAATCAAAGATTATACTGAATATGTACATGATGCATAAATTCTATATAATATTTAACAAATTTTAAAAATTACTAAAATTATTAAACAAATTTTTTAAAGAAAAAAATTAGGATTTGTTAAATTTGAAAGAACTTAAATGTGTGATTAATACAAAAAAATTAACAATTTAATTGATATAAGGTTGAATAAATGAACTTTGAAAATTAAGGCAACTATATCGAGCACAAGTTTAATTAAATCTTGCCCAAGTACTTTCGCTTAATATAGCATCTTCAGGGGCATCTGAAATAAGCCAAAAAACGGTTTTTAGATGAAGTAACTTAATTAACTTCGATAAAAACTCGAAGTTAATGGATGATAAAAGTTTTTTGTGATTAACGTTTTAGACTTACGTCGTCAAATATTGGCTATCCGGCAAGAGTAGAATGTCATGAAAAGCATGATAACATAAAATTGTACAAATACTACACTAAAAACAAGGACAAACCGTTTAAAATTAGTTAAAATATTTCTACGCTCTACATTCTTTGGCGGTATCAGGAGAGAGAATGGTGTTTAACGGCAATGCTAAGGTGACATGTGACATATGACAGCTTTGATGGTCAGTCACAGTCATGGATATGTGATCTGCACATATTAAAATTCTGTGTAAATAAAGTGAAATTGACCAAAGGTCCAACTACAACTACTATAGAAAATCAGCTGATGAAATATGACATATAGAATATTTTGATTTAACTAGATTGCATAATCCAGATCTCACACTCACAGCCGTCTGTAATAATAAGGTTGTAAGTTTGAGAGTAAATGAAGTGTACATAAAGTGTGAATGAAAGAAATAACTTAAACGATCTATTGGACAGTGGGTGGTTGACTACAATAAAATGGTCTACCAGGCACTGTCAATACTGTAAAAATGAGAAGAAAACTGACTATTAAATTTAAAAATAAAAATTAAAACAAAATTGAAAGCAGTATAATTCAAGTAGTTCAGTTAAACCCCCAGCCAATGGGAGAACTGTAAAACTAATATGTAACAGCGTTACTAAAGACCAACTGACCAACCGTTGCAGATGTTAAAATATACAACTGTGGAATTGGTATATCTAGATTACGCAGAGGTATGAAGAGTGAAATTGACTCCAACTGTAGATCAATTGAACCTGAGCAAGCTAGTTGTGTAAACTGTTAAAGAATACAATAGTAATGTTGATCAAAGCATGAAAATAATAAATTCTTATTAGATATACTCAGTGCAGAAAGTCTAAACAGCCGAGCTGGGTCCACTACGAGGTGAAGCTGCAATAGAGTTTTCAAAAATAGAGTGAAAAGACAGCAAATATTCGTGGAATGCAAATTTTAGATTCCCCACGTCTCTTTTAACACCTTTATCAACGTCTGTTTTGCTTTGCAATTTTTAGAAAGCACAGATTAAAGCGGAAATCTGAATTGTGTTTCGAAACTATTTTACGGTTTTATTGTCAGATATCGCTATTGCGTCTGTACCGAAGCCATTTTAGTGTTGCTTCTTAAAAGACAGAAAATATTGATCTTTTACGTTGAGAACACCTTTGAATAACTGTTCTGATGAGACCTATTAGGTCGAAATACGTATTAACAGATACAAAGACGCTGTCTGCGCGAAATTAAATATTTGCTGTCTTTTCACTTTATTCGGATCTACTCTGTACGAGTACTAGAAACCAATTCGCTAAGGATTTCTGCTTAGTTGCAAAGACGTGTCGTGTAATGCAAATTTTAGACTCTTTGAACACCTTTATCAACGTCTGTTTTGCTTTGCAATTTTTAGAAAGCACAGATTAAAGCGGAAATCTGAATTGTGTTTCGAAACTATTTTACGGTTTTAAAAAATAGGTTTAAATTTAGTACAATTTAAATTAATTTGAGTGTTAAGACAATGAGAGTTTCCATTCGTTTCCTTTGTGATCTTCAAATCTTCCCCTAAATCCAACTCCAAATAGTTTTTCTTTCTACTGATGTCATGCAAATTGGATGAACCAGTATTGATGTTAAAATTGTGTTTACTAGATATTAAATGTTGACCAAAACTTGAAGAGTTTGGTCTTTTCAAATGTTCTGAAATTCTGGTAGATAGCTTTCTAATAGTTCTGCCTACATAAGAGGCATCACAATCATCACACTTTAACTTATAAATACCACTTTTGTCAAACAAAAGGTTTTAGGTTGAACACACTTGACAAAAGTCTATTTTAGTTAAAGGAGCTGCTAATACTGCCGCTATATAAGGATACATTAGTGCGAATCTTTGCAGCAATGCGCGCGCACGAAGGCGAAAAATGTTCCTATCTTTCTCGAAATTCATTATTTTTTCCAGAGGTAACTTATCCAGTTTTTCACCGGATATTACTTTAAAAAGAAAAAACCGGTTATAAACAGGACAAAAACAACCATAAAAATGGATTTTTCGAGAGTAAAAAACCGGTTTTAGGTTATAACCGGTACATTGCAAAGTGTACAGCAAACTGTACACTTATTTTTACTTTTTGTATCGTGATATACGAATAACCGATTCGTGGAAGCAAAATAAATAAAAAAAAATAAAATCCTATCAGGAGATAATGCCAAAAACCATCTGATAAGAGAACTATTTAACCCACCAGTAGAAGAAAAACATAAAAGACTATGCTCACAAGACCTAAGATATGTACACTGTACTGTTTATGGAAGGTACCTGCTGCAAGGCTCTTCTTACATTATAATAGAATCTGCTAAATAACTGCAAAGCAATATTTTTTTAATATATAATTATAGAAATAACTGTTTTAATAGATTTATTATTATAAATATATCAAGTAGCAACAAAATATGTTATTTTGAATACAAAATTACTTCCTGTTAAATTATACGCTCGTAACTTTTTACTTCAAAGGACTCTTCAACTTTGGATGTCGCGATATAAAACTTTCTAAATCCATTCCCCATTAAAAATATCCCTTCTTTATCACTCCGGAGTCGCAAGCACAGTTGATTAATTTACATCATCCCATTTCGCCATATATTTTACTTTTATTTTCATAATATTCGCCAGAAACACTGGGCAAAATATTAGCCAGAATGTATAAAACTTTTCCGTGGAGGAAAAAGTTAAAAGAAACGGAGAAAATATCTAATAACGTCTCGGGTAAAAAGCATTGGAAGAATTTTGATTAATTTGACAGTTTTGTTGGTGGAGAGTTTTAAGGCCGGCATATAGTTTTATATCATACGTCAAAGTTAGTCGAGCAAAAACAAAAAGCACACTTAATAATGTCGTTGACGTAAAAGAAAATTAATATTGTGGCATAAAGTGGTCGGGGGTTATACACTAAGAAAATTGAATGTTTCTCTAGATAAAAAATATTTCAACATCAAACAACGCAAAAAAGTTAGTCTACCGATTTTTGATATATTTTTAAGAATAATTAACTGGAACAAACCCTTAATAAGGCTTCTATCGAAAGTCAGAATCAACTTCGACAATTCCGTAAAATAACGTTTAGCGCAGATATCCTGCTTAAACTCTTCTTCTTCTTCTTCTTTAAGTTCTATCTTATATCGAAGATTGGAAGTCATCTTGGCTATGCGGACGCTGTTGACTGCCGCTCTAAATAGTTCTGCACTACTGCTATCAAACCATTCCCTTAAGTTTTTAAATCACGATATTCTTCGTCGTCCCACATTTCGCTTTCCTCGTATTTTACCTTGCATAATAAGATACAATAGTGAGTATCTTTGCCCTCTCATAACATTGCCTAAGTTCTCAAGTTTTCTTCGTTTGATTGTGTAATATACATTTTTAGTTGTAAATATTAGGCCTAACCGTCCTCTGGTACTCATTTACGTCCCCGAGAAAGAAACTATAAAATAAAGTATTAGAAGTGGCCTAAGAAAACAAAACGAAAACATTTAACAACAGACCCGTTATTCAGAAATCAAGAAAGGGAAGGATGCACAAATCCTAGTCTCCACGTTTAACGAGATCTCCTATAAAGCATCAAGAGCTGCTGATTTCAAGGTATATCACAGACTGAAGAATGTATTCTTTAAAATCATCAGCATCCATCATTTAGCATAGTAAGACAGCTTCGGAAGATCTAACTGTTGCTATGAAAAGGTTTGGTGTAGCTTTGATACAAGAGCACTGGGTTTATTAGGGCCAAATAAGACGATTTCAGAGGACTTCTATAGTAGTCAAATGCCATAATAAAATTCCAGGAGCTTAATGACAATAAAGATAAAAATTACAGAAACAGGAAGTATGGAGGATGAAGTATTCTCGGATTAGGATACTTTCTACATAATAAACCCAAACAACCCCCACCATGAAATATAGTCAAATGATCATCGACTGTGATCGCTAAGCTCTGACAAAATATAGTAGAAAGCTGAAGAAGGCAAAATGAGGTCAAAAACGTATTGTATGTAGGTCTTACATCCTTCAGAGATGTCAAGGTTCTGTGAATAAATTAGGATAGGTTTATGCTCCAACCGAAAAGCAGCTAATAATGAAATAAACACATTTTAGGAAGACCTTGAAAACACAGGCCTAGATAACAACAAAAAAATCTAAAATAATAATAATGGAAGATTTTAACGCCAAAATTTGAGGAAAGATAGAAGACTCTGAAAACAAGATTGAACATTTTCGATTCGGCACAACAATCACAAGAGGAGAAAAACTTACGAAATTTCTGCAACAAGAATATGTACGATATAAATAATTCTTAAAAACGAAACCTAACAAAAAGTAAACATGGATCGCAACTTATAGAACTACAAAAAATGAAGTAGAGTATTTTCTCTCAAACAACAAAAAAATATCGTCACAACAATAAAAAACGTAATAACTGTTAGTGACCATCACATAGTAAGACCAAAAATAAATATTTACATGAAAGGAGAGAGAAAAGGATCTTCAAAAAATAACGCGGATAAATGCCTTTCAAGTAAGTAAAAATGGAGAGAAATTTCTTAAGGTCCTAGCTTACCGGAAGTAAGTTCAAACAACATCCTACACATAACCAAGACAAATAAACGGCAATAACAAAACCATAAATAAAAACCTTCTGGAAACCGCATTACAGGTCGCAAATAAAACAAGAACTATGTAGATAAAATAAGCAACGAAACGAAACAACTAATGAGGGAAAGCAGGCAGACAAGTACTAGCGAAAAATAAACGATATACTTAAGCATACTTAACTAAGACCCACACTAGGTGTTCAAAAAATTATCAAAATTAAAAATATATAATAATAAAGAAGGTAAGAACAAATATAAAATAACAAATCAATAAAGAAGAACGTCAAACGGAATATAAAAAACTTGGTATCAGAGATACTTTCAAATATAGAGGTATTGGAAATGAAAAAAGCGTTAAAAGAGCTAAAAATAATCAAGTTTTAGGACATCAAGGTATAATTACCGAGCTCTTGAAGAAAGACGGTAGCAATCGCTATAATAACAGAGTTATTTACTAGATGGCTTTATAATATCAAAATGGTTAACGATTGGAACGAGAATCTAGTAATAATTTTACACAAAAAAGGAGACACATGTAACTTGTAACTAACGGATTTATAAACATATTTTGTTGTTCAGTCAGGTATACAAACTGGTTATGAGAATTATTAACAATCCATTGACTTACAAAATGGATAATTACCAACCGGATAAACAGTATTTTTGCTTTCGTAGACTATAAAAGGCATTTAATGGTATTAAGATGTGGGTTTTAGAACAAGCTATTAACAATTGTTGAGTAGTTCTGCGATATAGGCAAACAATATCTACATAATTTATATAAAAACGCAACTATGATAGTACAACTAGACCAAAATACAAATCTCATTCCCATTAATAGAGGAATTAGACAAGGCCAGGTAATATCCCCAAAGTTTTTTTAATTTATATCTAAAAGACATCTTTAAAACTACAAATTGCTCAACATATGGCATCAGCGTTATTGGCAACAAGTTAAACCACCTCAGATTCGCTGACAACATCGTGATTATAGCGAGCACAAGAAACTTTACAATGATTACAAAAGTACGGAAATAACTAGAAGAGCAAGACTGTCATGGGCAGGATTTGGAAAATTTGGTTGGATATTTAGATAAGATAAAAAAATAAAGTGGAGAATATCACAAAAAAAATTGTCAAACTCAAATGGAGCTTCGCAGGTCACACTGCTAGACAAAAAGACCAACGTTGACAAAAAGAGGAAGACCACAGGTAAGATGGGTAGACGACATAAAAAAAATAGCCGGAACAGATTAGAGACTGATGGAAGCAATACTCAGGTACATCGAAGAAAAACGTTCAATTTGGTATGGACATGTGAGAAGAACAGATCATACAAGGTGGATAGCAAAGGTTTCGGATTGGAGCCCAATAGGAAGGAGGAAAAGAGGTAGACCCCGAAGATCATGAAGAGATGAAGTGGACGAGGCCATGGAAAGACGAGACCTTAGATGTTTAGAATGGCAGAGCAGAAAGGACTGGAGACGTTGGCTGAAAGAAGGAAGGCGGCGACAGCTGTTATATAGATAAATAGATAGTAAGCAATTGGGAGAGATTGATCGTAGGTTATTAAGAGCGAAAATAACGATATCGTCTGAACAACAAAAACTCAAAATAATAAATAAAAATTACCAAAGAAATGGACAAAACCAAATAATATTCAGCAGTTATATAATTATATATATATATCAGTTATATAATTATATATAATAATCAGGAGATAATAATTAATTGAAAAACACAATAACCACAGACATCAATATATTGAACAAATAGAAAGTCAAACACAATTTAACAGGCTTAAACTAATTATTGCCCAACAAACGAAAATGATGAAAAACTAAGTCAACTTACGAAAACCCTTATAGACCAAAGGTGACAAATGAAACGAGATAACAGCATAAGCAACGACGGGCTAAATAAAATAACTAAGACGATCACCATGTCAATAATAAAAGACATAAGAAACTAAAAAATATAAAAAACTAAACAAGCAATAGAGCAAAATAAAGGACATCAAAGTTTTGAGAAGTAGCCTACAAAAGGGAAAAATAGAAATTAACAAACTAAAAAAACAGAGCTGAAGAAGAAACTATAGCCAAAGAGTTCTACACGAAGCTATATAGATCAAGAGAAAAAGATAACATTATGCAACCTCCAATTAAAGTAAAAACTGGTGTACTAAACCAAGGATCAGATTTAAGCCCGATATAACAAAATCAGAAATCAAAGAGGCCCTGAAGAAAAAGAAAACTAAAAGAAACTTTTAAAAGTGATCTGCCTACATCCCTTAATAAAAAAGTATTTGACGCTAGCTAACCTGCCTGATCAACCGGTACTGATTAAAGTAGCTCTGGACTAATTCTGTTGTAGACGAATCATTCTAGTAGCTTTAACGTGGTCGATATTAGGGCTATTGGTCCATAGTTCTTAGGGTTGTTATAATTTGGTTTCCCTGGTTTTAATACGGCAATGATCTTCGACCGTTAGAGTTCATGTAGTATGGTACCGGCCTTCATAATATCTGTGAAAAAGTGAGCCATCCATTCTCTCGCATATTTGCCGCTGTTAATTAAGAATTCGGGATGATTGTCAAAACCTAAGGAATTTTAAAGTTTTGAGCTCTCATTTTACCTTGATTGGGTGTGGCTTGTCTTTTGGGCCCATAGATGTCGATACCAGATGTGAGGTGATAGTTTTTGGGTTAATTGTTGTTTTGATTCTTGTTATGGGAGTTCCGTTTCCTAATTTTCTTAGTAGTGTACATGCTTGCCTACTTGATGTTTGAAAATTAAGACTTTCTATAGTTTCCGTCCATTTTTGTTGTCTCGCTGCATCTAAGCTATGGAACAGTTCATTGGCTAATTCTTGATCGCCCCTTTTAAGTAAATTTTGGTACAGTTCTTCTCTGTTATTGGACCAACCAGAAATGTATTATTTTCAGTTGCCTCTTGGTTTATGATTTTTGGCCCTGCTTATTACGGCTCTAACTAATCTTTTGTAATTTCTTATGAAGGAGGTATCTAGCCTAGAGTCTTGTCCAGTTTGGCAGTAAAGCTACCCCAAATGGCTTTCTTTAGATTCCAACGTCGGCGAGGGATGGATGTGATTAAAAGAATCTGGGTTCCTGCCTCTAAGATCACTGGGCGGTGTTGGCTGTGTGGAAAGTCGTCATCATTTCATCATCAGCACATATGAAAAGAAGGACGGAGGTTTCTATGTTTTGTTTAACGTACGCTACTGTACCGTATGATAGATGGTACATAGCACTCAGTAGTTTGAAGCCAGGTATTTTTCCCCTTTTTCGCAGTTGTTCTTCCGTTTCGCAGTGTGTTTCCTGTAGAGCGACCAGGTCGATGTCGTTATCTTTTGAAATTTTGATAAGTACTGGCTCTTTAAATAGCCTATGTTCTCTACGTTTAAGTGACAAATTAGAATCATAGGTCCGAGTTTTCTAATCTTTGGGTCCTGAGAAGAGCCATCTGTATTATTGTTAATTTGCCTTCTGATAACGTTTAATGGCATTGTTTGCAATGTGTCTCTGATCAGGAGATCCTGAGATTATCTGACCGCCAGTATTTGCTAGTTCATTTAGCGTTACCAAGGGTGCACGTGTATTAATCAACTACGGACGCGAACTAGCTCTACACCCCAATGTTTGTAGTTTTTTTTTGTTAAATACGGTCAATTTAATTTATTTGCTTGAAAAAACTGTATTTTTATAAATAATATACGAGAATGAACATTCACATCACGTCAGACCAGCTATTCTATGACACGTGTTTTGCTATTTTTAGCTCGTCAGATCCTAGTTTTGCTTCTATTAAAACTATATTTTTGTATTATCGTGATCAAGTTAGCCTGTCATCTAGCAAATAAAGTGCAAAACATTTTGTTTTGTTTTTTTTTTTTTCAAAATGTATTTTCAATTTAGATTTTTATTTATTCTAAACTTTTAGAGATTTTCTTTCTACCTCTGCTACGAAACCTCTGCTACGAAAGCTGTTAAACTGAGATGTCTTCATTACAAGCTTGTATTTTAAATAGTATATAAAATCCACAAGGAAAAATTCCTGTAGCTGGCTGTATACCACGTATAACAAAAAGAGGTTAATCTTTGTAAATGGGTATATTTATTTAAAAAACCCTTAAAAGGGCACATCAATAAAACAAACCATTGTCCACCTCCTCTCGGTCAACAACTTAGTAGCACACTTATACAACAAATTTCAGGTTTCTACAAACTGAATTTAATACCACCAAAATAGATTGTGTTCAGGGTGCTAGATACTTTAAGTATAAAGGACCCCTATTATCTCTAATTGTTGATTAACTCCTTTTCTCCTTCAACCGCCCCCCCTCCCTCCTTTTCTTCAGTCATTTCCTTTACTTTTATTCTCATTAGTCTCTGAGGAACCCAGTCTCTTAAATTTTAAATTCAATCACATAGGTTACTACTTTAATTTCTTCAGCCTGTAGATTTCCACCTTACTAAACTTAATTTTATTAATTTTTCACCATAGGAGCAGTCTTAAATAAAGTCATTTAAATATGAGGTCTGATATTAGCTTCAAATATTTGTTATTTGATTTTTACCTTGTCCTAGATGTGTTAAACATAAAAGGATAAATTTCATATATATATATAAGCTAACCCAACATCAAATACACTTTAGACCACATTCCATACGAAAAGCAACATAAGTTGCCTAAGTCACAGGTCATTCTATTAATCATGACTATAAAACCATCATTGATTTCACATCTTTTATACCCTAAATTAATAAATAAAAAAGTTTTTAAATCCCAACACCTAGATTGTTGTTATTATTTTTAAAATCATCAAAACTTGTTGAATCTTTTGGCTGTAGTAATACTATGTACAACTATTATAATTTTTGTTGCATTGACATTCTGTTATCTTCATCTTTCAAAAGTATCTTGTCAATCAGTTCCCAGCTGTTCTCCGAGTGTAGAGGTTCTCTCTCACCGGTTCTGGAAACCGATTGAGCCATGTGTTACCTCTAGTCAAATTTAATATAATACTGAACATCACAGTTATTTTACAACACAATGTACAATCTTTCATAACTAAATGTAATTTAAAGGGTTTTTACCCTAGTATTTTGGTGGCTCAGGCATTGTGACCTAGTAAGTATAACCATTTTTTGATTTTCAACCATAGTCAAAATTTCACAATCTCGTTTGTTTTAACTAAATGGTTTATACTTATTTTTAGGCATTTTTCGATTTTAAAAACCTGATGATGGACTGTGTGGTCCGAAAACGTTTGTTTTATTGATGTGGCCCTTTTAAGGGTTTTTTAAATAAATATACTCATTTACAAAGATTAACCTCTGTACCCTGTAGGTAAGTAGCTTTTCTTATTTAACTTTTCTACTAAATACTTTTTAATTTAAGACAATCTCTAGTGTCTCGATCAGATATAAATGTCCTAATTTTACAAAATGTCAACATCTTTAGACAAAAAATAGGTTTTAGCTAGAGTTAAACATTTGTTATACAGTTCTCATTAAATTTTTATAAAAAAATAAGTAGCGGCAAAAATTCTATGACTGGGTACAAAGAAATCTTCCAAAAAAGGAAAACCTCGAATTGCCGCTCGCTATAACCCGCGACAAGCGCTATTAAGCTTTTGTGCCTTTGATGATTTTCTCTGCATCTCATTTTCGTATGTGTGGGAATCGAATTTGACGAGATGGAGTGGTGAATACCAATTGATGCTGCTATACAAGCAGCTTTTCTTCTAACCCCACTTCAACCCCGACCCCCACTGCCTTCTTTCACTTGGCTCGAATTTCTACTATTTTGGGATTTTAATTTAAAATTTAGAGAACTGGGATGCGTGGAAGTTCACATCCTCCGATTATACCGGGCGAGATGACAAAGTTAGTAGTGCCCAGAAAATAATATTTAACAAAACTGTTTTTCCAAACCTCAAATCTTATCTCAGACTTTTAAAAATGACTAATATTTTATAAAAATTATAAAGATGATTCTTAACCTATAAATGTTTCTGATTGGCGGTAAGAGATAATATAAATTTGACAGTTGACAGTTACTTGGCCTAAGTCTTGTAGGCATCACCCACGTTTACACTTTTGGACCCGATAATTATTGTAGTTCCTTTTTTAATTATTTCAGGAGGCCTTTTTCAAATGGAATAGTTGTTGACTTTCAATTTCTTTGTGTGTGTGTAGATAGTGGATGGCATCAGAACTTGTCTATTTGCCACAAAAAATTTGTATTTTTTTTATTATTATTAACGATAGGATAGGGATACAAAGCATGACCACTCGTTTCTTGTCTAGGGACCCATCAAGACATTTTTATTAAGACAATCTAGACTAGGTCACGGGCAGGAGGTATTAACAAATGGGGTAAAACAGAGGTTTGGATTCTAATTATATAATGTTTGTAAATACACATATATACACATGTACACACATATATATATATATATATATATATATATATATATATATATATATATATATGTATATATATATATATATATATATACACATATTTAACCACATATGAGCTAAATTTCCATTTTTGCTTCTAAAACAAACTTGATTAAAAGGTTGTATAATTCTTTCTTTTGTTGTGCTAATAAAGTAGGAATGTTAGTTGGTAGACTTACAAACTTTTTTAGTTCTTGGTACAGCATATATGTATGTGCAGTATATTTTTGACACTCTAAGAAAATGTGATTTATATCGGCTAAAGGTTTTTATGGACAGTGAGGACAACACGGAGAATTTACGATACCAATCCTAAACAAATGTGCTGAAAAGCGACCATGATTAAGTTTTAAACGTGATATAATTGATGACTTATATCTATTATAGTCCCACGAATTGATGTAAGGAATGTTCGTCGGTAAAACCGGTTAAAGTTTAAAATAAAGGTTCTCTGATGTAGTTGAAAATTTACTGTACTGAGCTTCCCATCTAACCCTAACATCAGCCTTATATAAATTAATAAGATCTAATGAGTTGCACATGTTTACTTTCAATTCTGAGTCAAGTGCTTGTTTAGCTGCGAGATCAACTGCTTCATTCCCAGTTATCCCTGAATGTCCTCTAACCCAGACTAATTTAACTCGTACACCATACTCCTGCAGTTTATATAGATTATTTTTTATAGATAGAAGAATATTTTTGTTATAATGGTTAAAAGGAGGACTTTTAATGGCGTGCAAAACTGAGAGAGATTCTGTTACAATTACCACAGATAAAGGTAAATTCATCTCGCACTAGTCTAAAGCTTTCTTAATAGCTATAGCTTCTGCACTAAAAATCGATACATAATGAGGGACTTGATATTGCTCAACATGGTTAATATTAGAAATTTCAATATTTCAATTTCTTCTTGTAAGTATTTCAATTTTTTTTTTTGGTTTCCTTTCTTAGATTTTGTCGAGTTCCGTATTTATAAATAAGAACATATAATAATTTCTTCGATGTGTTTTCTTCCAAAAGGCCACTTTCGTTGGTGCAATTATTTTTTTCATATATTGATTTGATCACTCCCTTTTTAACGTTTATGTAGTAACTTAAGTAATAATCTAAATATCTGTTAACGACAGTTGGTTTTGTGTATATGATGCTTATAAATCCTATATTCTTCTTTGTAATTAACACATTTAGAAATGGTAGTGAGTTTACGGTTCCCACTTTTATGGTAAATTTAATCTATTCTTTTTTCAATAATGCCCATAAAAAATTTGTTTGATTCTTCTAGGTAATAAGATCATATTCCAACAATATTAGAAAACAAAATACAAATAATATAATTCTAGCTTAAGGATTATTTGACATACTACCGAAGAAGAACATCAGCACACCACTACCGCTGAGCATCACATCGGTATGGAGCCTTAAACGTTTATAGTCTCCAAAATATA
This sequence comes from Diabrotica balteata, assembly GCA_918026665.1. Lineage (NCBI taxonomy): Eukaryota > Metazoa > Arthropoda > Insecta > Coleoptera > Chrysomelidae > Diabrotica > Diabrotica balteata. Next base: position 51,659,289 of record OU898282.1, read on the forward strand.
ATGAATTTATAATAAACAAAAAAATAATTATATATATTTGTAAAATTAGAGCAGGAATATGATTGTATACCTATCTAATAAACAAGAATGTAAGTAAGGAGAGCTTCCGCATACAAAATACAAAACAATCCCCTAAAGGTAAGATAGCACATGAACTCCTACGTCAATAATCGTCAATCACACACACAACTCATTCTTGTTGATATTTTCAATAAAGTTAAAATCTTTTCTTCGTTCAGTATCGGTAAAAGAGGAATATTAAGTAACTCTTACATTCCTAAATAACTACAATTGAGTAGCAAAGAGATCAATAAAATGCAGTAAGATCTAATAACCGATATTAAAAGAAGAAGTCAGAAAATTCTAACTGTAATGATGTAAATAAACTATTGGGCTATTTAATTCTAACATCATGAAAAAAGAAAAAATGAACTTTGAACAGTTTATTCTGTTTAAAACTCTCTGAGTAAAGCATGTTGGCGACGGAGAGGAGGCTTTAGTAGTGGCAGATATTCTTGGCGGTATTAATTTGGGTATTAATAATTTTTAGCACAACGATGCTCAGCCATATATGTATACTATATTCATCTATGAAGTATTCCATTGGGATAAAGTTTAAGCCTCCATTGTTTCAATCAATCAGTCTTTAAGATCATCCGTTGGGATATCCTCGGAGTTTTGTTAGAAGAGCTTTGGGTTGCAAGTGCATAGTCGTTTGCATTTTAAAAGTTTTAAGGTATAGAGGAAAGCGAATTAGCTATACATACTAAATAAAAGCAATATGTTTTGAGCTCTAGGAAACTCCTTTATTTAAGGTTCTCTGTTTGCTGACTATATTTCTTGTGATTATATAAAACTTTTTGTTGGCAACATGATATTTAGAACTTGAGCGGTCATTTTACAGGGGATGATTTTAAGAAACTTATTAATTAGATTATTTTTCCAGAATAAGTACCAAAGAGGTCTTTAGCTTTCTTTAGTATTCTGTCCCTATATTAGTAGTTATAAAGAGCACTTGCTCAATAGCGTTTTTGTGGTCTCATTCCTGCTTGTTCAATTGGTATGTTTTGAAATACCTTTAGGCCAATTATGTTAAGGAGAGTTCTTGTTAATGGTGCTTATATTTTTACCTGTTTAATTGGTATTTCTTGAAACACCTTTAGAACAATTTTATTAGGGATCAGTCTTTCGAGAAGCTTGTAAGTTAAGCTAAATAAGGCAATAGGTAGATAAGTCTCGGACTTGTCTGTTAGTTTTCCCTTTTTAAAGATAATCACGATTTTGGTATTTAAAAGAATTTCAACTATCATGCGCAGTGTTTTAGAATTGCAAAGTTTGCAAAATTTTTTATTTAAATGCTTACTAAAGTCCAATAGTTTCATGCCGTAAGTCCATATTAGTTTGTGTACGAATTTATAGCAGAGTTTTGTTTTTCAATGACAGCATTATGACAGTATTATGTTGTTTAGTAGTACAATTTCGCGATATAGTATATTTAGTAGGAGGTTTTCGCATATCTAGGATATCAACAGCAAAAAGCTTATCGGACGATAACAAGGTTGTCTAGGAAATTTACCAAGCTAGTCAATCAATATATGAGCGTATTTCTACTAGATTGGCAAATGACTTGTGTTAGATAGATGTGTTAGAATGTATCCATTGACCAAATCGTATCCTGGAGATTTATGTGAATTAGTGTTTATTACATTATTCTACAAACATCAGATGAGAAGAACATTGGAACATCTTTGTTATTCTAACGTGTATAAATTACTATCACATTTAGTTTAGGTTTACTCTCTATGCAAACTATTCTTTCTGAGACATATTTCCAGTCTTTTTGATTTGCAAGTTTCTGGTATACTAATAAGCTTACTTCTGGCTTCGGTTTATTTAGCAACACTACTGTAAAAAATGTTGTTATCTAACATAATTTGACCTTTTCTCTTTTTCTTTGTCTCATGAAGTGCGCAGATATCAATATTCTTCTTTTGTAATTAATTTTTGTAATGTTCTTGTTCTCTTGTGGTTAGTTTTTGTAACGAATTGACCATATTTTTTATTTTCATTTTTCTCAAGTTGGTCATTATCGTTGAATCTGTCCTATTCCTACCCATAACCCTTTCTTTAAACGCAAAATATTTATAGTCCTTCAGTATGATGCTTGCCTTTTAGAAGACTCCTTCCTCCTTTATCCGGGCTTAGAGTAGGCAACAGTACAGCTAAGTTACTCGGACCTCCTAACAACACTGCAGATAGAGTTTAACTAAAAAGACAGCAGAAAATTTAAAACTAGACCATAGAGAGCCATTGAAAGACTTATTCTTGGAATCACTAAAAGAGACAGAAGACTCAATAACACCATCAGGCAAAGAACAAAGGTCAAAGACATGGTGAAACGTGTAACTACAGTGAAATTGATAATATAAGGTCATGTGACGAAATCGGTCATGTCTGAGAACATTGAACCATAGATGAACTAGAAGAATATTAGAATGACGATCACGAGCAGACAGACGTACTAGATGTCACACATCGACGCGTTGGAGCGACGACGTAAAAAGAATTGCTATGGACTGGATGATGACAGTCCAGAATCGAGAGGCATAGAGCAGCTTAAATAAGACCTATCTTTAACAGTGCATAGTAACGGCTACCTGCTGATGTTATCAACCAAACCATTAATTGTGATCCAAATACATCTCCTATGTTAAAAGAAAAAATGAGAAACATCAACAATAACGTATTGTTGTAAAACTATCATTGACATGACCTTAAAATCATAAACAACCTTTATATGAATCAAGTGACATCTGTGAGAGAGGACTAGAATCTACATCATATTTCTCAATCGAAAAAGGTGTACGACAGGGTTGTGTTCTGTCTCCCCTCCTTTTTAATCTTTACTCTGAAACGATTTTTGATAGAGCCTTAAGTGACTCTGAAGATGGAATCAAAATCAACGGACAGACTATTAGTAGAATAAACAATAAAGGAGAACGACTGGGCTTAAAGATTAATATAGACAAGACGAAGGTAATGGTGGTAAGTAGAACACGAAATATGCAATTAAATATAAGAGTAAACAATAAGAACATCCAAAAGGTCCCCAAGTTCAGATATCTTGGTAGTTGGATAACTGAAGATCTAGATCCAGACATAGAGATACGTAGAAGGATTGAGCAAACCAGAACAGCATTTACTAATATGAGAACCTTGCTAAGCAACAGCAGCCTTAACTTAACGCTTTGTTAAATGTTACATTTACTCCATGGCGTAGAAACCTGGACCACAAAGGCCAATGTGATGAACCGATTGGTGGCCTTTGAAATGTGGGCATTTAGAAGACTACTTAAAATTGCCTGTACAGATCACACAACAAATGTCGAAGTAATAAATCGAATGGGCAGAGAACAAGAATTGTTGTCAATAAAAAGAAGAAAGACTGCTTATCTGGGTCATATATTTTGAAATTCCAAGTACCAGTTCTTAAAGCTTATTATGGAAGGGAAGATAGAAGGAAAACGAGGCATCGGAAGAAAGAAATACTCATAGCTTAAAACATAAGGGATTGGACAAACCTCGATACCTATGCACTCTTTCTTCTTCTTCTTCACGTGCCATCTCCGCTACGAAGGTTGGCTATCATCATGGCAATGTTGACCCTGGAGGCTGCCGCTCGGAACAATTGTATGGAAGTGCAAGCAAACCACTTCCTGAGGTTTCTCAACCATGACATTCTTCTCCTACCTATGCTGCGCCTACCTTCAATATTTCCTTGCATAATTAGTTGTAACAGTTGATATTTATTCCCACGTGTAATATGTCCCAGGTATTGTATTTTCCTCATTTTAACACTCAATACGACCTCCTTTTGTTTGTTCATCCGGTCTAATACAACTTGGTTAGTTATCTTATCCTTCCAGGAGATTTTTAATATTCTTCGGTACGCCCACATCTCAAATGCCTCCAGCTTACCCATACATTTGTTATTTAGTGTCCACGACTCCACCCCATATAACAGGACCGAGAAAACATAACATTTAAGCATTCGTATTTTCAGCTTTAGGCTTAGGTTTCGGCTACACAACATTTGTTTCATGCTGTTAAAGGCACTGCGGGCTTTCTCTATTCTTATTCTTATTTCTCTGGTGTATTCGTTTGACTCGTTAATATTTGTTCCGAGGTAATTGTAATTTTGTACTCGTTCAATGAGATTCTGTCCTACATGTAAGTTGATATTATTGATACGTTTCTTTGTAGTTATCATGAATTTGGTCTTCTTTGTATTCAGTGACAGACCAAATTCTTCACTTACTTCTACCACTTCGTTTAGTAATCTCTGTAGGTCGTCAATATTTTCTGCTATGAGCGCGGTATCATCAGCATATCGGATATTGCAAATGGGGTGACCGTTGATCTTTACTCAGGGTTTTTCGTTCATAAGAGCTTTTTTAATAACTTCTTCCGCGTAGACTTTGAACAAGGTTGGAGACAATACACAGCCCTGCCGAACACCTCTTTTGATCTGTATTCTATCTGATATAGAGCTGGAAATTCGTACAGTATAGGTTCCTTATCACTCGCATGTCCCTTGTATCAATATTTTTATTTTCCAGTATTTGCATCAGTGGCCTATGTTTTACTGTATCAAATGCTTTGTTATATTCTAGGAAACACACAAATATGTCCTGATTTACGTCTAAGCATCGTTGTGTTAGAACATTAAAAGCAAACAGTGCCTCTCTAGTTCCTAGTCCGTCTCTAAAGCCAAATTGAGAGGGTCCGCTGTCAACTTCCAATTTTTTATATATTCTCCGATGAATGATTTTTTAGAGACCTTTAATATATGACACATAAGCCTGATGGTGCGATGTTCCGAGCATTGTCTCGCATTAGATTTTTTGGATATGGCTATTATTGTTGTTACTAGTCATTCATTAGGTATGATACCAGATTTGTAAATGCTGTTAAATAGTTCCACGATCTTTATTAAGTTGTTGCCTTTGATGAGTTTAATTATGTCTATTGGTAGTTCATCTGGGCCTGTAGCCTTCTCCGACCTCATTTCTTTAATCGTGTATTCCACTTCATCTCTTGTTATTTCTGGTCCTGTGTTACTGTTTATGTATTCGTTATCTACATTGTCTCTTTGATCTTTAAACAGTTGTTCTATGTACTGTTTCCAGACTCTTAATTTTTCTTCTGTGTCCATAATAATGTTTCCACTCTCGTCTACTAATATGTTGTGTCTGTTACTTTGTCTCCTCGTCAACTCTTTGATCTTCCGATGTGCATTAAGGCTGTCGTGTTTATTTTGTAGTTGTTCGATTTCTTCACATTTTTCCCCGTACCAGTTTTCTTTAGCTGTGCGTATTTTTAGACGAATTTCTTTTTGTACTTCTTTATACTTCTGGTTCTTTTTGTTTTTCTGTTTTCTTCTTTCATCCATTAAGTTTAGTATCTCATCTGTCATCCTTTCTTTTTCATATTCTTTACTTTTATGGAGGTGACTTATGCTTGGTTTCATTAACGCTGTTTTAATGTATGTTTAATTCTCATTGATGTTAACTTTTGTGTTATCTTTTATGGGTTGTATCTTTGTTACTGCTTCATCAATTTCTTGTATCATCTGTTCTATTACTTCTGGTTTTCGTGTGCTATTAATTTTCTTTAGTTTTATTTTCATTCTTGCAACTAGTGGATTATGACTAGATGATATATCTGCACCAGGGTATGTCTTAATTGACATTATGCTGTTTCTGTATCTTTCATTGATTAGTAGATAGTCTATTTGGTTTCTCACTATGTGATGTTCTGTGTCTTGTGGAGATCTTTATGTGTATAAACGTCTGTTGGGTAGTTCGAAAAAGGTATTTGTAATTACCATTGTGTTTTCCTGACAAAATTGTACCAGTCTTTCACCAGACTCGTTCCTATTCCCTAATCCAAAATTTCCTACCAAATCATCTGTCCTTCCTTTGCCAACTTTAGCATTCAAATCTCCCATTATTATTGTGATGTCCCTTTTTTTGGTCAGTTTCAATGCCGAGTCAATTTGTTCATAAAATGTTTCTATTTCATGTTCTTCTTTGTCCGCTGTTGGTGCGTATACTTGTATTATATTCACGCACTCTTTAGAGCCACTCAAAATCGAGAGAAGTATCATGAGAAATCATGAAATCAAACAAATTAATCGACTTGCAGAACCACCAATCGAAAGAAGAAGACCAAAGAAAAATGATGAATGATAATAGAAGATATCTTCTAATATAATTATAAATTTATTACTGAAGGATTCTCGCTAGATAACCAGTTGTCTTAAGTTTATACATAATATAGTCTCACGTGCGCAAAGATCTCATAAAGCAAATTGTAAATTTTTGTAGTTAAGAATAAAAATCCTTCATATTACTTTATTTACTTTAATATTGCATGAAATATACTAGAATATATTAGGGGTTTTTGATCTGGTCATAATTTACAGTTAAGATCTATAACAAAACCTACACTGGGTTTATTGTTAAAACATATTAATATTTATATCTCACATATGAGGTAGAAACATCCCCCAACTCATCGGTATAAATCTTATTTTATATTACGCCTGCGGCACAAGGTATTTAAGAGAGATTCAACATCAACACATTATGAATTTCATATTTTTCATCGAGCCATGTATGTACTATCAAGTTATATTAAATTTCTCATCTCACGATAAAGTAAAATAAACGCCAGCTCAGGCTCGCACCTACGTACCTATCGTATCGTATTACACCTTATTTTTTCTCGTTTTGATTGGGCTTTTGTACGTAAATTGATATTGTTTTGGTTGTGAATTTCTGGTAACAATTTTAAAAATTGAAAGAAAAACATATACGTCAATTTCATGTTAAAGAATTTTTGTATATATTTTATTTAAAACTTTTTGTTAAAGTATATCATATTGGTAGTTAAAATACAAGAAATCTAATTACTTATTTGAGAAACATTATTTCCTTTTCACGTTACCCAATAGGAAAGCTAAAAAAATTAATAACTATTAATATAATATTAAAGTGGTTTGATATCTATATAAAAAATATTGTCCTAGGATTGTCTTCGAAATTAAAATTGAGATTTGTGCTTAAATCTGTGCCTTCTACAAGTTTCAAAGCAAGCAGACGATGAATAGACCAACATGACATGGGGAATCTACTAAAATTGCATTTCACGATATATCGATTAATCTAGAAAAGAACTTTTCGTTAACTGGTTTCTTATACACAATACGAGTAAATAAAGATACAGAAATACTGTTTTGTACAAAGATTTGATTTTACGTATAATGCCTACAATTCGCTTACACGTATTTCGTCATAGCAAGACTCATCAGAGCGAGTGGGTAGGAACCTTATATGTGAAATCAAATCTTTTCTGTCAAAGACAGTAAAAATAAAATAACTTCATTCAAACGCATACGACGACATCTAGTAATAAAATAAAAAGAAGAAATCCAAAGAACTACAAAGATCTAGCTGTTTGTAACCAAAATTTAAAATTAGGCCTAAATTGTAGAAAGCATAGCTTTTAATATTTTAATTACTATTTAACTGGAAATAAGCCACAGTTAAAGATAAAAATACGTTTACTGGCGTTTCAATTTTCACTTCGGAAATCGTTCTCAAAATACAAACACTAAATTAAACAAATTTTGTTTTTTGTTACATAGTGAAAAATTCTTCTAATAATTCAATTTTATCTGACCTATTTATATTGACAATTCAGACATACATTATGCATTTTAAAGTAGACGACTTTAAAATGATATTGCCAATATTGTTAAGTTGCGCTTCTGGGACGACTTTACTTATGAGATAGTTCATTCGATTACATGAAATCAACTTTAACTTGAGAATATCCGTCAGAAAAAATCATAGCATATAATTCGTCTTTAAAAAGACAAACACATGACATGATGACAGTAAAATTCTCCTGTTAGTGATTCCATAGTAAATTATGAGGGAAAAACCAGGAAAAAAACCTGATAATACTATCAGGTAAGTATTTGTTCGTGCATTTAGTTTACCTTCAATAAACACCAAAATTCTGATTTTATATGTTTCGTTATTTAAAAAACATAAATGATGTATCCTCTATATGTTACTGACTTACTAATACTGGTATTTTCTTATTAATAACTTCCTCTTTCAATATTGGTAACCAGATCCTACTAAATTCTGCCGAGGAATTTGCGACACAATTGGCTTCATTTAGCATAATTAAAGCCGCTTATTTGATTTTTCTTTTTTTACAATTATTCCATTGAGCCCTATGTTCATTATTCCATGCGTGTTTACATATTTGAGATATGTTTACAACCCACGAAAGGAAGAATGTTATGTAAACTTGAATTGGAAACATCTACTAAAATTGAACAAAACATAAGCAAAGAGGAACTAAAGGCTATAAGAACTTTAAAAAATGACGACTCCATAATCATCCCACCAGCAGACAAGGAGAATGCAACTGTGATAATGGATAAAATTCAATACGAAAACAAAATATCTCAACTATGTAAACACGCATGGGATAATGAACATAGGGCTCAATGGAATAATTCAAATGTAGTCCTAAAAGAGACGGATGGTAAAAAAAGAAAAATCAAAGAAGCGGCTTTAATTATGCTAAATGAGGCCTATTGAGTCGCAAATTCCTCGGCAGAATGTAGTAGGATCTGGTTACCAATATTGAAAGAGGAAGTTATTAATTAGAAAATACCAATATCAGTAAGTCAGTAACATATAGAGGATACATCATTTAGGTTTTTTAAATAACGAAACATATAAAATCAGAATTTTGGTGTTTATTGAAGGTAAACTAAATGCACGAACAAATACTTACCATGTCGGGATAGTATTATGAGGTTTTTTTCCTGGTTTTTCCCTCATAATTTACTATGAAATCACTAACAGGAGAATTTTACTGTCATCATGTCATGTGTTTGTCTTTTTAAAGACGAATTATATGCTATGATTTTTTCTGATGGATATTCTCAAGTTAAAGTTGATTTCATGTTATCGAATGAACTTAAGTTCATGAATCTTATAAGTAAAGTCGTCCCAGGAGCGCAACTTAACAATATTGGCAATATAATTTTAAAGTCGTCTACTTTAAAATGCATAATGTATGTCTGAATTGTCAATATAAATGAGTCAGATAAAATTAAATTATTAGAAGAATTTTTCACTATGTAACAAAAAACAAAATTTGTTTAATTTACTGTTTGTATTTTGAGAACGATTTCCGAAGTGGAAATTGAAACGTCAATAAACGTATTTTTATCTTTAATTGTGGCTAATTCCCAGTTAAATAGTAATTAATTTAAAATGCCACAAGAAAATAGCTTCAGAACAATTTTAATATTTTAATAAGGGCGACTCTTTTGATACAGTAGACAGAAGAATGTTAGGTACATGCCAAATAAATTTACAAGTACCAAAAGTACTAGGAGGAATCATAAAATTCTAATCTTATAATCATTATCATCATCAACATCATCATCTTCATCATTGAGTCTCTACCTTTTTTCCTTAGTTATCTATTTAGTCATATTCCTTGGAGTTTGATTTGACACACAGATTTTTATGATATACATATTCACATCATTTGCCCATCTTAGCTTGTTTTACATCGTCATCTAGTTTCCTTGAGTTTTTCCAGTTGAGTACTTAGGGCACGTCCTGCAGGGTGCTTCGTTATTGTCTTTCCTTTCATGATAAGGTAAAGTACTCTTTTGGTAGTCGCCTTGTTGCTTTTTATCCTATCCCCTTTTTTAACGCATTACACCAGTTATAGTAAAATGATGGCTAGAATCCAGTATATTTGATTACCCGAATTCAAGAAGAAGTTATCGCCTATCAGCAACGAATATTCCGGAACCTAGCAACATTAATTATTGCAACATACTAAAACAGCAAATTCAGCAAGTGTAATTATTATACATAAATCATTGTAAAACCACTTTTTTAATTATGAGAGTCTGATATTAGTGTGATATTAACCTGATATATTTGTATTTGAAATGTAAATAACATATTTTGAATTGTAACTAAAATCTTTGCTAGTGTAAATAAAAGTTTATTTTGAGTATTTGTGCTTTTTAAAAAAGTGTTCTTCAAAAGAACATTTATAATTCACGTTACAATGGAAACAAGAACAACAGATATATGATACAATACCGACGTAGGGGTTTTCGTTACGGACAGACATAATAAGCAAATTATATAATATTGATAACATCATGTGATATCTAATTCATTATTAACGAAAATAAGGTGGGACGCCCTTTTGCTAGTCACCTTGTTTATTTTTTTGTATCTGAATATAATCCTTACCTCTTCCTCTTTGATTTAAGTCATCACCCGCTCCAGTTGGACCAATACCAACGGATATATATTGTTATATGAGCGCTAATGTTATAGACAGAGACACAGACAGAATAAACAAATTATATGTACTCATAGTGTCATGTGATATCTTGTATGTTACGTATACGTTCAGTAATAAAGAAGATAAGGTATACGCTATTTTGGTACTTCCCTTGTTGGTTTTTTCTATCTTTCTATCTTATCATCTTTCTATCTGAATATAATCGATATCTCCTCGTCTTTTACATTTTTTTGGATCACTCAGACTCCAATCGAGATACCAATATATCTTACGGTGATATATTTTTATGGTAAATTGCATGCGCTGGGGTTTGTCGTTACAGGGGGGTACGGGCTGTCGCAGGCGAATGACATGAGTATGTTTTTCAATTGGTTTGGGTAGGGTGTGGGTACTTGTTGTTTTATTTGGGGGATTGTAGGGTCTTGTTGTTATTTGGTGTTTGATGTTTCTTTGGACGTGTCTTTTATATCAGGTGATAGGTGTGTGAAAGGGTTTCCCTTGGTGTGTGGTCTCCTTGTTAGTTGTTTCTGTTCTTGAATAATATAAGTTATTTTGCGAGAGCGTGCGAGATCGAGAGAGAGGGAGTCTTTTCATGTAGTACGTCTTCATTATTGCTGTGGTTTGGATGAGATTGCTGGGATGTTTATTCGGTGCTGTGGTTTTGATTTACGGTCGGGTCGGGTACATGGTTATGTAGCGGTGTTTTAGTTGGAGGTTTGTGTTTACGTTTAAAATACTGTTAAGTTACAGGATTGTTGTTATGTGTTTTAGTGGATTGGTTTTACGTTACTACTTTATAATAGACGTTATTGCTAATCGGCTTTTTGCTAGTGTCTGATATATTGATTAATATAGATAACGACATTGTTTTGTTGACTATAGGAATTAGGATTTATTGCAATCTCATCTCTAGAGTATATTTATTATAATGCTCTAAAACTAATTCTTTGGTTATTTTTTAGCCTTAATAGCAATACAAATAAATATGTAAGCAAATAAGTAATATGGTTTATTGATATCGAAAATTCTACAAATTGTATGGACAAAGCTTATAAAAATAAAATAAAAAAGAATAAAAAAAAAAATCAGAATAAAAATTGTTTGTACTTTTAAATAAAAAAAAAAAAACAATAAAATTCTTTCAAACTTAAACATCGAAAATACTACCTAATTAATAACCTACAAACTTCGTAAAATTTACCTAACAAAAAACAAAAATTAGGAAAGCAGATTAATAAATTAAGGGCTCAAATATTCCACCTCCTTGTGCTAAACAGAAACCAAATCTGTCATACACATTTCTCGTCATATTTTGGAGTAGGGCTGGTGTAATGCTTGCCGAGAAATGAAGTATTTTTGCCCTTAATTCGACTAGGTTTCGACAAAAATTCGACAAAAAAAGAAATGGTTATCCAAAACTCCATCCGCCTAAAGTTATCTTCCGGAAGCAGTTCTTGTGTTGATTGTATATTAAAACAGTAATATCCATTCCTTTTGAGAACTCGCTGGACAGTTCAAGCATTCATGTTAACTTTCCTGGCAATTTGTACACTATTGCAGGGTTCACTACCTTTCACAAGAGCACAAATATCAATATTCCTGTTTTGACGCTCCCTATCGACAGGTCTAACACGTGGTTCATTACCTTCATGACACTTTTTATAACTGTTTACACATCTCGAAGTTGGAAAATGTGTAATGGTATTTTTAACTGTTGCAACACTTCATTTTCGAAGGCAACGATAAATAAATCAATTACTTCGCATATCGAATGAGCCTGAAAGTACCATGTTACAAGTTGCACTTTTTCTTGGACGGTATACAACATATTAGGCACTTTATTATTTGTTTACTCTTTCAGAACTTCGTTTGAAATTTTTAATATTAATGTGACAATTACGACAGTTCGTACCTACTGTGAAATTAATATAGAGGTGAAAACGTGTAACATATTACAGTGATTGCCGTTGTGTTGTATGGTCGTGATCTGTATAATATATAACACACTCATTCTTATTTTATAGTCAAAACATTTAAAACCTTATCTCCAGATGATCATGAATTTTTTTCATTATTTTAAATATTTATTTAATTTTTGTATAAAAACACTAAACATTTTATCGCAAAACTTTTTTCATTTTTGTATAAGGTACAGTTTTTGTAAACAAACATGGTTAGGTTAATAATGTCAATTACAATAAAGTTCATGTGAACACATAATTAAGACAAAAATACTAAAGAAAGTTATTTATTAGAAAAAAATACAAAAATAAAGAGAAAAGTGATTTAACTAAATAGCAAATAAATTTTTTAATCTATTATTATTATGATACCTGTACAAAAAGAAAAACGAAGCGATGTCCTTATGAAGTATGAATAAACGATACATACTCTAAATCATTTAAAGACAATATATCTATATTATTTTATAAATTTTTCGAAGTCTCTATTTCTTTATCAAAAATGTTATTTCTTTAAGAAATAAAACACATTTAATAAATATTTCTTTATAACAAAACACTGGCATAAATATGATGTATACAGTTGTTGTTTTAGTTACAGAAAGACACACAGAATAAGTGAATTATACTATTGACATAATTTGGTAATAAATGTAATTATTACTATAAACAAGTAATATAAAAAATGTTTTTAAAATTTAAATAATATATTTAAAATTAAATAAACTAATTTTAATAATTATTTTTTTTTTTTATTTTTAAACAAACTCATAAATTATTGTTTGCTCCTAACGTCACCTGTTAACGTATTAACAAAGCATGCTTACTTCATAAACATACGTTTATTTATGATAAATCTGTCAAATTCACACCATATTTTAATAATAAAATATAAATAAATATCATTAAATGATAAATTTAAATACTATCTATATAAACTAAATAATTCGTATTTAGAGCTAGTTTGTGTTCACTATCCAAGATCTGCGTTGCCTGAATTTTCTTACTAGGGACTAAAATAGTATAATTGAGTCGTATAGTATCAAAACCCGACAAATCCACTGAGGTCAAATGTTGGGAAATTCAAAAAAACTGTTTTGGTATGAAATTAAGCTTATGGGTGTTCATATTTTTTATTAGAAAAATATGTTTCTGAATTGAAAACCATTTGTAATTGTTCTGGAAATATGTAATTTTAAATAAAATTAAAAAAAATAGGTTTGTCGGGTTTTGATTTTTACTTACGGATTTGTTGGGTTTTAAAATAAACGTGTATGGAATTGTCGGAGTTTGAATTATATCTAGTGAAACACACAAACAAATATTGTGGTTTAATCATATAATTGGTTTTATTTTGACAGAAAACATTAAATTAAACTATTAAATCCGGAACTTCGTCAACTGAGTCACACAAATGGTCATTGTTGATTATCTCTGGAATCTCGTTGTCTTCAACATTATCATATTTTTTGTAAATATCATCAAAGTATTTTAGAGTTTTAAGTTGTTGCCAATTTTCTCCCCAATATGTTTACAATAAGCTCCCCAATCCTAGATCACATTTATAAGACAGATTCCCTTTAATAGTTACAACTTTGCTTTTTCCACGTCTTAATAGAAATCTTTTGCTCATAATTAATCGAAAGTGCCACTGTTTAGGAGGTTTAAGTGTAGTTTGGCAATTCCTTTTCCAGTCGTACACTGTAACATCTTGACCCAAGATATAGAGCATTCCATGGTCTTTAAAAATGTCAACTAACTCTTCTGGAGAAACGATGGTATCTTTTTTTTTAACAACTTTTTCGATCTTTGCAAATACTCTGTCTGGGGGAATAAATGAGTGTCCAACCACAGAGAATATAATCTCCAAGTGTTTTATTAATAAAGGTGCATCTACACTAACCCATTTAGTGCACATAGTTATCATGATAGAATTTTTATTTTGTCCTCCGCACCCATCTGCAACAAGTCCTACAGTGAGTATATCGTCATCGAAGTTTGTATGGTAAAGCTTGTGATAAACGGCACTGGCTATTTCATATTGTATTATAACATAGTATTGTATTATTTTTTTTTGTATCTTGCATTACAAAATAAAAAACCTAAATTTTGATGAAACTGTTAAACATCTCGCATTAGAAGAGTAGAACATCTATACGATTTGGTAGCATGTTTACAAGATGGATACGATGAAAGATCATGGGCTTTGTATAAAAAAAAAATAGTATTTAGCATTTTTTTTTTTGTTAAAAATATGAATGGTTTGTTTATCTTTCTTTTTTTTAATCGATCTTTTCCAAGTATCTTGCTGTGAAACACGTTTTTGATTCCTATCTGAAGTTACTGGTTTCGGACTCTGCCCCATGAAATTTTCCATAACTATTTTGATTTTAAAACGTTTTAACAACTAATTTTAGCTTTAAAACTATTATGATTTTATTCAAAAAATACAAATTTTGCAAGGCAAACTTTTATTACAACCAAACGTTTTAACGGTTCTCTTACGTGACTGTAATTGGTTGCTTAGGATTTTCTGGCATTTGATTTTAACATGTGCTTGGATTTGCTGGATTTTGAAACCATCCCAATATTTCAAATCCAAATTAAGATTAGATTAGGAGGGGTTTGCATCCGAAAATGACTATAAACTTGTAGAGGGCAAGATTACAAATCGTTTGACATGAATAGCTCAAAATTCATAAAAAGTGGATTTGTGCGGTTTTGAAATTGGACGACTCAATTACTTTATGAGGCGGAGAAGCATGACTTTTCTTGACGCGCCCGATAGGCAAGTCAAGAAAAGTCGCTTCTCTACCGAAGCTTGTCCTCTGGAGTTTTTACACGTATATTTACATTTAAGCTTATGATCAAAAAATGTATTATTGATCCTCAGCTCTTTAAAAACACAAATAATAGTCATAAGTTTTCATTTTGAGTTTACATACTCTTCATTAAATCTGTTTTACTCATGCAAGCAAGCAATTTAATTGAACCCAGCCTATGAGAAATGTTCACCCCTAAGTAGTACGATCGGGTGCAACAATTCATTGGAGCAAGGTGTGTTAACTCGAGTATAAACAGGAGTCACCCCACCGTGCTCCAATGCTCTAGACCATCCCTTTCCCCCTATAGCACTCTGATTCGCTATAGAGGCATAACAATCAGCCAAATGCTCTTCATGTGGAGGTCCTGGGTAATAGAACCCCAACATGGTTTCCTAACCCAATGCAAAAACTCAGGACAACTATATTCCTGTTTTTACTCATGCAACTACTTTATTACCTATTTATAGGTACAATAAAGTCGTCCACAAGGATTACAGGTCCTTCATGAGTGATTCTGTCGAGAATAGTTTGTAGTTGTTCCTGGATTTCACAAATGTCAATGTACTTATTTATCAATTCTTCTACTATCTTCTGGTCTTTGTTGTTGAAAGAAGTGTTTTATATTGCTAATCTGATTGTAGACTTATTTTTCTTTCTCGTTTTCCTTTTCCTTGCAAACATTTGTCTACTTTATAATTAAGATCACAATATAGTGATAATTTAATGATATTTAAAATTTATTTACTTGGTAATATTTATATTCCTGATATTGTTTATCAATTTATTGTGTTAATACCAGGCACTTATGATTATGAATAAAAAAAAACTGGTTTATTAATGTAAAATGGTTAAAAGGCTGCTTAAACTTTCTCTAAATCGAGAGACGATAATTTTGACTACTTTTACAAAATATTTCGAGATTAGTTCTGCATTTCCCTTACATAAATTCAAATTTTGCTAAACCAACTGAAATTATATTCCGTTTTTTTATACCATATTTATTTTAATACATTTCTTGAATTTATAAACAAAAATATATATTTTTAAATATACAAAGATATTTATCAACATAAAAATATTATTAACGTAAACAGTGAAAGAAAGTAAATTTACGATTCTCAAATGGGAGAAGGAAAGCGGCGAGCGTCCCATCAAGTGAAAAGAAGGAAATAGCGTCGGAATATGATTCCCTGGAGATGGCAAAGGACAGCAAACTTAATTGCTTGCTTTGCTGAGAGGGAGCTACTCCTGGACAAGTCTTGCATATATGATGACGCAGACAAAGGAATTGTAATATTTCATGTAGGTGGGTATACGGATGCGTTGTTTTTGTAAAATACGGGGCTTATAGATTTTATAACAGCTCCAAAAATGTGAAATCATTTATTGAATATTTTAAAAATGCTTCATATTTTTTATTACTTAATATTTTTCTTTTAATATTACTTTATGCCAAAAATGCAATATTTTCGACAACACTGAATTCTTTTGATCTTTTTAAGTCTTAAATCCTACCGTTTGATTTTGACTGTTTTGATATTATTTAGTTTTTTGTTTCCTATATTGCTATTTTTTTTTTCACTTTTCTATTTATAGCATATATATTTATATATATATATATATATATATATATATATATATATATATATATATATATTTATATATATATATATATATATATATATAAATGCATATAGCTCCATGCATTTTTTTTTAAATAATTATTGGGTCGATATATCCGTAAAGATCTATAAGGCTGGCATTCAACATGACATAATGTAGAAAGGTGCTCTTCTCTGGTTCACATCGGCAAAGAAAAATAGAAAAAAGTTGTTAGCGAAAAGAAAAGATAATACGGTTGGCACCCCATCTTAGTGTGAAATTATAAATATTTAGCTTTGGATAATCACTCCAATGGGGCTCTTCGAATATTGAGAGTTTAATTTAGTTTTATCCATTAGTGTTCACAGTACAAATATAAAATTAATACAATTTCAACATAACTTTGTTAGATC
The DNA here is from genome assembly GCA_918026665.1 of Diabrotica balteata. NCBI lineage: Eukaryota > Metazoa > Arthropoda > Insecta > Coleoptera > Chrysomelidae > Diabrotica > Diabrotica balteata. Next base: position 51,676,521 of record OU898282.1, read on the forward strand.
AGTCCATAGTAACATTACCACGATACTGACCATATCTGTCCGTTTTACCTGAGGTAAAAAAATTCAATACTGATATTCAACAAGCGGCCTGAGAAAATACCCCTGAACTATTAAGAAGATTAAAAGGAAAAAACTTCCACAAGGAAATCTTGGAATTAGTCTATGAAAAAAGAAGAGCAAGAAAAAAATGGCAACTAACCGGAGTACCACAAGACCTACTTATCTCACAACAATAAAGAGAGAGTAGGCATCTTAAGAGTGAATTCACTAGCGAATTCTTGATTCATTTGACAAATGATTCCAGTAATGAATACTCGCTATATTCAACAAACGACAATAAACAGGGAGTTGAGTGAAAAACGACGAACAAAAAGCATTAGTGTTTGCAATCTCGAGAGTTTTTTACTTTTCACTTCATCTTGGATACCTTGTGTTTTTAATAGCTGTCAACCCTAATTAGTGACCATTTTTTCTTAGGCAACCTTCTATCATTATAATTAAAAAAAATAGCTTTAATTTTATATAAAAATAGGCATATATGTAATGTGCAGCGTACTTGATTTAAAAAATAAATCATCATCATCATCAACCTGTATGCGTCCACTGTTGGACATAGGTCTCCCTCAGATCTCTCCATCTTTCTTTCTCTTGTGCGGCTTGCATCCAGTTATTAGGTCGTCAGTCGTTAGGTCAGGTCGTTCATGACCATCTAGTTGGTGTGCGTCCTCTGCTCCGTATTGCTTCTTGCCTTGGTCTCGACGCGATTTTAACAATTCGATTTTTTCAAAAGCGTCTCTTGTTTTTATTCTATGACGTATTTCTTCGTTTGAGATTCGGTCTCTCTAAGAGACACCCAACATCTGCCGCTACATAGTCTTCAGAGTCAGGCGTATCTTATTTACTAACTTTTTGTGAGTGTAAACAATAAATAAACGAAATAAAATGTTTTGTTTAAAAAGTAATTACCATTAGTTAAATTAAAACTATTTGTGGTCACTTTTTGACTGGCAACCTGGAATCAATGTATTCTCGCATTCTTAAATGTATAAAAAAATGTGAGTTTGATTAACTACATTATGAACGTAGTGATTTTGCAGTGAGATCTTAGACTAATAAAGTTTTGCCTTATTCAATTCACTAAGCTGCAAAACACTTCCATCCTAATTAAATGCTGTCGTATTAAATACGAAGTAACCAATAAATAAAAATTGAGTACGTTTTATTTTGATAATGTTATTAGCAAAAAGAGCAGAAGAAAAATGTCGAATACTAAACCAAAACAAATTGTACAATAAGTCAATATTGGATCAGCCAAGAGTAAATTAAAAAAAAATGAGCTAAAAGAACTAAAATTAGAACTAGAAGAAAGAATAATGACCGAGCTGTGTGAGGTATTTGCAAACATTTATAAAGAAAAAAAAATTTTAACCAACAAAAATCAATATTGAGGTTTGAAAGAAAGATGAAAATAAAAAAAAAATACTGAAATCAACCATATAAAAACAGACAAGTAGATTACGAGTACCTTACTTATAGATTTATTTGAAGAACTGTAACGTTATAAACGTCACATCCTTATTAATTTATGTTTAAATAATTTTCTCTACAAAAAGTTGTTGGTGTCCTCTCTCTTTCTTTCCGGTAGAATAAATATTCGCCCTCTCTTGCTGTCCGCTAGCAAATATTCTGTTCTATGTTGACAGAAGAGCTAATTCCATTATAGGAATACATCCTATAACATCTGTGATATACTTTATTATAATCTTCCACTTACTTTCTGTCAATCACCTTTCGTAGTGAAAATTTTCTTTTTTGTCAGTAATTGAAATTTATAAAAGAAGGTATGAATTATTATCAGCTTCATTTTATGGTCTGCAGAATTCTTTTGGGGTGAATACTTTCATTGTAATCTATATTCTATATTTCTGGCAGCATTTTCAATATTCGTAACCTCACTTATTTTAAAGCCACGTGTTCAATTCTATGCATGTAGGAATCTAACATAATTTAGCTAATTTTAATAGTAATTCTATTTCATTTTATCCTTGCCATGTGATATTTGCTTAATTGTAATTTTGGTAAAATAATTGGCAAGGAAGTTAACCCCCTTTGAGGTTTCTCTAATACAGGATATTTAATATTTTAATCTATGGGATATTTCTACAACATTTTATTTGAATTTATTGAAGAATTTATTGAAGATTTTACTGAATATTTGATGGAATATTTTTATATTCCATATGTTTATGGAAATAATATGGAATAACTGCAGCTGTCAGCAGGGCCTACCCACATGTTCTAAAGGACCTAACCACCTAATCAGGATTCCACATATATCAAGAAGCAAGCAGCACATCGACGCTAAAAGTATCATTCAAATTTATTTAATGTAAAGGCAGGATTGTTTTTGCTAATTAAATATTATTTTTTATGTGTTAAATAAATATGATTAGTTAAGTCATTGTTTTATTTGCTACCAGCTAAAGGTTTCACACCTGAGAGACCGTAGATATCGAAATAAACATCTTAAGGTATTGTAAGTTTGGTTTATGTAAATATTCCAGCGAAGATGGGATATTCTTCTAAACTCTTTACCCTTAACCCACTTTTATAACACGTAAATGGGACGTACAGTGTTTTACTTATGTTTACATATATTTATATTTATTTTATTAATAAATAAAGTAAATAAAATATGGTTATATATTATATATATATATATATATATATATATATATATATATATATATATATATATATATATATATATATATGATATTTATTATAATTGATAATCTATTGAATTTAACAAAAAAATATCGACTAAAAATATTTGATACGGTGCATTATACAGACTAATGAAAAGCAAAATGTGCCAAGGTCCCAAAATATACACCGATAATTATATATGTCTCAAAACATAGACCTTGAAAAAAAAAAGAACATAACAGACAAGAAATGTGAAAAAGCAATGTTTTTTAAAGATATTTGGAACAGAAGTATAGAATCAACTATGAATAAAAATTAAAAATAGTTATTCAAAAGAGATACAATTAACAATTAATACGATAATACAAATAACAATAGCTCATTCTATTAATATGATGGACTTATGTAAATATTTCCAAATGAAAAGTTATAGTTTCTACGATGTCAGTTGGACAAGTCATAAAAACAAAATTCGACACTCAAGTGTCGGCGTCTTTGTAAAACATAGGCGGCGCAATAGAAATTAAATAATAAACTTTTATTTTTAAATTAAGGTCTAATATTTTGTTAAATAGTAATAATATTGTTAATTATTCACATTTCTTTATGAATTTGACACCAAAGATGATTAAAAGTTAATACACAATATAGTCCATTCACTAACGGTAAAATATTGTAAAAACCTCTAAATTTTAAAGAACCACTGGGATTGACATGAAATTTGTCATACACATATAGCTAACGTGTCAAAGAAAAAAAGTGATATTGTGCCGATGTGTATGTTTGCCCTGGGGGTGAGTACCGCACCTTCTTGGGGGGTGAAAAGATATACATCCAAAATAAGTCCGGAAGTGGATAAACTGACTAATTCTAGGTAACTTTTGTTCTATAGAGGTTTTTACTAAATCAATACTTTTCGAGTTATTTGCGAGTGAATATATTCATTTTTCATCAAAAACACCACGTTTTTGGACGATTTCTCGCAAATAACTCAAAAGGTAAGTATTTTATGGAAAAAATGTTCGTAGCAAAAATACAGTTTATAAAAAAGTGAAAACAATGGTATATGTATGAAGTCTGTATACCGAGCAGAAGCAGAGTTATAGCTAATGAAAAATAGATTCTTACCTATTCGTCAAATTCCATATCGAATAATTCAACGTGAAATAATCAAAAAAAATGTTTTTTTACTTTTTTTTTAATTGTTTAAAGAAATCTTTATTTTTGATTTTTAAAAAAGTTTCTAGCATCAAACGTAAGCAAGTTACGCTCAAAACAAAGTTGAGTCCTTTTTTTGGTAAAAAATAATCATGAATATGATCTGTAATTTTCATCGGTTTAAAGAGCTTATTTTTGAAAGATACTTACATGAAATCGGCCAATTCGTCTTACAGTCGAATTGTCTCTTAGGTTATAGATTAATCGAGAGATCACATTTACTTCGATACACAGAACATATTTTTGACAAGTTGTGGAAGTCTTTGTAGAAATATTCAAACAATTAAACACTATCACTATCCGTGTGTCCAGAACTTGAGTCGTCGTTTGTGTTTATAACTACCGGTTCAATTGGTGGTAAAGTAGGATATTCTTTTTCTTTTACTTGAACATGCGCTACACAATTTTTCCAAATATCAGTTTTGTTAAGTTCTTCGATCACTGTTCTTATATTTTGGACAACGACGTCACTTAATTGGGGAGATTGATTCATTTTCCGCAATTTCTTTTTTACATTGGCCCATATCATTTCAATTGGGTTGAAAACACAATGATATGGAGGGAGCCGTAAAACCGTATGCCCGTGGCGTTCAAAGAGTTTATCTATTACATATTCTTTTTGAAAATTTTGTTGCTTAATTAATTGCAACAATTCCTTTTTGGTACATTTACTAGGTGTTGCCGTGCATTTGTCCTCCATAAATTCTATGATATCTCCCTTCTTGGAGCTAGTATTTGGAATTTTGGTGTAGAGTCTAGAATGGTATGACGCATTATCCATTACTATCACGATATTTGTTTTAATATTCGGTAACAGCTGTTCCGTTTATATAATAATATATATATATAATTTATATAATAATAATGTTTATATTTCTGAATTATTCGGGACTGGACCCTAAAAATTCCTTAACTTTTATTGAAATTTAAAATTAATGATTAAAAGTATATACATACATAATGCAAATGAAATGTAATGTGTTATCTTATTATATAAAATAATTTATATAATAAGTTTAAAATAAAATAAAATAAGTTTATCACTACGACACTGTTATTGTGTTTATTATAATGCTTGAAGCCTTTGAAACATGAGAAGCAATTTTTACCTGATAACGGCAAAGCCAGATTTGGTATCAGTGTATTCACTTCCGAAAATTTTGACCAATTACATTTCAGTATTACCCAATAAGATACGTTCAAAGTAATAAGCCACACCAATATCCATGTGGACTAATACCAGGAGTAATCAATAATTAGAATTACAAAGAATTATCTTTATTTCTATGTTTGCCGTAGAATTACTGACCGGACCCCAAAAATTGTTCTTTCCCAATTAATATCGTAACAACTTTACCAGGTAACTAATAAATAGTTTAAATTAATTGAAAAACTGACACAAAGAAACATTTTAAAATTCTGGACACAACACACCGGAAAAATAATCATAAATCAGATGGCTCTAGAGATAACGGAAATATTAAGACAATAATAACTATTAAGGTCGATATAATTGAAGTAATGCGGCGAGGAACTTGGTTCGTCTATAGCAAAGTAATAATGAAATTAAGTAGAGGGTTATATAAGAGTTTGGTATGAAACTCCAAGAGAATGTTGTTTCTTTATAATTTACATAGGTACCTACATAAAATTAAATCGTTAAATATTTCCTTGATAACATTAGACAGTAAAACTTTTTTTTAAACAGTAACTACACATCAGATAATTTTTTGCTTTGGCCTCTTTTCTCGAAACAGCACATTTTACTCAATCACGATAAAGCCTAAAAAGAAAAGTTACTCTACTTTTGTAAATCCTGGTATAATACTACAAATACTTATAAAATGGACAAAAAGATTCAGGTGTTATCTCGAAAATAAAAAAATACCAAGATTAAAGAGGGATGTTAGGCGTCCAGGGGTTGTAAATATAATTTCAGATCAGGACCTTGAAGAGTAATAAAATTCTGTCGTTCGTTATGAGACAAGACCGTCGATAAGAAATGAGAAAACATAAAAAGCAATGTGAAATTTTGCTCTGGTTGTAAACAAAGCTAATACACGATCATATATTCAATTCGGAAAGTGAAATATGGGACTCGGAACCTTGCAATATATGAATGAAGGAGAAAGTGTTATCCTTTATGAGGATTACTAAAACATATTGCAGTAATAAAACATCAGAGGCATGCATATGGGTTTGTATACATAAATTAGAATACTAAAAATGTAATAAGCACGGTGATAGAACACTGAGCCACAGAGGGCGAGTTAAACGGTATCTAGAATGTATAGATAAATTATTATATTTGTAAATTTGTATAAAATCAATATTCGATAAATATATTAATTTACAGTTGGTAAACGCTCTACGTCAGAGAGAAGTAGACATTGTTGCCAAATTGCAAAAAGTTTCTGAAATTATTTTAAATCAAATATATCACATAATTATTGCGGAAGTGAATTATACAACAAAACAAATTTAATATTCGATGAATATATATAAAAAACAAATATAAATAGAAAACAAGAACTAAGTAATAATCTTATATTAATTATTAATTTGTTCATTATTATTTGGGTACTTTAAAATGTTTTGTACAACTACATTTTTAACAATATTTTTCCCTTTAGCTTTAAATAAACTTAAATATAATAAATTAAATTTAAAAATAAATAAAGTTAAAATAAAATTAGGCAGAAATAATTATAGATAAACAAAATTAAGTGAGATTAAGTAAAATTAAATAAAACTATAAAAAATAAAATGAAATTAAATAAAATAAAACTAAACTAAATAAAATTAAATCCAATTAAACAAAATAAAATAAAATTGACGCCCACTTACTAGATAAACTGACGACCTGAAGCGTGTTAGCAATAACTGGATGCAAGCCGCACAAGACAAAGACAGATGGAAAGAACTGAGAGAGACCTATCTCCAGCAGTGGACGCATAGAGGTTAATGATGATGATTGTTCCAGTTTTCTGAGTTGAATTTATCATGGTAAATTCTTTTACTCTTATATGAAATCTGTGAAAAGGGTATAGGGATATTTTTATTGAACTAGACTATCAATATTGCATTGTCTGCGTAACAGAGAGTTTTAACTTTATTTTCTCCATTCTGTATCCTCTTCCTTTATTAACGCTCTTACCATGTTTAGATTAAATAGCATAGCGCTTAGTGAATACTCCTGTCTTATTCAATTGTCTATATCTATAATATACTTCTTCTACTTATAGTGCCGTGCACCTATAGTGCGTTGGCGAATTATCTTAAGGCTAGACGTCTGTCTTTTGCGGCATGCAAAAGATCGCCAGTGTTATTTATGTCTGTCCAGTTTTTTAAGTTCCGTAGCCACGACATTTGTTTGCAAACTACTCCCCTCTTGCCTTCAATCTTTCCCTGGATGATTAGTTGAGGGATTGCGTATTTTTTCCTCTCAGAATATGGCCGAGGTATCCAATTTTTCGTACTTTGATTAAATTGAGTAGTTCTCTCTCAGTATTTGCCTTTCTTAAGACTTCCTTAGGGATGTAGGGTTGAGTTATAGAGGAAGCACCTTTTATCGGAACGACCACATCGAGCGTCATAGACGGGAGATGGTTCTTAATAACTGGTCCTCATAAGGCAACTAACTCTCACTTATGGCTGCCACACCCCAGGCAACTGCATTGGTCTGCAGGCTAAACTAAGTGAGGGTAGCCAGATATGGCGAAACTTTCACCAAGCGATTGCCGGTATAAGCAATCCCACACTTACTGACCAACGGCTTCGGGCGGATGAGTTGGTAAGTGTTAGGGCACTTTTTTGTCCTGAGACGGAGAAATCGATCTCGAAGGCGGATAAACCCTACAGAATGGTCAACGGCATAAGGATGTAGAAGGCAACGGGGAACCACTGCATTAAAGACTCATAGAGTACCCCTAGTAGTAATCATCATGGTAGACATGGTAGACATGCAAAAGAAAAGTACTGATCATGGACATCGGGTGCCAAGATCCGGCAGAGAAAGAGAAATAGATAAGTACAAGGCTTTCTCGGTCGTAAACCAGCGAAACCCTTGTAAAAGGAAAAAGACAACCATAAAAATTGCTACATGGAATGTAAGGAGCTTATTCTCTTCGGGAAAATTAGATAACGTCGTGTTGGAAATGGATCGTTTGGGTATAGACATATTAGGCATGAGCGATACACCTGGCCAGGAAACGGCAAATGTCCCACAAATAATCATGGTATGTTTTATTATGCCGGAAGTGACACCAAAACCCATCGATACGGAGTAGGAGTCATCATCTCAAAAAAATGGAAAGATGCTGTAGTACTCCAAATCCATTCTCAGAGCGCGTGATGTTAATACAATTAAAAGATAAAAAGAACATGATAAACATCATACAAGTGTACGCTCCTACAGCAGACAAAGACGAAGAGGAAATAGAACAATTCTATAATATCTTAGAAGAGGTGATGAGAACAACAAAGAGACAGACAATTTATTTACTAAGTCTGTAGAGTTTTTGACAGATGTGGCCTACAGAGCCCGATCTTTGAATTTTAATATGTCGTTTGTGCACAATTTTACTTCTATGAAGTATTTATTGCCTAATTGACGTAAGTTTTTTCTATCATTGTATTTTATATAAAAAATTTACTTAACTTAACGTTATTTTAGGATAGCTCTGATGATGACATTTATTATGTCGAAAGTATACTTAGCTTAATTAATAAATTAATTTACACACTATTAATTTTATTGAAAACATACAAAACCAGCTGACCAGTTAGACCCAGAAATAACATTGTTCTGATATATGGCGAAACGGGACCTGAAATTCTAAAATGTGAAGTAGAAATGGCACTTAAAAATTCCAAAACTGGGAAGGCAAATGGACCGGATGAGGTTCCTACCGAATTGCTAAAGCTCTTGAATGATGAATCAATAGGTATAATATTGCACTTATTTAATACAATATACAATACTGGCTTTATACCTCAAGAGTGGTTGTTGTCTACATTCGTTACACTGCCAAAGAAATCTAATGCTAAAGAATGTTCAGAACATCGAACAATATCTTTAATGAGCCACCTACTAAAGATATTTCTAAAAATCATCCACAACCGAGTTTATCAAAAGTTGGAGTCAGATATTAGTAATACACAGATGGGGTTCAGAAAAGGGCTTGGTGCTCGAGAAGCTCTCTTCGGTTTGAATGTTCTCACACAAAGATGCCTAGACGTTAATCAGGAGGTACATACGTGTTTTATCGATTTTGAAAAAGCGTTTGACAAAGTACGCCATAATAAGCTTAGAGAGATTCTTGAAAGGAAGGACATAGATAATAAAGATCTGCGAATAATTCTCAATCTATATCGGAATCAGAAAGCTAACATCAAAATAGAAATAGAAATAGAAACTGAAACATCACAAGCAATAGAAATACGTAGAGGAGTACGATAGGGTTGCATTTTGTCACCTCTGTTATTTAATGTATATAGTGAAAGCATCTGTCAGGAAGCCCTTTTACAAGCAAACGGAGGAATCGTAATTAATGGAGAGATTGTAAATAATATTCGATACGCGGACGACACTGTACTAGTTGCAAGAACAGTAGAATAATTACAAAGATTACTTACAGACATAAATATTGCTTGCAACAATTATCGTATAAATATCAATATTAAACAAACCCAGCATATGGTCTTCAGTAAAAACATGACACAACCAACGTATATTAGTATAAACGGCACTCAAGTTGAAAAAGTATCAAGTTACAAATACTTGGGAAGTTTAATAAACGAAACTGGAGACCAAAACAGTGAAATAAAAAGACGTATCGAAATTGCCAGGGCCACCTTCATAAAGATGAGAAAATTCTTCTGCAACAGAAATATAAGCATCCCTCTACGATTAAGAATGCTGAGAGGCTATGTATTTAACACGCTATTATACGGTGTAGAGGCCTGGACTCTCAAACAGAACAACATGAAAAATATTGAAAGTTTCGAGATGTGGTGCTACCGAATAACAAACTGTGAAGTAATACGAAGAATAGGAAAAGACCCAGAGATTTTGTTAACGCTAAAGCAAAGAAAACTCGAATATTTTGGTTACCTGATGAGAGGACATAAATAGGCATTACTTCAAAATATAATGCAGGGAAAAATAGAAGAAAAACGGAATCCAGGCCGTAGAAGAATGTCATGGTTGCGGAATTTGAGAGAGTGGTTTGGCTGCACCACTAATGAACTCTTTAGGTCAGCCGTAAACAAGGTCAGAATAGCCTTGATGATTTCCAATCTCCGATAGGAGTGGCACAAAAAGAAGAAGAAGACTTCCTCGTTTCTCACCCTATCTGTCCATGGTATGCGGAACATTCTTCGCAACGTCCACATTTCGAAGGCTTCCAACTTATTAATGGAAGGTACTCTTAACGTCAATGTTTCCATGCCGTATAACAATATGGACCCTACATAGCATTTAACTATCCTGTAGCGGAGATTGAAAGAAATATTGCGGTTACATAGTAGAGGTTTAAATTTGATAAAAGCTTGTCTTGCTTGTTCGGTACGGCATTTTATTTCTTGTTGAGGATCCCATTGGTCATTCATCATCATTCCCAACACTTGATTGATTGGAGCACCATCTACTTGCAGTTGTATTCTTAAAAGTGCATTTTTTCTTATTGTCATGCATTTAGTTTTTCCAGCATTTATCTTCAAGCCATATATTTTTCCTACGGTGTTTATTTTATTTTATTTTTTAATATACTACAATACACTTATAATATACCATGTGTATCAATATAAATAAGTAATAAACTATCAAAAACCGTAAAAATACTAAAAGGAGTTAGAAAGTACGGGTAAAATTTTGAGGATACCGAGGGTATTGTTTAACGTATATATTGAGGGTACATTCCAGGAAGCTATATTTGATCGAACAGAATGCATGCAAAGATAAATTAAAATGTTATTAAAATCACAAGAAATTTACAAAGAAGACAACGACAAAGTTGTAACAAAAATGTTTAAGTGTAATGTACCAAAAGAATTTGGGATAATGTAACAATTTACAACAGAGCGCCAATGTAACAAAAAACAAATTACTTAAAGGCGGACTAGCGAAATATGCCGGAGAGGGACTACTTGACACTCAAAAGGGTATTCGGCCAATTTGTATGTCCTATAGAGACCGTAAAATAAATGACAAGGTAATCAGAAAAATATATAAGAATGATGGAAATGAAAGTGAAAGACTATAGAAGTTGCTCTGAGATGTGATTGGGCGCCAGGAAAGTATCAGTATACATTCCAAGGTATTTTGTCAAGCCGTGTACCCCTTTTCTGAAATGAGAAGGAAAACAGGTATTCATTAACATATTTAGTCTTTACCACAAATTTAATATATATCCAAATATATACTGTCTAATTCTTTATATGCTACCCACCACCATTTAGGTACGGTTATCCTAGTTACATATATAACTAATCCCTGGTGATACACAATTGATCCTCATACATATTGATTGTCTGAATTTATAAATAAAAAAATATAATAAAAAATTTAATGACTACCTAAAAAGGTAATTTACTTGCCTACAAGAGATTTAACTACTATCCTGAGAGGATAAATGTCCAAGTTTTAAATATATAATAATAAAATATCAATAACGAACTCTCTGCTTAAATGTGTACACATACAACCGTATAACAGAGTTGATAGGGAAGATTTAAAACCTTAACCTGCATTTGGCAAATAGTTCTTAAATATTATTCAGTATTATTTTAGAAACAATGACGGGTTTTTATTATTAGGTAAAATAGTACGAAAGTTCGAAATAAAAGTTATATATATAAAATATATGAACTCTAAATAAGACAGGTATTTTCGACTGGTTTCTTGAAGTCCGGGAATAGTATAGTAAGATCTGGACCTCTGAGGGAATACCTAAGACAGAAGAGAATCAACCCTGCAATCAGGTGCAAATTCGACTACAGAATAACTCAATTTCTTGTTTCTTCAATTAAACTCCAAGAAAAAAAGAAAAAAAAATAAAGAATCCTTGACTCGGGATTTAACTTCTTTAGTAGGCGGCTCAGGGTCGCTACGAAACAAATGAGACACTCAAAAAAAAACAAACGAAAACTTTCTGCAACTTCTTCCCAAAAAAAACTTTAATATTCTAAAAACAACTTCTAAGCCATCCCTGACCACCTACTCTCTAAACCCAACTTTCCTTCCCCGACGACGCCCGACGTTAAAACCAGAGTAAGCGCTAATTGCCTGTTTGTGAGAGCGTGTCTGCCAAAACTGCCGCTTGAAGTCACTGTTTAATACCAACTTGGAAAAAAAATTGAGAAATATTAATGGAATATGGGTTTAACAATTTCATTTAAAAGTAATTAAAGAATTATGGAAGTGAAGGATTCGGTACAAAGTCTTAATCGTTTGTAGTACCATATTTTGTAATTAAAAAGGCTCTATAAACGTATATTAGTTCCCATCTCTACATATCGTTTTGTTCTGTAATAAGTGGAATTTTCATTACCTTTTACATGCTAATAACAACGAAATCTAATCTTTTATAAGATATTGATGAGCACAGTCATATTGTGTGGGAAAGATCTGCTGTACAAAATTATGATTTTTCCACACCGGTAAAATTGTCCGCTGTAGTTTTCTAAATTCGAAAACAATAGTTAATTGTTTCTTTGTAAAGTATTTTTTGGTTTGGTAAATTTTTTTCAATGGGTTTACTTTTCGAATGCTTACAATTTCTTTTACAAATTCCTCGCCATAAAAGGTTTATGGTTATATACGTATTTCAACGTATAGTCACAGATCATATTCAGAAAAGCCTTATGGGAAAGAAAAGAGGGAATAAGAATTAGTGGAGAAATCGTAAACACCATGAGATTTGCAGATGACACGGTAATTATGACTGAGAGTATAGAAGAACTACAAACTTTGTAACATTTTTTTTATATAACTAAAATATTAATTATTTTTATTCCTTTTATCCATGTGGATGATACGCCGATGATCGTGTGTACGATTAGAAATGTTTATGACGTAAAATTTTCCTACCGAAATAACACGGAATTTCCCTAATTAAGAAAGGTTGTTAATCCTTTCCTTCTTAATCCCGAGTATGAAAGAAACTAATGCTTTTCGGTATGCGGGTTCTTTTGCATAAATTGGTAATTTTCGTCGAAGGCACGTATAGTAATCTTTTGACAATAACATAATCCAAAGGATTGTATATTTGATCAGGTCCAATTACTAGTACCTACCTTAAATACCTCAAACTTTTCGATGTCCATTAGAATATTTTTACTTTCTCAGAATTACATTCAACTGGCCTATGATTTCTAAGTGGGAGATATCTCCTCTTTTTTCTTGGGTAATTTGTAAAATTTTAGAAAAACCAAGTTACTTCTCGGTGGGCCGTCGTGGAGTAAAGGCTGATATCTCGTGAGACTTAGGAGTGGGCTTTCTTTGAGAAAAGACGCTTGTTATCTTACCGTCTGTGATTTGTTTTCTAAGTGTGTATACACTATATATTTGAGATTTTTTCTACACTATATTAGATTAAATATAGTTATTAAGTACCTTTAATGTTAATTAAAGTCAGTGTTTGATACAAGTAAAGTATTAAGTACAGTATATAGCTTCAGTGAAGTACCTAGGCAGCAGTCATCAGGAATTACTGTAAGTTACCATAATCTTAGTATCTCCAATTATCTGGGCAAGTAATATGGTATGGTACCATATCATCCTCCATTATCTGGACGTATCTAAAGTTCATCCATGTCTTCTTCATGTTCATCCAGTTCTTCACCTGTCGATTGATGATTTTTGCATTCAATTTAAAGAACATTTCCATAGATTCAAGAAATTTCAATAAGTAATAATTGGGAACATTTAAGTCTCAGTTTCTCATTAAATAATATTGCGAGATAGTTAATCCACTTAACCAAGTGCGGTTTGGTTAAATTCTTATGTTTTCATTTCTGTAACCTTTTTGTATTTTTGTAAATTTAGAATTGATTAATTTTTGTTATCTTTTGTGTTGGTTATAACTTTTATTTATTTTATTTTGCTGTAATATCTCGAGATATGCCAAAACTTTTATTTGTACATGAATGTATTATATATCTTTGTAAAGGTATTTTCTAATTATATTACTGCTTATTTTTATGTGTATACCACCATTTTATAGTTGTTGGTGTACAAAATTAAGTGGCACCCTGTTTCTATCTTATCGTATCTTTGGCAATTTTACTCATCTATCTTTTTCTTTATTTCTGTATCTTTTCTAATATTTCTTATCCTATCTTTACTTATTTCATACGTTGGACATATTCTCGGTTCCAAAAGCTAGTTTTGAACCCACGACTCGCTCTCCACCAACCATCTGGCTGCCGTCCGCAGTGTCTCCATTGGTGACCTTTATAGCACCGTCCAAAAAAGGTTTTCAAGGTTACAACTTCACTAGATGCAATAAATATTAAATGCATTCAATAGGGACTTGACATCAACACAGATAAGACCAAATTTATGGTAGTATTAAGGAGTCCAATAAATAATGAACAACTAACCCTTGGTCGACAGCATAATATAGAGAGAGTGACAAAATATAAATATCTGGGAGCTTACATCAACATAGAATTAGATCCAGACCAAGAGATCAGGGTACAAATAGAAATGGCAAGGGCAGCGTTCTTAAAATTCAAAAAAATTTTCTGTAACAAAAATCTGAATACTGCGCTGAGACTAAGGTTTGTTAAATGTTACGTCTGGTAACAACTATTGTACGGGGTAGAAACATGGACGTTAAAAGGCCAAATAGTTAAGAAGCTTTAAGCCTTTGAACTTTAGATATACTGGAGAATGTTGAGATTTCCATGGACTGCTAGGGTCACCAATGAGAAAGTGCTGAGAAGGATTAGTCAAGACAAAAAATTGTTGAGAACAATAAAAGTACGCAAGACTGGATACCTTGGATACATACTGAGGAATGATAATTATAGTATTCTGCAAGTCATCATGCAGGGTAGAGTCGATGGTAAAGGGAATAGGTAGAAAGAGGAATCATGGTAGCGAAATATTCGAGACTGGACAAACACGACAGTAGACGAATTATTTCACGTTGTAAAAGACAGAGAAACTTTTAAAAATGTGGTCGCCAATCTCCGTTAAAGGGGGCGGCATAGGAAGAAGAATGACGATTTACTCCTTTTTTTTAATATTGCAAACTTTGATTCCCCTGAGACACACTTCCGAGAAAAACTATGATTTTTTGTCTTAAATTAACTCACTAAATTATTTGTAGCATTGCAAAGATTAATTGGACGAGAAAAAATTTGCCTAAGAAAACAATTCCAAGCGTATCCTTGAAAAAGCCGATTCAGCTGTATAGTAATTAATCAATGTTGCAAAAATCGTATTAGTTACATATAAAACACTATGTATAGTTGTTTATATATTGTAAGGTAAATAAATTTAATATTTACACCTACAAGCCATAAAAAATAGTTTGGATATTTATATTTCTATCCATTCGAGACATTCTTTGGAGACAGGAAACTAGATCAACTCGATTATATATTTAATCCTTGGGTACGTCTTTTTTAAAAATATATCCTGATGGAGAGACGTGAATTGAATTCAAGCGGCGTAAATTTTTCGAGGACCTATGTCCACTTCAATTTATCAGTGACTGTGTTCCTTGTCGACTATCGCCTATATCCTTTCGGCACCTGTCACTAGACGCGTGCTGCTCCCGTTCCTGCTCCTTAAAGGACGACTCTCTCATATTTCATCCTGGGAAATATTAATATCTTCGCATTTTCACACTAATCGGGGCTATTCTTATTATTGGCCGGTGGAACGATCGATATATCTGGGACACTTTGTTGTGTGAAAAAAAAAATTGAATTTATGGAATTTTTACTTCAAAAAAGATAGTGTCAAGCTGATTTATTGGAAATTACTAAAAATTAGAAATATTCTTCACAGAATTATACATAACATAATTCATTGATGGCAATTAATCACCATTGTCTTTGCGTTTAGCAGTATGCAAAGTAGGCTGTCCTAATAACATTCCTCCATAAGTTTTTTTCTACCAACATCAATTTCCTTCTTAAGTGTCCTTCATCAAGTCTTGAGTGCTTTTGCTCTCCTAATGTAAACAGACACTGGTAAATTATCGATTCATTATAATGGGTGATTATTATCATTTCGATGTTCAGCATGTCCTTGCCGTTTTAACTTATGATTTATTATTTAACATTAATTTGTGCTACAGTTATTTTTTCCCTAATAAAACTATTCTAAAATTTAAGCAATTTTCTTTTATTTTCGTTAGTCATTGTGTTACACAATGACTAACAACTAACACAACGTCTACTAATGGACGGCTAGTTCTTTCAATACTGGACCAAACCAAATCAGATGGCAAACATCAAGCCACAACGGTTCTTCTCAGAGTGAACACTGACAGTAGCGAGCATAAATATCGAGGGCATCACTACAGCCAAACAAGATATCTTATCAGAAATCTGCAAGAATACGAAATGTGAGGTATTGTGTATCCAGGAAACCCACAGAGCCCTAACTGCAGCGAGACCGAAAGTCTGAGGAATGAAACTGATTTCGGAGATATCACACGATAAGCATGGAAGCGCGGTATTTGTGAGAACTCAAACCAGGGTCTCATCTGTGAGAACAACAAATGTACACCGTATAGAGATAATAACCATTGAGATCGGAAAATGTACAATAACCTCGGGATCCTAAACTTTCACCATCTTTTCAGAGCAAAGTTTGGAAAAGAGGATATAACCCAGACTGTTTTGCAAGTAATAACCTCGAAGACTGATGTACCAAAGTAGTGTATGGACCCATACCAAGAATTCAGCATAGACCAATTGGTATAAATACTTTTCCAATTGTCAGATCACAAGCTATTCTATTTAGAAGGAGATTTAACTTCAAAAAGGCAAACTAGCAAAAATATGCAGACATGCTTTATTCTGAGCTGCTACGTCTTAAACCAATACTAGAAAACTACGAAAAATTTGTAGAGGTACTCAAAAATATATCTAGAAAAGCTATCGCCAGAGGATGTAGACAACAATATGTTTCCAGGATGTCCAGCAAGTCGAAAGAAAACATACGAAACCCTCTATTCCACTTACCCTTATAGCCAAGACACAGTTAACTGCGAAGCAACACTAACAGCTAAGTCAAGCAGGAGACCCTGGATAAAATGGACATGACACATGACACACAAGGAGCGAAAAACTGGATCTTGCAACTTCCGCGAAATTCCAAAATTATGGACGAAGTTGAAAGTAATAGCCTTGTTAAAACCAGGAAAGTACCCAAAAAATCCCAGTAGCTACAGACCTATTTCGATGTTGTTTCACTTTTTCAAACTATACGAGAGACTAATACTCGCAAAAATAGAAAAAAAAATGTGGACAAGCACCTCATTTCTCAACAAAGAGGATTCAGACCCGAAAATTCTTGCAGTGGTCAAGTCCTCGCACTAACAGAACACATTGAAGAGGGCTTTAAAGAAAAACTTATAACAGGGGATGCTTTCGTAGATTTTATAACAGCCTATGACACAGAAAGGCACAAAACATTGCTTTGCAAATTATACGACACTCTTAATAACTACCATCTGGGTAAAGTCGTATATTCCTTACTGCAAAACAGACGTTTTTCTGAAGAGTTCAAAAGAATGGCCTCCCACAGGGAATTGTTTTAGCACCAATGCTCTTCAATATATACACAAACGACCAATCTACGCCGATGAAAACCCAGCACTTTTTCTAAGCTAACGATCTTGCAATATGTGCTCAATAAAATATTTTTTGAAAGAAGAGGAGAAGAAACTTGAAACTGCCTTAAACACAATGATAACGTATTACCTGCAGAATTTCCTGAAACACAATCCCTCTAAAACCCAAGTCTGCGCTTTCCACGTTCGCGCAAAGAAAGCCAAGCAAAAACTCCAAATTGCGTGGAATGGTAATACATTAGACTACAAAAACCCACCTATATATCTTGAAGTAACTCTGGGTCGGTCCCTCACCTACAGACAACATGGCATCAAAACGAGAGAAAAAGTAGCAATTAGGAACAGCATACTCAGAAAGCTAACGGGAAGTAAATGGGGTGCACATCCTGGCGTTTTAAGAACAACGGCATAGATCTGGGATCAGCCTACAACAAACAAGTTGATACTGCGCTAAATGAGACATTCAGGATAGTAACGGGGTGCATGAAACCAATGCCACTCTCAAATCTATAAAAAGCAGCTGGTTTTGCAGAACTCTCGACACTCAGAGGCGTTGCAGAGCACATTGAGAAAATTAAACAGATGCCCTATACAAAGCTCGAACACCACGAAAGCGACTAAAATCCAGGAAAAGTTTTCTTAGAACAGTGCAGGATGATCCGCTTGAGTATTTTAATCTTCCTCAGGTTCTAAGTAGATAGGCCAATTCCTAGACCTTAAAACGTGAAAAACTATGAATAGAATAAGAACGTTGGTCGCTTCAGTATAATAAAACATGGCAAAATGGGGAAAAATAGACCAAGATGATGTCAACCGTGACTGTAGAGAAACACATAATATGGAACATCTTCTTACATGCAGAAACTGTCGAAGATTTGTGGCTCGCCAACGAATATGGAACCAACGTAGCCCGATATTGGGCTGAAATTTTATTAATGACATATCCGGACACGATAAGGTAAAGTAAGTACACAACGTTCGCCTGTTTTATTTATCCCGCTCTATGTCTAGTGGCACTAGATTAGTGCATTCTATCTTAGTTGCGCATCAGTAAGAGCGTCAGCTTACAGAGCATAAAAACTAAAGACTAAATAGATTTAATAAGGTCAAGATAAAAATTTTAGTATTTACTACTTAGACTACATTACAAGCATATATTAAGCACCAGACGATGTTACCCTTTCTAGTATCTGTCACGACACAAATAATAATAAATTAAACACTAGCTTCTGATTCTGAAATTCTGCTTTCACTTAAAAGTTATCTTACCTTACTCTAGCTCTACCTCACTTTTCCTAATACTAGTTGGTACTTTCTTATAAAATTCTCCCACAATCTTCATCACTGGGGACCACTTTTTTATTGAGCGTCCACTACAGCATGTATTCAGCAACTCTACCATGTACTTTCTCAAGATCAATTAATACCATATGAGCGTTTGTTTCTTTATTTCTACATTTGGTTCATAAACTACATTATAGTGAAAATTTGCTTCTATTTTTGATCTGCTTTTCAATTCCTCTCTCCCATATTTTCATGGTATGACTACGTAGTTTTTTGATCGCGTAGTTTACGCAGTATTGAACAGTTTGCATACATACAGCATACATCAAGAAAAACAATCTTGGCGTGGTTTCAAATAAGAAAATTAGGTGAAGCCACCCTGCATGAGCTGGTGTCAATTTTGAAAGGATCTTATATTAAAAAGAAGTCGACCTTGCTGCATTTTTAGACATCAAAGCTATATCGAGTCAATACATTGAACATTGATTAGGAAGAAAAAAACACAACATTTGAGAGAGTTATTCAGCCTAATATCCACAGATACGTATAAAGCTGCCATAAAGCTAAAGACAACTAAGAAGTGCCTGAATATTAAACAATATATAATACAGTCATTGATGACATGATTTATGGTAGCCAAGGAATCTGGGTCCAAGGTTTTACAGACGATGTAGTAATAGTGAGTTGGGAAAAATTTCCCAGTACTGTTGTTGATCAAATGCGATATGCCATTTATTATATAAAATATTGACGTCTGAAAGACAACCTTTCTGTGAAATCTTCTTAAACTAAACTTGAAAAGACTAAAATTATTTGGGGAGTATCTAGAAAGAACCAATTTATCTAAGTATCTAAGGGAAACCCTAGATTTAAAACTAAATTGGAACAATCATATTAAGAGCATAACCAATAGGGCTACGCGACTCTTCTGAAACTTCAGACAAGTTGTAGGTAAAACCTGTGAACTGCAGACAAAAGTAATTTGTTGGTTATATACATCAGCGATACGACAGACAATTACATATGGTTTAAAAAATGACGGCTTGACAAACTTTTTTCATCAATCTCAACACTCTGCAAAGGGAAGTTTTTCTAAATATAATATGAGCCCTCAAAAGTACAGAAACGGCATCGTTAGAAAGCATCCTGAGACTTAAAGCAAACAATA
Source organism: Diabrotica balteata (assembly GCA_918026665.1). NCBI lineage: Eukaryota > Metazoa > Arthropoda > Insecta > Coleoptera > Chrysomelidae > Diabrotica > Diabrotica balteata. Next base: position 51,696,720 of record OU898282.1, read on the forward strand.
ATTGAAAGCCAAATTACGTATTAAATATTCACACAAATACTAGTAGAACTATACGTGAAAAATCTGTCTTTCAAAAAAACTTGAGCAAGATGACACCAGAACTACTCTACAGAGATATTTATTTTAAACACGTCTCTCATTCTTTAAAATTCAGCCCAACCTTAATTTGCTCTTCTGAGCACCTAAAATTCTGGTTTCCTGCGTTAATCTTATTTAGTGGCCCAAATACACATATATTTCTAAATTTCTTGGTTTCTATAGTTCAATAGGGAGGAGATTTGTCAACATTTTTTTTCCTCTTAGTTTATCCTTAAATCGAATCTCTGAGTTACTTTCTGTAGTTGTTGTAACGTATTAGGTTCTCCTTAGTTGTTTTGTTATGGAAACATGGTCATAGGCATTTTGAACATCACTGGGTTTTATGCATCGGTGTTACTACACTTTAACCCTTTCACTCCTATAGGGATATATATATATATATATATATATATATATATATATATATATATATATATATATATATATATATATATATATCCCAACACATGTTTGAAAACTTCTGAATGTTGTAAACTGGCTTAA